>CAXKWD010000002.1:201610978-202926603 GCA_964059195.1 Ectobius pallidus | reverse complement strand
TCTCACATTTACAGTTAAAATTACAATGAAAATAACCACGTACCTCATCACAAGAGACGTTAGAAATGTTCTCCCCTTGAATACGCACAACACTGTCACCTTTTTAGGGAATTTTCTTTCACGCGGGTAAGTTCAGCTTCCGAGATAAAGTTAATTTCTCTTGTGATACTGTCTTTAAGTTCTTCTAACAATAGCCTATGTGACTATTATTTATGGGAAACTTGAAAAATAAATTGCATAGGTCACTTCTCCACACATTAGAACATTAGAAGAGAAATTAACTCTCTCTCGGAAGCTGAACTTACGCGCGTGAAAGAAAATTTTCCAAAAAAGGTGCCAGTGTTGTGCGTATGCAAGAGGAGAACATTTCTAACATCTCTTGTGATGAGGAACGTGGTGGTTTTCATTGTAATTTTAACTGTAAATGTGAGAACCTGAATGATTACACCGATCGCGGCTTTATTAGCGTAGATATTTCATCCGATCGCTCGGGAGTTGGAGCTATGCCCGCCGCGACACAGAATCCCGCGTCATTGGCCAACTCTTGCGTGGGACTCACTGTATATTTTTGGCTGAAAATACGAATCTGTAATTATGTTTTGTTTACCACGCACCATTTTTCCCAAAATCCACATTTTGCCTTTTTCATAAATATGAGAATAGTGTCTACTACAAAAACGGCACGTGATGGACCATTTTGGTTTTGATATAGCCTATGAATGAAGAACCTTTTGTTTTTACAGAAACACTTAGTTTCATATAAAGGACAGAAAAAAGTTCGAGTTTGTTGATAACCCTGGTTCGATTTCAATCCAATCTAATTTTCTTTGTAATATGTTTATAGTCTGTTCAGGTTACGTAGATCGTGACAATTCCACACGTCAAGTTTACCAGAATGTTCGAATGCATTTCTCTACAGCTGAAGATGCGTCTCTTATCCTCATGAATCACTTGTGCAGTAATTCCCGTGACAAATATTTTATGATGTTTTATCAGTTATGATACGGAATATCAAAGTAAGCGTTTGTCACGGGAAGTTGTGACGTAATGTGAGACATGCTCGGTTTTTCCTTCACAGAATTTGTCTGTGTTGCTTCTCTTTCGCTCATTTACTCAACACATTTCGCATGTCTTTGTTGTCAAGGTTGTCGCGTATGCGAATACACATATGCATGTAGTCAGACAAGGTTGCTACAGTAAAGAGAAGAGAATAACATTCAAAATTCCTCTTTGACTTAGGGAGTCAAAAACAGAGGCGGCCTTTGCACACACAGAGAAAGAGGTATATACATGCATGGCATATGTATTTTATTTATGTTTATTATAAAACCTTCTAAACATTTCTCTTTGTGAATTATTATATACAAAGACTGGGAAACAAAACAGCTATTTTGCATTTTGTGGAAATTGTAGACGTACCACCTTCACCCCCCCTCTTCTCTACGTCTCCACCCCAAATTTTAGACACTGAAGGATCAAGTAGTGCTCCGTGTTCCTGACTTCCCCTTACCCCTTCCTCTTCCTCTTTAACTTGTATGAGAAATAATGACATATCTAAATTACACGCTCCGAGGGACGTTATGCTTGGTAACAAATATCATACTGTACCCACAGTTACGGTTAGCATACAGACTTGTAAAAATTAATGTGTTTGGTTATGTGTTTTTATTCACTCACCTTATGAAATTACACTATACTAACTAATTTACGGAGCAGATTGAAGTTGTCTTTACCTCAAATATAGAGAGGCACCATGCATTTTAACATAATCATGAACAAAGAATGGCAAAGAATTTCACTTCCTTTCAAGCCGCCACGAGAGGAAAAATAAAATAATTTCCTGCAGACAGCTCACTCGCAATTCTATAAACAGGCCTACATTGTTAGTTTGAAAGTACACTTATCTTAATTTATAAAAGGAAACTTATAATGTAGCGTTTTATTATGTTTCATATTCAGCTGTATTTGTACTCCTTTTAGTTACGAGACCATATCAGGGGTTCAAGAACTATGTCTACACAGTAGAATAGGCCATGGAACTATGGACTGTCAATTATTTCTATTGTTAGAGTATTTTTATGGAGTAAATTTCAACTGATATTGATTTAAATTGATATGATACAGGATGGAATGGTGAGGATGATTCGTGGTATGTATATATCTAATTCGGAATTTGCCTTTACTTACTAAGTATAGTGTAATTTGACCCATGTCAAATTGGCCGGCCATGGGATATGAACCTGGGACCTCCCGAATGCGAGTCTAAGACGATACCATCTCGGCCACCTCCCTCGGTAGCGTGTTATTGGTTCAACTTAATGATGTCAATTGTTCTATAATTGGCAAAACTTTTTTCTCTTCAAGAATATCCCCCTAGCAAGTTCAATATGGTCATAGTGGGTGACTGGTAAACTAATATTGGAAAATTATTTACAGACAAGTCGAAATTACAGTAACTATGTTAACTTTGCGATGCTGGAATATTATTATATTTCCAATGTGAATCATTAAGGCCGTGTGAGATCTGGTAAGACTAATCATCGGTATTAATCTACATTACCAATATCAGACAAATCTTTGAGGATGTGCTATGGACTCGGAGAGATTATAAGGATTTTGAGTATAAGACTAGATTAAATGCCTATCGCACTTAGGATTCAGCCTACTTGGGTTTCATTTCCATCCAGAGCAAATTTTCATTTATATGTGCAAGGACTTTAAGGAACTAGAGAACTATTGGAAATGGAGCTCGGTAAATGCTTCCTGAAGACAACATCTGCATTTTTGTACAAGATTTTATTGTGGACTTCAAGCAGATTTTTAATCAGTTTTTTAAATAATTCTTAGTAATATTTATGAGTAACGCATTTGTTTGTATAAAGAGGTATTTTATGTATATTTAGAGACTAGTAGTTTATGCTACTTAGCCTATATTTGTTAACCATAATAAGATAAGTTATGTTTTATAAATGAGGTTACGTTTCTACTGTTTTTAAATAGCCTACTGAGCATAGGTGGAAATTATTAATTAAAGAGAAATAATACTCAGTAGGTAAATGAATTAATTGAAGTAAGAGAGTAATTTATTCATCAACTAAAACCACGGAATGATAAATGTCAAAATAAACTACAAAATGCACTGCAAATCATTTAAAGAATGGAAAAAATTTCAGGATGTGACTTTAAGAGTGTTACAGAATTGAAGCAATCAAGTAGGCCTACTGTACTTCCGAAATATGTAACGTTCTTAACGTGCATTTGTCATCATGATGCCCATTGTAAAAAAAAGTGTGCGTGGAACGCCACGCGACAGAAGTGAAACTTGTTTATATTTTTTATTTTTTCAATTTTGGATTATTGGATTTTTTTATATTTTGGATTGTTGGACTTTTTAATATTGAGTTTTTGGAATTTTTTACTTTTATTTTGGATTTTTTAATTTTTTATCTTTTAATTTTTTTTTTACTTTTGGATTTTTGGATTCTTTAATTTTGAATTTTTTAAATTTTAGATCTATAATTTTTTTATTTATTTTTATTTTCGATTTTTTAATTTGGGATTTTGCGATTTTTTTAAATTTTCCTTTTTTTATTTTTAATTTTTTTTAATTTTGGATAAGCCTAATCATTGAGCTGATTGTTTTCTGTGCAGTCCGTTCCGTCACACCTCACTAATTTCGAGACGATTTTGAGCGTTTTGCCTATTACCATAAAAAAATAAAAATAAAGATGAAGAAAATATATAAATAAAAAATATATATGGGGCAAATAGGCTTCGCCTAGGTACCCATTGCCTACTACATAGTAATGGGCATAAAAGAGGAAGAGGCCACGTATCAAAAGTACGTTGCAGATATTCTCAATTCGATTCCGATTTTGAGCGTTACACTAATTTCGTGACGATTTTGAAGCGTTACACAAGCTCTCGATTTACCCCTACAGTGGCTAAAGAAGTCTCACTTCAAAAATATTACAACCATAAACAATATTAATTACTCAGTTTTATGCACCCTATAAGAGAAAGGGAGTGTAAGTTCTGCCGCTAGAATGGCAGCTTAACGTCATCCTTTGCGCAAAGGATCACGGGTACGTAAGCTGACGTCAGAACAAGGGATGAAATAAAACGATTAGCGACAGCGATCAGGGTCCGGGAAGATTGCTGATGACGTATTGGAGACAGCTAAGTTTCTACATGCCGATATAATTCGGTTAGTGCGATGGATGGTGACAACGGCTGTGATGTGGTGTCAGTCGGTGCAGCTCCAGAATCACAAGATTTCAGGCTCCAAGCGGAGGCAGATAATATAATAACGTTCTAAAGAATTAAATCTTCTGTCTTCAAATATTAATACACTATCATTACCCTTACGCATTGCTCTTTCCATTTCATGGAATCTGCAATTTGGTGGGTAAGTGTCCCTCAGCCTATCCATGGCTCAATAGAATTTTAAGAAGAACGTCTTAAATTAGTTACTAAATTGAACGATCGTTCATTGCCTCAATTTTATAAATGTATGATACAGGAGTAACTTAAGACACTCTCAATAAAAATTCCTCTACAAGAAAGTGATTTCCTTTTTTTTTTTTTGTTTGTTTTGTTTTTTTGTTTTTGTTTGTTTGTTCAATCTAGTTCGGATGACTTTTAGAACATATCATGTTCCTGGCAACGCCCCAAAATATTCTTGGAATATATTAACTTCACTAAATATTTCTTGCAGTTATTACTGTATTATTATTACTGTATTTAGTTGACTCTAATTAACTGTAATCATATTTTGCAACAATGTGTTCAAACTCATAAGTATTGAAATGCATGTTATATACCGTTGAGCTCCATCAATAAAATAAAAAAAAATACTTAATACCTGACTCAACAATATTTTATTACTATCTGACCAGGCGTTTCGGCGTATTTCTGCTATCTTCAGGGCATCTTCTTTTGCTGGTTTGATGTCTCAATAAATAATTAAAACCAAAACTTTATACGTAAAAGCGATTTTTAGACATTTTTATTTTATAAATGTGACTCGCTTCGCTCATTGGGGGCTCCGCCCCGAAACCCCCGCTGAGGTTTTCGGGAAATGTTTTTTAAAAGATATATGGGAGATAAGAGTGCGTGTATTTAGTCTGCTGTATTGGCTATTACTTTTTTGCCACTTTCAGAGTTCCATGGGAACAGTTTGATAATACCGTTGCCATGGAAACAGAGCCCTTTTTCGTGGGTTTTTAGGGCAAAAATTAAAAAAATAAACTTTTTTAATTTTCCTGTGGCTTACAGCCTAAAAGCTGTATGTGTACCAAATTTCAAGTTTCTAGCTCATCTGGAAGAGGGCAAACATTAATTTCAGTGAGTGAGTGAGTGAGTGAGTGAGTGAGTCAGTCAGTCAGTCAGTCAGTCAGTCAGTCAGTCAGTCAGTCAGTCAGTCAGCCATGTGGCTTTATATTATAGGGACAAGATGTAACACAATGCAGTTTTGGTTTTAATTATTGAGGCATCCAAAGCAAAAATAGGAGATGCCCTGAAGATGGCGGAAATACGCCGAAAATTCTAGGCAAATATCAAAATAAAGTGCTGTTGAGTTGCTGGTATGAAGTCTATTTTTATTCTAGTATGTCATAAGTTCCATCATATTTTCATTTTCAGGCTTCTTATTTACAAACCGTAGTCTATTATTACACCTTTGAGTTATGACCAAAATCAAGGATTTCTATGAAGATTCATGTATATCACACTGAAACCTCTGGAAATATAACATAGTTTGTATATAGTTTATAACATTGTTATTTATTTAATATACTTTCCTTGAGGCATGACAAGAATAAGAACCAGAGTTTTTCTATTTTTTTTCAAATGAAGGCTTTCCAAATCTTTGAAGTGTCAGACGAAAAACGACATCGATATTTGACTGTAGCCTACATCATGGGAAAGTGTTTTTTCACAAGCACCGTTATAGAATAGAACCCAACTAACGGATTCTTTATTCCGACTGCTCTACCATATGAAATATGCTACTACGGTAACCGAAACGGATTTTCCAGCTCTAGTAATTGCATCAGATCTCCCCAGTTTTCATATTTCAAACTGAGAAGTAGCTGTAAGAATTTTTAATTTCTTTAATGCATTACTTTCATCTTTTAATCTCAAAAGTAAGTATAAGTTAAAATAAATAAATAATTAAATTTTAAGTCTTTAATTTTTATTTGTAATCCCATTGTACTTATTGTTTAATTTGAGCAATTTATTTATTGTTTCATTTTAAAATAGATGCATGCAAATTTTACTTTATTTAAGCTTTACTCTTTCGTAGTTTTATTTCCCCCTTATAAGGACCTTTATGCGACCCGCGCCGCCCGGTCCTTACCGGGCCGCGGCCTGTCGGGAAAGGAATGAACACAGACATACTCTTTTGACCAGACAAGGACATGGAGGGTCTCCCCGGATGAGTGGTGAGCCCAATGCCGGGGCCACCTCCGAGATAACACGAACACATAGGACGAGACACACCATTCACACAAACAAGGCGATGATGGGATGAAGATGATAATGACGGCCAGATGATACCCGGAGACCACAAGGGCCTAAAGTTTCCTTACATTTGTCTCACAGGTGAGGAAAACCCCCAGATAAAACCTCACCCAGGTAACTTATCTCGAATAGAAATAGAACCCGGGCCCGCTGCGTGAGAGGAGCGAAGGAATCCCCTGCGCCACAGCGGTGGACCTCATTATTTACAATTTGTGTAATTTTATTTCATCTGCCCGTGCCATATGTACTGTAGGTAGAAGAAGTATTGTATTTGACCGTGAAAATTCTAAATCCTGTACTGTACTTGCTGTAAATTAAATTCTCTTAACAGTTAATTGAATAACTACAGGTAATTGATTACATGTACTGATTAAAATTACGTCATTATCCACCTATCTGAATAAATTCATCCGTTGTAGGAGTAGTTGGATAAATACAGAGTGCTGAGAAATTCATATTCCAAACTTCTAGGGCTAGTTGAGGGGATTTAGTAGACAATATTTCGAATAGGAACCCATGTCCGGAAACGTACCGTTTCCGTGCTACAGGCATTACAATGTGTCGGATTTGTCGGTGTTGTTTTGCAACCGGATAGGCAGTACATGACGTCAGACTGATGATCGCTGCACAAGAGATTAACGGGACACCAGATGTGATGGAACGAGTGTACCGGAACATGATTCATCGGTACAATGTGTGCAACGCTCTTGGTGTCGTCACATCAAGCCTCTGTCGTAGTGAGCAGTTTCATTTGGACACATCCAGTGCAGAATGCAGAAACACATTTCTTTTTCCCACTGTTGACGCAAGTGTTTGTTACTTTGGTATTGTCACAAAAAACATTTGACTCTCGTCTGTAATGAGTCAAACGTCATTTACTTCTGTTCCTTACGTCACACCTCATTTCACATGGTGCTCTTCTGATATCATGTACTGCCTATCCGGTTGCAAAACAACACCGGAAAATCCGACACATTGTAATGCCTGTCCTATTCGAAATATTGTCTACTAAGTCCCCTCTACTAGCCCTAGAAGTTTGTAATATGAATTTCCGAACACCCTGTATAATGGTTATCTGCATAATTATCTGTTCAGTTAACCAATCGACTTTATCAACTATTTTTTAACTACTTTGATATCCTGCACTTTGTTGGTTGTAATAAAAACTTTGGTAAAATGCCGCACAGCTCATGAGGTATATAGGTACAATCCTGTAATTGATGGCTGCCGCGAAGTATTTAGGAAGTTTTCTTCGTCAAGTTGTTTGTAACCCATTTTATAGAATTCTTGTATATAGTTTATTAAGTGCCAGTATGGTACTTTATGAGATTTGTGTGGTGGACGAAAAAATGTCTGTCCGTCTGTCTGTCCGTCTGTCCGTCCGTCTGTCCGTCTGTCCGTCTGTCTGTCCGTGTGTCTGTCCGTGTGTCTGTACGCACCATAACTAAAATACGCTTTTTCGGATTTTCATGAAACTTGGAAAACACATTTATAATGTCCATGGGAAGAACCCTATTGATATTGAACCAAATCGGTTCACCGGTACCGGAGTAATGCCCAATTTAGTGCCTATTTTAATAGATTATGGCGCCTTCCTAATAGAAAGGCGCCATCACTCAAATACGTTGTATCCGATTTCCATGAAACTTGGTATACCCATTTATGACGTCCATAAGAAGTGCCCTATTGAATTTGAACCTAATCCGTTGACCAGTACCGGAGTAAAACCCAATTTAGTGTATATTTTAAAGACGCGGTAACTCAAATACGCTTTACCGGATTTTTATGAAACTTGGTATACACATTTATAATGTCCATGTGAAGACGTCTATTCATAATGGATAAAATCGGTTTACCTGTTTCGGAGCAATGCTCAATTTAGTGTCTATTTTATGGTAATATACGCATTCGAAAGAATTTATAAAAAAAATGAAAATCAGTTATCTTGACAACATAGCCTATTGTTTTACTGTGATCTTATAAGGCCTTGGAAATTAAAATACAGGTAGCTATGACAAAAAACATATTGATTTACATGCGCTTATCCAACTAGACCGTTAAAATGACCCAGATGGCCGAGATGGTAGACCTTTCTTCTTCCGTAAGCCCTGCTAAATGAATAAATCTGGAGCTTAACTTGGAAATCAATTTAAAAAAAAAAAACACATTCTGCATATCATAATTGCAGTCATAACTGATTAAACAAAAACATACTGGCACTTTTTTACATCAGTTTACCTGATTTTATTTAATATTCATATAATCGCAAGTGACTTGTGTTACGTCTTGTACTTTCTTGATTTGGCAAATGCCTTGGCTGTGTTGTTTGACTCGTCACATTCCTCATCTGTCGTCCTATTGATCGAGGAGCAGCTCAGTGATACACAGTGCTCGACTTGTGAGGACTACAATGGGAGTGGCACTTGCTAAGTGGGAAAGGTGGTCCGTGAAGTAGCTCAATATGACAAGAACATAGCGTATCCAAGCTTAGAGAAGTGACGAAATTCATAGTCTGATTGTAGAACAGTAATGTTTTCAAGTTTATATTTTTTCTAAATACTTCATTCTCACGCTATTCATAATAATAATAATAATAATAATAATAATAATAATAATAATAATAATAATGTTTCATTTTGCCTGGCAGAGTTAAGGCCATTTGGCCTTATCTTCCACTCAACCAGGATAAATACAAAATACATTAAAGGAATACCTACAAAAAACAAATACAATAGATACCATATATAGTAATACAAAATGCTAGTAATAGAATAATAATACAATTGATCTGCCTATATTAAAACATAAGACAAAAATGCGTCCAATAATATGCAGAGAAACAAAGTGAATTAAAAATTACAAAAAGTAGAGTCCCGCTATTCCGAACTAATTGGGACCGAACAACATTCGGTTTAGCGGGAATTCGGAATAGGCCTAGGCAGATTTCATGATTAATATCAACGTATTGATTTGTTAAGGCGTAAATTAAGTGTGGGGAATTGTATAAATGGTGCCGACATGTGCTGTAAGTAACCAGCTTTCATTCCAATTTGCTTTCAGTCTCTATTTAACTATTTAACTTTAACTATTTACACATTTGGAATAAGCACACTAAGGGTGGCGTGCACCATCCAGGAGTAAATCTTACTAAAGTAGTAAATTTAACAATAAATGTACGTTTTTTTCACGAACGTCTTTTTAATTCACCCTGTTTTTAAGTTTTAAAAAGTCGGTATTTTTTCTTAACTCTGTTCGGAATAAGCGGATTTTCGTAATAGCGGGACTCTACTGTATAATTGGGTGTATGGAAAATTATAATATTATGCTACAGTACACAATAAAATTGAAGCCTAAAACAAAGAAATTAACAAATTGAAGCAATATAGGAGGTTAAGCGCTATGAAAATAGCGTAAAATATAAATTAACCTAGGCTGGATAACGAGACATTCCTTCTAGTTAGCAGCGAGATACTTGAGTAACTTTGACCTAAAATCTGTAAGCTCCGACTACCCCTGTTGACCAGCGCTAGGGAGTTCCAGGTGCGGGTGACGGCTATAGTGAATGAAGCATAGTACAGAGATGTTTGATGGTGTGGAATTGACAGTAGAGTGTTATTCTGAGATCGTGTGTCACGGTTATGTTGGAAAGACAACAGTGAGAAACGGGAGACTAAATAATTAGGTGCAGATTTATTAAGTATTTGATAGAGAAGAGTTAGGGAGTGTAGTTGGCGTCTGTCCTTTAGTCGAAGCCAGGATAATTGCTCAAAATAACCTGAGACATGATCATATCGACGTATGTTGAATATGTGACGGACACAATAATTCTGAACACGTTGTAGCTTACAGGATAATTCAACACTTAGGTCGGTGAACAAGACATCGCAATAGTCGAAGTGTGGCATCACTAGTGACTGCACTAACGCCTGCTTTAGTTTAGTACATAGGACATTTTTTAGTCTATTTAGTGAATGCATAATTCTTAAATAACAAAAATTATCCGAATGAGCAAATGCTCGTGTCTGGGTACAGTTCAGTTATTTATATTACAAAATTAATGCGCAATTAAACACACAATTAAATATAAATACATAAAACAAAGTATAACTCTAACTTAAAAACAATATCTAGAAAAAAATAAAGATAAGAAAAAATACCAAGTGGAAAAAACAATATTGAAATCCTGAGTCATAACTAATAAAATCGTTCCTTAAAAAACCACTAATTACGGAATGAAATAAATTATAAAGTTATGAGCTGTCAATTTGAGGGCCAAAAAATAATCCAGCTTTTAGTTTTTGTGTACTTCGTACGGTTTTCCTCCTACGTGTCCAAAGTATGGTCAAGAACCTTCACTAGCTATATTATCAAGCAAGATTTTGTTTCGCTAGACTAAGAATTCACGAATAAAATCTATATAAAAGTAGAGCTGGTAGAGAAAAACTATTTACACATTTGGAATAAGCACACTAAGGGTGGCGTGCACCATCCAGGAGTAAATCTTACTAAAGTAGTAAATTTAAGACGGAGACCTGGAGTATACAAGAACCAGTACATCTGTCTCACTCTTAAGTCATACTAATGTATGTGCTAGAGTGAGACAGACAAACCGGTTTTTGTTACGTAAGGTTCCCTTCCTAAATTTACTACTTTAGTGCTACTCTTTTAGTAACTTACTCTTTTAGTTGGTGTTGGAGAGCTCAATTGATAGTTACTTCTTTAGTTGTTACTAAAGTAGTAAGCGATTTTTACTAAAGAAGTAGTCGAATTCTGCGCAGAACAGAGCAGAAACGTTAGTGCAGCGCAGCAGAACACGTGCATTTCAATTGCCAGTATTATTCAAGTGCCAGATAATGAAAAGGAAAGGTTCGCTGAAACAATGAATATGAATTTGGGTTGTTCAAAATATTACTAATGACAATCTTCATGTTTTAAAATAGGTCTAATAGTAATGTTTTATTCATTACTAATTTTAATTCCTTCAATTGAGTATTTTCAGTTTAGTAGCCTACGTATGGGTACGTATTTTTGTGCAAACTATTTCTGTATTATAATGCAAACAATTGGAATTTCCAGTTGATTTTCATAATTGATTCACTGTCAATATTATAATTATTTCTCTCATAATAATAATAATAAAGTTCTAAAATATATTAAAATATTTATACTTCCTAAAGTTACATATTCTTCCCCAAAAACGATAAATCAATTATTCTATAGTTGTTTATCATAAATCTCACTATAATGAATTATTAATACTTATTGACTGTTTAACAATATTAATAAGAAGTATTACACAAAATCATGAAAAAGGGGGGATAAAAAGGATAACAAAACTAATAAGGGGCATTATGTTTCTGTCCTTTTTCAAATGCACAGAACATTTACTTAAAAAATATTACCTTATAAAAATAATAATATTACAACTGAGAAATGTAATATTTAAACAAAAAATGGCGGTACAATATTTCGGAAGCTATGAACTCCAATAATAATTATGTTGATGGTTGTGTGTTTAAAAATAATTTCAGTGACTACTTCTCTAGATCCTGTGCAGCTTCAACCTCCGGGCCCCTCCTTAAAATTTTCTTTCGGCACTCATGTTGGCATTTTTTTTCTATATAGTTTATAATGCTTCTCACTTTCCTGTCCACAGGGTTAATTAAATAGTTAGCAGCATACTATAGACCTGCAGCATCTGTTATAGTTTATTCCCAAACATGCAAGTCTCGTCTCACTCCACCATTCGAGACTTGGGGAGTCTTTAAGGAATGGTTTTACAATGTGTCCCCTTCTCAATGTACGCTAATCCCAGAATCAGTCAAATTTTCTTCCGATGTGGCCTGTTTGGACATTTTTACACCTGGGTTAGAAAAAAGGACATGTTATTCATTCGGGTGCAACTATTGAACTTTTAGCTCTTATAATTATCATTATAATCTGGCATTCGCAATGTTGTGCTTTAAGTTAAGCTATAGAAGTGTAATGTAATAAAATTAATTTACAATAATTACATTAAATCGTTTAACAATGAGAATCACCTATTGTTCAGTAATTCTATGGTTATGTAGCAGGGGGAAGTGTTTTCTGGGTAGCTCCAAGAACGGAGGCTTTCATTTTTTGGAATGTACTATACCTCGCCGATATCTGTATCCATGTGATTAGCTTGAAATACATCGTCGTTTTCTGACCCAAAGTTAGGGAGAACTGCAACATCTAAAGGCCGATCCAGCTAGGAAGATATTTGAGAGCACATGCGCTGCTTGTACCGTGCAATGCAAACGTCCCTTCTACTCACTCTCCCCCTCACCTTTGGTGGACGTCTTCCTAGTTGGACCGATCTCCGCAATGATATTTCCACATTTGACTGGCTGAAATCACATGGATGTAGTGAGAATCTGACATCGTTTCTTCCAAACGCCAAAATTTCATGTAAGGATTTATGAGCTTAATTATTTACGTTATTAAATGCCCTACTAGGTATGGTTTGCTTAATATTTATTAAATCACCTGCCACAACTCTCATTTTTGGTATACAACCTTCTTCATCTCAATAACTTATCCTCAGTTTGAACTATGTAATCCATTTAATGTGATATGTAACTCATAACTCACGCAAATGCCACAGAGCACATTTACTCCACAACTTACTCCACCCCCTGAGTAGGAGTAAATATTGGCCTTATTTACTCCACAACTTACTACGTTAGTAACGTACTCCGTGTTGGTGCTCTCCACCACTTGTGGAGTAAGTTCATTTACTCTGGGAGTAAATAAAATTTTTACTTCTTTAGTACATTACTCTATGTTGAAAGCCGCCGAGTTTAGTTTACTCCTGGTTGGTGCACGCCGTCCTTACTAAAAGAGTACGGTTACTAAAAGTGTAGCTTACTAAAGTAGTTAGAACTAAAGAAGTAAGGCTTACTAAAAGAGTAAATGGCATGAGTTTGGTGCACGCCACCCTAAGTATAGCCAAAATCCGGGAAAACATCTGAGACACCAAACAGAAAGTTCTTCTTTGTTGGGCTGAGCGGCCCTGGTCCAGATCTCCCTACTGCAGTTCCGCAGTCAGCAGCAGTAACCACTATACTATCCAAGTGGTCAGCTACTAACTTATATACTATTGTTACTATTCATCTGAGGTTTCCCAGATTTCCTCAGTTTCTTCAGACATTTTTACCCGTCCTCCCCCTAGTCCGTTCTTCCAGAGTATGTGTCGTCGTAGAAGTAGCCTTTCCACAGCAATAATCACTAGTCCAGGGAACTCCCCCCCCCATTGTACTGCCTTTACATCTCCTACAGGCATTAGTGTTTAATTCCTCCGTAGGGGAGGTAAAGCCGTTTTATCCATTTTAGCCATTATCTTCACATAAACTAAACTAAACTCCGTGGCGCTACATCCCTGGAGGGACTTGGCCTACCACCCGACCGCTGCGTCATCTCCCGTAGGCAGATGGCAGGATTGGGGGCATGTGGTCAGCATGCCGACACCCACGGCCGTTATTGGTGGTTTTCATGACCGGAGCCGCTACTTCTTTATCAAGTAGCTCCTCAATTTGGAATCACGAGGCTGAGTGCACCCCTACCAGACCTCCCTACCTCAGAAAAATCCGAGGAGGTACCGGGAATCGAACCCGGGCCGACGGATCTGTAGTCAGCGACGCTAACCACAAGACCACGCCGGCAGACTATCTTCACATATTCCATCTTTAATATCTTCTGTGTCTTTTGAACAATTTATTATGATAGATTATAGTGACATACATACTATTGCTTTATTAAGTGCCAGAATGGTACTTTTTGAGATTGTGTGGTGGACGGGAAAATGTATGTTCTTCTCTCTGTCTGTCTATCAGTGTGCCTGTAAGCGCGATAACTGAAATACGCTTTATCGGATTTTCATGAAACTTGCTATACGCATTATAACGACCATGGGAAGAAGCATATTGATTGTGGGCCAAATCGTTTGACCGGTACCGGAGAAATGTGCAATTTAGTGCCTAATTTATGGTAATATATTAGAAAGAAATCAAATGAAAATCAGTTCTCATGGCAACATAATATTTTACCATGTTCATGTACAGCCTAGGAAGTTGCAATGCAGTTACCTCTGACAAATAACACTACCCAAATATTCCTTCAAACATACGCTTATCAAACTAGACCTTTGTTCTTCCATAAGCCCTGCTTAGTGAATCGATCTGGAGCTTAACTCGGAAATCGATTAGAAAAATAACTTATTTTCTGCATATCACAATTGCAATTACTCATTGAACAAAAGCATTCTGGCACTTTGTTACATCAGTTTACCTGAATTTATTTTACTCTTTGTTTTCAATGAATCTTAAAAATTAGTACCACACAAATATCCTGCATGCGTGAATGGTATTTTGTACGTAATAGTCTGTACACATGGTGTTGCTGTAAGAATTACATTATTTGTGACACAACAAGGATTATCATAATTTGGATCAATTCTTACGTCCAAAAATAACTTATCAGACCTCATCTTGATAATATTGACTTTTCTTTCATGGCAACTACAGGTTATGTATAGTTCATTATACTCGTTTTCTCCTCCCAATGTCTTTCAAAGATTCGAAACCTTATAAAACCACTTCCTTCACAATATGCTTTAATAATACATTCCATGGAGATGGGTACGATAACGTAATATTTAACGCCTTCTTGGCTATATTGTGCTTTCCATTGTAACTTATCAATAAATGTGTAATTATATGTTTGACATATTCCGAACACATCAACTTTTAGGTGTGGCAGATTAAACTTTTACACTGAGATTAAACGTGAGCTGAATAACGCAGGAGTCAATTTTGCAAAGTGTTTAATGTGTAGGTGGTCTCCTACAAAATCTTGTATATTATTTATCTAATTTTATTTATTTATTTTATTTTAAATTTACCTAAGTGGATGGATAGGCTATAGGGTATTGAAACCCCGAAAGAGCAGGAGCTAGTGCTCGGGTGCAGTTCCAAGCTTATATTTCCATGTTTTTATATTATGTCAGTGTAGATGCGACGAAGAAAAAGAAACAATACACCATCTGCTATTCGAGTGTAGTATATATGAAAGAGCACGATTGACGTTAATACTTCATTTAGATTCTTGCAGTAAATGCTAAGAAAACCCGCTATACTTCATATTTAACAAGAAGTGCTGTTCTTATGAATTTCAAAAGTACGTTCAATATATTCATAAATCAATGTAAATAATGGTATTATAGTTTAAAACAGTTTATAATCTTAGTATCAATTTAATAGTTTATATTAGGGTAGTAATATTAGTAGTTTGTCAGCTTGCACTCAACGTAAGCCTTTCTGCTAGAAATAATATTTTTCTGTATATCCTCTGTATACTACTATAGCCCTTAAGTTTTATAGTTTTATATTAGCTGGATGACAGATAGACCTAGTAGTTAATTTCAAGTTTACACTCATTGTATCTCTTATTGCTAGAAAGTAAGATTTGTTTTGTATGTTATACTAGGATGTGCCCGCGGCTTCGCCCACGATAATTAACTGAAAAATTAGAAATTAATAGTATAATAATTATTAAAGCATTATATTTATTAACACTTGCACGCGAATCATTCTTAAACTAAACCATTAATAATTAATGAAACAGCTAAAATTCCGGCTTTAGAGTACATTCCACGATTAGAAATTGCCACCTGGGAAAACGATCTCAGATTCGATTATGTAGTTCCAAAGATAACTGTGATCCACTGCCTTCTAAACTGTATAGGCTAATTCTCGTGCGTAATTCTCGAGACGGCGGTGGATAATGGTGTTTTTCAACTGTTTGTTGACAGATGAATGAGATGTGAATTTTATTTCATAAATTCAGTGTAATTTTAAGAAATTATATAATTTTTCAAGAGAAGGAGTGATTGATTTGGATTATTATTATCACCGATATTTCAAGAGTTAAATCATCAATATTTTACAGCTGTTTCCCCCGGCTTCGCCCGCCATTATTCATTGACTCCAGGATTTTTAAGAAATTTACAGTGGTAGATTATTAAAAATGTTTGTGGTTCAGAGCTATGAAAGTTGTAAGTAAAAATAAAATTAGAATATTTGTTCATTGAGTTCATTTCACTTAGGCCTTATATAATAAAGAAACGGTTTTCCTAATCTTGTAGTCGTCATGAAAGTTTAGACTGAGAGATACGAACATCGCCGAGTATACCCGATGTCTCACGAAGCGGGCGAGCAAGCACGCTATTTAGGGCCGTTGAATTGTATAAGAGTAGATTACACTATGTAACATGCTATAGACCTAACATGCTATGTAGCAAAATAGGGTTAAAATAAAGGGAGATTCATTATTATTATTTCAATATAATCTTAACCTAGAATTACCTTAAAGTATATATTTAATTTCTTTCTGTCACTACAGAATGCAAACACAAATAAATACCATTTAAATTAAACAAACTGGAAAAACCACAGTAGAATGATATGTAGTACAGCGAAATCAACGAGATGAAACAAAATAAAACAGTGTGCAAACTGTGAAACATATGAAAGCATCAATCCTAAAAACACACGCTACAAGAAAATGAAATAAAGTATGTAGTTTAAGTATATCCTACATTATGTTGGAGAGTGACCATATAAATGGTTACGCATGATCTGTACAGAGTCCCTCAATACGATAAGACTTATTTCATAATACAGATGTTGATTTAGGCAGAACGATCTGCAGAAGTCCATGAAGAACTTTGTGATAGTTCCACGGCTACCAATCATCGGTCCAATTACAGATATTGTGAAATAGTACTAGAAGAAAAGGCTAAAGATGAGAGTAAAGGTATGACTCCATTGATATGAAAATAATCATAATAATTAAAAATAACTTATCATGATAGTAATATGTACCAAAAGATAAAACTTTTATAAAAAGGATGAAAATCTAAGTTAATCGAGTTTTTAATGTTATATTTAAAGACTCCATAACAACATTTGGCTAAAATTGGATGAAATGTGACTTCAGAATTATACAGACGAGGGCCAAAACTATAGCTATGTGATTGACCAGAAATGAAACATTTGGGTTCTACTAATGTACTAGTTTTATTTTCTACTAATGGACTAGTTTTATTTCGTATACTGCTATGTTCGTGTGGAACAGCTAGGAATGGACCCTTGGCGCTTGATATAAAAAAGAAAATTTAATAAAATCAGGTAAACTGATGTAAAAAAGTGCCAGTATGTTTTTGTTTAATCAGTTATGACTGCAATTATGATATGCAGAATATGTTTTTTTTTTTTTTTTTAATTGATTTCCACGTTAAGCTCCAGATTTATTCATTAAGCAGGGCTTACGGAAGAACAAAGGTCTAGTTTTTTTTTTAATCAGATTAAAATCTTCCAGCATTAGCAGAACTGTACAGATTTGTGATATCTTGACAATTGCACACTCACATAAAAATAAAAATAAAAAGTGAAATTGGCCGGTTTCGGGATTTGAAGCATGGAACTTCAGAATGTGAGGCCAAGACGTTACCATCTCGGGCACCTGAGTCAGTTTAACGGACTAGTTGGATAAGCGCATGTAAAACAATAGTGTTTTTGGTCATAGCTAACTGTATTTTAATTTCCAAAGCCTTATAAAATCACAGTAAACCAATTGACTATGTTGTCAAGATAACTGATTTGCTTTTTTTTTTATAAATTCTTTCGAATACGTATATTATCATAAAATAGGCATTAAATTGAGCATTACTCCGAAATAGGTCAACCGATATTATCCAATATCAATAGATGTCTTCCCATGAACATTATAAATGTGTATACCAAGTTTCATAAAAATCCGGTAAAGCGTATTTGAGTTACCGCGTCTTTAAAATAGACCCTAAATTGGGTTTTACTCCGGTACCGGTCTACCGATTTGGTCCAATATCAGTAGACGTCTCCCATGTACATTATAAATGGGTATACAAAGTTTCAGGAAAATCAAATAAAGCATATTTGAGTTATCGCGATTTCTCATATATTAACATAAAAGGCACTAAATTGAGCACTATTCCGGTACTGGCCAACCGATTTGGTTGAATATTAATAGAGGTCTTCCCATGTACATTATAAATGCGTATACGAAGTTTCATAAATATCCGATAAAGCGTATTTGAGTTATTGCGCCTTTAAAATAAACACTAAATTGGGTTTTACTCCGGTACCGGTCAACATATTAGGTTCAAATTCAATAGGGCACTTCTCATGGACGTCGTACCAAGTATACCAAGTTTCATGGAAATCCGTTACAACGTATTTGAGTTATGGCGCCTTTCTATTAGAAAGGCGCCATAATCTATTAAAATAGGCACTGAATTGGGCATTACTCCGGTACCGGTGAACCGATTTGGTTCAATATCAATAGGGTTCTTCCCATGGACATTGTAAATGTGTTTTCCAAGTTTCATGAAAATCCGAAAAAGCGTATTTGAGTTATGGTGCGTACAGACACACGGACAGACGGACAGACTTTTTTCGTCCACCACACAATCTCATAAAGTACCATACTGGCACTTAATAAACTGCACTATATGTAATCGACTAAACAGTCTCAAAAACGAACTCTTGTGAACTGTGCTTTGTACTTTCACACTCGGTTGTTTAATTTTACTCCGTACTCGCCTTCGATCAACTATAGTAGGCCTAATCATTTCAGGCTCACCATCGCCTATGCATAGTGGATAACGAACAGATGATAAATGAAACATTGTCGCAAGTCTACAGCATCACACACGATTGGCAGTGTCTACTTCATTTGTGGAACTGACGAGGTTGGCACTAAGTTTCTATAGCTAATATTGTATTAGCTGAACAAGACAGATTGGTTCAAGAGACAAGCGTAAATACGAAAAACTCAACATATAAAGTTATCCATTTCCAGGAGAAGAGAAAGAAAAGTAAAGCTCTCGGATCTCATCTTCATTGTGTCCGTGGCATCTAGCATTCATTCTCTAACATACCACACAGACCGGACATCTGTTGTGTGGTCAACTAAGTCACCTCTGCAATTCCTCAAGTCAACTTTATACGGTGTGGGGGAAAAGCCTCGATTGTTTCTTCGACTTGATTAATTCGTTGCTTTCTTACAGCAGGGAGAGGGAGAATTGTGTATACAGCAGCCATAGTATAAGATGATCAAATATATCAGACTAATGTAGACTATACTTATTGTTCAGTATGTGTCTTTATTTTAAAACTATAATGTATTTCGAACTTTTCCATGTAATCAATATAAATAAAATCAGGTAAACTGATGTAAAAAAGTGCCAGTATGTTTTTGTTTAATCAGTTATGACTGCAATTATGATATGCAGAATATTTTTTTTTTTAAATTGATTTCCAAGTTAAGCTCCAGATTTATTCATTAAGCAGGGCTTACGGAAGAAGAAAGGTCTACCATCTCGGCCACCTGGGTCATTTTAACGGTCTAGTTGGATAAGCGCATGTAAAACAATAGTGTTTTTGTCATAGCTACCTGTATTTTAATTTCCAAGGCCTTATAAGATCACAGTAAAACAATAGGATATGTTGTCAAGATAACTGATTTTCATTTTTTTTATGAATTCTTTCGAATATGTATATTGCCATAAAATAGGCACTAAATTGAGCATTACTCCGAAACAGATCAACCGATTTTATCCATTATGAATAGACGTCTTCCCATGGACATTGTAAATGTGTATACCAAGTTTCATAAAAATCCGCTAAAGCGTATTTGAGTTACCGCGTCTTTAAAATATACACTAAATTGGGTTTTACTCCGGTACCGGTCAACAGATTAGGTTCAAATTCAATAGGGCACTTTTCATGGACGTCATAAATGGGTATACCAAGTTTCATGAAAATCCGTTACAGCCTATTTGAGTGATGGCGCCTTTCTATGAGAAAGATAGAAAGGCGCCATAATCTATTAAAATAGGCACTAAATTGGGCATTACTCCGGTACCGGTGAACCGATTTGGTTCAATATCAACAGGGTTCTTCCCATCGACATTATGAATGTTTATACCAAGTTTCATGAAAATCCGAAAAAGCGTACTTGAGTTATGGTGCGTACAGACGCACGGACAAACGGACGGACAGACAGACAGACAGACAGACGGACAGACATTTTTTCGTCCCCCACACAATCTCATAAAGTGCCATCCTGGCACTTAATAAAACGAGGTAAACTGATATAACAAAGTGCCACAATGCGTTTGTTTAATCAGTGATATATGCAGCTATGATATTATGCAGAAAATAAGTTATTTTTGTAATCGATTTCCGAGTTAAGATCCAGATCGATTCATTTAGCAAGGCTTAGGGAAGAACAAGGTGTAAAGTTTGATAAGCATATGTGAAAGAATATATCGGTAGTGTTATTTGTCAATGCTAACTGTAATGAAACTTCCAAAGCAGTATACTGTAAAACAATATGTTGTAATGAGAACTGAATTGCTTTTGATAAATTCTTTCTACTATATTACCACAAAATAGGCACTAAATATTGGCATTACTCCGGTACCGGTCAACCGAATTGGCCCAAAATTAATAGGCTTCTTCCCATGAACGTTATAAATGTGTATTATCAAGTTTCAAAAAAATACGATAAAGCGTATTCGAGTCATCGACACACGGATAGATGGACAGACATTTTCCCGTCCCCCACACAATCTCGTAACGTACCATTCTGGCACTTAATAAAATCTATGAATTCATATATTTTTAAAACGTTTCTATATTTGAGCGTTTTGGAGGAAAACAACGGCGATTATTCAGTTGCTGGATTTCGTGTCTGTTTGTAGCAACAAATAACCAAGTTAAATGACCTCGTGGAGATGTAGGCTATCATCCAACGCGATGTGAAATAAGTTAGTTTTTTAGTTAGTTTTTTAATTTAGCTGAATATAATACTCCTTTTAGCTAGGAGACCATATCAGGAGTTCGGGATCAAAATCTATAGGCTACAGTAGAGTAGGCCAGGAAAAATAGATTGTCAATTATTTATATTATTGGTGTATTTTATGGAGTAGGCTAAATTTCAACTGATATTATTTCAAATGGATATGATACAGGATGAAATGGTGAGGATGATTCATGGTATGTAAACAACAAATTCAGCATTTGCCTTTACGACTGGGGAAACCAAGAAAAAGCTCATGTCAAATTGGCCTGACACGGGATTTGAACCTGGGACCTCCCGAATGCGAGTCGAAGACATTATCATCTCGGATTGTGAAATAAGTTTAAGGGACTGAGATCAGGTAAATATTTGTATGTACTAAATAAGTTATAACATTTGTCCTATACTTGAAGGGATGAGAATTAAAGGAAACTAACTACACATTTAGGGCAATGAATTTAGCAAAAAAAATAAAAAATCCTGCATTGGTCTGTGATGCACACTTTGGAATGTATAGCCTTCACTATACAATAAGTATTGTTAAAGAACCAAGTACAGCAATTAGTTCCTTCCAATTCTAACAATGTATTCAATTGCAACTAACAGACTTATTACTATTGAAGAAATTCCTGGGAAATCAGATTAGTTACTTGTATCACTTTAGATGTGAAGTATCTTTCCATTAGCTTGATGATGCAGGGAAACCCCCAGGATCGCTGTCACCTTTCCCAATCTACGTCCAGTAACCTTACTTTACTAGAGAGAAACCAATAAAGCAAATCTTGCAGTTGAGCTGCTAAGTGTTTCCAGGAATACTAAGCCTACACTGTGATTTCTAAGTTTTATTGTCAGTTGTTCTCTGACACAATCGTCAGGCCCTAGCGAAAATGGGAAAAATAGCCTAAATATCTTCTAATACATAAAATCGAATGTGTTTTTGTGGGTATGTATGTATGTTCCCTATACAAATCTACATTTCTTGACCAATTTGTACGAAATTTTGCACACTTACCCAGTTAAGCCCGGGAAGTAACGCGGACAACATTAAAATTGAAACAAACCAGCCCTTCCCTGGAAAATTGTATAATTTCTGAGAATATTATACTGAAAAATGAAATGCAGTTCAGTTCACATGACAACAGAGCATTGTTTACAGTGATCACATATGGCTTTGGGAACTACATAATATTGGGCTTTAACAAATTATGATTCCATGGATTTAAAATATTGGCGAAAATAATTACTGAAAATGAAATCCACGAAAATAAAGCACAGTGTGATGCAGTCACATATCTTTCTCTACCATCGACAAGGAAAATATAATTTTCACACATCACATTTTGATGTAGAATTAGAAGCCTTTTGCAGGGACAGCTTAAATGTCTGTCAATGAGTATGCTCTATCAGAAGTCTGTAAAAAAAATCCTATCAACTGATACGTTACTCATAGCTGTAGGCTTTGTGTTATTTGAGAAATAGGGATGTTTATCGTAGGCCTTAAGCATCTAAAAGAAGACAAAATGGGATGGTACATTTTCAGTCCTATGCCCGCAGTATATTATGTCCCGGGTTTTAGGAGAGGAAAGTATGAAAGGGATATTGATTTTTTTTATTTCAGCCCCGAAACGGTTGTATGATAACAAGAGAGTGAGAAATAAAAATTTTCGTCAAGACAATACAATCTTATGTAACCGGTATTTATGTTTCTTCTTATTTCAACCCCTATCAGGAATGGTACGTAGAATCAACGGAATGCAAGATTCGACATCCTCTATGAGCTATAAAAAAGCTATATCTAGCGTTTTCTGAGAGAATAGTTTGAGTGTGATAAGTCGTTCTTCCTCATTTCAAATTTTACATACATATTATAAGGACCTAGAGTTTCAAAATCGAAAGTCCTCCATAAGTTAATTTCAAATATCAAAATACAAAGCCCGGGCGACGCCGGGCCTTTTCAGCTAGTAAAATATAAGTTTTATGACAAATATCGTAGGGGTGCTTCTACAGAAAGTACTGTTTGAATTATATGCATGGGACATTCAAATGTTGGTAATATGTGAACGCCTCTTCATCTGTTGTATAGAAAATCGTATTCTTCGCTGGGTATACTTGCATGACGACTAAAAAGTTTTACCTGGTAAATTCGGTAAACAAATGGCTTCTTATATTATAAGACACTCATAAGACCAGCTTTCATTCGGGAGCTCCCAGCTTCAAATCCCGTGGTTGGTCACCTTGGCATGGGTTTTTTTTCATATACATTCCCTCTGTACAAGGCGAGGATGGGATGAAGATGATAATGACGGCCAGATGATATCCGGGAACGACAAGGGCCTAAAGTTAGCCAACATTTGTCTCAAAGGTGAGGAAAAACCCCGAAAAAAACCCACCTAGGTAACTTGTCCCGACCTGGATCTGAACCCGGGCCCACTGCGTGAAAGGAGCGAAAACATCCCCAACGCCACAGCGGTGGACAATCCTGCTACCATTAGGCCTACATATAGTAAATTAATAGAGTCAATTCGAAATAAATTTCTAAAATATACGTACTGCAAACACTGTAACTATTACCCTAATTCTGAACCATATTCAACTAATTTACAATATTTCAATATCCCTGAATTATCACATAGACAAAAATTGTCATGCATTGTTGTTTTTACACAAATTACTTAATAACTAAAGAGATGATATTAAATATTCTTAAGAAATATAGTTTTATGTTCCACGTTACTGATCTTATAGATCTTTTTTTTCTTTCCAAAAGCAAACACTGACTCCCATAATAATTTCTCCCATTTATAATGTGCTCAGTCTGTACAATCAATTGCACAAAATTGGTGACTTACATTGACTATGGCATTGAATTTTTCAGTCTGACTCAACCTTTCCACCTTAGACTATACACGGCCAGTGTGAAAGAATTATCATTCCGCTATGACCTACTAGTGGTTTAATATGAAGCTTTGGTCTTTAAGTACAGTGAGTCCCACGCAAGAGTTGGCCAATGACGCGGGTTTCTGCGTCGCGGCTGGCACAGCTCCAACTCCCGATCGATCGGGTGAAATATTTACGCAAATCATGCCGCGGTCGTTGTAATGATTCAGGTTCTCACATTTACAGTTAAAATTACATTGAAAATAACCACTTACCTAATCACAAGATATATTGGAAATGTTCTCCTCTTGTATACGCGCAACATTGGCATCTTTTTTAGGGAATTTTCTTTCACGCGCGTAAGTTCAGCTTCCGAGATAGAATTAATTTCTCTTGTGATATTGTCTTTAAGTTCATCTATGTATGGGAAATTGACCTATACACTTTATTTTTCAAGTTTCCCCATAAATAATATTTACATACTGTTAGAAGAACTTAATGACAATATCACATAAGCCTATCAAAAGAGAAAGTAACTCTATCCCGGAAGCTGAACTTATGCGCGTGAAAGAAAATTTCCTAAAAAGGTGCCAGTATTGTCTGGATGCAAGAGGAGAACATTTCCAACATCTCTTGTGATGAGGTACGTGGTTATTTTCATTGTAATTTTAACTATAAATGTGAGAACCTGAATCATTACAACGACCGCGGCATTATTTGCGTAGATATTTCACCCGATCGTTCGGGAGTTGGAGCTGTGCCAGCCGCGACGCAGAAACCAGCGTCATTGGCCAACTCTTGCGTGGGACTCACTGTACTTGCGGGTTTTAAGTTGCCACTGGGTTGGCATACGGGGTTATGTGAGAGTCAGTTGGAGAATTCAATGTTGTACCGGCAAGTTGCTACGGTAGCTCAATGGCAGAGCAGAGGCACGGAGAGCCGAAGATCTTGGTTCAAGTCCCGGCTGTGGCATTAAATTTTACATAAATGGACGGATGTTTCGCACACTGTTCAGACTAAAATATGCTGTTCCCTGAATTCCGAACCGCAGAGACTATAACCCAACTTTGCTCATTGGTTAATAATGGCCTCAGTAATATATTTGTCGTTTTCTTGTGAAATTAACTATTCTCACGTTGAGAAAATACACTGGCTTAGCACTGCACGACGTTTGATTTTCTTGCTTTTAACGGATGAACTGTTTTCAACCTCGAAATTCATCACTCATTACCAGGGCCCGGATTCTAACCACATATCATTTTATTATTGATGCTGCATAGACATTGCCAACTTGTAGGTAAATCCTAATCAGGGTCTCTATATTACACAAATGCATTTTTATTAGGTTATTTTTTGTAATTTTATGCAATCTTATAATTTTAGGACATATATTTCAATTTTACGTCATCATTTTGTCATTTACTTGTCATTTCCCTCCTTATGTAGTCATTTTCATGCATTTACATTGAGTATATTAACTGTTTTGTCGTCTTTTTTCTCCATAGGGTGATATTTAAATAAATTACTAGGTTAGTAGATAATGCAACATTTATTTTGTAGGATCTATTTTAAAAACTATTTTCTTACTTTTCTTCTCAAATGCTCCAATCAAGAACAAAGAAAAACTTTATAGACCTACAATATCCTTTCTGCATTTACAGTTTTTAAAATTATGTACTAATTAGTCTATAACTTTGTGTGTACAATAATATTTTTTTATAAATAAAATATCAGTTTATAGGTCATTCTTTACAATTATTATGTCATTTTCTTTAAAATTTAGGATCATTTTATAGGTCATTTTTCAAACAATGTTAGGTCATTAGAATCCGGGCCCTGCTCATTACCGTTATCAACTCAAACAAGTGTTAGCAAATTACAATGAATCAACTATAAAAAATTTATTGTACTATAAGAGAAGAAAACGATATTATCACATTACAATTATTACATTAGACGAAAGATTACTGAAACATTACAATCCACAGCATTGTAGGTGCAGAATGGATATTTATTGTTTGCGTTTGCTGAGAAATAATTAATAAATATATACATATAACTTATACACTCACAGGAGTAGTTGTACGGTTTTGGGGAAATACAATAACTAAGAACATTGGTGCACATGCACTCACAATACTTTCTATACCATTATTTACATGTTTCATTCTTTTTGAGGGTTATATTTCTTTTTATAGGTTGTTACTTTCCACCTCATACCTCAAATACATAAAAGCACCCTTACATATGCCTAATTTATTTACAATATACTATTATCTCTGTATGTTACAACATCAAGATCAAATTCAAAATCTATGCGATGTTATGTCAAAAATCTAAAATAACTTTTCTTCTTTACAATAGTACAAAGATATTCGTCAAGAAAATAAAAAAATCCCTTTAGGCAGGCCTACAGGCGGAGGTAGATTTCGAAGTGCTTTTGGTTTAATTTATTATCGCTGCGCAGCACTCTTCTTTTTTAGCCTTGGCATGGCAAACCCGCAAGTAATAAGAACTGAATTCGGTAAAGAGGAAGAGCCTACAATCATTTGTTTTGATAAGAATAGGATATAATATTCTGGGAGGTCGTGAGCAAGATTAGCAATGAATAAAATTAGCAAAGCCGCTAAACAAGACAAAATTATGATATTATAATAATTCTTTTATGTGTTATTATTTTCAAACATTAAAATCTCGCGTCATATGAGAGCTATCAAGAAACTAGTTATTGATTTTTAGAGTACTCATCAAGAGCTTTTCAACGATACCCCACAAGACGTAGTTTAAAAAATTTCGAATTTCCATCCCCTCACCCCCACCCCCACTCGTACCCCCAAAAACCCCCGAATTGTTGGTGTCACTTTGAACTCCATAGGGAGTACTCTAATTTATTCAAACAAAGTTTCCCTCTATACTTCATAGGGGCCGAGATATAAATGTTTTAAAATTTCAACCCCCTCCCCCGACCACCCCCATGGGCCAATTTTGCTCATTAATGAACTTGTCCGAGCTATTGGGCCTAGAAATAACATAATAAAATTTGGTTCAAATATCTTCAAAATTACGGCCTGTAGCGTGTAAAGATATATATAAATATAAATATATATATATATATATATATATATATATAAATATATATATATATATATAAAAATATATATATATAAATATATATATATAAATATCACAATTATTTTTTTAACAGGCGGTGGTTTCGTACTTAGGGAAGCATGAAACGTAATCTGAGGTAGTTTTCTTTCCCGGTCAATCGTGAAATGTACATCGAAACTGGGTTGTTAGTTTTTTAAATTATAATATTTTTTGTTTATGCATGATTTGGGTAAGGTAAATTTTAATAGTTTCATTCGTATCTTTTTGCACGACTTAACTAATTAGTGGTACTTACGAATATTGTTGCCGTGGATCGTAAGTTGACATTCCCACACGCAATCTTGTTGCTATGTGCGGTAAGAGTTTCCGTGCTGTTATGAATATTACGCCACACCTCATAATACAAGCCTTTATGGACAAGGCCCCCCAGCACAAATATCCGGTTCCCATAACCAACAACAAATACGAATCACTTTCTGAAATAAACATCTATCTTCAAGAATGTATATACATAACATTTTCAGGTAATATCACAATTAATATAATTAAATTGATATAAATAATCATCGTGCAAAAAACAGCATGCAATACTCGTGCCGTAAGCGCATAACGGATCTCGGAAAACTATTTCCTCGATCCGTATGCATGCCTTACGGCACTTGTATCGCAATGTACTATTATGACCTTACGGAATTATTTATATTTGTTACGAAAAAACAGTTAAAAAAGAATAAAATTATATAATTCATGCAATTTATTTTTAAAATAAAATCAGGTAAACTGATGTAACAAAGTGCCAGTATGTTTTTGTTTAATCAGTTAAGACTGCAATTATGATATGCAGAATATATATATTTTTTTTTAATTGATTTCCAAGTTAAGCTCCAGATTTATTCATTAAGCAGGGCTTTCGGAAGAAGAAAGGTCTACCATCTCGGCCACCTGGGTCATTTTAACGGTCTAGTTGGATAAGCGCATGTAAATCAATATGTTTTTTGTCATAGCTACCTGTATTTTAATTTCCAAGGCCTTCTAAGATCACAGTAAAACAATAGGCTATGTTGTCAAGATAACTGATTTTCATTTTTTTTATAAATTCTTTCGAATACGTATATTACCATAAAATAGGCACTAAATTGAGCATTACTCCGAAACAGGTCAACCGACTTTATCCATTATGAATAGACGTCTTCCCACGGACATTATAAATGTGTATACCAAGTTTCATAAAAATCCGGTAAAGCGTATTTGAGTTACCGCGTCTTTAAAATATACACTAAATTGTGTTTTACTCCGGTACCGGTCTACCGATTTGGTCCAATATCTGTAGACGTCTTTCCACGTACATTATAAATGGGTATACAAAATTTCAGGAAAATCCAATAAAGCATATTTGAGTTATCGCGACTTCTTATATATTAACATAAAAACACTAAATTGGGCATTATTCCGGTACTGGCCAACCGATTTGGTCCAATATCAATAAACGTCTTCCCATGGACATTATAAATGCGTATACGAAGTTTCATAAATATCCGATAAAGCGTATTTGAGTTATTGCGCCTTTAAAGTAGACACTAAATTGGGTTTTACTCCGGTACCGGTCAACAGATTAGGTTCAAATTCAATAGGGCACTTCTCATGGACGTCATAAATGGGTATACCAAGTTTCATGGAAATCCGATACAGCGTATTTGAGTGATGGAGCCTTTCTATTAGAAAGGCGCCATAATCTATTAAAATAGGCACTAAATTGGGCATTACTCCGGTACCGGTGAACCGATTTGGTTCAATATCAATAGGGTTCTTCCCATGGACATTATAAATTTGTTTTCCAAGTTTCATGAAAATCCGAAAAAGCGTATTTGAGTTATGGTGCGTACAGACACACGGACAGACGGACAGACGGACAGACAGACGGACAGACATTTTTTCGTCCACCACACAATCTCATAAAGTACCATACTGGCACTTAATAATTAGAGTGTTAACAAATATAATCCCTCTATAATATATAAAAGCCAAAACCCACTGACTAACTTACTGATCACAGTAGCTAAATACTATACAGTCTAGGACCGTGAAACTTGGTACACATATCGCTCATAGGCTGTAGAAACGCTCTAAGGCGCTATTTCAACATATTTCCTCTAAGGGCCAAAACCGGGTTGTAAAATCATGTAATTTCTGAATTGACCAAAAGGAATTCACACTGCCCGTACACAGTGCCCATGACAACATTTTTTTTTTTCAGACTACACAGGGGGATTTGCATGACACTGTGATTTCAGGTTGGCCTAATATATTGTACTTACTCCAAGAGAATCCTTTGAGACATAACCTATGGTTGTGGATTTTCATCGGTGGAAGCCTTGTAGATGAATACAATCCAAGAATCTCTTTTCATTTTGTAGACCAACTATTACGTGACATTTAAACAGCTTTTAGAGTCATTTTGATGAAACTAACTTAATTAAATATTGGCAAGAATATATTTAACTCCCTTAACCAGCATAGAAGCAAAAGTTGGTGCTGTAGACCATAGGCACTACACCAGCTCACCTTAAAGAAACGATCTGGAGTGAAACTCTGAGATCGATTACAAAAATAACATATTTTTAAATACGTAAATGCAGTGTACCTGATTGATTGAACGACTCACGTTATTATAAGGAAGCAGCGTGGCACTTCTTGTACGAGTTTTAATCATTAAGAATAAATTTGCACATTTATTAGATAACAAAATGGACATTTTTTATTGCTTCCCGTTAAAATATATTAATTGGAGTAAATTAATGTGCATTTTTTACACTTTCTTTGAAAGCCGTTAGTAGCAGAACAAATTGGCATTGAAATTTATGTCGGCCGGTAGGCTATGTCACCTGTAAACATGAAAATTTTCAAGAATCCACCTACTCGGAAATTAATCGGCGCTAATGAAAAATTCATAATTGTAGCCTGTATTTAATATAACTCTATAACTTCTATAAGAGGCTTTGTCCTGACTTACTGACTGACTTACTGACTGACTGGTTGACTGACTGACTGGTTGACTGACTGGCTGGCTGTCTGACTGACTGACAATGAACGTAGAGCCTAAACTATAACATGTAGAGACTTGGATTTTTGACAGTGCTTTCGTTTCATAATGTAAGTACTCATTAAGAAAGGATTTTGCAAAATTTTGATTTTGAATGCCAAAAATCAAATGTTCTAGAGGAGACATAATACATGTTTACACGGAATTATCGAATCCAAATCACAGTTCGCAGGACAACAGTGTATTGTTGTCAGTTTTCACAGGTAGGTTTTGAAAAAAATGATATGGTACTTTGACAGGTTATAAAAGCCTATCAAATAATTCATTAGTGTAAATAAATAATGAAATCCACGGAAATAATGCACAATGTGATGCAGTCACATAACTTTCTCTGCCCTGGACATAGAGAATACCATTTTCTTACTTCACATTTTGATGTAGAATAAGAGTTTGTATTTCAGGGACAGCATTTTCAGTTGTTTCAGTCTGAGAGTGTCTCAACGAGTAAGTTATACCATATCAGAAGTCTGTAAAAAATTCTATCCACTGATACGTTATTCATAGCTGTAGGCTTTGTAGTTTTAGTTGAGAAATATGGATGTTTATCATAGGCCCTAAGCATGTAAAAGGAGAGAAAATAGGATGGAACATTTATGTAAAAACGATGTCAGAGTCAATAAATATAATGCTTTTATTATTTTTATTTGAAACTAGCTGAAAAGGCCCGGCATCGCCCGGGCTTTGTATTTTGTAATTTGAAATTAACTTTTGGAGGGCTTTCGATTTTGAAACTCTAGGTGCTTATATAATATGTACGTAAAACTTGAAATGAAGAAAAAGATTTATCACACTCAAACTATTCCATCAGAAAACGCTAGATATAGCTTTTTATGGCTCATAGAGGATGTCGAAAGCTGCATTCCGTTGCTTCTACACATCATGCTTGGGAGGATTTGAAATAAGAAGAAACATAAATTAAATAAAATTGTATTGACTTGACGGAAAATTTTGTTTCTCATTCTCATGTTACCATACAACCGTTTCGGTTCTGAAATAAGAGAAATGCAGTATCACTTTCCTCCCCTAAAACCCGGGACATAAAATACTGCGAGCATAGGACTCAAAATGTTCCATCCCATGCTTAGGGCCTTATTTCTCAACTAATACAAAGCATACAGCTATGGATAACGTATAAGCGGAAAGGATTGTTTACCTACTTCTGATATGGCATACTCACACACTTAAGTTATCCCTGCATTACGACCTCTTATTCTACATCAAAATGTGAATTGAGAAAATATTTCTTGTGTCGAGGGTAGAGAAAGTTATGTGACTGCATTACAATGTGCTTTATTCTCGTGGATTTTATTCTTCAAGAATTATTTTTACAAAACGTTAGCATCAGAATTCGTTAAAGTCCAATGTTATGTAATGTCCAGAGCCCTATATGAACTGTGTAAACAATACACTGTTGTCTTGACAACTGAATGGGATTTCATTTTGTTTGCATAATATTCTCAGAAATTATATAATTTTCAAGGGAAGGACTGATTTGTTTCAATTTTAATGTCGACAGCTATAGCCTACTTCCCGGGCTTAACTGGGTATGTGTGCAAAATGTCGTGTAAATTGGTAAAGAAATGTAGATTTGTATAAGGAACAAACATACATACATACATACACACTTTCGATTTTATATATTAGATATGTAATTTAAACAAAACATCTAGCAGTTGAGTAAATAGTCGCGGGCGAAGCCGCGGGCACCTGCTAGTAATTATTTATGAGGGTGTAAAGATTTGAAATATTAGTACCGGTACCATAAATCCATAAATAGAATGAAACGGAAGTATTAAAAATACATTTTAGAATTAATACCAAAGAATAATTACATTATTGCTACTGATATTTTTACCATACCTCTTTAAAATAATCTTAAATACCCCTTTTTTTTTTTTTTTTTAATATATATTTTGACCGATCAGTAAAAAAACTATACAGGCCATTGTTAAACTCTATAACATAATAATAACCTGTTGAGGTACGCCTTAGTCAGCTCCTCTAGCTAAAACACAAATTGATAACAAAAGTTGCGTTAGTGCACGTACTGTTTTCTAATATTTAACAGTTAAGATAGTAGGCTTATTTACACAGGATTATCACTTTCTTCTAGTTCACTTAGTACATCTTGGGGAAGTTTTCTTTTCAGTCTTGATCTGTTCAATGACTTTTGTCCTATGTTATAAACAGATGCACCAGGAACATCTAGAAGTTTACTGTAAAATGATTTTGAGAGGGTTTGAATGTATTCTTGAATCGGGAGGATTCCAAGTTCATTATGTAGTTGACTATTTCTTACGTACCAAGGCGCATTTGTAGCTTTACGAAGAAATTTATTTTGCACAACTTGTAATCGGTGAATGTGCGTCTTGCTAGCTGCACCCCATATTGGTGCTGCATATGTGATGAGAGGTTTAAATACCCTATAAATATATGCGACGATTTATGGTCCTGCTCATTATTTTCAATAAAATATCGCTCAAAGGCAACCATTTATATGTAAAAATACACAATTGATTGTATTGTAATAATTTTTATGTCAAATAAATTATTTGTTGAGTAAATAATTATTGTGGGCGAAATGCTTGTCTTTAAATGTAGGCTATCACTAACACACAATAAAAAAAAATTCTTTGTGATAAAGTTATTTTATATTTTTGACATCACACGGCAATTTAAACCAGAACTTGATATTCACTATACAGTACATAGATATAACACTATATTGTAATCAGAGATAGGCCAACGTAAAGTGCCTTTATGTAACTTGTGTTTGAGGGCATGGTCGCTGACTTGGGGGCAAGGTTTTTTCTGCTCCATAACATTAACTTTTTTATCATATAAGACCTAACTACTAACAATTAAATTCTTGCCCCACCAACAACATTTCCAAATCGGCGCCTCTGTTTGAGGTTATAAGTTGGGAAGTAGTAAGCTACAAATAATAATAATAATAATAATAATAATAATAATAATAATAATAATAATATTTGTATTATTATTAAGAAATATTCCACAATACAATGGTTTTCCTTCATCCCACAACAATCTTTTGCCTCCATAAGTCCTTGTCCATAGCATCTTCTTCACTTAATCCTCTTCTCGCCATACTCCTTTTCACCCCATGCATCCAGCACTCTTCCCTGGGCTTCTCTCCTCTTCTTTTTCCTTCTACTTTCCAATCCAAAATTTTCTTGGGTATTCTATTCTCTGTCATTCTGAGTACATGTCCATACCATTTCAAGCGTTTTTCTTCTACAATTTCCAAAATATTCTTTTCAACTTGCAGTAATTGGACAATATGGAGAAGACATAAGGAATAACAACGAGAATAGATTAATAAGCCTATGTGAAAAAAAATATAATAATAATCGTCTGTTTGAGCATAAAAGCCATAAGACTTGTCACTATATCTAAGACTAAATATTAATTATACATTGACCACATTTGCTTCGTTAATACTGTATGGACACAATTGAATTTAAATCTTTTTAATACGTCTTTTAGAAACTTTCAGGTCATAAGTGACTCTAATGCCAACACACAGATCATTGTGAGAGCTTACTTGTTAGTTTTTAGGGATTTTAGATTCAGAATCTAACATTGGTGGCATTTTCTTGGGTATTCTATTCTCTGTCATTCTGAGTACATGTCCATACCATTTCAAGCGTTTTTCTTCTACAATTTCCAAAATATTCTTTTCAACTTGCAGTAATTGGACAATATGGAGAAGACATAAGGAATAACAACGAGAATAGATTAATAAGCCTATGTGAAAAAAATATGTAATAATAATCGTCTGTTTGAGCATAAAAGCCATAAGACTTGTCACTATATCTAAGACTAAATATTAATTATACATTGACCACATTTGCTTCGTTAATACTGTATGGACACAATTGAATTTAAATCTTTTTAATACGTCTTTTAGAAACTTTCAGGTCATAAGTGACTCTAATGCCAACACACAGATCATTGTACATCTTCAAACCATACACCATGATGGATTTGTTGAAACTGTTTAAATTATGCTAAACTTATTTCTATTTCGAATACTCTAAAAATGAAAATCACTATTGCAAATAAATTCATTTCTATGAATGTGTACAAATTCTATTAGTTTGAAGACGTTCAACCCATAGATTTCTCTATCGTGTCATGATATTAGAATTAAATATCTACGCTAAAGCTACAGTTCAGTAACATAATATTATAACATTGGCTTGCGCGCAAGTATTTATTTGCTAACAGTGAAAGAAGGGGAATAACGGCCACATTTTTTCAAATTTTCTGTTTATTGAAATTATGGCTTGTAAGGCATCCATGCCACCAATGTTAGATTCTGAATCTAAAATCCTTAAAAACTAACAAGTAAGCTCTCAGACATCTGTATGATGGCCTAAGGTCTTTTGAAAGCCTTTTTTAAGTAAGTTACATTTAAATGTACTAATCGTTAAAGCAATGAACTAACAGGTTCTCATAACGTTCTTAAAAATCAATTCAGGTCCAGTTCTTGTATGTGTAACAAAGATGAGTCAGGAAAAGTACAATAGCTGGGGAAATGTGCAAAAGTGACGGAGAAAAATCATTGGGATGCTGGAGTGAAAGAATTCTCCTTCCAGCAAAGACAGGAAATAAGAGGCTCAAAGAGGATTGATGGTTGAAGGGAGAAAGAGGGAGGAAGGCCTAACAAGAAGACGGGTTAAAACGAAAGAGATATAGTTGTAGATACCACAAAGACCACTATGACAAATGCCATTTCTTACAACACACTCTTAGCGAGAGTTCGAATCCCGGTAAGTCCATTATGATAAATCATTGCGGAATACGCAAAAGAGTTTTTCTTAAGAGGGTATTTTAGGTTTGGATACTGAGAAATATATTTAATTCATTATTCTAAATATATATATATATATATACGAGGGTCATTTCAGAAGTTATGGCAACTATTATTTATTAGTCAATAAAGCTGCAGGAAAAAAAATCAGGATATACGATTGAAAGTTATTGGAATATTCTTCGCAATTCTGGTACCAAATTGGGATCCGGATACAAGGCGCTATGGTTAAGGGACATTAAAAGATGCGTAAATAGATATCATTGTTTTATTCGTATTAAATATGTACAAAACAGTACGCGTAATACTTGTACTCTTACGAGCTAAGATTTTTTTTAAAACTAGGATTAGATACCTTATTATTTGAAATTTATATTAGTTAAACTTGAGTAGTAGCAGGGGATCCGTAGCCAGCAACACCAACCACAAGACCATGCAGGCGGTCAAAGATGTAAAAGTTTTTATTAAACCGAAGAAATAGCTGATGAAATAGAAAATGATTGGGAGCATTGAGTTGACTGGCATTTACATGGAGTTGTGTTTAAATGGTATATGATTTGATCTTACTTTTCTGTGGTTTCCAATGAAAAGCTTGATTGAAACTAAATCTTTTTTACAAGGTCATTTCTACACAGAAAGGAGACTCAGATCAACAAATTCAATCCATTAATTTAACTATATATATATATATATATAGCTAATGTGAACCAGACCTATATATTCCATATAATTGAAAATTTGCATAATATAGATGATCGTTAGTTACTATTACATTTTGTTCTTCCATATAAGTGACATTTATAGGTCAAATGAAAATGTTAATTTCTGTGCATAAAGTGCTTATGCACTTAAATTCAACCCTAAGCATTTAGTAGGAAGTTGCATCAATAAAAATGAAGCATAAGAGAACATCACACTTCTAACGCTTCTAAGATTTTTTATTCTAAGTAATTGTTTAAAGTTTCCTCACATTCTGTAATTTTTGACACACTTATACGAGACGCATCACACACAGCTGATGGTAATCAGCACCTTCCCCATATTTGGCAAAGATGTGTGGATGCCTTGGGGGATTATTTTGAAGGTTTTTAGCTGGTAAGAGTACAAGTATTACGCGGACTGTTTTGTGCATATGTAATACCAATAAAACAATGATCTCTATTTACGCATCTTTCAATGTCCCTTATCCATAGCGCCTTGTACAGTATGGGCCTACGGATCCCAATTTAAGTACCAGCACTTCAAAGAACATTCCAACGACTTTCAATCGTATATCCTGATTTTTGTTTCCTGCAGCTCTATTGACTGATAAATAATAGTTGCTATCACTTCTGAAATGACCCTCATTATATATATGCTAAGTTAAATAACGTTAAAATACACAAAACAACGTTTACACATTAAAAAATTTAACTTTAAAGCGGACATTATCATAAACTGCTTACATAGTAGCCTACGTATTTATAAATGTGGTGCTCATTCCTATATTAGCCATTTTCTACCTGACGCAGTCCAGAATAACCCAGCCTATATAAAGTAATATAAAGTAGATTATGCTCATATAAATGACAATTAATTAAATGATAATATTTCATTAGCTTGTTTGGTATCAAAATATGCATAATCTGGAGAAAAGTTTATTGCAATTATTAACAAATCTCTTAAAATTTATAGTCATTAACAAATTGAATATTTATGTATTTAATGCAATTTGCACTGGTCATAGAGAATGGTAAGCTTGGCCAGGTAGCCGGGTAATTCCAGCCCCGTGCTAATAACTCACATAATAGCTTTCAGGTATCTCCCTCGAACAAAGACATAACAGTACACACAGTAGCCTCTATTGTAAGTATGTAAAGGAATGAGAATGGACAATGGGTCTGTCAATACCTTGAGTGCTGGATGAATAGAAATAAGAATATTAATATTATTTAGTACAAAGGAAACTGATGGTATGATATAAACCTTTCTTGGGGTTTAAACAGTGCATTTTACTGAGTTCCGAGTATTAAGTAAAGAGAAAGTAGTAGGTTGGCTTAAGGAGGCACCGGCATCCTATTGGCTTTAGATAAGATTCGTCACTTCCAATTAGATGTAGAGTAATTGTCACGTGGAATGAACATATGGGGGTAAGTGGGCTGTCCTTAGAATGATTTTTGGGAGTAAGTTTAATTTATTATAAAGCAAGTAAGAACACTTGAATTTCATCCGCTGGGGTGAACACTTGAAGTTCATCCGTCGGGGAGAACACTTGGATTTCACCGATCGGGGTGAACACTTGGATATCGGTCGGGGAAGACGGGATTAGTAGCTCCCGTATTACCACGGAGTGTCGTGGGTCGTAATTATTCGACTTAGAATAATTTTCAGTATCTAATTTCGATACTCTAACTTCTTCGTGAATATAATTATCCGACTTAGAAGAATTTTCAGTCGACAATTTCAATACTTAAACATTTTCACGGCTGTAATTTTTGGACATAGAAGAATTGTCAGCATCATAATATTTTAACTTTGATTATATTACGAGCTTATAAATTGGAGATTAGTATCTAATCAATAATCCATCAGTTTTCTACGTAGCTAAGCAACAAGAACAATTTTCTATAATTACTATTTGTAATTATTGTAACAATTATAATAATTGTATTAAGAACATTGCTGAATTGATTAAAATAAAAGTTTGTTGTTCAATTGTACGCAACGTCATTTCTATGAAGGAAGGATCACCAGTCTGCACGTCTACCATGCCCGCTCTGAGACAAGAGAATTCTGCTCGAAGCTGACTTTAAGCTGCCGGAGGGTCTAAAAAAAAAAAACACATAAATTTGATACAGTTGATCTATATCTGGCGCCCACCCATCACACTCTCAACAGACCCGCCGCATACCAGAGAATACTTCTATCTATCGAATCGAAGGCTTTTTGCAGTTTCCCTCCTATGAAACGTAAACACGTAATGTCCACCAATGATGCCTTTATGACAAATAGGTGGTCGATTCAGTAAATCCGCACTGAAAAGGTGATAAAATTTTATAATTTTCCATCCAGCATCTTAGCCTGTTAGATAAAATCCTTGTGTACACTACTAAGACGGGGAAGGAGAGGAATCCCCCTGCAGTTACTTGGATCGTTGGCACTTCCTGTTGCTTTAAACATAGGTTGAACCAAGGCAGTTTTCCACATCTCGGGAAATTTTCCAGATATTTTAATTTTGTTAAATATGTTTATTATTAATTCTATTACTAATTCTATGGGAGGTATCAGTCAAGAAAGCCTAAACATGGTCACTTGCTACTTGGTATTAGTGGAATTTTGTTTTGTTTTGTTTTGTTCTTTTCTGTTCTGTGTACTGTTTGTTTGTTTGTTTTATGCTTGGGTTTATTTTTGTTTTTGTTTGTATTCGACACGTACAAACATCCCTGTAAATAGCCTACGCTAGATCAGGGATGCGAGTACCAATGAATGTAAATTTCTGCTTGACAATAAATATTACTACTACTACTACTATTACTTTAAAAAAATGCTGGGTTGACTTGTAAGGAAACGATACAAAACTGTTACCGAAAATACACTAATTGGTATATTTTACAGGTAGCAAGTGCTTTAAATAATCTCAAAATAATATCGATAACATATAACGTATTATCATAGTTGGTGATTTTGGCAATAAATTCTGTGTAAAGTTTGCTTTCACTTTAAGACAATTTGAGTCTTATTCTCAGGGCCGTCGCGTGGTTTGTTGGCGCCCGGGCAAGATTTCGTCAAGCACCCCCCCCCCCAAACTCAATCCCATGTGCACCCACCTGACATTCCACCTTTCTGTAAGGATTCAAGGATTAAAGGCACACGGAGTCATTATTAGGCTATTATTGTTAACAGTATACAAGTTGATCCAGCTGCTCAATTTTGAGCAAATATTTATTTTGAGATAACTTAGCAAATATAAAGTTATTGGTGTCAAATATTTATTTGTTCAATAAATACATAAGTTACAACGTAATTTTTAAAATTCAGTTATACCTAACTTCAAAAGATAAGTTATGTACCTCTAACTTATTTTTTCAAATTTTGTTTTATTTTTGTCGATGCCACGGCACCCCCTTGTCGCGGCGATCGCACCGGTCTTCCCGCCCACGCGACGGCCCTGCTTATTCTTGTAAGTTACCTTAACTTGTCCGATCTCTGGCTAAAACCTTAGGATGTGTAAATTTCATTTTTCTACTTGAAATTGTTGGAAGCACAAATATGCTCGAAAATATCGAGGACATATGTAGGCCTATGTCTATTTTTTATCTAGCCTACCTATTTGCCTATTACCTATAGCTCATCTTTTATTTTAGTAGTATTTTCTTACACACAATTTTATCGCGTCCATAAAAAATAAATGTTTATTTACGATAATACCCTTCAGAGAAGAACCTATTGAGTTGATAGGATCAGAGTAAGAAGATTAATAATTGACATAAATTCAAGCCTATGAGTATTGTATTTCTTTTCTTTCATTCTGGCCTTAATACACACCCTTTTCTCCCGGCGATATTGAGTTTCCTTTCCTCACAATAGAAAATCCATCCTGATGACAGAATAAAGTGTTGGTATTGTTGTCGATGAGTATAGTAAGATTGTTTTGATGGTTGACCACTTCCTACGAAAAGAAAGGGGTCGGAGCTCTTAAGTGATCTTGCAATGAAAGGAAAGCAGACAATAGGTGATGTAGAAGAGTAATAGAGTGATAGAAAGAATAGCCGAGCCTAATGTTGGATTCGAAACACTTCTCAATGTCATGAGAATAAGAGCAGGATTGACACAAAATTCGTACACAAACTTACTAAGTCGACAGTATTTTAACTCAAACAAACACAAGATAAAGAGTACATTTATATTAATACTGATAGGATATAATGTGCCCCTCTACAATCCCGAGTTCAAAATAAGGCAGTTGTATTTACATATTTTTATTTATTTATTTATTATTACAGAAATATACATGGTCATTATACAAAAATGTTCTTGCTAGATAAAAAAAAATTGTCCAGATGAGCGAAGCTAGTGTTTATAAGCTAAAAATGAATTACATTTTAGAAAAACAGAGTTTATTAAAAATGCACAGCATAAAAATGAAATATCTAAAAAAACAGTTAACCGTGTTTATAATATAAAAAATTAAAAATAGGGTATACATTTATGATGTTACCAGAAAATTAACTTCATTTTACAAACTATGCTATATAATATATGTATATTATATACATATATTTAAACATAATATATATAACTGTAAAAAAAATTATTGAAATAAATGAACTTTTATGTATTTTATGAAGTCAGGGTGCTCAGCAATATATTTGTAGGCATACTTCATGAGTTTCTATTGGACGAAATCAAACAAGTTTGATTTTTCTTTAATTGAAGGTGGAGGAGTTTTGGGTGTGTAGAATGAGATTTCGACAGAGAAACGGAACAGAATCGTTCCATATATATTAAGAACAATACTAGGAATCACATTTGCTTAGCCGTAAGCAACTATACATATCAATAAATTCTCTTACGAAGAGAACAATTAGAAAACATGTCATACAAAAACAGAATATAACATGGATCTATGGAAATGTTATTCAAGTGATGCAATATCCTTACTCCAGTAAATCAAAACGATGGGGCATTCGGGAGGTCCCAGGTTCGAGTCCCGTGACCGGCCAATTTGACATGGGTTTTTTCATGGTTTCCCCAATAGTAAACGCAAATGCCGAATTGGATATTTACATATCATGAATCATCCTCACCATTTCATCCTGTATCAAATCCATTTAAATTAATATCAGTTGAAATTTACTCCATAAAATACTCTAATAATAGAAATAATTGACGACCAATAGTTCCATGGCCTGCATAGGCACACATTCCGAACTCCTGATGGCCCTGTAGCTAAAAGGAGTATAAACACATCTAAATTATTATTTTTTAAAAATGGGACATCGGTTCCAATCACAGCAGCTGTAAACACAAGCAGAATCTTTTCTGCTATGACGAATAGGCTACTTCGGAGAATGCAGTGAACGAGATAAGGTAATCAACATCTACAGGGTGGACCAAAAGTCGCGATCGGATATTTTGTATGTTAGTTTATGCAATAATAAAATGCCGCTATGGACGTAAAAACTTTATTCATTGAAGTAGCAAGTATTGAGGAATGGAAATATGGTAAAATAAAGTTCCCTGGGCCTATCAGAGCCATTGTTAAACGTCCAAAGTTTCGGTATGTGAACCATCGTTTTCCGCGCACGGTCGAATGCGCCGCCATGTCCTTCTGCTTGACGCCTCAGCATTTCTGGAGTGATCGTTCTGAAGATACGGATGATCTGTCTCTTAAGTTGTTCAACAAAACTCATCCGAATCATTCCAACCCAAGACTTTCTTCTAACGAGGAGCAGAGCCAGTTGTCGCACAACGAAGTTCTTGGGATCTGCTTTTCTGCCGATCGCTTCCTTGTTGATTTCATCGGTGAACCCTCCAATTATTCACTCAGACGATTACTGACATCATCGCCGCAATATTTTTTAGTTCTTCCGCTGCGTTTTGCATCCAATACAGAGCCTTTTGAGAAAGTCTTCTTTTCCAGATTCCGTAGTTTGGCTTTAGTGGGAGCTGCTTTATTGAAACGAAGAAAGAAGTTCTCTTTGTTTTCTTAGTACGTTTCGCCAGTTTGTTCTTTTTCATGTTCCCACACACTAACAATGAGATGTTCCTCAATCGTATATTTGCTTGTATTCGCCATTGCTTACAACACAAACGTAACACAGTGTTGCACATCGACAACAATCGCTTAATAAACCCGCGCGCAAGAAAACTCTGGCTTGTCACTAAAACATAACAATGTCCTTGCTCTATCGGAAAATCGACAAACTATTCCTACAAAACGTGTATGAAGGGGATAAATATTCCTCTCAGTCTATGAATAGTTTTTAATTAGTTTTCGGTTTCGGAAAATGAGTTATTACAATATAAACATTATCCGATCGCGACTTTTGGTCCACTCTGTACAAACGGATGCACAGTTGAGATAATTGAAAGTAAGCCTTGCCCGTAATGCTTGTTTGCGTTAATGCATATCCACTTTTTCGGTAAAGTAAACATACGCATTTGCGTACAAGACGCCCACATTTCCGTTAAAGGGATGCACCGAAATTTTATTATGTGGACTAATGTGTGCTATTGATGACCAAAGCAACACGGATATTCAAGAAACCAAATTTTGAATCTTATTTTGAGAAAGGTTCTAGGTGTTTATGGGTGATATAATTTAATGAAACATCGGGTCTATATTTAAGTTCTTATGTTTTTTTTTTTTTTTTAATTCAAACGTCGATACAGAAAAGAGACAGAAAAAATCAGCATACAGTGCAATATGGTACAAACATGGTAGGCCTGCAATTGGCCGTCATTACTTTCACTCCGTCATACAGCAAGAAAAATCCGAAACTTGAGGCACCATACGAGGCGCATCCATAAAGGAAGTTTCCCTGAGGCCGTTTACAGAAACAAAACAAATTTGATGGAAATGTTTATTGCAACATCATACTGCAAGTGTTGAGCTATTTTTCAACATATTCGCCACCTGAATAACTGAACCACCCCCGAACACAAGCTCTGCTTCTTCGGGGGGCGTATCAACTTTTGTATATATTTTTCGTGTACTTTGGAGTAATAAATTGTAATTGTAATTGTAATGAATTGAAACATTTGTCTTACAGTGGCACCAACTTTTGAATACATGTGTCGTAGAACTCTGGGATTTGAACCACCGTGTGTCAACCACGTTCGCCTCTCTATCATTCTCTGTTATTCTTTGTCATTTCGTGAGATGTAGGTAAAGATGGAAACCACTGGGAGCGAGATCCAGGCTGTAAGGTGGATTTTTAAACACCTCCCAGCAAGTCTCCTGCGGAGGTTCGACTGGGAGCCCGGACTTCGATCCCAGTGATTTCCATATTTTTCTACACCTCAATAAATTACTAAGAATGACAAAGAGGAGGAGATGGTTCAGTGGTTCAAATCCCAGTTCTACGACACAGGTAATCAAAAGTTGGTCCCACAGGATGAAAAAGTCTCAATTCCAGTAGCGAATATTTTGAAAAATAGCTGAACACTTGCAGTATCTGTTGCCATAAACATTTCCGTGAAATTGTCTTTTGTTTTTGTAAACGGCCTAGGGAAACTTACTTTATAGATGTGCCTCGCATTATATTATATAAGGAGATTAAGGAGGTAGTAATAATTGGTATAAGTAATTCATCCTCCAGAAAATGTTAACTGTCTTAATGCTTTATGGTTCGGATATTTATGACCTAAAAAGTAGAAAATATGACCATATAAATGACTAAATATGACCTCATAAGGGAACGCATTTACTAAAAAAAAAATCTAATTTAAAACGTTTAATAACACTAAATTATTACACACATTATTTCAATATGATAATCACTTTTTAAAAACTTTACAGGAGATTTACACTTTTACTTGTAAAGAACTTCTAATCTGTTAATGTTTCCAGGTCCACTGCAAATGTGAACTGGTAATATTTTAAAATCATGTCTACTGGAAGTTAACAACACGGAGGAAGAGGTTACTGTGCTATTAGGCTATTACTTGTTATTGTCCCTCACATTTCAGTTACAGTAAATCAAAATATTCTTGAATCTTTCTCGAAAGAAAATTAAGTCGACAATTTAGTGCACATACTGCATAATTGTGCTCTTTTACGGATTTTATAACTGAAATATTAAGATAAGTTACAAACATGACCGAAATACGACCAGGACCATGAAAAAGACCAAAATATGACTTTATATGCAAAATAAAAAAATCCCTTTAGGCAGGCCTACAGGCTGAGGTAGATTTCAAAGTGCTTTTGGTTTAATTTATTATCGCTGCGCAGCACTCTTCTTTTTTAGCCTTGGCATGGCAAACCTGCAGTAAAGAGGAAGAGCCTACAATCATTTGTTTTGACAACAAGAATAGGATATAATATTCTGGGAGGCCGTGCGCAAGATCAACAATTAATAAAATTAGCAAAGCCGCTAAACAAGACAAAATTATGATATTATAATAATTCTTTTAAGTGTTATTATTTTCAAACATTAAAATCTCGCGTCATATGAGAGCTATAAAGAAACTATTTATTTATTTGTAGAGTACTCATCAAGAGCTTTTCAACGATACCCCACAAGACGTGGTTTCAAAAGTTTCGAATTTTCATCCCCCACCCCCACCCCCACCCTCACTCGAACCCCCGAATCGTTGGTGTCACTGTGAACTCCGTAGCGAGTACTCTAATTTATTCAAACAAAGTTTCCCTCTATACTTCATAGGGGCCGAGATATACATTTTTAAAAATTTCAACCCCCTCCCCCGACCACCCCCTTGGGCCAATTTTGCTCATTAACGAACTTGTCCGAACTATTGGGCCTAGAAATAACATATTAAAATTTGGTTCAAATATCTTCAAAATTACGGCCGCTATCGTGTAAAGATATAAATATATATATATATAAATATATATATATATATATAAATATCACAGAATTTTTTTTTGAACGGGCGGTGGTTTCGTACTTAGGGGAGCATGAAACGTAAAGATATGAAAGAATTTTTCGAAAATCATGAAGTGGTATCCATTGCAATAGGTAGATTTTTCTTCGAAATCTACCTAAAAAGGTCCGATTAGGATAACAAATGTGGAATTCGTGTGAAATTCGGTCGGGATGAAAATATGACATGTCATAAACATTCGAACCCTATATCAGTTTTATTTTTGAAGAATGTTTATTTAAAAACATATTTTTTCTTCAGTTAAATAATTATTGTTTTAATAAATATACTCTCATTGCTAGGAAGCGTAAAAGTGTTCATTGAATAATGCATCATATCTTCCTCAGTACTCCTTTATGAGGTTCCTTGTAGGTAAGGAATAAAAAAGAAAGGTATAATATATCCCACGGATTGAGGATAGAAGTATATACGTTGAGTTAGTGCGCTTGGTAATGACAGAGAAGGTTAGTTGCCGTTAAATAATTGTATTTCCTTCACAAGAGTCTTCTATTCCTTACTATAGTGAAGTCTATTACATCGTTAAGATATATGAAAGAGACAGAGGAGGAGGGAGGGAGGGAGGGAGGGAGAGAGGTTGAGATAGGCGGAAGGTAGGATGTGATCAGGAGACGATGTCAACTTCCTTCCACAAGAAGACTTTGCTTCTTGTGGACTATCTGGCTTGGAAGCTAGATTTATAGGCTCGCCTCTTGCCGTTAATCTCACTTGTATTTCTCCTTCACGCCCTACTCCTCTCTTAAAGATCTCTTAGACTCTTTCCCATATAAGACTAATATTACTTCTTAAGATTCCCCACAGCAGAAATATTCCGAAAACATCTCAAGATCTCTGCTACCACATTAGATTACCCAAATTCGAAGATAACATTAGTTCCAAAACACGACTGTAAGTTTTGAACCAGTTTATAATTTCTCTGCGGCATACATATTCAGTGTGTCCAACTAAAAAGTTTTAAAATAAAGGACAAACACACCGAGCGAAAAGGGGGTGTGGGGGGGGCGAAGCTAAATACAAGACATTATACTAATATACCGTTAATAACAATATGCTACCGTTTGGAGTTTGTTTTTATCACTGCTTTCATCTGTAGCAATTGAAAACGGACCTTGAATAAGAGTCTGAACAATCTGGAAACCTGCAGTGTTTTTTGGAGGAAAAGTTAAGTTAAAATTTAAGTTTTTAAACATATTATCTACTACATAAAGGAAATAGTACATTCTTTTTCAAAATGGCCTCCTCTTCACCCGTCTTAGTCCCATAGTTTTAATTCTTTACTTTTTATTTTTATAAGTTTATTTTCTAGATTTTTAATTCATTGTACACATTATACGTACATTAACATAAGAATACAAAACTCTGCATGTTTTCAGCTTAAATCTGAGTTAAATATGTTAAAAAAGAAAAGCTTGTTTTTTAATGTCCTCTTGATAGGCTATATGTATATAAATTGAATACATTATGTAAAAGAAGTTCAAGATACCCCCCCCCCAAAAAAAAAACTTATATCATGGTCTACAAGTATGAAAAAGAGAGAACAATGTACATTACAAGTTGGTTACATTTGAAGTACTTAAATAGAACTGAATGTCACATCTTCAGAAACACATAATGCTATATTTCAAACAAAACTTCTGGAAACTGTTCTCAACTCGCTAAAAAAAGGACAGCACTAAAAAAAGGACAATTGAATTACTTTTTTAGTAGTCACCATTTTAAAGGAGAGTCTTTTAAAAATAAAATCCCTTTAGGCAAGCCTACAGGCTGAGGTAGATTTCGAAGTGCTTTTGGTTTAATTTATTGTCGCTGCGTAGCACTTTTCTTCTTTAGCCTTGGCATGACAAACCCGCAATAATAACTGCAAAAAAGAGGAAAGAGCACTTTTTCAAACATTCAAATCTCGCCTTATATGAGAACTATCAAGAAACTAGTTATTGATTTGTAGAGTACTCATCAAGAGCTTTTCAACGATGCCCCACAAGACATAGTTTAAAAATTTCGAATTGCCATCCCCCCACCCCACCCCCACTCGTACCCCCAAAACCCCGAATCGTTGGTGTCACAGTGAACTCCATAGGGAGTACTCTAATTTATTCAAACAAAGTTTCCGTCTATACTTCATAGGGGCCGAGATATAAATGTTTTAAAATTTCAACCCCCTCCCCCGACCACTCCTTTTGGCCAGTTTTGCTCATTAACGAACTTGTCCGAACTATTGGGCATAGATATAACATAATAAAATTTGGTTCAAATATCTTCAAAATTACGGCCGCTATCGTGTAAAGATATAAATATATATATATATATATATATATATATATATATATATATATATATATATATAGGCCTATCACATGTTTTTTTGAACAGGCGGTGGTTTCGTACTTAGGGAGGCATGAAACGTAAAGATATGAAAGAATTTTTCGAAATTCATGACATGGTATCGATTGCAATAGGTAGATTTTTCTTCGAAATCCACCTAAAAAGGACTGTTGGACACACTGCATATAGCAGGTTTTACTTCAGTGATGTTCTGTTTCTGTTAGGCTCAGATCAATTCGGACCGAAATCGGGAAGAATGAGAGATAACCCATTTTGAATATTCAGCAAGAGAAAGAAACGAATCCGTTTCGGGAACTCATAGGTTCCTTTTCATTCGAGTTCTATTTTGGACGATACGAATCTATGATAACCCTGCCATAGATAATTATTTCCCACCCACTGGGTATGTTAAATTTACTTCAACATTTTAATTAATAATCTTATAGTTAGACTAGCTTAAAAGACCCGGCGTCGCCCGGGTTTTGTATTTTGTAATTGGAAATTAACTTATGAAGGATTTTCAATTTTAAATTCTAGGTCCTTATATAGGCATTTATAATTTGAAATAGGAAGAACGACTTATTACACTCAAACTATTCCCTCAGAAAACGCTTGATATAGTTTTTTATGGCTCATAGAGGATCTAGAATTTTCCATCCCATCGCTTGTACAGTGCACAGCAAGCCTGGTAGAGGTTTAAATAAGAAGAAACAGAAATTCCTGTAACATAAAATTGTAATATCGAGGCGGGAAATTTCCCACTCTTATGTTACCATAAAGCCGTTTTTGGGATGAAATTTAACAGAAAGCATTATCACTTTCATACTTTTCTCTCCAAAAACCTGCGATATAATATAATAATATACACATTACCATACCTCGTTTTGTTTTCCCTATGTCCAGGGTAGAGAAGGTTATGTGATTCCATTATTTTAGTGGATTTCATTCTGTAATATTTATTTATAACATGAATTATTTTGATAACTTCTCTTATTTGTCAAAAGTGCATTTCATTTGTCTTTTTCCAAGCCCACCTGATACCATTTGGCAACAATATATTCTGTGATTTGGAATTGATAATTCTATGTAAAAAGGGATTAAGTATTTTCAAAAACATTTAATTTTTGGCATTTAGAATCAGAATTTTTCAAAATCCTTTCTTAGTGAGCACCTACATTATGAAACGAAGGTACTGTCAAAATTCCAAGTCTCTACCTGTTATAGTTTAGGCTGTACGTTGATTCCTGTCATTCAGTCAATCAGTCAGTCAGTCAGTCAGTCAATCAGTCAGTCAGTCATTCATTCAGTCAGTCAGGACAAAGCCTTTTATATATATAGAGATTAAAATATCTTGTTTGGTTAAAAAGTTGAAATTTGTATTTTTCCAGCATAGGATTTTGTCTGTTTTATTCTCTGTACTTTTAGCAATTGGTTATACAGTGCTGGTAAAACTGTGAAGAACGCATCACGTGCATAAGAATGGCCCCCCGCTGATATGAGTTGCTACTTGCTGTGTTCGTACCGCTTGAAACTTGTTGGCCTACCTTTTATTCTGAAGACACTGAACATTACTTTATTACAAAATTGTTTAGAAAAGTATTCTGAGGTTTCTGGGCTTTATAGCATACTCAGTTGAAAACATCTGTAAACACGTAATCATTGACAAGTGAACAGAAAGAAACTTATCACTGCTATGTCTTCTACTCTTTTTTTCTTTGCAATCTGACACCTTATTAAAGACACATTTCTCCTAATTGTTGCTTCCATGGAAGATAATATTGTGAAAGATTTTTTCTATTTTCGTTACAGTTAAAACGGTTATATATTATTAGTAGCCTTTTTTTTGTTTTCCTTGAGTTTTCAAGGAAGTATGAATATTTAAAATTTCATTTCAGGTAGCGAAGCTATTATTATTATTATTATTATTATTATTATTATTATTATTATTATTATGAATAAAGAAGGAATTTAAGAGCCAAGGCTTTTTAGTAAAGCCTGTACAAAAAATGGTCATTTACACAAACATATACAGTAAATGAAAAAAGTAATTAAATGCAAGTTATTAACATTGGACACGTAAGTTTCCACATATCTAAAGAGACCATTAAAATGCATTATTAATATTTATATTTGTTCCACAGCAAGCGATAAATATTTTTTAATATAATTTAAAGCGGTGAACTGTTAAATTCGAGAGGAAATTTATTAAAACTATAATAAATTATATTTAACTCCGTCTATTCCGAATATAGTAGACTTAATTTTCTGACTGTGTTTTAGTAAAGAGCACCTGGCATTGAAAACATAGAGTGAATGCAAGAGACGTGCTATACTGCATATCTAAACTTTGTTAAGATGTCACATTCTTCGTGACAGCATCGTTATTATACGCAAGATTGTCAATAATTGCAATTATACCTTACTAGCTTAAAAGACCCGGCGTCGCCCGGGTTTTGTATTTTGTAATTGGAAATTAGCTTATGAAGGATTTTCAATTTTAAATTCTAGGTCCTTATATAGGCATTTATAATTTGAAATAGGAAGAACGACTTATTACACTCAAACTATTCCCTCAGAAAACGCTTGATATAGTTTTTTATGGCTCATAGAGGATCTAGAATTTTGCATCCCATCGCTTGTACAGTGCACAGCAAGCCTGGTAGAGGTTTAAATAAGAAGAAACAGAAATTCCTGTATCATAAAATTGTAATATCGAGGCGGGAAATTTCCCACTCTTATGTTAAAATAAAGTCGTTTTGGGGATGAAATTAAACAGAAAGCATTATCACTTTCATACTTTTCTCTCCAAAAACCTGCGATATAATATAATAATATACACATTACCATACCTCGTTTTGTTTTCTCTATGTCCAGGGTAGAGAAAGTTATGTGATTCCATTATTTTAGTGGATTTCATTCTGTAATATTTATTTATAACATGAATTATTTTGAAAACTTCTCTTATTTGTCAAAAGTGCATTTCATTTGTTTTTTCCAAGCCCACCTGATACCATTTGGCAACAATATATTCTGTGATTTGGAATTGATAATTCTATGTAAAAAGGGATTAAGTATTTTCAAAAACATTTAATTTTTGGCATTTAGAATCAGAATTTTTCAAAATCCTTTCTTAGTGAGCACCTACATTATGAAACGAAGGTACTGTCAAAATTCCAAGTGTCTACCTGTTATAGTTTAGGCTGTACGTTGATTCCTGTCATTCAGTCAATCAGTCAGTCAGTCATTCATTCAGTCAGTCAGGACAAAGCCTTTTATATATATAGAGAAGAAATTTCCGGGTTTCAACGGCACTTTTTGCAAAATAATTTAAGGGGGGATACAGAATTCCGTGAAATTCATAGGTGAGAAATAAGTAAAATGCATTGCATTGCTCTCTACAATCTTGCAATCTGACATACTCTTCATTGACTACTTCTACAATTGCACACTATTTTCAAAATTAATCAAATTGTTACAGTTACGAGTAATTATCGTTTCGAAATGGCAGCCACGTTTCATGCACTGAAAAGCCATTTCCTTGATAACTTCCACAAATATAAATATTTCTGAGTGATTATTTTTGTGTGTATTTGCTAATATTATATGAACAACACTGTCTACAATCACTCATTTAACATTAATAGTTTATTTAAAAATAGATATAATAATGAAAAAGAAAACTTTTAAAAATTGAATTTTAAAAATGCATATACTATAGATATTCCAAAGATTATTGATGATGATGTTGAAACCGATCATATGAAACCGGACATTTCCTCATACGAACCGGACTTTTTCCCCTATATTATAGTAAAATTCCTCAACTTCAAACATCAATAACTCAATAAATAAAATAATGACAATAAAACAAATTATACCAATAGAAAGAGAGAAACACCCCCTTCAATTTCATATACTACACTAAACTTTTAATTAACCCCTTCAATCATTTTAATCGGACATTATAATTAACTTCCATAGTTTTAATCCGACAGACTTGAGACTTAGATCATTCGATTCAGCTAAAATCAACCCACAAAATGGAAATAGTATTAACTCTGATAGCCTTCAGCTATCACAGTTATTATCACAAATATATTTAGTAGGAGGAGACTTCCTGTTTGACAGACTCTCTGACGACTATGTCGAGATGTCACATAAAATTAATGACCCAACGAACATTAACGCCTTTCAACCGAAGACAAATTCAAACAAGCTAGCAGAAACCTAAGATCTCCTCCAATTAAGTAAAACTCTAGGATGAAACCATCCAATAGGAACAATTCACCCCTCCACCTACACAGGAGATATTACCGAAGGGCCCCCAAATCACAGCATCTTTTTGGGATCAGAAGACAGACGACGAATCTACGAAATTGAGACATAGCCTTCAGCTAACTTTTATAACATGGACTAAACTACCCTATTCTATAAATATTCAACTTCTAATATATCAAATCCGCGCATTATAAATAGATCAATTTAGTATAATATAACATTGCCGCGCGTCAGTATTAACCTACGGAAGTAGAGATTGTATAAGTGATTTGTAATTAAACTTAAAACGTACCCGGTGCATAACTAGTAAAGTTGCCCGCGAGATAAAAAGGAAGTATTAATAATCCGCGCCATATAAATAGAATCGACGAAATAATGATTGTGAACAGTGAAGAAGCGCGTAAGAAGTGTATATTATCATAGTCTTAGACATTGCAACAACAACTTATAATTACTACGACATCACCCCTTGGACTTAGGCCTACATCATCTTATGAAAAGACTCAATAATACAACTTTTACATTTCAGAACAAACCTTTTTATTTAGAATATAGATAGAAATAGAAAAGATCATAAACATTTTATTTCACCTAATTCATCCTGATTTGCCTATTCGTTCCCTCGGAAAATTTCTCTAGCCACCGACCCGTTATTAAGAATCTCGTGCATAAATCTATCAACTGAGTTACTAGCCGGCAATAACCCCTTTTCGACAACCAGAATCGCCCAACACCAGTGCTCCCCGGTAGGACTGTGGTATAAATGGTCTCCCAACTTGGCGCCAACTAATCCGAATTAAAGTACTGCTATAATGTTCATTTGATGTTTTCAAATAGATATAAAAAAGAATCACTCAAAAATATTGCCATTTGTGGAAATTATCATGGAAAAGGCATTTTAGTGCACGAAACGTGGCTGCCATTTTTTAACGGCTATTCTACACATACGCCGCGTGTTTGATATTGACCAATAACGTTTAGCAAATCCTCGGATATAGACCAATCACGGCCGTTTATCTTACAATATTCTTGTAGGAATCGCGAGGATAGCATTTTATCGGGTAAAACACGCTGTTCGTTACTGAACTGTAACAGTATCGGTATGCAGTGATACTAGATTACGTCATCCATTGTCGGCGCTAAATTGAAAACAGAAATGGCAGCCTCAAGTTTGGTAATGCATCTGTTGACGAAATTGACATTATTATAAAGGAAGCTAGGCCACAAAATACCGAAAGAAATAGAAAATGCATATGGATTCAGTTCCAAAAGTTTTGTGAGGAACGTAAGTACGAATTGACTAAAGAAACTGAAATGCAACAGATTGCTCATATATTAAAATTACGTTCTTGAATTAAAATGTGTCTTTATTTCGTATCCTGATTTTTAGGTTAACTACGGCATTTTATCAATATACGTTGGTAGTGGTTCACAACGGTATTTTGTCAATATACGTTGGTAGCATTGATTAGTATTCCATTATGGAGACTGTTCATTTATTTAGTATGCCGTGATCTGACAACTGACAGTATTAATGATTTCATTTTAAACTAACAAGAAGAAAGTAATTATTCATGTAATCTATTACATTTTATTCGTGAAATAGTCTTAATAAATTATAACCGTTTCTTGGGGGGGTATTTGATTATCACCGAGATGAGCGCCAATTTATAACTGTTCGTAATGTTGGGTGCTAATTTATGACTGTCGGGTGCCAATGTATAATTGTTAGTAGGGGTTGTTGAATATATTATGTCCGGCTATTTCTAACTCAGTTGGTAGAGCGAGATCTCTTTCAGGGTCGTGCTCGACGAAAACTAAAATAGGATATAAGATGAAGGGATTATAGGTCGTAAAAATGAAGTCTATTGATAATGAACTTGAATAATATTTGTAAGTTTATTTTGTCCGAAAATCTTTCACTTGATTTGTTAATTTCTTAAAATGTCTGGAGGAAGAATACAGTAATGTCTTTATCTATTTGCTTCGTCGTCGCCAAAATTACTTTAGGTTATATTATTATACTTATAACATCTGCACGTTTTATTGCAGGAATTTTAGGTTATCTATCTTATGGCGGTATTTATTCGTTTAACTTTTCAATACGAAAAATAATATCTATAATCTTGTCTTATTCCAAATATATATATCTTTATCCTCGACCGTATTATTTAAAAGTCGGTATAAAATTAATATTAGTACTTGTTACTGTTTCACTGTATATTTCTAACTCCGGTTTAGTCTATAAAAATTACGTCCGTCGCTGTTGAATAGATGTCTTCAAGTCTCTGTTGGTCGCTCCTGTTCGTGTTAATATGTTTCTGTGTTAAAATATTCTAGCCATTCCATTGGTTCAGTCAGTAGACTTTGTCTCTTGTGATTGGAAATTAGCTAAGTCGTCTGCTAGTGTTTGAAATATTTGTCGTTAAAGTGGGTTGAGGTTTGGGGAGAAACGTATCCATCAACTTCACTTTAATAGCTGGCGACAGTGGACTTCTCTAGACGAAAAGCCACGCCTTCACTTCATTGTATTCCCTTATTTAGTTAATAATTCATAAAGTAATTGTCACTATTGTCTGTAATAAGTGTAGTTGTATAGCTTTCTTGATTATGCGTTGAATGATGTAATTTTCTATGTTGTCGTGTTAATAATTAATCGTTTGATTAATTATTTGTAATTGCTGGTAATGTCTTTTGATTCAGATGATCGTGTTGTATATCAAATTGTTCGTGTAAATGTCCTCTGTCTTGTCATGTAATTTGTTTTATGGTCATTGTAATAGTCTAGGCGTAATGGTAGTTTTTAGTAGTCGATAATGTTGCGGGAAGTTCAAATATTGTCCGTGAAATGTATTTTCTTATATTTGATTCCTCTTTTTATATAAGTCCATATGAACTGATCGGTTACAAATGTCCGAACGCTATAATTATTAAAATTATGAAGTAATTGGTATTTGGAAAATAGTTTTATAAATAATTTTAAAAATTTTTCGTTAGTCTCGCATCCAAAATTTCTCGGGCAGTTCGTATATCAATTAGTTATTTTGATCTTGTAATGATGAATATTTTGTAATTTATTATCTGTTATCTTTTATCTGTGTTCTTCCTCGTCGACTGAATAAAAATATAGTTTTCACATTAAAATTCTTAAAATATAAACATTGTTAAATCATACACTTGTTACATTGAATCAGCTGATAATCTTCCTTTCTTTACTTTATTGTACTCACTTGTAGTACGCTTCTCTTTCCTTTTCACCTAATAAAATGAAATCTTTGTTACATTGAATTAGTTGATAATAGTCATCTTGACTGGTTGTAACTCATTTCTGGTACATCACTGTTCTTCACCTAATGAAACAATTTTACTAATTACACTTAATTACTTACCGTTAAATACATAAAATTTTATTTAACACACAATGGGATTTGATTACTTATACACTTCACACTTTATGTTTAATTACACAATCTAAAAACGTATTATTTTCTTTCTTCTGTTCTTCAGGTATCCTTTTTATTCAAATAAATTTATTTTGCTTATTTCGTAATATCATGTTCAAGTTTACTACAAATTTATGCATTCTTACTCCTACACAATCAATAATATCATTCTTAAATGTCTATCTGCTTTTTCTAGCATGATTATTATAAGTGCATGCCTTACCTTCATTTTATTATTTTCTTTCTCATTAGTGATCTTTTTCACTCTTTTGACAGTGGATTCCTTCCTTGTCATACTTTTCTCATTTTTCATCGTCGACTCATTTCTTACCTTTAATTATTCATAATCTTTGCACACTCATAAATTCACTTTTCATAACTCATTATTTATCTCTTTGATTTTCATTTTATACCTTATATTTGATTGGTGTGAGGTTGTAAGGAGGATACTAAATTGAATATGCATGATAGTGAAATACTTATTCATTTATAAATCTTAATTCTTTAACCAAAGTGTAATGTGTAATTGTAAAACTTAATTCAATATTTTCAATAAGTGTAACTAAAATTTTCTTATATATTTAAATCAAATACTAGTGTGATTATCCTAAGTCAAATCGATGTTTCATTTCCTTCAGTATAATTCAGAGGGGAATCTGCACTTCACTTCTTAATATATACAATTTTAGTCGGAAAAAGGCTGATCAAACACTTATTCGTCTCCAAGGAAACACTGCAAAAATCACTTCATTATATGAGGTAATCCTTGTATCTGTATTGTCTTTCAGTGTTTACTTATAAAATGAGTGCGTCATTATATTACCTTAAATTAATACATTCGTTGCGCTGACGTAAAAATGAAACATAGATTGAGAAGGTTCACGCTAAAGTATTTTACATTCCATTCTCGTAGTCCTTTTTCGATTCCAGTTCGTTGAATAAAAGCAAAATTTACCTCGTAGATGTTTTGATTCTTAGGAAATTAGTAACATGATATAATATGGTTTCAATAAATATTTACGGAACTTTTCACAATTTTATGGGGTTTCTTGGCCTCTTGTTTTATTCGTATATCAGCGCATAGTGAATTGGATTTGATTGGATTTTCTAGTAAATGTTCTTCGCTGGTAGATTTTATTATCATTTATAGTTTTGTGGTATAAAATATTTATTGAATCATTTCCTGCTGACTTGGAACTTTCTCTTTCTAAAATAAATCTCAAATATTTACAGTACGTGTTGGAATTTTTGTATGGGCTGTCAATTCTACAAGTTAGTTTTAAATTAGTATATACACTGTAGAAATGTGAAAGTTGGGTAGTTATTTACAAGCGGATGCACTTCCTTTAGAAATAAATTTAAGAGGGTCACTCTGTGGGGGTTTGGCTTACTTCTTCATAAGAAATGGTGCCTTATTGGGGTGACGGGAATAACAGTGTTACGTGAGGTCGTAAAAAAAAATGGGGAATGACCTATATGTTGTTTGGGTAAAATTCTTAAGAAATGTTTGTGGTAAACAAGAATATGTTTTGTCAAGAATCGGGGTTATTTGCTTCTTTCGTTAAGTTACTTTAGTCTTCAACAGTAGGTGTCGGTGACTGATTGCCATTGTTATTGTCACGATTATTCATAGTGCTATTCATTGTCTGATTGTTATTTATTGGGTCATGTTGGTAATCGTTATTTTGTTCATTGATATTAGCATATCGGTTTAGTCCACGACGTGAGTTATTTCTACCTCGAAAACTTGGTCTAAAAAATCCTTGGTTGTACTGAGTCCTATTGAACCAGCGTGGTGTTCCATTGTATGGTCGTCTGCCATAGTTATTTCTGTTATTCTGATTCGAGCCTGGGGAGTTATCATGTGGGTAGTCATTATGATTATTGTTATAATTATTGTTATAGTTTTGGTATCGAAAATTGTTGTTTCTGAAACCGTTGTTGTAGCTTGAGTAGTTCCTGCCATTGTTGAAATAATAAGGGCGATATCTGAAATTTCTACTCCTCCAATAAGAAGTCCTATTTCCTCTCTGATATGGCGTATTTCTCCAGAACTGTCCTGGGCTATCCGAGCTATTTTCATGGATAACATTAGTCTCGTTTTCATTTACTTGTTGTTGTTCCTCACACAACTGGGCAGATCCTGTCCGCGTCTCGCATCCAAAAGCGTTTTGGTTGGGTTTGGTTTGAACGTAATTAATGTTTCTTTTTAGGCCTTGATTAGTGTTGGTAACTTGGGATTTATTTATCTTTTGTGGTGGAAACGGGGATTCCTGTAGGGATTTCAACAATGCTATCATGTCAGGGATTGTCTTGGGGCTTGCAACAATTAAACTGTTCTTTATTGAAAACGGATAGTGTAAGCAGAGGGCTTTGATGAAGACTTCATCTTCGATACTAGGGGTTAACAGCTGTTTTGAATCACATAAAGAAATAAAATGTTCCATATAGGTTTGGCCGCTATTACGATCAAAACTTCCATGAAAAATCTGACCTTTTAATCTCTCTTGATCTGATATTGACCAGAATTCTCGAAGAAAGGACTCTTCGAATGTCTGCATATTCAATTCCAGCGTATCATTAACCACATTGAACCATCGAGCTGCACTACCTTTTAATGACCTGGATACTATGATCATTTTTAACTGTTCAGGTACATTTCTTAAATTGAAAAAAGTCTTTAATTCGCGCAAATATCTGACAGGGTTAGTCTTCTGTTTGTCCTCAAACGTGGGAAGAGGCAAGTCGCTTTGACTAAGGGTAAATCCAATCTGATTACTGGGGTTGAAATTTTGATGATTATTATTATTATTTGGATTTGAATTACCTGCAGTGTGATGGTTCAATCCGTTATTGGATCTTGGTAAGCTTGCGGGTAGAGGGGGAATGATAGGTGTATCAGTAGGCGTGTCTAGGAGAGCAGATGAAGTTGACGCAATCTCGCCCCGGTCAGAGACCAAGACTGTACTCTCTGTACGATCTTCCTGATCCCGTAACCTGTGACGCAATCTGTCCAACTCCGAATTAAGGGATACCAATCTAGTGTTGTTACTCCTAACTTCTCTTTCTACTGCACTTACATGATTTCGAATTCCATCTACCTGGGTACGAACCTCTGTCTGTACAGTTTCTATCTGAGTACAAACCTCTGTCTGAACAGCTTCTATTTGTCCAGTTAAAATATTTTCTGAAGATGCTATCTGTTGTGTTACTCGGGAATCGATTTGCATTAATTCCTCAGCAACCTGTTGTCTATGGTTTTGCATTAATTGAGTAAGATTACTAGTTTGAGCTGTTAGCTCTGAATTCAAGTTTTCATTAACTTCTGTCTGTAGTGAAGTTAATTGAGTATTGAGTACTGTTTGCATTGAATTTATTGTTGTTGTTAAGGTAGTATTCTGATTATTAAATTCATTCTGCAAAGAAGTAATTGTTGTGGTTAGATTAGTATTTTGATTGTTACATTCTGTCTGCATTGCATTAATGGTTTCAGTTAGCGTAGTGTTTTGACTGTTAAATTCAGTCTGCAATGAATTCATTTGACTATTAAGTTCAGTTTTAAATTCAGTCTGCAATGCATTAATTGTAGTATTTAGAGTAGTGTTTTGACTGGCCAGAGAAGTTATAGCATTCATAATCTGTTGTAATGCATTGACATTTTCAGTGGCTATTTCAGGGTTAGAAGACATAGTATCTGTTGGAACAGCTGACTGGGATGTTACACCTGCTGTTAAATTCTCACTTACATTGACATTTCTATTGTCTAATTCACTGCTTTGCAAACTAGATTCATCATTTGACACTGGGTGTAGGGATTCATGCTGTGGTTCTGGGTCACTTGAACATGTTACTACTTGTACAGTTTTCACAGACATCTTAATTTTGTTATTGCGTAAACGCATAGAAAAATGTGAAATTGAAAAATAATTACTGAAATATAAATCTAAAAAGTCATTCCTTCTTGAAAGGATATAATTTAAAGTTATTTTAAGCCTTTACAAAAAAAATTGAAGAAAAAAAATATTATTGTTCTGTGAACTCTGTAAGTATAAGCAAAAAATTTTAACGATACCCTAGTCCTTCTGTTGTTGCAGCTGTCTGTCGGTCGATAGCCTAGGAATGGCCATCAGCTGACTGGAGGTCACAAGCTGAAGAGGGGTGTCGATCTCTTGTAGGATTGGGGGGGCGGGGGTGTAGATTTTCAGTTGAGTGGAGGGTTTATGGTGAATGTTGATGGTGAATGTTGATGTTGTTGGTAATCCACATGGAGTCTATACACTATTGCTTATTGTTGCGAAGAATTAATTTATTAATGAATTTCGTCTATCCCCCGTGTCGTTTCAAAAAAATTTTCGACTTTTGTTGGCCTAATTCCTATATCCTATTTCGTTTCGAAAATTCTGCCCTGAGATGGGAGCCAATTTATAACCGTTTCTTGGGGGGGTATTTGATTATCACCGAGATGAGCGCCAATTTATAACTGTTCGTAATGTTGGGTGCTAATTTATGACTGTCGGGTGCCAATGTATAATTGTTAGTAGGGGTTGTTGAATATATTATGTCCGGCTATTTCTAACTCAGTTGGTAGAGCGAGATCTCTTTCAGGGTCGTGCTCGACGAAAACTAAAATAGGATATAAGATGAAGGGATTATAGGTCGTAAAAATGAAGTCTATTGATAATGAACTTGAATAATATTTGTAAGTTTATTTTGTCCGAAAATCTTTCACTTGATTTGTTAATTTCTTAAAATGTCTGGAGGAAGAATACAGTAATGTCTTTATCTATTTGCTTCGTCGTCGCCAAAATTACTTTAGGTTATATTATTATACTTATAACATCTGCACGTTTTATTGCAGGAATTTTAGGTTATCTATCTTATGGCGGTATTTATTCGTTTAACTTTTCAATACGAAAAATAATATCTATAATCTTGTCTTATTCCAAATATATATATCTTTATCCTCGACCGTATTATTTAAAAGTCGGTATAAAATTAATATTAGTACTTGTTACTGTTTCACTGTATATTTCTAACTCCGGTTTAGTCTATAAAAATTACGTCCGTCGCTGTTGAATAGATGTCTTCAAGTCTCTGTTGGTCGCTCCTGTTCGTGTTAATATGTTTCTGTGTTAAAATATTCTAGCCATTCCATTGGTTCAGTCAGTAGACTTTGTCTCTTGTGATTGGAAATTAGCTAAGTCGTCTGCTAGTGTTTGAAATATTTGTCGTTAAAGTGGGTTGAGGTTTGGGGAGAAACGTATCCATCAACTTCACTTTAATAGCTGGCGACAGTGGACTTCTCTAGACGAAAAGCCACGCCTTCACTTCATTGTATTCCCTTATTTAGTTAATAATTCATAAAGTAATTGTCACTATTGTCTGTAATAAGTGTAGTTGTATAGCTTTCTTGATTATGCGTTGAATGATGTAATTTTCTATGTTGTCGTGTTAATAATTAATCGTTTGATTAATTATTTGTAATTGCTGGTAATGTCTTTTGATTCAGATGATCGTGTTGTATATCAAATTGTTCGTGTAAATGTCCTCTGTCTTGTCATGTAATTTGTTTTATGGTCATTGTAATAGTCTAGGCGTAATGGTAGTTTTTAGTAGTCGATAATGTTGCGGGAAGTTCAAATATTGTCCGTGAAATGTATTTTCTTATATTTGATTCCTCTTTTTATATAAGTCCATATGAACTGATCGGTTACAAAATCCAACTCGAGGTTACGAGTTTCATAAGACAAATTCGCTCCTGCTGCGCAGTCGCGAATCTATCGATAAACTCGTAACCTCTCGTGGGATTACCTATGATAATTACGCATAACTGTAACAGTTTGAATAATTTTGAAAATAATATGCAATTATAGAGGTAGTCAATAAAGAGTATGTCAGATTACAAGGTTAGACAACAATTCAATGCTGAGGAAAGAAATAATGAATTTCACCCATTTCTCACCTATGAATTTCACCGAAAGCTATATGTCCCCCTTAAATACTGAAACCTGAAATGGCATTAAGACTAGGCCTATTTGTTATGAAGGAAATATACAAACATGTTTTCAGAATAATAATGTTGCATAAAAACGATTGTCTGAACTGTATAAATGTGTATCCTAGGTCTGACATTGTTCTTAGTAACTATGAAACACCCTGTGAAGAAAAGGCTCTCCCTTTCTGTTTCGGAATTCCTGAAACCGATATTCTTGTCTTCTTTCTTCTTGACCAAAAATGTCCGCTGCCCTTGCAATGTGACAAGTCTCGGCAGGACCTCGTATAATAAAAGAAATAGAAGATACGCCACACTGAGATAAAAGGAAAATAAAACAACTTCGACTGGTCAAGAAATTCGCTGAATGCAGACCAAGGAGCGAAGGTAACACATAAAGTCTCTTATTGGAATTCCAAATTGACATCAAGTTTGTCCAGGCTGAATGTACCACATTCTCCCTTAGCGTGCCTAATCCGTACCTAGAATTTGTGTAACAGATTAATATTGGAGTTGAAATAGAGATAAATGGACTTCATTTTTTGCACGACGTAACTAATTAGTGGTACTTACGAGTATTGTTGCAGTGGATCGTAGCTTAAAATTCCCGCACGCAATCTGGTTGCTATGAAAACAAAAGAAATCTCCGTGCGGTAAAAATTACAAAAAGCACAAGTGCCGTAAGTAAAATCATCATAATACAAGCCTTTATGGAAGACCGGAACCAAGGCCCCCTAGTTTGTGGCGACTTTAACAGGTCAAATATTCGGTTCCCATAACAACCAACACATGCGAATCACTTTCTGAAATATAGCCTAACATCCATCTTCAATAGTGTATATACATAATATTTTCAGCTAACATCTCAATTAATATAAATAAATTCATATAAATAATTATCGTGCAAAAAATAGCATGCAATACTCGTTCCTTAAGCGCATAACGGATCTCGGAAATTGAAAAAATTCTTTCCTCGATCCGTATGCACCGCTTACGGCACTTGTATCGCAATATACTATAACAGCTAAGTTTAGAAATAGTAGGACTGAAGCTATAGCCAGAAATAGCTGTGATACGTGGAGGAATCCATAAAATTTATTACCCGTTTGATATATTATTACTGCAGTAAATTCCACGTAAGAGTTGGCCAATCATGCAGGTTTTTGCCTCGCGGTGGCCGCAGCTCTAACTCCCGAGCGATCGGGTGTAATATATACGCAAAAAAGCCGCTAACGGTGTAATGATTCAGGTTCTCACAGTTACAGTTAAAATTACAATGAAAATAACCACTTACCCCATCACAAGAGATGTTGGAAAGTCTTCATCGTGCATCCACACAACACTGGCCCTTTTTTAGGGAATTTTCTTTCACGCGCGTAGGCTCAGCTTCCGAGATAGAGTTCATTATTAAGTGCCAGTATGGTACTTTATGAGATTGTGTGGGGGACGAAAAAATGTCTGTCCGTCTGTCTGTCCGTCCGTCTGTCCGTGAGTCTGTGCGCACCATAACTCAAGTACGCTTTTTCGGATTTTCATGAAACTTGGTATAAACATTCATAATGTCGATGGGAAGAACCCTATTGATATTGAACCAAATCGGTTCACCGGTACCGGAGTAATGCCCAATTTAGTGCCTATTTTAATAAATTATGGCGCCTTTCTCATAGAAAGGCGCCATCACTCAAATACGCTGTAACGGATTTCCATGAAACTTGGTATACCCATTTATGACGTCCATGAGAAGTGCCCTATTGAATTTGAACCTAATCTGTTGACCGGTACCGGAGTAAAACCCAATTTAGTGTATATTTTAAAGACGCGGTAACTCAAATAGTCTACGCTTTACCGGATTTTTATGAAACTTGGTATACACATTTACAATGTCCGTGGGAAGACGTCTATTCATAATGGATAAAATCGGTTGATCTGTTTCGGAGTAATGCTCAATTTAGTGCCTATTTTATGGCAATATACGTATTCGAAAGAATTTATAAAAAAAATGAAAATCAGTTATCTTGACAACATAGCCTATTGTTTTACTGTGATCTTATAAGGCCTTGGAAATTAAAATACAGGTAGCTATTAAAACACTATTGTTTTACATGCGCTTATCCAACTAGACCGTTAAAATGACCCAGGTGGCCGAGATGGTAGACCTTTCTTCTTCCGTAAGCCCTGCTAAATGAATAAATCTGGAGCTTAACTTGGAAATCAATTAAAAAAAAAAAAAAACATATTCTGCATATCATAATTGCAGTCATAACTGATTAAACAAAAACATACTGGCACTTTTTTGCATCAGTTTATCTGATTTTATTTATTGTAGGCTTCACGTTAAAAGTCGGCCGCGGTGGTCTAGCTCCGAAGTCGCGGGATCAAACCTGGCCGCGGTCGATGAATATTTCGGGGCATAAAAATCCTGGGCACGGAGTCCTCCGAAAGAGACTTTAAACTGGGGGCACGTAATAGAACTCCGAGCCTAAATTAGAGCCTGTGGACAAAGTTTCTCGGCCCTTTCATGTCCAAGTAATATCAAGTTTCCGGCAGGGGGGTCGAGAGGCGATGAGCTTTCCACCTGTCCCTCTGCCCTTTTTCGGAAAATAAGCGTAACCGAATTCACATGGGTAACAGAAACCTCCATTTGGAGGCTCTTCGCCCCAACATAGGGTATATAGGAAACCAGATACATGTTAAGAGAAATAGTCTATCCTAGATGCATGTGTCTTTATCATGGGGATTTTTCGAGAACTGCAAGCTAAGTTATTTATCGATAATACAAAGACATTATTTTTGCGATGAGCCGCTGGAGGGCCTTTACCGGTGCACCCAATTCGTAGGCTATATAGAACTGTTATATGTATATAACAGTTCAGTACTTTTATAAGAAGGGGATAGTTCCATAAGGGCGTAAGGCACAAGAGCATAGTTGTGATAAATCTTAATGTTTTTAAACAATGTTACCACTCACAAGCACAGGTATTTTCTTATGACTGAGCAGAGGTTTAAGGCACAAGTATAGATTGTTCACTGAGCATTTAAGAGACATGAGGAGAAGGCATAAATGTTAAAAGCTCAAAATTCAAGATGTGCCTTACGCCCTTATGGAACTAGCCCCTTCATATGTATATAACAGTTCTGTATGGCATAATACTGTTACAAAGATAATAAATAAATTATAAATCAGAAAAGCTGCTAATCCAATTTCATACACCACTTTTATCTTTCGTAAGTTCAGCCATTCTTTCTTTCTATTTTACTTTGATTATTTCTATTTATATATTTTCCCCTTCTCTTCCTTCGTAATATTTATAACATTCATTGGTTGAAGTTTGGGTTTGTGAGATAATTAATGTAATGTTACGGAATAGTCTTACTTGCCAGGTGTATGAAAAGCTTCCGCTGGAGAATGTGACGATAGCACTGCATATTGTATCCCTAGGTTAAGGATCAGCTCCCCATTGGCCTTAAAGTAGCTATAGCAAACTCGGTGCAAGCAAATCTTATCTTCGGTATCAGAGATTCGGCAGTGTGCTAACATACTTAGTGAAGAAGAGAAGCTAAGAAATGCGTTACAATTTTGGAAATTTGGAACGGAGAATGAAAGCGCATACATGAAGAATACACTAGAATTCTTCAGTATTATTGCTTATCTAATAACGACATGTGCACCACAAATTCCCTGGATGCATCAACAGAAGGAACTCTGCTTGAATTCAATTTGAATAAACTTTCCCAAGAAATAGGATACGTTTCGTAGAAGATTTCTTTAAGAACATCCTGATGAGTAAACTTAATATTTTATAACCTTCAACTGTATTATACTTAAATAGTTACAGTTAAATACCATATAATATTTACTGAGACGTCTACAGCTATCAATTTAATGGAACGATATGTTCTTGCATTTTCTGTGAAGGATTTTACCATAGGAAATCCCAAGAGAGTTTACGAATTTATTGATAGATATTGATACGAGTTTATTATCTGATGTAACTCGTAAACTCGATTTGAATTTATTAAGACTATTCCATAAAAGAATTGTAACGGGTTATACAAATAATATTTACTTTCGTGTTTTGTTATATAAAAACAAAAATAACAGCTGCGAGATCACGGCATACCATGAATCAACCATCCACGAATCGATTCGAGTTACCATGTTGTAACCAGTGCTATCAATGGTGCATACAAGACATAGTTAACTTCATTCAGATAAGCTAACAGCAGAACAGAATAAATGCACTCGAACTGGCTTGCAACGAATTAAATTGAGTTTTTAATCACTGTATATTTATACTATTTCAATTTCCAAACAATTTATGTTGTATAAAATAGTGTGTTTTCATTCTGCTCAATGGTAGCATGTAACGTATTAATCACCGCACGTTTATACCTTAAGTTCAGTAACGAGCTGAAGTTTAATCAGATAAAATTGCATCCTTGCGATCCGAGGAAGGATATAAGATAAACGATCGTGGTTGGTCTATATCAAAGGAATTACTAAAAGTCATTGGTCAATATCAAACACGTGGCGTATGAGTGGAATAGTTAATCAATAATTGAGGAAGTTCTTGCAGATGACCTGAGATCGCAAGCATAAAAATTAAAGTCAATGCTGACTTGCAGAATGCCGAACAACGTCTAAGAGTGTGTAGTCGCCTTCTGAGAAATATCCAGAGAGTTCACTGATGTTCCTCACACATACATAAATAATAATAATCATCATCATCATCCTGACACGTAGTAGTCCTGTAAGAACTGTTACGTCTACAAAAAAATTTCCGTCCATCTTTTTGGAGGGCGACCAAGTGATCTCTTCCCATGTGGTTGGTAGTTCAAGATTGCTCTGGGGATCCTGTCTCTGGCCATTAATAATAATAATAATAATAATAATAATAATAATAATAATAATAATAATAATAATAATAATAATAATAATAGCCATGATTAATCCCATACGGGCAATGGCCTCTCACAGTGGAGGATAGCTCTAGAATAACCCCACAGATGAGCTAGTTATGTGGGATTTGGAATTAGCCTATCTTTGAATCTTGTGAAACATATTGAGCAAACATTTTATATATACCTACACACACACATACCGGGGCTTATAGCATAAATAAAATATAAAGTGTAATAATTTATCAAAATCTTCTAATTTGGTTGTAAATTTGTTGTAATACAGTTAAATAAAATATACAACAGTTGAAGGTGTTCTTTAAGAGGAGCTCCATTAGTATTTACGATTGCAATGAAAACGTTAATTATCACGAATTATGCGACAAATAATGCAAATATGATTGGCTTTATCTTCGATATCAGCAGGGCTCAGATTTTAAAGACATGTCATCTTTTAACTGGTACGTCATGAAGGTTGCCCATTAGTGCATATAATCTGATCTTCACTCGTAGATTATAAAATTAGGGATTTTTAGGGTTAATTTTTTGTAATTTTTTCAATCTTGTCATTTTTAAAAAAATTTACTATCATTAGTTCATCATTTTTGACCATGTTATTACCTTTTTCCCCATATCATATTTATATGTAATTTGTTTTTTTAATTTGAAGTCATTATTTTCTCATTTTTTTTTTTAGTTTTCTTGCATTATATAGTTTTTGTGAATTTACTTAAAATTAATTTTATCGGAATTCTAAATAAGCATTATTAAATAAATCTTGTGTAATTATAATTTGGATACTGAAAGACGGTGTTCGCTGTTTGCATTTAACCGTAGGTAATTAACCAATTACAAGCCTATAATTGGGTAAACAACATAAATGTAGAACAGACACAAATATGTTAAATAAACTACTATTTTCATGCAAATTTTTTAGTTATTTTCGTCAGTTTTAGGTCATTTTCTTGTATTTTTGTAGATAATTTATAGCTTATATTTTAAATATTTTAGGTCAACGAAATCCGGGGCCTGGACTTATCAGTCAGTGCGGTTACGACTTTATATCGATAGAAGGCATTTTATATGCGCTGATAATAATATAATCAAATCAAATCTTATTTTATCCAGCTTGAATTTCATCGAATCATAAGATTTATTATTTTAATGTCCTTCAGATACACGTCTACTGGCTTAGGGGATACAGTGAAATTTCTCGCATTCGTATAAGTTAATTTGTACATTGCTTATCTCTCGCTACCTCTCGTTGTTCTGGTTCCATAATGCACTTAAGTTGCTAATATAGTCTAGGATATCATGGTTAGGAACAGTGAGGCCATAAGTTACTTATATCATTATTGCTCTCACATTTAAGATTTAGCTATTACTCCTGGCTTGGGATATAACTAAACAGTTGATTCAAACTGTTTGGAAACTGAAAGACAATAGTCCCACATCGACAGAAACTGGTTAGGTTTCTGGCTCCCACTTACACTGTCTTAGCATTGATGACGGAGGAGAGTAGGATGGTTATATTGCTACAACGGAGACAGTGGCGCCAACTTATATGGGCCCATGGGGCTCGAGCCCACCCAATAATTTCCCGAGTATTATTTTCATTATTATTATTATTATTATTATTATTACTACTAAAAATAGGTGGTTTCGTTGTTGAATAAGTGAAAAACGAAAATCAAGCTATTCTTGCCAAGCGTAACATGATCTCATCTTGTCTCAAAGCAGGAGCTTCTAGTTCTGGCCAGTTTCTAGTTAATGAGACAGTGGGTCCAGGCGGCTGTCTTTAAGTAAATGGGAGAACGAGGGGACAATGTTGTTATATGTTCTGGTGCCACCCAAGTAGTGGTTAAGTGTTTTAAAATATTGTCATTCCTTTTGAAAACGAAAACATATTATAGTTGTTAGTTTTCTCATGTTTCAGTCCATAAATTAACTCACAGCCATCTGTTTTCTGAAGCAAAATTTCTTCCTTTCGATTACTGCATATTAAGGGTGGTAGTTGTCTATTATAACATGGCAAAATCATCTTTAACGACACTTCGACTTATATACAAAATCCCCAAAAATTCAGACAGTCAGATCTCAGTGGCAACACTGTTCACAGCCCCGGGAAGGAATCAGTTGAAACTAATTTCAGAACACGTGAACATTGTTCTAGTGTCTGTTGTTCTTTTGACGTGTTATCGATCATGGATAAATTTGAAATCAAACGACCGCGGATGGAAAATACTCTCGATCAGTACCCGGATATTGTTTATATCAATTCGGTTCGGAAATCTATAACTGAAAAACCAAGCTTGGATCTTGATGACGCTTGTGACGAATTTATAGGCAGAAGTGAAGTCAGAAAAAAACCCGTTTGCAACACGCCGTGGTAAATAATGGTGAGTCTATGTTTTAATTTATTGTAATAGTTTTCATTTTAATAGTTATCTAAGATCCAAAATAAAATAAATATACGATTATAAACTTTAAAGGATTTCCGTTAATTATGCTACATAATCTATTTTCTGACGGTTGAATTATTGAATATAAATTATTGTTATTAATTAACACTGAAATAGTTTCTAATAAAATGCTATATTCATTAAGTGCCAGAATGGTACTTCATGAGTTTGCGTGGGGGACGGGAAGATGTCTGTCTGTACGCGCCATAACCCAAATAAGCTTTATCGGATTTTCATGAAACTTGGTATACGCATTTAAGACGTCCATGAGAAGTAATCTATTGAATTTGGACCTAATCGGTTGACCGGTACCGAGTAAAACCCAATTTTGTGTATATTTTAAAGACGCGGTAACTCAAATACGCTTTATCGGAGTTTCATGAAACTTGGTATACGCATTTATAATGTACATGGGAAGACATCTATTGATATTGGATAAAATCGGTTGACCGGTATCGGAGTAATGCCCAATTTAGTGCCTATTTTATGGTAATATATTATTAAGAATTTAACAAATTCAAATCTGTTATCCTGATAACATATCGTTTTACGGCTTTGGAATTTGCAATAGTTAGCCATGACACATTGATTATCAAACTAGTCACATGTTTACTTCGTTCATCAAGTTGAATACTGTTAATATACAGAAGATATATTCCTCTGAAATAATTAAGCCTACATACATTAAGTAGAGTTCTTCGCCAGTGTATTTTGTGAAATGTTGAAATATTTTAAGAATGTCTTATATCAGTGTCCACCAGCGTGGTCTTGTGGTTAGCGTCGCTGACTATGGATCCGTCGGTCCGGGTTCGATTCCCTGAGGTAGGGAGGTCTGGTAGGGGTGCACTCAGCCTCGTGATTCAAATTGAGGAGCTACTTGATAGGGAAGTCATGGAAACCATTAACGGCCGTGGGTGTCGGCATGCTGACCACATGCCCCCAATCCCGCCAACTGCCTATAGGTAGATGACGCAGCGGTCGGGTGGTAGGCCTTGTCCCTTCGGGGATGTCGCGCCACGGAGTTTAGTTTAGTTTAGTCTTATATCAGTGTATACAAGTTTGAATTAAGGTTAAGTATCAAACTTTAGACCTTTGTTCTTCCGTAAGTCTTGCTTAATGAATCGATCTGCAGCTTAACTCAGAAATCGATAACAAAAATAACTTATTCTCTGCCCATCATAATTGCAATTAACTGTTTACTTATTAAACAAAAGCATTCTGGAACTTTGTTACATCAGTTCACCTGAATTTATTTATTTTTAAAGTCTTTGAGCCCACCCAATGTTTTTCAAAAGTTGGCGCCTCTGAACGGAGACATATTATAATATACCCTTAAGAGACGAGAGGAGATATAGAAGCAAGAAACGATGGTTGATGAATCGAGATCTTACACACTACCTCTATTCCTCAGACCTCCTCCTCCTCCTCCCACTCAACCTCATCCCTCCCATTTCCACCATACATATAGGCGGAAGGTTGCCTATGTTGGACCGATTTTACATTTTGTTACCCCACACCTTTATTATGTACTAGCTTAAAAGACCCGGCGTCGCCCGGGTTTTGTATTTTGTAATTAGCTTATGAAGGATTTTCAATTTTAAATTCTAGGTCCTTATATAGGCATTTATAATTTGAAATAGGAAGAACGACTTATTACACTCAAACTATTCCCTCAGAAAACGCTTGATATAATTTTTTATGGCTCATAGAGGATCTAGAATTTTGCATCCCATCACTTGTACAGTGCACAGCAAGCCTGGTAGAGGTTTAAATAAGAAGAAACAGAAATTCCTGTAACATAAAATTGTAATATCGAGGCGGGAAATTTCCCACTCTTATGTTACCATAAAGCCGTTTTGGGGATGAAATTAAACAGAAAGCATTATCACTTTCATACTTTACTCTCCAAAAACCTGCGATATAATATAATAATATACACATTACCATACCTCGTTTTGTTTTCTCTATGTCCAGGGTAGAGAAAGTTATGTGATTCCATTATTTTAGTGGATTTCATTCTGTAATATTTATTTATAACATGAATTATTTTGATAACTTCTCTTATTTGTCAAAAGTGCATTTCATTTGTTTTTTCCAAGCCCACCTGATACCATTTGGCAACAATATATTCTGTGATTTGGAATTGATAATTCTATGTTAAAAGGGATTAAGTATTTTCAAAAACATTTGATTTTTGGCATTTAGAATCAGAATTTTTCAAAATCCTTTCTTAGTGAGCACCTACATTATGAAACGAAGGTACTGTCAAAATTCCAAGTCTCTACCTGTTATAGTTTAGGCTGTACGTTGATTCCTGTCATTCAGTCAATCAGTCAGTCAGTCATTCATTCAGTCAGTCAGGACAAAGCCTTTTATATATATAAGAGATTTAATTGATACATAATAATATATCGTACAATAATCTACATTTTATACACTTCCATCTGGTAGTATTATATTCTGTATAGATGTATATCTCCAAGGCCTACAATTTAAAATTCAGAAGTCTGTAAATGGTCCGAATTAGGAAACCGGTTGCTTAAGTTGGACCGATGGTAAAACTGAGTAAAAAAAAATATAATTGTAATATTTTAAAGAACATGTATTTTAACAAATTTATTAGGCACACGTGGCATTTAAAGTAAGTTACTTAGGGCCTATTATACAAAACCATGAATTATAATTTGTAAATTGGAAGCAAACTGTTTTGTACTGATAAAGTGCTTCAAATAAGAAACAAAGAATATCCTAGGAAACAATTTGCATATAAAATGTAAGATATACCAAATATATCAAATCTGCCTTTACGATGAGATGAACAATGGAAGTTATTGTGGTCCAAATTAGGAAACACGCAGTGGTCCAACTTCGGCAACTGGACGCCATGTAAAGAAATATGATGCTGCAAGGACTCACAAAATGTAAAACTGGTTTTACGATATGTAGTTATTAACTAATGAAAGGCAGTTGTAAAATATAATGTAGGTAATTCTTTTGCTTACTCTTACTCTGCACAATATCTTATAATTTGTAGCGCGACTCTTGTTACACAAACGAGGAAAACACAATAATTGCAGTTATTCTTTCTTCAAAGACTGCAGCCAAATGACCGTTGGATCACGCGTCCTTGACAACATTTCGCACCAGTAGAGCCATCTTGAAGGTTTAAGTTACTAACACATAGCGAAATATGAAGGAGGTCCAACTTAGGCAACGGTCCAACTTCGGCAACTCTCCCCCTACATACATACCGGGCTCATCATCTGAAATAGATTTCTGGAACTACCATTTCAGTTTGGGGCGTTTGTATAGATAGATGAAACGAGGTCTAAGAAAGATGGCTTTTGTACTTTGAATCACGATGAATGTACTACAGTATGGTGACAGAGTAGCTTCCTTCTGTTATAACCAGTCAGTTTCAATACACTCACTCCATGGAGGAAGGATGTATTAAAGTTTCAATATCAAGATAAGCTATATATGTCTAATAATATCTCCTTCTATTCAAAGGCAGCATTGCTGTGTGCCGAAGTAGCTGTTCTGTGTGTTAGCTTTCGTATACAGCAATAAAATGATAATTAATATTCCACATTCTTCGTAGTAATAAGATCTTATACTGAGATCGGAAACAGCAAGTTTAAATGATATTGCTCTTGAAATATATGAGAATAAAAGTTTTTACTAAAAATATCCAAGTCCTTTGTTTAGTTTAAAAAGGACACCTTTATGAAACTATAGCAAGAACGCACTTCCACATAAAAAAAATATTATATACAGCAAACTATAGAAAGGTACATGCTGCAGCTACTCATGGGAAATGTCAAGATATACTGTTCATAAGAATGGGAAAATACAGGTATTACGGTCTTAAACAGTTTGCAGTTGTGGAAACGAAAAATCTCATGTTTGCACTGGGCAGCATTTTTAGCTACAAGCTTATTATATTCTCGTTTGCCCGTTTTCTATAAACACGTAAAATACCTACGGGTAAATTATCCAATGGACAAGTAAGTTCCAGAATCACCCACCAGAGCATTATTAATATAATGAGGCAAGTAGTAGTAATATATATATATATATATATATATTAGGGATGGGTCCTCGATACTTTCGATACCTCTATACTCTCGATACTTGCATGGTATCGGCATCGAGCGATACTTCAGAAAACTCGCTCGGTACTTCTACGATACTTTGGTAATTCTGCAATTTAAGGAAATGCGGTATCTCTTTCTGCTTTTAGTAGTCTACTAAATATAGTAAATACTATAGTAATAGTGTATACTGTTTCTCCTTGAAATGGAGAAAACTCTGTGACTTTTGTCTAGTCATAGGCCTATATAAAGACTTTCCACCTTTTAAAATCCAAACAGAAGAGATTCTTAATTGTTTCGTTTCCTGTCAAACGTTTAGTTTTAATACAGAGTTTAAAAATAATTATAGGCTACTGATGATATTAAATTTTGTCTCATTAAGTATGCACACTTAATTAATTTGGTTGGTATTACACAGTTCTCTCAACTTTTAATTTTTAATGTACCTATTTATTGAAACTGTAAATGTTGACGGTATCGAGTACCGAGGAAACAATCACGTATCGGTATCGAGTATCGAGAAAATCTGGTATCGACCCATCCCTAATATATATACTGTATAAATATATATATATATATATTAACATGTCGGGGATTGCACCGTGAACCTCCAGAACAGTAATCCAGCAAGCTGACTATGAAAATAAAGTGGCAATCATAGCCTCCTCAATATCATTGGAAGTTCTCTTAAACGAATACATTTTTCAAAATTCCAGATTTTAGAGAGTACTTTGTTACAAATGCACCTTCAATCTAACTGTTTTAAATTTCACTAAATTTATTTGTTAATGAAAAATGTCCACGTCAAGAATTAAGACGTACTGCAAGACAAACTGGCTTCCATGCGAGTTGAATGGGAAAACTGTGAAAAGATCCAAGCAATTCCTGATATCAATATCATAATAGATAAATAACACTGTACAACATTAAAAATGTCATTTAGATGAAAATATGTGTTTTATGTGTATTTTTGGTTGAAAATAACGAATCTAATTATTTTTGTTTACCAAGCACCATTTTCCAAAAATCCACTTTTTACGTAAATATGAGAAGTGTGTCTCCTACAAAAATGGTAGTCCTACTTGATGGAATATTTTGGTTTTGATATATGAATCAAGAAACTTTTGTTTAAACAAAATCACAGTTTCATATAAAGGACAGAAAGAAGTTCAAATCTGTTGTAAAGTGAATTGGTAGGACTTTGTTAAGCCTCATATCTGTACAGTGTACTTAGAAAGCCTTTAAGTACGATACAGAAATATGAACTTGGTGTGTCTTGAAAATGCCATATGTTTTGAAAACTCAGATTTGAGAACCAGAAAAAACGACTGAAATTGAAAACAATTTAAGAAAGGGACTTTCTATAGACTTATTTAAGTAAGGATATTGTTTACAGAATAATAAGGAAACTCACTTGTAACGCCAAAAATGTTTTGCCCATAACGCAAAAGCTTGTGACATAGTAGTAGTAGTAGTAAGTATTCTGCCTTCCGGCAGGTTTTCAAACTTAGTACGCGAATTTTGTTTTCCAAAACTGTCTATCCTCTGCTTCCTCCTTCAGCATCCAATATTTCCGCTTTTCCCTTAAATCGTCCAACAGCTGAATTCTTCTTCTTCCAAGTCTAGTTGTACCCTCCAATCTTCCTTCTACGACATCATGTAATAATCTACTCATGCGGAGTAGATGGTCTCCCATCGGGCGCCTCCCCAGGTGGCGGATAGGGGAATGCCACCAGATATGGAGGGTACCGGGGAAATAAAATACCCGGGGCGGACCAAAACCACCCCCTTGTCAGGGTTATGATGAATAATGCCGGGCAGCAGCGACATTATTATCGACTGGAGGCATAGAACAAATTTTGTTCTTGATGGCTACTGATCGAAAATCTTCGGGCGCAACCTGTTGGATGGGTGTGGCGGCCGTGGTACTGCGATGTGGAAAGGAAATGGGAAGACTACCACATTATTTTTTCCCTGAAGACACTTGGGATTAGCGAATATGATGGCTGCTCCTGAAGCAAAATATTCCGGAGGTAAAATACTTCCCCAGTCGGATCTCCGGGCGGGAAGTGTTTCAGGGGGAGTGATCGATATTGAAAGAACAAACAATAGAAGACAGCAGCTTAAAATAGGAACATGTGACATACGAGGGAGAATCAAATGAAAACCGCAATTAATTTCTTTCTCTATTTTACTGCAGAAAGAATGTTTGCTTGTACATTTTTTTCCCACATAGTCCCCTCCCAGTTCAATGCACTTACGCTATCGGATAGGAAGTGCTTTGATACCGCGTGAGAAAAAATATTTTGGTTGACGCTGAAGCCACTCGTGCACCACCTATTAGACGTCTTCATCAGACTTGAACTTCTGCCTCCAAGGTACTCCTTTAATGGACCAAATATGTGGAAGTCTGATGGTGCCAAAGCGAAGGGGATTGCTGAGTGCAGGTATTTTGCTTCAACAATATAATGCCCGTCCTCATGCTGCTCGTGCAACGATGAAAACCGTCGATAACATTCGCTTCAAGTGCCTCCCACATCCACCATACTCGCCAGATTTTTCACCATCAGATTTCCACATCTTTGGTCCATTAAAGGAGCACCTTGAAGGGCAGAAGTTCAAGTCTGATGAAGAAGTCCAATCAGCGGTGCACGAGTGGCTACAGCGTCAACCGAAAGGATTTTTCTCACGCGGTATCAAAGCACTTCCTATCCGATGGCGCAAGTCCATTGATCTGGGAGGGGACTGTGTGGAAAAATAATGTACAAGCAAACATTCTTCCTGCAGAAAAATAGTGGAAAAACATGAATTGCAATTTTCATTTGATTTTCCCTTGTAGAAACAGTGTAATTTAATTTACAGGAAAAGTTTTCTATCACGGCTACTGACTTCAAATACTAAATTCCTCCTCCTAAGAAGGACGACAAAAAGTTGTGAAACTCCAAGTAAAACACATGTATGCCATTCATATTCGATCTGCACATCAGCCAATATCACATTCTTGTTTCAGTACAAATACAAACGGAATTTTAAATCTTCCTTGTGCACGCAACTTCGATACATTGAAAGTATAGATAGATAACAGCAATCTTTGTTCTGAGTAGCAACTTACAGGCAATTTCATTCTGAGTAAGTATACTGTGGGCCAACTAATTATTACGAACAATATCCTTACCTTCCAATATTCATGCAGTTTATGGCCAATATTAAAAATACATGGAGCATGAATGGGATAGTCCAGGATATGCAGGTAAATAGGTACAATCTTGCAGTCTTTTTTATGCCTTTGCATAGAATGTTCATCTCTATATATATAAAAGGCTTTGTCCTGACTGATTGACTGAATGACAGGAATCAACGTCAGCCTAAACTATAACAGGTAGAGACTTGGAATTTTGACAGTACCTTCGTTTCATAATGTAGGTGCTCACTAAGAAAGGATTTTGAAAAATTCTGATTCTAAATGCCAAAATTTAAATGTTTTTGAAAATACTTAATCCCTTTTTACATAGAATTATCAATTCCAAATCACAGAATATATTGTTGCCAAATGGTATCAGGTGGGCTTGGAAAAAGACAAATGAAATGCACTTTTGACAAATAAGAGAAGTTATCAAAATAATTCATGTTATAAATAAATATTACAGAATGAAATCCACTAAAATAATGGAATCACATAACTTTCTCTACCCTGGACATAGAGAAAACAAAACGAGGTATGGTAATGTGTATATTATTATATTATATCGCAGGTTTTTGGAGAGAAAAGTATGAAAGTGATAATGCTTTCTGTTTAATTTCATCCGCAAAACGGCTTTATGGTAACATAAGAGTGGGAAATTTCCCGCCTCGATATTACAATTTTATGTCACAGGAATTTCTGTTTCTTCTTATTTAAACCTCTACCAGGCTTGCTGTGCACTGTACAAGCGATGGGATGCAACATTCTAGATCCTCTATGAGCCATAAAAAACTATATCAAGCGTTTTCTGAGGGAATAGTTTGAGTGTAATAAGTCGTTCTTCCTATTTCAAATTATAAATGCCTATATAAGGACCTAGAATTTAAAATTGAAAATCCTTCATAAGTTAATTTCCAATTACAAAATACAAAACCCGGGCGACGCCGGGTCTTTTAAGCTAGTAATGTATAAACAATAGAAATACGCCTATTTCTAGGTCAGGTCTCTAACAATACTTTAAATAACTTATAATAAAATGATGTCAGTTATAGAAATAAACTGGATTTAAGTGGGAAGGGAAATTTCACAATAATATATACTTCTTATTAGTATGAACAGAAATAAAGAATACTACATAAAATAGCAGTTGACTATATATATCCTTTTGTCAAATCCCAGTGACTCTAGAATTATTGTTCTCAATCATCCTGTAAAGTAATTTCTTTCATAATATTAATCTTCGAATCAATTTTTCTTCATTCTTGTATCCGACTTTAGCGTTGTGTATTAAATAGTTGAATAAAAACACTTTCCTTAACGCACTTTATTTACCTTGGTAAACTTCTGGACGGCCGTTTCGCAGGTGGTGTTCTTGTCTGTTGGCACTCTGCTATTGATGCAAGAACACCACCTGCGAAACGGCCGTCCAGAAGTTTACCAAGGTAAATAAAGTGCATTAAAGAAAGTGTTTTTATTCAACAATTTTTCTTGTTAAGGCTTAGAGAAGAGCGGATAAGGGAAAAACAATTATCTGTCGAGAGGGAGGAATAAATATGAAATTAAACGGGGTTTATTTTTAATTCCTGTTTTTCTACTTTTTCTTTCTGAAAATTATCACATGTCACAGAATATTTTGAGTAATAGTTTCTTTCACATAAAAGTAAAAACATTATAGAAAAAGAGGAAAACATTTGAAATTTAAAACAATATGTAAACGTAAATTGATGTTCTTATAAATAAAATAGGATATAAGGACGCCGTAGTTTAGTGAAAGTCTAAATTAGCAAACTTGAATTCAGTTATTAAATACGCAAAGGAGTATACTATCAGATACCTCATTTGTCTATCAACTACAAAGCAGAATGTCTGATAGTAAACTCCAAGACGAACGATCTACTCCTCTGACTTACTAACTGGAAGTTTGTGTGAAAGAGGAAGAACGAGATAGAGTGAGACAGAAAGGGGGTGGGGTTGGAAGAACAATGCCAAGTCATTTTACGCTTAACTTGCCATATTATTACGGCGACATACATATCTATCTTAGCACTGGTACCACGTATAATTTAGCATCGAAGTGTCTGGGAGAGAGTCTGTCAGATTCTGTGTGTGTGTGTTCATTCCTCCAATGCTTTGCCTTGTCTTATGTCTATCTGCCACTGTCTTGTAATACTTGTCAGTAAGTTCCCCATCTTTAGACTTACAATAGATATATATCTCTGCTTGTTCTGGTAACTATTCAGTGCTCCAGCCATCATCTTATTCACCCACTCCTCTCTGCTGTCTTGATGACGCCCAGGATACGTTAGCATCGCCTGTTTTCCTGTGTACAATTTGACCAGCAGTCTTGAGATCTGATACAATTGGATTGCTAAATTTGTTTAATAGTAGGTGGTTCAAAAGGTGTTGTAATAATTACTTGTCAGTTGTCACGAATATTCCATAGAGTTAAAATTATGTATTTATCTTATGTAATACATGTGTAATTTTATATTAACTCAGTTTATATCAGGACATGGTAAATTTGGTAGCTATTTCCGAAGATTTAAAATAAAAATAGAATGTGACTATACTTGCCCATGTGGAGAAATTGAACAAACAGTGAAACATCTTTTACTGGAATCTCCCAGATTTGAAAGACAACGTTTTCAATTAAGGTGTAAACTAAACTATTGTGACACTACACTTTCAGCACCACTGACAGTTTTTAGAAAAGAGTGTTGCAAACAAGATTTTGTACGTTTCGTAAATTATGTTCATTCCCGTTTTTTTTAATTATTACTTGTAAGATAGTTTGTAAATATTAATTTTGTTAATTTGTTATATTTAAAACCCTAACATACCTTCAAGGTAAAATAGGGTCACATGTATTGGAGTATCAAAAAAAAAAAAAATACATGTGATTATTGTGGCCCTAAAAAAAGAGTTGTTCATCTAGTGGCTTTCAAAGAAAGTACACAATTAAAGTTTTGTAATTTAAGACAATTTTGTTAGATAATTTATTTTGATTTAATTAAAAATAAAAATAAATAAATGAATGCCTGTTCATGGAAAGGTTTCCTTTTTACTGTCACAAATCAAACATGATGGGAATTGAAGAATTTCCCAATTGCCCATCACACTAGTGGTTCTGACCATCGGCACTGACGTTCAGCCCTTGCCTGGAGCGGCCAATTTTGAAGCTGCAAAATTGTCCACGGTACTCAACTTTATAATATAAAAGACTGTCTTTTAAGTATAGCTTATAAACACAAAAGACATGCACTATTTCTTCATTGGAAATGTAAATATAGTAATGAACAATAACATTTATTAAAATGCCTCGATATAACCGACCACTTAAGCATAGGCGTAGCCAGGCCGACCATATGGGGGGGGTTATAACATCCGCGGGGTCTGGCGAGTATGGAAGGAGAGGGGGGTCCGGGGGCTCTCCCCCGGAAAATTTTAAAAATTAAGATGCAAAATAACGAGTTTTAAGCTTCCGGTGGTTCTCCCACGGAAAATTTTAAAAATTAAGATGCAAAATAACAAGTTTTAAGCTTCCGGGGGTCCTTCCCCGGAAAATTTTAAAAATTAAGACGCAAAATAACGAGTTTTAAGCTTCCCACGCTTTATACTTGTATTAAGCAATTTATGGGCAGACTTAAAAAAATTATACAATTTTCCTTTTTTTAATCAATGGGGGGGTTCAAACCCCCAAAACCCCCCCCCCTCGCTACGCCTATGCACTTAAGGTAGATTATCGTATTCGCCTGCCATGAAAAAGTTCTGTGTTAGTAATTTCATTGGTATGATATCATTTCACTTCCAACCAATGAAGTACAACAACATTTAAATTTCAGCCAATCATGTTTGACCTTCTTGATAAAATGCCACGTCGCTTACATAACTTCTGATTCAGTTAACTTTTATCAGTTGTTTCTCTATGTTAAGTATTAAAACTGATTGGTGCAAAACGATTGCTTTGCTTTGAATAAAAAAAAAAATTAAAAAAAAAACTTGTCAGATTGTGTAAGGAAATATTTAAGTAATTATTAAAATATATTTTCTACTTCATGATTAGACGTTTATGAATATGAAAACAACGTCTACTAATAATTTATTGATTAAAAAGTTTTATTCCTTACTATTAACTGTCACTGTCACCTTTTTTTTTTAATTCATTTATTTAAGGTCGCTTTTTAACTGCCAGGGTCACCAGCGACCACAATAATTAATACATATATATATATTGAACAAGTTCTACAAGAAGTAAAGTATGAAGAAAAACATATGCAACTTGAAATTTAGTAAGAAGAACAACATATTAAACTTAAAACTTTAGCAACTATTGACAAACTATGATTTGATTTGACATTATATGAATGATTTTAACTGTGACAGTTCCAAAAGTAAGATAACCTTAAGGCATCCTTCATTATTTTAAAATATATTGTATAAGTCTCCTTTGATATTTAACAGACGCCTTACATGCAATAACCGTGGACATTCCAGAATAAGATGGGAGGAAGTTACATCCCCATTACATTTCGGGCATGGATCCTTAATAGTTCTGTCACTTTATATTGATCCCGGCATAGTAAAATCCATTCTTGTCTCTTCTGTGATCTAATATGCATGCATTTTTTACCTAAAAACATTAAAATATGACCAATGCAATTTAAAATATGACTTTACCACTTACGCAATGTGTATATTTTTTAAGTTTCATTACAATTCATTTTATTAAAATATGTTAATTATTTAAAATATCTGTAGATTCTCATAAAGTATCATTATAATGCAAAATTTACGAAATATGATATGAAACTTCAAAATTTCTTTATTATGCACACAAATATGCAAACATATGACCTAAATAAGCATATTCATACTAAATATGGTACAATAGTTGAAAATTTCCTAAATATGCAGTTATATGCACAATAAAAGCCGTTCCATTTTCACCAGGATGCTTGGAATCGGGTTTAAATTAGTCGGAAACCTGAAATAATGCAAAGGGGAAAAATATGACATGTCATAGAAATCCGCCCCTATTGATTGAACATGTTTTATTAAGTGCCAGTATGGTACTTTATGAGATTGTGTGGGGGACGAAAAAATGTCTGTCCGTCTGTCTGCCGTCTGTCCGTGTGTCCGTGTGTCTGTACGCACCATAACTCAAGTACGCTTTTTCGGATTTTCATGAAACTTGGTATAAACATTCATAATGTCGATGGGAAGAACCCTATTGATATTGAACCAAATCGGTTTACCGGTACCGGAGTAATGCCCAATTTAGTGCCTATTTTAATAGATTATGGCGCCTTTCTAATAGAAAGGCGCCATCACTCAAATACGCTGTATCGGATTTCCATGAAACTTGGTATACCCATTTATGACGTCCATAAGAAGTGCCTTATTGAATTTGAACCTAATCTGTTGACCGGTTCCGGAGTAAAACCCAATTTAGTGTATATTTTAAAGACGCGGTAACTCAAATACGCTTTACCGGATTTTTATGAAACTTGGTATACACATTTACAATGTCCGTGGGAAGACGTCTATTCATAATGGATAAAATCGTTTGATCTGTTTCGGAGTAATGCTCAATTTAGTGCCTATTTTATGGCAATATACGTATTCGAAAGAATTTATAAAAAAATTAAAATCAGTTATCTTGACAACATAGCCTATTGTTTTACTGTGATCTTATAAGGCCTTGGAAATTAAAATACAGGTAGCTATGACAAAAAACACTATTGTTTTACATGCACTTATCCAACTAGACCGTTAAAATGACCCAGGTGGCCGAGATGGTAGACCTTTCTTCTTCCGTAAGCCCTGCTTAATGAATAAATCTGGAGCTTAACTTGGAAATCAGTTAAAAAAAAAAAAACATTCTGCATATCATAATTGCAGTCATAACTGATTAAACAAAAACATACTGGCACTTTTTTACATCAGTTTACCTGATTTTATTCCTTACTATTAACTGTCACTGTAACCTCATATTGACCCCAGCACATTAAAATCCATTCTTGTCTCTTCTGTGATCTAAAATGATACGACTGTTCACGCACACTGGAAGCGATAATTATATAATTTATATGCGTAGTCTCTGGCATATTTGATATTCTACACATTAGTTCATGTCATAAAGTTCGGTGAAGTTTTGATTCCCTATTAAGCGATTTCCTGTCCGCATTATTATCCAAACGCTCGTTCGTTGTTATTGTTAGCTCCTGTACATGATAAATCTGTGATGTGGGAATCGCCTTTGACTTTATACATTGTGAATGTTGCGAAGCAGATTCTTCTTGTTTATACCAGACGGCCTAGCCTATAAATCAAAACCTCGATCCTTTGCTCTCTGGCTCTTAACCTGGAAGCCACAAAGCAAGCGCAACCGTCCGAACCACAATGAATAAGTAATCGAACAATTCAGCAACGTTGCAAAAGCCGCAAGTTCTTAGCTAATATACGGTGCAGGTCCCTGCCTTTACATGGGGTACTCAACTCATGCAATAGACAAGACACTGAGTAAATGGGTAACTGAAGAATTTCAAGAATTTTTAGCACTATTTAGACCGCGGGCGTGGTCTTGTCGTTAGCGTCGCTGACTACAGATCAGTCGGCCCTGGTTCGATCCCCGGTACCTCCTCGGATTATTCTGAGGTAGGGAGGTCTGGTAGGGATTCACTCAGCCTCGTGATTCAAATTGAGAAGCTACTTGATAGAGAAGTAGCGTCTCCGGTCATGAAAACCACCATTAACGGCCGTGGGTGTCGGCATGCTAACCACATGCCCCCAAACCTGCCATCTGCCTGTGGTAGATGACGCAGCGGTAGGGTGGTAGGCCAAATCCCTCCAGGGATGTAGCGCCATGGAGAGTTGTATGCACAATTTAAACTAAAACCTCCGTGGCGCTACATCCATGAAGGGACAAGGCCTATCACCCGACCGCTGCGTCATCTATCATGGGGAGCATGTGGTCAGCATGCCAACACCCACGGCCATGGCGGTGGTTTCCAAGACCGGAGCCGCTTCTTCTCTATCAAGTAGCTCCTCAATTTGAATCAATAGGCTGAGTGCAACCCGTTCCAGACCTCCCTACCTCAGAAAAATCCGAGGGGGTATCGGGGATCGAACAATTTAATGAAAGGAAAATTTCCATACCAAATCGTAAGTACAAGTATAGTGCATGTTTCAGGTTAAAGTGACATTTAATTTTTTAAATATGTGGCGGGTAAAAGATGTGGCATTTACCTTTATGCAGGTAATTAATTTGGGAGTTGCGTCCAAAAATATGCAAACATGTGTTTCAATTACAATTTACTTTTGATGCTGTTTATTTCCCAAAAGCTGTAACATTTCCTGTTTCTTAAATGGTTCATTTCATAAGTTTTTTTTCTAGATATCGCAATGAAATGTAGCATCAAACTGCCTTTTACTTGTAAAAAATACCATCTGTTACTTTCCCTATTATTATTATTATTATTATTATTATTATTATTATTATTATTATTATTATTATTATTATTACTACTATTATTATTGCAATGTTTAACTCTTTCTAAAGATATAACTTAAAACGTATTATATTATAAACACTTCATAAGAAATGTAAATAAATTATTAGTAACAGGTAGATATTTCATAAGTTCTGGGTTTTATTGCTTATATGACATTCCGAAATAAAAAGCAATTGCATCATGGTTGCAAAGATTTATCCGTAACACGGCACATCAATGCGAAAAGAAACACACATTTTTTGTTATAGTATACTTTAAGTAAATATTAAGTTTTAATAACCAACGTTTTTGAACGTAGTGCATATTTACCATGTCAAATTTTAAATAGATCGACTTTTTGTATGTCTCTTTAATTATCTTTGACACACATTTGCTTCTTTCATAACCATTTGAAGACTATTAGGTAAATTCTCAGAGAAAAAGACCACATCTTTTGGTGAATATCAATTAATGAAGAACGTAACATCAGATCTTAATATACGAAATGTGTCTAAAACGTTCGGTGAATGTTATCAGAAAACGACCAATACAGACAATACACATAAATTGTCTTTATTATCCTTCAAAATGGTCGCCACACGCTACAATACACTTTTGACAACGTTCGTACAGCTTCTGGAAACCGTCAGCAAAGGCCTCTTAGGAATCACTCGCAGAATGGCTGTCACACGATCTAGGATGGCTGCCAAGTCCGCAAAACGATGGTATGAGCAGTGTCTTTGCTAATTCCGAATTTCGTAGTGTCAGTCGTCGATCTTGTATTCGAATTTTTCGGACCTTCTCGATCATTTCTGGAAGCGACTGAGGATGATCCACATTCGGGTCGGCCATCGACAAGTCGAATGATCAAGAAAGTGAGAAAAAATTCGAATACAAAATCGGCGAGGTATATAACCTGCCCCTTTCAACATTCAGGGAAAAAACAAAAACATATTTTTGTATTTAATTCTAGAATTTTGTGGTGACCCTCAATAGAAAGAAGATAATGTTAAATCTTTCTCTACCATATGATTTTTTAAGTGAAACTTCTTTAGGCGCGCTAGGAGTAAATCGAGAGCTAATCCAAAGTTGCGTTACGCTCTAGTTTTACGAACAATATCGTCACGAAAGTAGTGGGGGTAAGTAGCAAGCATTGAGTTGTTATCGAAAGAGTGGGGCCACGGGAGCGCGCGGGGGAAAGGTATCACGTGTATGACGTACTGACAACATCTTTAAGTCCAATAAGATGAAAATGAATGAATGAATGAATGAATGAATGAATGAACTGCTTCGAGCTAGTGGCGTGGCGAGCCTTTCACCATTCTAGATGGCTCTACTCGTTGCGTTTACACATCACTAACGTTCTCGGAAACTTAATCAAAGCGTCCCGTTCATGTAGGCTAAACGAACACAGTGGCTACGATCAGTGACAGTTTGGGCATTAGTTCATCACAACTGTGTTATTGTTTTATACGCATTCAATTTAAAATGCCGAAAAAATGAATTTCTTATTTTATTCAGACGATTTCCTTCTTCCGTTCGATATAATTATATGTATTCCTCTACTTCACTGTCAACGTTGCCAAAGAAGTTTCACTTCTGTCGCGTGGCGTTCCACGCACCCGATATTTTTTTCTTTAGTTTCAAGTGATTTGATTTTGACGAAACATAAGATTGACTAAGAAAACTTTGAGGAGTTCAAAACCTGGGACAGTTGAGTATCCCAGAGGTTGGCTGTAATTCTCTATCCTACGAAGACGTTCTGCAGACTTATAGCAGCCTTATTCATAAATTATTTCCGTCCAAATCTTCTAGGAAGAAAAACATTGACAGGACGAAATTATGTGCATTGTATACCAGGAAGGGAGTTCCAGTGTTAATGAATGTGTGGTCAGTGCTAGAGTTTCATTACTAGGGCCTCTTCCTTCCTTCCTAGCCTCTCGCACGTCTTTACATTAATATCATCCAAACAAGGAAGGGAAGGTGTGCAAATATAATAATATCCACTATATTCAGAAACAGTTGGCATTTCTATTGAAAATGAAAGTGATAGACCTATCTAATGTCATCTTCAAGCAAAAGCTATATTCTCAAAGCCATTAGCATTAATGCACATGGAAGTGTGTTGATTTCTTAAATTTACAATTATCTGTGACATTTATTTTCCCAAATGGAAATAAAATAGGTTAAAGTCATTCCTAATTTTAGGTTAACCTTTTCGATTGATAGAACATAATAAAATCAGGTAAACTGATGCAACAAAGTGCCAGAATGCTTTTGTTTAATCAGTGATAATTGCAATTATGATATGCAGAAAATAAGTAATTTTTAATCGATTTCAGAGTTAAGCTCCAGATCGATTCATTAAGCAGGGCTTACGGAAGAACAAAGGTCTATTTTGATAAGCATAATTATGTGAATGAATATGTGGGTAGTGTTATTTGTCAAAGCTAGCTGTATTGCAACTTTCAAAGCCGTTTATGAACACTGTTGGATGTTCCATGAACTTACAGCTTGATCAAGACTTACATAGTGCAGTGCATACAAATAATAAACTTCTTCTAAACAGGTACAATTAACAATCGGATTCAAAAAGTGAGTTTTCAAGTTAGGATGACAATACAATGCGTATTTCTCCTGAAAATTAAGTGCATTATATTTTTAAAAAACTCTGAAAGGTTTTTTAAACTATATAGGCTATGAGTAATTACTAATACTTTATTACATATTTACTGATATTTACTACACTTTTATGTACATACTAGCATGTGCCTGCGGCTTCACCCGCGATAATTATTCAAAAAATTAAAAATTAAGAGCATAATAGTTAAATCATTGTATTTATTTACACCTAAATCACGTGGACTACATACCACGATCAGATAGCGTCGCCGGGTAAAAGCTACCTCAGATTCGAGTTCCTTGGCCCAGAAAATCCCTGTACAGTGAGGTTCGTCCAAATCGAATAATGCTTGACCATATTTAGGCCTATATTGATTATCCCTCTTCCGTCTATGTTGAAAATTTCAGATATCTGCGTGCATTGACATTCTAAACAAATGAATCGAACAGCGTGGGCTTACAACATTCAAGCGATCACGAGGCTTTTATTTCCAAGGTTTGACAAAAACAGCCAAAGCCAACTGTAATTGATTTGACATTCAAATGTAACCTATTACTGAAAACTGATGCTTCGAAAACGCTAGAAATACACGTTTTCTGCCCGTTTTTCATTCATAACTCACGAACGAAAGCGAAAATTAAAATTCCGGCTTCGAGCTGCATTTTTAGACCCTTCAGCCCACCTATGTTTAAAATTTCTGATCTCTGCGTTCAGTAGATTTCGCTGGGCATCGCGGACAGACAGAAGCACAGACACTTCCTTTTATTAAGTGTCAGTATGGTACTTTATGAGATTGTGTGGGTGACGAAAAAATGTCTGTCCGTCTGTCTGTCTGCCTGTCTGTCCGTGTGTCTGTACGCGCCATAACTCAAATACGCTTTCTCGGATTTTCATGAAACTTGGAAAACGCATTTATAATGTCCATGGGAAGAACCCTATTGATATTGAACCAAATCGGTTCACCGGTACCGGAGTAATGTCCAATTTAGTGCCTATTTTAATATATTATATTAGAAAGGCGTCATAACTCAAATACGCTGTATCGGATTTCCATGAAACTTGGTATACGCATTTATTACGTCCGTGAGAAGTACCCCATTGAATTTGAACCTAATCTGTTGACCGGTACCGGAGTAAAACCCAATTTAGTGTCTATTTTAAAGGCGCAATAACTCAAATACGCTTTATCGGATTAACATGAAACTTCGTATAAGCATTTATAATGTCCATGGGAAGACGTCTATTGATATTCGACCAAATCGGTTTGCCAATACTGGAATAATGCCCAATTTAGTGCTTTTTATGTTAATATAATACAAGAAGTCGCGATAACTCAAATATACTTTATTGGATTTTCCTGAAACTTTGTATACCCATTTATAATGTAATGGGAAGACGTCTACTGATATTGGACCAATTTAGTGTCTATTCTCAAGACGCGGTAACTCAAATACGCTTTACCGGATTTTTATGAAACTTGGTAGCCTATACACATTTATAATATCCATGGGAAGACGTCTATTGATATTGGTTAAAATCGGTTGACCTGTTTCGGAATATTGGTCAATTTAGTGCCTATTTTATGGTAATATACGTATTCGAAAGAATTTATGGAATGCAATTCAGTAATCATGACAACATACTGTGATCTTATAAGGCTTTGGAAATTAAAATACAGTTAGCTATGACAAATAACACTATTGTTTTACATGCGCTTATCCAACCAGACCGTCAAACTGACCCAGGTGGCCGAGATGGTAACGTCTTGGCCTCACATTCTGGAGTTCCATGGTTCAAATCCCGAAACCTGCCAATTTGACCTTTTTTTTTTACTCTGCATATCATAATTGCAGTCATAACTGATTAAACAAAAACATACTGGCACTTTGTTACATAAGTTTACCTGACTTTATTAATATAGAATTTGCACTTCGATATTACATAAAAATCCGGGCCCTACGTAATAAGTAGGGCTAGGACTTTTAGGTAAATACATATTTTTTTTGCTATTACTTATGATTTCTGGACTTTGTCAAAGTTTCAGTTGGGACCTTTGGATTCAAAATACTGAGTTGCATATCACATAAAAAGAAATATTTTCGATATTTCTTATTTGAATAAATATTTTTGGTAACTTAAATATTTTTACATATTTTACCACATATCATGTTTAGAAATTAATATTTTGACAGTTTTTGTAATATTTTACCACGTATCATGTTTAGAAATGAATATTTTGACAGTTTTTGTAAAATTGCGCCATATTCTCAATGTGTTGCGTTGTTATGTTCAGTCAGAGAATAAATCAGGGCGGATTTGGCCTTCATTAGTGCAAATTTCTGTTTCCTCTCACACAGCATTACTAAGTTGGAAACAACAAAACAATTGTTGACAGAATCAATAAAAAGAAATCAAACACATTGAAAACAAACTTAACAAAATCAGTGGTTCAAAAGCAAACAAAATTAAAGAAATATTCCTGTCATGCCTAAATAAGAATGAAGGGTTACAAATGTTGCGCAAGATTTCAGAAATTTTAATGGGTAACAGTGTAGAAAACTTGGAGCAGATGGAACATCTGAGTGTCAGTGTTACAAATATGCAAGATGTTGAACGTACATTTTCAAGATACTAGTCTCTGTTCCGTGAAATTCGTCACAGCTTTAAGATGCATAACTTAAGATCTACTTTTGTCGTTCACTGCAACAGTTCTACACTTGCTGAGTAGAATGACTAGATGAGTAGGGTTACTTCTGTAAATATTGGTTAAATAAGTTAATTAAAATATTTTCATATTTTTAACATATTTTCGACTTTTTAAACACATAAAAAATAAATATTTTCGTTTTTATAAGCACCTAAACGTCCGAGCCCTAGTAATAAGCAACACAGCAAGTCCACTTCTCCCTTCAGCTTTGGAGGCAAATGATGAACTATTTACGTTCGGACGTACTTCACCACATACACACAGCCGTGGACCCTTAGAATACACATAGCACTGTTCATTTGTTTTCATTATTCAAATTTCATGAACCCGAGTTGTACATACATCATTGCTTCTAGATTTACACTTCATACTGACATTATGAATTGTATAGCATCTCTTACCCCCTTCTGTTTTTAGAAGGGTTGTTAGAAGGCATGGAGGAAGGAAGATGTTGGCCTACTGGCTAATTTGGGATGTGGTCAATTGTAGATGTAAACCACTAGCGGTGCATCACGGTCAGTGGTATTGTATTGTCTGGCTAGTACTGGTCTGATATGAGTAATGTTGCCGCAGTTGAATATCTGCATTAAGTCTTCCTTTTGTTTGCATTCAAAAATGAACAACATTTCTTCCTATTTCATTTGCCTGGCATATTGAAAAGTTATTAGCACACTGGGTCTGATGTAGAGTCAATAAAGTAAATATTATCACTTGGGCAAGGCATTTAATGACTACAAAATAGTGAAAAAAATGCAAAATAAGAAATGTATTTATGACCTAAAAATAATGCAAAATGACAAAAAATTAAAAGACTAATAAATGTTCCGTTATTAGGCTACTTACAATTAGTTTTTTTAAGTAATGAATTGCTAAAAACCGTTTAATTGATGACAGTGCGTTATATATGAATGTACACACTTTGTTACTGAAGAAATAAGTAAATTTATACTACTTGGAAAAATCCGGGCGCGGAGTCCTACGGGAAGGACTTTAAGCTGGGGGGGGCCCGTGTCGTAGATTTACGGTACGTTAAAGAACTCCAAGCCTAACTTAGAGCCTCTGGACAAAATTTCCCGGCCTTTCACGTCCAAGTAATACCTCAGTTTCCTGGGGGTTGTGAGGCGATGGGCTTACCACCTGTCCCTCTGCCCTCTCTCGGAAAAATAAACGTAACAAAATTCACATAGGTATCAGAAACCTCCAATTGGAGGCCCTTCGCCCCGACACTGGGGATATAGGACAGAGTCAGTCAGTCAGTCATACTACATGGGCACCCTTAGCGAAAAAAGAAATTACTTCTGAACTGGCATGCTCATTAAATTGTCCCTAGCAAATATGTGCCGTTTAAAAAGAAAGAAAAAATAATTCTTTATTTCTACAAGACAAACTGCTGTGGTATTTACAATAAACCTGAATTAAAATGAACTATGAACACTTGGCGGAGATTCTCATATAAAAACGATTGTCTGTTTGAAAGTAACGATTTGTACGTGGAGTGCTCCTTTCTACTTCCACTGGAACGTGACCTAAAATGCCTAAAATGACCTAAAAGTGCCGAAAATCTTCTAAAAATTGCCAAAAAATGACCTATCTCTTGAAAATGACGAAATATGCAAAATAAAACAAAAAATGCAAAAAGAAACAAATTGCACTTATATAATCAATTAGTTCATAATACACACACACAAATATATATATATATATATATATATATATATATATATATATATGAGCTACCTTTTAATCATCATATACAAAAGATGAAAAATGTTCAAATGCTTTGCCCTAATTATCACATTCCAGTAAGCCTGCACCTGTTCGATAGCATTATAGCTATTTATGTATCAAGTACGCAAAATAACGCTTTAGCGGACGAATCTAGTATAGCGGCCGAGGCGAAAGCCGAGGCTGAAATACTGGATGAGTCCGCTAAAGTTTTTGCGTACGTGGTGCATACAATATTTTTTAGTAAAAGTTCTATAAATTATATGAAATAAAACAAAAATACCGTATAATTAATTATAATGAAAGGCAGTTTAAGTTATCTGGTCATGGCCATCTAGATCATAAAACAGCAATGACCGTACGTAGCAATAACAAATGCATCTATGAGTTCCTTGTTTGTAAACAATTTTGCATACCAACTAGTATTTATGAAAAGCTTGTGAAAATATAAATGATAATACCGAGGAAATTTCAATCCAAGCCATAAAAATTGAATTGGAGCTGCTACCAGCAACTTCACGGCAGAAATAGGCTATGAGAAGGGATATATTACGGCATTTAAATGCTGTTCGTCCATGGTAAGGAATGTTTTTCAAGTGAACCAAAATGTGAAAAGTTGTTGGCTTATATTTGTTGTCATGTGATGAAGTGGGCTACCGTGTTTTGCGAAAAATCCTGGTAAAGTTTCTGATTATCATAAAGAAACGTGTTGGCTTAAATTTGTTGTTTTATGACCAATTATATGCGTAAATCCATGTTAAAGTTGGTGTGACTGGTCAATGCCATCTGGGTTTTGTTTATAGATTGCCATGACGACTTTAAAGGACAAGGCCGCTAAAATTGCATTTTGAATGCAGTTTGAATGCACTTTTATGCAATTTTAGCGGACTTGTCCTTTAAAGTGCAGCTTTTCGGCGTGTTACCAGTCCGATAAGCAGCTGTTTTAGAGAGCGTGTACTAAAAAAAATATTTATTTCAGAATACATTAGGTTTGTTCGCAAAGCAAATCCGTGACCGCTTGAGAATTTGTTGTACTGCGCATGTCCAGTCTGTAACTTACCCGTGATTTGCACTTTGCGAACGGTTACAAGAATTTGGAATCGATAGTTTCTGCGTTTAATCGATATGATATGCAAATAAAATATATATTTCCCTTTGACATGTTATAAATGCAATATACATCGACAATATAATCTATATTTTGGGAAACTTTTAATTATCTTCCATTATTCATACATATAGGTAGCCTATGTTTATAAATCTGGCGCAATGTTATAGGAGGGAAGAGTCAGGCGCGTGAAAATAGGTTACTGCGCATGTCTCTGATAACAATTCATGCTAGAGCCTGCAAACTTTTCTTATAGTACAGAAACTGTCCGTGAGAGCTTTGCGAACAGAAGATTGAAATCAGAATCACGGATTCTCGCTTTGCGAACGCGCGTGGAGAAAGAGCGCATGCGCGAACGATATGTTCCTGGTTTCTGACTGCTTTGCGAACAAACCTATTATTTTATCGCAAAAGTTATTTGAACAAGATTGTTATAAACTGCATAATGGGTGTATGATAAATACAGAGTGTCCGGGACAGACCTGACGAAAAAGAAATAATTATATATCTGAAACTATTGCATTTATTGACGTGATGTTTTCACGATTACAAAGAGAAACACGATGAGTTTTAATAAGCCTCTACTCAATTTCGTGCCACACACGCGAAAGCATCTCCGGTGTGACTAGTGCTATTGCATCGTAGATTCGGCCACGCAAATCTTCATTATCGGTCACAGGCGTGCGATACACTTTGTCTTTCACAAAACCCCAGAGACAGAAATCCAGTGGGGTCATGTCAGGTGACCTTGGTGGCCATGGTGTAGGTCCTTCTCTCCCATGGAATGTGGATTTTGGCATTTGCAGTTGTCTTGCCGCCTCACGAATGGATTTCCTCGGGCTTCTTACAAAAGCAGCCCGTACCCTTTCAATGTCATTGTCGTTTATGCGCGATGTCTTTGCCTTTCCCTGCTGTGACTCAACATTACCTATCTCCAGAAATTGCTAGTGCCAATGAAGGATGCTGTTTCGGGCGGGAGGATTTCGGCCTTTGTCTGTTTGGAAACGACGTTGTAGCCTACGCTCAACTTGGATTCCCAGTTCTCAGAATAAGACTGACTACACACGCTGCGCAGAACAAGCTTTTTCTCGTTTCTCCTCGTGCAACAACAATGTGCATGCTCATGCGCATTACGGGATGCTACAAAACAAAACTTTTTGAGTTTGTCTTTCTAACTGTGAAAATACTGAGGCAGTAACTGTAATAGTTTCTGATATATAATTATTTCTTTTTCGTCAGGTCTTTCCCGGACACGGTGTATATTAGTAATGCTAATAATTGACGATCGATTTTCAATTATCTGTCATTCAAGATATTTATATTAGAGATCTGTAGAGAAGCAAAATTAGACTGCACGGGGATGGAAACATAATATTGAGGAATTTAAACCACAACAGGAGTTTGTATTAACAAACATTCGGCTATATCTCATGAATAATTAATCGTTAAAACTCTGAAGTTAATTAATGCTTCTCGACATAGTGTGGAACCAAATGCAGCACTTGATCGCCAGCGTGGTCTCGTGGTTAACCACGCTGGTTCTGGATCCGCAGAGCAGGTTTCAAACCCTGGTACCGTCTCGGGATTTTCTGAGGTAGAGAGTTCTGGAACGGGCTGCACTCAGCCTCGTGATTCAAACTGAGAGCTGCTTGATTGAGAAGTGTCGGCTTCGGTCACGGAAACCATCGTTAACGGGCATGGGTGACAAAGTTATTTTCTCCTATCATCTGTTCGACGTTGTGTTCATAAAATAAGTAAGTAAAAAAAATAAAATAAAGATATCTAATTAAGATTTTATATAAAATATATAGGTTACATGACAAATAATAATCGACATAAACTTTATAAGTAGGTTCATGAATGATGCCTGGAGGGATACTGCTATAGGACATTAATGATCTGACAGTTTGCTCTTGAGAACAGCTCCATAGAACTTCAATTTCCTAACGAAGAATAGTCTTCTCATCTTTTTTTGCAACTGGCAGTACATAAACTATTATTCAAAAGCAAAATGCAGAATACTACACAGAGGGGTATATGCATGTAATGTGTTATATGTACTGTATCTATGTATTGCTCTTATGTAAAAAGGTAATTATAATATCGTGGTATGCATGGAAGCAATTATTCAAAGTATTCAATACAGTTTTGTGTTAAGGTGACTTACATGGTTTTATTTATTTTGATCTAAATAAAATTGTAATTGTAGTTTTATGTACTTTATAGTGCACTAATAATTGTATTTTTCCTTCAAATATGAACAGTTTTTACCTAAAATATTAGTAATTCCTTATCCTTTTCCAAATCAAAATATGTTTTGGTGGTGGGTAGACGATCAATAAATAAAATGTTGAAATATTAAAAACCCAGATTTGATTGACACTTTGACTAACGTAAGAAATAAAAAATCACATAATTTTTATAATTTTGTTCATTTCGAAGTACAATTTTTTACTTTTGTAAGTATTTTATAACCACTATCGAGAAGATGATGTGCCTGTAATTATCGGTTTGATTTATCCGATTTTTATAGCTTATTATCACGATTTTTTATTAGGAAAATTATTACATGTAAGTCTAAAAAATATATAATCGCCCATGTATGTATGTAGACGACAAATTAAAATCACATTATTAAAAATACATATGTAGCAGTATATTTTTAACAAAATCTGTTCTTAAGTGGAGTTCTACTCTTATTTTGAAGTAGTGTGTAGAAACAAGGAGTAAGGCTTGTGTCTGTTCTACATAGCCGCTTACAGTGCACTGTACAGATGATTACGTTGGAAAATTAGAACTTTATACAAACGCTAATGTAGCTTTACATGGGAGAAGGGGGGGAGGTTGAGGAGGTTGAAGGAGTGGGTTGGGGGGGGGGGGGGCTTTAGCCATTTGCTCAGTCGCTCCGGTGCACATTGCTTTTAACCCTTCTAGAATAATTGCATTTTCCTTTCCGGCAAATTACAAATAATTAAGATTCATTCAATGACGAAGATGTAATTAGTAATGTAAACAAAATTTATTTGACGGTAAAGGATGCTGAAAAGAAAAAGGCAGTTTAGTGGTGGGTAGTGGTACATGCAGAACGCTACTAGTATGCAAGGGTTGGAGGGGGTAGTTCATACAGAAGTGAATGTAGGGAGGTTAAATTTAAGAGAATGGGAATAGGATAGGGTTGGAGGTTCAATTGGATTTCATGTGGAAAATTTGTTAGCCATTGTACTTTCTATATATATGCAGCCTGTGTAATATTTATGTCTGTGTGCCTCTGAATAGCTTAAGGGATCGGCTTCTGAAAAAGAAATTACTAATGGAAGTTCTCTCCAGAAGACATTCAGCAGAAATTAAAAATTAATTCGTTTTATGATTAGAAAAGCGAATTAACATGAAATTATCATTAGCTTACAAAACAAACAAAGGAAAGGAGATGCGAATTTTCTCGTTTGTATTCTAGCCTTCTTGGATTAAAAATATAAATATCTGAGAAATAACTAATTTCAATCTTGATAAACAGAATGTTGCATTTAAACATCGTTAGAATTCTTAAATAACTGTATTAACTATATAATGAATTATTGATAAATTTCATCTTGTCTTCTTTGAGGGGAAAATTTACGATGTATAAATGTTATTTTCGCCTTATACCGTCAATAATTTTAAGATGCCTGGATAAATAAGGAATGTGTACAACCTTTTACAATAAAATAAGTAGAGATAAAAACAATAAATTATTTTTTATTTTTTATTATTTAGCATGTGTTATATACCTTTGTTCTGAGGAAACACACAGAATTTTTAATTGTTATTTCATAAAAGTCATAATTTTTTGTGAAATAGTTATTAGTTATTTATTTATGTAATAGGTTTATACTTTCTCTTGTAGTTTAATTAAAAACTGTATATATCGGAATATAAAGGAAAGTGGTCATATTTTATTAAAACTATAATGTATAATAAAATTAGATAAAATGTGCATTAGTTAATCACATATATACAATAAAAGTCCACATAAGTTACTTAAAATGGCGCATTTTATTTAGCCATTGTTCCATATAAATTTAGCAAGTAATATACTTGCACGTTGATGTAAAATTGTTCGTCAAGATAGTTCAGTTGTTAATGCAGAGACTGTATTAAATATATTGTGCTAATGCTGGTCGAAAGATGTATTAACTAAGGTAGTCGACACTTATTTTTATCTTGGCGTTGATGGAGATACGCTTACTTAATTCGTCGATATGTACATTTCGGTATATCAGGTATATACCATCTTCAGTATAATGCGTTCTTGATGTTTGACCGATTGCTGCCGTGTATGTACTATATAAACCTACTACATAAATAAAAAACTAATAACAATTTCACGAAAAATTATGAATTCTATGAAATAGCAATTAAAAATTCTGTGTATTCCTCACACATGCTAAATAATAAAAAAGAACAAATTATAATTTATTGTTTCTCATTTCTACTTATTTTAATGTAAAAGGTTGTCCACATTCCTTATTTATCCTGGCATCTTAAAATTATTGAGGGTATAAGGCGAAAATAACATTTATACATTATATAATGAATCATACAAATTTATTTTGTGATATTATTTTATGCGATGAATTAGTTATCAGAACAGTAGAATTAAACTCTCATCGGTTATTAATCCACTATCACAGGATGCGGAAACTTTAAATTATCAAATTCTGAATAGTATCCAAAATTGCTCGATATGTTAATGGTACTTAACCACTGCCATACCCAGACGACAGTGGGTTAGGACAGTTTAATCCTTAACCTTAGACGTGAGGTTTTTGTGACCGCCGTAAAAACATAAAACGCTATTAATGTCTGAATATCGTTTTCATAAGTGTTATTTACACTACCTTCCCTACTCAAGATCCTATAATTGTGTCACTTACCCATCAGTTTTAGTGCAGCCATGTTAGGAAACAGTTTATTTTTTATAGGCCTAGTGGTCTGTGAGTGGTCTGGTTAGGTAAGCTTTTCAGTTTATTATTTTGTGAAATAACAATGTGTGAACGGCCGGAATCATAAAAAAAACTGTTAGGCCCTGAGTTTTAAGACCACGAAATTTTTGCAATGAAAATTTCTTTTCTAGGAGAAAAATGTTATAATTGCAATTTTGAACACAACCACGTATTATGCACACTTTGATTAATACCTGGTTAGAAGTGATGTAAATGACGATACTAAAATATAGGCTTTTCTGTAGCCTATATTAGCTATTCATTTGAAAAATATTAAAATATCTTCGAAACTGTCCATTTAATTGCATTTGTGATGCAGTGACTCGGATGTTTACCCTGAAGATCCCCTCACAAAATGGTGTAAGAATAATGCTTCGGTATTTAATAGGGCTGTACCGATTAATCGATTAATGGAGTAAATATTTTGTAACGGGCTTTTCTTACTTTATGCTATAAAGTTCCTTAACTTCTTGGATTAAATCTTCGCCAAAATTCTTCGCCAAAATCTGTGACGACTAATATGTGATTATTCTCAATCGTAGTATATAAGTTTACTGAACTCCTACAAAACAAGGTCACTCATACACCTGTCGTGTCATCACAACACTGCCTGCATAGTCCACATTCCAACGTTCAGTACAACTACCTTTGACACCGGGTGATTGCAAACTTCCTACTCTCAGTCTACTTTCTCTCTCTTTTAACAATTTACCCAGTCTTGATAATATTGATGAAAATTTATATTAACGGGCGCCATCATCAATACGCTTCCTCTTTTCTTTTTGTTATGTATCAGCCCAGACACAAATTAAATTATAGATACACAGGCTATGTACCTACATGCCCCTCGACTAGCTTTTAAATTAACAGTGGAGACGGGAGTTGGGTTCGGATTTACCTTTCGTTTTTTTTTTATTCTGCTTCTTCTTTTTCTCCTTTTTTCAATACTCACTACCAAAGTATGTAACTTAGCACAAAAACCAGCTACTCTCAAACCATTACAAGGATAAGGGTCAAAAATCTGAACTTCACGTTAATTTACTTTGCATAACAATAACCATAATTTATTTAATATATTATTTTTTTTTCTTTTTTCAACAATAACAATCTTATATACAATAAATTACATTTACACTACATTAACCATTCAACACTTTTATTGGTAGGATAATATTTGATCATTCAAGGTTAGTATACCCAATTTTAACTATATAAGTACGTTCTCTGTTCAACAATAACAAATCCTTAATTAATTACTTTAATTTTCTTTCTTTGTTTTTCAGGTATCTACTAGAACGTCTTGTATTATTCTTCTAATTTACTACTGACTTGTGTAGTCATTTACATTTGCAACTTCAGGATAGTTCAATATATATGTTATACTGGGTGTTTTTTTTTTCTCTTGAATAAATAAAGGTTTTCAATTCATAATCCAGTCCTTACTCTACAGATTACACTCAATAATCCCACCTATGTCTCCTATATTAGTCTATTTGTCAGCTTAGTCCATGAAGAATTGTATTTAAAGATAGATAGAAAAGACAGTCTCACGAAGAAAGAAATAGAAGTTTAGGCCTATACCCACGGAGTGACTGTGGCGATAGACCACCGATACAGGAGCGACGTCTAGATCTTGAGTTACAAACAATCTGACTCCTCTCCTGCAACCGGGAAAATATTAATGGGCCGCAAACAAAAATAAAATTTTGTAAATCGATGTCAGAGGTCCCTGACACTCTCTCCTAGAGGCACGTGGGGCCGTTGTTCGCCTCCAACATCGATGGCTTTCACAATCTCTCATAAATTTCTTTTCTTTATATGTTACTGGTATAGGCCTTGTCTACTACCAGATTTTATTTGTTTGATTCGGGATACTTCCGGCGTTCCCTCACCTCACCCTTACAATCTCTAGTACTTGCTAATAAACTACTTATCATCAGTACACTACTCGCAATTACCTATTCTCCTCTTTCTAACCTAACCAATCATGTGTTGTTATCTTTCAACTCACTCTCCTCTTTCTAACCTGACCAGTCATCAGCTATTATCTTTTAACCCCTTTCTTTCTTTAAGTAGAGTTCCCTTCAACTTATACCATTGATTTAATTCACTCGGTGGTTATTCTAGTTTTCCTACTTCTTACGTTACTACTCTTTAGCATGGGCACCCAATCTTCTTTTGTCTCTAAATTCCCTAGAATTCTAACTGAAACTAATTCACGCCCAGATTAGTAAGCTTCTCTATAACCCCTTTAGTGACTTCTACTTCTACCCTAACATGTAAATTTTCCAATGGTACACACCTAATGCACTACCACTCGTAGGCCTTCTTTTGCCCTTCAATTTTCCACTGCTTATCCCCCTCTACCATGTTCCATATACCTTCGCTTGTAGATAAATCTCTATATAAAAAAAACATAACTTAACATTACAGGCCAGCATGAAATCTATTTATAGATAGTCACCCGTCACCTGAAAGAAACCCAAGTGGGAGGGGCCCTCGTAAGAAGTACTAAGCATGCCCCTTAATTACTTTTCTTCCTTACTCCCCTCGCGTCCTGTCTCAAAAATAACAAAGTTTCTATGAGCATCACCAATTGCCCCTAGCTATGTATTCATTCGTGGAACAATCACCCATGAAACCCTAAAGTGAAGAGATCTATCTGTATCCTTCAGCGGTTGGGCTCTTGACTGCTCTTTTATAATTAACTTAGACCAGAAATAGAAAGTAGTTGGATTACTGGATTTCATCACTTTACTTCTAGAATTCTCACTTCTATATTTCTATTCTATTCTTCTATCATACCCTACGGCGTCTGATTGCCATACATGACTTAGAAACCATCCTTAAAAAAGGAATATCTCAGTTTTCTCACTCCTCAAACAATAAGAAAAAGTCTAGACTATTATACTCAACCAGTGATGTCCAACTTATCCTCCGATCCTGAGTTGTCTCCCATTACTTCCTGATGTCCATAACTGCTCTTATTCAGAGCGAGCAGTCACGACTCACTCTCACAGCTGATGTTCGCTGTAGCGGTGTCTCGTACTGGCCGACTTGGTGTATTCTTCTGATTAATGACTATCTCCATATAGTCGGGTCAAGGAAGTTCACAACCAGAATTTCCTTAGATGGAAGTCTGACACATCATCATGCCAGAACGTCGCTACCGCTGTCACACATCCCAATCTCGTCTTCTCCCTTCTGCCTTTTCAACTTCTCTCACTCGTAGTCAGGCACGTACTCCCTACTGTCTTTTTCGGATCAGCTCTTCTCCCGTCGACTCACCGTCGGCGCATGCGCACTTCTCTTTTTTCTGTAATTCAAAATAAATTCAGGGCAGTATCGATAGTCATAACAGGGTTCAATATCGATTAATCGAAGTCTCCCCAACCCTTCCTTTGTTTAGAAATGGTTTCTTATCGTCTATTATGCACGCAGCCATTCGCTACGTGACATTCTTCCCCCACTCACCATAAAAAAAATAATGTTAACACTGTTCACATTTTTTTTTTTTTTTTTTTTTTTTTTTTTTGTTTAGTTTACCAGCCTTAAAGAATGTTTATCCAGGAACAAAGGGTTTCAAGTCTTTGACGTGCCACTTCCCCAACTTTTTACCAAAACGGTTTGTCAGTTCGTAGCTATTTTCACTGAACTTTTTCTTTATAATATAGGGCCCGACAAACTTTGCACTTAAACCTGCTGTATAAGCTTGTGAGGCATCACTTAATTTAAAGTTTCTTCTTAACACTAGATCTCCTGGACGAAATTTCACCTCTCTCCTCCGAAGATTATAATAATGACTCGAATTCTTATAGGCGGTTTCTAAGTTATGTCTAACCATCAAACGTACCGTTTTCAATTTATTGAGTTTTTCCACCCAAAGTTTTGGGATTTCTTTATGAATCGGTTGGTTTTCCACCCTTTCAATCCTACTGATAATTTCAGGCTCCTTCCCATAATTTAGCATATAAGGAGTGCATCCAGTGGAACTATGCTTAGCCGTATTTATAGCAAAATTAAATTCTCTCAAATACACGTCCCAAACTGTTTGATCCTTTTGAATATAACTAGAAATCATTGTCTTCAATACTCTATTGACTCTTTCTACTGGATTTCCTTGTGGCGAATATACAGGTAAATAACAAGGAGTTATATTAAAAGCTTTAGCTATCTCTCGCATTAATTTACTAGTATATTGCGGTCCATTATCCATCAGCAAATATCCCGGAATTCCCCATTTAAGGATAATCAATTCATAAAATGCTTCCGTAACTGCTCTACTGGTTGCTTTCCTTAACGCTTTACATTCTACATACTTGGTAAAGGTGTCCTGAAATACAATCACATATCGGTTCCCTTTTTTGGAACGTGGGTAAGGTCCCAACAAATCTGTAGCTACAGTCATCCAAGGTTTCTCTTTCTGGTAAAAATGCATTGGTCCTGCTTGAGCCGTTTGTAACACCTTCTGTCTCTGACATATTTCACAAGCAGTAACATACTTAGCAACATCTCTAAACATTCCCGGCCAATAATACTTGTTTGCTATTCTAAAGAAAGTTTTAGCTATCCCCATATGTCCTGCAGTAGGTGCATCATGACATTCCTGCAATACTTTAATCCTAAAATCTTGCGGAATAACTAATTTCCACCTATTCACTGTTCCCTCTAAAGTTTGTTCTAACTGATCTAATCTTAAATGGTACAACTTCTCATCTACGACCTTCCAATCTGGCCAAAATTTAGGTTTACTTTGTACTTGCTCCTTCCGCTTAATATACCAAGCATCTTGTATATTTTCCCATTCCACTACTTCAGAGTTATCAGTCAACAAGAGGCAAAATTCTTCCTCTACCGTTTTCTCTTGAACTTTCCCTTCGTGTATTCTAGATAAAGCATCCGGAACTTTTTGTAATCTACCAGGCCTATGTATTACTTCAAAATCATACTCCTGGAGCAATAAACTCCACCTAGCTAATCGTCCGGTCGGATTCTGTAATGTATTTAACCATTTCAGAGCAAAATGATCAGTATATACTTTAAAATGATAACCTTCCAAATAAGGACGAAACTTTTGAACTGCCCACAATATAGCTAACAATTCCTTCTCAACTATTGCCCACTTTTGCTCACCTACCGTTAAAGTTCTACTAGCATAAGCTATTACTTTTTCCTCTCCTTCCTCTCCTGTCTGAATTAATGCTGCTCCTAGTCCTGAAAAACTAGCATCGGTCTGTAGCACTAGGGGTTTAGTATAATCTGGACAAGTTAATATAGGACTACTAGATAATTTCGATTTTAATTCATCAAAAGATTCCTGACATTCCTTAGTCCAACGCCATTTCTGATTCTTTTTCAGAAGTGCAGTGAGGGGCTTTACAACTTCAGAAAAAAATGGAATGAATCGTCGGTACCAAGAAGCCAATCCTAAAAATGCTCGTACTTCCTTGACTTTTGTAGGGGCTGGATACTCAAGGATACACGAGATTTTATCTGAATCTACAGCAATTCCTAATGGAGTAATGATATGACCCAAATATTTTAATTCACTTCTACAAAATTTTGATTTTTCCCTATTAATTTTCAGGTTAGCTTTTCTTAATTTCTCTAAGACTTTTTCTAACAAGGACAAATGTTCTTCAAATGTCTCGCTAATAAGTACTATATCATCCAAATAACAAAAGCATTTCTCTCCTATCTCTTCTCTTAATATAGTATCAACTAATCTTTGAAACGAGGCTGGTGCGTTATGGATTCCAAAAGGCATAACTCGAAACTGATACAATCCTCTACCAGGTACGGTAAATGCTGTTTTTTCTTTACTTGCTTCATCTAATGGAACTTGCCAATACCCATTTTTCAAATCTATTGTACTGATATACCTAGCATGTCGTAATTTACTCAAAACATGTTCAATGTATGGCAAAGGATAACTATCTCTTTTAGTACAATTGTTTACTTTTCTGAAATCTACGCAGAACCTCCATGTTCTATCTGGTTTCTTTACCATAACTACCGGAGACGACCAAGGTGAATTTGAAGGCTCTATAACTTTTTCCAATAACATTTTATCTATTTCCGCGTGTATAACTTTTTCCAAAATGGGTGATACTGGATAATATCTTTGTTTTATAGGTTTTGCATCGCCTGTATCAATAACATGAGAAATCAGATCGGTAAGTCCAGTACACTGATCAAATTTCTGTAACTGATTTTCCAAAAACACATTCAATCTGTCCCTTTCCTGAGGTGTAGGTAAGGTAAGAATATTATGTAGTTGATCTTCTTCTTTTAAATCTATAGCCTTAACAAATTGAAAAATTTTTGCTGGTTCATCTTTGAAATACCAAGTCCCATCTTGCAAATCTACTACTAACCCAATTTGTTTCAAAACATCCATGCCCAGAATCATATCTACTGCTAAATTTGGCATAATTTTACATTTTATCTGAAAGATCCTGTCCTGCAATTTCATCTCAAAAGTTCTCTCTCCTGTTATAGAACTATAAGTTTTATCTGCTAGTTGCACCACCCTAACTTCAGATTCTTCTACTGCTAAATCTAACATTTTACATAAAAAGTCACCTTTCTCTCCCACATAAGTTTTATCTGAACCGGAATCTATTAAAGAAATAAACGTAATATCCTCTAGCAAAATTTCAACAAAACATCTATCTCCATTAACTAAATCTGTAGGATTTATATTTAACATCACACAAGCCTGATTTTTAGTTAATTGTCTTAAAGAATTTGTAGGCCTAACTTTTCTTTCTTGGGGCATCCTACAATCAATAGACCTATGTCCAAGCTTATTACAATTATAACATTTAATCGTAGTGCGTGGAGTAACTCTACGAGGTGCCTTACACTCGAACTGCCTATGTCCTATTTTATCACAATTCCAACATCGCTGATTATTTGAAAAACGCAAAGTGGTGTTTTTACCATTATCCCTCGACTCATCCTGTCTCTCTTTATTTTCTATTACTTTAACCATTCTAGAATCATTTACAGGACTTGAATTCCGTTCCTTATCCCACGTCTTTGCAGAAAAACTAACATTGGGTTTCTTTTGTAACTCGGACGATGGAAGTTCCTGTTTTCCCTGAATTCCTAGCGCTGTATGAACTGAAGGTATAACAACTTGTCTCTGAGGTTTATAAGCCGTTTCTTTAATTGTAGCTCTAACCTGCGTTGGAGGAGGAATATATCTCTCAGAATCTAACAATATTTGTTCATACTGTCTACCTACACGTATTAAATCTGTTATAGTTTGAATCTCTGCAGGTCTAAGGTACAATTTTACATCAGGACGCAAATTTTTGATAACAGTCTTCATCATTTGTTGAGGACTCATTGGAGTACTCAGCCTCCTCATTAACGTTTGAATAGCATTAACATAATCAAAAATCGATTCTTTAGGACCTTGCGTTCTCTGTCTAATCTCATCCAAAAGCGAGTCTTCCTCATCAATAGGCAAGTAATATTCTCTAAATTCTTTCAAAAAAGCTTCCCATGTAGGCCAGTCTGTTAATCTGTTCCTGTACCAAAGTAAAGCTGAATCTTGTAAAATTTCGGGTAATACTGACAATAACTCTACACCCTGTAATTTAGAACTTTGTTTTAAATCTTCCAATCTCTCCAAAAATAAGTAAATACTATCCCCAGGTTTGAATTTAATGTTCCATTTACGAACCAGATCCAAAGTATTTGGTTTATGTGGCTCTAACTGAATTGTAAACGATGGTATTACTGGTACAGCTTCTTCCGAATCAGCTACCGCCATGGCCTTCCTACGCATTAACTTAACCCATGTATACACTACATCTCCATATGAATCTTGTGGTACCGTTATATTATGTTCAACTAAATCTTCTTCCAAAACTTCCTGACTCAGAGCAAAAGCCGTAATTAACACTTGAAATGACTGAGGGTTCTTACGGGCATAATCTAACAAGCGTTGTCTTAACTCATCCCTTGTACCTGTGGTCGGTAACTTTACTCTATCACATTCTGCCTCTAAATCCGCCTTCCTCAACTTCCTAATAGCTTGGGTTAGCTCAGCTGCTCTTATTTGTGCATACGGATCAACATAAGTAGCCATATTTATATATTAACAATACCACTGGAAAAAAAGATTAGAACACACAATAGTTCAGTCGTCTGTCTTAGTCATCTATAGAAGTCCTTACTTGTCAATAGTCATTATTCTTTTCCCAAAAATATGTTATTATTATTATTATTATTATTTGTTTTTGAGAATAAATTTCAGTTATACTAACCTAACTCCCAAAATTCTTTTAACCCTATCTCGCCTCACGTTAGGATATCAAACTATCACTGCCTCACGCTATGGGCTATCATAATATGGAACTTCAACTGAATAAAGGTTTCTTTTTTTTTTTTTAACAATTTTAACTAAATTAAGTTGCAACAATTAGCAATACTGTTTTGTTTTAACACTACTCAGCCCCACGATATGGGCGCCAAACTTCTTGATGGGGACTTCACGTTAACTTTGCTTTAAGTAACAACGACCGTATTTTATTTAATATATTATTTTTTTTTCTTTTTTCAACAATAACAATCTTATATACAATAAATTACATTTACACTACATTAACCATTCAACACTTTTATTGGTAGGATAATATTTGATCATTCAAGGTTAGTATACCCAATTTTAACTATATAAGTACGTTCTCTGTTCAACAATAACAAATCCTTAATTAATTACTTTAATTTTCTTTCTTTGTTTTTCAGGTATCTACTAGAACGTCTTGTATTATTCTTCTAATTTACTACTGACTTGTGTAGTCATTTACATTTGCAACTTCAGGATAGTTCAATATATATGTTATACTGGGTGTTTTTTTTTTCTCTTGAATAAATAAAGGTTTTCAATTCATAATCCAGTCCTTACTCTACAGATTACACTCAATAATCCCACCTATGTCTCCTATATTAGTCTATTTGTCAGCTTAGTCCATGAAGAATTGTATTTAAAGATAGATAGAAAAGACAGTCTCACGAAGAAAGAAATAGAAGTTTAGGCCTATACCCACGGAGTGACTGTGGCGATAGACCACCGATACAGGAGCGACGTCTAGATCTTGAGTTACAAACAATCTGACTCCTCTCCTGCAACCGGGAAAATATTAATGGGCCGCAAACAAAAATAAAATTTTGTAAATCGATGTCAGAGGTCCCTGACACTCTCTCCTAGAGGCACGTGGGGCCGTTGTTCGCCTCCAACATCGATGGCTTTCACAATCTCTCATAAATTTCTTTTCTTTATATGTTACTGGTATAGGCCTTGTCTACTACCAGATTTTATTTGTTTGATTCGGGATACTTCCGGCGTTCCCTCACCTCACCCTTACAATCTCTAGTACTTGCTAATAAACTACTTATCATCAGTACACTACTCGCAATTACCTATTCTCCTCTTTCTAACCTAACCAATCATGTGTTGTTATCTTTCAACTCACTCTCCTCTTTCTAACCTGACCAGTCATCAGCTATTATCTTTTAACCCCTTTCTTTCTTTAAGTAGAGTTCCCTTCAACTTATACCATTGATTTAATTCACTCGGTGGTTATTCTAGTTTTCCTACTTCTTACGTTACTACTCTTTAGCATGGGCACCCAATCTTCTTTTGTCTCTAAATTCCCTAGAATTCTAACTGAAACTAATTCACGCCCAGATTAGTAAGCTTCTCTATAACCCCTTTAGTGACTTCTACTTCTACCCTAACATGTAAATTTTCCAATGGTACACACCTAATGCACTACCACTCGTAGGCCTTCTTTTGCCCTTCAATTTTCCACTGCTTATCCCCCTCTACCATGTTCCATATACCTTCGCTTGTAGATAAATCTCTATATAAAAAAAACATAACTTAACATTACAGGCCAGCATGAAATCTATTTATAGATAGTCACCCGTCACCTGAAAGAAACCCAAGTGGGAGGGGCCCTCGTAAGAAGTACTAAGCATGCCCCTTAATTACTTTTCTTCCTTACTCCCCTCGCGTCCTGTCTCAAAAATAACAAAGTTTCTATGAGCATCACCAATTGCCCCTAGCTATGTATTCATTCGTGGAACAATCACCCATGAAACCCTAAAGTGAAGAGATCTATCTGTATCCTTCAGCGGTTGGGCTCTTGACTGCTCTTTTATAATTAACTTAGACCAGAAATAGAAAGTAGTTGGATTACTGGATTTCATCACTTTACTTCTAGAATTCTCACTTCTATATTTCTATTCTATTCTTCTATCATACCCTACGGCGTCTGATTGCCATACATGACTTAGAAACCATCCTTAAAAAAGGAATATCTCAGTTTTCTCACTCCTCAAACAATAAGAAAAAGTCTAGACTATTATACTCAACCAGTGATGTCCAACTTATCCTCCGATCCTGAGTTGTCTCCCATTACTTCCTGATGTCCATAACTGCTCTTATTCAGAGCGAGCAGTCACGACTCACTCTCACAGCTGATGTTCGCTGTAGCGGTGTCTCGTACTGGCCGACTTGGTGTATTCTTCTGATTAATGACTATCTCCATATAGTCGGGTCAAGGAAGTTCACAACCAGAATTTCCTTAGATGGAAGTCTGACACATCATCATGCCAGAACGTCGCTACCGCTGTCACACATCCCAATCTCGTCTTCTCCCTTCTGCCTTTTCAACTTCTCTCACTCGTAGTCAGGCACGTACTCCCTACTGTCTTTTTCGGATCAGCTCTTCTCCCGTCGACTCACCGTCGGCGCATGCGCACTTCTCTTTTTTCTGTAATTCAAAATAAATTCAGGGCAGTATCGATAGTCATAACAGGGTTCAATATCGATTAATCGAAGTCTCCCCAACCCTTCCTTTGTTTAGAAATGGTTTCTTATCGTCTATTATGCACGCAGCCATTCGCTACGTGACAATTTAATCATCTATCAATTACATTTTCTGATTAATCGGTTTAGTCAAATTCTGAAAAAACTTTTTGAGAAACGGGTCAAATGACCAAACTCCTTTTTTTCGCTTCTCCGGTCTTGGCACATGAAATGTCATTCAGCCTATTGTGTCCAAACAATTTCCGTTATTCAGAAACCTGAAGAGTACTTTAGTCAATAAACTCGGGTGTTTCAAGTCTTGGCTGAAAAAGGAACCAGAAATGTAAGTTTTGCATATATTTTTTCACTAGTTAACTAATAGTGGTATTCATTAATTCAGGATTTCTTCTGATTGTCTGTTCTGTAGTAGTCATTAAACGTGTAAAACCATATTAAATGTACACTTTGGTTTCGTTTAAAATAACGACCTTTTGTCGATTAATCGATTAAAGTCAAGCGTTATCTCGATTTGAAGTTTTAATCGATTTTTAGCCCTAGTAATTAAAAATTTAGGTATTAATTTGCTTAAACAATAATTTAAAATATAAACATTTTGTAAGTTTCTTCTTTGTTAGGCCTGTTAACCCTGAGCAGTCACTCAGACCTTATGTTCATGTTAATGTAACAGAATGATCACGTCCATGATTGGGGGTTAATTTTAGCGTCCTGTTCCGTTTCTTTTTTCTGTATAAGAGATATAAGTGCCAGAATGGTACTTTATGAGATTGTATGAGGGACGGGAATATGTCTGTCCGTGTGTCTGTACACACGATAACTCAAATACACTCTATCGGATTTTCATGAAACTTGGCATAGGTCTATGCATTTATAACGTCCAATTTATTTTGAACTTAATCGGTTGACCGGTACTGGAGTAACAACTAATTAAAGGTGACATGCTTTTTAAATGGGAAATCATGACTATACTACAAAGCCGCGTTGCTATTTACTGAGGGCCTTGACTCCAATACAGTAAGTTGTTTGTTTATTTCGTTGTTAAAGTTGAAATGAGTACTGCATCAACACTGCTATATACAGAATGTATATTACTGTGAAATAATTAGGCCCATTGTACTTTAAGTGGAATTCTCTGCATATGCATTTTGTGAAATGTTGACATATTTTAAGAATTTCTTATATCAGTGTATGGGTCATTCTCCAGAAAAGGGCAGATTTCAATGTTAGAATTTTTTTTTTTAATATTTTTTATTTTGGATCATGTAATTTTTTAATGTAATATTTCCTTCTGCAGAGTACTATTGAGGTACTTGCCCTACTTACCGAGTGGTATTTTGCATTAAATTAACAAGGTTAGAAAATGGCGCATTCATGGAGGTGAGAAAATAGTATGAAATAGTAATTATAATAGAAGTTATGCGAGAATTAGAATTAATTTACTGTATTAAATGTTGTCATGAAAATGAACAATATTTATTACCATACAAATGGATTAACACACAACTTTTTACTTATTTTTATCTATGTTAAAATAGATTATCACCTTAAAATCAAAACTTTAAATCAAAATATGATATATTGTCATAAACTATTAGGCTATACCAGTATCTTCTTTAAACAAAAATAAAAAATGCAGACAGTTAAATATGTCATCAATTACAACATTAATTACACCTCCATGGATAGGACTCGAGAGTAACAGTAACGGAGGTGAGGGTAACGGAGGTGAGATTTTTCTCTAATTTGTCAAACAGCTTGGGAACATTTGAGGTTAGAAAATCTCAGTTCTAGAGTTTAACTTAGCATTCCTTATTATTATAATTTGTAGCAAAAGTAAATATAAAAACATACGACTTTACCGTTGGGTGTAGGTAACGGAGGTGAGGAAGTCCAATTACCAACTCTGCATTTAGCCCTTTTACACTAACAAAACAACACTTAAAATTACACTAACAGCTTGGCTTTATATAAATGATAAGAAAACTGCCAAAAGTTGGAGTCCAAGGAAAATAGAAAGACTACAGTGCCATATCTGTGGAAATAATTGAACTTTTATAATGTTTCACGGAGGTGAGGTCTCACCTTGGGACAAGCATGTTTAGTGCAAAAAATTGTCTTTACAAAATGATATATTTTATTTTCAGTTATTAATGACTCATTTTTTTAGCTGTTTGTGCTTGTTACAACACTAAAATGGAATGAAAATTAAAGCCCGTTGAATTATGAAAGAATGAAAATGACAAGTCAGGCATTGGGACATGACACGGAGGTGAGATCTCACATACTGTGCCCTAAAATTCAGAAAATTGTAACTTTTGTTTAAAAAGTGGAATATGGGATCAAATAGACCTTATTTCAATCTAACTTATCATAATAATTCATAACCCATAAATACTTATTTTACACCAGAAAATCAACTGCGACATGAATCTGCCCTTTTCTGGAGAATGACCCGTATACGAGTTTGAATTAAGGTTAAGCATCAAACTTTAGACCTTTGCTTAATGAATCGATCTTGAGCTTAACTCAGAGATATACAAAAATAAATATATAAGCTTTCATGAACCACAGATTATTGACTCTGTTGGATACTACATATTCTCATACAAAAATAACTTACTTTCTGCATACCATAATTGTAATTATCACTGATTAAACAAAAGTTTTCTGGCAATATCTTATATCAGTTTACCTGATTTTATTTATACTTGAAATGTTCCTCCTGCGTTCTTCGATTACATATGAAGTCTAATTCATTATCATCTCAGGATCAAAGTACCGTATTTTAACAGTAAATATCCCAAGGATTGAAAATCTAGCACGTGTGATAGATAGTTTTTGTAAATCAGGCTAGATAAAGCACTTGGGGGAAAATCCTTCTGTAGAAAAACTCTATCCGTAAAGACCGGAGACATAAGAAGCTAATTTGTCTACATAATACATAGAAATAAGCGAATCATTTTTCCCCTCAGGTGTTATAGAGGGTTTCTTTTCTCCTCATACCGGTTAATGTGACAGTGTAATGGATAGGACTTGAGACATGTTGAAGGAACGAAGCATTACGGGTCTTTACCAAACACACACGTAGATTACATCCCAGCTGCAAATCCTGGATTTCGCGCATGTTTCAATGCCTTGGATACACAATCGTGTATCGTGTTAGGTCCTACACGACGTCATTTTCTCAACACATTGTGGATGAAAGTGACAAAGAAAAGGACATAAAAACTGAAATATTGCAAAAATTACAAGGAAAAAAGAAGTAGAGAGTAAGAAAAACAGGGAATGGAAAGAAGTGTCTTGGACCGACTGCAACAAGAAAGAGGCCTTAGAGAACCTACGCAAATGAAACACATAAATTTATGGCACGAAATGAAAGCAAAATGGGAGGAAGAAGAAGGGAAGAGGGAGGTAATGGTACAAATATCAATGCCATCTCGTGGTAGAGGAACGAAAATTGTGTATTACAGGTTGTTCTCCTATAATCTGAAGAAAATAAAAGTTGAGTTGAACCTAAAATCACACGCTCAAAGCAGATTTTGTAAATAATAATCAATAAGCTATGATAAATCCCTGTAAGTTTTAATTACTAATAATGCTTTCACAAAACTGAACAGATCTATTCGTAAATGTAAATCAGAAAATGCGCCACTTTACTTGGAAGTAACTATACAATCAGTGTGTATGTCTCTACATAAAACTGTAAGACATTTTTTATTTCGAATTTCTTCCATTTTAGTTCTCTCAACCCCTCTACCCCTTTCCTTCATTTCTGTAGAGGAATTGGAGTAAGAGGAGATATTTTTCTTCAGGTTTTACTGGGCGAAGCAATCTTCCTTACGCTTACAAAATATCAAGTACAAATCTCCCTAACCTTCCATCCAGTATTAAGCACCACTACCTATATTTCTACGAAACATTTTCTCCATTAACTGTGTTAGATGTAAGAGAGGTTCATGTTATTGAATGACTTACATGTTGCTTCTGTAACCTAGAAGAATAATTTAAATTACAATATTTATTAAAATGCAATTTAAGTCTCAAAATCCCATCGTCTAGTTATGTTCTCATCTACTCATTAGGAAATCTCTTTGGTTTCTTGCATGATATTATAGTCTATACTGGCATATTAAAGCGTGAATAAATTGAGAGTATATCCAAATATCTTTAATGTATAGCAAATTTATGAGTGTCCACTTTATTCCCTTATATTACTTAAAACTGCTTAATAAATATTGCGCATAGCTTAAAAGAGATCCAACGTTAAAATTTTATCTACAGTTTCCTTTTTACAATATTGTAAAGTATTCATAAAATTCTCAATAAAATTATATCTTGTACTGATAGGTCTATGTCTAATATTTTATGCACCAAACGTTTTCATAAAATCACATGACAGCCTCAGCAATAAAAACACTAGAAATATATTGGTAGCTTTCCTGATGACTGTCGTAGTAAAAAGCAAATTATTCCCTATCACAAGCCATGGAGGCCTAATATCACAAGCCATGAGGTTGAGGCTCCCAGATTTTAGACATTTGATACATGAAGGTGCTAAGGTTGTCAGCCTTATGCACCGGCCGCATTTTCCCGAAGGAATGTTCCCGGTACTCATGTCTGTTAGAGGCTGAGTCGACCTCAAGGCCATAGTGCCACCAGAAGAATTAGGCCAATTGAAAAACTCCAATGACCACATCAGGGATCGAACCCGCGACCTTCCGGTTTGTAGCGCAGCGCCTCAACCACTACGCTACGGCGTACCCGAAGACTGATGTAGCCTATGTCTAATTTGTTTGATGTCCATTAACTAAAAAAAGAATTGTAGTCAAAATACACCTTAGTAAAAAACAATAAAAGTTTATTCGGTGCTAGTGGCTATCTTAACACTGTAATATGTTTTAAAAACTTAACATTTACAGTATGTCGTCAAATATAAAATTAAATTGTAGTTACTATTCCGTTGCATGATGGGTCTCTTTATAACCATTTGCGCTAGTATTTAGAAAATACTACAGAATTATACTAAGTGATTTTATGAAGATATTTGGTGCACAAAATAATGTGCATAGGCTATCATAAATGAACAGTATAAGTTATAATTTTAATGAGAATTTTATGAGTACTTTACAATACTGTAAAAAAGAACATTATAGATAGATTTTTAACCATGGATCTCTTTTAAGCTATGCGCTACATTCAATAAGCAATTTTAAGAAATAGGCCTATAAGGGAATAAGGTGGACACTTATAAATTTGCTATACATTAATTACCCTCATAGATCCATCATGCAATTTGTCAATGTTTAATGTGTTTCAGATTTCAAAATAATTTTGTATGAATTAGTACTCGTTGTTGTTTATTGAGTCTTACTGACACAGACACAAACCTTAAGTTGCCTAATTTTAACGACGTGATGGACATCCATTGATTTTATGTTGTAAAGTTTTAAATTACAGATAGGGTAAGGTGGTACATTTTCGAACATGGTACAATTCTGAACGGACTAAGATTTTTATCCATTTTGGGGTTTCAAATGTTAGCCAACCTCTTTTTAAAAATATAGCGTCCATACTGATTGTTTTGTTGATCTGTATCCACGAGAATGATGTTCCGAGTTGTCTCATTCGGCCATAAAAAATTATTTTCCAACCGAAGGTAAGAACGCCATGCTTGAAAATGGCACGTTATAAAATTGCTTATAATTCCACGTTGTGTTACTGGAATATATTTTTGAGGACCAATTTTTAACTCATACCAACAAATAGCGTAGTCTTTAATACGTAAGTCATTGGCACAACAATGGGCATTCGTGAGCGGAATTTCAACAATGTAGTAATTTACAAAAACTAGCTCGAGGTACAAATTCGAACAAATTTTAGGTACAATTTCGAACAGTACTTTAACCCGCGATTGCTTGCTTAAGACTTGCATGGAAAAGCTGTTTTGCTGTCACAGCATTCTGCATGTTTATTATTATTAACTGTGCAAGTCAAATATAAAAGGGTGGTATTCATATATCTCTCAACAGTGGTATTATTTCAACGAAGAGTTATAAACTAAGACTTCCTCTGTAATGTTATTTCATCTCAGCATTTATGCAATACACAATAGCATGCAGCTGTTAAGTATTTTTATTATTGCTCTTGATGTTATAACAGACCGTCTTAATGGTCTAGTGGTTCCTGACTACGGACCCTCAAGTCTGGGTTCGATCACCGGTACCTCCTCGGATTTTTCTGAGGTAGGGTGATCTGGAACGGGGTGCATTCAGCCTCTTGACACCAACAAAAGAGCTAATTCATAAAGAAGTAGCGGCTCCGGTTCAGTAAGCCATCAATAACTGTCGTAGGAGTCGGCATGCTGACCACATGCCCCAATCCGGCCATCTGCCTATTTTAAACGTGACACATCATTATTACGCTCATATTACTGATAAATAATAATAACAGAAAATAATATTTGGAAGAAAGCACTTTGTTCGTTGAAAATGCCACTGTTCGAAATAGTACCCACTGGTGTTTAGAATTGTACCTACTGCGGTACATTTTCGAACGATATTCTGGAAATGAAAGATCGATTGCCATGACCAATATTGCAGCTGTATGACTTTGATATTTTTGTGAAGGGTCAACTACATTGCCAACTTTGTGAATACAATACAGTTGAACTTGTCTTATGTTTATTGTGTTCATAAAATAAGAATATTTGTTAAGTGTTCGAAAATGTACCACCTTACCCTACTTATCTTTTTTATTTCAAAACATATTGAATAATTATTCGCATAGCCTACATAATTGAAGAGCGGTTTTTCAAAAGCCGATATCTACATGGATTTCTCAGTGCAAGAGGTGACTAAGTGCCATCAAGAAAAGTGCCAAGTATTCTATCTATTCTATCTATTCTATCTGTATTCTATCTGAGCCAAACATGACAAACAGCTTTGCTGTATCAGTTACAGACACAGTAATGGCTGCTAGTCATGTTTGGCGTAGATAAAATACGATCTTTGCAGTCAATACACACAAATATTAGCACTTTTCTTGATGGCACTTAGTCACCTCTTACACTGAGCCATGCATGTAGATATCGGCTTTTGAAAAAACGCTCTTCAATTTGTTTAAGGGATCGTATAGATATTACACATGTTTAATGAATTCATTAAAACTATTATTTATTTTCATTGTCATCATTACCGAAATAACCATAACTACCATTTAGTTTTCTGGACATGTTAACATCCTCACACTTTTATTAATGCTAAGGCCATTGTGAAAACCTGCAATGACAAGAGGGTATGCAAACAAATTTGCTTTCATCTAATATATAAAGTCGAATGTGTGTTTGTGGGTATGTTTGTTCCTTATACAAATCTACATTTCTTTACCAATTTACACGGAATTTTGCACACATACCCAGTTAAGTCCGGAAAGTATAGCGGTCAACATTAAAATTGAAACAAATCAGTCCTTCCCTTGAAAATTATATAATTTCTGTGAATATTCTACTGAAAAAAAGAATGTTGTTCAGTTCACATGGCAACAGTGAATGGTTTACTGTGATTACATAGGGCCTTGGCAACTATATAGCCTAATGCTGGACTTTAACGAATTATGATTCCATGTAATATATTGGCGAAAATAATTACTGAAAAATGAATTACACGAAAATAAAGCACAGTGTGATGCAGTCACATAACTTTCTCTACCCTCGACATAAATATTTTCTCACTTCACATTTTGATGTAGAATAAGAGGTCGTATTGCAGGAGCAACTTAAGTGTGTGAGTATGTTATATCAGAAGTCGGTAAATAGTCAGTTATCCATAGCTGTAGGCTTTGTATTAGTTGAGATTTATCATAGGCCCTAAGCATGGGATGGAACATTTTGAGTCCTATACTCGCAGTATATTATGTCCCGGGTTTTAGGGGAGGAAAGTATGAAAGTGATACTGCATTTTCTAATATTTTATTTCAGGACCGAAACGGTTTAACATGAGACTGAGAAATAAAATTTTCCGTCAAGTCAATACAACTTATGTAATTTATGTTTCTTCTTATTTCAACCCCTCCCAGGCATGATGAGTAGAAGCAACGGAATGCAGCATTCGACATCCTCTATGAACCATAAAAAGCTATATCTAGCGTTTTCTGAGTGCCATATGTTGTTCTTCCTCATTTCGAATTCTACATACATTATTATATCAGGACCTAGAGTTTCAACATCGAAAGTCCTCCATAAGTTAATTTCAAATTACAAAATACAAAGCCCGGGCGACGCCGGGCCTTTTCAGCTAGTATTCATCTATAAGCAAGTACTGGTGCAGAAAATAAAACGTAAAAAGAAATGATTAGGTTTATTGCAATATTGTTAAGAGTTAGAAGGGTGTCACATGAGAAAATATAAGCTAATTTTAAACAAACAACAAACAAATAATTTCATATGTTTATGAATTCAGTAAACATTAAAGATATACTTTTACTACAAAAGATAGCAGTGAGAATTTTGTGTGGGGTTCCACCTATTAGGCCTACGAAATGTAAATCGCTGTTTATAACCTTTACTTTATAGATTTTAAAAATATGTTCATAAGAATATTGAGAAATACACGCTAACCCATTATATCCACAGTTACGAAACCAGATATGTCATCAACATCTGTGTGACTGGAGAGAGTTAAATCTGGACACGCTTTCAGGGTTATTAGTGCGTACAATCGTCTACCTGTTTGTTATAGAAATATGGATGGAAACATTTTTTTAAAAAAGATCAGGAATTGGCTACTTGATAACCCAGTTTATAGTGTAAATGAATTTTGTCTCTCTGAGGAAAACTACATTCTTCTAATGTATTTTTTCACTGTTGACAATATCTTTTATACCCATATATTTATAGACAGAAAATAAATTGAATCGAATTGAGTTTATAACAAATAAGAAATATAATACATGCAGACTTTTGAACTCCGAGGGTAATGAATGAATTACAATTAACACTCCAATGCTCTCATTTTCTAAAGAAATAGTTATAAACACCTCGTAACAATTCAAGGATTTCATCCTAACCAGATGGGTTGAAACACGTTGCCTGGATGCCTTAGATGAGCACACATATCATTCCATATCCCCCTAATTTGCATTTTACTGTCCAATCTACATTATTGTAACTAGTATGTCGTAATTTTTCCCACTCTCTGTACCCAGCTTATCATTGCAGAGGACGGTGCCTTCTGTTATACAGTTAACGCTAGGGAACAGAAGCAAATCTAGGTGTACCGTATGTGCTGGTATAATGTCGACAAAAACACTCTGTTTGCTTAAACTCCGGCTCTATCCCTGGACCACCCTATTTTATAATGCTCCACATTTTCATATAACCAAAGTAACGAACCGACATAGGCCTACATAAAAGTACGGGATGTAGATCATGGGGATGGCATCTGGTTGATGAGTATTCCTATAGCGAAAACTCGTATTTCATTATGTTGTTTTCCTATTTAATTTCTGAGTTATTCCATTTAAAATTTCCTGTTGCACGCTCAAGAAATATGTGCAATTAAACCAATGAAGTGAGAGTTCATTTTCGAATCTTATAGGAGACATACATTGAAAAAATAGATTTCTTAATAGCGGCAACATTTCTGTGGAATTCACTGAAAAATATAAAGTTTATGGCACTTGAAGAGCAAAATAGTTTTTCTCTAGTTCGCCTTAAGGGGGGACATACAGCTTTCGATGCTGAAAAATAGATGAAGTTTCATTTCTTTGAAGTGAAACTTCTTTAATCGCGGTAGGGGTAAATCGAGAGCTTGTGTAACGCTCAAAATCGTCACGAAATAAATGTAACGCTCAAAATCGTCACGAAATTAGTGAAGTGTGACGGAACGGATTGCACAGAAAACAATCAACTCAATGATTAGGCTTATCCAAAGTTTAAGAAATCCAAAAATTAAAAATCCAAAATTTAAAAATTCCAAAATCCAAAATAAAAAAAATTAAAAAAATCAAAGAACCCGAAATTGAAAAAATCCAAAATTTAAATTTAAAAAATTCCAAAATTATAAAATTCAAAGATCTATAATTCAAAGGTCCAAAAATCCAAAATTTAAAACATACAAAATCCAAAATTAAAAAATTTAAATATCTAAAATTTAAAAATTAAAAACTCAAAAATAAAAAACTCAAAATTAAACAAATAAAAAATTAGGAATAACAAATTAAAAATTTAATAATAAAAAATCCAAACTTAAAAATCGAAAATTTAAAAATCGAAAATTAAAAAAACCAAAATCCAAATTTTAAAAAGTCCAAAAACCCAATATTAAAAAGTCCCACAAACCGAAATTCAAAGAATCCAATAACCCAAAATTGAAAACTCCAAAAATTAAAACAAATTTCACTTCTGTCACGTGGCGTTCCACGCACACTTTTTTTTCTCAGCAATGAATTGTTCTGTAGACTTGCAAACAGGCATGCTTTATATTGATTACTTCTATAATTGCAGACTATTTTCAGAATTAATTTACCTACTACAGTTAATGGGAAATTATCATTACAAAATGGAAGTCAAATTTTGTGCTTTAGTGCCGTTTCCCTGATAATTTTCATAAATACAAATATTTCTGAGTGATTCTTTTTTCTATATATTTGTAAATATCATATGAACAACATAATCTAGGATATTTGGATTATCTGCAGTATAAATATTTAAAAAAAAATTTATAACGTGTTAATTTTTTTTAGAAAATTTTACATCAGAAATATTTTTTTTTTAAATAAACTATTAAAGTTACATGAATTAATCTATATAGTGTTGTTCAATAATTTCAAATATGAAGGCGAAGGGCCTGTATATATATAGGCCGAAGCAGTTGCTGACTTCCAGCCAATGGCAGCGTCAGAAAAGATCTGATAAAAATTCGCCTGACAAAGGGGAAGACGGATGGAGTCCGAACGATTGGAGTTTTTTAAAACCTCAACTCGGCTGTTAGACCGTGAAGAACTTTTACGAATTTCTTGTTTTATACTTGGTAAAATCAAAATACCAATGGTTTCAGATCTAGAGTAAGATCTAGAATGAGGATCAACCAATTACGAAGGCTATTTTCTTCAACCTCCGATGGGGCATAAAATGCAAACCACAGTGAAAATCAAAACTGTCTTACTTGGAACATTCAGGTACAACTTCTAGCTACTTCTCTACAAAGTCGCGCTCCAATTGAGACATTTGTCATAGCGTTGTACCAACTTTCCAATACCCTCTTCATAGAAGCTTGCTGCTTGCGCATTGAGAAGTTATTTTAATTTCTTCGTTGGTGTGGAAGCGCTGTCTTCTCAGATGTTTCTTCAGCTGCCGAAAAATAAATAAATAAATAAAAGTCACTCGGCACGGGAACGAGTTTTTGAACAAATGAACATATGAAAGTATGGAGGATGCTGGAGCAACTCACAACCAAGTTTGTTGATTCTCTCACGAACAGTTGCAGCAACATGGGGCGACCATTGTAGTGTAGAAGTTTGACACCATCAGCATATGAATGTTTCACGCGACCTGGCACCGTTGGACTTTCATTTGTTTGGTCCCATAAAGAAATTCCTGGCCGGTAAACGCTTTGCGTCATATGCAGAAGTGAAAATATCAGTCCGCAGATGGCTATACTCCAACCGAACGGACTTCTATGAACAGGGTATTTTGAAACTGGTATCACGATGGGAGGAATGTGTTGAGAAACTTGGCGACTATTTAGAAAAGTAGACAAAAGATGTCCCTTCATGTGTGCATTTGTTTGTAATTGTACCTATTAAACTTTTTGTAAAAAAAAGTCATAGTGCGTTACTTTTCGATCAACCCTCGTATTAGACCTACATAATACATTATATTAATTTTAATACTAACAATAAGCGGTTTAAAAATATATGTGAAAAAAAAATTAAAATTTTAATATAATAATTACTAAATTTTGCTCCATGTCTTTTTCTTTACTTGAATCTTTCTGATACGTATATTTTCCTCCAAAACTATTACATTATTATTTATATTATTATTTGCTTTTTCATATTATGTTCACTTGTGTAATTGTCATATTGTTTGTGTTTCTGGTTTTCTCTTCTGTGTGTTTTTTTTCCTTATTGTTATAGCATTAGCTTAATTATTTTGAATATCACTTTAAATATTTAATTTTAGAATCAGGTGTATTAATGTAAGCGAGAATATTGTAATTGGGCACTAGCCTGTAATATTCTTAGTACAATAAATAAATAAATTGGTATAATTATAGGCATAGGCGTACCGAGGGGGGGGGTTTTGGGGTTTTGAACCCCCCCCCCCCATTGATTAAAAAAAAGGAAAATTGTATAATTTTTTTAAGTCTGCCCATAAATTACTTAATGCAAGTATAAAGCGTGGGAAGCTTTAAACTCGTTATTTTGCGTCTTAATTTTTAAAATTTTCCGGGGGGAACCCCCGGAAGCGAAAAACTCGTTATTTTGCATCTACACCTTTTCAACCTCAATTTCGGAAAAAGTAATTTCAAATTCGGAAAAAGTAATTCCAATTTCGGAAAAAGTAATTTCAATTTCGGAAAAGGTAATTTCAATTTCGGAAAAAAGTAACTTCAATTTCGGAAATACGAGGGCTATGAAGAGGGTGTAGTAAAGTTGGTACCACGCTAGGACAAATGACTCAATCGGAGCGAGATTATGTAGAGAATTAGCTAGAAGGTGTACCTAAATGTTCCAAATAAAACAGTTTTGATTTTCACTGTTGTTTTCATTTTATGCCCCATCGAATGTTTTAAAAAATAGCCCTCGTATTTCCGATATTGAAGTTACTTTTTCCGAAATTGAGATTACTTTTTCCGAAATTGAGATTACCTTTTCCGAATTTGAAATTACTTTTTCCGAATTTGAAATTACTTTTTCCGAAATTGAGGTTGAAATGGTGTAGATTTTTTAAATTTTCCGGGGGAGGGCCCCCGGACCCCCCTCTTCCGGATGTTATAACCCCCCCCATATGGTCGGCCTGGTTACGCCTATGATTATAGTTATAACTACACTTCAGAGTACAACGTAAAATGTTGCATTTGAAGACACGGGCTCTGGAAATTTGCCAGGATTTATCTCATTTAATTTATTCACAATAAAACACTCAAACCCACCTCGTTTATCTCAAAAAAACGTGTTGAGAAGAAAAATAATTATATTCGTAAAATTGTTTGATAATTAATTTTAAACACGGGGTGGAGAGGAGATTAGAGCGAAAGAGATAGGAGACTTTATACCTGTTGAGATAATACAGTACTTGCTGTCACGAGGTAGTTAAATTCACATATGACAAATAGTGTGTGATGCAGTGAAGCAAGTGTCAAGCTGGGGCCACTTCAGACGGGGCTTGAAACGTCCAACACCCCCCTCTGCCCCCCCCCCCATTCCCCTGACCAAGCTTGTTCTCCAGAATGTGCGACAACGATTTTTACCATTATACTATTTTTTATCCTTGCTGGCTCCCAATTTATTCCACACATCGCCAAATACGTGCCGGATCACGCATCCCGAAAGCCGCCTATAGGGCATTACTACTACACCTAGTTGTAACAACCACCATGTGTTAAAGTTGATAAGATATGTCACCTAATTAAAAAAAAAAAAAAGCTTCAGCCACAGTGGTGTATGTCAGCGATGCCTATAACATCCAGTATGTAAAGTGACCTACGTGTTTCTTGTGGTTTGCGCTTATTACAAAATGAATTTCAAATATAAAATTGGCATAATGAATGAACATGGGCGTACGGGAAGGGTTCAATGTAAAGTCGTCTCAGCTCCATGTCCTTGCGCACATTGTGAATTAATATTTTTTTTAATTACTAAACAGTTTTATTGTCATAATTAATACACTTTAATCAATTAATACGCAGCTCAGTCTTTGAAACTGTTTTTCTTAAGATTTATTTCCATTTCTCGTTTAAGCTAGAGTCTATAAATAAAAAGCTTCTTTTGAAAAATAATCATAATACTGTATGGTGTATAGGGCAAGTTTTTAAAGTCATTTGTAAATCTACCGGTGGAAAAACCCGGTCCGATTATTTCATGATAATTTTGTGATGAGCTCGTGATTGCTGTTGGCTTTACAAACAGGTTGATGGATTTCGGCGGGAATATTCAAGTTGTTTGACAGATTCCGATTGTCGTTTAGTAGTAATGCATCACTGTCATTAACCTGAAAAACTATCAACACCACAAGGTTTTGAAATTTGGATCTTAAATAAATTACGCTAAATCTTAAATAATGCTTTAATATGTACGAAACTAGGAGGTGCCCGCGGCTTCGCCCACGATAATTAATTCAAAAATTAAAAATTAAGAGTATAGTAATTATTAAAGCGTTATATTTATTAACACTTGCACGCGAATCATTCATAAACTAAACCATTAATAATTAATGAAACAGCTAAAATTCCGTCTTTAGAGTACATTCCACGATTAGAAAGCGCCGCCTGGGAAAACGATCTCAGATTCGATTATGCAGTTCCAAAGCTAACTGTGAATACATAATACTTATTGTTTCTAAACTGTTTGTTGACAGATGAATATGATGTGAATTTTATTTCATAAATTCAGTGTAATTTTCATAAATTAGGCTATGTAATTTTTCAAGGGAAGGAATGGTTTGTTTGGATATTTATTGTCCGCGATACTTCCATGATTAAACTATCAATAATATTATAGCTGGTGTCCGCGGCTTCCCCCGCCATTATTAATTGACTCCAGGATTTTTAAGAAATTTACACTGGCAGTTTATTAAAAATGTTTGTGGTTCAGAGCTATGAGAATTGTAAGTAAAAATAAAAATAGAATATTTGTTCATTGTGTTCATTTCACTTAGGCCTTATATAGTTATAATAAATAAGCTGTTTTCCTAATTTTGTACTCGTCGTTAAATTTTACACTGCGAGAGACGAACATCGTCGAGTATACCCGATGTCTCACGAAGTGAGGGAGCGAGTGAGCACGCTATTTAGGGCAGTTGAATTGTATAAGAGTAGATTGTAAAATATGTAACAACCGAATCAGAGTTCTTTTTTAAATTTCTTTCCAAGATTTATAATTTTCGAAATATTGCAGATATTTCGGGAGGGGTTTCAACCCCCTGAACCCCCCCTTACCGTATGCCCATGTGAATGATCATAACTTTCATGAAGGTACACGCAGTCCATTAATACATTTCTCAACGAGAAGTTAACTGACACTTAATAGTACATTTTGTTTCGAGCCTATAACAGCATTTATTAATAATCGAGTATGCAAGGTGAATACTGCTGATTTTGTTTGACCGTAATTAAATGTTTAAGTTTAAGATTTTAGATTCATTAAAGAAAATAAATCGGATGACCGCGGCAATCAGCTGTTAGCAAGTTCTCATAATTCTTGCCTTCTGCGACAGATGGCATCTTATGGCGTCCGGTCAAGTCGAAGCTTCTTTTTGGTAATTTTCTTGAAGCTAGTGTATTTTGACAACACGAATTGAATTCAGTCTAGTGCAATATTAGAATTAATAAGAACATAATTGATTTTATCTTAAATAAATTTCCAATACTAAATTACACCATGACCTGGACATCCCTACCATTAAAGAAGAAACCACCTTAGCCTATACAGCATTTGATACCAGCAGCGCCTAAACAATCATCCCAATTATCTAGCCATTAATCTATTGGACAATAGTTCCTCAATCAACCGACATAAGATTTTAGACTTGGCATTCCAATTCAGTGACTTACCTTAAAGACTTTTTTTTTCCCAGCTGTCATATCATTACTGTGTCATTTATAACTAGGGACCGGATTTTTAGGTTTTTAAAAACACTGTTTTAGGTTTTCCATTAGGTGAAATAGTTTTTTTTTAGGTTTTTTGTCCAAAATATCGTTTTCGGGTAGAATAATTGGTTTAATAAATTTGAATTTGCTACATAGGATTCAATACATAATACTTGTAAAGTTTAACATAACAAAATTGAATTAAATTTGTGTAAACTTGCTTTAGGACAATATTAAAGAATTGAAGAAAGAAAGCATAAACAATCAAAAGAAGCAGTGAAAATAAGATTGCCTCACATAACCTGGTTACACTATATCACTAAATATCTTTCAAGATTCTCAACTGTGAAGTTCTTCCTGTTAGCTCTTACAATACATTTGAATGCAGAAAATGTCCTCTCAACCTCACATGACATCAACAATGGTTGTTCGTACGAATATTTTAAAAGGAATACGCAGGTACTCTTACACTTCCTCTCTTGATACTGTCATCCTAGACGACATTGGGTTGAACGAAACGCTGGTGGTATTAATTTCAACCCGACAAAGCTTTGTCTCTCCGCAAAATATCGATTTCTCAACTGACAAACAAAAATATACAACAAAAAAGTAGCCTAAATTAGATATTTTAGGTTTTTTATCCCGTTTAGGTACATTTAGGTTTTTATACCCCATTTAGGTATTTTTAGGTGCCACAGAATTAATGTGGGTGAATCCTATGGACATGATTCGAAAAAGTATATGAGCGCTTTTTGTTTTGGAAGTAAGGAAAAAAAATAGGTAAAAACCTAAGAATCCGGTCCCTATTTATAACATTTACTGAATTTTCATAACTGAACAGATCTGCAGAATATAGGCCTATATATTTTTTAATCTTAAATAAAGTTTGTTCATTACGCATTTTCTGTCATGATTTAAAGATAGTTCCGTATTCGATTAAAATGGATATCACACAAATCTTATAATGAAAATTTGTTTCCAAATGAATAACATTATGATACCGTTGCACCACATGTAAGAGGCGTATTATAGTACAGTATATTGTGATAAAATGTGATGGAATATTTCCCGCCTAAATATCACTAGTAGCATAAGCACCCGAATCAATTCCAGCTGAAGACTATGAAAGAAGAGTTATAGAATATTTGATGTATACATTTTATAATATAATACAGTGAGTTCATTTTATGAGGAAACCTCGCATCACTGCCGCATTGCCGTAGTGCAGTGTATTATCGAAGCGGAATTACAGAAAGTGGCAAATAATTTGTTTAAACGATGTGAGGCATGTCTTACTGCTGACGGTGGTCATTTTCAACAGTATCTCAAATAAATGGTGAGTAATAAGCCTCTACATGTAGGCCTATGTTATGTTAAAGTCTTGATTTGCCGGTAATAACGGAACACGGTCCCCGCCATTGCAAGCACAACAGCGGGGAAAGTGTGAACAGGGGCAACGCTGTTAAAAAGTTTCCGCATAAAATGGATTCCCTGTATAAGTAAGACCTTAATTAGAGTCGCCAGAGAACTGAATCTTATTACATTTATGCTAAAGCAGCTCCAACACAGAAATTCTAGAAAGATTGCAATCCAAAACGATACGGATTACAGTAGAGCCTCGGTATTTCGAGGTTCCGTGTAATTCGAGCTGGTCTTAAGAATATTAAAATTTTTCATAAAACTAGAGTAAAATCCCGTTTTTATACGGTGTCCGCTTGTAAGTTTTACGCACTTCCGAATGTGTAACATTTTGAGCTTTCTTTCAATTTTTGCATGTACAAAAATGCAGGTAAAACTGTCCCACTTAGGGTTTTCTTTCATAATACACAGAAATAACCTTGGCTTCAGACTGCCAATGCATTTCTATTAGAGATTGACAGAAACCGAGGTTTGATCTTTCTTTGTCGGGACCTCGTGTCAATCAATTTTACAGTGCATACCATCCTTTCAGAAAAGAAAACTTTATTGTTTCAGTAATTCCTACTCAGCTACAGTGGTAATTAAAAGTATTTTCCTAGTATCGCCGCTTTCCCGTTCCACTCCATTAAGTGTCAGACAATGACTTAATCCTTAATGGATGCCGATGTAGCCAATTCGAAATGTTTGCCAATATACATACAGGTGTAACACAGGTAGGCATATGTGGGCCTATTATATTGTTTATTTATTTATTTTTTAAACCATTATTGTGCTCATAAAACATTTATTTATGATTTACCCATTGATTTAGTGATATTAGTGATATTAGCCTCAGCCCCAAATAGCTCGAATTATCGGGGTTATACTGTATTGGCAAAATTCCTTGGCATATCATCAGTAACGAAAACATTGATCAAGATCTTGAAATACCAACAGTAAAACAGAAAATAACTAAATACAGTATGGCCTACCAGTCAATCATACGCAGTGAATCTCCTGAACAATGGGACAAACACGTGTAGGCTCAATAGAAATAGAGTATTGGACTTGATCTACAGATTTAATTAATACGTCATACAGATTTGTTTTGCTATGCAAATATTAGCCAATATTAGCCACTATGTTTGTTCTTGAATCCGTTTTTCTTATTGTTCACTGTTGAACAGGTTGTAATTTTGAAGAAAAATTTAAAAAAAAAATACATTTATGCAGAGAACTGAAACAATAACGCTATAACAATAGTATTTAAGCGTAGGCTATACTAAGTGTGTAAGCCATGAATACAAGTAAGGTTAGAATAAATTGGTTTAGCAAATAAAATAAATAATAAATAATAAAATCTTATATACAAGACCTAAATTTAAACTAAGTTACATAGTTCAGATTTTTACACCTATATTGTGATAGGCGTGAATCATAAAAAAAAAACCTTTAACGGACTGGTTACCTACTTTAAAAGATGCCATAGGAAAGTTGTGGATTACGGCTACAAGTAGCTAGTAGGCTATAACTTATTTTCATGTAACATAGATATTATTTTCATGGGCGTCGGCAGGGGAGGGCAAGGGGGCAGTTGCCCTCTCTAGATTCTAGAATGTCTTATGTTCTCATTAATATTTGGTCATCTTTGCCTCTGTCAACCTGCAGGTGATGCGGGGAGATTAAAAAAAAAGTATAATCAATTTAACAAGTACATTTATAACTACATCAGTGTATTTATAACAATCCATCACCTAGGCCTTTGCTTGAAAGAACGTAATCTCTCAATGAAACATTTTGTGAACAATAAAATCCATCGCTTACGTTTTATATCAAAATAAAAATAGTTTCCTGACACGTAAGTCTACAACTGTGTGTGCATCATTAATGCCACCAAATGAAAAGCGTTGAAACTGTAACAGTGACAAAATGTATACAGTTAACATGTTCGTAATAAATGTGCAGCGCGGTGCACGAGAGGGGAAGTGTACAGGTAGAGAAAAAAAAGCGGACCTACTCTAGTAGCTGATTTCAGAGCCTTGTGATACGTAATAAATGTAAGAGATGTAACGGAAACGTTTGTATTCACAAGCAATGCAAATTACGTGAAATTATTTCTCAATTCAAGCAATTTATCGGCTGTAGAACAAATTTCAATACATTCCCTGCTATCCTGTGAATGCCGCTAGGCATGCGCAGTGGCTCATATCGGCAACTTAGATACTTTAGTCGGTCCGCTTTTTTTTCCCTACCTGTACACCAAATATACTTTTAATTGTCAGTTTCGGTTCGGCAGGGAGATGTCCTCTACCCATATTTCTAACGAGGATTGTTACATCATTCCGCCTACGGACCTGCTGAATCCTGGCACACTGTTGAAAATTTAATAAACAGCATCACACTACCTTGCGACTAGGGCTGAAAATCGATTAAAATTTCTAATCGAGTTAACGCTTGACTTTAATCGATTAATCGACCGATTAATCGACTGATTAATCGACAAACAGGTCGATATTTTAAACGAAACCAAAGTGTACATTTAATATTATTTTACACGTTTAATAACTACTACACTACAGATAATCAGAAGAAATCCTGAATTAATTAATTAATTCTAGTTAACTAGTGAAAAAATACATACAGAACTGTGTGTGCAGCAAAATCTGCTAGATTCCAGTAAGAAAACGTTCTTCCCTTTAGCGTACTGAATATTCAGTATCACGGTACAGTAAACCTTGCAAAATTAATCTACCCTTCAGGTTACTGAATAACGAGAGAAAGGAGTTTGGTCATTTGACTCATTTCTCGAAAAAAAACTTTTTTCGCAATTCGACTAAACCGATTAATCGGAAAATGCAATTGATCGACGATTAAATGTTTAATCGGTTAATCGAGCCGATTAATCGATTAATCGGTACAGCCCCACTTGCGACTGACGTTCATTCACACCAAGTTTACCTTAAACTGCAATTGAAACTACCCAAGACGTATTCCTTAAATCTTTGCACATAACACGCCAGTTTCAAGTACCGCCACGTCACATATTAATAAACATTTTGCGCCACCAGGGCCTGCGTCCTTGGACATTTAGGCCTACCCGTATCCCCATTGGCAAACGCGGGCTTGGGCCAACAAATTCCCTTGATTGACTACGTAGCGAGTAGTATGGTTTTGTTCATGACGTCACTGGTGGAGCATTGGTGGAGCAGCTGACCACTGTCCACTACCACTGACCACTGTCCACTACTACTGACCATTGACCACTGACCACTGACCAATGACCACTGACCACTGACCATTGACCACTGACCACTGACCACTGCCCTTTGGCCCCCTGGGTGCTAGCATGCTTATTGATCATAGCTCTTTTGACGATCTGGATGCTAGCGCCCTTTGCTCCACCTGTGTAGAACAACGGCCTAAGTGTTCGACTCGTTATTGGGAATATCGGTAAATATTTGCGAGTTTGTAATATTGCGGCTTGCGTGTTCCAGACGTGATGCAGCTGCGCGTACTAGAATAGCCCGGCTCACCGCGCGGGAGGTCCAGCATGCTGTCTGCTGTCTCGCACGGCAGAGCCGCATCTCTGCGTACCAGAATAACTCAGCTCACCACGCGTTGGTCTTGCATACATGTGCACGTTGTTCTCTAGCGTGTGTCAATGTTGCAGTACATGTCATATAATATTATTGCGAGCTTGCGTATCTTAGCTAGAGTACGGCAGCCACGCGTACGAAAATAACCCAGCCTAGCGCAGCAGTGGCCCCCCGCTTGTATACCGACGCGTGGTGACCGTTATAGGCGTTGTCCCTAGCGTGAGCCGATATAAATACATAACCCGCGGCCGATTTGAGTCATTCAGCCGTTAGAAGCCGAGATGGATGCTACTACTTCATTTTTCAAGTGCGAGGAGTGCGCTTCAGCATTTAAACATCAACGCAATCTGAACCGGCATATTAACCAACGCCATGTTAAATCTGAGTATAAGTGCGACACCTGCAGTGCAATATTCACGCGCAGAGATATATTAACAAGGCATATCCGTGAAAAACATTCCGGTGTGACCTTTACTTGTGACATCTGCTTCGCCACCTTTAAAGCATTGCGAGTTCTAAGCGAACACCGGGAGAAATTTCATCACCCAGCTACGAGGGACGCCGCCAGGCGTGAGGGAGTGTACCACCAGGCAGCTCACCTCTATTTCCCTGCTGTAGCCGGGACTTCAGGAATCGGAGCAGAGACTTCAAGGATTCCTGCGCGCAGTGATGGAGCCCGATTAGAGGTACGTTTTTTAATTTCATTATCACATATATCATATTTTTATTTATTAATATTATTATTATTATTTGTTTTTTCAAAATGTAAAATATATATGGTGTTGTAACATACGTTCTCATTTTATATTTATAGATCGGAGCGGGGAATGGCACATCAGCATTGAACGCCTCCAGGCATGAAGGTCAGCAGGGGCATGCTGAAGCCGGGGCCTCATCGGGGATCGAAGCCGGTACCTCCATGATTCCTGAACCTGTCCGATTAGAGGTACGTTTAATACAATGTTCGTTTTTAAAAACATTTATGTCATTACACATTTCATCGTAATCGTGTGTAACACATGTTCGTATTTTATTTTTATAGGTCGGAGCGGGGAATGGCAACGCGAGACATGATGCAGGCAGTGATTCTTCACAACATCAAAGTGAGTTTTTCATGCTCGAGTCTGCATTCAAGTCTCGAATAGCCACTTACGCTGTGACAGATATTCCCTCAGGCGACATGGAGACGATTCTTGCTTCATTCCATCAAAAAATTGTTCTCATTCTAACTTCGGCTTTGCTAAAATTTACCTCCATAAAATTTAATATTTTTGTAGAGTCAGATTTTGAAAATTTAGATGGTCAGTCGGCATTGTATAATTTTAAAACCAGAAATCAAATTTTGTACAGAACATCTAACATCCATGAAGCCGTATCCAACCACATCGCGAAATTGTTAAAGGAGCAAGAGGAGCATAGTACACGTGGCTCTGGATGGGGTTTCAAAAAATTGTTTAAAATAGAAGTGCGCATCAATGAACATGTCCCATTTGCGGGGCGTGGTCATATGATGCTGCCTGTAGAATTCCGGCACTTACACTCCCTCATCAACATTCAGAACGATGATGATTTTTGTTTTAAATACTGTGTTTTGTCAAAATTTATCGATTCTGGCAAGGATTTGTGGACAAGTTACCTGAACAAACCCGAATTGGGTGAGAAGTACGATTGGAGCTGTGTAAAATTCCCCGTTTCATTACACGATATCGACAAGTTTTCTAAAAGGAATAATATTTCTATTAATGTTTTCGGCCTAGAGGAAAAACGTGATGGGAAGAATATTTCGCACTACGTGTTTCCTATCAAAATTGTGGAAAATCAACTCGCGGACCATAGAGACCTTTTGTATGTTTGCAATGAGCAAAATTCTCATTATATAGTCATTTCCGATTTCGACGCATTCATTAGACCTTTCGTCACAGCTAACCATCTTCAAGTCAGAGTGTGCAAACGATGTTTTACGCACTTCCAGTCGTACGAGGGTAAATCTGCAGATGAGAGATTGGCTAAACATCTAGTGTTATGCAATTCTTTCACTCCTGTCAGATGCGAGATTCCAAAGAACCCCGAAGTTTGCTTTAATAAGCACGAATATTCGCAGAAAATTAGATTTGTTATCTATGCGGATTTCGAATGCCTATTGGAGCCGATTTCGGGGTGCTTAAACGACCCCGCAAAATCTTGGTCCACACCTTATCAGAAACATACTCCGTTTAGTTTTTCTTATTTTATCAAAGATGCGGAGGGTACGTTTTCACAGTTACGGTTGTTTAGAGGGAAAGACTGCAGCGGGGAGTTTATGCGATCGCTTGTAGCTGATGTAAAAGTCATCGATCGAGTGTTACATAGCATAAACAAACCTATGATCCCTCTAACGCCGGATGAAAACAAACTGTATATGAACAGCACCATCTGCCACATTTGCAAGCATGGTAATTTCACCGAAGTGAACTATAAAGTCAGGGACCACTGTCATGTCAGCGGGCGATTCAGAGGGGCCGCTCACAGGAACTGTAATCTGAATTACAGAAACCAGACATTCGTCCCTGTCGTGTTGCATAACCTCTCTAATTACGATGCTCATTTCATTGTAAAAGAACTTGGTTTTGACGAGAATAGAATTAACGTCATTTGCAACTCTCAAGAGAAGTATGTATCGTTTTCTAAATTTATTCCCTCCTCTTATTTGAAGCGGGGAGGTATGGAACTAAGATTTATCGATTCTTTCCGATTCATGGCCAGTAGCTTGGAGAAGCTAGCGGACAATCTACCCAAGCCGAAATTTATAGAAACCAGAAATTCGTTTGGTGACAAAACCGATTTGGTATGTCGAAAGGGGGTCTTCCCCTACGACTATGTGTCGTCCTACGAAGTTCTTGATGAGACAAAATTACCACCTAAAGAGGCGTTTTACAACAAACTCAGCAATGCGGGTGTCTCAGATCGAGACTACTCTCATGCTGTTAATGTCTGGAATTCATTTTCGGTCAAGTCTTTAGGGGAATATTCAGACTTATATTTGAAATCTGATGTCTTGATCTTAACAGACGTTTTCGAGAATTTTAGGCAAATGTGCCATGATACATATGGGTTAGATTGTCTCTACTATTCGACTGCTCCCGGATTCGCTTATGCATCCATGCTAAAGTTCACAGAGGTAAAATTACAGCTATTGACCGATATGGACATGATTCAGTTGTATGAACGCGGGATAAGAGGTGGTATTTGTCAGTGTGTAACGAGACACGCTGTGGCAAATATCCCTTGTTCCGCCGACTACGATGCCTCAAAGTCGAGCTCTCACCTTTACTACGTCGACGCCAATAACCTTTATGGTTACGCTATGTCTCAAGCGTTGCCTACTGGTAATTTTCGTTGGCTCGAGAAAGATGAGATAGCATCCTTTGACGTCATGTCCATACCGACCAATTCTAAATTGGGATATGTCCTTGAGGTAGACATTGAGTATCCAGATCACCTCCACGACGCTCACACAGATCTGCCCTTCTGTGCAGAAATGAAGTGTCCTCCGGGTAGTAAAAACAAAAAGCTTTTGACAACTCTTGAAACTAAACAAAATTATGTCATTCACTATTCTGTGCTTATACAAGCATTACAACACGGACTGAGGTTATCCAAGATCCATAGAATTATTGAATTTCACCAAAGCTGCTGGTTGAAACCTTACATTGACTTTAATACGGCCAAGCGTAGGGCTGCAGCCAACAACTTTGAAAAAGACTTTTTTAAACTGATGAATAACGCCGTTTTTGGCAAGACAATGGAAAATGTGCGGAAAAGGATGAACTTTAGGCTTGTTTCAGATCAAAATTTAATGAGAAAGCTTGTGGCTAAGTCGAACTTTTTAGATAGAACCATATTCAGCGAGAATTTGGTCGGTGTCCATCTTGCTAAAACTAGCTTGGTGTTTGACAAAGCAATCTATGTCGGTATGTCTATATTAGAAATTTCGAAAACAAGGATGTACGACTTTCATTATGATACCATGCGAAAGTATTTCGAAAACAAAATTAAGCTCACATATATGGATACTGATAGTTTCGTCTATAAGATCGATACGGATGACCTCTTCCGTGACATGATGCATTTCCGAGATGAGCTGGATACTAGCGTCTACCCACCCGAACATCCCTTGTATTCCCCCAAAAACAAGGCGGTGGTCGGTAAATTCAAGGATGAAGGTGCTGGTCATACTATAACTGAGTTTGTAGGCCTGCGAGCAAAGATGTACGCTATAAAATTTAATCATATGACCATAAAGAAATTGAAAGGCATTAGGAAAAATGTTATTGACAAAGATGTCAACTTTGAAGATTATGTTGGCTGTCTTCAGAGCGGACAATCAACATTCTCGGTAAATAGATCCATCAGATCGTTTAAACATAACGTGTTCTCGATTGCTATGAACAAAGTCACTTTATCTAGCAACGATGACAAGCGTTACATTTTACCCAACGGCGTAGATACTCTTGCTCACGGGCATTACAAAATCAGGGATGCTGATGTTGATGAGGGACCCCCAGCTAAAAGATGTAAAGTGTAAAAATGTATATAGTGTCAGAGTCTTGTATGTAAATAAAAATGTATTATGCTATGTATTCTGTGTGTCTTGTGTATGTAAATAAAAATGTATTATGCTTTGTGTCTTGTGTATGTAAATAAAAATGTATTATGCTATGTATCCTGTGTATTATGCTATGTGTCTTGTGTATAATGCTATGTGTCATGTGTATGTAAATAAAATTGAATCATGCTGTGTGTTGTGAGGGCTTTGTCAAAGGCAAAGGAATTGAAATAAAAACACATGACTATACTTGAGTCTTTAATGAAGTAAAAAATACAAGTGTTCCTTCCTCATCCTGTATCACGCATCTGCAATGTTATGTTTATGAATCCATGAATTCTTGGACGCAGGAAAACCCATCCATTTCACCAAAATCATATCTCCTTTACGACGTAACACCTTTTCAATTAAATAAGTGTCTGGAAACTTTGTTTTCTGGAGTTCTTCAGCATAAAAAGCACCTTCTATGTTGCTGCCTTCCAAATCCTCTAGCAGATAAGTAGGTGGAGATGTGGCTTGGATTCCACGCACCTTGAAAATCTCCGTAGTCCACGACGGTAAGTATCCTTTTTTAAACATTTTCCTGTGTTTTGAAACTCTTACAAAGTCGCCTTTAGCAAACTTTGGCTTCGCACATGGCTCCTTGTACCGATACACAGTTTTCAGCAGGCTATTGTCCTTGACTTGGTTAGGCTTCATCTTAATGGTGGTGTGAAACCTATCGTTGTATTTCCTAATGAGTTCTTGCAGCATATCGATCCACTTGTAACTCCCCCTGGCAGAAAATTCACGGTACATGGTTGTTTTAAGAGTTCTTATGAAACGTTCAGCAATGCAAGCCTTAACGTTGGAGTATGTAGAATAATGGTTGATGTCGTATTTCAGCATTAAGGCTTTAAAATCAGCGTTATAATACTCCTTCCCCATGTCGGTCTGAAGGTTTGTAGGCGGGGTTTTAACAGATTGAAGTATATCATTCATGGCTGCGGTAACAGTTTTTCCAGTTTTGTTCTTCAAAGCCCTTGCGTACGCAAACTTGGAATACGCATTTATACAGACTAAAATGTACTTAAAGCCTCTATTTTCCTTATGATACGGGATCATTTCAATCAGATCGCTCTGCCACAAATCATTTAAACCTTTCATTGTCACATGACGCCTTGGATAATTTATTCGAGCAGGTTTATGAAGCTCGTAAGCAATTTCGCGTTTGCTCATTGTATCACACCACTTTCTCTTAACTCTGTTATAATCTCCAATATTTCGTTGTTATGCGAGTGATTCCCAGCCTCAGATGATGCTACCAACAAACGCAGTCTATGAACCAGCTCATTCGGGTCGTCCCAGTATTTATAGTCTATTTTGCGATTCGTATGCAAGTCCTTCCACAGGCCTTTTCCCCTGACTGGTTTTTTAGTCTTGAGATCACCGTCTACCTCGACCTCCTCATCCTCAGGAAATAACCGCCTAATGACGTTTTTAAATTTCTGGCTGTTTGAGACTCGTATCTCTTCGTTATCATCATAGCCGACTTTATGAGCGCTAGACCTCTCCAATATTTCCTTATAGGTCTCCAGGTCGTTATCGCTGTACAACTTAGGGTCGGGTATGCTTTTGGTAAGCAACTCCATTAATCCGCGGCGGGAATGGTATTTCTTATTGCCTACATATATGGTATCGTTTCTTATCGACAGAGGGAGTGCCCCGATCGAGAAAGTTTGTCTGTCTGGATGCCATTTTATACCGTATATGGTGTCCACGTTTCTAGGCCTCAATTGAACTAGTTTCTGAATATAACCCCCAGACACACGACCATATACGCTTTCCAACATAGACTTGTAGTGTTTTACAGGGGTCTGCTCCATATAGGGTTCAGGCTCGTATTCCTTTTCATCTTGCTTTGATTTGTCTTTACTCAGAGTGACGAGCTGTTCCAAAGGTTGCGTTATAGGTTGTACAATGTCTGAAAACTCATGTCTCGACTGAAGATCTGCTTTTCTTAATGATAAATATTTTGCTCGTATAGATTTGGTATGTTTTTCAATTTCCTCCTTAATTCTCCTCTGATCATCACTCATTGACGGATTCATTTCGAGTGTTGACTATTTTTGTGATTTCACACGTTTTATAGGCGTATTCGATCGTAATGGGGACCTCACGCGAGAAAGAGCCCGTCTTAAACAATAACACATCACCTCTCGAGACATGGATAGGCTGATTAATGTCAACAGCGACCCCATTTAACGTTGTACTCAGATCGTCTGAATCGGCCAAGTCAACAACCGTGATTCTTCCATCATAAATTAATTTTAGACGAGTGCCACTGTAGAGTTGAAAAAAACTGGATTGCCACATGTTCTGCATAGCCCCAGCTGTTCTTTGCATGAGGTATTTTAAAGCAGTAACATCGTCTCTGAGCTGCGACTGATGATGGATCATCAGGTTTATCATATCTTTAAAATTATTCAGCACTTGGGCCGTGGTTTTAAACAATTCAAAGTTTCCAGAATCAATATTACCATCACTTTTGTGAAAATCTTTCTGCGCCAGAACCTTGTCCACGTACTCCTTCGTCGCGGCATTGTGGTTCTCTGTGGGATGGCCAACGTAGCGTATTCGTTTACCTTTGACCGAGTAATTGCCTACTGCGTCTCGAGGCAGTGCTATTTTATCGATGTATCGCGCAATTAACGGCGATCCAAATCTGTCAACGCCCATAGCCCCTCTGCATGCGCGTATGAGTCCTCTATCATCCATTGTGAGCATCCGATATACTTTGCACGTCTTTATATAACAACGTACTCGTCCATTCCCCTCCGATACCTCCCTCGGTCTATAGAGTCCTCTTTACAGATGGTTAGGAATCCATACTTTTCCGAAGACCAGCATTCGCGGCACATTTGCAGGAATTTATCGAACGTCATGTCTGCATTTACGTAGTCATCGTAAAGATGCCTTAGATTTAACGCATCCTGCTTAAATACAATCATCAAGTTACAATTGTCTCTTATCAGATGCTTAGGTATCCTAGCATACGACTGGGCTAGATAAAACATATCTAGCGAGTTATGTCTTCCCATGCTAAAATAATTCCTTATGGGGCTTTGAGGTTCTGTCATAATGTCATCGAATATCACAACAGAATTTTCTCGTACTTGGTGAGGCTCTGGCATACCGTCCCCGCAGTTATCAAACTTGTAATAACCGATTTCTGGAACTCTGGCTAAAATTTCTTCAAGCATCTTATATTTAGGCTGAAACAGTGATCTTGAAAAAATGTAGACATTTGAAAACTTTACACCGTTGGGATGTAGAAGAATATTTATTAACACGTTTGTTTTTCCCGAGTTGCTAGGTCCACAGATAATACATCGTATGCTGTTGGGTAGTAAAATGCTATGTTTGCGTTCATGGATCGAAGCCGTCTGCTCTATGGGGCGAACCTCTAAGGATACGTTTTGCTTCTCAAACTTCATGGTGCAAATAACAGGGCAAAGTGTTTAAGCAGCTGCTTTTATACCTATAAAAGGCAAGACCGTGCAGGTGTTGAGGTCAGTATGGCTCCGCGAATAGTACGAGGTAAACGTCGTCGTGGAGAAGGAGTGATCAATACGCTCATTAACAAGCTGCCTGTGGAACTGCACATACCAAAGTACAGATTTTGCGGACCAGGCACCAAACTAGAGAAACGATTAAAAAGAGGCGATACAGGAATCAATCCTTTGGACGAAGCTTGTAAGTTACACGATATAAGCTACGCACAGAGCTCAGATATAAACGATCGACATAAGGCAGACTTGAAATTGGCACAACAGGCCTCTAACCGTGTTAAGGCTGCCGACGCAAGCCTCGGGGAGCGTGCTGCTGCTTACGCCGTTTCAAAAATTATGAAGGGGAAGGTTAAAATGGGTGCCGGACTGGATAAAATTCAGAAACTGAAGGCTGCATACAGAAAAGTGGTGGCAAAGAAGAAAAGCAAGAAAAAGAAGAGAGTTTTGAAGTCGCCTAAAAAAATTGGTGGCATATTGCCCATATTACCAATTCTGGCTGGATTGTCCGCGCTCGGGGCTTTAGGTGGAGCGGGAGCACAGATTGCTAAAGCTGTTAATTCAGCAAAAAACGACAAGAAGCAGCTTGGAGAACATGTACGCCATAACCGCATGCTGGAAAGCATTGCCTTGGGAAAGAAGGAGGGGATCGACGAGCTCATACGCCAGCACAGAGATGGCAAGGGGCTATTTTTAAAACCTTATCCATCTGGTAGAGGAATCCGTCTTAAAAAAAAGCCCTAACTAACTACGACTTGGAGCGATATGCGAAAAAGCTATGTATTCCACATTTCAGAGGAGTGTACATGAGAAACGAGCTACCTACCAAGACTCATAAACAGGAACGAATCATTATCAATCTCGATGATGCCTCAGGGCCTGGGACGCATTGGGTAGCGTTGAAAAAGTGTGGGAGCCGTTCATTTTATTTCGACAGCTATGGTGACTTGCCTCCTCCTGCAGAAATTGTAAATTATACAGGCCCGCATTCTAAACTATATTACAACTTTACACGTTATCAGAAATATAACACCGAGATTTGTGGTCACCTCTGTCTAGCATTTTTACTATAAAAGCCTTCACCTCAGACATACAAGTGTTAAAACGATGCCTACGTTCACTCTAAGCGGATCCACGTCCGAAATAACCAACACGTATTATCCCCCTATCGAGCTGGAAGATGGGGTAGACTACGAGATTGCGTTGCTGAGACTCGACGCTTACAACTCTATTCCAAACGTTACAGAGAGTAACAATTCGTTGGCGGTTACCTCAGGGAATCATAAACATGCCATCACCATCCCTAAAGGGACGTACGAGGTTAGCGATATTTCAGAATATGTCGCGCTCATGATAAAAAAATTAACAAATTCCACTCTTGATCCTGATTCGGTTTTTAGAGTCAGTGTGAACCCCAATACTCTGCTCACGACAATATATTGCTCTCTCGACGTTTCTTTTGATGTTCCAAACTCCGTGGGCCCTTTACTCGGATTTGCAACAACGGATGAAATACCGAAAATGAAAGCTATCGTTTCCACAAAGCAGCCAGACATAAATAACATCAATACTATAAGACTTCAATGCAACATCGCGTCGGGGTCATTCTTCAACGGACGTCCAACGCATACCATACACGAATTCTTTCCTACTGTACCACCAGGATATAAAATCTCCGAGGTGCCTGCAAACCTGATTTTTCTACCGTTAATCAACATACAAAAAATAACGGACATTACCATATCTCTCGTGGATCAGGACGACAGACTTATCGATTTTAGAGGAGAGCGAGTGTCTGTGAGACTCGTCATTAGGAAGAATGGGGCTTAACTTTAATAAATCCTCACCAGCTGAACCAGCATATAAGACGGTGCGTCGTGCTCGGACCGGTAATCATCAGCGTACCGTCGGCAAGTTAACATCTGCTAACAAGAAGTATCTGGAATCTCTAGGCTTTTTAGTACTACAACATGCACGTTCTAAGCGTAAGGGATAAGGCGCAATTTGAAGACGCCATAGAAAATTCGCAGTATCATGGATTCAAACCTTACAACACTTCGGCTCTCGGCGAAAGCGATGAAATACGAATTCCCATTCAAGCCGAAAACTTGTATGCATTACTCAGCCAGAGTTTCGTTTCGATAAGTGGTACTGTGACATCCGACAAAGATGCCGAGTACACTGGGAAAGTTGTAAATAACGGCTTTATGCATTTATTCGATGAAATAAAACTCAATATTCATGGAGAAACTGTGGATCGTACTAGAAATCCTGGTATTACGAGCTTGTTGAAAGGTATCTGCTCCTATAATAATTCTGATTGTGTCAGACTGGAGAACTCTGGATGGGTGCACCCCAGTAATGAGAGCGTTGGAGAAATTGTAAAAGCTGGAAAGTTCAATGTTTGCATACCGCTGAACCATTTTCTCGGTGTGGCAGAAGATTTTAAGAAAATTCTGTTAAACTGCAAACTCGAACTCGTCATGATGAGAGCTAAGAACACTATACATGTTACCATTGGAGCCGTTAGTAAAATTAAACTCACAGATATAGAATGGTTTGTTCCTATGCTTAAAGTATCGGACATTGAACGCTTGAAACTGTTAAACGCGATGGAAAACGATCGACCGCTGCCCATATATTTCAGAAGCTGGCAGTTGTACGAACATCCGTCTTTACCACAAGCGACCAACGTTTCATGGAATGTGACAACTTCTCCTCAGCTGCAAAAGCCTAGAATGGTTATCGTGGCATTTCAGACTGATAGAAGCAAAGCCGATGCAAACGGTTCAAAATTTGATTTAGGTGATGTACAGGACGTATCCGTATATTTGAATGATAAAAAGTATCCCTACCATTCTTTCCGTGTAGACAGCACCAATGGTGCGTATGGATTACTGTATGAAATGTATGCCAGATTTCAAGAATCGTACTATGAGCGTCCTCCATCACCACTGCTTAAAAGGAGCGATTTTATAAAACATGCACCATTCTATGTGGTGGACTGCACCAAGCAGAACGAGGATCTGAAGTCTGGAGCCTGCACTACGAGAGTTGAAATTTCAGCAGCAAGCAACATTCCTGCAAACACAAAGGCCTACTGTTTAATCCTGCACGATCGCTGCGTAGAGTATACTGCACTGACCAACATCATCACCAATGTCGTGTGAGAAATTCACCATATTGGATGTCCAGGGCTATCAGTCAACTTGCAATGAATTCGTGGCTAAAGAGGTGGCTGTATTATCGCATGATGGCAGAATGGGACATTTCGTGCTGCGACCGCCTAAAGACGTATACCCAGATGTAAAATGTCAGCGGTTTGTGGAATCGTGTCTGCATGGGATACCATGGCTGAGTGGATACTTACCTTACGACGAGTTGAAACCTGTTCTTGATAGTGTATTACAGTGTGAAGACAGACTTTATTCTAAGGGACTAGAAAAGGCGAGATTTTTTGAAAAACTGCTGCAGAGGTCTGTTATAAACATGGAAGATCTTGGTGTACCGAAGCTGGGCAAATTAAGAGACTGTGAAACAAAATGTCTTTTTCATAATGACTCTAATATGAACTGTGCCCTACACAATGTAATGGTGCTTAGACTCTGGATGCAAGCACGGTATAATTTTAAAGAGTTTTGTAATCATGAGTTGAAATAAATTCAATCATAAAATTGTCTGTTTCTTATTTATACATTCCTTCCAAAGGCGAACGGCTTCCTGTAAAAATAGATAGAACATGCTTTTGGTCTATGACATGTGTTGGAATTATGGGAGTAAGGGGTTTTGGTTAAGGTTATGACCCGACCTTTTTCATTCATAAAATGGAAGAGCTCGGTTTGAAATGATTTTTTAAACAAGTTTTCCTTTATATCACACACAATTTATTTTATAAAATTACAAGTTTAAACAATTTACGAAGTTTTTCTTCGTTGTGTGGTCTTTGAGGTTACATCCATCGCCCTGGCTGCAGTGAAGATCGTGGAAAAATGCTGCCTTTGTCTGAAACATATAAAAGCAAATCATTATAAGCAATGTGTTACGAAATTATAATTCAATGGGTAGGGGTGGTGATAATAATACTTACAGCTTGCTGCAGCTTCTCGAAAAGGTGGCAGTCAGGATTACACTTGATGCTCCACATTGAGTAGTGACCATCCTCGGGCCTCCTGCACCGGTGGAAATGGGTGACACCATCGCAGACCTGTTTGTGGAAGATGTCGTCGTGGTAGCAGAAGTCCCCAGCAATATTTTGAAGCGTGTTGCCACAGGGTAGGATCGGTGACGAGTCAACATGTTCTTGGTTGAATCCATATATGTCGGTACATCGGATGGGAAACTCCACCTTCCCCACGTCGTGCCCATATGAATTGTATAGAGTCAGTTCTACCGACTCTGTTGGTAGCTCTTCTACCGCAGGTTCCATGTCTTGGATATCCGCAAACGATGAGTCCGGGATCTCCTCCCACAGTTGACGTACTAGTTCTTGAGAAGACATACTGATGATGAGCTTCGCATGTATCATGCCTTATATATGATTTGAAGAGGCCACACGCGTGGTTTGTGCCATACACACTTTCACATTGCATTGGTCCAGCTGTTACATTTGCCTCCCACGTACACTATCACGCTGCATTGGTCCATCTGTTACACATCACCATGTCTATGTAGTCAATTCATACACATATCACACTGAGACAAATCCGAAAACGTAATAATGGGAACCACGTGAAGTCGGCTCCCTAGCATAGTACATCAATGAAAGTTTCTCCTCGTTAATCTGCTGAAGCTGATGTTCACTCAACTTCCCAAACCTTCGTGGTAGGAAAACGCTGCACCCAATCTTTAAATCTATGACGACTCTTCTCCCACGCCTTGTATACATGGAACGAGCTTCCTTTATCGGATACACAACTCCAATTTGTAGCTTGCTCAACGATTTGTTCCATCTCACTTCTGGGATGTATACAGTTCTATATCGCTTAAGAGTGGATATTATAGTCGACTCTGTTGGTTCTGGTGATGGCGTCTCTTCTACCGCAGGTTCCATGTCTGGGATATCTGCAAACGATGAGTCCTGGAGTTGACGTACTAGTTCTTGAGAAGACATACTGATGATGAGCTTCGCATGTATAATGCTTTATATATCATTTGAAGAGACCACACGCGTGGCTTGTGCCATATATACTTTAACATTGCGTTGGTCCAGCTGTTACACTACGCACACTTGCACATTGCATTGGTCCATCTGTTACACACATCACCATGTCTATGTAGTCAATTCACACAAATTTCACATTATGGTAGTAGTAGCCGCCTGGATTAATTTCTCTGCCGTAATATATGATAGAGAGGTTAACTTCGTTCAGCTGCTGTATCTGGTCTTCTGTAAGTTTAGCAAATCTAGTTGGCAAGAATACTGACCAGCCGTTATGAAGGTCCAAAACAACGCGGCGGCCGTACTTGGTATAGGTGGAGCGTGCCTGCTTTATAAGGTACGGTGCCCCGATATCCAACTCTTGTAGCATTTTCGTGTCCGACATATTAATATCCATATTTGAATATCTCTCCAGCGTTGCTACTATTGGGATCTTGGTCTTATCCAACGGAGTTTGGTCCGCCGCCTGGATAGAAGTTTGTCCCGCAGCCTGGTTCGGAGATTGACCCGCAGCATGGTTCGGTATCTCGGTCACCTGCATTGAGTTTATCAGCTCCTGTAGGGCAGCATCCAGTTCAACTGCTTGCTTTGGCGTCTGCTTACGTGGGCGCTTCGTAGTTGTTGACATCATCCTGGCTAGCTGTACACTGAGGACGAAACATTCGTCTCGCAGCTATTAAAGCCCTCCGCTAACCAATCCCAGAACGTTTTATTTCCACCAATCAAATTTCGTCTTATTTTAACCAATCACATGCGCAATAAACTGTAAATACTATTGCAATAAAAAACAGCGCCAAGTTTTTATTATTTCGCTTTTGTTCACCGTGACCACACACGTCTTCAACGATGTCACCATGACCGCACACGTCTTCACCAGTTCCGCATACATCCGATCCCTCGCCACCTTTATTTAAAAATGCACAATTGGGGGACCATCTTTTGTGTTCATTTGCTGGAACGTCCGTTTTTTCCCATTTTCCTATTTGCGTATGACAGTATGCGCACTCTGCTATATCGCTGTAACCAGTGTAATAAAATCCGGTTTCAACCATTTTATCAACATCGATAAACGATAGTGGCCATCTTGCGAACGATTTTTTGCGATCGTCTTCTCGCAACATGTTATACATTCTATATGGCCTCTTCATAACGGACGATGACCTCTCCACCGACGTCGGCTAGCCTATGACGTAAAAAAGCGATAGCGTGGGTTTATATCGGTCTTGAACATGTAACGACTTGCTGCAAGACCACACGCGTGGTGCACTGGCTTATTCTCGTACGCGCAGCTGCATCACATCTGGACCACCGCTAAGACATGCAAGCCTGCAATAATATTACACACTCGCAAATATTACCAATAAATAAACACTTAGGCCTTTGTTCTACACACACAGGCGGAGCAAAAGGCGCTAGCACCCAGATTGATAAAAGAACTATGTGCGATAAGGGCGCAAGCTCATAATTACCAATATTCCCAATATTACCAATAAATAAACACTTAGGCCTTTGTTCTACACACACAGGCGGAGCAAAAGGCGCTAGCACCCAGATTGATAAAAGAACTATGTGCGATAAGGGCGCAAGCTCATAATTACCAATATTAACAATATTACCAATAATTAATCACTTAGGCCGTTGTTCTACACATATAGGCGGAGCAAAGGGCGCTAGCACCCAGATTGATAAAAGAACTATGTGCGATAAGGGCGCAAGCTCATAATTACCAATATTAACAATATTACCAATAATTAAACACTTAGGCCATTGTTCTACACATACAGGCGGAGCAAAAGGCGCTAGCACCCAGATAGATAAAAGAACTATGTGCGATAAGGGCGCAAGCTCATAATTACCAATATTCCCAATATTACCAATAATTAATCACTTAGGCCATTGTTCTACACATACAGGCGGAGCAAAAGGCGCTAGCACCCAGATAGATAAAAGAACTATGTGCGATAAGGGCGCAAGCTCATAATTACCAATATTCCCAATATTACCAATAATTAATCACTTAGGCCGTTGTTCTACACATATAGGCGGAGCAAAGGGCGCTAGCACCCAGGGCAGTGGTCAGTGGTCATTGGTCAGTGGTCAGTGGTCAATGGTCAGTAGTAGTGGACAGTGGTCAGTGGTAGTGGACAGTGGTCAGCTGCTCCACCAATGCTCCACCAGTGACGTCATGAACAAAACCATACTACTGTAGCGTTTTACACTTTGGGTTTGAAACCAAAAGTGGCAATGTAAATAGGATAAAATAAACAACACTTCACTTGCACAGAATCAAGATCGAAAGTAGACTGAGCCCACGTGATGCCGATGTTTTTGACCTAGGACTGACCAGAAATATGAACATTTCCCTGAGCAAGGGAGGAGATAAAGAAAAGCTTGCCACACCTTTCAGTCTAATAAAATTAATAACAATCGTCGTAGATATTTAGTTCATGTTGTGTTGTGTTTGGAAGGTTTAATTTATTATAAAATCATGCCTCAATTTATAAGACAATTTATATATTTTGTCTAATGCAGCGTTTCTCAACCTTTTTGAATCCGAGGACCTGTAAAATGTCTAAAAAATTTTACGGACCCCTCATTTTACATCCCATTTTTAAAAGTAGGCTATATGTAGGCCTATGTTCTTAATATTTGGGTTGTTAATTTAGGTCGTTATAACGAAATACTTCTTTTTTTAATTCGACGGAAACACAGTTATTGAATTGAAATTAAAGTACTGACAGTAAAATTATATTTTGAACATTTATGTATTACCAATTTGATAAGTTAATATAATTAGGAATTATGTTATTACTCACTTTTAATGAGACGGTTGAGCTTATAAGAGGGTTCCAGGATATTTGGCTCAATATTAGTCAAATTTAGTCGAAGATCAGCAGATACATTAAGTCGGTTAATGTATTTTGTTTTTAGTTAAACGAGCGATGAAAATCCCTTCTCACAAAGATAGGTTGTTGAAAACTGTATGGCGCCTCTAATAACAAATTCCGACAAAGTCTTATTTTTTAGGGCTTTGAATGAAAGAGGGAACCACAGACGTCAGTGCATCAGGGGTTTGAAACTGTGGTTCGTAACTGCAAAAGTAAGGAAACTTGCAATATGACCTGTATTTTCGAAGTTTTGGAAACTTTGACATCTAGTGTCCATTTTATGTGAAAATTTTTTACTACTTTACTTCCCACTTGCTTTATGATATTTTTTTATTAATTATGTCTGCGGAGGTGGTCCGCTTACCATAGGTTGAGAAACGCTGGTCTAATGAATATAAAATCTGTAGAGTGAGTCAATGGTTATCTAAGCTGCGCCTGAAGGAGATCTTGCTATAAAAGTTAATGTGCATTATATAAAGTTGTCGTGAATATAAATTGAAAGATTTTTTTTCCCCCTTAATGAGTATGATATGAATAATTTTGGCATATCAGTTGTTTTTTCCTGATATTTAGCTCTGGAGGTTGTGCTTGATACATCGTGTACTTTAGTAGTATCACTTCTTCCGTTAAAACAATTGTATATAAATAATATAAAAATCAGGTAAAATGATGTAAAAAAGTGCCAGTATGTTTTTGTTTAATCAGTTATGACTGCAATTATGATATGAAGAATATGTTTTTTTTTTTTCATTGATTTAAAAGTTAAGCTCCAGATTTATTCATTACGCAGGGCTTACGGAAGAAGAAAGGTCTACCATCTCGGCCACCTGGGTCATTTTAACGGTCTAGTTGGATAAGCGCATGTAAAACAATCGTGTTTTTTGTCATAGCTACCTGTATTTTAATTTCCAAGGCCTTATAAGATCACAGTAAAACAATAGGCTATATTGTCAAGATAACTGATTTTCATTTTTTTTTCATAAAAATCCGGTAAAGCGTATTTGAGTTACCGCGTCTTTAAAATATACACTAAATTGGGTTTTAATCCGGTACCGGTCAACAGATTAGGTTCAAATTCAATAGAGCACTTCTCATGGACGTCATAAATGGGTATACCAAGTTTCATGGAAATCCGTTACAGCGTATTTGAGTGATGGCGCCTTTCTACGAGAAAGGCGCCATAATCTATTAAAATAGGCACTAAATTGGGCATTACTCCGGTACCGGTGAAGCGATTTGGTTCAATATCAATAGGGTTCTTCCCATCGACATTATGAATGTTTATACCAAGTTTCATGAAAATCCGAAAAAGCGTACTTGAGTTATGGTGCGTACAGACGCACGGACAGACAGACAGACAGACAGACGGACAGACATTTTTTCGTCCCCCACACAATCTCATAAAGTACCATACTGGCACTTAATAACGATAACAATAACAAGATGATAAAATTAATTAGATTATCTTAGATTATCCGTCTTACTCTTACCAATTCAAAATTTGAATTCTTGATTTTATACTAGTAATTTCATTTATGCGAAAAACATTCTACCACATTAATAGAAGGATCCACTTGACCACTTGGAAAATAAAGAAACAATTACTCTTTGATGATAAAAAATATTCGAAATTTCTCCTTCATCATAAAACGAAGGTTTAATTTAAACAAATGACCATGTTTAATTTTCCAAAGTTGTTTTGTTGGAATTATATTCCTATTTTATGAGTAGTTATGGTATTTATTTATTTATTTATTTATTTATTTATTAACTTTATTTATTTTGGTAAGTTAACGCCAGTTCGTTTTCTCTTCCTCACTACCAGTTAAAAGCAAAATTAAAATTATATAAAATACTAGCGTGTGCCCGCGGCTTCGCACGCGATAATTATTTCAAAAATTAAAAATTAAGAGCATAATAGTTAAATCATTATATTTATTAACACCAAAATCACGTGGACTACATACCACGATTAGATAGCGTCGCCTGGTAAAAGCGACCTCAGATTCGAGTTCCCTGGCCCAGAAAACCACTGCATAGTGAGTTTCGTCCAAGTCGAACAATGTTTGACCATATTTAGGCCTATATTGAATATCCATCTTCCGTGTAGGTTGAAAATTTCATACGTCTGCGGGACTTGATATTCTAAACAAATGAATCGTCAAGGATGGACCTACAAAATCAAGCGATCGCCCGCGATAATTATTTCAGAAATAAAAAATTAAGAGCATAGTAGTTAAATCATTATATTTATTAGCACCTAAATCACGTGAATTACATACCACGATTAGATAGCGTCGCCTGGTAAAAGCGACCTCAGATTCGAGGTACTTGGCCCAGAAAACCCCTGTATAGTGAGTTTCGTCCAAATCGAACAACGTTTGACCATATTTAGGCCTAAATTGATTATCCCTCTTATAATAATAATAATAATAATAATCCTCCTTTTCGGTGTTGGTTGAAAATTTCATAGGCCTATATCTGCGTGCCTTGACATGATAAACAAATGAGTCGACCAGCGTGAGCTACAACATTCAAGCGATCGTGATGGTTTTATGACAAAAATAGCCAAAGCCTACTGTAATTGATTTGATATTGAAATGTATTACTGAGAACTGATGCTTCGAAAACGCAAAAAATACACGTTTTCTGCCCGTTTTTCACTCATAACTCGCGATTGAATGCTAAACTTAAAAATGTAGTATGACAGAAACCTTCCCGGGAATGTACCCAACAACTTCCCAAAGTTTCATGGCGATCGGATGAATGGTGTAGTAATGCATAAAGGACACACACATACATTCATTTTTATATATATAGATAATTACAAAAAATCGTATTACTAATAAAATGCATTTAAACACTGTAACAATTTATATTACATTTCTAATATCTATTAAAGATTATTTTTTAATTAGTACAAAAACAATGGAAATTTAATGAGATAAACTGATGTAACTAAGTGCCAGAATGCTGTTGTTTAATAAGTGATAATTGCAATTATGATAGCCTATGCAGAAAATAGGCTAAGTAATTTATTTAATCGATTTCAGTGTTAAGCTCCAGATCGATTCATTAAGCAGAGCTTACGGAAGAACAAAGGTCTAGTTTGATAAGCATATGTAAAGAAATATATGGGTAGTGTTATTTGTCAAAGCTACATGTAATGCAACTTCTAAAGCCGTATATGAACACTGTAAACCAATATTTGTCATGAGAACTGATTTGCATTTGATAAACTCTAAAATAGACATTAAATTGGGCATTACCTCGGTACCGGTCAACCGGTCCAATATCAATAGGCTTCTTCTCACGGACGTTATAGATGCGTATACCAAGTGTCTTGAAAATCCGATAAAGCGTATTTGAGTTATTGTACGTACAGGCAGACAGACAGACGGACAAACATTTTCCCGTCCACCACACAATCACAGAAAGTACCATTCTGGCACTTAATAACACAACGCCCATATTCCTTCACATATGCTTATCAAACTTTAGGATTTTGTTCTTCCGTAATCCCTGCTTAATGAATCGATCTGGAGCTTAACTCGGAAATCGAATAAAAAAAATAACTTATTTTCTGCATATCACAATTGCAGGGATTAAACAAAAGCATTCGGGTACTTTGTTTTATCAGTTTACCTGATTTTATGGTCAGTATTCTTCCTTTGAATTACGTACAGGGTTGCCAGATCAGAAATGTAGAACAGTCGTACCAATATCCGAAAATAGTCGTATGCTAGTTAAAACTCTCGTATACTTTGTGATTTTTCAGTGTAATGAACGTATTGCGTTAGTAATAATAGTAATAATAATAATAATAATAAATAATCGATATTATGCACCTTATATAATTATGTCATGTCATTGTTAATCAATCATCTTATTTGTAAATGATTTGGCGTGTTTCATTATCTTCCGATGTGATAAATTTGATAAAAATACAATCAAATTAAATAAACAGTATTTGTCACAGTGTTGTAATTATTGCAAAAGGAACAGGACTGCTTTCCAACCATAATGATTTTAGCAGCATGCTTACAACAAAAACCATGAGAAAACGAAAAGCTGGATACATATCAAAATTTAAAATTCTTTAGTAGATTGAATAAAAACATATAAAACGCTATGTTAAAGATGATCGTACAAATAGGCGTACGGGTCATGATTGAGTCGTACGTTGTAAAAATCTATGAAATAGTCGTATATACGTATATTTGATTACGTATATTTGAAGATAATTAAAGTATTGGGAATTGTCAGTATTGCTTTGGCTATAGTAAACGAATGGTTAATTTATATAATATTTAGGATAATTTCGTTCGCGAGTCTTAGTATTATTTTTCATCAGGTAATTTATTGTTTAAGTAAAGAAAGTTCTACGATTACCAAACATAATGTAATAATTACCACCACATAACATAAATACTTAAATATCTAGACGGGTATCAATAGGCCTGTAATTAACACAGAATTCCAATGACTGTGCTTTGAATTGGATGAATTCCCTATTCAGTGATGCCGTGGTGTCAAGCTGAGTGTTAGTTTATTCTGTACTTTACGTATCTTATATTATTTGATCTGAATTCTATTTTCTTTCTGAATTGAAATATTTACTGATGTCAGTAGGCCTACTAACCACAACGTAGCTGAAAATCATTCTTCATTGGGTTGAGTCCACACAACGACCAGAGTCTTTGAACTGTGGCCGAAATAGGCCAAATATTTCCTGTAACAGAGGAAATTAAAATTTTGTCTGCTTACAATTAGGTTAGTCCACCGCTGTGGCTCAGGGGATGCGTTCGTTCCTCTCACGGAGCGGGCCCGGGTTCGATTCCTGGTCGGGACAAGTTACCTAGGTGAGGTTTTTTCCGGGGGTTTCCCTCCCCTGTGAGACATACAAATGTCAGGTAACTTTAGGCCCTTGTGGTCCCCGGATATCATCAGGTCGTCATTATCATCTTCATCCCCATCCTCGTCTTGGTCTGAGTGAGTGTGTGTGAATGGTGTGTCTCGTCCTATGTGTTAGTGTTATTTCGGAGGTGGCCCCGGCATTGGGCTGATCACTCATCCGGGAGGCCCTCCATGTCCTTGTCTGGTCAAAAAAGTATGTGTATGACCCTAAGATAATCCCTCTCCCGACAGGTCGCGGCCCTGTAAGGTCCGGGCGGCTTGGGTCGCTTAAATCCTAAAAAGGGAGATAAAGAAAGAACAATTAAGTTAATTGGATTGCTGTTCATTAATTGATAGGTCAAAAGTGAATGGGTAAATAGTGGAAGCAGCATTTGTATGAAAAGAAATAGACTATAACATGAATAATTATGTACAGTCGGTCAAATAAAAAACGTCGGGCGGTATTTGATTAAGTATCACGAACGAGCATATGCGCATATACAGGAAGACTTAAGGTTATGTTCACACACGCCTCTTGTCTATCCATGTATTTTCTTGATTATGTAGTCAGTTTTGTTCCAAAACAAACATGTATAGAAGGCTGTGGCTATATGTCTCACATCCGCCATATTCTTGGTTGTAAATATTTATAATATTAATAATTAATAAATTCGCAAGGAATATGATTATTCAAGGAGCATTTTTTAAAGATTTTATTTTATAATACCGGTACTTGTAGTGCAAAACCAATAACTTACGTTCAACTTCTGCAACCAATCTAGCATCGAAATACGCGGCTGGCCAGATCCACGATTCCTATGAAAACTTCCGGTCGCATTAAGAAATATGGTCTTTAAGAAATATGGAACCTTCTCGATGCTTCAGAGGCCGAAAAATGCAGGTCAGTTACAGCCCTAACTATTATACACTTTCTTTCAAGCTAGCATTTGTAGGGCTATGTGGCGCGATGACACACAGCAAAATGAATTATGACAATACATTAAGTTGAATATCGTGTGTTGCGCTTTCCGCGTAGTTAATATTTTCCCTTGTTGTTAATTTTTTTCCCTCCTGTCGCATGGCCTCATATGTTCCGAGAATGTCCTGTATTTTATGTTTTTTATAGGAAACTTGTGAACTAATCCGTTAAAACTTTAATTTAACTGCATACGAGTCCCGACGTTTTTTATTTGACCGACTGTACGTCGGTCTGAAATTATAATACGAAGGGAGGTAAAGGAGGAAATAATATTCCAATGTATTTTAATTACCCCAGTCTTGTTCCAGAATTTACCCCTCACTTGAGAAGAAATAAAACTTCATTATAAGTATCGCTTCACTTGTTTATAACCTTAAGATCAGAAAGTCGTTTCACGATAAAATTATAGAAAACGTTTTTCTTAAGCTGCGTCTCCATTGATATACATTTAACACCAGTCAATATTAACAAGTTGATATTGACATGTAGGCCTATATTGCAATTTCGCGTTTCAATAGACTTAACATGCAAACCCAGCGTGTTACACTTAACATTTCCAGATGTTAATTTGTTTTCCGGAGAAAATGTACAACATGTCAAGTCAATTGACCATTCGGTCAATATCGGCTTTCTTTCGGGAATTTCCGGGAAACGAAATGCGATCGCCAGCTTAATCGGCTTTGGTTCGGGAATTTCCGGGTGAACGAAAAGCAGTCGACAGCTTCCTCAATATTCCTTCATCCATTTTGTATTATGTGAGTATTTGGTATATCAGGGTTCTCAATAGTATTGCATCTACTTTTAAAATTATTTTTTATGGCATACTTCATTGTTGAAAATGTGATAGTTGTTTTGAAAAGATCAAGACATCTGTACAAAATTAGTATTTAAGAAAGTCATAGACAGTTAACAAGAAGATAATAACGAGTATATAAAACTACTCTCATTTTGTAATGTTGGCTGCCCTCTTCAGAGGCGTTTTCTTTTTGAATGTTATTCATTTCTGTTCGTAACCGCGCCAACACATGTTAATCTATAACATTGTAGTGGTGACAGTTGTTAATTGGCAAACCACTTGACTTGTATACATCAACAAGTTGATGATAAACATTTTACATATGTTAACTGCAACATGTTGGTGATAAATGTATATCAATGGAGACGCAGCTTTATCGGGGGATATAAGTTAGCGAACTCAACAGATTGTCCACCATTTAGCTAGATTCATATATATTTTAAAGGCGCGATAACTCAAATACGCTTTATCGGATTTTCGTGAAACTTGGTATACGCATTTATAATGTTCATGAAAAGAAGTATATTGATATTGGACCAAATCGTTTGGCCGGTACCGAAATAATGCCCATTTTAGTGCCTTTTTGTGATAATATATCACAAAGGCGCGTATAACTCAAATAAGCTTTATCAGATTTTCATGAAACTTAGTATACACAATTATAACGTCCATGGGACGAAGCCTTATTGATTCTGGACCAAATCGATTGACCGGTACCGGAGTAATGCCCAATTAGAGGCAAACGCTTCTCTAATGCTATCACAGCTAAGTTTATTGTCAAGTAAAGTATAATATTATTGCTTGGGGAGCATCGGATCAATTCCATATAAACGGATACTTTGTCATTAAAAACGCATAATATCGTACCATTTAGAATGCCTGTAAACTCTTTAAAACCCATAAGTTCCTCCCACTACCATGTATCATTATTTTTGAAGCCGCCCTTTTTCCATATTCTCTTAGACACCTTTTCAAAATGAGTTCTGACTACAATTTTTCCTTATTCTCTTAGACACTTTTTCAAAATGAGTTCTGACTACCATTCTTACAATATGCGACATAAAATCAGCACAGTACTCATCTTTTCGAATCGTCTCCATACTACTTATGTTCGAAAATATTTAATTCGCTCCCTTCTTATTTCACATAAAATATGTAATATAAGAAAATGGTCAAATTCTTTTTTTCAACCGTCTTTATAATATAAATGATCCTAATTCATTGTAATCTTGTGAATATTTCTCTTAAATTTATTATTTAATTGAATTCTACATTAGTAAGTTATATTTATTCACTGATTAATTTTTCATGTAGGCCAACTGTAAAAGTGTAAATTTAAAATATTCAGATGTAGGCCCTATAGTGTTAAAAAGGTATAAGTAAAATGTAGCATGTTTAAGCGTAATTTAGTAAGTTTAAATGTACTATATTTTAAGAAATGTGTTTACAAGTATAATGAAAAACCAAATTATAATAACAATTTATATGCAAGTAAAAATATTAACCATTAAAAAATTTATGTAGAGATGAAATCATGATATTCTGAAGTTTTAAAGGTCTTACGAAAATTAATGAAGTAAGCTAGGTCATAACTAGGGCCCGGATTTTTAGGTTTTTATATACCCGATATTAGTTTTTAAACATATTTAGGCCAAATCAGTTTTATTTTAGTTTTTTACCAGTTTCAGATTTTTTAAGTTTTATTTTAATATGTAAAATAAATCTTTGAACCAAATATATTAATCAATTTTGTTTTTGCTTGCGATTTCCATGGCTCTGAACCACAAAACTAAGGAACACTTTCTGCTTAATTTTCAACAGTTTATAGAACACAATTAACTTTAGAATTAACCCTGTCATTTCCAACTCCGTTACATGTACGTTTTTCAATCAATTAGAAAACTTTTATAATACACTACTTTCGGGGTCTTGCTGGAGCAAACACTGTGAAGAATCTGTTAATGTAAAGCTTCTTAAGAATGTCTTTAATTTGTTTATAAAGAAACAGGGGATTTCGGTACACTTACTATTACCTTTACGGGGACAATAGGGGTACAAAATGGCAAAATTACAAAACACAATTCTACATTTTCTCTTACAAATGTACTGGTAACAATGGGAAAGGTACATAATGTAGGTAAATATTTAAAAGTTAATTTCAAGTAGAACAATATTAATTGTAAGTTAATACGATACTATATTGAAAACACATCGCCCTGAGATTACTTGAACATCTGTGGAATTCACGAAATTTTAAGTTCCGTCACATAGATAAAAAGTTTTATGAATGAAGTGTTTTTAACTGGGGCATCATATATTTTTATCACGTACACAGGGAACTTGTATGCAATTGCTATCTAGTGACTTTCTATATAGCCCGTAACGACTGTGAACTTGTGTTGCAATTGCTGTTTGGTGACTGTTTTATGTATCACGACTGGTAGACCTAGGCCTACTACTGAATAATTCTTATCAACAAATTTTTAACCTTTCAACGACCATCATTTGATGTGGAATGATAATTTTACCACTAGTTCTTTTTAATCTCAAATGTTAAAAAAAAAAAACAATAATTTGTTACATATAATTTTGTCAGTAAAATGGGGCTCGCTTGGATTAGACTCGGTGCGTGCTGAATGATTAAGATCACAGATGAAAGCGAAATGAGAGTTTGTCCATTATGTAGGCTAAGCGGGAAAAATCATGGTTTCATATTTTGGAAAATTGGAGGGAAAAATATTTACCATTATCTTTTATGGATTCAAATAGGAAGCAACGAAAATGTTTGGAGTTACTGACGGGAAAAAACGTTGAGGAAGGCATTGGGAAGTTTTTATTGAAGGCGAGACAGCTCAGGTTTGAAAAAGCGACAAATTGGAGAGCGGGTGTGGAGGGTGAGGAATAGATTTAGCTTGTTTGTGTTATTTTGTATTTATATTATTTGTGCTTTTTTTTTTGTGTGTGTTTTTGCGTAAGCATGTACGGTCCATGCGGACTCATGGGATTGTTTGCATTGGAATTTGTAAAAAAATTCATTACTGTAATAAACACTTACATTACTAACATTATTACATTTTCAAACTAATCCCAAGTGGTTTGTGTATTTTATTTTAAGTAGAAATTTGAAGGTATAAGGAGAATAACTTATATTTATTAATTGATAATAATTGCATTAATTTCATGTTATTAGTTTGTTAAATACTAGGAGGTGCCCGTGGCTTCGCCCACGATAATTCTTTTAAAAATTAAAAATTAAGAGCATAATAATAATTATTAAAGCATTATATTTATTAACACTTGCACGTGAATCATTCATAAACTAAGACATTAATAATTAATGAAACAGCTAAAATTCCGGCTTTAAAGCGCCCCCTGGGAAAACTATATCAGAATCGATTATGCAGTTCCAAAGAACCTATAAAGGAGGCCATGGGTGAACACATAATACATATTGTTTCTCAACTGTTTATTGACATGAATATGATATGAATTTTATTTTATCAATTCAGTGTAATTTTCAGAAGTTATATAATGTTTCAAGGGAAGGAATGGTTTGTTTGGATTATTATTATCAGCGATATTTCAAGAGTTAAACCATCAATATTTTACAGCTGTTGCCCCCGGCTTCGCCCGCCATTATTCATTGACTCCAGGATTTTTAAGAAAATTCCACTGGTAGATTATTAAAAATGTTTGTGGTTCAGAGCTATGAAAATTGTAAGTAAAAATAAATTCGAATATTTCATCATTGTGTTCATTTCACTTAGGCCTTATATAATAAAGAAACAGTTTTCCTTCCTAATTTTGTAGTCGTCATGAAAGTTTAGACTGCGAGAGACGAACATCGCCGAGTATACCCGATGTCTCACGAAGCGGGCGAGCAAGCACGCTATTTAGGGCCGTTGAATTGTATAAGAGTAGATTTTATTGTATTTTAATTAAAATGAATTTTAGGCTACTCATTTTTAGTTGTCAACGTTTTATTTTTCCATTTTTTTTTTTAAACATTGGACTATGTTACTGCCATGACATTGAAAAGGATAATTGTTAAAATATCGCAGCTAGCTAGCAAGGAAAAAAGAGTTTAAACTTAAGAATCCGGGCAATTCTCCTAGAGTTTTAATGAATATAAAGGCAGGCACAGAGGGCAGTTAATATAACACACTCATGCAGTAAACGTTGAAGGTATCGTTATCACGACCGTATAATAATAAGTTCAGAAGCTGCCATCAATTAGCAAGTTGGCATCATTTGTTGCGCGACCGTGATGGTGGGTGACTGATAATTCCAGTCTATCTCGCGCCGACACCCAAACTTGACCGGCCTACCATCCATCTCACGTAACCTGCCATCATCCCACCAAGAATGACGCATACATTCTCAGCACCAATAAAATTTAAAATTGCTTTTTGTTACTAAATTGTATTACACAACATGGCTCAGTTTGCCAGCATTCACCAGACCTAGGATTACGTCAGCATTACAGTGTAAACCTTATGCTCTTCAATTTAACAAACGCATGCAGCAAAGTTCGTATCAAAGGAATGAGTAAAGCTGCGTCTTCATTGATATACATTTAACACCAACATGTCAATAATAACAAGTTGATATTGACATGTATGTTGCAATTTCGCGTTCCACTTGACTTGACATGCAAACCCAGCGTGTTGAACTTAACATTTTCAGATGTTAATTTGTTTTCCGGAGAAAATGGACAACATATCAAGTGAATTACTGACTAGCCGGTCGATATCGGCTTTCTTTCGGGAATTTCCGGCAAACAAAAAGCGATCGGCTGCTTAATCGGCTTTGATTCGGGAATTTCCGGGAAAACAAAAAGCAATCGACAGCTTCCTCAATATTGTCGGCATCCATTTTGTTTTATGTGAGTATTTTGTATATCAGTGTTCTCAATAGTATTGCAACTACTTTTAAAATTCCGGGGTGCGCGGGCAAAGAGAGTTAAGTCCACCATCCTAAAAAATTGAGATATGTCCATAGAGTTATAGATAAAAATGTTCTCTACATTTGTGTTAAGTCCAGTAAGTCATATTCAGAAATGTACGGTAGTTATGGATGTGTGCCTCATGGGTTTATCCATCTCTAAAGCTATGTTGGGCTGGTATGGTGTGTTAAGTCACTCTAATTCTCAGTAACAACAAAGTGGACTTAACTCTCTTTGCCCGCGCACCCCGGAATTATTTTTATGGCATACTCAATTGTTGAAAAATGTGAGAGTTATTTTGAAAAGAACAAAACATCTGTACAAAATTAGTATTTAAGAAAGTCATAGACAGTTAACAAGAAGATAATAACGAGTATATAAAATAAATTACTCTCATTTTGTAATGTTGGCTGCCCTCTTCAGAGGCGTTTTCTTTTTTAATGTTATTTATTATTCATTAATTTCCGTTCACAACCGCGCCAACCCATGTTAACCTATAACTCTGTAGTGGAGACAGACAAACCACTTGACTTGTATATGTCAACAAGTTGATGATAAACATTTAACATATTATGTTAACTGTAACATGTTGATGTTAAATGTATATCAATAGAGATGCAGCTTAAGGGAACAGGGAAAAATCACATGATGTTTTCTCTGAGTCTGATTCTTTAATGAAGATGGTAACTGATACCTCGAACTCTAGGCATCCTACGTTCCGTGCTAAAGATGTTTTCATCTTAAATGGAAACTACATCCTTAAATGGAAAATCTACCTCTGATCATTGCAAACAGCTTTTCATTGACACTCAGATGTTAACTTTTCTGTGCATCTATATTTTTTCGTCTTCGAATTTTATTAAGGAGAGAATAAATGATTAGGCCTATGCTATTCGTTCCGAAATTCATTCTAATAATACTAAGTGTGGTACTCTTCAGACAAATCAAATTCGCACATCAAAGGCTTTGAATAGCTGGGAATCTATAGGAGTCAGACTTTTAATATGTTGCCCCCTTCTGCTAAATATATACATATTAAACATTTTAGATTTTTGGGCCGCGACCTGTCGGGAGAGGAATGAACTATGGATCACAAGGCAGACATACTTTTTTGACGACACAAGGACATGGAGGGCCTTCCCGGATGGGTGATCAGCCCAATCAGGCCACCTCCGAGACAACACAAACACATAGGACGAGACACACACCCACTCCAAACAAGGCGAGACGGCCAGATGATATCTGGGGACCACAAGGGCGTAAAGTTACCTGACAATTGTCTCACAGGTGAGGGAAAACCTCGGAAAAAACCCCACGTAGGTAACTTGATCCGACGAGGAATCGAATGGGCCCGCTGCGTGAGAGGAGCGAACGGATCCCCTGAGCCACAGTAGTACAGATAGTAGTAGATATTTTGGTAAAACACAGGAAAAGAGGGCATCCCGTCAACCATATGCATTCTTTTCTAAGGAGCCTTTCGTGGACGATAAGTATGTTGACGTCTTATCAGTTATCAATGTCTTTGAGAAAACAAACTACGGTATGCGTTGTTATTGTTTATATCCTCTTTGTTCCAGAGGGTATTCCCAAGGAAGTTTCAGTACCAGAGTATGTGGGCTTGTCTTGTATACTTTAATTTACTCCAGAGATAAAAGTCGCAGGGAATCAGCAATTGACGAGCTGAGTGCGTTAACATATACGTATCATAACATAAATACACGTTGCGCAATAGTAAACATAAATAGCATTGTTCCCTAATCCGAAAATCTACACCAACACCGATACCGACAAAGAACGGTCTTGTAGTCACGTGGATTTCCCCAATGTTGCCGCTATCATTCACTACTTCTCAAGTGAAGTAAACGTGCTGTGGTACCTATTTGACTTTGTACAGGACTGCAGACAAGTGTAAATACGCCTATTTACCTTTCTATTCACTGACTGACAGGTCGAAGAGAATTAGGGTGGCACCAGGTAGGGGAAGTTTTTGGGAAAAAAATCTTTAAAAAGTGGCACCCACAATACACCGAAACACACTAAACTATTAAAATCTTCTTGGCTTCCGGGTATCTGCCGCGTCATATTTAAGAAGTCTGCCGACGTTTCGACCATCGGCAGATACCCGGAAGCCAAGAAGATTGTATTGTCAACTCGGGCCGCGGAAGCCTACGATCTTACACTAAACTATTGTTCGTCCCAAACCATCGGCTATCTACAATAGTATATTGCGATACAAGTGCCGTAAGGCATGCATACGGATCGAGGAAATAGTTTTTTCAATTTTCCGAGATCCGTTATGCGCTTACGGCACGAGTATTGCATGCTATTTTTTGCACGATGATTATTTATATCAATTTAATTATATTAATTGTGATATTACCTGAAAATATTATGTTTTTCCATTCTTGAAGATAGATGTTTATTTCAGAAAGTGATTCGCATTTGTTGTTGTTTATGGGAACCGAATATTTGTACTGGGGGGCCTTGTCCATTAAGGCTTGTATTATGAGGTGTGGCGTAATATTCATAACAGCACGGAAACTCTTACCGCACATAGCAACAAGATTGCGTGTGGGAATGTCAACTTACGATCCACGGCAACAATATTCGTAAGTACCACTAATTAGTTAAGTCGTGCAAAAAAGAATATAATAGCATTGTTCCCTAATCCGGAAATCTGCACCGACAAAGTACAGGTGCTCTTGTAGTCGCATGCGTTTCCCCAGTGCTGCCGCTGTCATTCACCAATTCTCAAGTGAAGTATTGCTGTGGTACGTACTTGGCAAAATTATACTGGACTGCAAACATATTATGTGAATACGCTTAATTACCTTTCTATTCACTGATTGACAGGTGGAAGAGGATTTGAGTGGCAGCAGGTAGATGCAGTTCTTGAAAAAAAGTCTTTAAGAAGTGGCATCCACAATACACCGCATCAGGGTCAACGCAATACTGCAGAGCAGAGCGAAATCGCATCAGTAGCGTGACTTTGATGCAGCAGCGGCGGGAAACGCGTGTGCACACGCCCAGTGGAAAAATACTTCGCTACTGGTTCATAGTTCATCGGTCTCAAGGTAGTTAGCCAAGATGGGAAGTTTTACTTGTGCTGGACATTTATTAAGAAATTACACTATTAAAGTTCGACCTGACAGGCTAAAGGAATGAGCAAATTAGTTGTGCATAGAAGCATTTATTATTCTAATTAAGCTGACATGTGAAACACAAACAGTTTCTGAACTCTGGTGAAGGAAAGCTGGGATTTAAACTGTTCTTTTTGCGTGGAAATAGATCTAACAGTTTAATATCTGACCTAGGTTTAAAGGTACCACCGTATGAAACTTGGAAGACCCACATATTATCAAATGTAATTAAAACCCAGGGAATGGGAAGCATTTCACTTGGATATTGCATTTTTCCAGTCGTTTATACTGCTCACATACTAAGAGACGCTGGAAAATTTTAATTAATTTTCATATACGGAATTTTCATTGCCTTGACGCATTTCTTTTGTTGAAACATGCCTTTCCATGTACAGTTATCAATTAAAATTACAACATCCCAGCTTCCTTACAACTGCTGACATAACAAAAGAATTTCCTACAATACTCTAATACTCTATAGATTACCTTGTCTTTTTTTTCAGTATTTTCAAATCAGGGTTGGTATTTTCCCGTCCAAAACTAACATTTATATATTTTATTTATTTATTTATTTATATTTCACTCTGGTGCAGTTAAAGCCTTAAGGCCTTCTCTTCCAGTAACCAGAGGTGGATACATTCAAACCTTACCAAATAATCTAATTAAGAATAAAAAATAATCATACTGATAAAGAGAAACATGATTATATTATATAGATGTAGATTATGTTCGTGAAAACTATAATTAAAACTATATTAAACTACAGCCTAATAATGGAAATTCGACATTGTAAGTAGAACAAATTAGAAAGAAATAATAATAATAATAATAATAATAATAATAATAATAATAATAATAATAATAATAATAATAATAATAATAATAGGTACAAAAAGAAGAAAAGTAAAATAAAAATAAATGAAACTAATACAAAAGCAACAATTTTAACATGAAAGTAGTATACCATCCCAGTGGGAAAAACTGGTAAATACCGGGATAAATTGGTGAACACCGGGTGTTACGTCATGTAATACGTACTCAATCCTTGCCATGAATTTAGTTCATATGGCTTTGGTTTTTCATTTGTCATTTAAAGGCCTCATAGTTTTAATTATTCAATGTATGTCTTGGAAATTGTTGCTTTTAACCTCAATACCAAAATAATTTTATTTATTTCTAAATACTTGCATATTTTAACATTTCTTTGTTTATTTTTTAATTTATCTTGCAATTATATATTTAGTATATAGTGTTTTTTCATGTATTGATTGATTATTTTAATATTAAGATCAAGTTATTGTTTTGGGTTAGAGATTTTTTAATTATTTCAACCATCTGTTGTTTTTTAATATCATTCTACTCCTTCTTCTTAAAAAATGGTCAACGAAATGTATGTTCCATTCTTCCTATTCAAGAGCAATGGCTTTATGATTCCATTTTGCAATAAACCTTCAGAAATATTTACTTTTATTGTTTATTATATAGAGGCTGTAGTAGCCAAGCCCAAAATTAAGTACTGAGGTTCTGGCTAAAAATATAATTATAAATACACAGTATTTGCAATACACAGCTCACGGTCAGTTTCAATCAGAAGAGGAGCCTATTCCAAAAACATTTTTTTCATCTGATATTATTAATAGTGTGTGTGGTGGAAGAATCTTAAAAAAAAGGGGGAACTAATACAAACTTTCTGGAACTAATACAAACTTTCTGGAACTAATGGAACACCTTCAAGGATGTCCTTTAAGATCTGCATCTTTGGAGAATTTTTTTTCAGATTTCTCATTTATCCATAACAAAATTACAAACAGACTAAGCTTACAGCTTCTAAATTAGGGACTTTTTACATGATGTGGAAGTAAAACTTTAGATTGGTAAAAGTTTAGAAATTCCATTTAATACATTGTGTAGAACCTACTTCAATTTTGGAGTTATTTCACATTGTCTTGTCATACTTTAAGTAACGGAGGACAGTAGACGCAGTGCAATTTTAAAAACAAGAGTATTTATGTACACTTCTGGATGTCTTTGAAACATGAAAATTTATTCCGATGATCATATGATGATACAGGAAACGTCTATTTACACTGTGTCTATACATATAATAAAACTTATAATAAGATCTCAGAAATTCAATATTACTATCCGTCACATTACACCATTTAACCGAAATTAAAATTGTCCATTCATATTGCATAATATTATAATTATTTATCAGTATCATAGTGATAGGATCTAGAATTTAATATTAACCTCATTATACAAAAATTCTTCCAGTTTGTAAAAGGGGTTATTAACTAACCATAAATATATTTTCCTTTTAAAACTATTATAACTAATATCTCTAGCAATATCAGGTAATTTATTAAAACATTTAACACAATTAATTCTAAAAGAGTTTGCAGTTGTAGCTAACCTATGTGAAGGTAAATCCATCTTATTCCTGCCCCTTGTGCAATGTTCATGAATATTCTGTCTAGTGACGAAAAAATGTAAATTTGATTTCGTAAATAAAATAATGTTATAAATATATAAATTAATTACAGTCAAAATGTTATATGAAATAAGTGATCTGCAGTGTTCCATAGTACCCACACCTGTCATTGTACGCAAACATTTCTTTTGTAGCGAAAGTAAGGTATTTACATGTGAGGAGTGACCCCAAATAAGTGAATAAAAATGTCAGTATAATATATGGAAATTGTGTAGGCCTACTACCAGGATTGTTCTATATTTTATAGAAGTACTCAATGGAATCAAGTCATGGCATGACACTTTCAATTTATTCCAGCCTGTTTTTATTTTACAGTCACACAAAAATATTTCAACAGAGCATATTATGTTGTATATGTTGTCCTTAATTATGATATATTTACAATGGTATTGTATAATGACAATAAAACTTAAAAAGTACATTGTGTTACATTTAAAGTTGCAATAGCAATATAGATTAGGCCTACTCAAAAAATGTAATAATACAATTTTTCAGTTATGAGTTTTCCTAGTTTTTCCCATGTGGAGAAAACTATATATTTCGCAGGACGGTAAGTACCAGTTTTTACCGTGGTATTTACCGGGGGTGATAAAATCTTTGCCAACCATGTTTCAAATGATGTCGTGAATCCTAGGACAGCCATAGGAAAATATACAGTATATTACAAAGGAACAGCCCATACAAAGACGGATACGGTGAAATAATATTACATTTGCATGGAAATTTTATCAAGTTCAACATTTTACTGGTTTCATTAACATTAACTATGATGGTTTTCTTACAATACTGTCATGGAACCAGCGTAAAATTTCTTTTATATAGCCTAAGTGTTACGGGTACAGCTAGAAACGGGTAAACATAGCTCTACCCGGATATAGTGCATTGGGAAAAGCTGGAATAAAATATCCATCCCTAGCTTTGGTGTGGTGTTCATATCGGATCGCGAACGACCCCTGGAGGTACCTTAAGGTGATCCCTTCTTTCCGGGGTGCGCCAGTCCCCTACATAAACACTGCAAACTAGGAGCAACACAAACACCCAGAAACCGATATTCATCATTCAAAAATTAATACACCACCTCCGTATATCGGTCGTATCACGTCTTTTACCGATAGAATTATTACAAAATTCATTCGCGGATATCTGTTTTTATTGTTCTGTGATATCTTCTTGATTGATATTCAGTTTAAATGATTGTGATATTGGGCGATAAAGCGGCTACAAGTTATGGAAAGTAAATAAGTCCTACAAGTCTGACGAATGAAAAAATAAAAATAAAAAATAAGAAAAACACACAAGTCAAATTGACTGGTCATAAAGTTTGAGATTTGAACCCAGAACTTCTTATTTCTACCACCTGCTCAGATAGTCTAGAAAAATAAAAACTGGACTTGAATAAAGTGCCCCTAAGTAATTTTTTTAACAGGAAAACGGATAAACCTATAGCTATTTTATTAGTCTCAGATAGATTACAAAATTTACATTTTGTACTAAAATTTTTAGACTTTTTGTAAAAAATCTAAATTTGGAAAAAAATGACAAGTCCTCCTAATATTTCAGTTATAGAATCGGTAACTAAATTCTTTCCGGTTCGATGAAATTATCACAAGTCTTTACTTAAGAAAAGTACACACAATGAACCGTTTACTCTCTACGACAGGCAGACACCATTGCAAAAACATTTTTTTTTTCGGTTTCTAGGCATCATGAAACATGTCTTTCTGGTGTGACCTCGATTTCGATTTTTTTTGTCACGATCACAACACTTTCTCTGTACTACGTCAATCCAAGTAAGTAAACATTAGAAACTTATAATACATTTTATAAATAATAAGCTCATACCTGAATGTGTACTTATACTTAAGGAAGAGCATGTCCTACAAGGGGTCGTGGAACATCGATTGACAACTAATAACATGTAATTTTTCTCTTCTGTCCCCCCCCCCCCCTACATCAAATTTCCTTTCGTATACAGTGTTTCGATCAGTTCATGTTTTCGTATTACCGTGAGAATACACCCACAGGAGGCTTTGCTGCATGGAAAATTCCACACTCACAGCAGGCTCTGGTTTGTGTGTCTCCAATCTACGGGTGCACCAAACGCCAATCAAACTCTTCTGCTTTACTGCAACAACCGCCTAACTCCGCACTTTACTTCTATAAATAATTTATTGCCGAATATTTGGCATAAATTGTGGAGTAGTATTTAATATCTCTATCCATCTACAATCTTCAAAACAGTCCACTAATTTTGTTTAAACTCGTACCAACATCTAGATACTTAACACACAAGCCTGTCTATTTTCACATGTAACTAGGCCTAATTGTGTGCCCTGTAAAACCTCATTATCACCATCATCATCTTTAATTTCTCGTTAATCAAGTCACATAGTTTGTAGAATCAACTATTGGGCAATAAACTATGAATTATCTGACAGAATTGGAGTCGGGGTTGTTAATATTACGTGGAAGAACATCATAAGTACAGGACCGCTAACCTGTAGGCCTACCATTACTCAGACCATACTACGCAACGTAATTCCTCTATCGGTTCAGGTGATTTATAGTGATAAGTTGGAGGTTATATTTCGAGATTCCTTCTAGTGAAGTTAATACAATGCAATCCTTGTATGGGTTATACAGTACTAAATATGAAATAAAATATTCTACACAACTATTGATAGCTACCTTAAACATGTCATTCCCACGATAAGAAAAATTACAAACAGAAGATAATGTGAGCAACCTGACTACTTTCAAAGATTACTCCTAGACAATCACTTTCACTACTAGCTATGGTAGTGTTTTCACTTCCTTGGGAAAATTACTACAAGCAATATGACATACAACATGCTTCAGAATATATATTAACAGCTCCTGTATAAGTTATTTACCTGTGTTTGGGATGTCCGAGAGAAGCAATCAATTCCATACACACAGAATTCGAAATACACTTGAAATCTCTCACGGAACACGGTCTATACACGAAATAGAACGCAGAACACACGATATTTCACATTCAAAACAACTTAAACTCACTGGATTCACACGATAAAACAAATAATCCCGCTGAACATCCGATGCGACATGTAAGACGCCATTAGCAGCGAGCGCCAGTGCCCTCTGTGAATAGTTTACAGTATTCCCAATTCAATGATTATAGCTTTGTTCCCACACTCGATTCACGTACAGTCACGTATTATGATGCCTGCGCACAATGTCACTTTTCAGCGAACTTGACATTGACAACTGGGGTAATAGCTCACAATCCCCCAAACTATTCCTTTTACAAAAAAATCTGATGTGAAAGTCACATAACTTCCTCTGCCTGAATAAAAATTAGAAGTAGCCTATTCACATATCCTTTTACAGAATCGCAAGACACAATTTTACGCTAATTATCCTAAAAATACCTCTTCTTTCAATGATGCGACCAAAAGCGATAATTTCTGAAATTTATCGAATATTTCCCTCAGATACTTCTTTATTCTATGCATGGCCAACAAATACATCTTTCTCACTTCACATTCTTATATAGCATAAGAGGCCGTGAAAGCGCGCGTATTCAGTTGTTCACGCAAGACAAAATTTCTACAAACAGTGGGTGAACAGTGGGTGGCTTGTAACTACCCTCAGAGAATTTTTTCGAAAAAAAGTTTCAAATAAAAGTTTTAGCTCTCAGTAAAAGGAATACATGTGCAAATTTTAAAGAAAATCGTTAGAGCCGTTTTTGAGAAAATCGCGAAAAACCAAACTTTCTTCATGTAAAGTCCCCTTAAAAATGAGATAAATTTGTCGCCAATCTTCGAATCACATCAGAAGGTACCTGACCCAAATACGAAATTTTGTTTTCATACAATTCTCCGTTTCGGAGCTAGCCTGTTCACAAACTTCCACACAGACACACAGACACACACACAGACATGTTTCCAAAAATAGTATTTTTGGATTCAGGGGGCCTTGAAACGTGTATATATGCTAAAAACTCAACTTGGAATTTTAGGGTCGAAAACAATACTTCCTCTACCTATAGTACCTATGGTACGGGCAGAGGAAGTAAAAAGGTAGTTAGAATCATATTATGTACTACAAGCTGGAGAGCTCATTGTAAGCTTCTTTTCAAAAAACTAAACATCATGACTTTACCATCTACACTGACAGGGGGGGAACCGATCACCTAAAGAAATTAAAAAAAATGAAGTTTAAATCAAAATTATGAAGTAGAGCTTGAAATAACATTACTGCAATTGTATACTTTTTCTGTCAGACCAGTGTCTTCTGGTATAGCTGCCTGTTTCTCGAAATCTTCTCACGGCTTCTTGCACCATGGTGTACGGTGAACCTAAGGTTGCAGCGGCATAACAGAGGGTGCGTCCATCATCAATATTAGAGCAACACCTTTGGAACGTCTTCGGCACTGAGAAGCATAATTTCAACTAAAGTTACCTACAGAATCACTTCGATACAAAGGGAGACAGTTTCCTTTCAGATGGGAAGGAAATGACGCAATACAACAATGAAACATCTTTCAATGTGTATGACAAGCTAGTGCAGATAATCAGATCGGGAACGGCCTATCGCGATGTTTTTTTGTTTTGTTTGGTGATAAAGCGAGGATATTAAGAAAGCGGATATGCTGCATCTATAGCTAATGGTCCAACAAAAATAATAATTCATCCTCGACCAGCAACAATGTATAAACATCCAACCAATTTATGTTTAATCTTAAAATTACAACAAATTTTACAGTGATTTTTTTTTTTTTTTTGCCGGTCAGTGTATATACACTAGGAGGTGCCCGTGGCTTCGCCCACGATAATTCTTTTAAAAAATAAAAATTAAGAGCATAATAATAATTATTAAAGCATTATATTTATTGACGAATCATTCATAAACTAAGCCATTAATAATTAATGAAACAGCTAAAATTCCGGCTTTAAAGCGCCCCCTGGGAAAACTATATCAGAATCGATTATGCAGTTCCAAAGAACCTATAAAGGAGGCCATGGGTGAACACATAATACATATTGTTTCTCAACTGTTTTTTGACATGAATATGATGTGAATTTTATTTTATCAATTCAGTGTAATTTTCAGAAATTATATAATGTTTCAAGGGAAGGAATGGTTTGTTTGGATTATTATTATCAGCGATATTTCAAGAAATAAAACCATCAATATTTTACAGCTGTTGCCCCCGGCTTCGCCCGCCATTATTCATTGACTCCATGATTTTTAAGAAAATTCCACTGGTAGATTATTAAAAATGTTTGTGGTTCAGAGCTATGAAAATTGTAAGTAAAAATAAATTAGAATATTTGTTCATTGTGTTCATTTCACTTAGGCCTTATATAATAAAGAAACAGTTTTCCTTCCTAATTTTGTAGTCGTCATGAAACTTTAGACTGCGAGAGACGAACATCGCCGAGTATACCCGATGTCTCACGAAGCGGGCGAGCAAGCACGCTATTTAGGGCCGTTGAATTGTATAAGAGTAGATTCTGTCCATTCTTGTCTACACCCATTCCAATGAAAACTTTGTTGAGAAAAATAGAGAATTCCACAATCATAACACCACTAAAGTAAATCCCAAAAGAACTGAAAGTAGGATGGCCATAAAATTGTATAATTTTCTGCCAACTAGTATAAAGCTTAAAGGTATTAAAATGTACAAAAACAAACTAAAATAAATAATTATAACCTAATGCCTATATGATGTAGATAGTTTCTTTTCAATAAATGTTGACCAATATATTACATAAGCAATATTGACTGTATTGCAGCTAGCTCACTAAAAGTAAACATACTTGTATACGGGTATATTGTATAAATTGTATATAATAACTGATGACGTGTGATTATTTGTTTTTAAACATTGACCAATGTATTACATGAGCAATATTACCTATACTGAAATCAGTTTTATTATGTATTCATATTTGTTTATACTGCAAAAAGTTAAAATTTTATTGATTATGTGTATATTTGTCTAGAAACAACTTAGTATAATTAATGGAAAATTAGTAGATTCATGTGAGATTATTACATTTTATTTTATAATTCGCCTACACCTTTCGGCACACTTACGCCAACTTCAGGTCATCTTCTTTGGCTGGTTTGGATGCCTCAATAATTGAAACCAAAACTGCATTGTCTTACATCTTGTCACATTTATAAAATAACTAGCTTAAAAGGCCCGGCGTCGCCCGAGTTTTTTATTTTGTAATTGGAAATTAACTTATGAAGGACTTTAGATTTATAAATTCTAGGTCCTTATATAGGTATTTATAATGTGAAGTAGAAAGAACGACATATCACACTCAAACTATCCCCTAAGAAAATGTTTGAAATAGCTTTTATGGCTATATGTAGAATTTTGCATCCCATCGCTTGTACAGTAAGCTGTGTGGAAAGCCCGGGAGGGGTTCTAATAAGAAGAAACCGAAATTCCGGTAACATAAAATTGTATTATCGTGGCTGAAAATTTTGTTTCTCACTGTCATGTTACCATAAAACCGTTTTCGGAATGAAATTAAACAGAAATACAATATCACTTTCATACATCTCTTCCCAAAACATAGGCTATTACCTTACCTCGTATTGTTTTCTCTATTTCCAGGCTAGAGGAAGTTATGTGACTGCATTATTTTCGTGAATTTCATTCTGTGATATAATAATATATATATTACCATACCTCGTATTGTTTTCTCTATGTCCAGGGTAAAGAAAGTTACGTGACTGCATTATTTTCGTGGATATTGATAGTTCTCTCATTTGTCAAATTTATTCTACTTTCATTTTTTTCCACGGCCATCTGAGAGCCGCTGGTAACAATATGTTTTAATGTCAAATGTGATTCGGATTCGATAATTCTGTGTAAGAAGGGATTAAGTATTCTCAAAAACATTTGATTTTTGGCATTTAGAATCTGAATTTTTCAAAATCCTTTCTTAGTGAGCACCTACATTATGAAACGAAGGTACTGTCAAAATTCCAAGTCTCTACCTGTTATAGTTTAGGCTGTACGTTGATTCCTGTCATTCAGTCAGTCATTCAGTCAGTCAGGACAAAGCCTTTTATATATAGAGAGATATTTCTAGAAGCTTTCTAAAAACACTGGCAAAAGATAGCTTTATGCTGCATCCCAGCCAAGCTCCGCCGTTTTGTTAGGTTAGGAACGTTTATGTTAGTTTAGGAGCAATATACTATAGCGCGAGGTTTATTATGTCTCACATTGAATTTCTTCTCTGACGAAACCCTAAACCCCACCTTCCCAGGCGGGCCTCATTAGAGAGGAGCCTAGGGTGCAGCATAAAACTATTTTTCCCAAAACACTGTCACTGAATCGTCCTGTGTGGCCTCTTCCTTGTGTGTCTGTTAGTTGACATGTTTTGAATAAATCAAAAATATTTCTTTCAGAAGCATATCTGTGACTGTCTGTGAACAGCCTAGCTCCAGAACAAAGAACCGCACGAAAACAAAATTTTATATTTGGGTTAGGTACCTTTACCGAGAATAACCTACCAGCATTTACGCCTATAAATCAGTTCTTCTCTTTAGGCACGATCTTTTTAGGCAACCCTAACAAACCCTTTTACAACCATGTTCCGCGGACCCCTGTTTAAAAAACACTGATTGGGAAGGTAGCTTGTAAAGCCAAAATAGCCTCTGAAAATACCATAGCTTCTAACCTATTGCTGGTATTCCAAGGAAAGCTAATGCTTCAACGGTACACAACGAATACACAATTGCAGTTAATATAAAATGCTAATATAACCTCCCTAGGAAATATTGTATTTTCACAAACGTTTACCATTTGAGCGCATCGCCATTACTGTATCTTTGGCCTCGACCACTTTGATTTTTGACAATGTTAAAATCACTTTATTTCACTAACCTGGATTCCATCCAAAGTCCGTTTCCAATCATCCAGTGTATAAACTTGATATAGCATAGTTTCTTAACACACGAACACTATCACTGACACAAATATAAGCTTAACACGCACACGAAAACTATCCACGTCTTTAACATCGCCATTTGCTTTATGTACTACCTGGAAGAAGCGTCATCTCGATTAAAAAATTGACTGTCGAATGTTGTATTCAACTATTTCACAAACTTCCCTCTAGGAGCGCCACCCCAAGCTACCTGCAACAGTCAAGGTCACGGCCTGCTGACGCAACCAAAACCGGTTTCCGAAGCAACCAAAGCTTACTACAAAAAAAGTTGCACTCACATAACTTTCTCTGCCTTCAAAGTAGGTCAGTGGGTAACAAAATGTTTTCTCTTCACATTTAGATATAGAAAAGGAGGCCGTATTGCAAGAGTGCGTATTCTCAGCGTCATGCAAAAGTGTAATGAGCAGGGCCCGGATGCTGATGACATGTCATCTTTTTATTGATGCTTCATAGACATTGCTAACTTGTAGGTTAATCCTAATCATGGCCTCTAGATTACAGAAATGCATTTTTATTAGGACATTTTTGTCATTTTATACAATTTTATATTTTTAGGACATTTATTTCAATTTTACGTCATTATTTAGTCATTTTCGTGACATTTGCATCCTTATTTAGTCATTTTCATGTATTTACATTGAGTGTATTAATTTTTTTTGTCGTCCCCAGCGGTGCTGTCTTTGAAGTGTTGTTTGTTTAGTGCAAGAGGGAAAAATTCGGCGTTAAGTGTTGTGTTGTCTCCGTCGAAAATGAGAATCAAAGAAACGCCAAAATTTTGTATTATATTACTATTGTTATTAGATTGACTTGGCACCTGCTTGGATTTTAGAGTGCAAACTACTGTTTACCCTCAATTGAACAACACTATAATTCGGTAAACCACAACAGGAAATGCCGAATTTTGACTCACCAGGGCCTCAGTGCCAGTATAAATTTCCATGAGAAGAGAACATTCACAACATTACAGTTATTTACAGTTCTTACAATTATGTACAAACTAGTATATAACTTTGTGCGTACAATAATAATTTTTTATAAATAAATTATAAGTTTTTAAGTCATTTTTTATTATTATTAAGTAATTTTCCTTAAAATTTAGGGTCATTTTATAGGTCATTTTTCAAACAATTTTAGGTCATCAGAATCCGAGTCCTGGTAATGAGAGAGTGACTGAGATGGTAGCGTCATGGACTCGCATTCGGAAAGTCCCGGGTTCAAACTCTGTAGTCGGCCAGTTTGATATGAGATTTTTCATTATTTTTCCAGTCGTAAAGGCAAATGCCAAATTGATGTTTACTTACAAGACTCATCTCTGCTATTTCATCATGTATCACATACATTACAATTGAATATCAGTTGAAATTAACAATCGGTATAAACACATCAACAGGAGAAACAGTCCCATATCAATAGTTACATGGGCTACTAGTGTTCTTTCACTGACACAAGGGATAAGGACACGATGTTTAAAGGAGTATAAATAAAGCTGCTTTGTTCCCCATGCCAGTCTTAGGGTGGCGTGCACCATCCAGGAGTAAATCTTACTAAAGTAGTAAATTTAAGACGGAGACCTGGAGTATACAAGAACCAGTACATCTGTCTCACTCTTTAAGTCATACTAGTAATGTGCTAGAGTGAGACAGACAAACCGGTTTTTGTTGCGTCAGGTTCCCGTCTTAGATTTACTACTTTAGTGCTTCTCTTTTAGTAACTTACTCTTTTAGTTGGTGTTGGAGAGCTCAATTGATAGTTACTTCTTTAGTTGTAACTAAAGTAGTAAACGATTTTTACTAAAGAAGTAGTCGAATTCTGCGCAGAACAGAGCAGAAACATTAGTGCAGCGCAGCAGAACACGTGCATTTCAATTGCCGGTATTATTCAAGTGCCAGATAATGAAAAGGAAAGGTTAGCTGAAACAATGAATATGAATTTGGGTTGTTCCAAATATTACCAATGACAATCTTCATGTTTTAAAATAGGTCTAATAGTAATGTTTTATTCATTACTAATTTTAATTCCTTCAATTGAATATTTTCAGTTTAGTAGCCTACGTTAGGGTACTGTGGTTACAATTTTTGTGCAAACTATTTCTGTATTATAATGCAAACAATTGGAATTTCAAAGTTGATTTTCATAATTGATTCACTGTCAATATTATAATTATTTCTCTCATAATAATAATAATAAATTTCTAAAATATATTAAAATATTCTTCCCCAAAAACGATAAATCAATTATTCTACAGTTGTTTATCATAAATCTCACTATAATGAATTATTAATACTTATTGACTGTTTAACAATATTAATAAGTAGTATTACACAAAATCATGAAAAAGGGGGGATAAAAAGGATAACAAAACTAATAAGGGGCATTATGTTTTGGTCCTTTTTCAAATGCACAGAACATTTACTTAAAAAATATTACCTTATAAAAATAATAATATTACAACTGAGAAATGTAATATTTAAACAAAAAATGGCGGTACAATATTTCGGAAGCTATGAACTCCAATAAAAATTATGTAGATGGTTGTGTGTTTAAAAATAATTTCAGTGACTACTTCTCTAGATCCTGTGCAGCTTCAACCTCCGGGCCCCTCCTTAAAATTTTCTTTCGGCACTCATGTTGGCATTTTTTTTCTATATAGTTTATAATGCTTCTCACTTTCCTGTCCACAGGGTTAATTAAATAGTTAGCAGCATACTATAGACCTGCAGCATCTGTTATAGTTTATTCCCAAACATGAAAGTCTCGTCTCACTCCACCATTCGAGACTTGGGGAGTCTTTAAGGAATGGTTTTACAATGTGTCCCCTTCTCAATGTACGCTAATCCCAGAGTCAGTCAAATTTTCTTCCGATGTGGCCTGTTTGGACATTTTTACACCTGGGTTAGAAAAAAGGACATATTATTCATTAACACTGCGGGTGCAACTATTGAACTTTTAGCTCTTATAATTATTATTATAACCTGGCATTCGCAATGTTGTGCTTTAAGTTAAGCTATAGAAGTGTAATGTAATAAAATTAATTTACAATAATTACATTAAATCGTTTGACAATGAGAATCACCTATTGTTCAGTAATTCTATGGTTAAGTAGCAGGGGGAAGTGTTTTCTGGGTAGCTCCAAGAACGGAGGCTTTCATTTATTGGAATGTACTATACCTCGCCGATATCTGTATCCATATGATTAGCTTGAAATACATCGTCGTTTTCTGACCCAAAGTTAGGGAGAACTGCAACATCTAAAGGCCGATCCAGCTAGGAAGATATTTAAGAGCACATGAGCTCCTTGTACCGTGCAATGCAAACGTCCCTTCCACTCACTCTTCCCCTCACCTTTGGTGGACGTCTTCCTAGCTGGATCGCTCTCCGCAATGATATTTCCACATTTGACTGGCTGAAATCACATGGATGTAGTGAGAATCTGACATCGTTTCTTCCAAACGCCAAAATTTCATGTAAGGATTTATGAGCTTAATTATTTACGTTATATAATGCCCTACTAGGTATGGTTCGCTTAATATTTATTAAATCACCTGCCACAACTCTCATTTTTGGTATACAACCTTCTTCATCTCAATAACTTATCCTCAGTTTAACTATGTAATCCATTTAATGTGATATGTAACTCATAACTCACGCAAATGCCACAGAACACACTTACTCCACAACTTTACTCCACCCCCTGAGTAGGAGTAAATATTGGCCTTATTTACTCCACAACTTACTACGTTAGTAACGTACTCCGTGTTGGTGCTCTCCACCACTTGTGGAGTAAGTTCATTTACTCTGGGAGTAAATAAAATTTTTACTTCTTTAGTACATTCCTCTATGTTGAAAGCCGCCGAGTTTAGTTTACTCCTGGTTGGTGCACGCCGTCCTTACTAAAAGAGTACGGTTACTAAAAGAGTAGCTTACTAAAGTAGTTAGAACTAAAGAAGTAAGGCTTACTAAAAGAGTAAATGGCATGAGTTTGGTGCACGCCACCCATAGGGTATATAAACGATGGACTGACTTATAACTACCCTTGTGATACTGAAAAAATAAAAGCAGATGTGTTCTATTTGCACTAAGTTTTTAAAATAAATATAGAATTACTGTGGTAAATAGAGGCTAAATATTTCCACCTGTTATTTATCTTCCTATAATATAATTACTCTGCCCTAAAAGCTGCAAAAATGCAGTAGCCATAGCGGCCCCATACATACGCAGAATCCTCTTTCGCAATGGTCCACGATTCAAGGGGCGGTCATATGGACTGCAATGGACCTATGGGAAAACTACACTGCAACTGTGACCGATATGGAGATAATTAATATGGTGTTAGTAGTCACGGTGGCTCAAACTTAGCACGTGGGCCTGGCATGCGAGCGGTCCCGGGTTCAAACCCCGAGTCTGGCGGGCGTGTCAGTTGTGGAGGACGAAGCCATGACATTTGGGGGTTTTCCTCGGGGATCCTCCCGTTTCCCCCTCTCATTCCACCAACACTCTCCATTTCATCTTCAAATTCCCCCTCATAATCATCCCGTTTTCTTTACCGGTTTCCCGGTATGCCCTCGCTTCAGCACCTGCTGTGGGCCTCTCTCGTCCTCCCCGTGGCTTGTGGTCTTGAAGTTGCTGGCTGGTGTGCTGCTAACCTGGGGGCTCTATAAGAGGTACCGAGGCAGCGGCACACGTGGCATGGTAGAGGTATCTGTTGGATGTTAGGGAGTTCCGTGGGGGCTCGCGGTGGGGTCTGTTGTCGGAGGAGCGTTGGGCTTGCACATCATTACAACCAGCTTTCCCCCTTAAGGGCCAAATACATACATAATATGGTGTTAATTATTGTTTCTATTTTCAATCCTAGAATGTTTCCTTTTTTACAGTTTTATTCTGATGATATTTTGCATAATACTATTATGCATTTATGATTGAACACAAGATTTTGAAGGTTATGACTAACGTTCGGATGTTTATGACCTAAAAAAGTGGAAAATATGACTGCAAATAAGACCGTAAAGTGACTAAATACGACCCAAAAATCCTAAATATGACCTTACAAAAGAACGTAGGCCTATTTACTAAAAAAAATCTAATTTAAAACGTTTAATGACACTAAAATAATACATCACATGAATTCAATCAGATAATCAATTTTTGACAATTTTACTGGTGATTTGCAGTTTTACTTGTAAAGAACTTCTAATCTGTTAATGTTTCCAGATACCACTGCAAATGTGAACTGAAAATCTTTTGTTAAAACATGTCTATTTTAAGTTGTTAGATACAAGGAGGAAGAGGTAGGCTAATTGTCCTATTTTATTACTATCCCTTTACATTTCGGTTACAATAAAACCAAAATATTCGTGATTCTTTTTCGGAAGAGATTTAGGTCGACAATATAGTGCACATACTGCAATTGTGCTCTTTTACCGAATTTATAACTGAAGAATGACGTTAAAGTACATGTATTATTATCTTTTGTGACGTTTCCCCACGAAAGTCACAATTTTACTTTTGGAATTAGTTATTTTGTCACTTTATTCTTTAATTATTTGGCTCAATTTATGGTCAGCAATATGTACGTGATTTTCCAATATTCTTTTTTGCTGTCCCTCCACCGCCCAAGGAGTAAAAGAAACAATCCACAGCAAGCAAAGATTATGAACATGCACTGGTGATACAATCTCCATTATCTTTGCTTTCTATACGCAGAATCATTGAAAATGAGTGAAAAACTCAGATCTATAGTAATAAAATTACAGAACTTTTACTAAAAATTATTGCATGCACCATGTACAGTCGGTCAAATAAAAAACGTCGGGCGGTATTTGATTAAGTATCACGAACGAGCATATGCGCATGTATAGGAAGACTTAAGGTTAGGTTCACACACGCCTCTTGTCTATCAATGTATTTTCTTGATTATTTAGTCAGTTTTGTTCCAAAACAAACATGTATAGAAGGCTGTGGCTATATGCCTCAAATCCGCCATATTCTTGGTTGCAAATTTTTATAATATTAATAATTAGTATATTCACGAGGAATATGTTTATTCAAGGAGCATTTTTTAAAGATTTTATTTTATAATACCGGCACTTCTAGTGCAAAATCAATAACTTACGCTCAACTTCTGCAACCAATCTAGCATCGAAATACGCGCCCGGCCAGATCCACGTTTCCTATGAAAACTTCCGGTCGCATTGTAGTAAAGTTCCCACCTCTGAGCTGCTCTTTCATAAATATGGAACCTTCTCGCTGCTTCAGAGGCCGAAAAATGCAGGTCAATTACAGCCCTAACTACACTTTCTCTCACTTTAGCATTTGTATGTGGCGATGACACAAAGCAAAATGAATTATGACAACACGTTAAGTTGAATATCGTGTGTTGCGCTTTCCGCGTTGTTCATTTTTTCCCTCGTTGTTCATTTTTTCCCTCTTGTCGCATGGCCTCATATGTTCCGAAAATGACCTGTATTTTATGTTTTTTATAGGAAACTTGTGAACTAATGCGTTAAAACTTTAATTTTAACTGCATACGAGTCCCGACGTTTTTTATTTGACCGACTGTACGCGAAAACTTTAGCGGGATCATCCAGCATTTCAGCATGAAATCCTAGACCCGTCCGCTAAAGCATTGCTTTGCGTACTTGATACATAAATAGCTATTGTGCTGGTTTTATTTTCTTTCAAGGGGTAGTGATAAATTTTACTATCTGATAATGACCTGAATTGTCATCCCAACTTCAATTTACTGTACTGTCCATTCCAGATGTCTTGAGAGAAAAAGATGAGGATCGATAACGAAGGTATGCGACCTCGGTTTAAATGCTCATATCCTATTGGACAGCGGCCAACCTTGTCCAAACATACGCCCTGCAACCTTCAGCCCAATTCACAATCTTTCATTACACAAGTCGAGAGTTTCCTTGAGGTTTGTGAATATCTTAAGATCAAAGACAGCATAATTTTGAAAGTACGTAAGCATGATACGTTCAGTATTAGCATAATTAATTTCAAAAATATCACTTTAGTGTTATATATTTCTATAAATTTCAACACGAGTTTTGCTAGCTGGTGAACCGTGCTTTTCTCCCGTTACAACTACCGTTTACTTCACTTCTCAAGACATCTGAAACGGACAATTGTATCTCCCCCTAGGAAAGCTGTTTTCAAATTTGGTATTGCGTAATCTATTGTACTTTGATCGCTTCCTTCGTTTATAGTGAACATTTGTATATCGTTATGTTCAAAGGATATATCCATTATTCTCAATGCATTAAAGGAGCAAAAATCTCTTAATAACTCCCCATTTTTGTTCATGGCCTACTTTCCTTTATTCCTATCAATTCTTGGTATAGTCCAGTTACTCATTGCATACCCAGGCGGCTTCCTTTCGTTAGGAGGAAAAGTTTGCCGACAGCTCAACCCATGTTCTTTGTTTTACCGCACCAATCAGCTAGTTACCCCAGCCAATCAAAATCTAAGAATGTCCTGTGGCGATTTTGACAGCTACTCGTCTACTCCGCGTGGAGTGAAATGCATGGTTGCAAGATCAAGTTACAGTAAACAGTAACACGTGTGAATTGAATAAAGCGAAGGAAGAACTGAGGTCAGTGATAACAATGAGAGAATATTGCAACGTTGCTTTTGTTTTGGAAAGCGGAAGCCCAAGACCGATTTAGTCAGATCAGTTAACATAAAGAAACACCGAAACTTTTGAAGCCGACTGGCCATCCAATGAGTAACTGCACTCTACTGTTTATTTTCCATCCCTTCCAGCCATATCTCCAGCTAGTATTATATTATCTCTAGGGCTTACCATATTGAAAAATCTAACCTTACCTGACTGCCTTGAGGCTCAAGATCAAGGCGAGAAAAACTGTTACCATGCATATGCCTTGTATATTGGATTTGTTATTTAATTCATCTTGAAAATGTCTATTTTTCTGAGCCTTTGCAGTAATGCTTAAAAGTTTGAAATACGGATTGTCCAGAATTTCTGCAAATTTTAGTACATTTTACATTCTCTATCTATAGGCTATACAGGTGGCTTGGTAAATTGTGCTTTGGGTTCGACAAATCAATTATTTTACCTATACAAGTTTATTTTTCCTTTATGTATTAAGATGTCATTTTAAGAATAACTTATTTCTGTGATTGTGTAACGAAAAGTGTGTAAAAACTAAAGTTCATATTCATATGAATAATGATGATTTTACACAAATGTGATGTACTTTCTGAATCTTGCTACCCTTCCTGATTCCTTTCCATTTAAGTCTTCTCGTATGGAGAATTTGTAGAAAATCTGCTCTAGAAGGTGGTAAGGATGCCATCGTCTCTTTTACCCCCGCGTGGTACTCATTTATGTTAGATATTGAGTCGACTTCAATAACATATTACAACCGGAGGTTCTAGGCAAACCAAACTCATACAGTGGTAGTAACTGTGATTATAAGTGGAATATTTATTTGTTTGTGAAGAATATTAATTAACATAATACCTAATGAATTGCTTACTAAGCATAGTAGGCCAATTTTAATATTTAAATAGAACACTCTATTAATAATAAACATTTATGTTTTAGATAGGCCTATATAACAATACTAGCTTAAAAGACCCGGCGTCGCCCGGGTTTTGTATTTTGTAATTGGAAATTAGCTTATGAAGGATTTTCAATTTTAAATTCTAGGTCCTTATATAGGCATTTATAATTTGAAATAGGAAGAACGACTTATTACACTCAAACTATTCCCTCAGAAAACGCTTGATATAGTTTTTTATGGCTCATAGAGGATCTAGAATGTTGCATCCCATCGCTTGTACAGTGCACAGCAAGCCTGGTAGAGGTTTAAATAAGAAGAAACAGAAATTCCTGTAACATAAAATTGTAATATCGAGGCGGGAAATTTCCCACTCTTATGTTACCATAAAGCCTTCATACTTTTCTCTCCAAAAACCTGCGATATAATATAATAATATACACATTACCATACCTCGTTTTGTTTTCTCTATGTCCAGGGTAGAGAAAGTTATGTGATTCCATTATTTTAGTGGATTTCATTCTGTAATATTTATTTATAACATGAATTATTTTGATAACTTCTCTTATTTGTCAAAAGTGCATTTCAATTGTTTTTTCCAAGCCCACCTGATACCATTTGGCAACAATATATTCTGTGATTTGGAATTGATAATTCTATGTAAAAAGGGATTAAGTATTTTCAAAAACATTTAATTTTTGGCATTTAGAATCAGAATTTTTCAAAATCCTTTCTTAGTGAGCATTTACATCATGAAACGAAGGTACTGTCAAAATTCCAAGTCTCTACCTGTTATAGTTTAGGCTGTACGTTGATTCCTGTCATTCAGTCAATCAGTCAGTCAGTCATTCATTCAGTCAGTCAGGACAAAGCCTTTTATATATATAGAGAAGAGATTAATAGTACAAAGTCTTTGTCATGTATATCAGAGGCATGTGCATTATGGCCTATTAACTCAATCCGTCACTTTATTACTGTATATCGGTTTACCTGATTGGAAATTTATGATGTTCTTAAAATATACGGGAAGAAGGAAATCGTTTTAAGTTTTAATAGGCAAACAGACGAATGTAACATGAGCCATTTTTATATAGAATAGTATAAACGCAGGCTTGTTCACTGCACATTAGTGTTTTTATAAGTAATTATAATATGCATAGCACCTCGACGCCGAGATTGCAAACTTTAATATAAAAAATAAACAAACAAAATACGTTTTATGTGATATTTATTATACCACATCACAATAGATACATATATGCTATATGTACCATCTCATATTTACAACAATACATGAAGATGCATGTACACAATTTTAAACACTTTAAGATTTTATAATTAGTGCCCAAAAATCCAAGTACCGGATGAACAGACCTGTAGCTTCTACTCGACTATAAATTCGAGGCCCAGAATCTTCTCCAATAGGCGAACTAAGGAACGCCGGAGACTGTCGATCTTGATCCTCTAGTATTATGACTTTCGACTACAAGGCATTTTACTGATGTGGTGAACAGGGATGTTTCTTCCGCTGATCCATTTAAGTTATTCTGAGTACTGAACAGTACTTGTCTCTGACTCGACGGCATTCCTTTGCGATGAAGTCGTCATGAACCTCCAGACCGGGAGGATGCTGAAGAAGACAAAGTATTCTCAGGGCATCAGATAACGGTCCCTATTTGTCTACTTCTTTCTCGGCTATACAGCCCTTGGTGGAATTTGGCTTCCATCTAAATCCTCTTCCACGTTTCTCTTTTATGAGCTTGTCTTCATTGCACATTATGATGGTTTCCTTTTTCTAAGGTAAGATCGTCGACCTTAGGCTCAACCCTTTAACCAGAGGGACCGGGAGTTTAGATTTCGGGGTACCCTTCCCCTAGGGAGCTGTCTTCACCACGACTCACGGAGATCTCCCTTCCCCTTCGCAGTATGTCACCTCACTGGACATAGGGTGCTGCCGTTGACCTTCCACAAGTTTGTCCGCCACCAACCCAGATGCGAATCCTGCTCTAAGGGCCCTTCGTGGGCTTTGGCCTCCTTCAAAATCCTCTTCCACGTTTGTCTTTTACGAGCTTGTCTTCATTGCACATTATGATGGTTTCCTTTTTCTAAGGTAAGATCGTCGACCTTAGGCTCAACCCTTTAACCAGAGGGACTGGGAGTTTTGATTTCGGGGTACCCTTCCCCTAGGGAGCTGTCTTCACCACGACTCACGGAGATCTCCCTTCCCCTTCGTAGTATGTCACCTCACTGGACATAGGGTGCTGCCGTTGACCTTCCACAAGTTCGTCCGCCACCAACCCAGATGCGAATCCTGCTCTAAGGGCCCTTCGTGGGCTTTGGCCTCCTTCAAAATCCTCTTCCACGTTTGTCTTTTATGAGCTTGTCTTCATTGCACATTATGATGGTTTCCTTTTTCTAAGGTAAGATCGTCGACCTTAGGCTCAACCCTTTAACCAGAGGGACTGGGAGTTTAGATTTCGGGGTACCCTTCCCCTAGGGAGCTGTCTTCACCACGACTCACGGAGATCTCCCTTCCCCTTCGCAGTATGTCACCTCACTGGACATAGGGTGCTGCCGTTGACCTTCCACAAGTTCGTCCGCCACCAACCCAGATGCGAATCCTGCTCTAAGGGCCCTTCGTGCGCTTTGGCCTCCTTCAAAATCCTCTTCCACGTTTGTCTTTTATGAGCTTGTCTTCATTGCACATTATGATGGTTTCCTTTTTCTAAGGTAAGATCGTCGACCTTAGGCTCAACCCTTTAACCAGAGGGACTGGGAGTTTTGATTTCGGGGTACCCTTCCCCTAGGGAGCTGTCTTCACCACGACTCACGGAGATCTCCCTTCCCCGTCGCAGTATGTCACCTCACTGGACATAGGGTGCTGTCGTTGACCTTCCACAAGTTCGTCCGCCACCAACCCAGATGCGAATCCTGCTCTAAGGGCCCTTCGTGGGCTTTGGCCTGCTTCAAAATCCTCTTCCACGTTTGTCTTTTATGAGCTTGTCTTCATTGCACAGTATGATGGTTTCCTTTTTCTAAGGTAAGATCGTCGACCTTAGGCTCAACCCTTTAACCAGAGGGACTGGGAGTTTTGATTTCGGGGTACCCTTCCCCTAGGGAGCTGTCTTCACCACGACTCACGGAGATCTCCCTTCCCCTTCGCAGTATGTCACCTCACTGGACATAGGGTGCTGCCGTTGACCTTCCACAAGTTCGTCCGCCACCAACCCAGATGCGAATCCTGCTCTAAGGGCCCTTCGTGGGCTTTGGCCTCCTTCAAAATCCTCTTCCACGTTTGTCTTTTATGAGCTTGTCTTCATTGCACATTATGATGGTTTCCTTTTTCTAAGGTAAGATCGTCGACCTTAGGCTCAACCCTTTAACCAGAGGGACTGGGAGTTTTGATTTCGGGGTACCCTTCCCCTAGGGAGCTGTCTTCACCACGACACACGGAGATCTCCCTTCCCCTTCGCAGTATGTCACCTCCCTGGACATTGGGCGCTGCCGTTGACCTTCTGCAGGTTCGTCCGCCACCAACCCAGATGCGAATCCTGCTGCCAATCCGCACCATTCTAACAGGCCTTAAACTCGTGTTACCCCCAAGCAGCCCTGCTAGAACCCCCTTCTCTCGTTAGTTCGCCGACCCAGCCGAAGGGATTCTCACCACAACCTTGGACTGGGTTACTCGGCTTAATGGGGACCACCACGAAAAGGTGAGAGCGGAGTTGGAGAGGAGAGGCTGAGTGACCCCTTTATGGGATCATGTATTGCGCATCACTCTCCCTTGGTCCCCTTTCAATACACATGCAGTTGTATAAGTATGCTGAACGTCAATCCAATTTAATACATCAGATACACATATTCTATATGAACCCCACTATTCAGAGCATGCATGGAGTTGTATGTACACAATTATAAGCACTTGACGATTTTTCATAAAATAGCGCCCACAAATTGTAGGTAGCAGGTGAACAGACTTGTAGGTTCTTCTGGACGATAAATTCGAAGCCCCAGGATCTTCTCCAATTATCAGTCTAAGGAACACCGGAGACTGTCGACCCCCTTTCCTCTAGTACTATGGCTTTCGGCCACGTGCCATTTTACTATTGTGGTGAACAGGTATATTTCATCGGTTTGACCACTTATTCTGAGTACTGCACAGTACTTGTCTCTGCCTGGACGGCATTCCTTTGCGATGGATGTCTAGATGAACCTCCAGACCGGGGGGGAAGCTGAAGAAGACAGTGTCTTGTCCATGATAACAGTAACTAGATGCTTCAACAATGTTCATCAGACTTTCTAAGGACATTAGTTAATTGTCAAATTTTAAAAAATTCTTAACCATACTAAACACTTTGATAATAAAGTACCCATTTCGTAAGTTACCTACTCCAATACACATTCAGATCTAAACCTTATAAGATTTTCCACATGAACTTGTTATTTTTAATAATAATATTTCCCTAAAGTGAAGAATTCCAATATGGTGATGAGGACTTCAGCAGAGTTTTCGATAAAGCATCAACTGTTCTTTCATACAGAGTTTAACTGGCCAAAAATACGTGGATGTATATATTCTTTTAGTGTTCACTAACTTCAAAACTTATTCCACGAAAAATAAAGGTAATATGATGGAGTATAGAATTTTCTAACCTTTTCCGCCATAAAATTTGAAATTACCATGGCTACAAAGAATTACTCTGCCTTATTTTTATGCTGACGTAATAATAGTATATTATGTGTTATACAATATTTGGCCCATGATGTTCAGTTCTGGATGTACATGGGAATAAGTGGCGTCTTTGAAAATGGAATAATGCATTAATGTTGGGAATATTGCTGACTCCGTCCATGGCTTCTTTGTTTGTATTTTTTTTTTTTTTTTTTGTAAATGGTGGTATCGTGTCATCTCAAAAAATTTGAACCCCGAAACTTCCGACTTTCAAAATATCCGAATTCTAGTGGGACCCTAATTATTCCCGTTTGCTATCTGGTCGACGAGCCTCATCCGAATTTAAATGCCGTGGTCTAGACTGGGAAACATGGATAAAGTGCGAACAGGTTGTATGTCCTTTCTTAAATGGTATCGGTATTTCAATGACGGGGTAGGCCTGTCGTATAGTCTTGCATAAACATATACAACAGGGAGTCAGTAGACCTATGGACGCTATGAACTCGCGCGGATAACCGAACCCGGCCTATAGTTAGGCCTAATACCATTTTTGCTTTGCTGGCGGTGCCGCTTCATTGTCCAGCCACTGGCCGACAAAATAGTCGAAAAATTTGTCAAAAATTCCACTATTAGGGCTTGAGCGTCCCTCTTCTACTTCCTCTGGCTCGAGGAAATTATGTGCCACACACAACCTAATGCACTGCTTCACATCATCATTCTTATATGTTGGGGACAAACCAACTTCCTGTACCATTTTCCAAAAACATTAGGAAAAATGAAACACGCCTGTACTTCAGCGTTTCAAAGACTTATCTTACTGATGAAATTGCTCCTGGCTCAGAGTCCATGTAAATTGTGTTAGGATTCCACTGATTCAGATTGCGTGATTTTTGTAAATATTGTGTACGTTTTCTTCGTCTTATTTGGAAGAAGAGCAAACTCCACAGGTGTTACATTAGTTTCTTCATCGTTACTTCCTAATTCTGCATATATAGTGTAGATTTCATTAAATTTCTTGCTGCAACTTTTAAACGGGCCATTAAAAAAAAATCTTGATCTTGAAAATATAAGCATTCTTTCATAGTTCGTGTTATCGGCTAGAGAAAAAGTTCAAGCCATCCACCATGGTCGAAAAGCTGTGAATGTTGATAAAATAGTGCCGTATTGACTTGAATTTGATTCTAAAATTCGGCAACTCCGCCTTGTCAATATAAAAGTTTTAAAATATTAAAAATCAAATATATTTAAACACAACAAAAGTAAATAAATATCCCACTAGTAATATACAAAACACAATTAAATACACACTAAAACAATCGAATTCATATTAACAGATAAAGAAGAATAAAATCTTATTCATATGAACTTTGTTCCCCTAAATACATAAAGAAAATATACCAGTAAGACTCATCGTAAATTTTGTAACTCCCCAACGTACAAAGCAACAAAATTTTCCCATAATTTTCACAAAAACAAACTTTCAATTTCTCCGATAATAAATCTGTACAGAACACAGCAGTGGTGGTATAAATGCTTAAAGAAATAGATATCACTGATAACACTGTTCTGGGTTCTTACGTTATAATAAATATGTATACCAACATACCAGTTCCAGATACAATCAATATAATAGAAGAAAACTTAATTAACCAAAACATCTTAAGCAAAAATGAAATACATGAATTCATGCGATCCTAAAACACAATTATTTAATGTTCAACTGTACATACTATGAGCAAAGTAAGGGATTTACTATGGGTTCCCTCCTATCCGGAATTCATGCCGATATCTATTTAAATAATTTAGAAAGTAGAATCCTAAATCCTGATATAAAAACCACTGGTGATGTTTTAGCATAATTATATTGGATACGTTGACGACACAATACTGGTAGGCCTACTAATCAAACAATTATTATAACCCCAGACGAATTTCTTGATATGATTAATATTATTGATCAACATATTGCATTAAAAATGGAAATTGAAAGTGAACGTTTTCTAAATGTCCTAGATTTAACAATTTTCAGAAAATATAAGCATTTTAAATATAATATCTATAGGAACCCTACAACTACAACCATAACAATAAATAACACATAAGCTAGCAGGCTTTAAGTCATTGGTGAATAGAATGCAGTCAATGACAACAAGAAAAAATAAATTTAAATCAAATTGCTAGCAAAAATGGCTATAAAGTTGAAATAGTACAGGATATTATAAACAAATCAATTAAGAAGAACAGTAACAACACAAGGAAAAACATAAATAAATCAGAATAAAAAATTTGCTACTTCACATACATTAACAAGAACGTACTCAAAATTACTAACATATTATGTATGGCCTGAAAGGAATATTACCTCGTGCTATAAAATTGAAGGGCCTAGTTCCATAATGGCGCAAGGCACAAATCTTTAATTTTGAGTTTTTAACTTTTATGCCTTCTCAAGATCTGTGAGACTGCACATTCATTCTACTTCATAACAGTTCCATACAGGCGTAAGGCGCACTTCCTCTCTGTTATTGAGGTGTGTTTGTCAACTTTTTTTCTTTTCCGCAGTGCTACCATCCAAGCAAATTTTTATAAAAACTCAGTTTGCATTTCTGAAGTGTAACTTCATTCAAAATAGATTGTTTTGCTTATCATCTATTGTACTAATGAGTATACTGGTATTCATTGGCAAACATGCAATTGTCACTGTATAATGCAGGTTTTTACTAAAATAAAGTAAAAATAAATAATATGATGCAAAGTACAAAAATTTTGCTAACTGTAAAAGTAGTTCAGTTTTTGTTTAACATGTTTAGGTACCTCTAGGGTTAAAAAATCCCTTGTAAATTTGCAGAACACTAATTTAGCCTGTCCTTCAAAAATATAGGCCTATGCTATAAAATTAAACTTTAAATCAGCCACTTTTGAGTGGTAACATTGTTTAAAAACATCAAGATTTCTCGAAACTATGTCCTTGTGCCTTACGCCCTTATGGAACTACGCCCTTCAATTGTATAACAGTGTGTTATCTGTGAAAGTGTGTTATCTGAAAGTGTGTCCGGTTCTCTTAGAAATTTTAAACCAAAAGGATTATCACAGTTTTTATATGTTTACTTTGATCAATAGGATATATATAATAGGCTAATTATATTTCTGTAAAGTCGTACAAAATTCCGTACGATTCAATATTCTTTAGTATAATTGAGGTGTTTCTTTCTGTTATGTGATTACGTTTGTTAATAGTAATTTTTGTTTCACAACTTTAAGATAATTGTAGTATGTACTATTTTTTATTCGAACCAATATATATATATATATATGTCACCCCTCATTTGAGCTTTGCTCTTTGAGGTTGTATATATTATATTAAATAAATGAATACATTTCATTCAGGACTGACAAAAATGTATCTACCCATGTACTTAATAACCATAAAATCAATATAAAAGATAAATATAATAAGTAGGGGCGGATTTCTATGGCATGTCATATTTTTCCCCTTTGCATAATTTCAAGTTTCCAACTAATTCAAACCCGATTCCAAGCATCCTGGTGAAAATGGAACGGCTTTTATTGTGCATATAACTGCATATTTAGACAATTTCCACTATTGTAGCATATTTAGTATGAATATGGATATTTATGTCATATTTTTTGGCATATTTGTGTGCATATTAAAAAAATTTTGAAGTTTCATACCATATTTTGTAAATTTTGCATTATAATGATACTTTTTGAGAATTTACAGACATTTTAAATAATTCACACTATATTTTAATAAAAAGTACTGTAATGAAACTTTACACAATGTGTAAGTGGTAAAGTTATATTTTAAATTTTATTGGTCATATTTTAATGTTTTTTGGGTCATAAATGCATCCATATATCCTATTTTTTAGGTCATAGAAATCCGCCCCTAATAATAAGTCTGGAACATAAAAATTATCTTGCACAACCAAAATTGTAAATTTAGCTATGTTGGCCAAACTGGCAGGAAATTCCAACAAAGATTCAGAGAACATGTAAAAGCAATAAGTATGGAAAACATTCAGCTTATGCTGAGCTCAAGGCAGACACACAACACGGGTTTGAAACCATAGATAAAGAAATGCACATTTTACACGGCAAAAACAAAAGTCTAACTCTGAATACACTTGAGAAAGAGGGAAATTTGAACGAACAACTTGTCACTATAGATAATGTTCTATTTCATCCGTTGGTTAACATCATGGGCGTACGGTGGGGGAGGGTTGAGGGGGTTAGAACCCCTCCCGAAATATCTGCGTGCTAATTTTATTATATTTTCTTACATAACACAGCATTAGTACAAAAACTCTTGTAAATTTCTATTTCTCATTAATGATTCTATACTCTTGCAATTTATTTAATAATAATGTAGGCCTACATATTTAATCACAAGAGAAAAGTACCTGAAATAACTTCTACTGTAGAGGAAAGCATAGGCCTATTGTTATTGGATAATTTATTAATACGGGTGGGTTTTTAATTTTATACTTATAAAAGAGACGCGTTACTGATAAACAAAATTTCCTTTGGGATTTCTCATAAACGGTTCGATAACCTAGATATTTATGTGGTGTGATCGGTTGGATGTCAGCTTTCAATACGTAAAACCAAATTTTCTAGATTGGACTTAGCCCAGCACGAGTAGTTAAATGAAATTACAACGTCTGCAATCATCTTACCGATACAAAAACAACAGAATATAGACACAATGATTCAAAGTGCTCTACATAAAGAAATCATGTGGATTATAGCCCATAATGTTTATTATATCCTACAGTACTATGATAATTTCTCAAAAGACAGGTTTTATTTATAGACTGTTTAAAAGAAGAAATGGACAGATAGGTCTACCTAAAAGAAAAACAGTTTGAAATACTGTGCTGCATAACTAACATCATATTATTTATATCCGTAGTGTACTAATGATCACAATACAACTGACAGTTTCTAAAAATAGTGTATTAAGCTACAATGTGCGCAAGGACATGGAGCTGAGACAACCCCCTCCAAACAGAATTTCACCGTACGCCCATGGCTAACATTCTAATATTTGTGTGTCTACTGCTTGTGTACAAAGAACTTTAAACTATAATCTTTTTAACTTTACTTTCTAGGTTGCTTTGATGTGGCCATGATTTTACTTACTTACTCAATGGCAACAGACAATTCCTAAGCAAGCTAAAGGAATATTATCTATTTTATGGAACCCGAAGGTTCATTGCCGTTGTACATGAGCCCGCCATTCAATCCTATTCTGTGCTATCTCTATTCTACCATCCCTCGCAAATTCTACTTCCCTTAAATCTATCCTAATATTGTCCTCCCACCCACGTCTAGGTCTTGCAAGTGGTCTCTTCCCTTCGGGTCTCCCAGTCAATACTTTTGAGATATGTATTTTCTCCCCATGCGTGCAACATGTCCAGCCCATTTGATCCTTCGCGATTTAAATACTCTTACTATATCCGGTGACGAGTAAAGGTTATGAAGCTTGTCGTTATGCAGTTTACTCCAGTCCCCATTTTCATCTCATTTAGGTCCCAAAATTTTCCTAAGCACCTTTGTTTAAATACTGTAACATTATGTTCTCCCCGAAGAGTAAGAGGCCATGCCTCACATCCATATAACACAACCGGCACGATAATTGTCTAAAAAAATATTTTTAGGTTTCTGGACAGAAGACAAGATAAGAGTTTCTGAACTGCATAAAAGCAGGCATTTCATAATTTGAGTCTACACTTAACTTCTGCCTTAATATGTATCTGTAATTATTGCTCCCAGATAGGCTATATGAATTTCTCGACTTTTTCGAATGATTTACCGGCTATTATATTTTGTAGTGCATTATTTTGACGTTTCATGATTATATACTTAGTTTTTCTGTATTAATTTCCAATTTATCATTCCTGAGGCATCAAAAAGACTTTCTACATTTCTCTCGATTGTGTTTATGTCATAGCCCAACAAGCAAACGTCATCTGCATAAGCTAAAATCGGGTGACTACCATTTAATTCTAGCCATACCTTGTTTTCCTGAACTTTCCCAATGGAATTTTCCAAAGCTAATTTAAAAAGTAAAGGGGATAGTGCATCTCCTTGCTTCAAGCCGTTTTTAATAGTAAATCTATCTTATAGACTATAAGTTCCCCTACCTTGACTCTGCTATAGGTCACTGAGGATGGCCATAAGTCGAAGTCACTTCCTGTCTATTTCATGGTTTTGTCTGCACTCACTCGTGTTCTGTACAGTGTTGATATTAGATTCGAAAACTGAGGAACTCTTGTGATGAGTTCATATTCCCTCTACTGCAGTGGTTCGAATTCTTTTTTTTTATGTGAAACTATTAAAATCCTACTATATTATTAAACAATTCAATCCAATAGTATTGCTGGCCTAGTTTTATATAATACAAAATATAAATGTGTGTGTACATATCTGTGGAATTGGAATGCCAACACTTGCTCGTTTCTTAGGGTTGGAAACTGACTTCGTCACTTCAAACTTTTCTCCGCCACAAATTTTGTTATTTCCATAGTAACGAGGAATTACTCAGTCTCATTTTTGTTCCGACGTAATAATCCGATATTACATGTTATAAAACACATATTGCGGAACTGCTATGTCCGATACTCACTGATGTTACACTTCAGTAACAAACTTTTCATCTTTAACTTCCCCACTACACGATTTAATGGATGTCTGCAATTTACAGAGAAAATTTAATACCTTCGGATAACTCTTGATAAGTAAACCACACGTTAATGATAAATATTTGTTATTAAACCCACAGGGTGGTAGTAATTGTGATTATAGATGGAACTGAGATTATAGTTGGTGAATGGTAGTTATTTACATTACTGCTTAGGCTATGAATTGCTTATTAAATGTATTAACTTAAGGGGGACATACAGCTTTCAATGAAATTCATTGGTGAGAAATATGTGAATTTAATTTTTTTTTCTCACTATGAATTGCTCTACAGTCTTGCAATACGACATACTCTTTATTGACTATTTCTACAATTGCATACTATTTTCAAAATTAATAAAACAGTTACAGTTACGGGTAATTATCGTTTCAAAATGGCTGCCACGTTTCATGCACTGAACAGCCGTTCTCCTGATAACTTCCACACGTAGGCCTATAGATATTTCTGAGGGATTGTTTTTCTGTATGTTTGTTAATATCTTGTGAACAACATAGTCTAGGATCTTTGAAATATCTTCACTATAAGTATTTTTTTAAATATATATAATTTAACGAAGAAGAAAAGTAAAAAAAATATTTAAAAAATGCTTATACTAAAGATATTTCAAAGATGATACATTATGTTGTTCACATGATATTAAGAAACATACAGAAAAATAATCACTCAGAAATATTGATATTTTGTGGAAGTTATCAGGAAAACGGCTGTTCAGTGCATGAAACGTGGCAGCCATTTTGAAACGATAATTACCCGTAACTGTAACATTTCATGGTGCAAAATAAATTGTACAAACTTTTTCGCATATACGAGTTAGAAGTTAGCACAGAAAAACGTTAAGCCAATAGGCTATGCGAGAAAGTAAAATTACGAAATAGAGAAAAGCACAAACGGCATATGGGAAACATAACTCTCATTGCATATCATATTATGCGTTCTAATCGTAGGCCGTAGTCGCTTTAAAATGGGATAAAAATAAAGAGGTATACAGGAATTCAATACAATTAACATATTCAATCTACAAGTAACAACGTTTTCTTCTATATCTATTAAAGAAATCTGAAAATTCTTATTCTTTATTCATAACTCGTAGATGAAGTTCTCGCATTCTTTGTATGATAATGGCTTGCATTCGTTTAGTCACCACTATTTCATCCAAAACTATCTTGTGAAACATCTATTTTTGTAATCGATCTCTGAGCTAAGCTCCAGATCGTTTCATAATTATACCGTAAGCCCGCAGCCGTAGATGGGTCGTCGGTAGCTCGCCTGCCCATTCCGCTCCGGACTAGGTGTCTAGGATTAAGTATTAGATCCCGGTATCACGATCTTTAAATTTCGGTTATCTGATGTATGACGGTGTAACACATTCTCAAAGTTAAAAGAACTTAGACTATCTAAAATATGATCAACATTAACTATTTATGATCCAAGTGTTAAAGTAGAGATTTTATTTTGAGAGGAGGTTATGTTTGCGAAACGAGCACCTTTAGGACGTTACCATCTGGGCCACCTCGCTCGGTAAGTCTTTTCGTAACACAAAGAGCGTGTAGGTCTAACCAAAATGCTGTTATACAGTATGATTCAACACAAAGCTGGAATAGCATGTCATCAATGGCGTATGGAAGGTGGGTCCAGGGGGTCCGTACTCCCTCCCTTCCGAAATCAAAACCTAAAATTCTATTAAAGACAGTTAAGCTCCATTTTGTCAAATATTTAATTATTTTATTTTATAATTTCCATGGGTTCTTTAACTTTTCTTATAGGCTAATAGTAATAACTAATAAGTGTTATAATTTCGGTAACGAATTCTCGTTTAAGGTAGCGTGTCTTAGAGTATGGTAGCCTGAACAGATTTGCTAACTAAACCTGAGACAAGCTAAGAAGGAAACCTGAAGTAAACAAAAACCAGTATGTCTGTCTCAATCTTAAGTCATACGAGTAATGTGCTAGAGTGAGACATGTACTTGTTTTTGTTTACTTGAGGTTCCCTTCTTAGAACGACCAGACTTTAGTAGTTTTTCAGTGCTAAAACTGCGTGAAATGGATTTCCATTAGTTAAATATGTTTTTATTTTCCAAGGGTCCACACCTGTACCTCCCTTTCTGGGGGTATTTCATACCCCCAAACCCCCTGGCACTTTCGACCCTCCCAGAAATTATTTTTTGGCTACGCTACTGCATGTCATGCTAAATATTCTGATGATACTTGAGTAGTAGTAGATATGGTCTTGAAACTTAAAGAATTTGGCAGTATTTTAGTCTGGTCAATGGAAACTGTTCCGTAATTCATAATCCACGTTAGACCTAACTTACGGTCTTACTAATAATGCAGTTGTAACATTTATACCAGGAATATACACATCTGAGGAGAAAAAACCTTGCATAAGGCTGAATGTGTGTATAAGCTTGACTTAATATTCTTGTGTGTAAGAACGGCAATAAGCTCAGCAAAAAGGAAATATGGAGGTTAGATGACAAAGTAATTAATATTGTGAATACTGCTAAATATCTGGAGTTAACCCTCAACAATAAAGGAACGTGGGATTCACAGACAAAAGCAGCATGGAATTGTGGCAAAGTAGCCTTGGGTGCAATAAATAATTGCTTAAACAAAATACCTGACTTAAGAGTTAAAATGCTAAATAGGATATTCAAAGCCTTAGTGGAGTCCAAAGTTCTCTATGGAATTGTGGTTTGGGGGGGGGGGGAGGCAATCCTGGAAATATTTAGACATGGTAAGGGCCAGGTTTTTGCAAGCAGGTACTGGGCATCCCCAGATTCACCTCAAATGAGGCGGCGAGATATGAACTTGGTTATGACAGCAGCATGGGCACAATCTTAGGTAAGATCTTAAAGTTCTTTAGATACATATATGAGAAAGACAACGATGATGTAACTAAAATATGTTTTCAATCTCTCCTATTGGACAATGGTAATAGGAGCAGAGTTCACGATATTAGGAAACTATTGGACGAGATAGGACTAAAATGGATTTGGAACTCAGTTCTGAACCCTGAGAAAAAAATATAATAACGCTCACCAAGATCGTCAGTAGAAGATGCAACGATATTCAGAGACAAAACCATGTAGCTATAATGAGGGAAAAAAGATCCCTAGTGTTCTATATTAAAATGAAAGAAATGTGGGGATTGGAAAAGTACGTCTCAGGTTGCTCCAAGAAACAAAGAATGGGTTTAGCATGGTGGCGGGTTGGGGTATGTAAACTTAGGGGCATAAGAAGGAATTTTGAGAAAGGACGATGTCCTTTATGTTTAAATAGAGAAGACGCTGAGCACATAATTTTAAAATGTCCAGAAACTGAAACGATCAGACTAATATTTTTGAATAGAAAATTCCTAGGAATTAACGTAGAAATAGCATATAAGAAATTAACAACAACGAAGAATATGAAAACTTTGAAGGAAATGGGGAACTTTTTATACATTGTTAAAATAAAACGGGAAAAACGAATCCTAGAATTAAGTGAGCAAGTGTATTAATTCCTTTTTTGCTTTGTTCACAAGTAAGGCAAATACAGGAATACCATAATTTATAGGTACTCAAGGCTTTTATGTTAATATTAGTGTGTAATGGTAGGAGGTACATCCTATGGCGAAAAACCTCTGTAACGCCAAGGGTGTTAATATTACGACACAAGAATAAACTATATCTATATCTATATCTATGTATAAGCTTGACGTAAATAATAAAGATGGCCGATATCCGTAACAGCCAGTCGTTTCGTAGTTGTCCGAGATTGAATTTTGAGGTTATGCATCCATTCTTAAGATGATTTGTTAGGAAACATCCGGAGCTGCTTTTGCGGAATTATATAAACATTGTTCCTTGTTTGCGGGACATATTTCCATAATTTTACCCAGCTTTTTGAAAACAATATAATGAAAACTGAAACTAGATTTTCTGTTGGCAGACGACACACTATTGTTTGTTCACTGCTCCGACACATGGCGACACTGGTGTTCTGCAGTCCTCCATAGCCGGGGGCTAGTAACGTCATGACCAGCGTGACGTGTTTGATGACGTTTCACGTTCAAACTAGGTGTAACCCTTGGCAGTTAGCCTATACCGGTACTGCGTTTATTAGTAATACGGCTTATGTAGAACTTGCGCGGTGAAGAACCAGTCAACCGTTCAACGCAAATATAAGCAAATATAGGCCTAAGGCTATCTTTAATTTGTATATCGTTGTTGAGAATATTTTTAGGGTTTGGAATTTTCTGTTATGATGATACTTTCCTTGAGAAACGAATATGTGATACTGGTCTACTTTATAGGGGGCAGTGAGTGTACCAACGTCAACCCCTTGGGCCCCAGTGTTCTGTGCAAACATTCATATTGACAATATTTATGTGCTGATATTCTCAAGTAGACGGGTAATAATGACAGGGGAAGACGATGGATTTGCATACGATTAAAAACTTTTATATTCCTCATTCTCAATCCTTCCATAAATCTCCCCTTTCCATCTTTAGTGCATGGCAACGATCTAAAATGTACTATGCGGGTTCATAGCCTCAAATATCTCCTGCCAGCTACATTTTCAAAACAACAATAACGATAGTTTAACTTTTGCATTAACATAGGAAAGAATGTTTGATGGTAGCCTATCAGGTAAAGTTGGGATAAGAAATGGCATTGGTAGGTTAAAACCTAATACATATATTTTTTTTTTAATTTATGATAATTCCATAAGTAATTGTAGCAGTGGGAGAGTCGGTAGCGTGCCTTCCTTCCATCCCGGTGATCCGGGATCGATTCCCAGCCGGGAAGAATGTGCATATTCAAGGCTGATGCAGAGACTGTATTACTCTATGAACGAATTTCTTATTTCTGTCTTTGTTTCGTAATAACCCGGGCCCGGATTTTGATGATTTGTCATCCTTTAATTGGTACATCATGGACGTTGCCCATTAATGCATATATTCTTATCATAACTCCCATATTATAAAAATGGCAATTTTTAGGGTCTTTTTAGTCATTTCCCCCATTTTTTTATTTTTAGGTCTGCTTTTAGAATTCAATCTCATTATTTGGTAATTTTTTGCCTTTTTACGGCCTTTTTCACACATTTCATATTTTAGGCCATTTTTAAATAGGCCTATTAAGTCATTATTTTATCACGTGTTTTTTCTCTCATTAGGCCTATATAGAGTTTTTGTGCATTTACTTGCATTGCATTTTATAGGATTTATTTATAAGCATAAATAAATAAACCTTGTTATAATTTTAATTTGAATACAGAAAGATGTTATTTGCTGTTTGCATTTAACTGTATGTACAATTAACTAATTACTAACCTATAATTGGGCCAACAATATAAGTCCAGAATACACACAAATCTTATGAATAAACTAGCATTTTCATAGAAATATTGGGATTTTTATTTAATTTTTGGGTAATTTTTTTGTATTTTGCAGGCATTTTATAGCTCATTTTTTAATTATTTTAGGTCATCAAAATCCGGACCCTGGTAATGAGTACTATGCACCTGTATGAACTGCCTTTTTATTATTATTATTATTATTATTATTATTATTATTTATTAATTTATTATTATTATTATTAGTAGTAGTAGTATTAGTATAAGTAGTAGTAGTAGTAGTAGTAGTAGTAGGCCTAGTAGTACTATCAATATTATGTGAACATATTTTATAAACACTAACTTATTTATAAAAATGTAATTATGACATTGATTTATTCTTTTCAAGGCTCTGTGTGAAATAAAAAGGTGGGCAAAGAGCAGAGTAAATATCGTTGGTTGCAAGCCAGAAAGAGGGGAATGCATGGTGGAAATCAGTAGTAATATCATATAATATAGCGATGTGTCTTGTGAGTCTTCGGACGAAAGAGTATTTAGACTGGTTTTTATTATCGTGCTGGGAACACGCTAGCTGTGCATCCATCAAGGAGAACATGATGTAGCTTAAGCAGCGCCCGTGCTGACAACCCTGACGTAAACAGAGCTGGAAATTTGGCAGTCATTAAGTACGCTATACCGAGTGATCTTATCAAATCGTAACACTCTTAGCTTAGGCTTTTGCTGGTAGAATTCTGGTATCTAATAAAAGAGAAGGATTGTGATTCCACACATTTTCTATTATAATGAATCGACAAAGTTGTATCTTCAGCACAGAATAGCGACAAATATTCTAACCATAATAAATGCATGATCAGTTGGATATAACGTGCAGTACTATACTTGATCCAAGATGTCTACGGAGCAAAAGTAAACAACCGAATGTGAAAGTACAAAGCACAGTTCACAACAGTTTGTTTTTCAGACTGTTTAGTCGATTACATACAGTAGATATCTTCTTCTTCTTTAGTGTTAAACCTATAACACATTTATACTGCATGCTGGCAGCCTCTGGATGTAGAGGAAGATTGTTAAAATTACAATTGAACTTTATTTTTTAGACTAAGCGCCAAGGGTCCCAGGTTCCATTCCCAAAGTTTTGTATAACTTACAAACAATCTGTATCTTCTCGCCGATGAACAAACTTCTTTCTCGCATGTTTCTTTATTGGTGACGTTAGTTCTGAAAGCCCTGCTCGCAATTTTCTTCTATAAAACAAATCATTAGAGGTTTTGCCTATTACTTTTACTTACAATATGTGGTGTACTTCATCATCACACATTATGTGAATGAAAAGTACAACGAATTAATTAATTTTGTTATAAAATACGTCTTGTACTCAGTAACTAATGTCACTTGTTTTTCTTCAGAATCAACAAGTTTGCCAAGGCAACGATAAAAACAAATGAAATCTTGTTTGCTAGATAGGCCTATATGTTGTAAAACATGCAAGCCGAGTATCTATGGCGGGGAGTATCTATATTCATATATGCCAAAACAATAAACAAATCAATGTCTATGGGGTAATTATTTCCCCCATAATTAAAATTACCGGTACCCTCAATGTACGATGGATGTCCACAAAGTGAGTTTCCCTGGATCCGTTTACAGAAACAAAACACAATTTCAAGTAAATGGTTATTGCAACAGTCACAGCCAGTATTCAGCTATTTTTCAACATATTCGCCACTGGAATTGAGTCATACCGTGAGACCAACTTTTGAATACCTGTGTCGTAGAAGTCTGCCGCCGGCATTTGAACCACTGTATGACAAACATCTCCTCCTCTCTGTCATTCTCTGCCATTCCCAGTCATTTCTTGAGGTGTAGAAAAAGATGGAAATCACTGGGAGCCAGGTCCGGGCTGTAGGGTATATATTTAAACACCTCCTAGCGAGTTTCCTGCGGAAGTTAGCCTGGGAGGTGTTTAAACATTGGCCCTAAAGCCCGGATCTCGCTCCCAGTGATTTACATCTTTTCCTACACCTCACGAAATGACAAATGATGACAGAGAGGCGAAGATAGTTGCTACACAGTGGTTCAAATCCCAGGCGGCAGACTTCTACGACACAGGTGTTCAAAAGTTGGTTTCACGTATGACAAATGTCTGAATTCCTGTGGAGAATATGTTGGAAAATAGCTGAACACTGACTGTGTCTGTTGCAATTACTATTTACTTGAAATTGTGTTTTGTTTCTGTAAACAGACCCAGGGAAACTTACTTTGTGGACGTCCCTCGTAAATGTCTTTCTGCACTGAGATTGTTAATCATGGAAGTCATTTTCCAGTTATTATTATCACCAGGGCCCGGATTCTAATGACATGTCATCTTTTTATTGAAGCTGCCTAGACATTGCCAACTTGTAGATAAATCTTAATGATGGCCTCTAGAGTATAGAAATGTATTTTTATTAGGTCATTTTTTGTCATTTTATGCCATTTTATATTTTTAGGGCATTTATTTCAATTTTAGGTCATTATTTTGTCATTTTCGTGTCATTTGCTTCCTTATTTTGTCATTTTTGTGCATTTAGTTTAAATAAATGACTAGGTTACTATTATGCAACATTTTTATATAATCGACTTTAAAAACAATTTTCTTATTTTTCTTCTTAAATGATCCAATCAAGAACAAAGTTTTTAGACCTACAATACCCTTTCTACATTTAAAGTTTTTAGAATTATGTACAAATTAGTCTATATCTTTGTGTGCACGATAATAATTTTTATAAATATAATATCAATTTTTAGGTCATTCTTTGTAATTATTAAGTCATTTTCTTTATTGTTAGGGTCATTTTATAGGTCATTTTTCAAACAATTTTAGGGCATCAGAATCCGGGCCCTGATTATCACTGACAGGTTTGCTTACTCTTCTGTTAATATTTTTTTCTGTTCTCAGCTCTATCGAATTGTCAAAGCCCAACAATTTTGTAGGTAATACTGTTGACATTCTTTGCATCATATGAAGCAGAGAATTGGCTTTAACGGAGACCATGCTGGAGTCAGCTGACTGACTGCCAAAATAAGCGGAGGCCTTGGTGAAGTTCATTACAAGTCGTAGCACTGTTACTGACCACTCTCAACTTGCCCACATTGAGCGTGATGCAATGTACTCCTGCATGCAACACTCATGTACTCTGTGCAAGAGTGGCATACACTAACGCATTACAATGTTAGCAACAAGCTAATGAAACATTCTTGGTGAACCGAGAGATATAATATGGGGAGTATTTAGCTACTTAAGCGCCCTTAGGCAGAGAAAAATATTTTCGCCCCCTTATTTCCACATGAATGTACCACAAAGTAACCTACAATAAGCATTATTGTAACTGAAATAGTAGGCTAATAATAATAGTGATAATAATAATAATAATAATAATAATAATATCAGAATGTCAGAGTTTAATCAAAGGCGATTAAATGGACTATTTTCAAGAGTTATGAATAAAATGTTTAATATATTAAAAAAGAACAGTAACAGCTTAAAAGCCGTCCCTTAAAATCTGCCGCCCTAGGCAGCTGCCCAGTCTGCCTACACCACTTTTCAAATGGGAAGCGTTTTGTTCTTCTCCTTGCTTAGATACGCGGTCCAATCAGAGACGGCGAGACGGAAGGAAGACTCTTCCTGATAGCGGTACTTCTTTAGCTCGTACACGTGATTGGCGGTGAAGGAAAACGCTTCCCATTTGAAGAGTACCTTAGGCTTAAATACGGCACTGGGTATAATGTCATCGTTCGATTGCTGTCCAAGACAAATTTCCTCTACAGAATAAATATAAATCTCTTCAGTAAGAAAAAACTGGTTCGGCGTCGTGGGTGCCTCCGGCGGTCCGAATTTCATTCCCGACCGAGTTGGGTGGGGTAAAAATCCCTTTCCGGATTCCGGATTTATTATTATTATTATTATTATTATTATTTTTTTGTTTTTGGTGCCCGCCATTCTCCCCCGGAGCAACCTCGGTCAATGGGCCATAACTCCGGTCACCTTTGCCGAAAGTCAAATACGCTATCCCTATTTACTCTCTAGCTTCCGCCTTCTGCAATCTGGGAAATTTGGGTATGTCGTTTATGACTCAGTTCAAGGTAACTGTACCCGCCATTCCTTATGGAATCTTATTCTTTTCATTTTTGCAGTTTTTCTTTATACCTATTGTTAGTGTAGTGAAGTTAATTTCTAAATCTAGCTATTTCTTTAAGGAAAATACAGGGGGGTATCTCCAATCCGGCATTCACCTATTGCGATATGATTAAACAAAATTAAAGCTTCGATAATAAGCATGTACCTATATAATATTCGATTATACAACTCAAGACCCTTATATCTGCCGGTGTCGTGTTCACGAACTATCTTCCTTCACAGTGATGTCATGGCACTGTGGGGTGCACACTGAACGAAATATCAGTCGCCTATAACCTAATGAGTTGTCATTGTGTCGTGCTGCGGACAGCATCATTAAGTGTTAGTATACGTAACTCATGGGATCAGTAGCTCCACTCAGGATTAAAAAGTAGACCAAAACTGCAAACATTTCTAAAACACGGTACATTACTGCATGACATTCTGTTTAAGATTGTACTTACTTCTCCTTTCCTCTTCTCACTCCCTGCCAGGACCTATATGCGACGTAAACTTCGAGAGCAACGGCATTCCTAAATGCCCTGGGTTATATTATGCCTTTCAGTATGGTTGATGCGAAATCCACCGCCGGTTTTATATCCAGTGTGATTATTCAAACCATTTTCTCTTGAGAATTTTAAATTTTTAGTTACTCTGTAACCATGGTTTCACGAAATAAGTATTAAGACTAACAGTACATGAACATCGCTAAGTCTTGCCTACCCTGTTTAGAGAAACATCTGACTCCTGAGTACTCTCAGTCAAGAACAACAAAATACAAGTAGCCTTCATGATACTGGAACATGTGTACGTGATGTGACAAAAATGGCACAAATAAGCTTAAGATTGATAGTAAACTGGAAAGAACATTCAGCCTGAAATCATTAGTATAAAACCAAATAGAAATCTATACAAAAACCTAAGTGCTGGAGACGCGGAATTACGGGTTCACTTGAAGTTTTATTGACAACATCACAATATGTGAACTCTATAAGATTACAATTCTTGGATACATAAATATATAGGTAGGCTTATATTACAACAATGATATTATATATAATTATTTTTTCTTAATGAAACTATATTTTAACCATTTGTCACTTAGTAGGCCTGTATAATATAACATTATATTAAAATTAATTAAAATAAAGTTAAAAACAACTAGTCATGGAAAGTAGAATTAATATACATTTAGTAGTAATATTTACATTTAAAATTAGAATAGCAATTGTAAATTAATATAATTTAATACGAAATGGTGGAAGTAGTGAGTATATAAAGTCTCTTAAGTCTTCAAATTCTATACAAAAATCACTAGGCTTAACCTACTATTTAGTGTTTTGAGAGTCCATGTATTCAGAAGCACTTTCTTCGTTTCCAGCAGTAGATTCCGTAGGTTATTTTAGTTTTTCATTAAGTTGATAGGCATTTCGACTTATTTTACGTCATCTTCAGTCAGAAAATATACAAAAGTTTTAGTAGACTGGTTGGTATGGACGGTGTGCTAGCTACTAGTAGCTATTGTCAATAAAACTTCAATTTAACCTGTAATTTCTACGTCTCCAGGACTCAAAAAATTTTGTTATATATTTCTGTTAGGTTTTATATTAGTGCTTTCAGACTGAATATTCTTTCCAGTTTAGTTTAATCAGCAGTAGTCGAATGAAATCCATTAATAATCAAGATTGATGCATCAGACTAGTCTATTCGAAAAATAGGAGAAAATCCGGGTTTAAGAACAAGGAAATAATAATGTAAGCCATGACTGAAATATAACTAAATAAACTGCTTTTATTGCAAACATTTTCATTTCGGAATACTACATAACAGATAATAGCCACAGATCATCGATGTAGCAGTCGTCTTGTTCAGTAATTTTAAGAAAATAAAAACTAGGGGACAAAGAGATAATGTATGTAAACAGAAATGTGAGTAAATCAGCAAAGGCGGAACTTGGGAATTTTTATAGGGTGAGCTGAGGATAATGTATATAAGAAAATAACGAAAACACCGGCCTTCTTTTATTTGAAAAACATCAATTGAACATTGTTAATAGATTAGGATTATTAGTAAATAGTAGACAAGCTATCTTGAAAAAATGAAACACTTATGAAACGAATACTGAATTTCAGAAATCTCACATGTCCAATTTTCTCACAACATTTATTTTTTTTCTGAAATTGCAATCTTCTTTAACAAACCATAAGTTTAGAATGTTGGCTTGCCTGTTTTATGCCGTTTCCCGCCATTATTTTAATAATGCATTGTTATTAAATTATTATAAATACCTGAACGTAATACTAAATTACAAATGAGTAATGTAGGATATTGAAGTAATGGATGAAGAATCTTGCCAGAAGAAATGCTTTCTCAAATAGGATTTATATGAAAAAAATTTCTTGCTGTTTTATTTTCATAAAAATTTCACGTTTACTGCACTTTCATTTACGCGTATTTACTGTAAGTTATTCTAAAACACAAAATTACAATAAAAATTTCTCGTGAATTTCAGAAACCCCACATGTTCAAAAGGTTTAACCTTTTATCCTAAAGCCAAGAATGAACATTAGAAATAACTAATATGATAGTACACTACATTTACAATACTCTATTCGGTAGGTCCCAGGTTCAAATCCTGTCAGGGCCAATTTGGCATGGGTTTTTTTATGGTTTTCCTGTCGCAAAGGCAAATGCCGAATTGGATATTTACATACCATGAATCATCCTCACCATTCATTGTATTAATTTATATTAATTGAAATTTACTCCATAAAAAATATACCAATAACAGAAACATTTGACAACCAATAGTTCCATGGCCTACCCTACTGTATTAGACACAGATCCCGAACTCCTGATATGGCCTCGCAGCTATCTCTTCCAAGGAACAAAGAATTATTAAAAGTAGCAAAAGTATCAAAATGAACAAAAAAAGAGGAACAGTGACTTCCAAAGATTTCTGCCATATTCTGCAACTCTCATTTATATTTCAAATGTAATCCCAAACTAACAATATTTCCTTGGGACTTGATACTCAAATTCGGATAATAGACGAGGGAACTCTTCATCTAATGCAGTCACAATAGGTTTAGTATCGATACCTATAACTATTTCGTAGAAATAGTCTAGTGTCTGAATTTGAAGAACTGGAAATATATTTTTAGGACTCGCTCCACAAAACAGCTGCTTGTCGGACTGTTAACACACCGAAAAGTAACACTTTACAAGCCTAGGCCAGTAAAGTCGTCATGGCAACTGAACAATCCAGATACCAGTGACCAGTCATACCAACTGTATTAGGGTTTGAAACAAAACACTTCACCATAAAACAACAAAGGCAACATTGTTTTCTTCACGTTAATCAGAAACTTTATCAGAAAACTTTACCACTTAATAAAATAACAAATAGGCCTAAGCCAAATATTATTCATAAGAAACCAGCACTGCCATCTACATCCAAATTTCATATTGGTTCATAGCATAGGGTTCCTGTGGCTGTGAGAATATGGCTGACTTTGCCTTTTATAGTTAATTATACGGAATTTTTATTTCATTTCATATGTCCTTTTCACGTAGTGAAGGCACTACAGCTCTTATGGAGAATCCGTGCGCTGTTGCCAGATATGCCTATTTTCAGAATATGACCAAAGTGAAATAGGAACAAGCATTTCTGTATGAAATTTTTTGAAGAATATGATGGTAGACACGAAAATCTTATATTTTCTTTGATTTGTGCTTAAATAGTAAAGAGTTGAATTTTTTATTTAAACAAAAATTTTAACATTTTTTCGTTCCGAACATTAAAACGTACAAAAAATTGAAACAATGACGATAAAAAAATCGCAGTTAATCGTCTGTCTGTATAGGCAATGCTGGTTTTTAGAATTTACCGAAATTTTAAAAAGTAGTGATTATAAAAAAAAAAAAATTACAGGTTTTGTATTGGAAAAGTCTTCGCTGGCTAAATTTCGTTCTATAAGTCCATATAAAAACTTCCATCGACAAAATTGTAGAGAAAAGTGTGAAATTATTTTTATCATCATTCAAAAATCCTCCGAACAATAAATCCATAGGGATTCTTAGTTTCATTCCCAGATGAACAGCGCGCTAAAGCGTTGTTTTGCGTACTTGATACATAAATAGCTATTTCTTCCCGTAAGTTGGGATATCTACATGTGAAATAACGAATAGCTAGTTACTCGTATTCAGGGCAACGTCTGATACTGATTTCTCTGCCCGCTTAAATCATTACCACGTGGGATACGTATTCCTGTTAGATATCATTATCGGACATTGGCTTATGGCTAATATATTCACGGAAGATGAAAACGAACCTGATTTATTACTGTTTCTCCACGGGGGTCATCGACAGGAAGGTAATTTTGTACAAGTGTCGCGTCATTCTTCTTAATCGTCTTATAGCGTAAATCTTCACCGGAGGTCAAGATGCATTATTTATGCCTACAACAGTCATGGGTAAGCTTACTGACCCCTGGTCATTACTGCGACACGCTAAAATATATACCGGCTTAGTGTTCACAGTAACAGTGACTCAAGTATACATAATGAAGAAGTAAGAAATGTTATTCACCTTTGAGAGATCCACGTAATGGACCTCAGCATTTCACGGTTCATGGTATTCGACAAGCATCGATCAACGTACCTGTATGTCTTTCCGGGGGTCTGAGATTAAAACCAGGTCCGATCATTTCGTTAATTAATCCATTGTTCCTCTCATCTTACAATCTTCATCAATTAAAGGGTTCATCGCCATAGTGGATCATGTGCCATTTTTAGAAAAGGAGAAACGAAGGAGTAAAGTTCAATGAATACCATAGTTTAATCTCTATATATCTCTATATATATAAAAGGCTTTGTCCTGACTGACTGAATGAATGACTGACTGACTGATTGACTGAATGACAGGAATCAACGTACAGCCTAAACTATAACAGGTAGAGACTTGGAATTTTGACAGTACCTTCGTTTCATAATGTAGGTGCTCACTAAGAAAGGATTTTGAAAAATTCTGATTCTAAATGCCAAAAATTAAATGTTTTTGAAAATACTTAATCCCTTTTTACATAGAATTATCAATTCCAAATCACAGAATATATTGTTGCCAAATGGTATCAGGTGGGCTTGGAAAAAACAATTGAAATGCACTTTTGACAAATAAGAGAAGTTATCAAAATAATTCATGTTATAAATAAATATTACAGAATGAAATCCACTAAAATAATGGAATCACATAACTTTCTCTACCCTGGACATAGAGAAAACAAAACGAGGTATGGTAATGTGTATATTATTATATTATACCGCAGGTTTTTGGAGAGAAAAGTATGAAAGTGATAATGCTTTATGGTAACATAAGAGTGGGAAATTTCCCGCCTCGGTATTACAATTTTATGTTACAGGAATTTCTGTTTCTTCTTATTTAAACCTCTACCAGGCTTGCTGTGCACTGTACAAGCGATGGGATGCAACATTCTAGATCCTCTATGAGCCATAAAAAACTATATCAAGCGTTTTCTGAGGGAATAGTTTGAGTGTAATAAGTCGTTCTTCCTATTTCAAATTATAAATGCCTATATAAGGACCTAGAATTTAAAATTGAAAATCCTTCATAAGCTAATTTCCAATTACAAAATACAAAACCCGGGCGACGTCGGGTCTTTTAAGCTAGTACCGTATAAATGGCTTTGTCCTGACTGACAGGAATCAACGTACAGCCTAAACTATAACAGGTAGAGACTTGGAATTTTGATAGTAGGCCTACCTTCGTTTCATAATGTAGATGCTCACTAAGAAAGGATTTTGAAAAATTCTGATTCTAAATGCCAAAAATTAAATGTTTTTGAAAATACTTAATCCCTTTTTACATAGAATTATCAATTCCAAATCACAGAATATATTGTTGCAAATGGTATCGGATGGGCTTGGAAAAAACAAATGAAATGCACTTTTGACAAATAAGAGAAGTTATCAAAATAATTCATGTTATAAATAAATATTACAGAATTAAATCCACTATAATAATGGAATCACATAACTTTCTCTACCCTGGACATAGAGAAAACAAAACGAGGTATGGTAATGTGTATATTATTCTATTATATCGCAGGTTTTTGGAGAGAAAAGTATGAAAGTGATAATGCTTTCTGTTTAATTTCATCCCCAAAACGGTTTTATGAGTATATAAGAGTACATAAGAGTGGGAAATTTCCCGCCTCGATATTACAATTTTATGTTACAGGAATTTCTGTTTCTTCTTATTTAAACCTCTACCAGGCTTGCTGTGCACTATACAAGCGATGGGATGCAAAATTCTAGATCCTCTATAAGCCAAAAAAAACTATATCAAGCGTTTTCTGAGGGAAAAGTTTGAGTGTAATAAGTCGTACTTCCTATTTCAAATTATAAATGCCTATATAAGGACCTAGAATTTAAAATTGAAAATCCTTCATAAGTTAATTTCCAATTACAAAATACAAAACCCGGGCGACGCCGGGTCTTTTAAGCTAGTTACTTATAAACCAAGTATTGCAATACCTGCAAAATATTACATAAATAAGAGTCCCGTGGACATGGACCACATTATTAAATACTTGATGCACAATTCAAAACACTACCACAAAGTGTCACTATGCCATTTGTGCTGTTGTTGGAGATGTCCCACTTTGGCTCTGCGAAGGCCTGGGTGGCACAGTCAGTATCGTGCTGGTTTCCTGTCCCCAAGGTTGCAGGTTCCGTTGCCGGCATTTATGTATACATAAATGGGACAGCCCCATGTCTTAGATTTACAGTCATCTGAAAATCTTCAGCGGGACAAAATTCCGGCAGACCAGTGACGGTCGCAGGCCTAAGTTGCGGTACATACCCGTCGTTAAATAACCACAAAACCAAGGAACCATAAATCATTTGAGGGGGTTAAAGCCAAAGTGGTGTAAGTAATGTTTTATGCATTTAAAGATACAGAAGGTTTTGTTAGATGCTCCTCCCACCTACGACAAATATAGTGTATGAATATAATAGGACTTAAACGACTCTTCCTGTTAACAGGATCTATACCGCAACATTGTGTCACAATTTTATGGATAATGTATATAAGAATAAAGATGCACCTTACCATACCATACAATTCTTAGGTTGAAATTTGTTTAAACATGACTTACACCACTTTGGCTTTAACGCCCTCAATTATTGTGTCCTAGAAGTTTAGCATGCTGAGAACAACAACAATGTTATTTTGTTTCACATTTCCACTTGTGTACATTTTACAATTTAACAGTAATACGCCATCGAACAGAGGACTACAAGTTAAGCAAGCAAACTTTATAAACTTTATAAACTTACTAGCTTATGAAGGATTTTCAATTTTAAATTCTAGGTCCTTATATAGGCATTTATAATTTGAAATAGGAAGAACGACTTATTACACTCAAACTATTCCCTCAGAAAACGCTTGATATAGTTTTTTATGGCTCATAGAGGATCTAGAATGTTGCATCCCATCGCTTGTACAGTGCACAGCAAGCCTGGTAGAGGTTTAAATAAGAAGAAACAGAAATTCCTGTAACATAAAATTGTAATATCGAGGCGGGAAATTTCCCACTCTTATGTTACCATAAAGCATTATCACTTTCATGCTTTTCTCTCCAAAAACCTGCGATATAATATAATAATATACACATTACCATACCTCGTTTTGTTTTCTCTATGTCCAGGGTAGAGAAAGTTATGTGATTCCATTATTTTAGTGGATTTCATTCTGTAATATTTATTTATAACATGAATTATTTTGATAACTTCTCTTATTTGTCAAAAGTGCGTTTCATTTGTTTTTTCCAAGCCCACCTGATAACCATTTGGCAACAATATATTCTGTGATTTGGAATTGATAATTCTATGTAAAAAGGGATTAAGTATTTTCAAAAACATTTAATTTTTGGCATTTAGAATCTGAATTTTTCAAAATCCTTTCTTAGTGAGCACCTACATTATGAAGCGAAGGTACTGTCAAAATTCCAAGTCTCTACCTGTTATAGTTTAGGCTGTACGTTGATTCCTGTCATTCAGTCAGTCAGGACAAAGCCTTTTATATATATAGAGATATTTCAATTAATTATTTTTAAGCAATAGCCATAATGCATGTAAATTCCACATATTTGTATACAGTTTTAACTTTCATTAATGTAAATAACGATTGCCTAATGTGTGAATGATTGTTTTTTATATGCATTAAATGTTGAAGATGTCATTCGATATAAACATTATATTTAGTTTTTAGCAAAAATCTGGAATTATGAAGACTTTAATTTGCTTATGGATAGGCTTGCCAGATTTCTGAAATGTTCTACCGGAAAACCGGAATGCCCCCCATCGTCGCGGGTATTCAAGGGTATACACCTTCATAGGCGTACCGAGGGGGGGGGGTTTGGGGGTTTGAACCCCCCCCCCCCCATTGATTAAAAAAAAGGAAAATTGTATAATTTTTTAAAGTCTGCCCACAAATTACTTAATACAAGTATAAAGCGTGGGAAGCTTAAAACTCGTTATTTTGCGTCTTAATTTTTAAAATTTTCCGGGGAGCAACCCCCGGAAGCTTAAAACTCGTTATTTTGCATCTTAATTCTTAAAATTTTCCGGGGTAGGACCCCCGGACCTCTCCCTGGGGGGTATGGAATACCCCACGGATGTTATAACCCCCCCCATATGGTCGGCCTGGTTACGCCTATGTACACCTTTGGCGGGTTTTTAGTGTGTTTTAGAGGGTAGTTTATTCTCAATGCTATGAATATGGTTCCTGATTAGGAACCTAAACCAGGGGTAATAATAAATGACCTAAACACATAAATTTAAAAATTTTATTTCTAACAGGGGGCTTAGGAACATATCTGGGCCTAAGAGAGATGAAAATTGGGAACGACGAGCTTCATAACGTGTGCTTGTCACCGGATGTAGTAAGGGTAATTAAATCACGGAGGATGAAATGGGCTGAACATGCTGGGTGCATGTGGGAAGAAAAAATATTGACCGGGAGATCCGGAGGAAAGAGAACGCTCGGAGGATCTAGACATGGGTGGGAGGACAACATTAGGATAGATATAAGAGAAGTAAGATTTGCCAGGGATGGTAGGATAGAGAAAGGATTGAATGGCGGGCTCGTGCAAGCGCGGCAATGAACCTCCGGGTACCATAAAACAGATGCCATTCCTTTAACTTGCTTAGAAATTATCTATTGCCTTTGAGTAAGTAAGCAAGTAGAATTTAGTTAACGGCGGAGTAATCAAATACAATCTTTAATTCAGAATTATATGAGCACAACACAAGGAGCGAAGACGTTATATACATATTTAAATATCGAACTTCTAGATACACCAAATCGCCAGTTTGCATTGTTAGTCAAGTTATAAATAACTTACCGGCCAGTATTTTAAATGTGGAAAATCTCCAGGTGTTTTAAATTTAAACTGAAAGAGTATTTGTATGAGAAGACATTTTATTCTTTTAAAGATTTTTCACATAAATGATTAGGCTACTGCAGTTACTGTAACCTTATTAAATAATTAAGGTTGACATTATCTATCTATACAATGTATAGTTACAGATGCAATAAATTATTATTATTATTATTATTATTATTATTATTATTATTATTATTATTATTATTATTAACTGACGCTGTGGCATAGGGGATGCGTTCGCTCCTTTCACGCAGTGGGCCCGGGTTCGGTTCCTGGTCGGGACAAGTTACCTAGGTGGGGTTTTTTCTGGGATTTTTCCTCACCTGTGAGACAAATGTCGGGTAACTTTAGGCCCTTATGGTCCCCGGATATCATCTGGCCGTCATTATCATCTTCATCCCCATCCTCGCCTTGTTTGGAGTGAGTGTGTGTGTGAATGGTGTGTTTCGTCCTATGTGTTCGTGTTGTCTCGGAGGTGACCCCGGCATTGGGCTGATCACTCATCCGGGGAGGCCCTCCTTGTCTTTTTTTTGGTAAAAAAGTATGTATGTGATCCAAAGATAATCCCTCTCCCGACAGGTCGCGGCCCTGTAAGGCCCGGGCGGCTTGGGCCGCTTAAATCTTAAACGGGAGAGGTAAAACTAAGATAAAGAAAGAGAATGAATTGAATGATAAAAAGTAAATAAAAAACTAAATACTTCAGGTACGTAATTCGCTATGTGCTGCCATCTCTTTCCAAACAAATGGACTTGTTTTATATAATTATCTTCACCTGAATAAATTCTGGCCCAGTAGAGCAGAAGCAAATGCAATAATAAGGCGAGGTGCCAAATAGCCTGAAGAGAACAAGCAAATTTACCTATATGCTTCAACGATGAAATCATGCTTCACGTGTATAAAAAGGAGTAATTATTTAATAACAAATTGGAAATGTGCTCGTTCTTGTGACATGTATCTTGAGTAAACAAGATGATAGCATAGGAATTCAATGTTCTTGAACCAATGTACAAAAGAAAAACACGAGTTTTAAGTCAGCGATGATGGAAAAATTGTTACTTCTCTTTCGTGAACATAGAATGTAAAAGAAGGCAAGAGAAAAAGTGGTGTGGAAACTTGCATAGCTATATTTTGACAGAGATTTAAGAACCCATTGAGGATATTTTTAAAAAGTATACTCTACATCCTTGATCTCTAACTTTAGCAATGCATCAATATGTTTAATGTATTTACCTGAAAGATGAAAGATATACGCTGAAAGTAAAATATATTTATTGCTTGCATAAAATCACAGTTTTCAAGCATCGACCAAGTAGTAGGTCAGTTATTTTAAGACAAGTATGAGAGCTAGGAAAGATGTGTTAGTGCTGTTAACATTTTGATTTGAGATGTTTATGGTTGCTACTAAGGTGAAGTTATATTGGGGATACAAAATGTCTGATTTGCAGGCCAAATGTACGTAGTAAAATTCCTGGCTCATCTACAATCTGCTCAAAATGGAATAAACGGATGTATATCTCATTGCATTTCCAATGTTAGATGTTTTTAGTATCGGGACATGTTACCTAGGCGGGGTTTTTCCTTACTTGTGAGACAAATGTCGGATAATTAGGTCCTTGTGGTCCCCGGATATCATCTGACTGTCAATATCAACTTCATCCCTTCCTCACCTTCTTCAGAGTGAATATGTATGTGAATGGTGTGTTCCATCCTACATGTTCATGTTGTCTAGGAGGTGGCCCCAGAATTGGGCTGATCACTCATCCGGGGAGGTCCTCCATGTCCTTTTCTGGTAAAAAAAAGTATGTATATGACATAAAGGTAATCCCTCTCCCGACAGATCGCAGCTCTGTAAGGTTCGGGCGTCGTGGGTCGCTTAAATATCCCTAATTAATGAATGACCACAATATATTAAGGATATTAGAAATACAAAGACTTTTGCTTCAAAGATGAAATTTTATTTATGGTCACCACTACTTTCACGATCCTTTTTTTCTATCTTCCCCTATTTTTTCTATTAAATTTATGGTTCTGTGGTAATCTTAGTAATATGCTATGTTTCATTACAATTTATATTATATTCAATAATTGTACTTTTTCCTTCCTAACTTTTAGTAGGTATAATTGTTGTTCTCTGCTTATTATAATGAACTGTTTATAGATATGAGTAGAAACGAGACTTTCATGCAATATAAAATTGCGAAATATGCATGCATTCATGCATTATCAAACCATGAAACATGCACTATCAAGGGAAAAATACACTAAACATTTATGGCCCAATATGACATTTTTTAGTAGACTTTATCTGAAATTATAATAGATCGCTTTTGGAACATTTAGCTGGAGGCATAGTAAAATCACAGAACAGACAATCACACTAACCACTGCACACACTGTAAAGATACTGCAGGTTTCCCGAGCCCTGACAAAGTACAATGCACCCCAAGTGCGGGCCGGAAATAGGTGGGGGTGGACAAAGGCAAGGTCAAATTCCTTTTCGCACATCTCGCGCCACTTCACAAACGTCTGCAAAAATGGGTAGTAAAAATCGAAGATAGGGAAACTTTGCCACGATGTCACTTTCTTGAAAACCCATTAAACATGCATTTAAACTGAATATAGTGTATATTATATGCATGATTTAGCCAAAAATGCCCTAAATATGCTTTATGCATGTTTTTTCCTCCAAAAAGGTCAAAACATGCAAACATGCACGGAAAAAGTATGCATATTTGGAACCGGAAAGTAATGACATGGGTAAGTACTCAGTTTGAGCTATGTCCTAAGTTCTCATAAAAACATGCATTTGCATGAAAGTCTCGTCTCTAGTTATGAGCATTGTTGCTCTCTGGGGTATTTTTGATAAATAAATAAATAATAAAATCAGGTAAACTGATATAACAAAGTGCCAGTATGCTTTTTTAATCAGTAATAATTGCAGTTATGATATACAGAAAATAAGGTTTTTTTTTTTTTTTTTTTTTTTTTTAAATAGATCTCCGAGTTAAACTCCAGATCGATTCATTAAGCAGGGCTTACGGAAGAACAAAGGTCTAAAGTTTGATTCTTACCCTTAATTCATATTGGTATACACTGATATACTAATTCTTAAAATATGTAAACATTTTACAAAATGCATTGACAATGAAATAGTACAGTAAGCCAATAAGAAGAGGATAGTTTCACCTAGCGGTATGCAGTTTTGTTCTGAGTATAGGCTTATGCAATTTTAACGCAACGCAATAACTTTAAAGCTAGTTTCTGTTCGTGAAATAACATTTATAGGCTTATGTTATTCTTTAGGAATGATGTAGGTCAATGAAAGACAATGAATTCCCAGTTTTTTTAAAGAAAAATGCAATACTTATTTAAGCACATTGACAAAATAGGACACAAGAATGGAATAGGCTCAATTTAACACAATTGATTATAATAAAAAAAAAATTTTGCTTCAGGGTGGACTCGAACGTGATATCTCTTGATTAATAGACAAGCATCTTACCCCAAGACCAAACTACACTGCGACTTTTCAGTGTCCAATACCATAAAATACTATCTCGGTGTAGCTCACAGAAAAGAAAAATCATCGTATTTCGAAATTAGGCTATATTTCGAGCCTTCTAGTTATCTTATGTTACAATATAGAATAATTTCATTCATTGGTAACATAATATTCGCGATATTCGATGCGATGCGAATTTGGCCCTCACTAAAGCAGAGTAGGCCTACCAACTTAAGCAAATTCTCAGAAGTTAATGTTTTTATTTATTAAGAGGTCAGGGATTATAAATCTGACATAGGCTGAAGTAAAATTCAATGCTTTAATCTAATTGTAATCAATTTTAGCAAAATAATTAGTCATTATACAACAGCATTTCGTCTATAATCGTACATATGGGAACATTTGTTTTTCCTGTAGGTGTCAACTGTCCATGGCAACTGAAGGAAGCTTTATAAGCTGTCATTAATTGATGACGCTATAAGAAAGAACCGAGAATTTGATTTTGCATTTGAAGAAGGTGCCTTCTTTTTACCCTCCTTTACTAACGAAGGTTTCGACAGGAATTGAAGGGTTGTACCAGAATTACCCTTTATTTACCTTAGCTACGGGACTCGCCCGCTGATTGGTTGGCCGCGAGCCAATCAAAATGCTTCGAAATGAACCAAAATATTATAATTAATTTGACTGATAATTACTCTTTATTTCGGTACTGGACAACCGATTAGGTCCAAATTCAATAGGCTTATTGCCATGATTGTTATAAATAAGTATACGAAGTTTCATGAAAATCCGATAAAGCGTATTTGAGTTACCGCGCCTTTTCTTATATGATACCATAAAAGGGCACTAAATTGGGTATTATTCCGGTACCGGCCAACCGATTTGGTCCAATATCAACAGACATCTTCCCATAGACATTATAAATAGGTATTCCAATTTTCATGAAAATCCGGTAAAGCGTATGTGAGTTATGGCGCCTTTAAAATATACACAAAATTGGGTTTTACTCCGGTACCGGTGAACCGATTTGGTCCAATTTCAATAGGGTTCTTCCCATGGACATTATAAACGCGTATACCAAGTTTCATTAAAATTCGATAAAGCGTATTTGAGTTAGAGCGCGTACAGACACACGGACGGACGGACGGACGGACGGACGGACGGACGGACGGACAGACGGACAGACATTTTTCGTCCCCCACACAATCTCATAAAGTACCATACTGGCACTTAATAAATAATAAAAAAAGGGAGAGGTAAAACAAAGGTAACGAATGAGAAAGATATTTTTAAAATTCGAAACAAGAAAGATCCATTTAATGCAGATATAAGAAAAGTAAATAACTGTGTTGATAATACACAAAGTAGGAACTACTCTCCAAATGTATTATACATGAACTACTTTTCTGATATTTAAATTAACAAGTTGATAATTTATTACAAAACTATGATCATGAACAGTAAAGTCCACATTTGATGACGACGTCTGAGTAGGCCAGGCGTTATTGATGTTCAAGTACTTTCTATTGGTATGATATTGAAGTGATATCGATTCTAAATTATCGATGTTCGATTTTCTTGATGTTAATTTACTCTGAAGTTGCTTTACCTACAGTTCAGACAGAAAATAAATACGTAATATGAATTTATGGCACAAAAATAGCGTTTTTGGTACGTTATGATAGAAAATACAAATACAGGAAAAATTAACTAAAAAGACATACACAGTAATAAAATTCGAGCAGACTAATGTGTATTTCTCTTACATTGAATTGCCTCACTCACACATAGCTATGTAGCCTTGGGTTACTTGTACACAGCGACATATGTTAGTACATTCTTTTATACCTGTATATTCACATGTATAACTTTTTTCGGTCTGAAAGTGGTAAGCTTGAAGCCAGTTCCGGCAAACTCTTCACTTGAGCTCGCCAGTAAGCGACTGCAGTGAAAACTAGATTGCGAGCAGCCCCTAGGTCTCTCCCTTGAAATTAGATTTTAAAAAAGCATTTGATTTTATATCCTCTTCTTTCTGGCCATAAACTGCAGACAGACGCGCCTACCTTATTTTTTAGTCGACTGGTTCACTTTGAAAAATCACAACAAACGAAAACACGAAATTAACGTGTAAGTTCATTACTCTTTTATTCTATTTTTGAGGTTCTTGTAGTTTTTGAAAGGGGGTTAACGTTCAGAATGTAGCTGTCATAAGGGAAAAATTGATATGAAATGTTTATACCTCAAAGAATGAAAGTAATTTTTATTGTAAAAAGAATTCCGTATAAGCATGAGTGATTATGGTAAATGGGTTGTAATACAATTACAGCAAGTGAAAAGAAAAGTTTACAACTGAAATTAACAAAGATTAAATATCTTTCAGGACTTTAATATTTCGTTAGAGAGTTGAGTGCACAATAGCAATTTCTATTCCTGATGAAAACGAAAGGTTAGTTTTTGCACAACGTAACTAATTAGTGGTACTTACGAATATTGTTGCCATGGATCGTAACTTGACATTCCCGCACGCAATCTGGTTGCTATGAAAACAAAAGAAATCTCCGTGCTGTAAAAATTACAAAAAGCACAAGTGCCGTAAGTAAAATCATCATAATACAAGCCTTTATGGAAGATCAGAACCAAGGCTCCCTAGTTTGTGGCGACTTTAACCATAACAACCAACACATGCGAATCACTTTCTGAAAAATAACAGCCATCTTCAATAGTGTATATACATAATATTTTCAGCTAATATCTCAATTAATATAAATAAATTGATATAAATAATCATCGTGCAAAAAATACCATGCAATACTCGTGCCGTAAGCGCATAACGGATCTCGGAAATTGAAAAAACTCGGCGCAAGCTTACGGCACTTGTATCGCAATTTACTATTTTAAAAGCCCTAATGTTACCCAGTCCAAATTGAGAAGTATTGCCACATGTTCCTTAATAATTTCATTTTATTGTTAATTTTTTAAAAAAATTAAACTTTATTTATAGTCCTATGAGAATCAAGGCCATACCAGGAGTTCAGATGACAATAAAAAAATTAAAATAAATAAAGTAATTACGCAGTCATTTGTTTACAATTACACATATTTGTAAAATTGTCATGTTTTTGCTGACACTTGACTAATTTTATGTCATAGCATTTTGACAATAATTGTTAAATCAGAAGAAAAACTGAAAAGTGGGAATTCAGTTTTTCAAAAAATTAATTTATAATATTGATGTGTAAGACACATAGGCCTCCAGTAGTAGTAGTAGTAGTAGTAGCAGCAATAAAAAATTGATTAGAAAGCGAAATAATGTACTAGATTTTAAAGTATAACATTAATTTATCAGTTAATTTGGATACATTGTTTTGAAAGAATCAACAAAATCAGAGTATAAAAGACTAGCTTAAAAGACCCGGCGTCGCCCGGGTTTTGTATTTTGTAATTGGAAATTAACTTATGAAGGATTTTCAATTTTAAATTCTAGGTCCTTATATAGGCATTTATAATTTGAAATAGGAAGAACGGCTTATTACACTCAAACTATTCCCTCAGAAAACGCTTGATATAGTTTTTTATGGCTCATAGAGGATCTAGAATTTTGCATCCCATCGCTTGTACAGTGCACAGCAAGCCTGGTAGAGGTTTAAATAAGAAGAAACAGAAATTCCTGTAACATAAAATTGTAATATCGAGGCGGGAAATTTCCCACTCTTATGTTACCATAAAGCCGTTTTGCGGATGAAATTAAACAGAAAGCATACTTTTCTCTCCAAAAACCTGCGATATAATATAATAATATACACATTACCATACTTCGTTTTGTTTTCTCTATGTCCAGGGTAGAGAAAGTTATGTGATTCCATTATTTTAGTGGATTTCATTCTGTAATATTTATTTATAGCATGAATTATTTTGATAACTTCTCTAATTTTTCAAAAGTGCATTTCATTTGTCTTTTTCCAAGCCCACCTGATACCATTTGGCAACAATATATTCTGTGATTTGGAATTGATAATTCTATGTAAAAAGGGATTAAGTATTTTCAAAAACATTTAATTTTTGGCATTTAGAATCAGAATTTTTCAAAATCCTTTCTTAGTGAGCACCTACATTATGAAACGAAGGTACTGTCAAAATTCCAAATCTCTACCTGTTATAGTTTAGGCTGTACGTTGATTCCTGTCATTCAGTCAATCAGTCAGTCATTCATTCAGTCAGTCAGGACAAAGCCTTTTATATATATAGAGATAAGGGTCAGATTACAAGAAAGTATAAATAGAAATAAATATGTTCTGCAGACAGAACGTGGAACATGTTTTATTGATTAGCAATTAATAATTAATCGTATGATAATCAATTGTTTTCATATTGCGACAATCGATTCGCATTCTATGACGGATAAAATTATACAATTGGCACTACTGAGAAACGGTTTTAACAATTCAGAATTATACTTACATATAAAGAAAGTAACAAATTTATTAATTAAAAAATAGAGTAAATTGCCTATAATAATAATAATTTAGGAATCGCGCACAATGTGCATTATCTTAACCTAAGACTTAACCTAACACCCAGTCCTGAACCCGGGGAGGGGATCTTTCACTACTGAAAAATCCCCGACCCGGCCGGGAATCGAACCCGGGCCGCCGGAGTGGAAGGCAGGCCAAAATGACATAATTGTGAAATTCAAGTGCCTGTCAGGTTTATGAAATATGGCTCTGGATACGTTAATTAGTCAATAAGACAAAACCAACATACATACATCTATAATCCAGTTATTCTTCCATACCTAGGCGGCTTCCTTTTGTTAGGAGGAAAAGTTTGTCAACTAGTGGGCCGCCTGCATGGCTAAGGATCCGCTGGCCCGGGTTCGATCCCAGGTACCTCCTGGGATTTTTTTGAGGTAGGGAGGTCTGGAACGGGGTGCACTCACCCTCGTGATGCAAACTGAGGAGCTACTTGATAGAGAAGTAATGGCTCCGGTCATGGAAACCACCATTAACGGCCGTGGGTGTCGGCATGCAGACGACATGCCCCCAATCCTGCCATCTGCCTATGGTAGATGACGCAGTGGTCGGGTGGTAGGCCAAGTCCCTTGAGGGATGTAGCGCCACGGAGTTTAGTTTTGTCAGCTAGTGACCTTAGAGAATAAAAATCTAAGAATGTTTCCGAAGGCTGTGAAAGCTACTCGTATACACCGCGTGGAGGGAAACGCGGGGTTGCAAAATCTAGTTATAGCAAACAATAACACGTGTGAATTGATTAAAGCGAGGGAAGAACTGAGGTCAGTGTTAACAATGAGAGAATATTGCAACGTTGTTTTGTTTTGGAAAGCGGAAACCAAGACCGACTTGGTCAGATCAATTATCATAAACACCTCCTTAATGGTTTATTCCTTTGAAGCCGGCTGTGTATGTAATGAAAAACTCTACATTTTAATCTTAACAACGTAAATAGAGCTGGTATTATACATGATGAAATACTATGCCAAAAAAAAAAAAGACGGAAATCGACCGTTAAATAATGATATAATAATAATAATAATAATAATAATAATGTTTTATTTTACCTGGCAGAGTTACGGTCGTAAGGCCTTATCTTCCACTCAACCAGGAGAAGGGGAAAAAATTCAACAACTTACAAAATAATTGATTATACAATAAGTGATCTTATAAGTAATGTTGCACAAAAGAAGTAAGATAAGTTTTAAGGTACAGGTACATTAATAATTATTTACAGAAATTGACACCTTACTAATAATTATTACTATATGATTACAAGGATATAAGGATATACAAATTCACATCACTATTTTAAAGTGAAGTAAAATAATTATAATATAATATAAAATAATATATTATATATATATTATTATATATATAATTATATACATATCTAAATCTAAGAATGTCCTGTGGGGGCTGTGACAGCTACTCGTCTATTACGCGAGGGGATAAAAACAGGATTACATAATCTAGTTACAATAAACAATAACACTTGTGAATTGATTAAAGCGAGGGAAGGACTGAGGTCAGTGATAACCAGGGCCCGGATTATGATGACCTAAAGTTGTTTGAAAAATGACCTATAAAATGACCCTAAATTTGGATGAAAATGACTTAATAATTCTAAAGAATGTCCTAAAAACTGATATTTCATTTATAAAAAATTATTATTGTACACAAAGTTATAGACTAATTTGTACATAATTGTAAAAACTATGAACGCAGAAAGGATGTTGTAGGTCTAAAAACTATGTTCTTTGTTCTTGATTGGAGCATTTGAGAAGAAAAATAAGTATTTTTTTTTTTTTAAATAGGTCCTACAAAAAGTGTTGCATTATACTAGCCTAGTAATTTACTTAAATATTACCCCATGAGAAAAAAAGACGACAAAAAAGTTAATATACTCTATATAAATGCATGAAATGACTAAATAAGGAAGAAAATGACACGAAAATTACAAAGTAATGACGTAAAATTGAAATAAATGCCCTAAAATTATAAAATGACAAAAAGTGACCTAACAAAAATGCAATTCTATAATTTAGAGGCCATGGTTCGGATTTATCTACAAGTTGGAATTGTCTAAGCAGCATCAATAAAAAGATGATATGTCATTAGAATCCGGGCCCTGGTGATAACAATGAGAGAATATTGCTGTTGTTTTGGAAAGCGGAAACCAAGGCCGATTTAGTCAGATCAATCAACATAAAGAAACGTCGACATAATGGTTTATTCCTTTTAATTCGCTTGGGTATGTAATGAAACATTCTACACTTTATTCTTAACAATTTAAATGGAGCTAAACATACTAAAATACTTGGGCAAATCAAACAATGGAAATCGAGCATTTAGGTATTGTTCCCTTAGCACCAATCATGATACCGATGTAAATGTTAAACAATGTATTCATTCTGAATATTGATACTGATATTTTTAATTGTGTAATGTTATGCGAATATTCAATTAGTAATAATAGAAGTTATGAATAATGAATAAGAAGCCTGGTATTTAGTGTCCCATAACTTAAAGGAGCTGTTGGTAATAATTGAATGTAAACATGCATTTTAATAATGTATTAGCATCTTTGGTATATTTATGGATGGATTGTGTGCTAATTTTTCTTAACAGTTTGTGATGTCCATGAATAGTAATGAGGTGAAAACATGATAGAAAGGGGTAGATATGAGGCAAGGTTTCCACTGCAGCTATAAATATTCCTCAACATTCTACATGCCTATATGTATACACGACTCCATCTTTCAAAAAATATGACGGAAATGTACAGTGCATGCATTATGATGGGAGCATTCTTATAAAACACAGCCTGAAAATTGGCCCATGCGTAAGGAAACTGATGGCAGTTTTATCCTCTCTGATAAATCACCTAGCTTCCCTAGTGGCTATAAACAATTCCAGGCTAATCTACCCGCAGTATCAGTCAAGTAACACTTGCAAAGAGCACCTTGCATATGGTACACTTCTAGTTTACAATAACATTATTCCACCAGTCATTTTAGGTAGATTTCGAAGAAAAATCTACCTATTGCAATGGATACCATGTCATGATTTTCGAAAAATTCTTTCATATCTTTACGTTTCATGCTCCCCTAAGTACGAAACCACTGCCCGTCCCAAAAAAAATTTGTGATATATATACCACGTATATATATATTTATATCTTTACACGATAGCGGCCGTAATTTTGAAGATATTTGAACCAAATTTTAATATGTTATTTCTAGGCCCAATAGTTCGGACAAGTTCGTTAATGAGCAAAATTGGCCCAAGGGGGTGGTCGGGGGAGGTGGTTGAAATTTTAAAACATTTATATCTCAGCCCCTATGAGGTATAGAGGGAAAATTTGTTTGAATAAATTAGAGTACTCCCTATGGAGTTCACAGAGACACCAACGATTCGGGGGTTTGGGGGGTAAGAGTGGGGGTGGGGGGATGGAAATTCGAAATTTTCGAAACCACGTCTCGTGGGGTATCATTGAAAAGCTCTTGATGAGTACTCTACAAATCAATAACTAGTTTCTCGATAGCTCTCATTTAAGGCGGGATTTTGAATGTTTGAAAAAGTTCTCTTTCCTCTTTTTTGCAATTATTATTGCGGGTTTGTCATGCCAAGGCTAGAGAAGAAGAGTGCTACGCAGCGACAGTAAATTAAACCAAAAGCACTTTGAAATCTACCTCAGCCTGTAGGCTTGCCTAAAGGGATTTTTTTCATAGAGATTATGAGTTAATCGATATACTTGCGAGAACGAAGTTAGAGCAATTTTCGCAAATTTATCTGATGAAACTCATAATCTCGTGTACGATTTATTAAGACTATTCCATGAATAAAATGTAAAGGATTTTGTAAATAATATTATGTTCTTACTTTGTTGTCAATATTCTGTCAACCCTAAGATCACGGCATGAATCGATCGAGTTCCCAATGCTACCAATAGTACGCATCACAAGATTAAGGGCGTCGTGGTAGTTGCTTACATCAAAACGCTAAAAAAGCACATGAAAACTGGCTTCCACTGAATCGAAATTGTGTTTTTAATCAATGAAAATTTCTCTTATTTCAATTTCCAAACAAGTTACAGTATGTTGTATAAAATAATTTGTTTTCGTGCTGTTTAATGGCAACACTGCGCATTGCACACTGATGCTTTCGTGTCCAGTAACGACCAGACCATTTTACCCGATAAAATGCCATCCTCGGGATTCTTACAAGAATATTGTAAGATAAACGGCTGTGATTGGTCTATATCCGAGGAATTGCTAAACGTCATTGGTCAATATCAAACACGCGGCGGATGAGTGGAATAGTCTGAATAATTACTTCCTCAAGAAGTTCCACATGCCCTTGAATCCCTTACCAAGAAGAAACAAAATGGTCCATTTGCTCACACCAATAACGAAACTTACTGAACGCAAAGTCAAAGACTTTCCTTAAAAATTGAGGAGTGTCACTTTTTTAACAACAGATTACCCTTATTTAAAGGTACATTCGTAATACCGGAATGTATTTTCAGTAATTTCTCTCTAGATTCACGATTTAGACACTCGTTTAATTGAGATTTTTTTTTGTTATCATGTGTCCTCCCAGCACAATGTGTCTTCTATAAGGATCTTTAATAGATCTTTTAATAAGTGAAAATCTCATAGTCGCCTATATCCCAATATTAGGCGTGAAGCGTGAAGAAGTCTTCTCTTTAAACTGCAATTAAGAGCTTTATGTACTTTAATAGCTATTTATGTATCAAGTACGCATAATAACGCTTTAGCGGACGAATCTAGTATAGCGGCCGAGGCGTAAGCAGAGGCTGAAATCCTGGATGAGTCCGATAAAGTTCTTGCGTACGTGGTGCATACAACATTTAAAAAAAAAAAAAAAATCTGTATAAATTATATGAAATTATTAGTAATTATAATGAAAGGTATTTGTTAACGTCATATTCTAACAGTCATTTGAATCGCGGAACAACAGTGAACCGTAGTACCAATACGAAATGCTGTAGGGCCTATAGATGCATTATAATATATGAGTTGATGTTTGTAAACAATCCTGCACACGAACTAGTATTTATGAAAAGCTTATGATTATGAAAATATGAGTGGTAATCCCGATGAAATTTCAATAATAATAATAATAATAATAATAATAATAATAATAATAATAATAATAATAATAATAATGTAATTTCAGCCAGAATAATCAAGTACAAGGCATTGTCGATTGATATAAAAGAGTACATTTAAAAGTCAGATCATGCACTCCAGATATAAAAAATCCCTTTAGGCAGGCCTACAGGCTGAGGTAGATTTCAAAGTGCTTTTGGTTTAATTTATTATCGCTGCGCAGCACTCTTCTTTTTTAGCCTTGGCATGGCAAACCCGCAGTAATAAGAACTGAATTCGGTAAAGAGGAAGAGCCTACAACAACAGAATAGGATATAAGAATAGGATATAATATTCTGGGAGGCCGTGCGCAAGATCAGCAATGAATAAAATTAGCAAATCCGCTAAACAAGACAAAATTATGATATTATAATAATTCTTTTAAGTGTTATTATTTTCAAACATTAAAATCTCGCGTCATATGAGAGCTATCAAGAAACTAGTTATTGATTTGTAGAGTACTCATCAAGAGCTTTTCAACGATATCCCATAAGACGTAGTTTCAAAAATTTCGAATTTCCATCCCCTCACACCCAAAACCCCCGAATTTTTGGTGTCACTGTGAACTCCATAGGGAGTACTCTAAGTTATTCAAACAAAGTTTCCCTCTATACTTCATAGGGGCCGAGATATAAATGTTTTAAAATTTCAACCCCCTCCCCCGACCACCCCCTTGGGCCAATTTTGCCCATTAACGAACTTGTCCGAACTATTGGGCCTAGAAATAACATAATAAAATTTGGTTCAAATATCTTCAAAATTACGGCCACTATCGTGTAAAGATATATATATATATATATATATATATATATATATATATATATATCACAAATTTTTTTTTGAACGGGCGGTGGTTTCGTACTTAGGGGAGCATGAAACGTAAAGATATGAAAGAATTTTTCGATTGATTCCTTTAGATCCCCAGCTATTAAAAGCCTTTGACGTGCGAAGTTGATTGGTCTGAAGAGCACCACAATTTCTTGTATTATAAGAATAGTCAAGCCAGAAACTCTTTAGTAGGCTATGAGATGTATAGGCCTATATTGCAATTAAATGCTGGTGCATCCATGATAAGCAATGATTATATTATAAGAACGAAGATGTGAAATGTTATTGTTATATTTGTTGTTATTTGATGAAGTAGGCTCCCTGTTTTACGAATAACCCTGGTAAAGTTTCTGATTATCATAAAGAAACATGTTAGCTTAAAATTGTTGTTTTGTGACCAATTATATGCTTAAATCCATTTTAAATTTGGTGTGATTGGTGAATGCCATCTGGATTTTGTTTATAGAATGCCATGACGACATTAAAGTTCTAGGCAGAAAAAGCTGGATTTTTAATGCAGTTTTATGCAATCTTAGCGGCCTTGGTTGCTAATATACAATTATCCGGAGTGTTACCAATCCGACAAGCAGCTGTTCTAGAGAGCGCTACTAAAAAAAGGCTTTATGTTCAATGTAAATAAGTGAGATTGGTGTACATCGAAGAGAAGTTATTTAAGGAAAGAAATCATTTGATCAGACGGTCACCTTGTCGGTCTATTCTAGTTCACTCATCTCTATATATATATAAAAGGCTTTGTCCTGACTGACTGAATGAATGACTGACTGACTGATTGACTGAATGACAGGAATCAACGTACAGCCTAAACTATAACAGGTAGAGACTTGGAATTTTGACAGTACCTTCGTTTCATAATGTAGGTGCTCACTAAGAAAGGATTTTGAAAAATTCTGATTCTAAATGCCAAAAATTAAATGTTTTTGAAAATACTTAATCCCTGTTTACATAGAATTATCCATTCCAAATCACAGAATATATTGTTGCCAAATGGTATCAGGTGGGCTTGGAAAAAACAAATGAAATGCACTTTTGACAAATAAGAGAAGTTATCAAAATAATTCATGTTGTAAATAAATATTACAGAATGAAATCCACTAAAATAATGGAATCACATAACTTTCTCTACCCTGGACATAGAGAAAACAAAACGAGGTATGGTAATGTGTATATTATTATATTATATCGCAGGTTTTTGGAGAGAAAAGTATGAAGGCTTTATGGTAACATAAGAGTGGGAAATTTCCCGCCTCGATATTACAATTTTATGTTACAGGAATTTCTGTTTCTTCTTATTTAAACCTCTACCAGGCTTGCTGTGCACTGTACAAGCGATGGGATGCAAAATTCTAGATCCTCTATGAGCCATAAAAAATTATATCAAGCGTTTTCTGAGGGAATAGTTTGAGTGTAATAAGTCGTTCTTCCTATTTCAAATTATAAATGCCTATATAAGGACCTAGAATTTAAAATTGAAAATCCTTCATAAGCTAATTTCCAATTACAAAATACAAAACCCGGGCGACGCCGGGTCTTTTAAGCTAGTCTGTTATAAACACGATTAGATATACGGCCGTTGCATTGGACAAATTTCTTTGAAACAGGTTTAAATAAAACTAAAATAATTTTTATTAAGAATATTTATTAAAATATTATGACGTGTTCTTCTGTAAATTTATATTCATGCTAAATTACTAAGAAATTGACTTCCAGACGAATCACAACGAGAGGGAAAGGCATGCAGTATATTTGAGGTAATGCACTGCTTGCATGCAAGCTGATGGATTGGCATTATAGATGATGGATGTTTGAAAGGTTTTGTATAACTTACCAGATCTCCTATAGATTTTATAACTTCCGTAGACTATTATTGCTGACGAATCTATACGTCTATGCACGAAATGTTATAAACCCTTAAAAAGCAGGAGTTTTGTGGGGAACAGATCGGGAAGGGGTAGGAAAAGGAAAGCTTTCATGATCGAAGGCAAGCGAGCGTGTGGGGATGTCGATTGACAGACCGAATTCCTATTTCAACAACAGTTAGATATATTGCTGGTCATTACAATATGTTGCAGATATTAGGTTATACTGCGTCTCCACCAGGCACCAGCCCAACGCCGTCTCTCCCTTCATCAAACACAGGTTATCCCTTACATCAATTTCCATGCTATTACACTTGTCAATCCTCAATGTCCAAATATCCCCATTCCAATGGTTTAGAAGCCAGAAAGCAAACTAACTTACTTATTATTTCTAGAATAATGTTTTCCGGAACGTACTATTTAATAATAATGATGATGATTATGATGATGATGATAATACTTACTTACTTACTTAATAAATGGAAAAATACAATTCATAAACAAGCTAAAGGAATATTATCTATTTTATGGAACCCGAAGATTCATGACCGCGCTTACCTGAGCCCGCGATTCAACCCTATTCTGTGCTGACTCCATCCAACCATCCCTCGCAAATCCTACTTCTCTTAAATCTATCCTAATATTGTCCTCCCATCTACGTCTAGGTCTTCCAAGTGGTCGTTTTCCTTCGGGTCTCCCAGTCAATATTTTTAGATGTCTTTCCTTCCCCATGTCCAGCACATTTCATCCTGCATGATTTAATTACCCTTACTACCCGGTGAAGAGTACAGGTCATGAAACTCGTCGTTATGCAGTTTTCTCCAGTCCCCATTTTCATCTCTCTTAGGCCTAAATATTTTCCTCAGCCCCCTGTTTTCGAACACACTCAGATTATGTTTTTCCCGAAGAGTACTACTTAATAATAATAATAATAATAATAATAATAATAATAATAATAATAATAATATCAACAACAACAATAACAATTTGTTTTACCCGCCAGAGTCCGCGAGGCCTTATCTTCCATTTAAAAGGATAGAAAGAGAAATTAAATATAAAAACTTACAAACTAATTAATTATCCATAGAGCGACCTGATAAGGTATAATTACACAAAAAATAACGGAGTGTTAAAATACAATAGCAATAAATAACTTAGTATTAAGTAAAAACTATATCCTCTTACAGTGCAATTAAAATTAAACATAAAATTTTCTTTAAAGATATGGAAGAAATCATAAATAGTTAATGTAAATGAATTGAACTCATTCATAAGAAAGTTGGAACGTTATTTATGCAGTAAGACGTACTAAGCTATACTTTTAATGATTTTTTGTCATGACTTCAGGATTTCCGTACTTTTATTTATTTTTTTGTTAATTTACTATTATATTTGAGTGCACTCTGTATTTTTTACATATTTTATTGTTTTTATCATTGTGTTACAGGTTTCTTGTTTGATTGTAATATTGTTTTTACAAAGCAATTGCATTTAATACTTTTGACTATGTCGACCTATATAGCTCACTGAAGCAATAAAATAATAATATAATAATAATAATAATAAAAATAAAAATAATGATAACTGATTTTGTGTACAGCTGAACTTTGTCCAATGTAGCAACCCACTATAGTTAGAAGTTGTATTGTTTTATAACAGATGAGAGGACATGTGTACAATATATAGGCCTATATAATTTGTTTACCTATAGTTGAAGTAACTCCAATAAGCATAAAGAAAGTGAAATATAGGATTATGATATCACTAAAAGTTAGATAGCAATAGCCTACATTTTTTTAGAGTTATTTGCTCTGAAAGAAAGGGAAACTAAATTGCTATATACAAATAATAATGAATCAACTAATTTCTAGCGATAATTTCATTGAATAATTCATATTTTAGAGGGATGTGTAATAAAGTCACTTCATCTGAAATAACCTACTTGGAATTTAAAATTAAATGAATTCGTCTGAGACGAGGGGGTTTGCTAAGATAAAAATTACACGTTCCATAGGAAAAATTTCCAAGCAATTAAGTATCTTAAAAATCAGAACGGATTCAGAAAAAAATCTTTTCAGTTCTTTAAGTTTTATTGAATAAAGCAACAGATGAAATCACAGTTCACTTGAAAAGATGGCGTGATGTTAAAAGAAAGAGATAAAATGTAACGAGAATGAGAAATCTGGAAGACAAGTTCTATCTTCTCCCCTGCATCGTATCCTATGAAAAAAAGATTGTCATTTGACAGACCTTCTCTCTCTTTCCTCCATCTTCGTCAGGCCTTCGTTAATTGAAACCAGGAAGGAAATAAAAAATCGCAATGCTAAAAATTCCCCTATTACAGCTTTATTTTTCCAGTTCAGGAACTCTAGAAGTGGTAACCATAATATGATCTTGAAGAATTTAACTTATAAAACCCTTATCCATTATTTACTTGAAATATATTGATATATTTATTCGTTGGCTGTATCCATTCTTCAAAATTCTGGTAAGAAATAGGGCTTGCTCATCTTTACTTCTTATATGAATATACTGGTTCCACATTAAAATAAGTTAGGCTAAATCCACTGGAGATCACTGTTTAAGCCAAATATAGTTTTGCCCATTAATACGAGGCGAGTCCATAAAGTAAGTTTCCCTGGTGCCGTTTACAGAAACAAATCACAATTTTATCGACATATATATTCCAACAGATACAGCGAGTATCCAGTTATTATTCAACATATTTGCCACCGGAATTGAAACATGTGTGAAATCGTCAAACTAACTTTTTAATACCTGTTTCGTAGAAGGGTGCCGCCTGGGATTTGAACCAACGTGGGACAACATCTCCTCCTCTCTGACATTTTCTGTTATTCCCTGTCATTTCTTGAAGTGTAGGAAAAGATGGAAATCACCGGGAGGGAAGTCCGGGCTGCAGGGTGGGTGTTTAAACACTTCCTAGAAAGTCTCCTGCAGAAGTTCGGCTGGGAGGTGTTTAAACAGTCACCCTAAAGCCCGGATCTCGTGATTTCAATCTTTTCTTACACCCCGCGAAATGAAAAATAATGACAGAGAGGCGAAGATGGTTTTCACTCAGTGGTCCAAATCCCAGGCGGCAGACTTCTACGACACAGGTATTCAAAACTTGGTTCCACAGTGTGACAAATTCCTCAATTCCGGTGGGGAATACGTTGAAAGATAGCTGAGTGTTTTTATTTGCAGTTGATGATCAGTTTAGGACTGGTTGGTTATCAAGTTTTTCCATTTGTGTAATATGATTTTCTTAAATATTGCTATTATTCAGTAATACTTGTAAAATTATAATGTAATAATATTACTATATATGTGAAACCCCATACTATTATGTTTTTATTAACTAAGGATATTGTTCTAACACTAAATTTCTTTTTAATGTGGTATGTCAAGTTTTCCATTATCAGATCATAAAGTTAACTTAAACCTTTGTCAGTGAAGATTCATATACACCCACAGCATTACATCACTACAATATTACAATATTACAATAGAATCTTTAAGAATGAAGACTTAACTAAACAGATGAGCAGAAAGTGCTCTTCTTCGCTACCTTATCTTGATGAAGAAGAATCATGGGGAGATGACCGATTAAGATATGTTTTAAATAGTGTAAATATGTTTGGCATAGTGAAGTAACTTATGTAACTTGCATTTTAGTAATGAACAATGATAATTAATTATCAATATTAATCATTATTATAATAAATGTTTTGAAAAAATATGATGGTATTTTTAAAAGGGATATAATAGGAAATCCTAGTTGTGGTTTATCAACGTTTTCCATTTCATAACAGATTTATGATATTCATGGTAAAAGTTGATATACCACATGAAAATTACAAATTCTAAGAAAAATACATCAGAATTTAATACAATATGCTATCTGCATGTATTGAGGTTTATAATGCATGTTTTCCTTAAAAGAATTCATAACAGATTTAAGGGACATTTTTCAAACTTTAACCACACATATCTCAGAAAGAGAATAATGTGGGTTATCAAGTTTTTCACCCACACCCCTCATTTGTCTTGTGTTAAGTTTTTTGGCATAAATTTATGATATTTCGGGGGCAAATTAGATTACATCTGGCAACGCTGCGAACTCTCTTCTTTACAGGCCGGCATGCGCGTTACACCTGTTGGAGTATATGAAGCAGGAGGAAAGAGAAGTGCAAACTCCCTCCCCTCTTTCTGTGCCAGCTAAAAAGGCAGTGAATGGACTGTAGCTCTAGTTTCGGTCCTATTCTGAATAATTCTAAAATCACATTACATCCAGTTTTAGCCAAATGTAGTTATGGAGTCTTTAAATCCAAAATTAAAAAACTCATGTAACTTAGATTTTCATCCCTTTTAAAACAAGTTTATCTTCCGGCGGGGGGTACGCCGTAGCGTAGTGGTAGAGGCGCTGCGCTACAAACAGGAAGGTCGCGGGTTCGATTCCCGATGAGGTCGTTGTGGTTTTTCAATTGGCCTAACCCTTCTGGTGGCACTACGGCCCTGGGGTCGACTCAGCCTCTAACTGAAATGAGTACCAGGAGCAATCCTGGGGGAAAAGGCGGCCAGTGACAACTTTACCACTTTCATGTGCCGAATGTCCAAAAATCTGGGAGCCTCAGCCTCCTGGACCCCTCTGGGCCTCCATGGCCTGTACAGGGATCACTTTACGTATCTTTTGGTACCTACTACTATCATGATAATTTATTTTTCATTATTATAATTATTCTTCTATCAATTGAGTAATGCCTTTACTTCAGTTTTTGTCTTTTTCCCCTAGTTATTTGTCTATTTAGTTTCAAGGTAATTTTAGGTTAAGATTATTTAAATAATGTAAAACATGTAAATGTAAGCATGGAACTGCCCCCGAGCACGAGCTCCTGTTTTGTATTGAAGTATTTTAAAATAAAGGAAATTAATTTTAAAAATGTCTGGGTTCGTGAAAACGATGGATAGTGAGCCATAGGCCTATGCCAGAAATCTGTTAATAATCCTCTCCACTGACACCTTATTCAAGAAAAATCCTCTTGTTGTTCTCTGTAAGACTCTGGATGCTTTAAGATTTTATTCTAAAAATCACGAGTCAGTAAGTTATGGCGGGTTTGATTTGATTTTTATAGTCGTCACCAATACTTCTCCAAATAGTAGACATAGTAGACATATTATAAAACCATGTGTCATAATACTAACTGTAATTTTAAAAACCTGCTAAAACATTGCTCAAACAATTCGTCATACTAGTCATACTTTAAAATTGTTCTTAATTAAATAAAATGATGGAAACTGGTGTAACAAAGTGTTAAAATTATTTTATTTAAAGAGTGATAATTGCAATTATGATATGCAGAAAATAAATTATTTTTAATCGATTTCCGAGTTAAGCTCCAGATCGATTCATTAAGGAAGGCTTACGGAAGAAGAAAGGTCTAGTGATATAAGCATTTGTGGAGGAATATGTGGGTAGTGTTATTTGCCAAAGCTAATTGTATAGCAACTTCCAAAGCCGTATATGAACACTCTAAAACAATATGTTATCATGAGAACTAATTTGCATTTGATAAATTCATTCTAATGTGAAATATGTAAAATCGAAAGTGTGTGGATATGTGGGTATGTATGTTCCTTATACAAATCTACATTTCTTGAAAAATTGCACGAAATTTTTGCACACATACCCAGTTCAGCCCGGAAATTAACGCGGTCAACATTTAACAAACCACTCCTTCCCTTGAAAAGAGTTATATAATTTACGAGAACATTATACAGAATTAATGAAAATGCAATTCAATTCTCATGACAACAGTGCATTGTTTTCAGTGATTGTTTTCAGCTTTGGAAGCTGCAAAATACTGGACTTTAACAAATTCTGATGCTATCAATGTAATACTTTGGTGAAAATAGTTAATTAAGAATAAAATCCACGAAAATGAAGCACAATGTGATGCAGTCACATAACTTTCTCTACCCTCGACATGGAGAGTATCAATTTCTCTCCTCACATTTTTATGTAGAATAAGAGGTCGTATTGTAGGGACAGATTAAGTGCGTGCCAAAGATTATGCTATATTATCAGAAGTGGGTAAAAAATCCTATCCATTGATACGTTATTCATAGCTGTAGGCTTTTTATTAGTTGATAAATAGGGATGTTTATCATCGACCCTAAACATCTAAAAGGAGACAAAATAGGATGGAACATTTTTAGTCCTATGCGCGCAGTATATTACTGTATTATGTCCCAGGTTTTGGGGGAGGAAAGCATGAAAGTGGTATTGAATTTCTTTTTTATTTCAGCTCCGAACCGGTTGTATGGTAACATGAGAGTGAGAAATAAAATATTCCTTCAAGTCAAAACAATTTTACGTTACTGAAATTTTAGTTTCTTATTTCAACCCTTCCCAGGAATGGTATGTAGAGGCAACGAGGTGCAGAATTCGACATCTTCTTTGAGCCATGAAAAGCAATTTATAGTGATTTCTGAAGTAATAGTTTGAGTCTGATAAGTCATACATAACCTACCTATAAAAGGACCTGGAGCAGGGTTGCCAGATCAGAAACGTAAAACAGTCGTACCAACAACTGAAAATAGTCGTACTCTAGTTAAAATCGTCGTACACTTTGCGAATTGTCAGGATGATGATGATAATAATAATATTAATAATAATAATATAATAATAATAATAATAATAATAATAATAATAATAATAATAATAATAATAATAATAATAATAATAATAATGATTGCTAAGTAAGGTACTCTGTACAGACATTTTTTCTATAAATGGTGGTAAAAATTTGCTTTTGTAAGTTCTATAACGTGTTACTGCTCCGCTCACGCATGCTGACTTTGTTGTTCACCGCTACTACTCAACTAACTGGTCTCGCGTAACTGTATATACACATACCCATTGTTGTTGGTACTCTTTGTCATCGGCTACCTGCAGATGTTGCAGGAAGAATTAAAATAATAATAAAATATTAATACATTATAAACCATAAGAAAGTAAAGATTTCCAAATATTATTTAAAGAAAAGTATACAGCCTCTTTTGATATGCACGTGTCAACATATTATACTATTAATAATAACATAGTTGGAATGTGTAAAAAGTTAATTACTGTAATAAACACTTACATTACATTACATTAATAATAACAATCATATGATTATTATGTTTGGTAAAAATAAAACAAAAACAATAAAACCAGCTGCTCTTTATCGGTATAATTTCTTTAGAGGTTTGGATTGCTTCGTTTTGCACACGTGCGGCTAAAATATAAAATATTTGGAGAAGAATAATGAGAGTAGCAACAACAATACAACAATGCAACTTAAGCGAGGTGCGTCACCGGCCCGTGAAAGCCTGTAATATATAAATGGACTGAGTTTTATTTGACAATGGCTATTGTAATATTGCCATTCATTTAGCGACATGTAGGCATATTCAAAATAAACTACGAAAAAGCAAAAACTTCATGCTTATCCAAATTGAAAATTCTGCAGTAGATGGCTAAGAAATAAACAGAAAATGGCAGTTAAAATGCTAACATTAAAAATAGTCGTATGAATAGGCATACGACACACGGTTGCGTCGTACGTCGTACAAATCTATGAAATAGTCGTATGTGTACGACTATAGTCGTACGTATGGCAACGCTGACCTGGAGTTTGAAAATAAAAAATCCTTCATAAGTTAATTTCAAATTACAAAATACAAAGCCTAGGCGACGCTGGGCCTTTTAAAATATTTTTTATATTGCGTATGTGCGAGAAAAATAGGACAATAAACAAGTCTATCATTAGACGTATTGCTTTGGGCAATAGTGTATCGTTAGTATAACTTGTATATTATTTCGGAGAATTCCATTACCGAGTTTTAGGGTTTTAAGTTATGCAGTTAATTTATTGCTAAAAGTGTGAAAAATTAACCTTATATTCAAACATAGTATAGTAATTTTCACCATATAACGTTAAAAAATACTAAAATGTTTAAACTGCTACGTGAATATATTATAATTAACAAAATTTTACAATGAATGAAAAAAGTTTTCGCACGTTGACAAAAATGGAATTTTCATTTATCGCAGTAAAATAATATAATTATTTTATTAGGATACAAGTTATAGGCCAGTCAGTAGATATATTGTATTGCAAAAGGTGCTGTAGAAGCTTTTATTTCTGGTTATTGTATTAAAATGTAGGCTATGTGTAGTGACCCCTCAATCGAAAACTAATTTTACGGTGGAACAATTTTTATCTACAATGTGCGTACTAACTTACGCATATAAAGTTGCAAAAAATGTATTTTGTAATCAAAACGCTTGTTTTACAAGATATTCAGAGAAATTACGTCTATTAATCTATCGACATATTTATTTTCAACACATTATTTTGTAGTTTTAATGTTTTTAAATTAAAATGAATAACACTTTTTTCCTCACATAGTTTTACTTCAAGGATTAAATACAAAACTTAAATTATACCCTTGCGAGCCTATATTTTATATGGGTTAATATTAATACCGAATTCCTTACTAAGTGCCAGTATGGTACTTTATGAGATTCATGCGGGACGGGAAAATGTCTCTCCATCTGTCTGTCCGTCCGTCCGTGTATCTGTACGCGCGATAACTCAAATACGCTTTATCGGTTTTTAATAAAACTTGGTATACACATTTATAACGTTCATGAGAAGAAGCCTATTGATGTTGGAACAAATCGGTTCACCGGTACCGGAGTAATGCCTAATTTAGTGCCTATTTTATGGTAATATGTTAGAAAGAATTTACATGCAAATCAGTTATCATAACAGCATACTGTTTTACAGTGTTCATATTCGGTTTTTAAAATTGCAATACAGTTAGCTATGACAAATAAGAGTATTCATTTACATATGCTTATCAAACTAGACCGTTAAACTGAGCGAGGTGGCCGAGTTGGATTCGCATTCTGGAGGTCCCTGGTTTAAGTCCCAAAGCCGACCAATTTGACATGTTTACTTTATTTTTATGTGAATGCGCGATTGTCAAGATACCACATATCTGTATAGTTCTGCTTATTCTGGACGATTTTAATCTGATTTTTTAAAAACTAGATCTTTCTTCTTCCGTAAGCCATACTTAGCTTAATGGATTAATCTGGAGCTTAACTTAGAATTTTTTTTTTTTTAACTTTATTTTCTGCATATCATAATTGAAAATTTAGCTGATTAAACGAAAGCACTTTGGAACTTTGTTACATCAGTTTACCTGATTTTTTTATTGTTATTTTAATTTTAATATAAAATAAAGTTCATTATTCATAGCTGACTAAATTTGCTGTAGTAGCATTGATCAGCTTTATTTGTCTGCATATTCCGATATTCCATGGCGACTTTCACGGTGAGAGGGAAACAATTTGGAGAAAGTTAAACAGGACACATACCAATTGACAAAAAATCTTGCAAGATGAAATAATTTGTTTACATACCTGAACGAACCGTTCCAATAACAGTCCATGAAAAAGTGACCTCATCAATTCGATCTCCTTGAATCTTGCCAAGTTACTCTGGAAAAAAAATTGACACACAATGACAGATTACAAAATTAATACTTTTACTATTCTAGTTTTATAACTAAAAACTCCCTTCGCTCATTGGGGGCTCCGCCCCCAAACCCTCCCTGAGGTTCTCGGGAAAGGTTTTTGGAACTTTCCTGTGGTTTACAGCCTAAAAGCTATATGTGTACCAAATTTCAAGTTTCTAGCTCATCTGGAAGTGGGCAAACATTAATGTCAATGAGTGAGTGAGTGAGTCAGCCGTGTGGCTTTATATTATAACACAAATTAAATACTATATATTAATTATGAAAACTAATATCTGAAGAACAAGGAAATGATATATGGAACTATGTAGAAAATAACTGATACAGAGAAGAAATAAATTCCGGGGTGCGCTGGCAAAGAGAGTTAAGTCCACTTTCTTGTTACTGAGAATTAGAGTGACTTAACACACTATACCAGCCCAACATAGCTTTATAGATGGATAAACCCATGAGGCAAACATCCATAACTACCGTACAATTTTGATAATGACTTACTGGACTCAACACAAATGTAGAGAACATTTTTATCTATAACTCTATGGACATATATAAATTTTTGAGGATGGTGTACCGCGTACCCCGGAATTAAGTTAATGCTAATGTGTTATTTATTCAGGAGCAAAACAACTCAGATATTGAAAAAAAAGATTGTAAAAAAAAATCCTATGGATTTGCCACCATAAAAATGAAATAAACAAATAAATAATTTAACGATATTTTATTGAAATAAAATCATGTAAACTCGTAACAATGGGTGAATATTTTCAATTTAGATTTTTTTCAAAATTAGTTTAAGATTATGATTTTCTACTTTATTTAAGTATGTATCTGCTAAAAGTTTGGGTTTAGGGTAGAAGCTAAAAGTAACCTATAATATTTTGTATTCGACGCCTTAACTATTTTAAACCATGTAGAATAGCATGAAAAAATCGAAAATTAATGTGAAATCTTAACGTGTGTGCACATCACCGTAAAGCTGATGGCAAACATTTGATATTAGGCTAAATGGATTGTATTTTCTCAAGTTATTGATACAAATCTATAAATAAAAATTTATAAGAATATTATCCTGCCGGTTTATCATATGGATGTGAGACATGGCCGCTTACTCTTCAGAAAGAACATAATACCATTTCTAACATTATTTAATTCCTACTACAGTTGACAATATAGGCCTACATAATTTATTCCTTCTTTCTTTCTTTCTTTCTTTCACCTCCCCTTTTAGGATTTAAGCGACCCAAGCCGCCCGGGCCTCACAGGGCCGCGACCTGTCGGGAGATGGATTATCTTTGGATCACATACATACATTTTTGACCAGACAAGGACATGGAGGGCCTCCCCGGATGAGTGATCAGCCCAACGCGGGGCCACCTCCGAGACAACACGAACACATAGGACGATACACACCATTCACACACTCACTCAGAACAAGGCGAGGATGGGGATGAAGATGATAATGACGGCCAGATGATATCCGGGGACCACAGGGGCCTAAGGTTACCTCGCAGGTGAGGGAAAACCCCGGAAAAAAACCTCACCTAGGTAACTTATCCCGACCTGGGCCCTATTTCATAAAACTCTACAGGTGTGACAAATACGACAATTATGTCAAGTCTGACAAATTTGTCAATATGTCACGACAATTGTATTTTTCATAAATATTACAACTTTTCCTTACATTACAGGCAAATTAATGTAAATTGTCAGACTAAAAGAACCCATTTCATAAACGCGACAATTTTATGTCAAACCTAAAGATTACTTTAGTACACTGTAGATGGCTCTCATGTAAGCATGTGATAATTGATCACAACATCGAATGTGATACCTAAGCAATCGATTATTACTATCGAAAATAATTTAATTATATTTCTCTTTTAATACAAAGTCACTGAAATTGAAAGTTAGGTTAATCCATTGCCTAAAAACACTGGGTGGTTTCATGTCTATTTCTTCACCACTTTCACTACTACCAATATCACTACTACTAGTGTTCGTTATTAACAAGACAATTTAGCAAGTTTGTTAACAAAGTTTAGATCACAAGAAAGTTTGCCAAGTTATGCCACACATTTACATAACCTACTCTGTTAGCCTACATATGAAAGATTGCCTGTCACTTCTGTAATGACAATTCTACATTTTTTGTAAATTTGTAAATATGTCAGCAAAAATTAATGTTTCATAAATGGCAGGTATCCTAAGATTTGACATATTTGTCAGACTTTTACCTGTAAACTCAAAAGTTTTGAGAAACAACAATATGTAAAATTGTCATACAAATCTACAAAATTGTCATGACATTTATGTAAAGTTGTCAGCTTTTATGAAAAACACAATTGTCAAAATGTAAACTTGTAAGACAATTTTATGTCACCTGTCACCTGTAAAATTGTAACTTTTATGAAATAGGGCCCAGGAATCTAACCTGGGCCCGCTGCGTGAGAGGATTGAACGCATCCCCTGAGCCACAGCGGTGGACCATAATAATTTATTACTCTTTATAATTATGTGCTGTTTTAATTTAATTTTAAATATATCAATATATTCATTGACCCCCATGCACCAAGCATTTCTCTATGTCTATATGCCTACTATTTAATATTATTGTGTGTAAGAAGCCATCAAAATAAACTAGGTCCGCTCCTATATTGTTTTCAGTGAGTTGTCATTGTTAATATTAGAGGGAATAAGGAGAAAAAACGTTTATTGAAATAAATTCGCTCTCTTTGGATACAATGAAATTTATTAATAATCTGAGTGTGTTCAAAAACAGGGTCTTTAGGAAAATATTTTGGCCTAAGAGAGATGAAAATGGGGACTGGAGAAAACTGCATAACTACGACCTTCATATCTTGTACTCTTCATCGGATATAGTAAGGGTAAATAAATCACGGAGAATGAAATGGGCTGGACATGTTGCCCGCATGGGGGAGGAAATACATCTCTTAAAAGTATTAAATGGGAGACCCCAAGGGAAAAGACCACTTGCAAGACCTAGACGTAGGTGGAAGGACAATATTAGGATAGATTTAAGGGAAGCAGGATTTGCGAGGGATTGTTGGATGGAGTTAGGACAGAATAGGGTTGAATGGAGGCTCAGGTAAGCGCGGCAATGAACCTTCGGGTTCCATAAAATGCACAACATAACAGCAGCAGGTGAAGATATATAGTCTTCTAGACTACAAGTGACTGAAGATGGTGTATATATAGACCTACACCGAAATGCATCTCATTATTTAAAACGATAAACCCAAGAAGCAGTAAGCCGCATTTTTGATCATATAGAACTCTCCATGAACTGAACTCAGAAGAATCTCTATATATATAAAAGGCTTTGTCCTGACTGACTGAATGAATGACTGACTGACTGATTGACTGAATGACAGGAATCAACGTACAGCCTAAACTATAACAGGTAGAGACTTGGAATTTTGACAGTACCTTCGTTTCATAATGTAGGTGCTCACTAAGAAAGGATTTTGAAAAATTCTGATTCTAAATGCCAAAAATTAAATGTTTTTTTAAAATACTTATTATCAATTCCAAATCACAGAATATATTGTTGCCAAATTTTATATGATGGGCTTGGAAAAAACAATTGAAATGCACTTTTGACAAATAAGAGAAGTTATCAAAATAATTCATGTTATAAATAAATATTACAGAATGAAATCCACTAAAATAATGGAATCACATAACTTTCTCTACCCTGGACATAGAGAAAACAAAACGAGGTATGGTAATGTGTATATTATTATATTATATCGCAGGTTTTTGGAGAGAAAAGTATGAAAGTGATAATGCTTTCTGTTTAATTTCATCCCCAAAACGGTTTTATGGTAACATAAGAGTGGGAAATTTCCCGCCTCGATATTACAATTTTATGTTACAGGAATTTCTGTTTCTTCTTATTTAAACCTCTACCAGGCTTGCTGTGCACTGTACAAGCGATGGGATGCAACATTCTAGATCCTCTATGAGCCATAAAAAACTATATCAAGCGTTTTCTGAGGGAATAGTTTGAGTGTAATAAGTCGTTCTTCCTATTTCAAATTATAAATGCCTATATAAGGACCTAGAATTTAAAATTGAAAATCCTTCATAAGCTAATTTCCAATTACAAAATACAAAACCCGGGCGACGCCGGGTCTTTTAAGCTAATATAATATAATCAACAAGAACAACAGTACCTTTACTGTATAAATCAACCTGTGTTTGTTCCAACATTGACTACTGCAATTAGCAGTTAAATAGACACTATAATAAAACAATTTTACATTCTATAATAATCTACTTGCAACAGATTATACACATTCTTGACTACATACTATTTTAATAATTGCAACACATGTAAAGTATATGTTTTAAATGTAAATAGATTTTAATGAATTTAGAAATATTTAACTCTGTGACAATGTAAATAGTATTTTAATTGATGATGTAAATATGTGTACTTCTTTTTAGCATATGTATTTTTTTAATATGATTCACAACTCAGAAAAGATTATATTAATCTAGTAATATATATCTGAGGCTAACTGCGATTTTTGGTTTATCATTATTTGAGGGTATAAGGCGAAATATTTTATCACTAATTTCCTTAATATTCCATGAAATAGATAATATTCCTTTAGCTTGCTGAGGAATCATCTAGTGTCATTAAGTAAGTAAGTAAGTTATTGATAGCATTAATGTTAATATATTAAACAAAAGCATATTTGCGGATAAACATTCCTGGTCATGAGGATATTTTTTCCCCTGAAAGCTAATAATCAATTTTGAACGGCAATTCAATTACTAGCCTTATTTTGTAACAGCGAAGTAATGCCCTAGAAAGCCCCAGCGATTATTGATCGGTTTCGCAATATCCAGGGACATAATGGAACTATTAGACATATGGCAGTTTCTCAATACTAGCGAATATTGACATAATAAACAATAACGCACGACGGTAGAATACCGAAGACAATTGAGCTCGTTCTATGAAATTACTGCAACATCGTAAATTTATCTATTATTTCATCAGGCCGTTGTCTGTTAATAGGAAGAGAGACAAAGTTTGCACATTGCTTTAATTTATACAATTTCTTATAATACTTTTTAATTTAATTTTGTTACTCTAATTCAGCGGTTCCCAACCGGTGGGTCGCGGAAGGGTCGCGACTCGATCCTAAAACTATCAGAAACAATCGAATCAGAAAAGATAAGAAAAATAAAAACAAATCAAATTGTGTTTTAATTGTTTTCTTGGTTCTTGGTTCTTGGTTTCTGATGGTATTCACCACTATGTTTTTATGTGAACGTACTTTTTCAACTTTGGTTTTCCTGAAAAACAAATACAGAAATCAACTCAATGTTGAAAGTAACTTAAGATTAAAAACATCTTCATTCTATCCTGTCATTGACGCGTTCGTTCAATCGAAATAGTCCCAAAAATCTCATTAATATAGTATTTTTACTTCAAAACAGCAATTTTGCCTGAAAAAATTAAAATGGTCTTTGTGTACTTTTATAATTGTACTTTTTATCTTCTTAGTTAGTGTTGTTCCTAGGAGAAGATAAAAAGTACAATTATAAAAGTACTTGTTAGTGAGTATGAAACACCTTTTTGCATATATTACAAACATATATCTATTGTTAAATAAATAACTGTTTTGCTACAAAGTGCTTATATTTTGTCAACCATTTTCATATCAGAACACAAATTGTTTATCAATAATCAATCTGTATCTTCAAAAAAGCATATATAAGCTTATATATATTTGTAATATTTGATAGTAAATTATATATACACATGGAAGGGGTACGATACAAATAAGTTTTTTACTCCACCATGGACCGATGGACCGTGGAGGTATTCCAATAAGGAAAGGTGGGTCGCCAGCTGAAAAAGGTTGGGAACCACTGCTCTAATTGATAGAAGATTGGTAGCACAAGAGTTATTCCAAAATAAAATTATCAATGGTATAATTGGTAGCAATGTAGTTTTAAAACGTATTAAATTTAATGTAGTACAATTAAATTTAAGAAATAGGGAACTGTTATATATTCCAGTCATTAATTTAACAATTAATATAACAAGACAAATTAAAAACTAAGCCAAATCGTATGGAATATATAACATTTCATGAAGAAATCCTGTGTACTGATATAATGATAAGTCAAAATCCAGAAGAGCATTTTGAAGTGAACAGAGAATTTAACTGTTTACACATTTGAATTAAAGATGAACATTCTAACATTTTTTTAGTTAAATTGTATTTATTACAAATCGTTCCTGTATCTTCTTCTTTATCCTCACACATTCATTTAATGTATTGTATTTTTATGTTATACAACACTAATTGGCGAAACTACGCCAACTGTAGTTGGGATTAATACCTGTAGTTGGCAGAATAAATAAATAAATTAATATATATATATATAAAATTTTACTTAAACGCTTACAGCTGATATACTTTGTGTGTTTTTTAATTGGAATTACTTTTATGTATAGATGGATATTTTAATTTACCAAGAAATAACTTCACTACAAGATATGGAAATAATAATTATTTGAAAAATGTTGTAAGAAGAAAATATGAAAGTTTCGCATTGTTCTCATAATGGACGGTATAATTACCAAACGTATGTTTTTGGGTTTAGCCTACGTTAATCAGTAACTGTTGAGGATCACTAACTACAAAATTAACAAAACTGAGATTTTGATGGACTCGTAAAAATAAGACAGGCCTTTACATTGTCTTCAAGGGGTTTTAGCAATATCTAGTTATTATTTTTATTTAAGTTATATTTATACTCCTTTTAGCTATAAGGTCATATCAGGAGTTCGGGAACCGTATCTATGCAATAGGGTAGGCCATGGAACTATTGATTGTCAACTGTCTACTACTGTTGGAGTAATTTTTATGGTGTAAATTTTAACTGATATTAATTTAAATGGATATGATACAGGATGAAATGGTGAGATGATTCATGGTATGTAAATATCCAAGTTGGCATTTGCGTTTACTACTGGGAAAACCATGGAAAAAGGCCATCTCAAATTGGCCGACCACGGGATTTATACTTGGGACCTCCAGAATGAGAGTCCAAAACGTTACCATCTCGACCAACTCGCTCGGTTATCTAATTACTGTCTTCACACTAATATGTCAAAATGTGACTTTCTTCAATCTCGCTTATTGCTAAGTGAGAGTTTTAGCAAAACTTGCTCATTACACTTTAATTTATTTCAGCTCTCTTTTCATTGGAAATTGTGGAATTCTTCAATGTAATTTTCAAGAAATACCTTACAAAAATGAACATCAATTTGCATTCTTACAACATTGACAGAGATTGGGCTACTAATATAACCCTTCTTGTGTAATGTAAGTTATTTACATTTTGCTCTTAATTTAGTACTCTTTTAATTTGTCTAATAATTATAATTTTTTATTATTTCATTCATTAACGGTACCGTTTTAAGGTTTATAGATTTGGAAAACTGACAAAGAAAACATGTTTGTTTAAAAGGTACTTTAAAGTTGAATATAGAATAAGCTGTAGGCTACATGGTAAGAGACGGCCGGCTTGGTCTTGTGGTTAGCGTCGCTGACTGCAGATCCGTCGGCCCGGATTCTATCCCCGGTACCTCCTCGGATTTTTCTGAGGTATGGAGGTGTGTCAGGGGTGCACTCAGCCTCGTGATTCAAATTGAGGAGGTACTTCATAGAGAAGTAGCGGCTCCGGTCATAAATTCCACCATTAACGACCGTGGGTGTCGGTATGCTGACCACATGCCCCTCAATCCTGCCATCTGCCTGTGGTAGATGACGCAGCGGTAGGGTGGTAGGCCAAATCCCTCCAGGGATGTAGCGCCTTGGAGTTTAGTTTAGTAATTGGTAAAAGAATAATTGGCACTTATAGTTTTTTGTGTCTCCTGAAAAATGTCTTTTTTCCACTTTTGCAAAAACGGTGAATTAACTTATAGGACGTCTGGCTGTCCGCGTGTTTGTACGTTGTAAATCAAATACGTTTCATTGGATTCTCATAAAACTTATACGAATTTATAACATTTATGGGAAGAAACCTATTGATACTGGACCAAATCGGTTGACCAGTACCGGAGTAATGCCCGATTTATTGTCTAATTTATATTAATATATAGTTTTAGAACGAACGTATCAAATACAAATCAATTCTCATTACAACATATTGTTTTACAGTGTTCACATACGGCTTTGAAAGTTGCAATACAGCCTGCTTTGAGAAAATAATAAACTACCCACTACCCACATATTCTTTCGCACATGCTTATCAAACTAGACCTATTTTTCTTCCGTAAGCTCTGATTAATGAATCAATCTGCAGCTTAACTCGGAAATCGATTAGAAAAATACCTTATTTCTGCATATCATAATTCCAATTATCACTGATTAAACAAGCATCTTGGCAATTGTTTTACCCGATTTATTTCAATAACAATTGTTACAGTATGAATTAAATTACTTATATTACTTTTTTGCTGTTACATACTGTTTGGTGTTTGGTGTTTGATGTTCAATTGTTCCCTGCATAGTCTTCAGATATCTTATTTTTCCCCTGATTAGTTTTTATATGAAAACCAAAGCTGGAGAATGAAGCCTGAATCAAATTAATTATCAAGGGAACTTTACAGTCAATTTGCTTTCTGCATATTTTCATTTACTGAGACTACATGTGAAACTAGAGGTGAAGGATATTGGAAGGGGGCTTGGTTTTTAACGACATAGGTTCTAGTTGCTAAGGAGAAAATAGAAAGAAATAAAGGATCGGCAGGGGGGAATCTTATTGTAATTAGTCGTCAGAGGTCTCTTCTTCCACCCCCCACCCTCTCATTCTCATTTCTACATCCAAACCTTGTGCCCTTCGCCTTCCAATCTAATTTCGTAGTCATTCTCCGTATGCTCACTTTTTTAAACGCTTTTTCCTCCCCTACTCTTCCTTAGGTTTCATTTCTCCATCTCTTTCTGTGTTTGACTGGTTCCAGCTCTCCAATCTTCTCATTCAAGCATCGCAATCGCCTACTTATACTGCCTAATCAACTACCTGTTATCTAACAATGCATCGATAAAGATTTGATTTACATTTATTTAAGATAGCTTTTTAACAACCAGGGTCACCAACGATCACAACAATTAATAGATTAAAATTTAGTAAGTGGTACAAGAAGTGAAGTATAGGAAAACATATGGTAACTCGAAATTTAGTAAAAGAACAGCACAATAAATATAAAAAGGACTGGAAGTAATTTTGGAACTATTAACAAACCATGAATTGAATTAACATTATACATATATATACATTAACATGTATAATGATATATATATATTGCCTACGTATACAGTGGACTCTTAATTATTCGAACCCCAAGGGGAATTAGAAAAAAATCGAATTATCGAAATTTCGAATTAACCAAAACTGTGACTTAAAAAGAAAATGTTAAAAATAAACTCATTGCAATAAATAATAATTATTGTATAGTGAATCTTACCTTAATGACTGCCATCCTGTTGTTACGATGCTAAATGAAACCATTTTTTTCACACTAAATCTGTAACCCTAAATTTAATAAAGGAACTGGTGTATGCTCCACGCTTTGACATTTTAAAATACAGTTACACTTTGAGAATAGAATGAACACTAAAATTTTCACAGAAGTGTTGAATCCCTCCAAGACAGCAGCGGAGGGTATGAACTTGGCATACCATTGAACATCTATTCAGCAGAAGGAAGATAACGGTGGTTAAAAATACACTTTAGTACGGTACCTGCTGGCTGCTAGCGACTAGGGTTCTTCAGCGAATTAGAGAATTCTTGTGGAATTCGTGGAAGCAATTAACTTTTGAAATCCTTACAACATTAACACGAGACAAATTTTGGCTTCGATTTATCCAAATTAAGCTTAAAAAATTCGAATTACTTGCAATTCTTTAACATACATTTATATAGGAATTTCAAGGGGAATGAGTATTTATTCGAATTATACAATATTTCGAATTATCCAACGTCGAGTTAACCAAATTCGACTGTATATGATTTTAACTGTGATAATTCCAAAAGTGAGAAAACCTTAACACATCCTTCAACATTTTTAAATATATTACATAAGTCTCCTTTGATATTTAACACACGACTTAGATGTAATAATCCCGGACATTCCAGAATAATATGAGAGGAAGTTACAACCTCTTTTACATTTTGGGCATGAATCCTTAACAGATTTCTTCATAAGATAGCCATGGCTAAGGTTGAAGTGGCCAATCCTCAAGAGTGTTCGGAATAGCTGGCTCAGTAATTGATTTCCGGACGAGCTGCAATTTCGAAGAAGTGCATTTTCAAGTTTCATCCCAGTGTTTCGTGACTTAACATATGATCAATGATAGATAAAGATTATAATTTACCTAGACACTGTTTTCTAGTGAATATTTCCAATTTGAACGCTAATAACATTTAAATGATGGATTTTGGAACAAGTAAAGAAAGTCAGTCAATTCGTTAGAATTTTTGGAGTAAGGATTGAGAAATATCTATAGGTACTAACTAAGCACACACTTTGCATGAAATACATGTGAGGTAGAAGGTAACATGGTAAAGATACTTGGATAAACATAAGAAATGAGTTATAAAAATTATAAGTTGTAAGACATTTCTTACAAAACTTCTTCACCTTATATAAATAAATAAAAATATATAAATATATAATATATAAATATATAATATAAAATATATAAATATATAAAAATATATAAATAACATTTAATTATGAACACACTAGGATTATAATAAATTATTTAATATCAGGTACCCACAATGTAAACACTAGAAGAAATAAGTCAAATTTAAACATATCGAATTTCAGATTAAACTTGTCCAGAGGAACATCTTTTCATAAAAGAGCTAAGTTACTTGTTACAACCATATCTGCGAGCAGTTTTATATTTGCAAAAAAATCCTTTTTAGGTGATGATAACAATTATTCGATCATTTTACTCCCTGAATGAATTTTCTTGTCACAAAGAAGAAATGAATTTATTTTAATACATACTCTTATGTTCCTTAAGAAATCCTGTACAGATGGTACTTGCTTGTGTCTAATAAAAATTCTTTCCTGTTTGATTGATTCATCCATTAAATCCAATAATATAAACTTGTTTCCGTTTTATTTAACTATGTCTTCATTTTCGTGATTTTTTTAAATCTCTTTCCCTAAAAATTGTAAATTCTTTTGATGTATTTACGTGAACGCTAGTAAACGCTAGTAAAAGATCCTTAAGAGGGGTTTACTGTACGTCTTGCTCGTAAGGAAGTTATAGTACGATATTATGGCAATATTTTTCAAGAAGATAAAGGGAATCTTTTCGTGCAATTAATTTGTAAAAGATTCCTTTCAACCTACCCATATCTCAACAAATTTATCAAGACCTGTATTAATACAAACAACTTAGGCCTACCTTTGCACGAGGTCATTTCTTTGTTTCCACCTTAAATAATTATAATTATATTATTTCGTTAAGACGTTTTAACAATTTTTGTTCTTTTGAATGTCTTATCCTGTAAGGATTGAAGATCTAGAGGAAAACTTGCAGATATTGAAGTATCCCCATTTATTATTACGAAATAAATGTTTGTCTTGTGTCAGTTTAAATAAAATGAAAAATGTCCATGAGGAACGTAAAATTTGATAAAAATATAAATCTGCCATAAAAGCAAAGGTATATGTCAACCACCGGAGGCGGATGAAAAATAAACATAATATTTATGTTCCAAAAAGCCCCTTCTATAAAGAAAAAAATAATATAAACTGGATGACATTGAAGTGACAAATCTCATGATAACAGTAAGAGTCATTACTATTGAAAACTGTAAAATATGTAAAAGAATTTGGTGTCCTTGTAAACTAAAAAAAAACAGGCTTTTCATGCGTTAAGATTTTACTTTTTCATATTAAAACCCCATGTATCTAGCAAGGTTAATGTCTCTTCATATAACATGTTAATATTACCGAATTAATTTGTGTAATTTTATTGATAATATAATACCAAAAGATGTCTGTTAATATTTAGATGGAGGTAGACGACTTTAAAAATAAAAATAAATAATACATTAGACATGCATAAAATATTTTCATCGTTTTCTTCTCATATCGAAATTGCCTAAAGAAAAAAGATAAACAGAAGTATTATGCCAGAAAATTGTTGGTATGTTACATTCTTTTTTAATATTAATGGATGCATTAATATTTTTCTGTAGTATAACCTTTTCTAATTTACTGCTAGGATATCCCAATAAACTAAAAGCGCTGCAGAGGGACTAACTATACAAAGCAGTAAGTAAAAACAATAATAATTAAAGCTACTAGTAACATAGAAATGTTTAATGTCATAGGCCCTACTAATAGAAGAAAGTATAATGGACTAATTATATGCCATTTGATTTTTAGATAATACATTTTTTTAAGATTTCTTAAATTACTCGAGATGTTTGAAATACATTTAAGGAAAATCTGTATCTTATAGCTAAGGTAAGGTGAATGATTAAAAATAATAATAATAATAATAATAACAGTAACCGTTTTTTCTCTTCAACTCAATTAGATCCAGAAATATACATCACACAATACTCCATAATATTGAATACAAAATTCATACAATGTTATTTTAAACAAGTTAAGTGATTACACAAATAAATATTGAAAAAATGAATGAATATGAGATAATTAAACATGAACAGTTATGTAACAAGTAGAACATCGTAGAAGTGAAGAAAAAGAAATATCAATAATAATGGTAATAGTGACAAAAATGAAGCACGTTACAAAATCATATATGGTACATGGTACATATATGGTACAGTAAAGCTTTGGAAACAAATATTATGCTTAACGGTTTTGACCAGAAACTGCTAAACCTTAGTTACAAATTATTTATTGAGAATCCGGCGATCCCTGATATTACAATTAATTTAATGCCACATAGAAAGAAATGACTCAGCATAAAGGGAAATCCCAGCATATGCTATAGGAAACAGAAAATTTTGTTGCCCCGTCAATAATATTTCGAAACAATAATATTTATATCATGTTGAAAATAGTAATATTAAAGTTTTATTTGGTAATTGCAGTTTTTCTTCTGGAAATGTACTTGAGTCTGAATTAAGACTATCATTTAGTCAAGTCGAAGTTTTGGATATGATCTTAGAGAAAATAAGTCTCATTAATAGTCGCTGAGCATGTAGGTTATACTTCGGAAAAGAACATTAAGAAACTTAGTGTTTTTTTCTTTCTTCAATACAAATTTTAACAATAATTCTATATAATTTTAATAAAATTTATAATAACCCATCATCTTTATCGTTAGTGACTTTCTTCTTTGCATAATCCGTAGGCTATATACACTATCATTTACTCACTGTACTATAATTTCTGTAGTGTTGTAGCAAAAACTGTATGTACGATTTTGCAATTTTTATTGTCTAGATATGTTGTAGCCTAGAAAGCTGTTACTGGTATGGCAAAACATGATAATGTTTATTCATGTTATTTGCAGTTCTTATTGATATTGTTAGTCACTGATATTTAATTTTTTGTACATAAATATTATGGCAAAAAATAATATGTAACATAATGAGAATATATATATATATATTATACATATGTAACATAATGTTTCGCTATCTTAAATATGTAGGAAAAAAGGCGGATCGACTCTTGTAGCTGAATATAATATAATTTGTGTTAGTATTTTAAAATATTATTAATAATTAATATATTCAGTTTTAAAACTATACGATTAGAAACCATATTCTGGTTTTCGAAATGGGCTAAGTCAACGGTCAAGACTAGAACAAATTTCAATACATTCCCTGCTATCCTGTGAATGCAGCTAGGCATGCGCAGTGGCTCATATAGGCAATTTAGATATTTTAGTCGGTCCGCTTTTTTTCCCTACCTGTACATATCAGCTTTTGCCATAACACCGAAGATATGATAGTCTTAATATGCACTACAATATGTTGTGAATGATCTTTCGTGTAATAAAAAAGATACAATAAACTAATGCAGCTTTAGTAGTATTTTCATATCATTGAATTATTTCTATCGTCACTGTTGTGTAGTAATAAATGTTGAGCTGACAGTCGAAGGATTCATTGCTAGATTTGTAGCCTATGTAAAACTATAGTCTACATGCATTTAGATTAGACAATGGAGGCAATCTGCTCATCAGCGAAGGGTCGCAACGTCTGCATTCGAATGGCATGTACCGAGCAGCCCTCTAAGGAACGACAGGGCACGGAATTGAAGGTGACAACCGAGAAATAAGTTTCTAGATATACGTACCAAACCATTCCGACTGCTCCTCTTTTTTGTTACTGTCTCGCATAGATTATACGTCTATCAGAGAAGACAACTGTAGATATGTTTAGTCGCGAAATAAAACTTACCTTAGATCCTCTTCTGGCTCTAAACATAGCATTTATTATGGTCCAAGACTCTATAACTCTATAATTAGGTCACATCCAGAAATAGTACATATCAACAACAAAAAATTCAATAAGTTTATAAAAATCTTATTTCATAGTTCAAAAGTTACTTCACTCTGTACTTAGTAGACAATTAAGGAACTATTTTATTTGTAATAACTCAGGGTTTCCATTTTTGTTCTTACTACTTTTTCTTTTTCTTTTTCTTTTTCTGTTCTTTCTTTTTTATTATTACTTTTTAGGTATTGATTTAATTATATTTTCTTTACGTATTTGTAATTTGTATTTTGTAATGTAAATGGCTGAACTGTGCCCGAGCACGAGCGCTTGCTCATTCGGGTGGTCTTGTTTTGTTTTGTATAAATATATTTTGTATCCTTTGTGTGGAATTTATTAGTAGTACTATTGTTAGTATTATTAGTGGGCCAGGATTTTAATGACATGTCATCTTTTAAAAACAGGGCATCTTACATGAGGAACTCCAACATAGCCTAGTCCTGAGAAAAGTTATTGCATCTCCACAACCAACCAAATTTATATGTGAACAAGACACTGCCTTAAAATGTTAATTTTGTTTAAGGGGGCACATACAGCTTTCGATGCTGGAAAATAGGTGAAGTTTCATTATTTTTGTTCTCAGCAATGAATTGTTCTGTAGCCTTGCAATCTGGCATGCTCTATGTAAACAAGTTCTAGAATTGCATACTTTTTTCAGAATTAATTTAACTATTACAGTTAATGGCAGCCAAATTTTGTGCACTGAAGTGCCGTTTCCCTGATAACTCAAACATTTATTGACATATTGCAGTGAAATTTTGCATGCAAGTATATTTGATATTATTAAACAACACTGTCTAGAATCATTGATGTAACTTTAATAGTTAATTTTTTTCAAGATATTTCTGATTAAACATTTCTAAAAAAATTAACACTATAATTTAAAAAAAAATCTATTTACACTGCAGATAATCCAAAGATCCTAGATTATGTTGTTCATATGATATATACATATGATACATATCTATACAGTATGTAGATAGAAAAAAGTCACTCAGAAATATTGGTATTTATGAAAATTATCAAGGAAACAGCACTTCAGTGCACAAAATATGGATGCCATTTTGTAATGATAATTACCCATTAACTGTAACAGTTAAATTAATTCTGAAAATAATATGCAATTCTAGAACTAGTTAATATAAAGCATGCCAGATTGCAAGGCTAAAAAACAATTCATTGCTGGGAAAAAAATAATGAAACTTCGCCTATTTTTCAGCACCGAAAGCTGTATGTCCCCCCTTAATTTCCTGGAACACTAACCCAGCCACTGTGTTTTATGCTATACAATGTAAATAATATGTATATTTAGACTAAATATCCTGAGGTATACCCTCCGGGTAAAACCCAGGTTGTAAATAAATATCTAACTTAAAAAAACTGGTAAAACATGGATGTTTCCCAATAGTGCAGATACAGTATTCTGATCATGACTCCTACGTTATAAAAATTGTTATTTTAGGATTTCTTTGGTCATTTCCTTCCACTTTTTAGGTAGATTTCGAAGAAAAATCTACCTATTGCAATGGATACCACTTCATGATTTTCGAAAAATTCTTTCATATCTTTACGTTTCATGCTCCCCTAAGTACGAAACCACCGCCCGTCCAAAAAAAATAAAAAATTGTGATATTTATATATATATCTTTACACGATAGCGCCCGTAATTTTGAAGATATTTGAACCAAATTTTATTATGTTATTTCTAGGCCCAATAGTTCGGACAAGTTCGTTAATGGGAAAAATTGGCCCAAGGGGGTGGTCGGGGGAGGGGGTTGAAATTTTAAAACATTTATATCTCGGCCCCTATGAAGTATAGAGGGAAACTTTGTTTGAATAAATTAGAGTACTCCCTATGGAGTTCACCAACAATTCGGGGGTTTTTGGGGGTACGAGTGGGGGTGGGGGTGAGGGGATGGAAATTCGAAATTTTTGAAACCACGTCTTGTGGGGTATCGTTGAAAGTCTCTTGATGAGTACTCTACAAATCAATAAATAGTTTCTTGATAGCTCTCATTTGACGCGAGATTTTAATGTTTGAAAATAATAACACTTAAAAGAATTATTATAATATCATAATTTTGTCTTGTTTAGCGGCTTTGCTAATTTTATTCATTGCTGATCTTGCGCACGGCCTCCCAGAATATTATATCCTATTCTTGTTGTCAAAACAAATGATTGTAGGCTCTTCCTCTTTACCGAATTCAGTTCTTATTACTGCGGGTTTGCCATGCCAAGGCTAAAAAAGAAGAGTGCTGCGCAGCGATAATAAATTAAACCAAAAGCACTTCGAAATCTACCTCAGCCTGTAGGCCTGCCTAAAGGGATTTTTTATTTTTAAGTCATGTTATAAATTTAATGTGATTACTTGGTTAATTTCCCCCATTTCATATTTTAGGTAATTAAAAAAAATATTAGTCATTATTTTCTCGTTTTGTGTTGTTTCTTGCATTATACAAGAGTTTCTGTGCATTTACTTACATTGAAGAATATAGGAACTCTAAATAACTTATTCGTATATAAATAAATCTTGTTATAAATTTAATTTGGATACACAGAAAGACGGTGTTTGCTATTTGCATTTAACCTATGTAATTAACTAATTATAAACCTTTAATTGTGTCAACCACATAAATGTAGAAAATACAGAAATCTGACGAATTAACTAGTATTTTTGTAGTCATATTATAGCTCATTTTAAAATAAATGTTGCTTTTTAATACCACCGTATACCCTCAATTTTATTTATTATTGATAGATGTTCCAGGGAGAATGTACTGCCAATATAATTTACAATGTATGTTTATTAATTGGGTAAGTTAAAATTACAAAATGATAAATTAACTTATCTTAATGCATGAAATTCTTTTAACATGATTGTCAATGAGATATCTCAGCTTGTTTACTATGTAATTAAAAATTTAAATGACTAGCATCAATATAAGTAGTATAAAAGTAGCTTGGTCATTAAGGCATACTATGCCTTCTTTCATACTCACTTGCAATATGGTATATAGCTATGGGGAAATTCTGCTGGTGCCAGAAAAGTTTTTCTCTGGCAAAAAAAGATCATAAGAGTAATAAACGGCATCAAAAATACTGAATCTTGCAAACCCCATTTTATTGAAATGAACATTATGACCTTGACTAGTCTCTACATATTACATGTGCTACAGTTTGTCAAAGATAATTATGATGATTTTAATATTAGTTCAGATAAACATAAATACGAAACAAGAAATAAAAACAATTTAGTCCCTAATTTTACAAGATTGAATAAAAGTCAGAATAGTTTTAAGCATGTTGGAATTAAACTTTTTAATAAACTCCCACTAAATGCTAGAAATGTTAATTCTAAAAGGTTTAAAACAGTAATTAAGCAATGGCTAAAAAGCAAGGCATTTTACACTATACAGGAGTTCGATGAGACAAATCTGGATGATCTGGTGTTTTAATAGTTTTAGAATTTTTACACTGATGATGTCTATTACTTTGTATAAGTTTAATGACAGATAAATAAATATTATATTATTATTATTATTATTATTATTATTATTATTATTATTATTATTATTATTATTATTATTATTATTATTATCAGTGTTAACCTGTAAAAGGGATAACTCAGCTTATGCTTATTATGTAAATTAAAGTAGCTAGCATCAATAGGCCTATATGTGGTATAAAAATAGCTTGATTTCATATATGCTAAATGGCATTATGTTAACCTGTACAAAAGGTTCGTCGTATAATTTAAATCGATAGACACACAATAACATTGCCATACGCTATTACAGTTTGATTATGTTTATGAAAACATTAATTAAAACACATTGAGTTTGAACTCGCTGTTATTCACTGTTCTTGTAGGCAGCTGAGTGCTTAGTGGATAAAACCACTGTTGTTATTTTGTTATTTTAAAAGTATTTTAGCTCATCAAAATCGCGGTCCTGAAACTAAATTTAGTACAAGAAGCCAAAGAGTGGTTTGCTGCTAATGGCTTTATGTTAAATGATGACAAGACGAAATGTCTAAATTTTAAAGTAAATGCAGATGCAAGTTTTTTAAATATGTGAGGTGTATATTTAGATACAAAATTGACTTGGGAGAAACACTTTGAATATATATGCAATAAACTATGTAGTGTAGTGTAGGCTACTTAATGAGAAGACTGAAAACAATAATAACATATAAATACATAAAAGTGGCATACTTTGCGTATTTTCAAAGCATTCTAAACTATGGTATAATACTATGGGGTAACAGTCCTCATGTAAATAAAGTCTTTACGTTACAAAAGAAAATCATCAGAGTCATGACTAATTCTGGTTATACCGAATACTGCAAACCACTCTTTGTTAATCAGAGAATTTTAACAATGACTTGTTTGTATATAAAGAGTTTATTAGAATATTTTAAAGACAATATTAGTAATTTCACAACTAGGAGTGACATACCGGTACATCAATACGACACTAGGAACAACAAAGCATACAATATTCCGTATAATAGGCTATCAAAATCAATAGAAAGCTTTGAATGTATGGCTATGAAGGTAGCAAATAAGATGCCACCCGACTTATTTATTATAAATTAACTAAACTTTAACAAAAGTATCACTTGCTGGCTCCTAAAGAAACCATTTTATAATATAAGTGAATTTATGGAAATTAAGTGTCCCATTATGTTGTAAATATTACTGTATTAATAATTGACAATGTCTATAGAGTAGTCTACACTCAATGACTCTAAAATGAATTAAATTAAATTAATTAAATTATTATTATTCTCACTAGCCTACCTGCTAGCAGGCTCTTAGTAGTAGAAATGGTAAGAGGTATGGGAGTGTTGATCACATGTGCAGTAACTTATTAATTTCAGATTACTCGCTAAATTCCAATTGTAGCAGTCAACCAATATTTTATTTTAAGCATGTGCCGATTCATGTGGTATGAGATGTATGGAGGTCAGTAGATAACTTCTTGTTGGAAGGCTAACAGAATAGTAAATTTGTTGTACAGGAAAAAGATATATAAAACATGACATGGCAAGAGATAATACATAATTTTCCTTTCAAGTGAAGTTATGCTATGTTATATAGGCCTACATTGTGAAATCCTATATTACCATACCTGCTTAATTCCTTAGTGATTAGTAAAAATTAATAGAATTGGGTTTCCACAATATTATAATGTTGCCCTTAAGCCATTATAGCATTGAAGAGTTTGATACTCATTGGCTGCTGGTCCATCGCATCCCATGAGATGTCCCTATCCTTCACACAGGATTCTATCTCCTATCCAGATGTTTCCAATTAACTTGGGGAACACTTTGCCAGGAGTGGAGCAGGGGTTGGTACAGTTAAGAAAATGGGATAATAAAGAAAACACATAACACGAGACCTTGATAGCGTGAGCTATGCGCTCTTCGCTTCCTTCTCCTATTTGTTTCCTTCAGAATCACTAACATTTGTATATATTTCTGAGGAGCCAGTGCGTCCATAAATAAATATTAAATAATTTTGTACAGGGTGTTAATGAATAGCACCGAAATATTTTAACTGTCTATAGAGGAGACATAGACAAGCAACCTTTATTAGGTGATTTTTGCTCTATGGATTAAATTTTGAAATGAAATTTCTTTAGGCGCGCTAGGAGTAAATCGAGTGCTAGCCCAAAGTTGCGTTACGAAGAAAATCGTCACGAAAGTAGCGGGGCTGTGACGGACTGCATAGAAAACAATCAACTCAATTAGATTTTAAAAAATTCCAAAATTTAAAAATCCAAAATGAAAAAAATCAAAATTCCACAATTACAAATAGAAATCCAAATTAAAAAAGTCTAAAATTCCAAAATTAAAAAATCGAAAACCCAAAATTAAAAAATTCAAAAAATAAAAAATTCAAAGATCCAAAATTTTAAAAATTAAAAATTAAAACTCCGAACATTCCAAAATTAAAAAATCAATGATGCAAAATTTTAAAAAATAAAAAATACAAAATTTAAAAAGTCCATAAACCCAAAATTTAAAAACTCCAACAATCCAAAATTTAAAAAATCGAAAAATTAAAAAATCCGATTTTTTTTCCTGTTACAGCATAAAATCTCTTAGGTCAAGGCCGCCACTGACTTCTAGCATTTGAAAAAATGCAAAACGAAGATTTTTTTTCTTAACACTGTAGTTATGATTAAAGAAAGCTAATGCAGTGGCTGCCAGTCATGTGATTAGTCTGTAAATTTTGCAGATTAAGAAAACTCTAAAACATGATGCCTATAGCCGTTGATAATGATTAAGTATCAAGTTTTAATCGATCACTGAGAAGGCATGAAGTCAATTTAATGAAAACATTAACCCTATTTCGTTTAATTATTGACTTATGAGCACCAAATTGTAATGACTTTAATGCCCTGTAGCATACACATTTTATGTCATACAGCAAAAATCGCTTGATAAAAGTCCCCTTTCTATGTCCCCTCTATACACAGGTAAAATATGTCGGTTTTATTATTTATTAACCACTTGTATAAATAAATCTTTCCTAATCCCTGAAACGGATGAATGAGCAAGTATAGATTCAAACACTCGTAACATTTCCCAGTGAGTGTGTTGGAAGCTAATGGTGATCTTTAACATGATGAATTCCATGGCACAGGATCAACGGATTTCCTTCTCTTCCGAAAGAAGGCATGTTGAAAGGTTTCACGCTCCATAATCTCACATCATCGGCGGATTTCAACAGATGAAGCGAATAGTCCACTGAGAACTTATAAATCAATAGGCTAATAGTCTAATAATTTAAAATATGACTGAATGAGAGATATTTCCTATATAGATATGTACGACATTATAATTTATTATAAAATATTAAATTCGTGGAATGTAATAGGTAGACCTGAGATTTTAAGGCAAATGCCATTTTTTTCCCTTATGAAATAACATGAAAATTGTTAAATATGTTGACATTTCATGATAAATCACTTATATTTAAAGAGTTTGTTAGTGCCCTAAAATGCCTATTAGGACCTTTGGAGCCTATTTTTACTATTTTAGTGCCTAAAATGCCTATTTTGTACATTTAAAATAAAATTCAACTTCTGTAACTTTTCAAATCATTTAATGCACATCCCTGAATGAAGAGCTGAACAGGAGAGGGTGGGTTTTTTCACAGAAACTTGATTTTCCAAAACAATTGTCGCCAAAGGAATGCTGAATGACGGGGAAGGATTAGTTAAAAACAAGTAGCAGGTATATAGTAAGAAGGGACATAGTCTACTGTGTCAATTTTTCATATAAACCAAAACTGGTTTTGATAAATGTATTTTTAATTCTGTCTTAATTTGACAATTATTTCTGTTACCACGTTTCTTACAGTAAAAAGATCACGTTACAGTTCAAGAGCATATTGTACTATTTTAAAGTCTACTTTCTGTCTATTTACACATTTTTAAAGCATATTTTAAGTGCCTATTTTATATTTTAAAAGCCTATTTACTTGTTCTAAAAGCCTATTTTAGGTGCCTCAAACTAATTTTTTAGAGCCTAAAATCCCAGATCTAGCCTAATAGGACAACATATCTTCTTTTCGACACCGCTTACCTTAACACCATAGGGTTTAAATGTAGGTAGAGTTGGATTATTCCCACAAAGTCTCTGGCCTTGAAGACAAACCCAGCCAGCGAGCTTCTCGTTACGTCTCGTTATCAAGATGCGCGAATTCGGTGCGCATAAGATCAGTAAGCTACCGCTGGGCAGAGAGTGAACATCATGCATCATGTCGTCAGTCGTAGAAAATACAATAATAGTTGAGTGGAGGGGTGATGCTGCTGCGAGAGAGACAGACAACACGTGGAGCGGGATAGGAGAGCTGAGCCAATCAGGGTGCAGCTACCTCCCCTAGCCAGGAACTCTACGAGCGGTGAGACTCGCTCCTAAGGTATATACGTAAAAACCCAGAGACGTTGTGGAGGTAATCCTACTCTAATCTTCCACTGACTGCACATTACAAAATACGTGTGTTTTGAAAATAACGTCAAATGACGTTTTTCCATAAACTGAAAGTTATTAAATAATTGTTACTTTTAGCAGGATTTATTACGAAGACGTTAATTAGCATAACATTAAAGAGCGAATAAATTTTACCATATCATTGGCATAAGTAGACAATTATTTCCTCATCAGACAACGTTTGTAGTATGATATTTACTGATAATGCCATATAAAATGATAAAATTTTCACATCAGCAGAGGAAGTTAATTCATTAATTTAAAAATCACATTAAGTTTTCTTGTTTGATATAAAAGAGTCTACCCTCCTCTTCATTACATAAATTTAATGATGTTCAGCGTTATTGAGCGTAAAAAACGAGGAAATTAAAACAAATTAGTTCGCCTGGGAAAAATGTTTTAAATTACTAAAATTAAGAAATAATAAATTCAGGACATGTTATGAGTTATAAATTACTGTGATCATACAGTTCAGGATATTTCAAACCGCTCGGTTTTATTAACAATCAACACACAATTTTAAAGCAAATGTTTAACAAGTCTCTTTAATAAAGAATTTAAAAATATATACAAATGCATTTTTCATTTGTTTCATACATCAATGGTCAGTTTGCACCTATTCTGTTATTAATTACATTCAGTAACTATTGCTGGCTTCTTCAGTCTCTTTTAACTTAATACTCCTGAAACCAGCTTAAGGGGGACATACAGCTTTCGATGCTGAAAAATAGGTGAAGTTTCATTTTTTTTTCTCTCTCCACAATGAATTGTTCTGTAGCCTTGCAATCTGGCATGCTCTATATTGACTAGTCTACAATTGCATGTTATTTTCAGAATTAATTTAACTATTACAGTTATGGGTAATTATCATTACAAAATGGCAGCCAAATTTTAATTATGAAACCACCTACACATAGGCAACACGGCTATGACAACATAAACTGTACGTTCACTTTTCCACATAGTCCCCAAGAGACTGCAAACATTTATCGGAACGGTCAACCAACTTTTCGATTCCGGATGCATAGAAATCACCTCCTGCGCTATGTAAAGACACAGACAGGAATGGGGGAAAGTATTGAAAGTACAGGAATGAGGGAAACCGGAAAGAAATGGAGAAAGGAGAGGAAAGAAGAGATTTAAGGAGAGAACTGAAGGGGTTGTGAGAAGGATTGAGAGAGGAACTGCTGCAGCGATTCAAGTGAGAGATATGGCAACATCCTCCATACAGTCCAGACTTAGCACCATGCGATTATCATGAAATTATGTTAAAAATCTTGATAACTTAAGCCAAAAACATAAGCCGTCACGGTGGCTCATCTCAGCGCGTGAGCCAGACATGCCAACGGTCTCGGGTTAAAATCCCAAGGTAGGCGGGCGTGTCATTCGTGGTGGACGAAGCCGTCACTTTGAGGGGTTTTCTCGGGGATCCTCCCGTCTCCCACTTTCATTCATTCCACCATCACTCTCCACTTCAACTTCCTTTCCCCCTCATTATCATCCCGTTCCCCTTTACTGGTTTTCGGGCCAGCTCCTGCTGCAGGCTCTGCTACGGGCCTTTCCCCTCCTATCCCGTTGCTTGTGGTCCGAGAGTTGCTGGTGGTGTGCCGTGCTTTGGGGCTCTTGATTAGATGGAGGTATGTGGCGCACGTAAGGGTGTGCCGCGCCCATGGGATGCGATGCACGTGGAATGGTCCTTGTTGGATGTAGGGGAACTCCGTGGGGGCTCGTGGTGGAGTCGGTTGTCTGGGGGGGCCTTAGGGCATGAACATCATTCCGTCTCCTAGGGCTCAGCCCCTGAGCCGCATTTATTCATTCATTCATGCCAAAAACTTCATGCAATACTTCATTTTATCATAAGAGTATCATTGGAATGAAGTAGAAATAGCTTATAGGACCAATCTTTGAATACGTGATTTTTAAATTCAAATCAGCTCAGGGTCCTTACTTCCCATCGAACTCGAAGACTGTACGATTAAAATACTTCATTACTAGAGCAAGGCATTTAATGGCCATAAAACAGTGAAAAAATGAAAAACAAAAAATGCATTTATGGCCTAAATATAGTGAATAAATGACACAATTTTAAAGACCCATAAATTTACTATTATTTTTACAATTGGATTTTTAAAGTAGTGAGTTGCTAATTAATTTAATGGAAGACAGTTCGTTATTTATTTAAATATACAGTATAAAACACACTTATTTTGTTACTAAAAAAGTAAGTAAATTTATACTACTTGGACACCATTGCGAAAAAAGAAATTCTTTGCGAACTGGCATGCCCATCAAATCGCACCTAGCAAATATGTGTCATTTAAAAAGGAAGAAAAAATCTTTATTGCTACGAGGCAAAATGCTATGGTGCCTGAATTAAAATGAACTATGAAAACTTGGTGGAGTTCCTCAAATAAAAACGATCGTCTGTTGTCTGAAAGTAACGTTTTGTACATGGAAAAGCTCCTCTCTACCTCCACTGAAACATGACTTTATAATGCCAAAAATGACCTAAATATTGCCAAAAAATTACCTACCTCTTTAAAATGACGAAAAGTGCAAAATAAATTTAAAAAATGCAAAACAAATTGACCTTATTTAATCAATTGACTCATAATTCACATTTGTTTATATCAAGCTATCATTCAAACTTCAAATAAAAAAGATGCAAAATCATTGAATGCCTTGCCCTATTTATTACACATGGAACTCTTTTCTGAGAATGAGGAAAATTTGAATGGATTAAACACACCTGTTAAATGTAGCCTACCCTGAAAAGACTGTAACTAACATGTAGCACATGAGCATAGAGAAGTATCAGGATTGTTGACAGGTGGGGATAGGGTAGGCCTAACTTAACCGGGGAGCTGTGACGTCAACATAGATGTATTCATATGAAAACTCTAATTACTTGATTATACTCCGATTTATGTTTTGACGTTATTTAATTTATTTAAAGCTGTCGTATTTCGTAAAGTTTAGCTTCTGCATTTAATGTCATCCTTTTGATAAGAATATACAGTTTCCTAAATACCATATTACGGAACTGGCATTAACATTTCAAACTTTGAAACAGAATATTTTAAAAATGATATTTTAACTACAGTTTGTAGATTTTGAACTTCTCAAACCCTTTCTGCAACGTCTGTTAACAACGTCAGTCAGCAAAATTTCTGTATCGTTGATAAGGAGTATCGACAGGTGCAAATCTATGAAGAAATAATACAATAGGCCTAAGATTTGTGTATACTTTCAAAGTAATTTGACTGATACACGTGTACTTTTTAGTATTTTAATCTTTCATCATATTGAATTTCTGGACACACATAATGTATATTGTATAAAATCCCCAATTTTTTTGTATAAATGTTTCAGGGGACACTTATATAACAAAATTAACAATACAGCTTAATTTGGTTCACAATATAATCACACTATTTGATACATAGCCTATAAGCTATGTTCTCAGTCACTATTTCCTGATCTTGTTTTTGATAGTGGTTTATAGGAGGTTTTTTACTTCATACATTATTTTATAGGCCTACATCCCACTATCGGAATGAAATTCATTAATGCTGGTATGAAGTCTACTTTATTTCCTTTCAGATGTTCTATTAATTTAATATCTTCTGATCCGATTTATCAACGACATTTACTTGCTACAATTTTCTGTTTTCAACAATTTCTTTATGTCGTATCCTACAACAGAATCAAAGAGAAGTCCGCATAGATGCAAAGATACATACAGGTATAGTCCAGTTATTCATTGCATGGTCAGGCGGCTTCAAAGGAATAAACCATTACATCGGTGCTTCTTTATTTTAATTGATCTAATTAAACCGGTCTTCGTTTCCGCTTTCCAAACCAAAGCTGACCTTAGTTCTTCCCTAGCTTTAATAAATTCACACGTGTTATTGTTTACTGTAACATGATCTTGCAACCCCGCGTTACACTCCACGCGGAGTTGAGTAGTTGTCAAAGCCGCCGCAGGACAATCTTAGATTTTGATGGCTGGGAAAACTAGCTGATTGGTGCGGTAAAAATAAAGAGCAATGGTTGAGCTGTCGGCAAACTTTTCCTCCTAACAAAAGGAAGCCGCCTGGCCATGCAATGAATAACTGGACTATATGCATACTGGGTGTTCGGAAATTCATATTACAAACTTCTAGGGCTAGAAGAGGGGACTTAGTAGACAATATTTCGAATAGGAACCCATGTCCGGAAACGTACCGTTTCCGTGCTACAGCCATTACAATGTGTCGGATATGCCGGTATTGTTTTGCAACCGGAGAGGCAGTACATGACATCAGAAGAGCACCATGTGAAATGAAATGACGTAAGGTACAGAAGTAAATGACGTTTTACTCATTACATACGAAAGTCAATTTTTTTTTGTAACAATACCAAAGTAACAAGAAAACTTTCATTTATCACAATATCACTTGTGTCAACAGTAGAAAAAACAAATTTGTATTCTACACTGGATCTGTCCCATACGAAACTGCTCGATATGACGACCACCAGTGTCGTTGCACACATTGTACCGACGAATCATGTACATCAAGGATTGACTTTCGTCTGTAATTAGTCAAACGTCATTTACTTCTGAACCTTACGTCACACCTCATTTCACATGGTGCTCTTCTAACGTCATGTACTGCTTATCCGGTTGCAAAAAACGTCGGCAAATCCGACACATTGTAATGGCTGTAGCACGAAAACGGTACGTTTCCGGACATGGGTTCCTATTCGAAATATTGTCTACTAAGTCCCCTCTACTGGCCCTAGAAGTTTGTAATACGAATTTCCGAACACTCGGTACATGTTACAGTATTTTCCGTTTCGCTTGAGTCAATCTAATAACAATAGTAATATAATACAAAATTTTGGCGTTTCTTTGATTCTCACTTCCGACTGAGACATGATAACACTTTTCCTCCTTGCATTAAACAAACTATACTTCAAAGACAGCACCGCTAGCGACGAAAAATAGTTAATACACTCAATGTAAATACATGAAAATGACTAAATAAGGAAGCAAATGACACGAAAATGACAAAATAATGACCTAAAATTGAAATAAATGCCCCAAATATATAAAACTGCAAAAAATGACCTAATAAAAATTCACTTCTATAATCTAGAAGCCATGATTAGGATATATATCCACACGTTGGCAATGTCTATGCAGCATCAATAAAAAGATGACATGTCATTAGAATCCGGGCTCTGATAATGATTAACAGTATTTGCAACATGTGGATTAAGGCTATTGCTATTCCTCGAACTTGGCCTATACGAGTGCTTTTATAATTTATACTTATACCCGTTATTAGAAAAGCTTCAAAACACGTGCCATAATCTAACTGTTCAGGCAATAAGATAAGTGACAAAGGTTCACATTCCACAGTACAGATCCTGTAATGCATATCCCAACTCCATTACCGATGTCTATTTAATTTATCGCGACTAGTGCTATTAACGAGTTTTGTCCCTCGTCCCGTTGTGGAGGTCAAAATAAAGGTCAAGGTGGACAAAACATCCGGAAGTTGTGTCTTACTGCCAATTTATTAGTTACTAATCCTCCATGCACTTCACACATTCATACCAAATGTAGTTAAATTGTAAAATTTGTTATTCTTATATGTAAAGATGGTCTCTCTTAACTGCCGACTGCAAGTAAGCAGGACCGGATTTAAGAGTATGTCGCCTATTAGGCTAAAGTCCGTTTGCCGCCCCCTCTACAGTGCATATTTGCTTAGTATCAGTGGCGTACCAAGGCTACTTGGCTCCCGGGGCTAACTAGATGGTAGTCGCCTCCCTAACACTAAAAGGTTCAAGGTTCAATGAGTTTAATTTAAACACAGTTTAATATCCACAATTATTTATTTTTTGAAAGTAGTATGTTACTTTAACACATTATAAAGAGAAAAATATTAATGAAATAAAACTGTATTATAAGGTTAGTTTGTTTAAAAAAAATTAAAAAATAAATAAATAAATAAAGAGAAAAGAAGTTTCAGTCATAACAAACATTTTTAAATGGGCCTTCCTAGCCTTGATGGATGCAAACTTATTTATAATAGACTTGAAGCCTATAGTAGCAGCCACTTCACGTTCAATTTATAAAATTGATAAATTATTTAGTCTTTCTTTCGCCCGTACACCGTAAACTTTTCCAGTGTGCTCGACGCCCACGACCTATTTCATATTGTCTATATATATAGTTTAAAATGGAACGTTTATTTCATTTCTAAATAATATTACTGCAGTATTTAATAAAGTAATAAAGAATATTTGACCAATAAAACCGTATATTTTGCCTGAAACAAATTATTTTTTCTTAAACTAAAAAAAGATGCTTTTCAATTTTGGCGCCCCCCCTTGGTACGCCACTGCTTAGTATATTGTTTTTTACAACAAAAGAATAGAGTTCATTGGTGTTTTAATCTTTTTTAAACATAAAGTTCATTTAGTTTAGAAAAAACTACAATTTTAATGGTTTACATAATAAATTATATAATCAAATTAGTTATCTACATTTTTTTTTTTACTTACTTCTTTTAAGATTTGTTAAAAATGAAATGGATTTCGAAATTAATTAATTAATTTGTTCTTTTTTAAATATAAAGCTCATTTAGTTCAGATAAAACTACAATTTTAATGGTTTACATAATAAATTATATAATCAAATTAGTTATCTACATTTTTTTACTTACTTCTTTTAAGATTCGTTAAAAATGAAATGGATTTCGAAATTAATTAATTAATTAATTTGTTCTTTTTTAAATATAAAGTTCATTTAGTTTAGATAAAACTACAATTTTAATGGTTTACATAATGAATTATATAATCAAATTAGTTATCTACATTTTTTTTTACTTACTTCTTTTAAGATTTGTTAAAAATGAAATGGATTTCGAAATTAATTAATTAATTTGTTCTTTTTTAAATATAAAGCTCATTTAGTTCAGTTAAAACTACAATTTTAATGGTTTACATAATAAATTATATAATCAAATTAGTTATCTACTTTTTTTTTTACTTACTTCTTTTAGATTCTTTAAAAATGAAACGGGTTTCGAAATTAATTAATTAATTTGTTATTGGAGATCAGTGATCACTATTTTAAACATATTTTTATATTTTAATGCTAATGACTATCTTTTGCATAATTGAATAACTGTGTTCAATTTGAATTAAGTTTTCCTACACGGTGAAATGAAATTACACAAAATATAGTTAATTACTGGTTTATTTGTTCAAGAATATACAAACTTCTCTAAAACAACTCACCCCACGTAATCTTCAAGTCCAAATTTACATAGCTTTCTTACGAGATTTCTTAATGGAAAACTCGTTAATAATGTCCCCATTTGAAGTGTATTTGTTGTATTTGCCTCAATACAAAGTAATGATAGTGAGTTTAACCGTATTTCAGAAATACTAGTTCGCAGATAGTTCTTAACTCTCCTAAGGCAGCCTATGTAGAAGGACTAAAACATATTTTTAAGTAACATGTATTCTTAAATTCGTACTAAAAATGTTATTAAAGTCTGAAATACTCAATTTTAACTTTTGAATAAATTGCCAAACTGCTGTCCCTGAAAATTTGCCACTCTAGGCTGCAGCCTACTTAGCCTATTTAGAAATACGACCCTGCAAGTAAAGTAACTGTCTAACTCTTCTTCTTCTTATTATTCTTCTTTTCGTTTGCATAGGCCCTTGCCTGTTTGTCTTCACGCTGATTCTGAAGGGGAAAAAAGACACCTTCCTATCCACCGTTTTTTGGGTCGACCTCTTTCTCTTTTGCCTCATTGTTTCATATCCCGTGCAGCTTTTATTAATCTTCTTTCTTCTGCTCGGTCTACATGGGCATTCCACTCTATTCTTCTGATATTTACAAATCTTGTAATTTCTTCTATTACACATTCTTGTCTTACTGAATCATTTCTTACTTTATAATTTTGTTTTTCCTAATATAGTCTTTAGTGCGTTCATTTATGCTGTTTTCATTAACTGTTTGGTTTTGCTGGTTTCTTCTCTAGTTTCTGCTCAATACATCATTATCGGTCTGACCACTGCCTTATATACTTTAATTTTACTTTCAACTTTTAAGTGTTTTATTTCTCCAATTGTGTCCCTCAGACAACCTGATATTCTTGATGTTTCTTGGACCTTGTGCCTTACTTCATTTACAACATTACGGTGGGTTGTTATGTCAATTCCTAAATACTTGTTCAATGATCTTTCTATTTATTTCTAATTTACACCTTACTAACTCTCTTGATATGCACATACATTTTGTTTATCAGTCTAAACCAGGCCTGTCCAACCAGCGGCCCTCGGGCCGCATTCGGCCCGCTCTCACCATTTTGTGGCCCGTGGATACTTATATACAACTTCACGGCAGATTTCGGGAATTTTTGGATGAGCTGGAAGAGATCTATCACTCCACGCAAATGTACGCTGGCTGAGTGCAGGTGAAGGTCTTCAGAAATTCTTTGCACTGAGGAATGAGATTCCAGTATTTTTAAAGGACAGTACCAATGATTGTGAAAATCTTGTTCGACGGGTTGAAAATCCAGCCAGACTTTCTAAGGCAGCTTGCTTTCATGACTGACCTGACACAATACTTGAATGAGTTGAACCAGAGACTTCAGGGCAAAAATCAAAGTGTTTCTGAGTTAGTTGGTCATGTTAATGATTTCAAAAATAATTTAAAATTTCTGAAATAAACTTAATGAACAAATGATTTAACACACTTTGCAAGTTGTCAAGAGCTGTCAAGAGAAATTGAAGATGGTAATTTTTCTGAGTTTTGTGAAAATATTTAAGTTATTATTCAATAGTTCAGTCAAAGATTTTCTGACTTTGAAAATAATAAGGGTAAACTGCTCCTTTTCAATGACCCTTTGAATGTGGATATTGAGAATCAGCCATCCATGTATCAACTGAAGCCCTGCGATGTTCAGGCTGATCCTTTTCTTCAAACCAGGTCTGAAAGAGGGCTCAGCTTTTTCAAGCTACTTCCAGAGGGCAGGTTTCGTCAGCTTAGAGTTTTTGGTTTGCAGCTTTCCTCAATGTTTGGAAGCACTTATCTATGTGAGAGTGCTTTCTCAAACATGAAATTCATAAAAAATAAATATACGAGCTAACTCACTGATGATTCCTGGTTACACCACTAAGACTGGCAGTTATTAACATAAGAAATCCTTTAGTCTGCTGTGAAACTTTTAGTGTGTAGCCCTCAGCATCAATTGTCGAAATATTTTGGCCCCCAGTACTTCTAAAGTTGGACAGGCCTGGTATAAACTATCATATTATAATATTCTGCATTTGTAACAGATTGGTGCAGCAATCATTGTAAATTAGTTTCCATTGTTGGGGCGAAGGGCCCCCAAGTGGAGATTTCTGTTATCTAGGTGAATTCTGTTACGCTTATTTTCCGAGAGAGGGCAGAGTCAAGATCAGTCAAGCCTTGGGGCAGAGTGACAGATGGAAGCCCATCGCCTCACAAGCCCCCTGCGGATACAGAAGTATTACTTGGACTTGAAAGGACCTAGAAATTTTGTCCAGAGGCTCTAATTTAGGCTTGGAGTTATTTTACGTGCCATAAATCTACGACACGGGCCCCCAGCTTAAAGTCCCTCTCGGAGGACCCCGTGCCCGGGATTTTTACGTCCTGAAAAATCCATTGAATCTAGAGGCGGGCACGCTAACCTTAGACAACCGACAGGTTTATATGTAGGATACCACTATTCCAAAAGAGGAACGATTACAGTGGAGATGTGTATGGTACACATGTTTATTACGATCGTAAAGAATTCGTACGGTCTATCCAGCGAAATGTGTATTTCAATATTTCACCGCAATCTGAACTCCATAACATTTCCGAAACTATGGAGAACATACAGACCCTTTCAGTTTTTAAATATTCCTTTGGTTACTGCTTCAAAATTGATTTATGAAATTTTTCTCAGCCTTGAGGCACTATTAACTTATTGCATTGGTAACATTGGATGCTTAGAAAGAGTCTACTAAAACAATTTATAGTAACCTATTGTATTTGTTACTAGCTGAAAAGGCCCGGCGTCGCCCGTGCTTTGTATTTTTTAATTTGAAATTAACTTATGGAGGACTTTCGATTTTGAAACTCAAGGTCCTTATATAATATGTATGTAAAACTTGAAATGAAGAAAAAGATTTATCACACTCAAACTATTCCATCAGAAAACGCTAGATATAGCTTTTTATGGCTCATAGAGGATGTCGAATGCTGCATTCCGTTGCTTCTACACATCATGCCTGGGAGGGGTTGAAATAAAAAGAAACATAAATTACATAAGATTTTATTGACTTGACGGAAAATTTTATTCCTCATTCTCATGTTACCATAGAACCGTTTCGGAGCTGAAATAAAATAGAAATGCAGTATCACTTGCATACTTTCCTCCCTTAAAACCCGGGACATAATATACTGCGAGCATAGGACTCAAAATATTCCATCCCATGCTTAGGGCCTATGATAAACATCCCTATTTCTCAACTAATACAAAGCCTACAGCTATGGATAACGTATCAGCGGAAAGGATTATTTACCGACTTCTGATATAGCATACTCACACACTCAGCATGTTCCTGCAATATGACCTCTTATTCCACATCGAAATCTGAAGTGAGAAAATATTTCTTATGTCGAGGATAGAAAAAGTTATGTGACTGTATCACACTATGGTTTATTTTCGTGGATTTCATTTTTCAGTAATTATTTTCACCAATGTATTACATCGATGGAATCTTAATTCGTTAAAGTCCAGTATTATATAGTTACCAAAGCCCTATGTGATGACAGTAAACAATCATGTGAACTGAACAACATTTCATTTTTTTCAGTATAATATTCTCAGAAATTATATAATTTAGAAGGGAAGGACTGATTTGTTTGAATTTTAATGTTGACCGCGTTACTTCCCGGGCTTAACTGGGTATGTGTGGAAACTTTCGTACAAATTGGTTAAGAAATGTAGATTTGTGTAGGGAATATACATACATACATATCCACATACCCACAAACACACATTCGATTTTATAGGGTCTTTCATTAAGCGCTTCCTATCTTTAAATTTAAATAAAACAAAGTATGTGTGAGATATCATCACAATTTTTTATTCGTTTGAAAGGCCCATCGATGCCATTATGTATGGAATATAACATCCTGCAAATATCTGCCGCGGCTTCGCTGGAGGGCGCGCAACCGAAATGTCCAATTTTCCATGACTCTGGCACATAAATCAGGCTGAATTTGACCGATGGCATGAGTTATGTTGTCTTTGAGGGCCGCTGAGGTTTATGGCTTATTCGCATAGACCAGCGACTTAAGAAAACCCCATAAGAAAAAGTCTAACGGGGTCAAATCGCACGATCTCGGTGGCCAGTTCACATCACCTCCACGTGAGATGACCATGCCCTCAAATCGCTCGTGCAGAATGTCCAATATGGCATGAGCTGTGTGGCACGTAGCGCCGTTCTGTTGAAAGCACATCTCTTTGGTGTCCATATCATCCAATTTAGGCCAAAAAAATATTAACCATCGACCTATAGCGCTTGCTGTTGACGGTGATGGCCTGGCCAACATCATTCTGAAAGAAATATGAACCAATGAGGCCGCCAGCCCAAAATCCACACCAAACAGTGACTTTTTTTGGGATGCATTGGACGTTCTTGGATCTCATGTGGACTGGTATCGTCCCAAATTCGACAGTTTTGTTTGCTGACGTACCCATTCATCCAGAAATGGGCCTCATCGCTGAAGATGATTTTTCGATTTAAATTAGGGTGAGTTTCCAACTGCTCCAGAGCCCATTCATCGAACACACGTCGTTGTCTAGGGTCGTTTACCTTCAGCTCCTGGGTAAGTTGAATTTTTTACGGGTGCAGGCCCAAGTCACGAAGCAAAATTCGCCAAGTTGTGTTCTGCGAAAGGCCTAGTTCTTGTGAGCGACGCGAAATCGACTCCGTCGGATTCTCCTACACACTCTCACGGACAGCGGCGATGTTTTCAGCAGATCTTGCGTTTCGTTGTCGTACGGATGTTGGTTGATTGGTTACTGAACCAGTGGACTCAAATTTATCCACCACACTACGAATAGTCCTCTCGGTAGGACGATTATGGCGACCGTAAAATGGGCGAAGCGCGCAGAACGTTGCCCGAACAGAACAACCATTTTGATGAAACAATTTTATCATTTGCAAGTGTTGTTGAACGCTATATCCGTCCATGGTGATTTGGCAAAAGAGACTGAATAAATGACAGCCAATTCGACAGTTGTAGCACAGTATAAGTATTAATACAGTACAGAAACTCAGCCCGTTTTTCTGCCAGCCAAGAATGCGCGCGCATTTACTAGCGATCGTAGCGGCCATTATGTAAGACTACAGAAACTACTCCGGGAAGTATGTAAATAAATAGGAGTGTTGTATTTATCAGAACACGCTATATTCGAAAGGACCTTATTATTCTGCTGTAAATTTCAGTAATAATAAAAGACAAAATCCTGAATTGCATTTCTTCACTTTCTTGAAACATCCAGAAAGGTAAGAACGAAAATAAGTAATATTTATTGTAGGTCTACTGGCTTACTCGTGATTCTGGTGTGGTTATGTTTCAAGTTACTTTAATGTAATATTTTTATATTTTATTCTGTTGTAATGATTTCTGGTGTATAAAATAGGTCATTAATGGTCGACAAGAAAACCTAATAACAAAATATGTAAAATATTTGAGTGAAAATTACCGTCTATGCTTGACACACGCCGAAAACAGACAGTTTATGAATTCCTATACAAATTCGTTAATTAAAACTGCTGTACCGACGGTGTCTTCAATTCCAAATGCTCCTGAATTTTTTGTTTTGTTTAATGAAGTCCATCCTGCAGTAATTGACGCTACATAGACCTACAATAAATAGAAGTCGTATATTGCCATATAAGGCAAAGAATCAAAATACACTGTCAACAATGACGTGCAGGATGAACAACGTGACAGACCTATAATATAATTTACGTAATAAATATGTAGGCTATTTATTATCATAATTTGAATTATAAATTATATTAAGGGCAATGATTTTAAAGAAAAAATACTAGGCTTAGGTACAGTCCTTAACAGTAGCCTATTTAGGAATTGTTTACCTCTTCTTAACTAGAAGAAATACATTATCTGTTTTATTATTTCTTAAATTTAAAATTAGATTTGCATTAAATAAAAATATTCTGTATTTTTCTCTTTTAACATAACATATTTTGCGATGTGTTTATGTACTGTATTTTCCCAAGAAATTTCATATGATGAGAATGTAGCTTTACTCAATCTCCGCATGGAGCGCTAGTGTCGTCCAGTCAACATGTTGTCATAGGACTTTTAACACACAGTTTCTTTACTGTATTAATACTTATACTGTGGTTGTAGCTTCAACAATATGACCGCTACGAACTGTCAAAGTTCGGAAGTCCCTATTGGAAGACCCGTTATATATATTAGATACATATTACTTCTAGGCGTATGAAACATTTTTCCAGTGTTATGGTGATTTAGAAATTTATGATCAGTATTCTTCCTTAGTATTATGTATTTGTTAAAAACAACAATACTTGACGTAGATTTTAGTATTGCTTTTGCAATAACATAACGACTGATTGATTTATACATTATTTCGGAGAATTTCATTCGCGAGTGTATATTATTATTTTCCTGTAGCTAATTTATTCTTTATGCAAAGAAAGTTGAGCGATTACCAAACACAATGTAACAATTACTGTCACATAACATAATAAATAAAATCAGGTAAACTGATATAACCAAGTGCCAGTATGTTTTTTTTTTTTTAATCAGTGATACACGCAATTATGATAGGCCCATGCATAAAAGTTATTTTTCTAATAGATGTCCGAGTTAACTCCAAAAACAAAATGTGCCGGCAATAATAATAATGATGCAATAGACCGCAATACGCGGTTTATTCGCAATGGGTTGTTTAAACAGGCGAGGGACACCAGTTGAACAGATGTACAAATACATTTCGAATATAAATATAGTCTATTTAAGTTATATAAATTATATAGGCCTATATATACACACACACGAGTGTTATCTCAGAAATAACAGCAAGAAAGTGTGTGTGTATATATATATATATATATTATACTAGCTGAAAAGGCCGGGCTTTGTACTTTTTAATTTGAAATTAACTTATGGAGGACATTCGATTTTGAAACCCTAGGTCCTTATATAATATGTATGTAGAACTTGAAATGAAGAAAAAGTTTTATCACACACAAACTATTCCATGAGAAAGCGCTAGATATACCTTTTTATGGTTCATAGAGGATGTCGAATGCTGCATTCCGTTGCTTCTACACATCATGCCTGGGAGGGATTGAAATAAGAAGAAACATAAATTACATAAGATTGTATTGACTTGACGGAAAATTTTATTTCTCATTCTCATGTTACCATACAACCGTTTCGGGGCTGAAATAAAAGAGAAATGCAGTATCACTTTCATACTTTCCTCCCCTAAATCCCGGGACATAATATACCGGTACTGCGAGCATAGGACTCAAAATGTTCCATCCCATGCTTAGGGCCTATGATAAACATCTCTATTTCTCAACTAATACAAAGCCTACAGCTATGGATAACGTATCAGCGGAAAGGATTATTTACCTACTTCTGATATAGCATACTCACATACTTAAGTTGTCCCTGCAATACGACCTCTTATTCTACATCAAAATGTGAAGTGACAAAATATTTCTTATGTCGAGGGTAGAGAAAGTTATGTGACTGCATGACACTGTGCTTTATTTTCGTGGATTTCATTTTTAAGTAATTATTTTCGCCAATATATTACATCGATGGAATCATAATTCGTAAAAGTCCAGTATTATATAGTTGGCACAGCCCTATGTTATCAGAGTAAACAACACAATGTTGTCATGTGAACTGAACTGCATATCATTTTTTTCAGCATAATATTCTCAGAAATTATATAATTATCAAGGGAAGGACTGGTTTGTTTCAATTTTAATGTTGACCGCGTTACTTCCCGGGATTAACTGGGCATTTGTGCAAAATTTCGTACAAATTGGTCAAGAAATGTAGATTTGTATAGAGAACTACGTGAATTTTCTACTTTTTCACCTTAAGTATTGAATTATTAAATTACCAGATTCACTAGAAAATGTTATGTACCATTTTCTTTTCGTCGGTAACTTTTTTGTCTTTATCTTGTTATCATATCTTAGAAAGATGAGTCATTAATTACTTTTTTAAATACCATACGTACACAATATTTATACAGTATTTACTCTTCTGTTAGCATTCAACTGAAACAGTTATTTATCTTCAATTAAAAATATAAAATCTAAAAAAATAGTCTGTTATCTTATAACTCTTTTTGAAGTTACAGGATAATGTATTAATAGTCAGTCTATAGTTGGATACATGTAGGTGTAGAAGAGTTATAGATCTTATGTAAATACCATATGTACAGATTATTTGTTCTTCTGACAACATTCAATTATTCATTCAACAAGTTTTCATAGTAGGCTAATTATTTTGAAAACCAAATTCCAAAACTAAAAAAAGGAAAAGTCTGTTATCGTATAATTTTTTATAGTCACATAATAGCACATTAATAGTCAGCCTGTAGTTTGGATATATGTAGTTGTAGAATCTTCTATGTCAGCAATCATTCTAGCCATATCTGCTAAACTGATTGCTGACATAGAAGTTACTAGTACTTCAAGGCTGAGAAAAATTTCATAATTGAAGTTCATAATTATCAGCATAATTATCAGGAAAGAAGAATGAAATTCATCGAGTTATGAAAATTACAGATTTATATTGTTTTATTTTGTTTCTCCATTGTAGTTCGATGTTCATTTCTTTGCTATTGGTTGTAGGACACCTCATATCTACAGATAATAATAGTGTTGATAAGTAACTCAGGCCTGTATGAAAAATTACCAATAGGAGCATTCAGGTGGAGCCGAAAAGTTTATCTTGCGTTTCGCAGTTGATGAGTCGGTTGTTAACCCCTGCAATCTGTCAGACGTTTTTGCAGATAACTTAAGTTAACCTAGAAGCAAAGAATCGGCTTGATAAAGTACCGAAGAGCAGTTCTGGCAGTCAGCTTCGACATCGCCGATAAATTACGTTATTCCGTATTGGGGTTGTCATAGACTCGTGTTAAACTAACTTAGGCCTACCTACTTAATCTAAGTCAATAGGCAGTTTCTAAGCAAGCTAAAGGAATATTATCTATTTTATGGAATCCGAAGTTTCATTGCCGCGCTTATCTGAGCCCGCCAGTGCTAACTCCATCCAATCATCCCTCGCAAATCTATCCCTTAAATCTATCGTAATATTGTCCTTCCACCTGGTATTGAACTTGATTTCATAATATCTACTCTTTCCAATTCAACGGCCCTAAATAGCATGCTCACTCGCTCGCCCGCTTCGTGAAACATCGGGTATACTCGGCGATGTTCGTCTCTCGCAGTATAAACTTTCACGAAGAATACAAAATTAGGAAAACAGTTTCTTTATTATATAAAGCCTAAGTGAAATGAACACAATGAACAAATATTCTAATTTTATTTTTACTTACAATTTTCATAGCTCTGAACCACAAACATTTTTAATAATCTGCCAGTGTAAATTTCTTAAAAATCCTGGAGTCAATTAATAATGGCGGGCGAAGCCGCGGGCTGTATCGCGGACAATAAAAATCAAAACAAAATAACTCCTTCCCTTGAAAAATTATATAATTTCTGAAAATTACACTGAATTGATCAAATAAAATTCACATCATATTCATCTGACAACAAACAGTTGAGAAACAATACGTATTATCAGTGTTCACAGTTAGCTTTGAAACTGCATAATCGAATCTGAGATCATTTTCCCAGGCGGTGGAATGTACTCTAAAGCAGGAATTTTAGCTGTTTCATTAATTATTAATGGCTTAGTTTATGAATGGTTCGCGTGCATGTGTTAATAAATATAATGCTTTAATAATTATTATACTCTTAATTTTTCAATTAATTATCGTGGGCGAAGCCGCGGGCACCTGCTAGTGTCATACATAATACATAACCATTACATAGTATTTAAAATGTTAATATCAGTGTAATACTCCTGACAGGCTGTCCTTAGTATAATGGTCAAAGGATCGCGTAGGGATTGAAAAAAAAAAAAAAAAAAAAAACAACCTTTCAACCAAACTCAAAGAAATTGTATTACAGACTCTTGTGATGGCTCATTTCGATTTGTTTATTTCAGCTGTGTTTATAGCTTGGAGGCTATATAAGGAGTTCGGGATCTGTGTCTATAGGCCTACAGTAGGGTAGGCCATGGAACTAGTTATTGTCAATTATTTCTATTATTAGTTTATTTTTATGGAGTAAATTTCAACTGATATTAATTTAAATGGATATGATACAGGATGAAGTTGTGAGGATGATTCATGGTGTGTAAATATCCAATTCGGAATTTGCCTTTACGACTGGGGAAACCATGAAGAAACCCATGACAAATTGGCCGGCCACGGGATTTGAACCTGGGACCTCCTGAATGCGAGTCCATTTCGATTACTGTGACGTTTTATTTAGCGATTACAAAAATTTATGTAATTCCATACCCATCTGTCTTGCTTCTCTTCATGACTGTAATGCACACTCAGAACATAACTTAGTATTGTCTACATCATACCATCCAACCCTTCTTTATTCTGATTCATTCTCAATATAGCAACAGCTCGATCCTGAATCCACTAGATTTTTATTTGTGGGGTCACTTAAAACGTCTTGTGTATGCAACACGGGTACAAGATGTAGAGAGTCTCCTTGCTCGTATTTTGCAAGGCTGGCAGATAACACAAAATACTCCAGGGATACATCAGGGCATCAGGTAGTCCATGCGACGGCGGGTTGACGGAAGTTTCCGTGCTAATGGAGGACATTTTGAAAATTTCATTTGATTACTATTGTTGTCAAAAGAAAGCTTATACCCTCGTATATAAACTGTCTTAATTCATACATAATGCTTATTATGTTATATTGTACATACGAGAGACATCCATAAATTAAGTTCCCTGGGTCAGTTTACAGAAACAAAACACAATTCCAATTAAATATTTAATGCAACAGACACAGCTATTTTTCAACAAATTCGCCACCGGAATTGAGACATTTGTCATAACGTGGGACCAACTTTTGAATACCTGTGTCGTAGAAATCTGTCACCTGGGATTTGAACCACTGTGTGACAACCATCTTCGCCTCTCTGTGATTCTATGTCATTTCGTGAGGTGTAGGAAAAGATAGAAATCACTGGGAGCGAGATCCGGGCTTTAGGATGAATGTTTAAACACCTCTCAAATTAAAGATAAGAGGATGGAGAGGATTGGCACAGCAGAGGGAGGAATGGAAGAAGGTTGTGAAGGAGGCCAAGGCTCATAACGGGCTGTAGAGCCGAAGAGTAAGTCAGTAAGTAAGTTTAAACACCTCCCAGCCGAACTTCTGCAGGAGACTTGATAGGAGGTGTTTAAACATAGGCCTACACCCTAAAGCCCGGACCTCGCTGCCAGTGATTTCCATACTTTCCTACACCTCAAGAAATGACAGAGAATGTCAGAGAGGAGATGTTTGTCTCAAATCCCTGGTGGCAGACTTCTACGACACATGTATTCAAAAGTTGCCTCCATGGTATGACAAATGCTTCAATTCCGATGGCATATATGTTGAAAAATAGCTGAACACTTGTTGTATCTGTTGGAATATATAGGCCTATGTCCATGAATTGTGTCTTATTTCTGTATACGCCCCAGGAAAATCTACTTTGTGAACGTCCCTCGTACGTTTCCTATATGGTTAATGCATAAAAGTACTTATGTATAACTTAGGGCTTATGGCAATAGGCTACTAGAATTACTATCGAATTTCGCTGTCATCAGATCAGATTTATAAAACTATTTAGTTTCTGTTTTTACTCTGGCTATGGTGTAAAGTATGCGTGCACATAAAAGAAGTCCGAATGGATTTACTGATTTATACTTTTAAATTATATAGTTTAATATTAGTGGGATAAAGTATTTAGTTTGGGTTTGTAGGTCCGCATAATTAAGTACGTTATGTTTATTCATGTCTGTTCTCATTCGGAACGATGCTCTGAAGCTTATGTTTTCAAGATATCTGATGGGAAGAACTCATGTGGTTTGGAAGTAGAGCTCACAGTTATAAAGAATGAGCTTTCAAGAAAGTTGAATTCGTTGAATTGATTCAGCAATTTGCATATCGTCGTCTGTGGGAAATATCGTAGGATTTAGCACATCTACATAATGCAGTAGCTCAAGCCTAACGCTTCTGACCTTTTTCTTGTTCTCCAGGTAAGAAATGCGGTGACCTGTAACAACGCTGTATTTTTATTCCAGATCCGGGATTGTTTCAGGGGAATTAATTTTCTATGTGAATAAAAATGTTTTCTATTACCATAATTAATGAGACGTACTAAAAGCGTTCGTTTGTATTAATTTTCATTAAGCTGCAACGAAGGAGAATTTCAAGTCTTCCGTCTTTGGGGAAGAAGGTTTATCCGTAATCAGACTTGATAATCTAGAGACGATTGTATTTGCTGTCTTTGTGCCTTCAGGCCAGTTCTTCTTGGAATTTTAGATCGCATTATTAATATACATTTTGTATAAGATGAAACTTCGTTCATAATAAACATTGACTGATTTTATATAAATATGTAGTAGGTAGGAATAATAAATAAGGAAAGTATTACTTTGTAGAACTGTAAAAGTACGGAAAAGAATGGGTGGAAGCTTTCGCAGTTATAGTTCAGTTATTCATTGCATGGCCAGGCGACTTTCTTTCGTTAGGAGGAAAAATTTGCCGACAGCTCAACCCATGCTCTTTATTTTCACCAAACCAAATTGCTAGTTACCTCAGCCAATCAAAACCTAAGAATATCCTGTGACGGCTGTGACATCTGCTCGTCTACTCCACGTGGAGCGAAACGCGGGATTGCAAGATCTAGTTACAGTAAACAATAACTCGTGTGAATTGATTACAGCGAGGGAAGAACTGGGGTCAGTGATAACAATGAGAGAATATTGCAACGTTGCTTGTGCTTGGAAAGCGGAAATGAAGACTGACTTGTAGAATTGTAAAAGTAGGGAAGGAATAGGTAAAAGCTTTCTAAGTTACAATAAAATCAGATAAACTGATGTAACAAAGTGCCAGAATGCGTTTGTTTAATCGGTGATAATTGCAATTATGATATACAGAAAAGAAGTTATTTTTGTAATCGATTTCCGAGTTAAGCTCCAGATCGATTCATTAGCCAGGGCTTACGGAAGAACAAAAGTCTAGTTTGATAAGCATATGTGAAGGAATATGTGGGTAGTGTTATTCGTCCAAGCTACCTGCACTGCAACTTCAAAAGCCGTATATGAACACTGTAAAGCAATATGCTGTCATGAGAACTGATTTGCATTTGAAAAATTCTTTCTAATATATCACCATAAAATAGGTACTTAATTGGGTATTACTCCGGTACCGGTCAACCGATTTGGTCCAGTATCAATAGGTCTCTTCCCATGAACGTTATAAATGGGTATACCAAGTTTCATAAAAATCCGATAAAGCATATTTAAGTTATGGAGCGTACAGACACACGGACGGGCGGACGGACATATATTTCCCGTCCACCACACAATCTCATAAAATAGCAATCTGGCGCTTAATAAAATTGTATGTATGGAAATTTCACAATGACTCATACGTCATTTCAGAGAGTGCTAAGTATCTGGCATGCTAATTCTTAACACATGGGCTACAGTAAGCGGAATATATATCAATTGCGTTGTAAATGAAGCACAGAACATTTCAAAATTATACTGCAATATTGATTTGAAGTTGCAGTATTGATATTAAAGTTATAATTTAGTTAAATTAAATTACTCTATCAGGATTTCTAATCAATTATTATCAGTTTCAGTTATCTTAACAAGGTAGATGAAGCGGATTCAATTCAGCCAACTTGACTGACTTGGAGTTTTCAAGGGTTTTCCTTGGACAACAAGACTACAGATGGGTTGGCGTATTTATTCCCACGGTGGCCTTGCATCCACTTTCATCAATGTTTCATTTATCACCAGTTAATACTAAAAAATGACATCCGGCGATTAATTCATGAAAGTTAAATAGCTGGAAGAGTTGAACCTCGCTTCTTTTTCACTCCATTTCATCCAGAGGCTCTTACAAACTTTCCCTTCTTGCTTGATCCAACCTTTGGATTCCACTGGGGAGGATAGCTAGTTACTTAGTTTAGAATTTATGTAATTATACAGGGTGTTAATGAATAACACCGAAATATTTTTTTCTGCGTATAGAGGGGACATAGACAAGCAACTTTTATTAGGACGTTTTGCTCTATGGATTCAATTTTTCCTGCTACAGCATAAAATCTCCCAGGGCAAGGTCGCCACTGACTTCTAACATTAGAAAAAAAATGAAAAACAAAGGAACTTCGTTGTTAACAATTTAGTCAGTAGTTATGAATAAATAAAAGACTAATGGAGTGGCGACCAGTCATGTGATTAGTCTGTAAATTTTGCAGATTATGGAAACACTAAATTATGATATAGCTGTTTACGATTGATTAAGAGTCAGGTTTTTATCGATCACTAGGAAGGCATGAAGTCAATTTAATGAACATTTTAACCCTATTTCGCGTAATTATTGATTTATGAGCACCAAATTATAATGGCTTTAATCCCCTGTAGCATACACATTTTACATCATGGAGCAAGAATCTCCTAATAAAAGTTGCTTGTCTAAGTCCCCTCTATATACAGGTAAAATATTTCGGTGTTATTGATTAACACTCTGTATATGGCGGACATGTGGGGATTTAAAGTACAGTCCAGTTATGCAATGCATGGCCAGACGGCTTCAAAGGAATAAACCATTAAGTCGGTGTTTCTTTATGTTATTAATCTGACTAAATCGGTCTTGGTTTCCGCTTTCAAAAACAAAATCAGCGTTGCAATATTCTCTCAAGGCCTACCACCCGACCGCTGCGTCATCTACCATAGGCAGATGGCAGGAATGGGGGGCATGTGGTCAGCATGCCGACACAATGTTGGTTTCCGGAGCCGTTACTTCTCTATCAAGTAGCTCCTCAATTTGAATCACGAGGCTGAGTGCACCCCTATCAGACCTCCCTATCTCAGAAAAATCCGAGGAGGTACCGGGGATCGAACCCTGTAGTCAGCGACGCTAACGACTAGACACGCCGGCGGTCAAAAAGTGGGTCTAAGCCATAATATTATATCGACTTCGTTTAGTTTGCACGCTCTCTTTACCCACTCTTGAATAGTCGGAGCAATTATTTACTTAGATAGCCTAAATCAACTAATGAGGTACTGTAATTGCCTTTGGCAATAGTGTTCGCTCTGCTATGTTTTAATCTTATTTCGGAGAATCCCGTCAACGAGATTTTTTATATACTATCCTGCAGGTAATTTTTCTTCCAAATATTTGAAAAGTATTAATGGTTTTCTAACTTAATATAATTTTCAAGATCAAAGAGAATAATAAATTATTATAATATTAAAATAAATCACCTTATAATTTATACAACATTGAAATAAATAGTAAGTTACTTGTAATAGGTGCCCTGTAACTGCCGGCAACAACAAAGTAAAGCGAATCTAAGCCCGGGGGGGGGGGGGGACTCAGACAAATAGATCATTCAATACAATTACTTAACTTTAATCTGAGATTGTATGGTGGACGGGAAAATGTATATCCGTCCGTGTGTCTGTACGCGCGATAACTCGAATACACTTTATCGGATTTTTATGAAGCCAAACAAGGAAGGGATCTCAGGGGTAGTAGGATTGGATTCTTTCGGACGGAGAAGGAGGTTTAGGTTATAGAATTTCCGCAATACAATGCAATGCTTAACAAATGTTTTAAAAATCTTCAACAAATTGGCCTAAAGTACAGAATACAAGACTTCATCTAGGAGTTAGGCTATGAATATAAAATAAAAGTTTTCAGATATTGGCCTATTTAACTCCATCTGGCACTTTGTTACATCAGTCAGCAGCGTCGCCAGGAAATGTATTAAGGGGGGGGGGCAAAATCAATTTCGGACCTCAATTTCAAATGATTAGGCTAAACTCATTAATATTCACTTAGGCCCTAGTTAACCGGATCGTTATTTTGAACCCAAGCTGAAGTCGACGACGCTACAAAGTTTTTTAAGTTAACAGAATACGCTCTTTTGAGCAATGGCCTTGGTGAGATATTATTATAAATACATATTATAGTTATAATTAGTTAATACTTGCTGAACTCATTATAAAGTAATTCTATTTTTTTATTCTCCATGCTACAACTGTAAGTTGACAAAGAGTACCACAAATAAATGAATCCATAAGGCAATCCAGAGGGGGCAGTTGCCCCCCCTTGCCCCCCCCCCATGCCGACGCCCATGACATCAGTCTACCTGGTTTTAATTCTAATACATTTCGGTATGATATTCATCATCTCACACTTAAGTATACATTAATCATTTAACCTGCCTTCCATCCGGACGGTCCGGGTTCGATTCCCGGCAGGGTTGGTGATTTTTCAGTAGTGAAAAGTTCCTTTCCTGGGTTCAGGACTGGATGTATATGTTGTCCTTAGGTTTAAGTGTTAGGTAGGGGACTGGCGCTCCCCCGGAAACAAATCCGGTGAGAATATTCCCTTAAGGGATCATCAGGGGTCGCTCACGACCTAATGGACCCATACATACAAGCATTTAGCATATTTCTTTGTAATAGTTTTCCACTTGTTTATAATTGTGTTTCCTGTGCAGATACCCACATACACATACATGTAAACACACACAATATATAACTTACTTTTTAGTTCAATTTTTTGTTTTCCACATTCTCTCCTAATTTTAACTTGTAAATAATGAAACATTTTTGTTCTATGTTCCAATGTAGGTTAGCAACTTCATTATTATTTTATTGCAAGTATTTATTATTTGTATTGTATTTACTTTATTTTTGAAGGTGTGCATATTATGATGTATATTGTATTCATCCTGGTTGAGTGGAAGAAAAGGCCATTTTGCTTAACTTACCCAGGCAAAATGAAACATTATTGTTCTTATTATTATTAAGCGCCAGAATGGTACATGGTGGACGGGAAGAATGTCTGTACGTCTGTGTGTGTGTGTCTGTAAGAGGAAAACTCGAAAAATAATAAAATCTAATTAGCCTACATTTTTAAATTTTCGCAACGTGAATGTCATCAAATTACCTTCCCTTTCAATGCAGTCTTTAAATATTTGTAAATAAAAGTGTGTACGAATTTAATAACACAGTGAAAAACATTGCCTGGAAGAATGGTTTCAAAATATGAGTACAGACTGAAAAAATATTTCTGCAGTTTCGCTAAAGAAATTATTTTTATCTCTACATACATAAGAGGCTTTGTCCTGACTGACTGACTGTTTGACAGAGAATCAACGTAGAGCCTAAACTATAATAGGTAGGGAATTTTGACAGTACCTTCTTTTCATAATGTAGGTGCTTAAAAAGAAAGGATTTTGAAAAATTTTGATTTTAAATGCCAAAAATCAAATGTTTTTGAGAATACTTAATCCATTTTTACACAGATTTGTCAAATCCAAACCACAGTTCACATGACAACAGTGTATTGCTGGCAATCTTTACATAAGGCTTTGGAAATAAATGAAACATGACTTTGAAAATTAGAGAAGGTATTAAAATTTACATTTGAGTAAATTATGTATCTCGAAATTTTGTAGATTATGTAAAATAATCAGTAAATTCAACCTTTTAATCGAAATGTTCGATTTAATCAATATGTTCTTTACAGCTTACAAGTTTCGCGAGCAAAGCCTAAATGGGAAAACGTGGAATGATTTGGACGAAAAACACTATATTTTGGGCTAGGGAACTCTAATCTGAGGTCTTTTTTTTCCCCCTGGTGGCACACTTTGATCGTAAAATGCACCTCGAAACCAGGTTTTTAGTTTTTTTTTTTTAATTTATCAACCGATATAATAAAATTGTTGATGCATGAATTGGTTAAGGTTCATGGATCTATGATGGTTCATTTTAATCGTTTCATTTTGAATTTGTATTCCCATATGGTAGCATAAGATTAGTTTTGTTCGTTTATTTATATTTTTAACGTTAAACAATATAATTAAGAGTAAAATTACGTAATTCCTCCAATTTACGTAAAAACGATGTCACTGTTAATGAGTATAATGTTTTAATTATTTTTCTGTTAAATAAATGATTTAAGCACAATATCTAGCAGTTTTGTAAGTAATCGCGGGCGAAACAGCGAGCACCTGCTAGTATAAATATTTCACCACATTACCACTCACCGTATATATGCGTATAATATTACATATTTCGTCCCCTTAGAATGAAAACCACGTATCTCAAAAAAGAAGCAAGAGTATTTTTAATTTATTATTAGATAGAAAAACGTGTATCTCAACTATTTGCCAGCCAATATTACAAGAATAACATGTGTGCTGTCATCTAGAGAGGAAAACAAAACAGGGGCGTAACGAGGGTTTTTTGGGGGGGGTTTTAACCCCCCCCCCCATTGATTAAAAAAAGGAAAATTGTACAATTTTTTTAATATGAGTATAAAGCGTGGGAAACTTAAAACTCGTTATTGTGCATCTTAATTTTTACAATTTTCCGGGGGAGGACCCCCGAACCCCCCTCTCCCTGGGGGATATTCCATACCCCCAGATGTTATAACCCTCCCCCATATGGTCGGCCAGGTTACGCCTATGAAACAAAATCTAGTATATTGCTAGGAAGCGTTATTAAGTGACAAAGCCATGTATGTGTTTTATGAGATACGAGGTTTTCATTCTAAGGGGACGATTTATTATTTGCTTACTAACAGAAAATACGCCTATGATTTTTCAGCGGACTGGAATCAGTACACAATGCTGTTATGTCTGTATTATCTTGTAAGCCACCGCAGCTGTGAATCTCAAGCTTACATGCTAAGAAATGAACGTATTTAACTGGTGGCGGCAGAAAGTGTGATACTGGATTTCGCCGCTTGAGGTCACCACTGTATGGGCAGGTGAAGCTAATGTGGGCGGTGGGCGGAGATGTAGCCTTTATAGGAGGGGTTTGTAACCCACGTATTCCTTACTTAATTATATTTATTGTGCTGCTTCATAGATTTAAAAAATAGTCTCATAACAAAGAGTGATGACATATTATTAGTAGACTTCGGATTTTAGGTAAAAACCTATTTTAATCCTTAAGTGACATATGGACGAAAACTTGTATATGCATGTTTCATAAGTGACTATGCCTAAAACTGATACTTTTATAGGACCTAAAACAGCCTATTTTTACGTTAGAGCCTAATATTGCCTTTTTTGCTTGTTTTTCCTTTAAAGTTCAAAATAAGTAATTTTTTGTTATAAGTTCTAGCATTTATTTTCAGTTCGTACTAAATTTTTAGCTCGGAATGTGCAGTACATGACACATTTGTGACGTAGTTAAATAGTAAGGAGAGTTTCGTCTTCAGTAGAAAAATTCCTCGGAAATCCCACGAAAATATAGTGTTTTTCTCCCGACTCCCACATCCAGTAAAAAAAAAAAAAAAAAAAAAAAAAAAAAAAAAAAAAAAAAAAAGTAGTTCGGTGAATCACTGAGGGATACAAGGGGTTGAATATGCTAGTATGATTTGCGTAGCTTCTGGACGCAGGGATTAGGTTTTCACTGTTATGGTAATAATACAGGCCCTTGTACCCTAATAGGTCTATATAATTCTGTGTACCATAGGCCTATATATGTGTTTTATCATGATTATTGATTATTGCCGATTTCAATAAATATAATATACCGTACTGCATTGCAATTGAGATATTTCAGAAAATTGGCAACTTAACGATTTTATAAGAGACTATTTTGCGATTTTTAGATCCCATTTTCCAATTTTTAGAGCCTAATTTGGTACCTAAAGCAGCACTTTTAGCGACCTAAAAGTCCGAAGTCTAATTATTACTCGTGTTTAAGTACATCACTTGTAAGATTATATTATTACAAAAACAATATTTCAATTTTACAATAAAAAGATGTGATCGATGTCTATATAACGAACTAAGAATCTATATCACTTCTATATCACGGGCTCATTTTCAAATCACCTGAAGTTATAAACATTATTTACGCTATGAGTTAATTATCTTATTATCTAATAGATTTTCAACGTGACTATTGGAGGCCAAAAGCCTATATTTTTTTCAATTCAATTTATATTTATTTTTTTCAATTCAATTTATATTTATTTTTTCAATTCAATTTATATTTATTTATTTATATTTATACAAATAGAAATACATATTTATACAAGTAAAGTAAATCAGAACAAATACAAGTTTTAAAAATAACTACAACAGCTGTTTTACAGAAAGGAAAAGAAAAATAGGCTTACATAATTCATAATTATTCTAGCACAATAAATATTAGAAATACATCCGAATGAGGAAGATTGTTCGTGCTCGGGAGCAGTTTCAAAAATATCAAAGGGAAAAATGAGGAGAGACAAATAAACAGAGTGTATAAAAAATGTGATTAACTAATAAAGAAAGTACTAAATGTTAAACATAAATACATAAAATGAATGAAATAAAAATGTCTTAAACAGCCAAAAAATTACAGAAAATGCGTTATCTATCTATTAAATTTAATATGCTGAGAGATCAGGATACTTTCTGATCATTGAGTTATAGAAACGGGGACCAAAATTAATGCTATGTTTTAATCCTGACGATGTGAGACATTTTGGTTCTGATAGGAGTAAATGAGTATTCCGTCTAGTTTTGTAAACATGATCACTGGAAGAGTACATTACACGATGTTTGTGAAAAATATTTTAATATAGAAAATTTGTAGAGTTGGTCCAAACTGAAGACATATAAACATTTATGTTTATTCCTGTCTTTATCAGCTTTAGGAAAAAAGGATTTCCATTATCAAAGTATTCTTCAGCTTAAAATGTTCAAGCTTGGGATATAGGCACATATAACGAAACTAATGTGGTAATAAATCATTATTTATACTCTTTTAAATGCATATATGAGATCAAATAATAGCCTATGTAAAAATCTAAAACACATATTAGTTACTAAATTAAAAAAGTAAATTTCTTATACTGCATTCATTTGCCATTTGTAGAAATTATCACGGAAACGGCATTTCTGTGTACGAAAGGTGGCTGCTATTTCGTAACGACATTTACCTATAGGCCTAACTGTAACAGTTTGATTAATTTTGAAAATAATATGCAATTGTAGAAGTAGTCAATAAAGAGTACCGGTATGTCAGATTGCAAGATTGTAGGGTTTCTCAGTATTTCATAACAGTTGACATTTAATGAAGGGAATAATGATTTACATGATGATGAATTTATGATGAACTGATGAAGATGATGATGAGGTGAACACGGTGAAGACTGAATGGATTCATAGACGAGGCAAGGAGATCCACGTGGTTTCCCTTTCCTTCTGAGGGATGGGTAAGAAGGAACAATGTCCTTTCCTTCTGAGGGATGGGTAAGAAGGAACAACATAACACTTAGCCATGAACCCAGGAAGGAAATTTGCTCTTCTCAGTTGAACCTGGGCAGCCTGATTAGAATGTAATTTGCTACCTGCTCCCATTCCTGCTGCCCTAAGTCCTAATACTTTGGGACATCTAATACATGATATTGCAAATCAGTTTCTACTCTATAGAGCCACTTTCCTACGAAGGAATAAATTCAAGTAAACTGATATAACAAAGTGCCAGTAGGCCTAATGCTTTTTTTAATCAGTGATAATTGCAATTATGATAGGCTTATGCAGAAAAGAAGTTATTTTTGTAATAGGCCTAGATCTCCGAGTTAAACTCCAAAAACAAAATGCGCTGGCAATAGGCCTAATATTAATGATGCAATAGGCCTACTATTCGCTGACATGTTTGATTCAAGTTTAAAGCAGCCTTATAGGTTATGAATGAATAAAATGGCAATCTGAGATCTATCTGGCCAGGAATTGCATTAGGTATATTGCTGCACAGGAACGAATAAGAAAAATACTCACATTAAAATATAATGTAGATATAGGTATCTATAGAATGCAGAATATAATATAAATATTCAACGGCTAGTTGTGTTTTAAATCTTTTATTTACACTGACATCATTATAAAGAAAGGAATCAATCAAGACGGGCTAATAATATCAAATCACGATTGGAAATTTGTTACGTGATGTTCAATATTATATAGTTGGACATGCAATAAATAATATTATAGCGTTATGTACCCATTACAAAATTAATACTGATATACTCGTTATTTCGGTACCGGTCAACCGATTTGGTATAAATTCAATCCGATAAAGCGGATTCGAGTTATCGCGCCTTTCTAATATATTAACATAAAAAGATGCACTAAATTAGGCTTTACTCCGCTACCGGTCAACCGGTTAGGTCCAATATCAATAAGCTTGTTCCCATGGACGTTATAAATGTCTATACCAAGTTTCATGAAAATCCGATAAAGCGTATTTGAGTTATCGCGCTTAGAGACACACGGACGGACGGACGGACGGGCAGACATTTTCCCGTCCCCACACACAATCTCATAAAGTACCATACTGGCACTTAATAATAATGTACTGTACACGGTCTCTCGGTTTCACGAAATATATCGGTTAGATTTTTCGCATTTGCGCTAAGGTGAATAACCCTTGGCCATGGGCGTGATTATTCTGTTACATTAACATGGAAGCGAGGTCAGAGTGACCGCTCAGAGTTAATGGGCTTTCAACATTGAAAAAAACTACAAATGTTAAATTTAATTACTATTCATGCAAATTGATTCCTAAATGTTTAATTACCGAAACATTATTCTCACACGGGAGTTTTCAAGGCACACGTCTAACTTACAGCACAGTTTCGTTTTCAAATGAAAAGCTTATGTAAGTTACCTAGGTACAGCGTTTCTCTATAAAATATGAACAATTGAATTAATTTTAAAATTCAAATTACTATTAATTTGGCAAAAACATTAAATTAATTAAATTAATTTGAAACTTAAATCGACCATGTAGTTAATCTATATATATATATAAATGAATGTATGTGTGTGTGTGTGTGTGTGTGTGTCCTTTATGAATTACTACACCATTCATCCGATCGCCATGAAACTTTGGGAAGTTGTTGAGTACATTCCCGGGAAGGTTTCTGGCATATTACTTTTTTAATTTTTGCTTTCGTTCGTGAGTTATGAGTGAAAAACGGGCAGAAAACGTGCATTTTTTGCGTTTTCGAAGCCTCAGTTTTCAGTTATACATTTCAATGTCAAATCAATTACAGTAGGCTTTGGCTATTTTTGCCATACCTTGGACATAAAACCATCGCGATCGCTTGAATGTTCTAGCTCACGCTGGTCAATTAATTTGTTTATAATGTCAAGGCACGCAGACATATTTAATTTTCAACCTACACCGAAGAGGATTATTATTAGGTTAGTATTATTATTATTATTATTATTATTATTATTATTATTATTATTATTATTATTATTATTATTATTATATAAGAGGGATAGTCAATATAGGCCTAAATATGGTCAAACGTTGTTCGATTTGGACGAAACTCACTATGCAGGGGTTTTCTGGGCCAGGGAACTCTAATCTGAGGTCGCTTTTATCAGGCGACGCTATCTAATCGTGGTATGTAGTCCACGTGATTTGGGTGTTAATAAATATAATGATTTAACTATGATGCTCTTAATTTTTAATAATTATCGCGGGCAAAGCCGCGGGCACACGCTAGTACACTATATAATTGTCCTCCTTTACCAAATTTATAACTGAAATATGACACTGAATTACAAATATGACCCAAATATGAGCAAAACCACAAAATGACCAAAATATGACTTTATATGCAAAATAAAAACGTCCCGATTAGGAAAACAAACGAGCAATTCGTGTTTAATTTCTGTTTGCGGCGAGAACTGAGGTCAAGTTAAAAATATGATGTGTCATAAACATCCGAACCCTAATTATAAGTAATTAGTTTCTTTATTTCTTTATCTTAGTTTTACCTCTCCTTTTTTTTTAAGGGTTTAAGCGACCCAAGCTGCCCGGGCCTTACAGGGCCGCGACCTGTCGGGAGAGGGATTATCTTTAGATCACATACATACTTTTTTGACCAGACAAGGAGATGGAGGGCCTCCCCGGATGAGTGATCAGCCCAATGCCGGAGCCACCTCCGAGACAACACGAACACATAGGACGAGACACACCATTCACACACTCACTCACTCCGAACAAGGCGAGGATGGGATGAAGATGATATTGACGATCAGATGATATCTGGGGACCACAAGGGCCTAAAGTTAAACGACATTTGTCTCACAGGTGTGGAAAACCCCATAAAAAACCTCACCTAGGTAACTTGTCCCGACCAAGAATCGAACCCGGGCCCGCTGTGTGAGAAGAGCGAACGCATCCCCTGAGTCACAGCGATAAGTAATTCCTCATTTTAGATAATATTCTTAAAGGTAATTGATTCAAGTCAATTGATTCAATAGGTCAATGAGACGGCAATATTAGCTCTGATACGGAAAGAGCATGAAATAATCCCGTAACATGGAGCTCATGAGCAGCTAGGCAGGTCTTTTAACTGCATGGAATTAATTAGTATTTAGCCTGTTAGCAACAAAAGTCGACCTTTTTTTTCACTCAAAATATTATATTCTCTCCTAATTAATTTTTACATAATAGCTGTAGCCCATATTGGCCACACCCATGCGTACACCCTAGGGAGATATCAGGGTCAGGAATTATATCATGGCATGACAGCCAGGTGACGCGACGCTTAAACCTGGTCAATATTCTCTGCTCTGTCATAACTCTACAGACTTTTAGATTCTTATATCTGTCTAGTCCTCGTATTAGCTTATACTAGGCGAAATATTACTCCATGGTGACTTTAAAAGTTAAATTATAAAAAGTTTTTGATTGTAGCATTAGGATTATTCCTATTTAAGTAATAATATAAATAAAAAAATTAATACTTAGTGTTTTAAAACATACTTGGGAAGTATAAATTTAATGCTATATTTAGGACCAGCCATTTAATGATTTTGCATATTTTTTATATGAAGTTTGAAAGATATATATTTTTTTTGTGTCCACCCTTACCCTCGGAGTGACAAGCAATTAAGCCTAAACCTCCGGTCAGACCAAATTTTGGTAACCATATGTGATGTGTGTAGGCCTATTATGCCCTTATGTACATCCGTAGGGGATGTGGATGGTGTGACGTGTTTAGGCTATGTACTTGTGTCTTTGTACTTTGGCGCAGGATAGACCTAAGTGCGGATAGGTCTTATGTGCAATATTTCCCCGAGTGTGATTTTTTAGTGACTTGTAGTTATGTATTCTAGATGCTCGAATATATATAAATGTGTATTATGAAATAACTAATTAAATAAGGGATTTTTCTTTGCTTTTCGGCTTCATTTTGCATTTTTCGCCATTTTAAAGAAATAGGCCATTTTTGGCAATTTTAGGTCATTTTCGGCATTTATAGGTTACAGTGAAGGTAAAGAGGAGCCTTTCCATGTAAAAATCATTGCTTTCAGACAACAGACAATCGTTTTTATTTGAGAATCTCCGCCAAGTGTTCATTTTAATTCAGGTTTATTGTAAACACCATAGCAGCTTGACATGTAGCCTAGCAATAAAGAGTTTTTTTCTTTCTTTTTAAATGACACATAGGCCTATTTGCTAGAGTCAATTTGATGGACATGCCAGTTCAGAAGGAATATCTTTTTCGCTAAGGGTGTCCAAGTAACTTCTTTAGTAACAAAATAAGTGTGTTTTATATTGTAAATTCGTATATATATAGATATATATATATATCTATATATATAAAAGGCTTTGTCCTGACTGACATTGAATCAACGTAGAGCCTAAACTATAACAGGTAGAGACTTGGAAATTTGACAGCACCTTCGTTTCATGATGTAGGTGCTCACTAAGAAAGGATTTTGAAATATTTTGATTTTAAATGCCAAAAATCAAATGTTTTTTAGAATACTTAATCCCTTTTTACACAGAATTGTGAAACTCAAATCACAGTTCACATGACAGCAGTGTATTGTTGGCATAGGTATCAGGTATGTTTGGAAATAATTGAAATGAGACTTTGACGAAACTATTGATATAATGCATTGCTGTAATTAAATATTGAAGATGAAATCTATATTATTATATCGCAGGTTTTTGGGGAGGGAAGTATAAAAGTGAAATTGATTTACTTTTTAATTTCATCCCCGAAACGGTTGTGTGGTAACATGAATGTGAGAAATAAAATATTCCGCAAAGACAATACTATTTTATGATACCGGAATTTCTATTTCTTCTTATTTTAACCCCTACCAGGCTTGGTGTGTAGAAGCGATGGGATACAAAATTCTACATCCTGTATGAGCCATAAAAAGCTATATCAAGCGTTTTCAGCGGGAATAGTTTAGTGAGATAAGTCGTTCTTCTTCATTTCAAATTTTCAATACGTATGTAAGGACCTAGAATTTGAAAGTCGGAAGTCCTTCATAAGTTAATTTTGAATTACAAAACACAAAACCCGGGCGACGCCGGGCCTTTTAAGCTAGTATATATATAGGCCTATATAGCCTATATATAACGCACTGTCATCCACTAAATTGGTTTTAGCAGTTTGTTACTTAAAAAAAGAATTGTTAGTAATAATGGTAAATCTACTGGTGAGTTTTTTTAAATTTAATGTCATTTTTTCACAGTTTTTAGGTCGTAATATCGTAAATTAACAGAACATAAAAATCCTTAGATGAAATCATCAATAACAACACAATATTCAAGTACAAGCAGAAACCGAAAAGTCACTGGTTCCTGTTTTAAGACTGTCTGTCTCTATCTTTATCTTTATTTCTCTGTCTCCTTCGTTATCGTTTCATTGAAGGGGTCACTTTGGGGTAGAATTTTATTAATCCCTAGGAAATTTATACAATAATTTAGTTGATCTGCAGAATATATACTAATCCCATGAAATAGAACTCCGCAAGAGAGTTTTCCCTCCTGAGAACGAGTTTCAGAATAATATGTACTTTACTTTTTACAACTGAGTAAAGTTCCATCACTTCTTCTGTCTTTCCTTTCCATAAGCACCTGGAGGTTAGTAATAATTAATTTTAAAAAATATATACATTTCAAGCTGCCACTTGCCTGAAACCTTCCGGCCATCATTATAACTTCGTACTCAGGTAGGTTCTGGAAACAATGAGATGTCAAAAGTAAATGAAAGCCTAAAAGAAACAATACAGAAAAATATTTAAGGAGTTGGCATCAAAGAGTTCGAAATATTCAAGTTGGATACACTCCCTATACAAAGAAATGTGACATTTTGTTTCCTTCCTCTAGGCTAAGATGGGTGTTTATTTTATTATACGTATAACTTTTATTTCAGTTCTTTATGCACAGAGGAACTGGAAACTTCTTTACACTACATGGAAACGTATCCTTTTGAAGAAGATGAAGCATGTTTAACAATTTTTTAGCTTATTAATAGGGCAAGGCATTTAATGACCATAAAATAGTGAAAAAAAGGCTAAAGATAAGATTAAGTCGCCCCTTACGCTCCGAACAATGCGTTGCTGTTCGCTTGTTATCTCGGCACACCCGATCGTTCCTTCTCTCCAAACTCCCGATCGTACCAAATACAAGCTACCAACCCATACACCAAAATGACAACCCTCTAGCTTACTCGGCACTCCCGACCAGACCACAATCACCTCTTCACATAATCTAAATAATGCAAAACACTAACCACACTAGTTAAGTGCGCGAGCGGAGGAGGCAGCCGAAGCGAAGCGCCCTTGCATTTTCGAATAATGTACGATACACTGTTTGTAGGTTTCGAAAATGTGGCATATTATATCTTCCAGACGTTAGTAAGCCTGTCAACTTTTACGTAAGACATGAGGCTTTTGTTTACCGGTATGACGTCACACTACCAACGTCCAATCACGAGTTTCTACGTAATATGAGGACAGAAGAAGTGGTAAAAAAGAAAGTGCATCGCGAGGGTGTGGTGGGTGGGAACATTCATCCAAGGTGCGACTTAAATTTATTTTTTCCCGAAAAAAAAGAGTGCGTGGAACGCCACGCGACAGAAGTAAAACTTTATTTATTTATGTATTTTCTTCAGTTTTCCTTTTCTTTGTCACTTTCATCCTCTCACGGTATCCTCTTGCTCTTTCTGCAATTGATTTCGGTTTTTTTAAAGTCTGTGTGTGCCTTTTTATGAGAATTATAGTTTGTATAAGGCAAAATAGATTTTACCATAGGTTCACACGTATCAGTTCTATCATGCACTACACTTACTGAAGCTTCACGAGCATTTTCTAATGCTATTCTTCGTGATCGACTTTCTCTCTTGCGTTCTGCTGCAGTTTTGACCGTTACACTTCATGTATTTTCTTCAATTTTCCTTTTCTTTGTCACTTTCATCCTCTCACGGTATCCTCTTGCTCTTTCTGCAATTGATTTCGGTTTTTTAAAGTCTGTATGTGCCTTTTTATGAGATTTATAGTTTGCATAAGGCAAAATAGATTTTAATATAGGTTCATACGTATCAGTTCTATCATGCACTTCATTTAAAATCGTATGCGTTTTCTGCTACGACTTTGTTGATTATGGTGCTGTTCAACTTTTTTCAAAATGTACACAGTCAAACGAAAAGAAAGATGCAGTGTAATTCTCGAGAAGGCGGTGGCTAATGCTGTTCAACTTTTTTCAAAATGTACACAGTCAAACGAAAAGAAAGATTCAGTGTAATTCTCGAGAAGGCGGTGGTTTTAACACACTTTACCAATGTCGGATAATTTATTTAAATTTTGGATAAGCTTAATCATTGAGTTGAATCATTGAGTTTATTGTTTTAATTTTTGGATGTTTTAATTTTTTTTTTTAGTTTTGGAAATTTGTATTTTTTAATTTTGGATTTGCGCGGTAATGAACCTCCGGGTTCCATAAAATAGATAATATACCTTTAGATTGCTTAGGAATTGTCTATTGCCATTGAGGAAGTAATGTCTGAAAAATTTCCTTTGATTACCCCTAATCATTGAGTTGATTGTTTTCTGTGCAGTCCGCTCCGAAACACGTAGTTTTGAGTGTGACTGATTTTGTGACTGATTTTGTGACAGATTTCGTGACTGATTTCGTTTTAGTGTGACTGATTTTTCCGATTTACCCCAACCGCGAGAAAAGATGTTTTACTTCAAAAATGCAAAATAAAAATAAGTTTTACGACCTGAAAATAGCGGAAAAATGACTCAACATTAAAAAAAATTATTGATAAATTTACCATTATTACTTATAACTAGTTTTTTTAGGTAATGAACTGCAAAAGCACTTTAATGGATGATAGTGCATTCGTTATATATGAATTTACAGTATAAAACCCATTTATTAAGTGCCAGTATGGTACTTTATGAGATTGTGTGGTGGACGAAAAAATGTCTGTCCGTCTGTCCGTCTGTCCGTGTGTCTGTACGCACCATAACTCAAATACGCTTTTTCGGATTTTCATGAAACTTGGAAAACACATTTATAATGTCCATGGGAAGAACCCTATTGATATTGAACCAAATCGGTTCACCGGTACCGGAGTAATTCCCAATTTAGTGCCTATTTTAATAGGCGGAGATTCTCAAATCAAAATGATTGCATGTTCTCTGGAAGTAATGATTTGTGCATGGAAAAGCTCCTCTCTCCCTCCACTGAAACATGACCTAAAAATTCCGAAAATGACTTAAAAATTGTCAAAAATTACTTAGGCTTTCTCTTGAAAAATGACAAAAATGCAAAATATAGCAAAAATTTGGAAAAACAAATTGTCCATATTTGATTAACTATTTAATTATATACATTTGTATATATATTTATTCCAGCTATTTCTTTAATCTTCGTATAAAAAATATACAAAATCATCAAATGCCTTGCCCTACTTATTACCATCGCAGAAGAATTCTTGTTTGAAGTTTTAGCTCTAATGGAAACATTGAGAACAATTACTCAGTCACTTCCCCATATCAGAATGTATTACCGTTAGCTTAGGACTAACTGTATGTTGCAGTTAGATTTCAGGTGCCAGCAGATCAGAGTAGAAAGTGATATAGTAGTCGGAAGATATTAGTAGTAAGTAGAGTGAGAAGTGATAACGTAGTAATTTGGCATTCCATAAGTAATAATGTTCTACAGATAAAGTGTAACAAACACGAAAATACGACAGATGGACCGAAGTCATGGCAATTATTTGTTTTTTTTTTTTTCAAAGTAAAGCGATGGTACCATGAGATATTGTATGTCTCGGGAGAGTGTGGCATCTCAAGTGTATGGACCCATCGTTTGGTAGCATTGTGATGCACGGTTATATGAATAGAGGCGATGGTAATTTGATAGTGAGTCAGCCACTGTGAAGATTTGATATGACAAGATGTGAACAGCATTCTTACGTAAAAGTAGTCACTATCCTTACCGAACTTTAAGCAAGGAATCATGGAATGGTTGAGTGTGCTTTCTTGCTTCTAACTACAGCAATACATTAATGGTGCCACTATACAGTCGCGTATGGATGTTTGTGGGTGTCTGTTTCCTTCACTATCCTACATATAGTACCAATAAACAGCATTATATTTACATTCCATTTCATTTGTAGCCTCACTTACTTACTTACTCAATGGCAAAAGACAATTCCTAAGCAAACTAAAGGAATATTATATATTTGAATAAAAACACTTTCTTAACGCACTTTATTTTACCTTAGTAAACTTCCGGACGGCCGTTTCGCAGGTGGTGTTCCTGCATCATCAGCAGAGTGCCGTCCGGAAGTTTACTAAGGTAAAATAAAGTGCGTTAAGAAAGTGTTTTTATTCAAATATTTGTACACAACGCTAAAGTCGGACACAAGAATGAATATTATATATTTTATGGAACGTTAAGGTTCATTGCCGCGCTTGCCTAAGTCCGCCATTCAACCCTATTCTGTGCTAACTCCATCCAATCATCCCTCGAAAATCCTTCTTCTCTTAAATCTATCCTAATATTGTCCTCCCACCTATGTCTAGGTCTTCTAAGTGGTTTTTTCCCTTCGGGTCTCCCAGTCAATATTTTTAGGTAGATTTCGAAGAAAAATCTACCTATTGCAATCGAAACAATGTCATGACTTTCGAAAAATTATTTCGTATCTTTACGCTTCATGCCTCCCTAAGTACGAAACCACCGCCCGTTCAATTTTTTTTGTGACATTTATATACATATCGTTACACGCTAGTGGCCGTAATTTTCAAGATATTTGAACCTAATTTTATTATGTTATTTCTAGGCCCAGTAGTTCGGACAAGTTCGTTAATGAGCAAAATTGGCACAAGGGGAGAGGGGTCGGGGAGGGTGTTGACATTTTGAAAAATTTATATCTCGGCCCCTATGAAGTATAGCGGGAAACTTTGTTTGAATAAATTAGGGTAGCTGCTCCCTATAGAGTTCACAGTGACACCAACGATTCGGGGGTTTTGGGGGTACGAGTGGGGGTGGGGGGAATAGAAATTCGATAATTTTGAAACTCTTGTGGTGTATCGTTAAAAAGCTCTTGATGAGTACTCTACAAATCAATAACTAGTCTATCGATAGCTCTCATATAAGGCGAGAGTTGAATTTTCGAAAAAGTGCTCTAAGTTCCTCTTTTTTGCAGTTATTGTTGCGGGTATGTCATGCCAAGGTTAAAGAAGAAGAGTGCTGCGCAGCGACAATTAATTAAACCAAGAGCACTTCGAAATTTACCTCAGCTTGTAGGCCTGCCTAATGGGATTTTTGAGATAGGCCTATGTCTTTCCTCCCCCATGCGTGCAACATGTCCAGCCCATTTCATCCTCCTTGATTTAATTACCCTTACTATATCCGGTGACGAGTACAAGTTATGAAGCTCGTCGTTATGCAGTTTTCTCCAGTCCATTTGTAGCCTATATTTCGAAATTGTAAAATTATCCTTACTTTCAATAGAAAAAATAGTTACCATGACTTAGACCCCACACCTCGAGTTGATTCGTAAGTTACAATTTAGCATTAACTTTTTAATTAAAGCCTCGCAGGAATTAAATTACTGATTTCCCGTAGTATTATTCGGCCTCAGGCCTAAATACAACGAACTACAAACAGTTGGTAGCACTACAAGAAAATAATAGTTCTTACATCACGGTGTAGTCTGTAGTGATTTCGAGGTAATTATCAACATTTTATTACACTAAGCTAGGAATACTGTTGTTTTCTGTGAGATTGGAGAGCCAAAGAAAAGCTACCCATTATTTTTGGAAAAGTTGAACTAAATGATGTGTCATGGTGAGTAAAATTATCGAGGGTTACCTATTTAATAAGGAAATTAAAATTATACACCAATATTGACCTGGTCATTAAGGCATACTATGCCTTCTTTCATACTCACTTGCAATATGGTATATTGCTATGGGGAAATTCTGCTGGTGCCAGAAAAGTTTTTCTCTGGCAAAAAAAGATCATAAGAGTAATAAAGGGCATCAAAAATACTGAATCTTGCAAACCCCATTTTATTGAAATGAACATTATGACCTTGACTAGTCTTTACATATTACATGTACTACAGTTTGTCAAAGATAATTATGATGATTTTAATATTAGTTCAGATAAACATAAATACGAAACAAGAAATAAAAACAATTTAGTCCCTAATTTTACAAGATTGAATAAAAGTCAGAATAGTTTTAAGCATGTTGGAATTAAACTTTTTAACAAACTCCCACTAACTGCTAGAAATGTTAATTCTAAAAGATTTAAAACAATAATTAAGCAATGGCGAAAAAGCAAGGCATTTTACACTATACAGGAGTTCGATGAGACAAATCTGGATGATCTGGTGTTTTGATAGTTTTAGAATTTTTACACTGATGATGTCTATTACTTTGTATAAGTTTAATGACAGATAAATAAATATTATTATTATTATTATTATTAAATGCAGAGAAAAGCTGCAATATTTGTTATGATTAAGCACCAACAAACTGACAGCGTTACGGCTATGTTAAAAACACTTGGGTGGAAATCTGTAAAATCTAGAACTAAAATAAATAGATTAAAATGTATGTATTATGTATAGCCTACACGAAACAATCGGCATGGAAAAAGCTTCACGGCAAAATTAAAGAACCAGATTACGAAAGTAGGAAGGATCAGGGGTAGACCTCATAGAACAAATATTGCGAAATTTTGTTTTTCAAATAGAGGGATTCAGGATTGGAATGACTTACCTGCAGAAACCTTCGAAACATTTCCTGTAAACGCCAAAATTTGAAAACTATATTGAATAGGATACATAAAAGAATGTACAATATTATTTAGGTATGTTTGTAAATATTTGTATGTGCTATAGTTTTGAATGGAAAGAATTTTTTATTTATTATTAATACTTATATTGATAGGTCGGCTGCGGTAGAAGTAGCGTGCCCGCCTCTAGATCCGAAGGTCGCGGGATGAAACCCGGCCGCAGTCGATGGGTATTTTAGGACGTAAAAATCCTGGGCACGGAGTCCTCCGGGAGGGACTTTAAGCTGGGGGGCACGTGTAGTAGATTCTGCCCTCTCTAGGAAAATAAGCGTAACAAAATTCACATAGGTAAACAGAAACCTCCACTTGAAGGCCCTTCGCCCAACGGGGGGGGGGGGCATAGGATTCAAGAGAGATGTTGATAGGATATTGGTATGTAGATAGCCTGTTGGGATATTTAATGTAATTGTATTTAGCCTATAGTGTGTCATGGTGTGTATACATGTGTGGCTGGTATTAATTGCAACACTGCCACCGGGTTGTTGACCTACATGCAGTGTAAATAAATTAAATAGATATATATATGTATCGAACTTGGCATCTGCTTTTATGAGTTGGGAAGCCATGAAAAAAGTCATCTTGGTTGGCCAGGAGACTTGAACCCGGGACCCCCCGGAAGCGAGTAGAGAAGCTACCACTCGGCCTCCTCTCTCGGTTATTATATTTATTGTTGGGTTTACTAGTGATGTTCGTGAGAAAAAAGAGCTAAGAAAGAACCGGTTTGATCAAAGTTCATGGTGCAAAGAAGCAATACGTGAATGCAGGGGCGGAGGAAACTCACACTTGCCGGTGTGAAATGTGGTGTAATCGCAGGTTGTCGTCCAGATTCGCTGCTACTTTCAGACAGTATTGACAAGTGCCCCGAAGGCAGTGACAGGTGTGAACAGAATACAACACACATGATGAAAATTACAACAGTCTTCTTAGGGTTTTAGAACTACTACAACTTTGGTAGATATTAGCATTCATGAACCACAGGTTATTGTATCAATTGGACATTACATGAGAATATTACAGCAAAAAAAATTCTCCGACACTGGGTCTTGAACCCAGGACCTTTCGCTGTTCGCGCCAATGCTCTACCAACTGAGCTATGTCGGAGTTCAATTCACAGCGCCAGATGGAATCTCTCTCCTATGACTGATTGCCCTTAATGGTCTACCTCACTGACAGACAAGTTATGTCATATGCAGTACTGTGAGGCACACTAATGATTTTTGTGGGCGGGCTCACACTATTTAGTGTGCCTCACAGTACTGCATATGACATAACTTGTCTATCTGTGAGGTAGACCATTAGGGCAATCAGTCATAGGAGAGAGGTTCCATCTGGCGCTGTGAATTGAAGTCCAGCTTAGCTCATTTGGTAGAGAATTGACGCGAATAGCCAAAGGTCCTGGGTTCAAGTTCCAGTGTCGGAGGATTTTTTCTCCTATAATATTATCATTCTACAACTTCCTTCGTTATAGAATATTTTAGGACAAAAATTCCTCTGACACTAGGATTTGAACCCAGGACCTTTGGCTATCCCTGCCAATGCTCTACCAACTGAGCTAAGCCAGAATTCACTTCACAGCGCCAGATGGAACCTCTCTCCTTTGACTGATTGCCCTTAATGGTCTACCTCACTGATACACAAGATAATATGTCATATATGCAGTGCTGTGAGTAACATTGAAGATGGAAATATATATGCATTCATGAACCACAGATATTGTCTCTGTTGGACAATACATGAGATTATTACATAATATAGAATATATTATAGAATAATATCATAGTACTGCATATAACATAACTTGTCTGTCAGTGAGGTAGACCATTAAGTGCAATCAGTCATAGGAGAGAGGTTCCATCTGGCGCTATGAAGTGAACTCTGGCATAGCTCAGTTGGTAGAGCATTGGCACGGATAGTCAAAGGTCCTGGATTCAAATCCTAGTGTCAGAGGAATTTTTCTCCTACATAATATTCTCATGTAATGTCCAACAGAGACAATAATCTGTGGTTCATGAATGCATAGGCCTATATATCTTTCTTCATTATACCTCACTTTCCTTTATGAAGCTGATTTCTCACCCCATTTTCTTCTTCCGTTTCTCTTTTTATTCCTTCGTTAAATTCAACACTTTTTTTTTCAGACACACGCTATCTTTCGGTATCGGCGCAAGTTGGCCCTATCACATGTGACTATCCCACCATAAGAATCTATCTGCAACGTGGGAAATTCTAGACTTAGCATAGCCTAATTTAATATTACCATATTCATCCGAACATGAATTGCACAAACCTAAATTCCCTTTCTCATGGAGAGAGTAGAAGAAATGGATACAATTATACAGTTAGGCCTATTACGATCATAATAACAATTAATAAAAATGAAACATTTCTTCAATTAGTCTATAAGTACGAGGCGCATTCATAAAATAATTTTCCCTGGGACCGTTTACACAAACAAAACCCAACTTCAAGGAAATGTTTATTGCAACAGACAAAGCGAGTGTTCAGCTATTTTTCAATGTATTCGCCACCGGAATTGAAGCATTTGTCTTACCGTGGCACCAACTTTTCAATACATGTGTCGTAGAAGTGTGCCGCCTAGGATTTGAACCACCGCGTGAAACCACCTTCGCCTCTCTGTCATTCTTTGTGATTTCGCGAGGTGTAGGAATAGATGGAAATCACTGGGAGCAAGGTCCGGGCTTTTTAATCACCTTCCAGCCAAACTTCTGCAGGAGTCTTGCTAGGAGGTGTTTAAACAACCACCCTACAGCCCGGACTTCGCTCCCAGTGATTTCCATCTTTTCTTACATAAGTAAATAAATGACAGGGAATCGCAGAGAATGAGAGAGAGAGGCGGAAATGTTTGTCACACAGTGGTTAAAAATCCCTGGCGGTAGACTTCTGCCATATAGGTGTTCAATAGTTGGTGCTACGGTAAGAAAATAGTTTCAATTACGGTGGCGAATATGTTGAAAAATAGTTGAACACTGGCTGTGTCTGTTGCAACAAATATTTCCTTGAAAGTGTGTTTTGTTTCTGTAAACGGCCCCAGGGAAACTTACTTTATGGATTTTATGGACTTTATGAACAACAAAGTCCACGTGTTCTCTTGCCTATCTAGCTTCTTAGCATCTTGCGGGTTGAAAAATAACAATTTTTAGATTTGAAAATGATATTATTAAAGAAAAGATGTTCAATTTTGATATCATGTCACTTAGACCTTAGTACTGGTAGTCAGCCATTTTTAACTGTGTTACAGTACGTAGTGATGAATCGGGGAGTACCGTCAACATACTTAGCCCTAAATTGTTATATTTAGCTACAGAAATGCATTTTCTATTGTGCGATGCAGTTTTTATTAGGGCTGAAAAACGATTAAAATTTCTAATCGAGTTAACGCTTGACTTTAATCGATTAATCGACTTATTAATCGACAAAGAGGTCGGTATTTTAAACGAAACCAAAGTGTACATTTAATATTGTTTTACACGTTTAATAACTACTACACTACAGATAATGAGAAGAAATCCTGAATTAATGAATACCACTATTAGTTAACTACAACCTTTTTTCAAATGGGAAGCGTTTTGTTCTTCTCCTTGCTTAGATACGCGATCCAATCAGAGACGGCGAGACGGAAGGAAGACCCTTCCTGATAGCGGTACTCCTTTAGCTCGTACACGTGATTGGCGGTGAAGGAAAACGCTTCCCATTTGAAAAAAAGGTGTAGTAAAAAAATATATACAAATCTTACATTTCCGGTTACTTTTTCAGGCAAGACTTGAGACACACGAGTTTGTTGACTAAAGTACCCTTCAGCTTTCTGAATAACGGGAATTGTTTGGACACAATAGGCTGAATGACACATGATGTGCCAAGGCCGTAGAAGCGAGAGAAAAGAGTTTGGTAATTTGACCCATTTCTCGAAAAAAGTTATTCAGAATTCGACTAAACCGATTAATCGGAAAATGTAATTGAATGGCGATTGAATGTTTAATCGATTAATCGGTACAGCCCTAATTTTTATCAGCTCCTGTGTTTTTAAACCTGATTATTAAAATTTCATATACTCTGAAATTGTGGAACATTGGAATGGATGCAGTTACAAGAATAAAAATAGTATGAGTTGAAATGTAGCTGGGAAGAACTGTACAGTAAAACCGAAGACTGTTACAAATTGTTAAGGAAAAAGCGGGGTGTGTGAGTAAGCCGCCAGAATTGAGTTGAGTGATTCTTCTCGGTTCGGAATTGTGGTGGGCGTCACCTGAATCTTAATATTCCACATCTGACCCTAGCGACGGACAGTCGCCCAGATGTCCACCCACTCTGCCTCCACTTCCTCCGTCATGAATAATTGAAAATGGAATTACCAAGCCCAATAAAATTATTGCGACCTTGGCATTAAAAAGAAATTAATCGGCAAAGCCTTAAGAAAATACATTATACAAAACTTACGCTAGATTACATCGATAATGCCAATAGCAAGTGATCTTGACCTTTAAATTGCGAAAGTGTACTAGTTTTTATTTCTTCCTTCCGTTCTGTAACCTTGGATACACAAAAACCAAAACCTCCTTCAACAAAAACCAAGTGTTTGACTTTCCAGAACTTACGTACTTACTTACTTACTTACTCACTCAATGGCAATAGACAATTCGTAAACAAGTTAAAGGAAATTATCTATTTTATGGAGCCCGAAGGTTCATTGCTGCGCACCTGAGCCCGCCATTCAACCCTATTCTGTGCTAACTCCTTCCAGTCACCCCTCGCAAATTCTACTTCCCTTAAATTCACCCTAAAATTGTCCTACGTCTAGGTCTTCCAAGCGGTATTTTCCCTTCGGGTATTCTATGCTTTTGAGGTATGTTTTTCCTCCCCCATGCGTGCAAAATGTCCAGCCCATTTCATCCTCCGTGATTTAATTACCCTTACTATACCCGGTGACGAGTACAGGTTATCAAGCTCGTCGTTATGAAGTATATTCCAGTCCCCATTTTCATCTCTGTTAGGTTCAAATATTTTCCTAAGCACCCTGTTTTCGAACACTCTCAGAAGAGTGCTCCTGCTGAGCAGTTGCGAATCCATCGGTAACTCGTAAACTCTCGTGGGCTAACCTATAAGTTCGTTAAAGAGAAGTTCTTTAGAAGGTAATATTACCACAAGATGGTGCACTTGGATGGGATTTTTATCGGAACAATTTGAAGGGCCTAGTTCCATAAAGGCTTAAGGCACAAGGGCATACTTTCGAGAAATCCTGATGCTTTTAAACAATGTTACCACTCACAAGTAGATGGTTTAAAGTTTAATTTTATAACATATATTTTTGAAGGATAGGCTAAATTAGTGTTCTGCAAAATTACAAGGTAGAATATATTGGGATTTTTTACAACCAGAGGTACCTAAACATGTTGAACAAAAACTGAAGTACTTTTACAGTAGAAAATCTTTTTACTTTCTATCATATTATTTGTTGTTACTTTATTTTAGTAAATACCTGTATTATTCAGTGACAATTGCATGTTTGCCAATGAATACCAGTATTGTCATTAATACAATAGATGATAAGCAAAATCATCTATTTTGAATGAAGTTACACTTCAGAAATGCAAGTTCAGTTTTTATAAACATTTGCTTGGATGGTAACACTGTGTAAAATAAAAAAAGTTAACACACCTCAATAACAGATAGGAAGTGTGCCTTACGCCTGTATGGAACTGTTATGAAGTAGAATGAATGTGCAGTCTCACAGGTCTTTTCTTATACCTGAGCCGAGGTTTAATGCACAAGTACAAATAGTTCACTGAGTATTTAGGCTAAGAGAAATGAAGAAAAGGCATAAATGTTAAAAACTCAAAATTAAAGATTTGTGCCTTACGCCCTTATAACTGTATAAAGACCCAAACTAGTACAACTTTTAAAAAATAATAATCCTAATTCAAAAGAAACTATTCCCTCCGAATGGACGATACACCGGCGAGATGCAGTGAGAAAATTGCTAAATCGACAGATGCTCCTGCAATGGAATTAAGCCCTTCTTTTTCATTTCCTACTTAGGCCTAACAACTGTAGGAACACTACGAAGGGTTGCTTATACTTATAGGCCGAATGCTCACATAATTCTTGCTGGACGATAACGAAAGCAGACAACGTATTCACTTACCGGTAACTTATTTCCTGGTCAAATCATAGGTGTACCGAGGGGGGGGGGGGGTTTGGGGGTTTGAACCCCCCCCCCCCCATTGATTAAAAAAAGGAAAATTGTATAATTTTTTTAAGTCTGCTTATAAATTACTTAATACAAGTATAAAGCGTGGGAAGCTTAAAACTCGTTATTTTGCGTCTTAATTTTTAAAATTTTCCGGGGGAGGACCCTGGGGGGTATGGAATACCGCGGATGTTATAACCCCCCCCCCATATGGTCGGCCTGGTTACGCCTATGGGTCAAATGAATTATTACTGAAATTGTATAGACTTTTAAGTGAATGCTATAACTTAAATTCCGACAAGGTAATAAACACTGAGTATTTAATAACGAGGTTCACAAGGGCGCATGACAGAATAAACCAACTGTGTGCTTATGTTGTTTACATATTCTTAACTGTGTGATACGGGGAAATAATAACTGAATTTGCGATTTTGTTTAGCTGATATAAACATTTGTTTAGCCAGAAAATAAGTCTATCTAAAATGCATTGTTTGACAAGATTTGCATTAACATTGGATAACTGTAGTGATTGAATTGAAGTTTGTGCTCAATGTCTGAGTATTGGTCACCTTCAAAAGTTTGTGGATTTGAAACTTTATTGGTACTTGTTTCTTTCATTTTGTCTTGGAAATTTATAATAAAGTTAGAATATCCCGGGAAATGCAATCGTAGGTTACATTGTTCTGCATGGTGAAATCATTAGATTCTTTTTTCTTTCATATTTATGCCCACGCCATGGATGTAGGCCTAGTATTTATTTTATTTTTCTGAACTTGCATAACTTACTTATAAAAGATTTAAGTTACCCGCGTTAGGTTGATGGATTTTTAGTACATAAAAATCCTCTGCACGAAAAGAACTGTAAACTATCTAAGAATTATGGAGAGTTAGAATTAGAATTATAATTGATTTATTTCACCAGGTGGAATTAAGGCCAATGGGTCTTCTCTTCCAATAAAGACTCGAAACAGAAATTTAAATATCTGGGCAAAATATACCTACTCACTGGTGTTCTAGTAGTGGTAAATTCCCCCTTTCCCCCTGCAGGTTGCCTGGTCAATGGGGCCTACCCTGTCTATGAGAATATAAGCGTAACTAAATTCGTCTTCAGGAAAGAAACCTCTTCCGGGAGGCTCTGATGACCTCCGATGGGAGGTCACGGAGCAAACATTTTTTTACATTTATATAAACTTTCGTAAAACTCAGGACAAATATCTCTGCCGGTTTCATATTTACGAATTATCTTCCTCGACAGTGTGCAGTACATTCAGCATTAAATATAATCATTGTGTCGTGCTGCGGACAGCACATGACAAGTACTGGTGTACGCAACTCATTAGAGCAATAGCTCCACTTCAGGATAAAAAGATAGGCTCATACTGCAGGTTTTTAGGTAGATTTCGAAGAAAAATCTACCTATTGCAATGGATACCATGTCATGATTTTCGAAAAATTCTTTCAAATCTTTACGTTTCATGCTCCCCTAAGTACGAAACCACCGCCCGTTCAAAAAAAAATTTGTGATATTTATATATATATATATATATTTATATCTTTACACGATAGCGGCCGTAATTTTGAAGATATTTGAACCAAATTTTATTATGTCATTTCTAGGCCCAATAGCTCGGACAAGTTCGTTAATGAGTAAAATTGGCCCAAGGGGGTGGTCGGGGGAGGGGGTTGAAATTTTTAAAAATGTATATCTCGGCCCCTATGAAGTATAGAGGGAAACTTTGTTTGAATAAATTAGAGTACTCCCTATGGAGTTCACAGTGACACCAACGATTCGGGGGTTCGAGTGAGGGTGGGGGTGGGGGTGGGGGATGAAAATTTGAAACTTTGAAACCACGTCTTGTGGGGTATCGTTGTAAAGCTCTTGATGAGTACTCTACAAATCAATAACTAGTTTCTTGATAGCTCTCATATGACGCGAGATTTTAATGTTTGAAAATAATAACACTTTAAAGAATTATTATAATATCATAATTTTGTCTTGTTTAGCGGCTTTGCTAATTTTATTCATTGCTGATCTTGCGCACGGCCTCCCAGAATATTATATCCTATTCTTGTTGTCAAAACAAATGATTGTAGGCTCTTCCTCTTTACTGCAGGTTTGCCATGCCAAGGCTAAAAAAGAAGAGTGCTGCGCAGCGATAATAAATTAAACCAAAAGCACTTTGAAATCTACCTCAGCCTGTAGGCCTGCCTAAAGGGATTTTTTTTTAAACATAGCACACTACAATGCACCCCCATTATGCGAAAGATTATACTTCCCCTTTCCTCCTCTCACTCCCTGCAAGGACCTATATGCGGACGTAAACATCGATAGCAGCGCTCTTTGTCCAACGGAAATTGTCATGAGTTATGTACTTTTTTTTTTTTTTTTTGTGCCCACCCTTACCCCCGGAGTGCCAAGCAATTAAGCCTAAACCTCCGGTCAGACCAAATTTTGGTAACCATATGTGATGTGTGTATACCTATTGTGCCCTTATGTACATCCGTAGGGGATGTTGATGGTGTGACGTGTTTGGGCTGAGTACTTGTGTCTTTGTACTTTGGCGCAGGATAGACCTAAGTGCGGATAGGTCTTATGTGCAATATTTCCGAGTGTGTTTCTTTTTAGTGACATGTAGTTACTGAGTTGTGTCAAGTACGAGTATTTACAATGAATTCCACATATAGGTCTACGGTAATTAGGCTATTGGACGTATAGATTATTAACCGCTAAGACCTCATACAAACATGTTAAAGGCTTTTCAAGCATATTATATTTTGAAAAACAAAACTTACCAATATTCGTCGAAGCATAAAAATGATATAATTAAATAAAACTGTTGAAATTCATTCTGTAAACCTTATGTCTGTTCAGGAATCAGCATTTAAACTATTTTACGGTAATTGTCTTCCAGACTTCAGACTCAGTAATAAGAAGTAGACCTATTGTTGGGGTCTAATTTGGTAATTACACTATAATTCAAATGCACGGATTCTAATGACATGTAATCTTTTTATTGATGCTGCATAGACACTGCCAACTTGTGGATAAATCCTAATCATGGCTTCTTTGATTTTAGAAGTGCATTTTTATTAGGTCATTCTTTGTCATTTTATGCAATTTTAATTTTTAGGGCATTTATTTCAATTTTACGTCATTATTTTGTCATTTTCGTGTCATTTGTTTCCTTATTTAGTCATTTTCATGTATTTACATTGAGTGTATTAACTTTTTTCGTCGCTAGCGGTACTGTCTTTGAAGTGTTGTTTGTTTAATGCAAGAAGGAAAAATTCGGCGTTAAAGTGTTGACATGTCTCAGTCGGAAGTGAGAATCAAAGAAACGCCAACATTTTGTATAATATTACTATTGTTATTAGATTGACTTGGCAACAGAGTCTGCCACCTGCTTGGATTTGAGAGTGCAAACTACTGTTAACCCTCAATAAACAACAATATAATCCGGCAGACCACAAAAGGATGTGCCGAATTTTGACTCACCAGTGCCTCAGTGCCAGTGCCAGTGCCAGTGCCAGTGCCATGGGAATAGAACATCCACATCATTACAGTTATTTACAGTTTTTACAATTATGTACAAACTAGTCTATAACTTTGTGTGTAAAATAATCATTTTTTATAAATAAAATATAACTTTTTAGGTCATTTTTTTATAATTATTAAGTAATTTTGTTTTTAAATTTTGGGTCATTTTATAGGTCATTTGTCAAACAATTTTAGATCATCAGAATCCGGGCCCTGGTAATAATATTCCGCAGTTCTTGGCCATAAAGCACTGGTTCTCTTCCCTATACAACACGTACATGTCGCTTATTAAGCATAGTGTACTGGGAAGTAGGAATTACGAAATAATGTGTTTTTAATTAAAGTGTTGTTTCGTTCTGAATTTCAATACATGTCTTGTTACCACAATTAGCATGTCTGATATAAACATGCGTAGCTACTCTGGCATAACCAGGATTGACGTGATGCAATTCTCCTTCCTTTTCTTCATGTTCTTCAGCGTCCAGGATACAAGCACATTTCATTATTCATATTATAGTAGCAGATATAAAATAATTAGCTCAGTAAAACAGACAGTTCTTGAGAGAGGGAGGCGTACGTTCCATTTCGCTCTATGAACAACCACATGCTGCTGTATGTGTATCTAATAAATGTTCGCTGCTACAAACTTGAGTTTACGTCTTCAAGTTACATAATATCTGTCACTTTCAAACCAATATACCTTCAAAACTTGTTAAAAATAACAGAATGAAGTAAACTATAATAAATCCGTTAGCTGTTTTGTTTAAATTGTCTATTACTTGATTTTACATAAAGTTTAGGGTATCTTGAGTGATGATCAGGCCCGGATTCTGATGACCTAAAATTGTTTGAAAAATGACCTATAAAATGACCCTAAATTTTAAAGAAAATAACTTAATAATTATAAAAAATGACCTAAAAACTGATATTTTATTTATAAAAATTATTATTGTACACACAAAGTTATAGACTAGTTTTTACATAATTGTAAAAATCGTAAATAACTGTAATGTTGTGAATGTTATTTTCTCACGGAAATTTATTCTGGCACTGAGGCACTGATGAGTCAATATTCGGCACATCGTTTTGTGGTCTGCCGGATTATATTGTTGTTTATTGAGGGTAAACAGTAGTTTGCACTTTCAAATCCAAGCAGGTGGCAGACTCTGGTGCCAAGTCAATCTATTAACAATAGTAATATAATACAACATTTTTACGTTTCTTTGATTCTCCACTTTAGCGCCGAATTTTTTCTTCTCGCATTAAACAAACAACACTTCAAAGACAGCAACGCTAGCTACGAAAAAAAGTTAATACACTCAATGTAAATACATGAACATGACTAAATAAGGAAGCAAATGACTTGAAAATGACAAAATAATGACCTAAAATTGAAATAAATGCCCTAATAATATAAAATTGGATAAAATGACAAAAAAAAACATAAGGCCATGATTAGGTTTATCCACAAGTTGGCAATGTCTAAGCAGCATCAATAAAAAGATGACATGTCATTAAAATCCGGGCCTGGTGATGATATTTAGATTTCAACCATTAAAGTTATTAAGTAGTTTTATATTGACTGGAAGACCCGAAGGGAAAGGACCACTTGGAAGACCTATAAGTTACTTATATGGGAGGACAATAGGCCTATTAGGATAGAATTAGGAGAAGTAGGATTTGAGGGTGTGGTTGGATGGAGTTAGCACAGAATAGGGTTGAATGGCGGGCTCAGGTAAGCGCGGCAATGAACCTTCGGGTTCCGTAAAATATATAACATTCCATTAGCTGGCTTAAGAATTGTCTATTGCCAATGTATAAGTAAGTCTTTTTATAAATTTGAAGTCTCAATAATGTGCAGGATTTTAATATTCTTGGGTAATTTATAAAATCTGACAAACAGACTTACTTTTAGGGTAATGAAATCTAAATTTAAAATTCAAGATACTCTGAAGATGATGTAAAAAATTGATACGCTTAGGTAGAAATAGAAAAACTGTTCAGCAATACTGAAATCGGTTTTATTTAAATTTATCCAACTAGCTCAACGGTTTCGTCTATGTCTGTTGCAATAACTATTTACTTTAAATAGTGTTTTGTTTCTGTAAACGAACCCAGGGAAACTTAATTTGTGGATGGCACTTGTATTTACAAGTAGGTATGCTCTACACAGTAGGGAAATTGTACCCGTTTAAGAATTATTGTATTGTCTTTCGTTTTTGCAAGTATAAAGTTGTGTAAGCAGATATTAACCTACATTACAAGTTCTGGATCTCTGACATTTTCTTTCAAGACGTACTGAAACAAACAATATTTTGTTCCTCAATATTTCATTTTCTATGTGTTTTGTGTTCTTTGACTCTCATAATATTGGCTTGGATTAAGGTCGTTGCGAAACAGTGTATAAGCGGATGTTTACCTGGTAATTATCAATTCAAGACGTTCACTTTCCTAACTTTTATTCCAAAGGATTCCCGAAATTTGCACTAGAACAAGTTTTGTTAGTGACTTAGGTAGCTTATATTTTAATCCTTCGGCACATTCCAGGAGTCACCAGTGGAATATACAACGTGGCGAATGGGTGAAAACACTGCTTGGAAATGAAAGGGAGGTTTTCAAAACTGGTGGAGAAGGAAGTTTAACAGAGAAAGAGAAATGAAGAGACAGAGAGATAACTTTGGTTACGTCACAATGTGAACTAACCTGGCTAAGCATCATTAGTCGGTATTTGCTTCCCTCATTTGTACGTACAAGAACCTCTCCCTCCTTCCTCCTTCAGTTTCTCAGCCGACTATGCACCGCAACCAATGCTCATCAGTGGGCCCACAGCACTGGTGCCAGCAAACTCCATGTGCTTCATTAATCTTTTATTTATTTCTATGGCTATTAATATTAACTTATTATTTTTCCTCACTTTGATTTTGTATAATTAGGGACATACACTGATATTATATAGTTCTCCATCTTATGCCCTCAAATAATTAAATGAAATAAAACCAAGGGTTTCTTACGTTAGGTTTTTTACTTTATCTTAGTTTTACCTCTCCCTTTCAGGATTTAAGCGACCCAAGCCGCCCGGGCCTTACAGGGCCGTGACCTGTCGGGAGAGGGATTATCTTTGGATCACATACCTACTTTTTTTGACCAGACAAGGACATGGAGGGCCTCCCCGGATGAGTGATAAGTCCGATGCCGGGGCCACCTTCGAGACAACACGAACACATAGGACGAGACACACCATTCACACAGACACTCACTCACTCAGAGCGATGGGGATAAAGATGATAATGACGGCCAGATTATATCCGGGGACCCCAAGGGCCTAAAGTTACCTTACATTTGTCTCATAGGTGAGGGAAAACCCCGGAAAAAGCCTCACCTAGGTAACTTGTCCCGACCAGGAATCGAACCCGGGCCCACTGCTTGAGAGGAGCGAACGCATTCTCTATGGCACAGCGGTGGACTGTATAGTTATTAATAGGTCTAAAATCATAAGTCAAGATGAAACCTTAATTGTAAATATGTAATCTTCGCGGTGGAGTATAGGTTAGTCTGTTTGAGTTTAGGCATATTTATTGTTATAATATAAAACATACAATTCGCAAGTTTTTATAACCTGATAGTCACTGTACCTAGGTATAAAAACTTGTTAATATGCTCTAGTTCAGTTGTTATAATGTAAAACATACAATCGCAGGTTTTTATAACCTGGTGATCACTGTATAAAATCTTCTGGCTCTTCTGCTCTAGTTCAATTGTTAAGAGTGTAGTACTGCAGTGATACTAGTGTAGGTGCCGTTGTGAAGAATCATGCATATTACTGAGTCATGCATATTATTGACAATGAGGGGCATATTTCTTGCTTAGACAACGGGCTTTATAACTCTGATAACGGACGAGATTCTGGTTTTTGTTAGACTACTTTTGTCTGGTGCAGGACCAATTTACTTGTCTCATCTATTTCCTTTAGCCTTTGTTGTTAATGGATCTGAAAATCAAGTACTTTAACACAAAATAAACCAAGGAATTCATAACTAAGGATCAATATACAAATTTAATAGACTTTAACGCCTAAAAGAAAGGACTCCAAGTCATCTACAAGTCATTTGAATTTATTACCAGGAGCCTACAGTATAGGCTATATATTGAAGATAAATTTTATGTAACATAATGTTTTCCTAATTTAATTAATTACTTTAGCAACACTCCCCTATATTATGAAATATATGTTCATCCCCTCTAAGCAGAGCTCAAAACTTGAAAGAGATTTGTAAAAATCATCTTTAAAACCTATATTTATAATTTTAATTCATGGGTACTATATCTAAATTCACCCATAAGAATGCAAGCTACAAATGTCAACAATAGTACTAACTAAAAGGAAAACAGTTTGAAATCGCGGTAAATATTTACATTTTTCACTACTTAAATGATGAATTTTTAAAGGAAGTTAAACATGTTGCTTCTAATATCAGTTTATTAATCGAATTGCAGAAAGTTTAAGTTTTTTTTCAGTTACATGAGGGTTGGAAGTTTAATAGTGACAACACATCTATAAAATCAGGGTGAATTACAGGAAGTTCAAATCGCTTTTGATGGATGTTGGTTGGATATCCAGCATACTTCAGAGCAAATAGGAGCCTTCTACCACTACGAATGCCTTCTCAGCAACTATAAGAAATTAATTTTGGAACTGACAGAAAGCCAACTATTAAAAATATTTCAATACATAAGTTATTCTTAATTCACAATAATATACAATAACATAATCAAATGGTTTCAAGATTAGTTGAAAAATGTTACACGTTATGATGAATGTTTGGGTGCAACGCATGATTGAACCACCACCGGAAGGAAGTGAAGAATAAATGACAAGCTTTGCCGCAGAGACAGTGAAGTTTTCAGATGACTGTACCTTAGTTACTGAAGGTAACTCTGTGGATGACCTGATAGCCACAGCTTCGCGAACAATGCTAGATTTCCATAAAATGGTGCATGAAAAATTACTTAGGTCATACTATGAATCAACCATCCATGGTGACCAATGCTACCAATGGTGCACATAAGACATAGTTAACCTAATTCAGGTAAGCTAATAGCTAATTGTTATTATTATTATTATTATTATTATTATTATTATTATTATTATTATTATTATTATCCTCATAATCCTAGGCTTCCAGCCTGTGGGAAATGAGTCATGCCATCTTTTCCGGGGTCTCCCAGGGGATCTCTTGCCTGTTGGAATGTTATCGCATGTGATTTTTGGTAGTCTCGTTCATTTTTGATATGTGGTCATGCCATTCTTGTCTTCTTCTTATGAACCAGTCACCTATTGGCTGGATATCACACATCTCTCGAATGTAATCATTCCTTATTTTATCATATCTTGTTTTTCTTACTATTTTCCTTAATGTAGTCATTTCCTGGGTTTCCAGTAGTTGTTTAGTTTTTTTATGTGTCTGCTCTTGTTTCTGAAGCATTATGTGAAGTACGACCACTCTAACTTTTGTTTCTGTCCTTAGATATCTATTTCTCCACACTGATGCAGATACTCTTGCTGTTTTGTTTGCCTAGTCCATGACCTCTGACTGCAAAATGCCATTACTGTTAAATTTTCTACCTAAATAAGTAAGAGTCATGGTCTGATCTGTGATGTTTCTTTCAATTTCCAATTTGCCTCGCGAGGTTCTTTAGATACTACCAGAGATTTCGATTTTTTAGTAAAAATTACCATTTTTTGGGGGGCTCTCAATCCTAAAGCGTTATAATAGGCGTTGCAGGTTTCTTGCAGATTGAAAGATAGAATTTTCTTGTAATAATATACATGGTTTAGGTGCAAGAAATCTCTTTCGCGCTAAATACATAGATACAATAATAGGGGCGTATGATCAGCTACCATTTTGTAATCCTTCGTTATCTTATCATTTCGAAATTATTTATTTATTTATTTATTTATTTAAGGTCGCTTTTTAACTGCCAGGGTCACCAGCGACCACGATAATTATTACATTTATATTGAACAAGTGCTACAAGAAGTGAAGTATGAAGAAAAACATATGCAACTTGAAATTTAGTAAGAAGAACAACATATTAAACTTAAAACTTTAGCAACTATTGACAAACTATGATTTGATTTGACATTATATGAATGATGTTAACTGTGATAGTTCCAAATGTGAGATAACCTTAAGGCATCCATCATCATTTTTAAATATATTGTATAAGTCTCCTTTGATATTTAGCCTAACAGACGCCTTACATGCAATAACCGTGGATATTCCAGAATAAGATGGGAGAAAGTTACATCCCCATTACATTTCGGGCATGGATCCTTAATAGATTTCTTCATAAGATAGCCATGGCTAAGGTTGAAGTGGCGAATCCGCAGCCTGGTCAGCAGGACTTGTTGCCTTCTACAGAGGAGAGTATTCGGAATGGATGGCTCAGTAACTGAATTCCGGACAAGCTGCAGATTCGAAGGAGTGGATTTCCATGTTTCATCCCAGTGCTTCGTAATTTCAGATCTGATCATTGTTTTGGTGTCCTCTGAGGTACCATTCAAACAGTTTTCAATTTGTGGGAACACTGCAGCAGATTTATAATGTTAATATACACGCCTAACACTGGTATTGTTGTTTGTTTGTTTGGTTTTTTTTTGGGGGGGGGGGGTAAAATTTCGCGATAGGAAAAAACTCCGCGTTATCACCCTTGCCTGAAAGAGCTTTGAGGGAGCTTCGGTCATGACTTCGGTCTCCGTCTGGCCCTACTTTCGTGTAGGACACTCATAACTTTTGTAAATGTATTTGCAAAGAGGTGCTCTAATATAAAGAGAGGATTGGAAAATGAGTGTTAAAAATGGTAATCACAATTTACTGTTACAGTTTGCTTTTTAATTTACCCTCCTAATGTTGCACATGTGAAACATTATTTAAAAACCAAATTCAATTTATGTGATTACGAAAATATACAGAATTGTGATAGCCTACACACAGATTTGTCTACCTTATACTCTCAATATAGCCTGGGATATCTAGGGAATGTTGCCAATAATATTTACAATAAGTTATATGATTTAATAGATTGGTTTACTCATTTAAAAATCTTACTCACATGAAATTATCTTATAATATTTTTAAAAACTTCTAAAAATCAACTTGGCCAATCATGTAAAATCTCTTCACATGGATAATAATCCATTCTAAAACTGTTATGTAGATTCACTTAAACTGAAGTATGTCTAAAAAAATGTGCCTATAAGATGTCTAAAAAATGTGCCTATAAGAAGGAAAACACGATGAACAAACATACAGCCACAGCCCACAAGTGCAATCAGGTTGTGAGTACATTCTCCCATATGTTTAGTGAAGGTGTGATATATATTTGGTTTTATATTCAAGACTAACGCTATAACTTTAGCAAAATTCTTTACACATTTTTTAAACATAATTACTTCATTTTAAGTGAACCTACAAAACAGGTTCAACAATGGATTATTATTGATTTGAAGAGATTTTACACGACTGGTAAAGTTGTTTTCATATAAGTTTTTTAAATATATTTTAGGAGAATTTCATGTGAGTAAGATTATTAAATAAGTAAACCAATTTATTGTCGGCTGCGGTGGTCTAGAGGTAGCGTGCCCGCCTCTAGATCCGAAGGTCGCGGAATCAAAGCCGACCGCAGTCGATGGGTTTTTCAGGACGTAAAATTCCTGGGCACGGAATCCTCCGGGAGGGACTTTAAGCTGGGGGCCCGTGTCGTAGATTTACGGCACGTAAAAGAACTCCAAGCCTAAATTAGAGCCTATGGACCAAATTTTTTCGGCCCTTTCACGTCCAAGTAATACCTTAGTTTCCGGAGGGGGTTGAGAGGCGATGGGCTTACCACCTGTCCCTCTGCCCCCTGTAGGAAAATAAGCGTAACAAAAATTCACATAGGTACAGAAACCTCCCCTTGGAGGCCCTTCGCCCCAACGTGGGGCATAGGATTAGAGAGAGAGAGTGACACCCTCAATGGAAATAAATGAAGAAGTGTACTTATGAGTCAAATAATGTTTAAAAGTAGGCCTATTACAAAATTCAATACAACTCTTAAATGCAAACAATTCTGATATAATTTACTATATGGATCGCTTAAAGATTTCTTTCAATAACTTTAAGAAAACATCCTTGTTCACGCCTTTTAACGCCTCATTTTGGATATTGTGAGCCACTATTTTCAGCCACCTGTCACAAAGACTACAGCAACATCACAATATATGTGTAGGTTTTGTTTCCAATGTTCATCAGCAGGGCCCGGATTCTAATGACTTATCATCTTTTTATTGATGCTACATAGACATTGCCAACTTGTAGATAAATCCTAATCGTGGCCTCTAGATTATATAAATACATTTTCACTAGGTCATTTTTGTCATTTTATGCTATTTTATATTTTTAGGTAAATATTTTGTCATTTTCGTGTCATTTGCTTCCTTATTTAGTCATTTTCATGTATTTACATTGAGTATAGCCTATTAACTTTTTTCCGTCGCTAGCGGTGATCTCTTTGAAGTGTTGTTTGTTTAATGCAAGAAGAAAAAATTCGGCGTTCAAATTGTTGACATGTCTCAGTCGGAAATGAGAAAAATTTTGTATTATATTACTATTGTTATTAGATTGACTTGGCACCAGAGTCTGCCACCTGCTTGGATTTGAGAGGGAAAACTACTGTTTACCCTCAATAAACAACAATATAATCTGGCAGACCACAAAAGGAAATGCCGAATTTTGACTCACCAGTGCCTCAGTGCCAGTATAAATTTCCGTGAGAAAAGAACATTCACAACATTACAGCTACTTACAGTTTTTACAATTATGTACAAATTAGTCTATAACTTTGTGTGTACAATAATAGTTTTTTATAAATAAAATAGGCTATCAGTTTTTAGCTCATTTTTTAATAATTATTAAGTCATTTTCTTTAAAATATAGGGTCTTTTATAGGTCATTTTTCAAACAATTTTAGGCCATTAGAATCAGGGCCCTGATCATCAGTATGATTATGTAGACCTATCTTCAGTTCATGTCAGGCTATTTCTTCACGAATGCAGATAACGATATTGTCTTTCTAAGCTCGACAGTATTAGTTGAAACACAAACACCTTCTCACTTAGCCTGCCGTTTTCACTAAGTTACTTATCAGAATACCAGAGCTTCGAACAAAACTCTTATAAAATTCTACCTGTCTATTCGTTCTCCACAAAGTAAAGTTTATTCTTCGTCGCTATTGATACAGGTCGCTTGCTGAACTACTTACCGTAGGATATACCGTATTATAAGATTACCAACGTTCAAGGTTAGACTAGTTGACCAATTGATCAGCAACCAATAATTGTACTGGGTACATACAGTATATATAACTATATATAAATTTATATTTAATTCAGCTCTATAATTGCACTTTCTTTAGCATGGAGCCCATATCAGGAGTTCAGTTCTGTGTGTATACCAGTAGGCCATGACACTATTGACTCTCAACTTTTTCTATTTTTGGTGTGTTTTTATGGCGTCAAGAATTTCAACTGATAATTTCAATGAACAGAATAGTTAATTTTGTAAATAGTCTTAAGTCGCTGCACCTTATGTCGTTGCACCTTAAGTCTTTCCAGGTAAAATAATTATGTCAAATTTTGAGAAAAGCTTATATTTCTTGCCATAAATGTTTGGCTGGTATTGGAAAGGATCTGTAAAATTGTGCCTCTAGTTTATGAACTAATTACTGTTACCTCCTAAATTAATTGTGTCTTAAGATGATTGCTGATAATTAGATTGTATAATTCGGTCCTCTACATCATAATCTGCTCCAGGCAATTTTTATCCATGACATATCTTATGCCGCAAGTGAGAGATTGTCAAGGAAGATTCTCTTGGCTGTCAATATAAGCCATTACAAACTTTTTGGAAATATAAAAAAATCATTAAACTTGTTATGTTACTATACAGAGTGTCCAAGAAATGAGTGCAGATCTTCGTGTAGTGGTAGGGAACATCCATACGAGTATTTTAATACAATGAGTACAATGAGTAAATTTCGTCAACAGCCTTTTAAAGGATGCACCTTAGGTCGTTTTCAAGTGGGTGTATGTAATCTGCGCCACGGTTAACACCGAATTTGAAATAGAATAAAAATGAGATATGTAAGCTGCGCCACGGAGATATGTAGATGCACTTCTCCAGTTCCAAACAAGTGCCTACATAAAACTGAGAAGTATTGAACAAGGGATACCTGTAAGTAGAGCAGCTAAAATAAATGACAAGACATATTCTCGTCTACTCAAGTGGAGAGAACAATATATAAACAATGAAACATCCCGTTTTGATTTTATTAAGAAGGCGTCATATGAGAACAAAGTTCTCATGCAAAAAAAATTAAAGTAGTGTTTAACGATTTTATAAGTAAGGACCGGATTCTTAGGTTTTTACCTATTTTTTTCCTTACTTCCAAAACAAAAAGAGATCATACACTTTTTCGAATCATGTCCATAGGATTCACCCACATTAATTCTGTGGCACCTAAAAATACCTAAATGGGGTATAAAAACCTAAATGTAGCTAAACGGGATATAAAACCTAAAAGATCTAATTTAGGCTACCGTCAGTTGAGAAATCGATATTCTGCGGAGAGACAATTTTTGTTGGGTTGAAGTTAATACAACAAGCGTTTCGTTCAACCCAATATCGTCTAGGATGACAGTACCAAGAGAGGAAGTGTAAGGGTACCGGCGTATTCCTTTTAAAATATTCGTACGAACAACCATTGTTGACGTCATGTGAGGTTGAAAGGACATTTTCTGCCTTCAAATGTATTCTAAGAGATAACAGGAAGAATTTCACAGTTGAGAATCTTGAAAGATATTTAGTGATATACTGTAACCAAAAAATGTGAGAAAATCTTATTTTCACTGCTTCTTTTGATTGTTTATGCTTCCTTTCTTCAATTGTATAATATTGTCCTAAAGCAAGTTTACACAAATTTAAGTCAATTTTGTTAAGTTAAACTTTACAAGTATTATGTATTGAATCCTATGTAGCACATTCAAATTCATTAAACCAATTATTCTACCCGAAAACTATATTTTGGACAAAAACCTAAAAAAAACTATTTCACCTAATAGAAAACCTAAAACAGTGTTTTTAAAAACCTAAAAATCCGGTCCCTATTTATAAGTGACGAAGCGTTCATGCAAAAGAAATAAGGGTATTGTTTTTAACATTTTTTAAAATGACAAAGCTGCCATACCTATGGAATTTCATAGCCAGTCCTAAGTTTGGAGAAGTGGGAAGGAAAATGTCAGTGCGTTAGTATGACGGTGACGCCATTTAAATGTCAGTGGCGCAGTTTACATCATGTAGGTTGGGGGAAAAGGTAGAAGTGGCGCAGATTACCTTTTCCCTTTCAAGTAAAATAATTACGTTAAATTTTGAGAAATTCTTGTAAAAATTTAGATATTGTTGGAAAGGAACTGTAAAATTGTACCTCCTTTTTATGTACTAATTACTGTTACCTGCTAAGTTAATTGTGTCTTACTTAAGATGAACTTGTTTTCATTAAAACAATTTTGTGGGTTCCTACACAAGAGTCCTGCGATCATGATTAGAATAAGGATTGCTGGTAATTAGATTGTATATATTTTTTTAAAGATGTGCCTGTACGACGAGGAGCAGTGTCGCAGAGTGACAGAGGGGACCTATAGTTGTAAATTTTCTTGTATGTTTACTACTGAATATTCATCCCGTTCGCTCCAAGCTTCCTTCATTCATCTAACAATGTGGAACAGATTCAACAGACTCCCCTCCCACCCCCTCCTCCTACCTACCTCTTTGCTCATCCGGTGGTGTTTGTTTTAAAAGTTGCCACTCGTGGAAATCTCCTCTGCTTCCTCGTCTTTGCCGTTTCCTCTCTCTTGTCCCAATCTCTTTTCTCTCTCATGCAGTGATTGGTTTAGTGGGGAATTTTCTAATTGGACGAACGACCTCCCTATGCCAGTTGGTGGTTGCTGGTGGACTGAATCTAAGTTATACTGCATCTACTGCCTAATCAGAACACGTCTATTAAGGATCTTCATCATACACATTTTATATTCTTCTGTCCCTGACTTTTACCCTTCCCCTATGCCACCCGGGCCTTACATGACCACGACCCATCGGGGGAGTTTCTATGGATCACATACATAGGACTACTTTTTGACCAAATAAGATGGAGGGCCTCCTCGGATGAGTGATCAGCCCAATGCCGGGGCCACCTCCGGAACAACACGAACACATAGGAAGATACTGTCTGACTGAGAGCTGAAGGCCGAGCTGGTGGTATAGTGGGGGAAAGACATAGGCAGTAACTGCAAGCGCATGGTAAGGTAGTGGGGGAATGCTAGCTCGGCCTTCAGCTCGCCGCCAGACAGTACCTACCAGTCACATACACTTATTCCGAAAACGGCGAGGATGGAATGAAGGTTACATTGACCACCAGATGATATCCGGGGACCATAAGGTCCTAAAACTACCCGATATTCATATCACAAATGAGCGAAGACCTCGAAAAACTCATCAGGTAACTTGTTCCGACCAGGAATCAACCCAGGTATGTTTCGTGAGAGGAGCGAACGCATCCCCCGTGACACAGCAGTGGGCTTGATCATATATGAAGTCATAGAATGCACTCGGGCTTCATTACGAAAATTGTGATACTGGAATTGGACGTTTGTTTAAAAATCTTATGTAAGTACTCAACGTCCATTCTTGCTGCTTTTGTAGGCAAGTTCTTTATTTCAGCCTTCGTTTAAATTGGTAGAGCTGACCGGCTAGAAATACGTTTGAGAGCTCGAGCGCTCTTGGTCCCATGCAATGCAATGAAATGGTAGACTTCCCTTCCATTCACTCTCCCCGTCACCGGTACCAGAGTGCTTTTTGATTGGATTGCTCTCAATGTATGAACACACTCTGCCTTAGGTACACTAAGGGCGGAGTTATTGAAGGTAGTGATGGTGGTTTGAATTTCGTGCTTTGAATACACAAAGTTATACATTAATACAGTCTACTTTCTTGTATATTATTACCTCATTCACATTGGGGTTTTAATTGGTCATATTAAAATGTGGTTATGACAATAGATGATCAGGCTCTAGTTTCTGGTTTAAAGACGAATCAAGAACATATGAAGAAAGACGAGAAATCAGAGGAAATTCCAAGTCTTAAATTGTAGCCTACTAGTGTTTTCCACGGGGAACGCCGTAGCGTAGTGGTTGAGGCGCTGCGCTACAAACCGGAAGGTCGCGGGTTCGATTCCCGATGAGGTCGTTGGAGTTTTTCAATAGGCCTAATCCTTCTGGTGGCACTATGGCCCTTGGGTATACTCAGCCTTCAACAGAAATGAGTACCAGAAGCAATCCTGGGGGTAAAGACGGCCGGTGCGTAAGGCTGACAACCTTACCACCTTCATGTGCCGAATGCCCAAAATCTGGGAGCCTCAACCTCCTGGAACCCTCTGGGCCTCCATGGCCTCCATAGGAATCATAGTGTTTTCCACACAAAATCCTCCTGGTACAACGAGGCATCTCCACAGAGCAAGGGCGATATCTAACTACTGAAGGATTGACAAAAGCTTTAATAACAACAGTTAATAATAATAAAATACCAATAATAATAATAATAATAATAGGCTCGCTGAAATTTTCTGCCAACAGATAACGTATAGACCTAGTACTTTACGACAATAGTAAGTTCAAACTCCAAAATCTTCCAGAAGCAGTTGTCATGGTAGCTTAATGCTAGAGCGGCGGCACGGAGAGTCGAAGATCCTGGTTCAAATCTCGGCTATGACATTGAATTTTTCAGTCTGAGGCTACCCTTCCACATTAGCCTACACACGGCCAGCGTGAAAGAATTTTCATTCCAGTATGAGGAAGGTAACTATGTCTTATATGCACCATTGGTAGCACTGGTCACAGCATGGAACATGGTAACTCGAATCGTCACAAAAAGGACATGGTAACTCAAATCGATTCATGGATGCCGTGATCCCGCAGCTGTTAGTTTTGTTTTATCAACAAAGCACGAATGTAATTATTATTTGTATAATCCGTTACATTTTTATTCATGGAATAGTCTTAATAAATCCAACTCGAGTTGACGAGTTTCATCAGATAAATTTGTCAACTTTCGTGGGATTACCTATGACAAAATTATTACTAGGGACCGGATTCTTAGGTTTTTACCTATTTTTTTCCTTACTTCCAAAACAAAAGGCGCTCATACACTTTTTCGAATCATGACCATAGGATTCACCCACATTAATTCTGTGGCACCTAAAAATACCTAAATGGGGTATAAAAACCTAAATATACCTAAACGGGATATCTAACCTAAAATATCTAATTTAGGCTACTTTTTGTCTTTTTTGTTAAATTTCTCAGTTGAGAAATCGATATTTTGCGGGGAGACAATTTTTGTTGGGTTGAAATTAATACCACCAGCGTCTCGTTCAACCCATTGTCGTCTCGGATGGACAGTATCAAGAGAGAAAGTGTAAGAGTACCGGCGTATTCCTTTTCAAATATCCGTACGAACAACTATTGTTGCCGTGTATGAACAAGGGTATAGATTTCCGTATTTTAAAGCGCTTGTTGGCCTTTATTTACTACCCTCTTATTCATACTGAGTGGTCACAGTGTGAGGTTTAAGAAGATGTATTAATTATTCCGAAACAAATGAAATCGAGTTTATTACTGCTTCTTTTGATTGTTTATGATTTCTTTCTTCAATTGTCTATAATATTGTCCTAAAGCAAGTTTACACAAATTTAAGTCAAATTTGTTAAGTTAAACTTTACAAGTATTTAGTATTGAATCCTGTGTAGCACATTAAAATTCATTAAACCAATTATTCTATCCGAAAACGATATTTTTTTACAAAAAAACTAAAAAAAACTATTTCACCTAATGGAAAACCTAAAACAGTGTTTTTAAAAACCTAAAAATCCGGTCCCTAATTATTACAGTAAAATGGCTATGTTTGATCTACGAAGTCGAATGAGATTAGGCATTCAAGAGTGCTCGAGACAGAGCAAAATCTAGCAAAGTGCTTCATTCAGTGTGGCTTATAGGATTTGCTCAGCCACCCCGCACCATTGGACAGAAAACATTACTAACAACTCCCTGGGATTGATTTTGAAACATTAAGATAATGGATTACATTGATCGTAAATGCATTAATTAGGACCTAAAAAGTTTGTCCTTTTCCCTGATGGAACTCTGTGCTTAGCCAGGAATGGAGAGGATTGCTTTCCGAACGGCAATTGTTTTGAGAATTCTCCTGAGGATTAACACTCTCTAAGCTCAAAGTTTAGTCTACAGGTAGAGAATGATGAAATACAAATGTGTTTTGCTTCAAAGTATATTTAGCCCTAGTTTAGAATACATGATTTTAACTTCTTCTTGAACAAGGATTAATAATGACCCACAATATATGTCAGAGATCAATGGATTACAACTGATTGGTTTTGTGGTACAAACTTCAGTAGGTGACATTTTGCTCATTTGGGAGGGCTAAATTCTAAATTGCATTAGATTTTCCAGTTTTCTCTCTTTTGGTAATATGGTGAAATGTTAAGCAAAATAATAACATTTGTATCAAATCAAATTTAATAATTCACAATTAATAAAACAAACTGTAAATACCTACCATTGAGAAAAGCTGCCATTGTGAAATATTTGGGTATCTTCATCGATCAACACCTTAAATGGTATCACCATGTGTAATAGATTACGCAGAACAATAGACGATTTTTTTATTTTTCGTCACCCTATACCTATCACCGTTCTACGTTGCGTTTACCAAGTTCTTTTCCAATCCATTAACCAACATGGCATTATTACCTGGGGAGGTTTAGGGAAGACAAATTTTTGTAATCTATTAAGTCATACGTAGCCTATATTATATCATATGAATATTATATTATTCAGCTTAAACATATTTCATTTTAGTGGGTAAAATTATTTTCAAAATGTGTAAAATTTTCAATCGTACCTTCGTCTAGCTCAGGGCTGTCCAATTGCAAGTGCCCCAAGGGCCGCTTTAAAAAAAATATGCGGTTTGGAAGGCCGCATTACAAAATACTTCGAATGCAACTTTATCAACGAGTTTTAATAGGTATAGTATATAGAAACAAAAAAAAGGCGTTTTTATTATTATTTTAATTTATTCAAAAATATCAAATTACAAAAAAAAAAAAAAAAAAAAAAAAAAATAGTGGGAAATTTGAGGATGTTGGTTTTCTAACTAATGCATCAATATTAACTATAATATTTGTTGTTGATAAACGAAGCAACTGAGTAAGTGACTTATCAGAGAGGGAACATCTATATTTTGACTTTATAAATTTCATGTTGGATGAGCTGCTTTCGCAAAGATACGTGCTTCCCAGCATTGAGCAAAGTGTAAACCCTAAGTTTCGCAAGATGAGGTATCGTTCGTCTGGCAGCAACTTGAAAAAGTCCAATCCAGTTTCAGTTCTTCCTTGGTAAAAAGGATCTGATTGCACATCACACATTTCAAGTTGAAGGTCTGCTCTGCTTACATTCTCAACTGAAATTGTAAAAACTGAAATATCTCTTTCGATTTTTTAAAGTCGCTAAATCGATTTTCGAATTCTTCTGCAATTGTGTCAATGTATTTTATGTGAGGTAAATTTGAAACTTCCTCAAAATCCTTCATTTATTCAAAATGCTCTTTACAACTTGAAAAAGATTTTTTTTTTCTAATGAAGACTTGAAAAGCTTAATTTTATTCTTAAATCCATGTATGTGTCCAAATAAGTTGGCAATATTCTACTGATTTCCTTGTAGCTTCAAATTCAATTCGTTAAGGTGAGATGTCAGGTCTGTCAAAAATTGTGCATCTACCATTTGATTTTCCAGTTCCGTAGTGTTGGACTTAACTTCATTTATACATTTAGAGGACCGCTCTGCAGGCCGAAAAAAGTGAGGCCTTATGCTGGACAGCCCTGGTCTAGCTGCATAAATTACTTTCATGAGAAAAATATTACTTCCAGAGCAGAAACACCATACAGGAATATCACAAGAGTTGGCTTGAAAAGAACACTTGGTTGGGCATTGACTTTCTATTCCTAAGTTTGTGGGTTTGCGAGTTCGAAGATATGTATGTACAATACATGCTTGCCACCGTCCCATGTATGTAGACTTACCCGCATGTAAAGTAACTCCTGCGGGACAAAATTACGGTAGCCTACATGGATTACAGGCCTATGCACGTATACACAACCATTGTTAACCTTTTCGTAATTACTAATGGATAAATGCGTCACCAAAAAAATATATCAAGACAGAAATATAATAATAATAATAATAATAATAATAATAATAATAATAATAATAATGATAATAATAATAATGATAATAATAATAATAATAATAATAATAATAATAATAATAGAAAGATAGATAGATAGATAGATAGATAGATAGATAGATAGATAGATAGATAGATAGATAGATAGATAGATAGATAGATAGATAGATAGATAGATAGATAGATAGATAGATAGATAGATAGATAGATAGATAGATAGATAGATAGATAGATAGATAGATAGATAGATAGATAGATAGATAGATAGATAGATAGATAGATAGATAGGTGGGTAGGTGGGTAGGTGGGTAGGTGGGTAGGTGGGTAGGTGGGTAGGTGGGTAGGTGGGTGGGTGGACGGACGGACGGACGGATGGATGGATGGATGGATGGATGGATGGATGGATGGATAGATGGATAAAACTGAAAAAAACCAGCCAAGAAAGAGAGGTTCCAAGTCAAAATCAAAACCAAACGAATGATCCAGATCAGTGAAGACGAAAGAATAGCAAGATCAGAAAGAATGAAGCAATACTGGGCTAAAATTAAACACACAAAACACTAGGAAGTGATTGAATAATCAACGTACCCTAAAGTTGGGTGAAACGGAGAAGAGGAAGAATAAAAGAGTAATGCTTTATGTAAAATATTAGGATTCCCTTCCACGTGTAGGATGGTCGGTTATGTATAGGCCTACCAGCTATTCTACAGAAATTTTCATAATCTATTTCATTCTTATAACCCACTGATGTTTTTACTTGATGACTGCTTATCATGCATTCCATGAGCGAGTGAGCCTATGAGTGAAATTTAAAAATCTTGAAATCACTGCTGTGAGCAGCTGTAGTGAAATCCTAAGATATTGAAATTGCATGTAAAGGGGAAGAAACATTCTACAACTCTTTTTTGCTTTAGCTTCAACTCAGGAAAATAGCAGTCATTGAGTGATATTGGTACATTGCAGGTTTCAGGTTGGCATTGGATAACCTTTAAAGTAGACTGTGTTTCTGTTATGTAATTTGGTCTGTTGACTGTTTTTTTATACACTGGTCTTTCACTTGAAGTATCATTTTTGTTCTACTGTAGTTCTGTTTAGGGTTTTCTGTCTCAAAGGTGTTGAAAATAATTTTATGGAATGCAATTGTTGGACATGTCCCGTCCGTCACATGTCATTTATCTTTTAAGAATCTTAAATTTGTTAATGACCCTATTAAAACATGTTATGTGTAATTATTTGGGTTTTAATTTCATGTGTAAGTTATATTTAGTTTCATATGCATACACAAACCCAAAGAAATAATGTCATGTTCTATACTCTCAAACACTTGAGGTTCAATATTTGTCCCGTCCGTAACGTCATTATTTTTCTGAATTTCTGGTGGTTGATTATTAAAATTGCAGGTTATTCTTATTTACCAAATAACAAAACTATAAACTCTAGGATTGAGTCAAGGATTTAAATAAAAAATAGGCTATCAATTTTGAATTCTCTAACTCTTGAGTGTCCCGTCCGTCTCTCGTGGAATGCATGTTATTTTATTGTGTACATTTAGCTACAACAGGGTTAAATAAACAGTGAACAATGAACAGGGTTAAATAAACAGAGAACATCAGGTGAGTAAAACAATATTACTCTTAATCTGGGCCCGGATTCTTAGCTTTAAAACTATTTTGTTCCTTGCTAGCTAATCGTGATATTTTAATACAATTATGCATTTCATAGACATGGCAGTCACAAAGTCCAATCTTATAAAACCTAAAAATGGCTAATGAGACGTTAAAAACTAAAAATAGCTAAAACTGTTTTTAATTAAAATACGATAAAATACTTAAACTAATAATGTGTAATGAATCTAATTAGTATTGTTCCAGTAAAATATATCACTTTGTAAATAACTGCCTCAAATTTGCCTTGCTCTCTGCAGGGCCGTAGCTAGGCGGTGGCGAGGTGGGCCCCCACCAAGGGCGCAGGTACAAAGAGGGCGCAAAATTAACTATGAAAAATCCCGCCTTTTTATACTGGTGCAATTTATCAAGCAATAAAAATTCCACGTTAATGGAAGAAATCTTTCAGGTTATTAAAAATTACTGCACGTGAACTATCTGTAGTATTATGACGATTGTCTACAAACAAAAAGCAGTCATGCAACGTTCTTTAATTAACACTTTTCTTATTGTCAGAGTATGATAACATAAATCATGAACAGTGTGGAAAGATAAAACGAAAATAAAAAACCGAGGAGGTACCGGGGATCGAACCCGGGCCTACAGATCGATTTAACTGTTAATGCATTTTTTCATTTTCTCATTGCTGTTTTAAAAAGTCTCTATTCGAAAAAAATACCTTTACCTATATTAATGTGTTAAAACTTTTAGTAGGCCTCAGGCCTATTATGTACTTTACTTTTGATACTAGATTTTCTTATTTAATTATTTTTTAAGTAGTTCAATCGTCTGAAAATAAGGTTTTAGTACCTTGAAAGTCCAACACTTAGTTCATTTTCAAATTGAGGTTTAGGTTCTCTTTGATATTAACAGTGTTTTTATATTAAAATAATAAATAGTTTTACAGAAAATTTAAAAAAACTTGTTCAGACCTCTCCGTATTGGAGGGCGCAGATTTGTCAAACTTGCCAAGGGCGCAGAAAGACCTTGCTACGGCCCTGGCTCTCTGTTACCAGTGCCTACATTTATAAGAGAAAATATATATTTAATTTTTTCACTTTGTACCCTATTGCCTCGGTAAAGAAAATCATAAGTGAACCGAAATCCCCGGTTTCTTTAGCAGCAAATTAAAGGCGCTCTAAAGAAGCTTAAACTTGCAATATTTGTTTACAATGTTTGTACCAGCAAGACGCCAAAAGTTAAATATTCCAAAACTTGGTTGATTAATTGAAAAAGGTTCTTGTTGAGTTTGTGTTCCCATAACTTTGTGGTTCGGAAGCCATGGGATCCTAAGTAAAAATAAAATCAATTTTTTTTCAATGTGTTAATTGTACTTATTAAAGTGAAACTTAAAAAAAAAACTTATCTTTAAATGATGAAAGCCTAAAATAAAACTATTTTAATACATTTAACAAACTAAAATAGTGTTTATAAAAACCTAAAAGTCCGGGCCTTACTCATAATATTATTGTAATGTTGCAGTAGATTTAATTCCGTTGAATACTGCAATATTTATTGTTTTCTCAGCGTATAATCTTGTGTCAATAAACGAAGGCTCCTAAAAAATTGCTTGAACGAAAGGGTTCACATGCCTTAACTTTCAGCTAAATTTGGCAAACAGTTATTTATACTTAACATTATCTTGAAAGAGTGTTTCGACCTGTTGGTGTGGAAGGTTCCTTTGTCAGCATTATTGCATTCATAATTTTAATACAAGCCATCATCCTAAAGGAATAGTGTAACAACATGAGAATGAGGTATAAAATAATTCGATCTTTGAAGTTTATTGTATTGACAGTGTTCGCGCAAGCAACATGTTTCTACTTTAGAATGTTTCAAACTGTCCGCTTGCAATGTCCCGCTTTGATTGTCTTTTTATTCACGCCTCAAGGCATTGTGGGATCATGCATGACTTGCTAATTTCTTTTGTTATATGTGGTGGTGTAGCGTCACGCCAGTTAGTATTGAACGAGACCTCACGCAGATAACAGTGTATCTAGTAGGCTCGAGGAATTCCCGCTTTTTCTACCAAGTTTCATTAAACTTGCTCTGGAAGCGGTGAATTAGACACAATTGTGCGCAATTGTGGCTCTCAGTAATTATTCATACATAATTACATATAATTCATCAAATTCGCGAGTGAATTCTCCGAGTTACAGAAGTTTGATATTACGCAACAGTTGTGCAACCAACGCTACATGTTCCAGTGCTTATATCAGCTTTTACGACTAAACTACATGCAAAAGTTTAGTATTAACTTCAAGAGCAAGTTAATCTACACATTTTAAGATATTATTTGTCAAGGTTTTCAAGAAATTAATATTTTCAACCACGTGTGATAACGTACTCTTGCATCTTATGTATCAGTGTTTCTATTTCAATTAGTTTAAATAATTATTGTGTGTGAATCTAGTAAGTTGTGATTATTTCACGTTTCGATTGTTTTCCTTAAGTAGTCCGTGGATTCCTGATACCAGTGTCCTGAGGTTACAGTCTATTGCTCTCATTTTGATTCTTTCGAATCTGGTCCTCACTAGCTATTCAGAGGTGGCTAATCTTTCCTATCTTATGCACTTCCAATTGAAGTCCCTTCCAAACCTAAAAGCAACGTTTTATTTCCTATTTGAGAAGTACCTTAACCTAACATTTGCTCCTTACGGTCCTGACCCTAACATTGGTCCTAAAGACTTACATTGCCCTCTCGGACCGGATATATTTTCCGGCCGTCCCTTACATTGGTCCTCCGGGCCGGATTACTAAAGAAACAATTTCATTATTCACACACACATATTATGGTTTGTCTCGTCTTATCGATCTCGTTCATTGTATGCAGACTCAACCGCGACGGCATCCGCGTATTCAAGAGCTACGATTTCTAGTACATAAACTCTGTATCATCTATTAGGCAGTGCTTCAGTACTACAGAAAACACAACAGCTCAAAAGACATCAAGAAAGCAGTGAACAGCTGACTCACATATTATCGTGCAGCAGTGGTAGAATTCAATTGTCAATTGCAAGTAATTTCCACATTTCACACACAACATGGAAGGTGATTTACGAGCCTTAATTAGACGTAGAGGCGTTATTAAGCGAGAGCTTACTTTTCTACAAAAGTCTTGTGAAACTGCAAATCAAGACACCGATGTGTTCTTATTAAAAGTTAAATTTGACAAGATAAATGAAATATGGGACAAATTTGATATTGTTCAAACACAAATAGAATCTCTTGTGGAAGCAGAAGAAGATTTGGATGAACATGCAGAATACAAGGAAGTCATGATGAATGGTTACTTCGAGTTAAAAGCTAAACTCAGTGCAATCCTATGTCATCACGAGCAGCAAGTGCATAGTGCAAACTCTGTGAACAGTCAGCGATCTCATAACAGTGCCAATTCACATCATACTTGTCATTCAACTGTTTCTCAGTGCAACAATAGGCCAATACAACTTCCTGCTATACAGCTTCCAACCTTCTCTGGTGACATCACAACGTTCAAACATTTCCAAGACACGTTCGGCAGTCTTGTAGCCAATAATGCAGCCTTAGAACCGATACAGAAATTGCATTACCTTCTGTCATCATTAAAGGGCCAGGCACACGCACTGATAAAAAATCTACCAGTGACTAGTGAAAATTTCAGTGTAGCATGGAATCTAATATGTTCCAGGTACGATAATACAAGAATTATTGCCACAGCTCACGTACGTAATCTACTCTCTTTACCAACGATGAAGAGTGAAAATGTGAATGATCTTCGTAGTATTCTCAACAAATTCCAAAGCAACATATATGCTGTGGAAGCTTTACATGTAGAGATACCATTACAAGATATTATGCTCATGCAGTTAATCTTGGACAGCCTTTGTGAGAGTGTACGAAAAGAATGGGAAGGAAGAATTGATTCTCAGAACTTCACACCACTTCAAGACCTCATCAAGTTTTTAGAAGCTAAGGCAAATTCCCTTGAAGTATTGGCAGATGTAAACAACACGTCCAGCCCATCTAAGCACAAAGGTGAGCAAAGTACGAAGAAGAAGTCAGAGAAACACACTCGTCATTCTTATGTTGCGACAAAAGAAGACAAGTGCCCATGCTGCGATGATAATCATAACTTATTAAATTGCAAGAACTTCCAAGAACTAAGTGTATCACAACGATGGAATGTCATTAAATCTAAACGCTTGTGTGCTAACTGCTTCTCTCCTAACCACAGAAGAGATCAGTGCAAGCTAAAATCATTTTGCAAATGTGGAAAAGGCTTTCATAGTAAATGGTTACACAATGACACACAGTCAAGTGAAAAGGTTTCTCGACAGAATCCCTCTTCAGAAAGTTCTACAGCCAGCACGGCAACAAACATTCCAGCTAGTTACTGTTCTATAAAAGAAAAGGCTAGCCAATGTGAAATTCTTCTTGCAACTGCAGTGGTCGAAATAGAAGACAAAAATGGAAAACTTGTAAAATGCAGAGCTTTGCTTGATTCTGGTAGTCAGATTAATTTCATCACGGAAGATTTGGCAAGGAAATTACAATTACCAACTAGCGCAGTGGAGACTCACATAAGAGGTATCAATGGCACCTCAGCTTGTGGTCACAGCATCACTATTAATATGAGATCCAGGATCCACGCTTTCCAAGCTAACCTAAACTGCCTAGTTCTACCTCACATTGTAAATAAGCTTCCTGCTGTCCAAATTGACCCCTACAAATTCAATATTCCCAGTGAACTTCCATTAGCTGACCCTAAATTCCATGTACCTGGTGATGTACAATTGCTAATTGGTGCCAACTTATTCTTTCAATTAATCACAAACGAAAGAATAGTTAAACCAAATCAGCCTGTTCTGACCAACACCGAGCTTGGTTGGATAATCAGTGGTATAGTTCCTAAGTCTGCCATTAAAAACAAGAAGGTGACGTTCTCACAGCATAACTTGTTTGTAACTGTCGACAACGTGGACAGGCAACTAAGGCAATTTTGGGAGCTGGAAGACTTCCCCAGCGCAGTACACACCAAAGAAGAACGTGAATGTGAAGAACACTACGTAGAAAACACCACTCGTGCAACTGATGGTGCATTCGTAGTGCAGCTCCCCAAGAATCAACCTGTAGATTCTCTGGGCGAATCTAGGCAACAAGCTATAAAACGCTTAGGACACCTGGAACGCAAACTTGAAGCTAACCCTAGCTTAAAAGAAGACTATTCCAAATTTCTGGAAGAGTATGAAAATCTAGGCCACATGAAGAAGGTTTCACTTCCTCAGCCTGGAGAAAAATGTTACTACTTGCCGCATCATGCTGTTATAAAGCCTAGTTCAACTAGCACGAAAACCCGAGTTGTATTCGATGCCTCAGCAAAGTCGTCTTCAGGCAAGTCATTGAACGACATCTTGAAACTAGGGCCAACTATACAAGACGATCTTTCATCTATTGTACTTCGGTTCCGCACCTACAAGTATGCATTTTCAGCAGACATTTCTAAAATGTACAGGCAAGTAAGGATGCATAAAGAAGATCAGAATCTTCAAAGAATTGTGTGGCGTTCAAGTCCTAATGAACCCATACAAGACTACGCTCTAACTACTGTCACTTATGGTACCAAATCTGCATCATTTTTGGCCATAAGATCTTTACATCAGCTTGCGCTAGAAGAAGAAGAGAAGTATCCGCTTGCTGCTCAGGCAGTACGGGAATCATTTTATGTTGATGACTGTTTAGCAGGCCACAATGACATCCAAGAAGCCCTGAAACTGCAAAGTGAGCTTACAGATATGCTCAATTGTGGTGGATTTCCTCTGCGAAAATGGTGTTCCAACCATGAAGCTTTATTGGAATCAGTACCTCCTTCACATCGAGAAACTCAATTGCCCCTGGCACTTGATAACAATGAAAACATACATGCCCTAGGCTTACTTTGGCACCCAGTTAATGATAAATTTCAGATCCAATCACATCCTTCACTCCAAACCCATGTGCAAGGTAAACTAACCAAACGAAATATCCTTTCACTTATTTCATCTATCTTTGATCCGCTAGGATTGGCTAGTCCTATTGTCATAAATGCTAAAATCTTTATGCAATCTCTCTGGATTGAGAAATTAGACTGGGATGAAACCGTACCTGTGCATCTGGTGGAGAAATGGCTGGAAATCTGTAAAACATTAGCTACTATTCACACCTTGCGTATTCCCAGATATGTGCTTACATCTGGTACAGTGCAGGACATTCAATTACATGGTTTCTGTGACGCCTCCGAGAAGGCGTATGGAGCTTGTATATATATTCGTTCTGTAAATAGTGAAGGTGAAACTACTGTTCAATTATTATGTTCAAAATCTAAGGTTTCTCCTCTAAAGAAGCAAACCATTCCACGCCTTGAACTCTGTGGTGCACTTCTGCTAGCTAAATTATACAACAAAGTGCTAAGTGACCTCAAGGTACAACCTTCACAAAATCGTTTGTGGTCAGATTCTACAGTGGTACTTTCTTGGCTCAAAACTGATGCACGAAAGTGGAAAACCTTTGTTTCAAATCGTGTGTCGCAGATACAAGAACTTTCGGAGACTGCTACATGGCGACACATTGCCACACATGAAAATCCAGCAGATCTTGTCTCAAGAGGAATTTCTTGTGAGCAGTTATCTGAAATCGATTTGTGGTGGCACGGTCCTAACTGGTTATCTTCACCAGAGACAGCCTGGCCAAAACAACCACAACAATTAAGTGTTCCTGATTCATCAGAACAACTTGCAAATGTCTGTCTGGTGTCAACAAAGGAGAGAGAACATTTTCTTACAACATTCTCAGATCTCCGACGCCTGCAAAGAGTAACATGCTACATGAATAGATTTATTGCTGCATGTCGCCATGAAACAAAATTTCATGGACCTATTACAGCTGAAGAGCTTCAACAAGCTTTACAAACTTGTGTTAAAAGTGCTCAGCATTCATCTTTTAAGAGTGAAATTGCAGATCTTAAAAATCTGAAAGAAACTTCTGCGAAAAGTTCTATTCATACATTAACACCATTTCTGGACGAAAATGGTCTTTTACGAGTTGGTGGTCGCATAGATAAATCTCATCTTGCATATGATGCTAAACATCAGATCATATTGCCAAGCAAGCACCATCTAACTGCTCTAATTGTAAAGCATGAACATTTTAAGCTTTTACATGCGTCACATCAGCTTACGATAGCCTCGTTAAGACAAGCATATTGGATCCCTTGCGTGCGCAGACTAGTGAAATCTGTTCTACACAAGTGTCTGACTTGCTATAAACTAAAGGCACAATCTGCTCAACAGCTAATGGGCAATCTTCCTAACTACAGAGTAACTCCTGTTAGGCCCTTTCTACGCACAGCAGTAGACTATGCTGGTCCCTTCAGCATAAGATACGGATCGCCTAGAAGTAAAATCATTGCCAAGGCATACGCTGCAATCTTTGTATGTCTTGTAACTAAAGCCATTCATATTGAATTGGTATCAGACCTCACATCAGAAGCTTTCTTAGCCGCGCTAAGAAGATTTACTTCCCGTCGTGGCCTATGCAAGGATATCTTCAGCGATAACGGTACTAATTTCATAGGCACGAATCACAAATTGAAAGATCTTCGTATTCTACTACAATCCGAAGAATTTCAGAAGTCAGTTCAAGATTTTGCTGCAACCAATGATTATACCTGGCATTTTCTTCCACCGTCATCTCCTCATTTCGGTGGGTTACATGAAGCTGCGGTGAAATCTATGAAGTTTCACCTAAGGAGAACGATGGGTGCACAAATCCTTACATTTGAACAGCTTTGTACGCTGCTCACTCAGATCGAGGCTTGTTTGAATTCCAGACCACTCGTTCGTCTTAGTGACGACCCAAACGACTGTTCATATCTTTCACCTGGGCATTTCCTCATCGGTGAGCCTCTCACGTCCCTGCCATCTCATCCTCCCACAGATGATATGAAATGTCTTGAAAAATGGCAAATTCTACAAAATCATTTGCATCATATATGGAAAAGATGGTCTTCCGAGTATTTGCATACACTTCAGCAGCGACAAAAATGGTCATCTTCCAGTGAGAATCTGCGAGAAGGCATCTTAGTCATTCTGAAGGAGGACAACGTAGCCCCACTTCAATGGAAGATAGGCGTCATCACCAAGGTGCATCCGGGAGAAGACGGTCTAATTCGTGTGGCGACAGTTCGCACTCCTAGTGGTGAATACAAGCGCCCGGTAGTGAAATTATGTCCATTGCCAGATCAATAATAAGTGTAATACAGTGCAATTAATATTTCATATCTCATTTATTGTTTTACAAGCAATTATAGTGTAGACAAACCGTTACATTGTAATAAGTGTTATTTGGTTTTCCTCCTTACACAATAAGGTTTTACTTTTCGGAGATAAACTGTGTTATTGTGATGTATATAATAAGTGTTTTCCTTTATGTTATTTGTCCATTTGAATGTATTTTTTATAGCTTGCTCTTTATCTATTTTGTTGAACTAAATAGTTCAAAGGGGTCGGCCGGAAAATATATCCGGTCCGAGAGGGCAATGTAAGTCTTTAGGACCAATGTTAGGGTCAGGACCGTAAGGAGCAAATGTTAGGTTAAGGTACTTCTCAAATAGGAAATAAAACGTTGCTTTTAGGTTTGGAAGGGACTTCAATTGGAAGTGCATAAGATAGGAAAGATTAGCCACCTCTGAATAGCTAGTGAGGACCAGATTCGAAAGAATCAAAATGAGAGCAATAGACTGTAACCTCAGGACACTGGTATCAGGAATCCACGGACTACTTAAGGAAAACAATCGAAACGTGAAATAATCACAACTTACTAGATTCACACACAATAATTATTTAAACTAATTGAAATAGAAACACTGATACATAAGATGCAAGAGTACGTTATCACACGTGGTTGAAAATATTAATTTCTTGAAAACCTTGACAAATAATATCTTAAAATGCGTAGATTAACTTGCTCTTGAAGTTAATACTAAACTTTTGCATGTAGTTTAGTCGTAAAAGCTGATATAAGCACTGGAACATGTAGCGTTGGTTGCACAACTGTTGCGTAATATCAAACTTCTGTAACTCGGAGAATTCACTCGCGAATTTGATGAATTATATGTAATTATGTATGAATAATTACTGAGAGCCACAATTGCGCACAATTGTGTCTAATTCACCGCTTCCAGAGCAAGTTTAATGAAACTTGGTAGAAAAAGCGGGAATTCCTCGAGCCTACTAGATACACTGTTATCTGCGTGAGGTAAGCCGGTAAGTGACGGCCGGAACATATATCCGGTCCGCGAGGGCAATGTAAGTTTTAGGACCAATGTTAGGTTAAGGTACTTCTCAAATAGGAAATAAAACGTTGCTTTTAGGTTTGGAAGGGACTTCAATTGGAAGTGCATAAGATAGGAAAGAGTAGCCACCTCTGAATAGCTAGTGAGGACCAGATTCGAAAGAATCAAAATGAGAGCAATAGACTGTAACCTCAGGACACTGGTATCAGGAATCCACGGACTACTTAAGGAAAACAATCGAAACGTGAAATAATCACAACTTACTAGATTCACACACAATAATTATTTAAACTAATTGAAATAGAAACACTGATACATAAGATGCAAGAGTACGTTATCACACGTGGTTGAAAATATTAATTTCTTGAAAACCTTGACAAATAATATCTTAAAATGCGTAGATTAACTTGCTCTTGAAGTTAATACTAAACTTTTGCATGTAGTTTAGTCGTAAAAGCTGATATAAGCACTGGAACATGTAGCGTTGGTTGCACAACTGTTGCGTAATATCAAACTTCTGTAACTCGGAGAATTCACTCGCGAATTTGATGAATTATATGTAATTATGTATGAATGTATGTAAGGGACGGCCGGAAAATATATCCGGTCCGAGAGGGCAATGTAAGTCTTTAGGACCAATGTTAGGGTCAGGACCGTAAGGAGCAAATGTTAGGTTAAGGTACTTCTCAAATAGGAAATAAAACGTTGCTTTTAGGTTTGGAAGGGACTTCAATTGGAAGTGCATAAGATAGGAAAGATTAGCCACCTCTGAATAGCTAGTGAGGACCAGATTCGAAAGAATCAAAATGAGAGCAATAGACTGTAACCTCAGGACACTGGTATCAGGAATCCACGGACTACTTAAGGAAAACAATCGAAACGTGAAATAATCACAACTTACTAGATTCACACACAATAATTATTTAAACTAATTGAAATAGAAACACTGATACATAAGATGCAAGAGTACGTTATCACACGTGGTTGAAAATATTAATTTCTTGAAAACCTTGACAAATAATATCTTAAAATGCGTAGATTAACTTGCTCTTGAAGTTAATACTAAACTTTTGCATGTAGTTTAGTCGTAAAAGCTGATATAAGCACTGGAACATGTAGCGTTGGTTGCACAACTGTTGCGTAATATCAAACTTCTGTAACTCGGAGAATTCACTCGCGAATTTGATGAATTATATGTAATTATGTATGAATAATTACTGAGAGCCACAATTGCGCACAATTGTGTCTAATTCACCGCTTCCAGAGCAAGTTTAATGAAACTTGGTAGAAAAAGCGGGAATTCCTCGAGCCTACTAGATACACTGTTATCTGCGTGAGGTCTCGTTCAATACTAACTGGCGTGACGCTACACCACCACATATAACAAAAGAAATTAGCAAGTCATGCATGATCCCACAATGCTTTGAGGCGGGAATAAGATGACAATCAAAGCGGGACATTGCAAGCGGACAGTTTGAAACATTCTAAAGTAGAAACATGTTGCTTGCGCGAACATACCGACCCCTTTGAACTATTTAGTTCAACAAAATAGATAAAGAGCAAGCTATAAAAAATACATTCAAATGGACAAATAACATAAAGGAAAACACTTATTATATACATCACAATAACACAGTTTATCTCCGAAAAGTAAAACCTTATTGTGTAAGGAGGAAAACCAAATAACACTTATTACAATGTAACGGTTTGTCTACACTATAATTGCTTGTAAAACAATAAAGAGATATGAAATATTAATTGCACTGTATTACACTTATTATTGATCTGGCAATGGACATAATTTCACTACCGGGCGCTTGTATTCACCACTAGGAGTGCGAACTGTCGCCACACGAATTAGACCGTCTTCTCCCGGATGCACCTTGGTGATGACGCCTATCTTCCATTGAAGTGGGGCTACGTTGTCCTCCTTCAGAATGACTAAGATGCCTTCTCGCAGATTCTCACTGGAAGATGACCATTTTTGTCGCTGCTGAAGTGTATGCAAATACTCGGAAGACCATCTTTTCCATATATGATGCAAATGATTTTGTAGAATTTGCCATTTTTCAAGACATTTCATATCATCTGTGGGAGGATGAGATGGCAGGGACGTGAGAGGCTCACCGATGAGGAAATGCCCAGGTGAAAGATATGAACAGTCGTTTGGGTCGTCACTAAGACGAACGAGTGGTCTGGAATTCAAACAAGCCTCGATCTGAGTGAGCAGCGTACAAAGCTGTTCAAATGTAAGGATTTGTGCACCCATCGTTCTCCTTAGGTGAAACTTCATAGATTTCACCGCAGCTTCATGTAACCCACCGAAATGAGGAGATGACGGTGGAAGAAAATGCCAGGTATAATCATTGGTTGCAGCAAAATCTTGAACTGACTTCTGAAATTCTTCGGATTGTAGTAGAATACGAAGATCTTTCAATTTGTGATTCGTGCCTATGAAATTAGTACCGTTATCGCTGAAGATATCCTTGCATAGGCCACGACGGGAAGTAAATCTTCTTAGCGCGGCTAAGAAAGCTTCTGATGTGAGGTCTGATACCAATTCAATATGAATGGCTTTAGTTACAAGACATACAAAGATTGCAGCGTATGCCTTGGCAATGATTTTACTTCTAGGCGATCCGTATCTTATGCTGAAGGGACCAGCATAGTCTACTGCTGTGCGTAGAAAGGGCCTAACAGGAGTTACTCTGTAGTTAGGAAGATTGCCCATTAGCTGTTGAGCAGATTGTGCCTTTAGTTTATAGCAAGTCAGACACTTGTGTAGAACAGATTTCACTAGTCTGCGCACGCAAGGGATCCAATATGCTTGTCTTAACGAGGCTATCGTAAGCTGATGTGACGCATGTAAAAGCTTAAAATGTTCATGCTTTACAATTAGAGCAGTTAGATGGTGCTTGCTTGGCAATATGATCTGATGTTTAGCATCATATGCAAGATGAGATTTATCTATGCGACCACCAACTCGTAAAAGACCATTTTCGTCCAGAAATGGTGTTAATGTATGAATAGAACTTTTCGCAGAAGTTTCTTTCAGATTTTTAAGATCTGCAATTTCACTCTTAAAAGATGAATGCTGAGCACTTTTAACACAAGTTTGTAAAGCTTGTTGAAGCTCTTCAGCTGTAATAGGTCCATGAAATTTTGTTTCATGGCGACATGCAGCAATAAATCTATTCATGTAGCATGTTACTCTTTGCAGGCGTCGGAGATCTGAGAATGTTGTAAGAAAATGTTCTCTCTCCTTTGTTGACACCAGACAGACATTTGCAAGTTGTTCTGATGAATCAGGAACACTTAATTGTTGTGGTTGTTTTGGCCAGGCTGTCTCTGGTGAAGATAACCAGTTAGGACCGTGCCACCACAAATCGATTTCAGATAACTGCTCACAAGAAATTCCTCTTGAGACAAGATCTGCTGGATTTTCATGTGTGGCAATGTGTCGCCATGTAGCAGTCTCCGAAAGTTCTTGTATCTGCGACACACGATTTGAAACAAAGGTTTTCCACTTTCGTGCATCAGTTTTGAGCCAAGAAAGTACCACTGTAGAATCTGACCACAAACGATTTTGTAAAGGTTGTACCTTGAGGTCACTTAGCACTTTGTTGTATAATTTAGCTAGCAGAAGTGCACCACAGAGTTCAAGGCGTGGAATGGTTTGCTTCTTTAGAGGAGAAACCTTAGATTTTGAACATAATAATTGAACAGTAGTTTCACCTTCACTATTTACAGAACGAATATATATACAAGCTCCATACGCCTTCTCGGAGGCGTCACAGAAACCATGTAATTGAATGTCCTGCACTGTACCAGATGTAAGCACATATCTGGGAATACGCAAGGTGTGAATAGTAGCTAATGTTTTACAGATTTCCAGCCATTTCTCCACCAGATGCACAGGTACGGTTTCATCCCAGTCTAATTTCTCAATCCAGAGAGATTGCATAAAGATTTTAGCATTTATGACAATAGGACTAGCCAATCCTAGCGGATCAAAGATAGATGAAATAAGTGAAAGGATATTTCGTTTGGTTAGTTTACCTTGCACATGGGTTTGGAGTGAAGGATGTGATTGGATCTGAAATTTATCATTAACTGGGTGCTAAAGTAAGCCTAGGGCATGTATGTTTTCATTGTTATCAAGTGCCAGGGGCAATTGAGTTTCTCGATGTGAAGGAGGTACTGATTCCAATAAAGCTTCATGGTTGGAACACCATTTTCGCAGAGGAAATCCACCACAATTGAGCATATCTGTAAGCTCACTTTGCAGTTTCAGGGCTTCTTGGATGTCATTGTGGCCTGCTAAACAGTCATCAACATAAAATGATTCCCGTACTGCCTGAGCAGCAAGCGGATACTTCTCTTCTTCTTCTAGCGCAAGCTGATGTAAAGATCTTATGGCCAAAAATGATGCAGATTTGGTACCATAAGTGACAGTAGTTAGAGCGTAGTCTTGTATGGGTTCATTAGGACTTGAACGCCACACAATTCTTTGAAGATTCTGATCTTCTTTATGCATCCTTACTTGCCTGTACATTTTAGAAATGTCTGCTGAAAATGCATACTTGTAGGTGCGGAACCGAAGTACAATAGATGAAAGATCGTCTTGTATAGTTGGCCCTAGTTTCAAGATGTCGTTCAATGACTTGCCTGAAGACGACTTTGCTGAGGCATCGAATACAACTCGGGTTTTCGTGCTAGTTGAACTAGGCTTTATAACAGCATGATGCGGCAAGTAGTAACATTTTTCTCCAGGCTGAGGAAGTGAAACCTTCTTCATGTGGCCTAGATTTTCATACTCTTCCAGAAATTTGGAATAGTCTTCTTTTAAGCTAGGGTTAGCTTCAAGTTTGCGTTCCAGGTGTCCTAAGCGTTTTATAGCTTGTTGCCTAGATTCGCCCAGAGAATCTACAGGTTGATTCTTGGGGAGCTGCACTACGAATGCACCATCAGTTGCACGAGTGGTGTTTTCTACGTAGTGTTCTTCACATTCACGTTCTTCTTTGGTGTGTACTGCGCTGGGGAAGTCTTCCAGCTCCCAAAATTGCCTTAGTTGCCTGTCCACGTTGTCGACAGTTACAAACAAGTTATGCTGTGAGAACGTCACCTTCTTGTTTTTAATGGCAGACTTAGGAACTATACCACTGATTATCCAACCAAGCTCGGTGTTGGTCAGAACAGGCTGATTTGGTTTAACTATTCTTTCGTTTGTGATTAATTGAAAGAATAAGTTGGCACCAATTAGCAATTGTACATCACCAGGTACATGGAATTTAGGGTCAGCTAATGGAAGTTCACTGGGAATATTGAATTTGTAGGGGTCAATTTGGACAGCAGGAAGCTTATTTACAATGTGAGGTAGAACTAGGCAGTTTAGGTTAGCTTGGAAAGCGTGGATCCTGGATCTCATATTAATAGTGATGCTGTGACCACAAGCTGAGGTGCCATTGATACCTCTTATGTGAGTCTCCACTGCGCTAGTTGGTAATTGTAATTTCCTTGCCAAATCTTCCGTGATGAAATTAATCTGACTACCAGAATCAAGTAAAGCTCTGCATTTTACCAGTTTTCCATTTTTGTCTTCTATTTCGACCACTGCAGTTGCAAGAAGAATTTCACATTGGCTAGCCTTTTCTTTTATAGAACAGTAACTAGCTGGAATGTTTGTTGCCGTGCTGGCTGTAGAACTTTCTGAAGAAGGACTCTGACGAGAAACCTTTTCACTTGAATGTGTGTCATTGTGTAACCATTTACTATGAAAGCCTTTTCCACATTTGCAAAACGATTTTAGCTTGCACTGATCTCTTCTGTGGTTAGGAGAGAAGCAGTTAAAACACAAGCGTTTAGATTTAATGACATTCCATCGTTGTGATACACTTAGTTCTTGGAAGTTCTTGCAATTTAATAAATTATGATTATCATCGCAGCATGGGCACGTGTCTTCTTTTGTCGCAACATAAGAATGACGAGTGTGTTTTTCTGACTTCTTCTTCGTACTTTGCTCACCTTTGTGCTTAGATGGGCTGGACGTGTTGTTTACATCTGCCAATACTTCAAGGGAATTTGCCTTAGCTTCTAAAAACTTGATGAGGTCTTGAAGTGGTGTGAAGTTCTGAGAATCAATTCTTCCTTCCCACTCTTTTCGTACGCTCTCACAAAGGCTGTCCAAGATTAACTGCATGAGTATAATATCTTGTAATGGTATCTCTACATGTAAAGCTTCCACAGCATATATGTTGCTTTGGAATTTGTTAAGAATACTACGAAGATCATTCACATTTTCACTCTTCATCGTTGGTAAAGAGAGTAGATTACGTACGTGAGCTGTGGCAATAATTCTTGTATTATCGTATCTGGAACATATTAGATTCCATGCTACACTGAAATTTTCACTAGTCACTGGTAGATTTTTTATCAGTGCGTGTGCCTGGCCCTTTAATGATGACAGAAGGTAATGCAATTTCTGTATCGGTTCTAAGGCTGCATTATTGGCTACAAGACTGCCAAACGTGTCTTGGAAATGTTTGAACGTTGTTATGTCCCCAGAGAAGGTTGGAAGCTGTATGGCAGGAAGTTGTATTGGCCTATTGTTGCACTGAGAAACAGCTGAATGACAAGTATGATGTGAATTGGCACTGTTATGAGATCGCTGACTGTTTACAGAGTTTGCACTATGCACTTGCTGCTCGTGATGACATAGGATTGCACTGAGTTTAGCTTTTAACTCGAAGTAACCATTCATCATACCTTCCTTGTATTCTGCATGTTCATCCAAATCTTCTTCTGCTTCCACAAGAGATTCTATTTGTGTTTGAACAATATCAAATTTGTCCCATATTTCATTTATCTTGTCAAATTTAACTTTTAATAAGAACACATCGGTGTCTTGATTTGCAGTTTCACAAGACTTTTGTAGAAAAGTAAGCTCTCGCTTAATAACGCCTCTACGTCTAATTAAGGCTCGTAAATCACCTTCCATGTTGTGTGTGAAATGTGGAAATTACTTGAAATTGACAGTTGAATTCTACCACTGCTGCACGATAATATGTGAGTCAGCTGTTCACTGCTTTCTTGATGTCTTTTGAGCTGTTGTGTTTTCTGTAGTACTGAAGCACTGCCGAATAGATGATACAGAGTTTATGTACTAGAAATCGTAGCTCTTGAATACGCGGATGCCGTCGCGGTTGAGTCTGCATACAATGAACGAGATCGATAAGACGAGACAAACCATATATATGTGTGTGAATAATGAAATTGTTTCTTAGTAGTCCGGTCCGTTGAGGAACCAATGTAAGGGACGGCCGGAAAATATATCCGGTCCGAGAGGGCAATGTAAGTCTTTAGGACCAATGTTAGGGTCAGGACCGTAAGGAGCAAATGTTAGGTTAAGGTACTTCTCAAATAGGAAATAAAACGTTGCTTTTAGGTTTGGAAGGGACTTCAATTGGAAGTGCATAAGATAGGAAAGATTAGCCACCTCTGAATAGCTAGTGAGGACCAGATTCGAAAGAATCAAAATGAGAGCAATAGACTGTAACCTCAGGACACTGGTATCAGGAATCCACGGACTACTTAAGGAAAACAATCGAAACGTGAAATAATCACAACTTACTAGATTCACACACAATAATTATTTAAACTAATTGAAATAGAAACACTGATACATAAGATGCAAGAGTACGTTATCACACGTGGTTGAAAATATTAATTTCTTGAAAACCTTGACAAATAATATCTTAAAATGCGTAGATTAACTTGCTCTTGAAGTTAATACTAAACTTTTGCATGTAGTTTAGTCGTAAAAGCTGATATAAGCACTGGAACATGTAGCGTTGGTTGCACAACTGTTGCGTAATATCAAACTTCTGTAACTCGGAGAATTCACTCGCGAATTTGATGAATTATATGTAATTATGTATGAATAATTACTGAGAGCCACAATTGCGCACAATTGTGTCTAATTCACCGCTTCCAGAGCAAGTTTAATGAAACTTGGTAGAAAAAGCGGGAATTCCTCGAGCCTACTAGATACACTGTTATCTGCGTGAGGTCTCGTTCAATACTAACTGGCGTGACGCTACACCACCACATATAACAAAAGAAATTAGCAAGTCATGCATGATCCCACAATGCTTTGAGGCGGGAATAAGATGACAATCAAAGCGGGACATTGCAAGCGGACAGTTTGAAACATTCTAAAGTAGAAACATGTTGCTTGCGCGAACATATGGCCGGACTACTAGAGTAGTCGGTGTTGGTCAGAACAGGCTGATTTGGTTTAACTATTCTTTCGTTTGTGATTAATTGAAAGAATAAGTTGGCACCAATTAGCAATTGTACATCACCAGGTACATGGAATTTAGGGTCAGCTAATGGAAGTTCACTGGGAATATTGAATTTGTAGGGGTCAATTTGGACAGCAGGAAGCTTATTTACAATGTGAGGTAGAACTAGGCAGTTTAGGTTAGCTTGGAAAGCGTGGATCCTGGATCTCATATTAATAGTGATGCTGTGACCACAAGCTGAGGTGCCATTGATACCTCTTATGTGAGTCTCCACTGCGCTAGTTGGTAATTGTAATTTCCTTGCCAAATCTTCCGTGATGAAATTAATCTGACTACCAGAATCAAGCAAAGCTCTGCATTTTACAAGTTTTCCATTTTTGTCTTCTATTTCGACCACTGCAGTTGCAAGAAGAATTTCACATTGGCTAGCCTTTTCTTTTATAGAACAGTAACTAGCTGGAATGTTTGTTGCCGTGCTGGCTGTAGAACTTTCTGAAGAGGGATTCTGTCGAGAAACCTTTTCACTTGACTGTGTGTCATTGTGTAACCATTTACTATGAAAGCCTTTTCCACATTTGCAAAATGATTTTAGCTTGCACTGATCTCTTCTGTGGTTAGGAGAGAAGCAGTTAGCACACAAGCGTTTAGATTTAATGACATTCCATCGTTGTGATACACTTAGTTCTTGGAAGTTCTTGCAATTTAATAAGTTATGATTATCATCGCAGCATGGGCACTTGTCTTCTTTTGTCGCAACATAAGAATGACGAGTGTGTTTCTCTGACTTCTTCTTCGTACTTTGCTCACCTTTGTGCTTAGATGGGCTGGACGTGTTGTTTACATCTGCCAATACTTCAAGGGAATTTGCCTTAGCTTCTAAAAACTTGATGAGGTCTTGAAGTGGTGTGAAGTTCTGAGAATCAATTCTTCCTTCCCACTCTTTTCGTACGCTCTCACAAAGGCTGTCCAAGATTAACTGCATGAGTATAATATCTTGTAATGGTATCTCTACATGTAAAGCTTCCACAGCATATATGTTGCTTTGGAATTTGTTAAGAATACTACGAAGATCATTCACATTTTCACTCTTCATCGTTGGTAAAGAGAGTAGATTACGTACGTGAGCTGTGGCAATAATTCTTGTATTATCGTATCTGGAACATATTAGATTCCATGCTACACTGAAATTTTCACTAGTCACTGGTAGATTTTTTATCAGTGCGTGTGCCTGGCCCTTTAATGATGACAGAAGGTAATGCAATTTCTGTATCGGTTCTAAGGCTGCATTATTGGCTACAAGACTGCCAAACGTGTCTTGGAAATGTTTGAACGTTGTTATGTCCCCAGAGAAGGTTGGAAGCTGTATGGCAGGAAGTTGTATTGGCCTATTGTTGCACTGAGAAACAGCTGAATGACAAGTATGATGTGAATTGGCACTGTTATGAGATCGCTGACTGTTCACAGAGTTTGCACTATGCACTTGCTGCTCGTGATGACATAGGATTGCACTGAGTTTAGCTTTTAACTCGAAGTAACCATTCATCATACCTTCCTTGTATTCTGCATGTTCATCCAAATCTTCTTCTGCTTCCACAAGAGATTCTATTTGTGTTTGAACAATATCAAATTTGTCCCATATTTCATTTATCTTGTCAAATTTAACTTTTAATAAGAACACATCGGTGTCTTGATTTGCAGTTTCACAAGACTTTTGTAGAAAAGTAAGCTCTCGCTTAATAACGCCTCTACGTCTAATTAAGGCTCGTAAATCACCTTCCATGTTGTGTGTGAAATGTGGAAATTACTTGAAATTGACAGTTGAATTCTACCACTGCTGCACGATAATATGTGAGTCAGCTGTTCACTGCTTTCTTGATGTCTTTTGAGCTGTTGTGTTTTCTGTAGTACTGAAGCACTGCCGAATAGATGATACAGAGTTTATGTACTAGAAATCGTAGCTCTTGAATACGCGGATGCCGTCGCGGTTGAGTCTGCATACAATGAACGAGATCGATAAGACGAGACAAACCATATATATGTGTGTGAATAATGAAATTGTTTCTTAGTAGTCCGGTCCGTTGAGGAACCAATGTAAGGGACGGCCGGAAAATATATCCGGTCCGAGAGGGCAATGTAAGTCTTTAGGACCAATGTTAGGGTCAGGACCGTAAGGAGCAAATGTTAGGTTAAGGTACTTCTCAAATAGGAAATAAAACGTTGCTTTTAGGTTTGGAAGGGACTTCAATTGGAAGTGCATAAGATAGGAAAGATTAGCCACCTCTGAATAGCTAGTGAGGACCAGATTCGAAAGAATCAAAATGAGAGCAATAGACTGTAACCTCAGGACACTGGTATCAGGAATCCACGGACTACTTAAGGAAAACAATCGAAACGTGAAATAATCACAACTTACTAGATTCACACACAATAATTATTTAAACTAATTGAAATAGAAACACTGATACATAAGATGCAAGAGTACGTTATCACACGTGGTTGAAAATATTAATTTCTTGAAAACCTTGACAAATAATATCTTAAAATGCGTAGATTAACTTGCTCTTGAAGTTAATACTAAACTTTTGCATGTAGTTTAGTCGTAAAAGCTGATATAAGCACTGGAACATGTAGCGTTGGTTGCACAACTGTTGCGTAATATCAAACTTCTGTAACTCGGAGAATTCACTCGCGAATTTGATGAATTATATGTAATTATGTATGAATAATTACTGAGAGCCACAATTGCGCACAATTGTGTCTAATTCACCGCTTCCAGAGCAAGTTTAATGAAACTTGGTAGAAAAGGCGGGAATTCCTCGAGCCTACTAGATACACTGTTATCTGCGTGAGGTCTCGTTCAATACTAACTGGCGTGACGCTACACCACCACATATAACAAAAGAAATTAGCAAGTCATGCATGATCCCACAATGCTTTGAGGCGGGAATAAGATGACAATCAAAGCGGGACATTGCAAGCGGACAGTTTGAAACATTCTAAAGTAGAAACATGTTGCTTGCGCGAACATATGGTCCTCCGGGCCGGATGTTTCTGCCCGGAGGACCACAATGTAAGGGACGGCCGGAAAATATATCCGGTCCGAGAGGGCAATGTAAGTCTTTAGGACCAATGTTAGGGTCAGGACCGTAAGGAGCAAATGTTAGGTTAAGGTACTTCTCAAATAGGAAATAAAACGTTGCTTTTAGGTTTGGAAGGGACTTCAATTGGAAGTGCATAAGATAGGAAAGATTAGCCACCTCTGAATAGCTAGTGAGGACCAGATTCGAAAGAATCAAAATGAGAGCAATAGACTGTAACCTCAGGACACTGGTATCAGGAATCCACGGACTACTTAAGGAAAACAATCGAAACGTGAAATAATCACAACTTACTAGATTCACACACAATAATTATTTAAACTAATTGAAATAGAAACACTGATACATAAGATGCAAGAGTACGTTATCACACGTGGTTGAAAATATTAATTTCTTGAAAACCTTGACAAATAATATCTTAAAATGCGTAGATTAACTTGCTCTTGAAGTTAATACTAAACTTTTGCATGTAGTTTAGTCGTAAAAGCTGATATAAGCACTGGAACATGTAGCGTTGGTTGCACAACTGTTGCGTAATATCAAACTTCTGTAACTCGGAGAATTCACTCGCGAATTTGATGAATTATATGTAATTATGTATGAATAATTACTGAGAGCCACAATTGCGCACAATTGTGTCTAATTCACCGCTTCCAGAGCAAGTTTAATGAAACTTGGTAGAAAAGGCGGGAATTCCTCGAGCCTACTAGATACACTGTTATCTGCGTGAGGTCTCGTTCAATACTAACTGGCGTGACGCTACACCACCACATATAACAAAAGAAATTAGCAAGTCATGCATGATCCCACAATGCTTTGAGGCGGGAATAAGATGACAATCAAAGCGGGACATTGCAAGCGGACAGTTTGAAACATTCTAAAGTAGAAACATGTTGCTTGCGCGAACATACCGACCCCTTTGAACTATTTAGTTCAACAAAATAGATAAAGAGCAAGCTATAAAAAATACATTCAAATGGACAAATAACATAAAGGAAAACACTTATTATATACATCACAATAACACAGTTTATCTCCGAAAAGTAAAACCTTATTGTGTAAGGAGGAAAACCAAATAACACTTATTACAATGTAACGGTTTGTCTACACTATAATTGCTTGTAAAACAATAAAGAGATATGAAATATTAATTGCACTGTATTACACTTATTATTGATCTGGCAATGGACATAATTTCACTACCGGGCGCTTGTATTCACCACTAGGAGTGCGAACTGTCGCCACACGAATTAGACCGTCTTCTCCCGGATGCACCTTGGTGATGACGCCTATCTTCCATTGAAGTGGGGCTACGTTGTCCTCCTTCAGAATGACTAAGATGCCTTCTCGCAGATTCTCACTGGAAGATGACCATTTTTGTCGCTGCTGAAGTGTATGCAAATACTCGGAAGACCATCTTTTCCATATATGATGCAAATGATTTTGTAGAATTTGCCATTTTTCAAGACATTTCATATCATCTGTGGGAGGATGAGATGGCAGGGACGTGAGAGGCTCACCGATGAGGAAATGCCCAGGTGAAAGATATGAACAGTCGTTTGGGTCGTCACTAAGACGAACGAGTGGTCTGGAATTCAAACAAGCCTCGATCTGAGTGAGCAGCGTACAAAGCTGTTCAAATGTAAGGATTTGTGCACCCATCGTTCTCCTTAGGTGAAACTTCATAGATTTCACCGCAGCTTCATGTAACCCACCGAAATGAGGAGATGACGGTGGAAGAAAATGCCAGGTATAATCATTGGTTGCAGCAAAATCTTGAACTGACTTCTGAAATTCTTCGGATTGTAGTAGAATACGAAGATCTTTCAATTTGTGATTCGTGCCTATGAAATTAGTACCGTTATCGCTGAAGATATCCTTGCATAGGCCACGACGGGAAGTAAATCTTCTTAGCGCGGCTAAGAAAGCTTCTGATGTGAGGTCTGATACCAATTCAATATGAATGGCTTTAGTTACAAGACATACAAAGATTGCAGCGTATGCCTTGGCAATGATTTTACTTCTAGGCGATCCGTATCTTATGCTGAAGGGACCAGCATAGTCTACTGCTGTGCGTAGAAAGGGCCTAACAGGAGTTACTCTGTAGTTAGGAAGATTGCCCATTAGCTGTTGAGCAGATTGTGCCTTTAGTTTATAGCAAGTCAGACACTTGTGTAGAACAGATTTCACTAGTCTGCGCACGCAAGGGATCCAATATGCTTGTCTTAACGAGGCTATCGTAAGCTGATGTGACGCATGTAAAAGCTTAAAATGTTCATGCTTTACAATTAGAGCAGTTAGATGGTGCTTGCTTGGCAATATGATCTGATGTTTAGCATCATATGCAAGATGAGATTTATCTATGCGACCACCAACTCGTAAAAGACCATTTTCGTCCAGAAATGGTGTTAATGTATGAATAGAACTTTTCGCAGAAGTTTCTTTCAGATTTTTAAGATCTGCAATTTCACTCTTAAAAGATGAATGCTGAGCACTTTTAACACAAGTTTGTAAAGCTTGTTGAAGCTCTTCAGCTGTAATAGGTCCATGAAATTTTGTTTCATGGCGACATGCAGCAATAAATCTATTCATGTAGCATGTTACTCTTTGCAGGCGTCGGAGATCTGAGAATGTTGTAAGAAAATGTTCTCTCTCCTTTGTTGACACCAGACAGACATTTGCAAGTTGTTCTGATGAATCAGGAACACTTAATTGTTGTGGTTGTTTTGGCCAGGCTGTCTCTGGTGAAGATAACCAGTTAGGACCGTGCCACCACAAATCGATTTCAGATAACTGCTCACAAGAAATTCCTCTTGAGACAAGATCTGCTGGATTTTCATGTGTGGCAATGTGTCGCCATGTAGCAGTCTCCGAAAGTTCTTGTATCTGCGACACACGATTTGAAACAAAGGTTTTCCACTTTCGTGCATCAGTTTTGAGCCAAGAAAGTACCACTGTAGAATCTGACCACAAACGATTTTGTAAAGGTTGTACCTTGAGGTCACTTGAAAGATCGTCTTGTATAGTTGGCCCTAGTTTCAAGATGTCGTTCAATGACTTGCCTGAAGACGACTTTGCTGAGGCATCGAATACAACTCGGGTTTTCGTGCTAGTTGAACTAGGCTTTATAACAGCATGATGCGGCAAGTAGTAACATTTTTCTCCAGGCTGAGGAAGTGAAACCTTCTTCATGTGGCCTAGATTTTCATACTCTTCCAGAAATTTGGAATAGTCTTCTTTTAAGCTAGGGTTAGCTTCAAGGCCCGGAGGACCACAATGTAAGGGACGGCCGGAAAATATATCCGGTCCGAGAGGGCAATGTAAGTCTTTAGGACCAATGTTAGGGTCAGGACCGTAAGGAGCAAATGTTAGGTTAAGGTACTTCTCAAATAGGAAATAAAACGTTGCTTTTAGGTTTGGAAGGGACTTCAATTGGAAGTGCATAAGATAGGAAAGATTAGCCACCTCTGAATAGCTAGTGAGGACCAGATTCGAAAGAATCAAAATGAGAGCAATAGACTGTAACCTCAGGACACTGGTATCAGGAATCCACGGACTACTTAAGGAAAACAATCGAAACGTGAAATAATCACAACTTACTAGATTCACACACAATAATTATTTAAACTAATTGAAATAGAAACACTGATACATAAGATGCAAGAGTACGTTATCACACGTGGTTGAAAATATTAATTTCTTGAAAACCTTGACAAATAATATCTTAAAATGCGTAGATTAACTTGCTCTTGAAGTTAATACTAAACTTTTGCATGTAGTTTAGTCGTAAAAGCTGATATAAGCACTGGAACATGTAGCGTTGGTTGCACAACTGTTGCGTAATATCAAACTTCTGTAACTCGGAGAATTCACTCGCGAATTTGATGAATTATATGTAATTATGTATGAATAATTACTGAGAGCCACAATTGCGCACAATTGTGTCTAATTCACCGCTTCCAGAGCAAGTTTAATGAAACTTGGTAGAAAAAGCGGGAATTCCTCGAGCCTACTAGATACACTGTTATCTGCGTGAGGTCTCGTTCAATACTAACTGGCGTGACGCTACACCACCACATATAACAAAAGAAATTAGCAAGTCATGCATGATCCCACAATGCTTTGAGGCGGGAATAAGATGACAATCAAAGCGGGACATTGCAAGCGGACAGTTTGAAACATTCTAAAGTAGAAACATGTTGCTTGCGCGAACATACCGACCCCTTTGAACTATTTAGTTCAACAAAATAGATAAAGAGCAAGCTATAAAAAATACATTCAAATGGACAAATAACATAAAGGAAAACACTTATTATATACATCACAATAACACAGTTTATCTCCGAAAAGTAAAACCTTATTGTGTAAGGAGGAAAACCAAATAACACTTATTACAATGTAACGGTTTGTCTACACTATAATTGCTTGTAAAACAATAAAGAGATATGAAATATTAATTGCACTGTATTACACTTATTATTGATCTGGCAATGGACATAATTTCACTACCGGGCGCTTGTATTCACCACTAGGAGTGCGAACTGTCGCCACACGAATTAGACCGTCTTCTCCCGGATGCACCTTGGTGATGACGCCTATCTTCCATTGAAGTGGGGCTACGTTGTCCTCCTTCAGAATGACTAAGATGCCTTCTCGCAGATTCTCACTGGAAGATGACCATTTTTGTCGCTGCTGAAGTGTATGCAAATACTCGGAAGACCATCTTTTCCATATATGATGCAAATGATTTTGTAGAATTTGCCATTTTTCAAGACATTTCATATCATCTGTGGGAGGATGAGATGGCAGGGACGTGAGAGGCTCACCGATGAGGAAATGCCCAGGTGAAAGATATGAACAGTCGTTTGGGTCGTCACTAAGACGAACGAGTGGTCTGGAATTCAAACAAGCCTCGATCTGAGTGAGCAGCGTACAAAGCTGTTCAAATGTAAGGATTTGTGCACCCATCGTTCTCCTTAGGTGAAACTTCATAGATTTCACCGCAGCTTCATGTAACCCACCGAAATGAGGAGATGACGGTGGAAGAAAATGCCAGGTATAATCATTGGTTGCAGCAACATCTTGAACTGACTTCTGAAATTCTTCGGATTGTAGTAGAATACGAAGATCTTTCAATTTGTGATTCGTGCCTATGAAATTAGTACCGTTATCGCTGAAGATATCCTTGCATAGGCCACGACGGGAAGTAAATCTTCTTAGCGCAGCTAAGAAAGCTTCTGATGTGAGGTCTGATACCAATTCAATATGAATGGCTTTAGTTACAAGACATACAAAGATTGCAGCGTATGCCTTGGCAATGATTTTACTTCTAGGCGATCCGTATCTTATGCTGAAGGGACCAGCATAGTCTACTGCTGTGCGTAGAAAGGGCCTAACAGGAGTTACTCTGTAGTTAGGAAGATTGCCCATTAGCTGTTGAGCAGATTGTGCCTTTAGTTTATAGCAAGTCAGACACTTGTGTAGAACAGATTTCACTAGTCTGCGCACGCAAGGGATCCAATATGCTTGTCTTAACGAGGCTATCGTAAGCTGATGTGACGCATGTAAAAGCTTAAAATGTTCATGCTTTACAATTAGAGCAGTTAGATGGTGCTTGCTTGGCAATATGATCTGATGTTTAGCATCATATGCAAGATGAGATTTATCTATGCGACCACCAACTCGTAAAAGACCATTTTCGTCCAGAAATGGTGTTAATGTATGAATAGAACTTTTCGCAGAAGTTTCTTTCAGATTTTTAAGATCTGCAATTTCACTCTTAAAAGATGAATGCTGAGCACTTTTAACACAAGTTTGTAAAGCTTGTTGAAGCTCTTCAGCTGTAATAGGTCCATGAAATTTTGATTCATGGCGACATGCAGCAATAAATCTATTCATGTAGCATGTTACTCTTTGCAGGCGTCGGAGATCTGAGAATGTTGTAAGAAAATGTTCTCTCTCCTTTGTTGACACCAGACAGACATTTGCAAGTTGTTCTGATGAATCAGGAACACTTAATTGTTGTGGTTGTTTTGGCCAGGCTGTCTCTGGTGAAGATAACCAGTTAGGACCGTGCCACCACAAATCGATTTCAGATAACTGCTCACAAGAAATTCCTCTTGAGACAAGATCTGCTGGATTTTCATGTGTGGCAATGTGTCGCCATGTAGCAGTCTCCGAAAGTTCTTGTATCTGCGACACACGATTTGAAACAAAGGTTTTCCACTTTCGTGCATCAGTTTTGAGCCAAGAAAGTACCACTGTAGAATCTGACCACAAACGATTTTGTAAAGGTTGTACCTTGAGGTCACTTAGCACTTTGTTGTATAATTTAGCTAGCAGAAGTGCACCACAGAGTTCAAGGCGTGGAATGGTTTGCTTCTTTAGAGGAGAAACCTTAGATTTTGAACATAATAATTGAACAGTAGTTTCACCTTCACTATTTACAGAACGAATATATATACAAGCTCCATACGCCTTCTCGGAGGCGTCACAGAAACCATGTAATTGAATGTCCTGCACTGTACCAGATGTAAGCACATATCTGGGAATACGCAAGGTGTGAATAGTAGCTAATGTTTTACAGATTTCCAGCCATTTCTCCACCAGATGCACAGGTACGGTTTCATCCCAGTCTAATTTCTCAATCCAGAGAGATTGCATAAAGATTTTAGCATTTATGACAATAGGACTAGCCAATCCTAGCGGATCAAAGATAGATGAAATAAGTGAAAGGATATTTCGTTTGGTTAGTTTACCTTGCACATGGGTTTGGAGTGAAGGATGTGATTGGATCTGAAATTTATCATTAACTGGGTGCCAAAGTAAGCCTAGGGCATGTATGTTTTCATTGTTATCAAGTGCCAGGGGCAATTGAGTTTCTCGATGTGAAGGAGGTACTGATTCCAATAAAGCTTCATGGTTGGAACACCATTTTCGCAGAGGAAATCCACCACAATTGAGCATATCTGTAAGCTCACTTTGCAGTTTCAGGGCTTCTTGGATGTCATTGTGGCCTGCTAAACAGTCATCAACATAAAATGATTCCCGTACTGCCTGAGCAGCAAGCGGATACTTCTCTTCTTCTTCTAGCGCAAGCTGATGTAAAGATCTTATGGCCAAAAATGATGCAGATTTGGTACCATAAGTGACAGTAGTTAGAGCGTAGTCTTGTATGGGTTCATTAGGACTTGAACGCCACACAATTCTTTGAAGATTCTGATCTTCTTTATGCATCCTTACTTGCCTGTACATTTTAGAAATGTCTGCTGAAAATGCATACTTGTAGGTGCGGAACCGAAGTACAATAGATGAAAGATCGTCTTGTATAATTGGCCCTAGTTTCAAGATGTCGTTCAATGACTTGCCTGAAGACGACTTTGCTGAGGCATCGAATACAACTCGGGTTTTCGTGCTAGTTGAACTAGGCTTTATAACAGCATGATGCGGCAAGTAGTAACATTTTTCTCCAGGCTGAGGAAGTGAAACTTTCTTCATGTGGCCTAGATTTTCATACTCTTCCAGAAATTTGGAATAGTCTTCTTTTAAGCTAGGGTTAGCTTCAAGTTTGCGTTCCAGGTGTCCTAAGCGTTTTATAGCTTGTTGCCTAGATTCGCCCAGAGAATCTACAGGTTGATTCTTGGGGAGTTGCACTACGAATGCACCATCAGTTGCACGAGTGGTGTTTTCTACGTAGTGTTCTTCACATTCACGTTCTTCTTTGGTGTGTACTGCGCTGGGGAAGTCTTCCAGCTCCCAAAATTGCCTTAGTTGCCTGTCCACGTTGTCGACAGTTACAAACAAGTTATGCTGTGAGAACGTCACCTTCTTGTTTTTAATGGCAGACTTAGGAACTATACCACTGATTATCCAACCAAGCTCGGTGTTGGTCAGAACAGGCTGATTTGGTTTAACTATTCTTTCGTTTGTGATTAATTGAAAGAATAAGTTGGCACCAATTAGCAATTGTACATCACCAGGTACATGGAATTTAGGGTCAGCTAATGGAAGTTCACTGGGAATATTGAATTTGTAGGGGTCAATTTGGACAGCAGGAAGCTTATTTACAATGTGAGGTAGAACTAGGCAGTTTAGGTTAGCTTGGAAAGCGTGGATCCTGGATCTCATATTAATAGTGATGCTGTGACCACAAGCTGAGGTGCCATTGATACCTCTTATGTGAGTCTCCACTGCGCTAGTTGGTAATTGTAATTTCCTTGCCAAATCTTCCGTGATGAAATTAATCTGACTACCAGAATCAAGCAAAGCTCTGCATTTTACAAGTTTTCCATTTTTGTCTTCTATTTCGACCACTGCAGTTGCAAGAAGAATTTCACATTGGCTAGCCTTTTCTTTTATAGAACAGTAACTAGCTGGAATGTTTGTTGCCGTGCTGGCTGTAGAACTTTCTGAAGAGGGATTCTGTCGAGAAACCTTTTCACTTGACTGTGTGTCATTGTGTAACCATTTACTATGAAAGCCTTTTCCACATTTGCAAAATGATTTTAGCTTGCACTGATCTCTTCTGTGGTTAGGAGAGAAGCAGTTAGCACACAAGCGTTTAGATTTAATGACATTCCATCGTTGTGATACACTTAGTTCTTGGAAGTTCTTGCAATTTAATAAGTTATGATTATCATCGCAGCATGGGCACTTGTCTTCTTTTGTCGCAACATAAGAATGACGAGTGTGTTTCTCTGACTTCTTCTTCGTACTTTGCTTACCTTTGTGCTTAGATGGGCTGGACGTGTTGTTTACATCTGCCAATACTTCAAGGGAATTTGCCTTAGCTTCTAAAAACTTGATGAGGTCTTGAAGTGGTGTGAAGTTCTGAGAATCAATTCTTCCTTCCCACTCTTTTCGTACGCTCTCACAAAGGCTGTCCAAGATTAACTGCATGAGTATAATATCTTGTAATGGTATCTCTACATGTAAAGCTTCCACAGCATATATGTTGCTTTGGAATTTGTTAAGAATACTACGAAGATCATTCACATTTTCACTCTTCATCGTTGGTAAAGAGAGTAGATTACGTACGTGAGCTGTGGCAATAATTCTTGTATTATCGTATCTGGAACATATTAGATTCCATGCTACACTGAAATTTTCACTAGTCACTGGTAGATTTTTTATCAGTGCGTGTGCCTGGCCCTTTAATGATGACAGAAGGTAATGCAATTTCTGTATCGGTTCTAAGGCTGCATTATTGGCTACAAGACTGCCAAACGTGTCTTGGAAATGTTTGAACGTTGTTATGTCCCCAGAGAAGGTTGGAAGCTGTATGGCAGGAAGTTGTATTGGCCTATTGTTGCACTGAGAAACAGCTGAATGACAAGTATGATGTGAATTGGCACTGTTATGAGATCGCTGACTGTTCACAGAGTTTGCACTATGCACTTGCTGCTCGTGATGACATAGGATTGCACTGAGTTTAGCTTTTAACTCGAAGTAACCATTCATCATACCTTCCTTGTATTCTGCATGTTCATCCAAATCTTCTTCTGCTTCCACAAGAGATTCTATTTGTGTTTGAACAATATCAAATTTGTCCCATATTTCATTTATCTTGTCAAATTTAACTTTTAATAAGAACACATCGGTGTCTTGATTTGCAGTTTCACAAGACTTTTGTAGAAAAGTAAGCTCTCGCTTAATAACGCCTCTACGTCTAATTAAGGCTCGTAAATCACCTTCCATGTTGTGTGTGAAATGTGGAAATTACTTGAAATTGACAGTTGAATTCTACCACTGCTGCACGATAATATGTGAGTCAGCTGTTCACTGCTTTCTTGATGTCTTTTGAGCTGTTGTGTTTTCTGTAGTACTGAAGCACTGCCGAATAGATGATACAGAGTTTATGTACTAGAAATCGTAGCTCTTGAATACGCGGATGCCGTCGCGGTTGAGTCTGCATACAATGAACGAGATCGATAAGACGAGACAAACCATATATATGTGTGTGAATAATGAAATTGTTTCTTAGTAGTCCGGTCCGTTGAGGAACCAATGATTATACCTGGCATTTTCTTCCACCGTCATCTCCTCATTTCGGTGGGTTACATGAAGCTGCGGTGAAATCTATGAAGTTTCACCTAAGGAGAACGATGGGTGCACAAATCCTTACATTTGAACAGCTTTGTACGCTGCTCACTCAGATCGAGGCTTGTTTGAATTCCAGAGGAGGACCAATGTAAGGGACGGCCGGAAAATATATCCGGTCCGAGAGGGCAATGTAAGTCTTTAGGACCAATGTTAGGGTCAGGACCGTAAGGAGCAAATGTTAGGTTAAGGTACTTCTCAAATAGGAAATAAAACGTTGCTTTTAGGTTTGGAAGGGACTTCAATTGGAAGTGCATAAGATAGGAAAGATTAGCCACCTCTGAATAGCTAGTGAGGACCAGATTCGAAAGAATCAAAATGAGAGCAATAGACTGTAACCTCAGGACACTGGTATCAGGAATCCACGGACTACTTAAGGAAAACAATCGAAACGTGAAATAATCACAACTTACTAGATTCACACACAATAATTATTTAAACTAATTGAAATAGAAACACTGATACATAAGATGCAAGAGTACGTTATCACACGTGGTTGAAAATATTAATTTCTTGAAAACCTTGACAAATAATATCTTAAAATGCGTAGATTAACTTGCTCTTGAAGTTAATACTAAACTTTTGCATGTAGTTTAGTCGTAAAAGCTGATATAAGCACTGGAACATGTAGCGTTGGTTGCACAACTGTTGCGTAATATCAAACTTCTGTAACTCGGAGAATTCACTCGCGAATTTGATGAATTATATGTAATTATGTATGAATAATTACTGAGAGCCACAATTGCGCACAATTGTGTCTAATTCACCGCTTCCAGAGCAAGTTTAATGAAACTTGGTAGAAAAAGCGGGAATTCCTCGAGCCTACTAGATACACTGTTATCTGCGTGAGGTCTCGTTCAATACTAACTGGCGTGACGCTACACCACCACATATAACAAAAGAAATTAGCAAGTCATGCATGATCCCACAATGCTTTGAGGCGGGAATAAGATGACAATCAAAGCGGGACATTGCAAGCGGACAGTTTGAAACATTCTAAAGTAGAAACATGTTGCTTGCGCGAACATACCGACCCCTTTGAACTATTTAGTTCAACAAAATAGATAAAGAGCAAGCTATAAAAAATACATTCAAATGGACAAATAACATAAAGGAAAACACTTATTATATACATCACAATAACACAGTTTATCTCCGAAAAGTAAAACCTTATTGTGTAAGGAGGAAAACCAAATAACACTTATTACAATGTAACGGTTTGTCTACACTATAATTGCTTGTAAAACAATAAAGAGATATGAAATATTAATTGCACTGTATTACACTTATTATTGATCTGGCAATGGACATAATTTCACTACCGGCGCTTGTATTCACCACTAGGAGTGCGAACTGTCGCCACACGAATTAGACCGTCTTCTCCCGGATGCACCTTGGTGATGACGCCTATCTTCCATTGAAGTGGGGCTACGTTGTCCTCCTTCAGAATGACTAAGATGCCTTCTCGCAGATTCTCACTGGAAGATGACCATTTTTGTCGCTGCTGAAGTGTATGCAAATACTCGGAAGACCATCTTTTCCATATATGATGCAAATGATTTTGTAGAATTTGCCATTTTTCAAGACATTTCATATCATCTGTGGGAGGATGAGATGGCAGGGACGTGAGAGGCTCACCGATGAGGAAATGCCCAGGTGAAAGATATGAACAGTCGTTTGGGTCGTCACTAAGACGAACGAGTGGTCTGGAATTCAGACAAGCCTCGATCTGAGTGAGCATCGTACAAAGCTGTTCAAATGTAAGGATTTGTGCACCCATCGTTCTCCTTAGGTGAAACTTCATAGATTTCACCGCAGCTTCATGTAACCCACCGAAATGAGGAGATGACGGTGGAAGAAAATGCCAGGTATAATCATTGGTTGCAGCAAAATCTTGAACTGACTTCTGAAATTCTTCGGATTGTAGTAGAATACGAAGATCTTTCAATTTGTGATTCGTGCCTATGAAATTAGTACCGTTATCGCTGAAGATATCCTTGCATAGGCCACGACGGGAAGTAAATCTTCTTAGCGCGGCTAAGAAAGCTTCTGATGTGAGGTCTGATACCAATTCAATATGAATGGCTTTAGTTACAAGACATACAAAGATTGCAGCGTATGCCTTGGCAATGATTTTACTTCTAGGCGATCCGTATCTTATGCTGAAGGGACCAGCATAGTCTACTGCTGTGCGTAGAAAGGGCCTAACAGGAGTTACTCTGTAGTTAGGAAGATTGCCCATTAGCTGTTGAGCAGATTGTGCCTTTAGTTTATAGCAAGTCAGACACTTGTGTAGAACAGATTTCACTAGTCTGCGCACGCAAGGGATCCAATATGCTTGTCTTAACGAGGCTATCGTAAGCTGATGTGACGCATGTAAAAGCTTAAAATGTTCATGCTTTACAATTAGAGCAGTTAGATGGTGCTTGCTTGGCAATATGATCTGATGTTTAGCATCATATGCAAGATGAGATTTATCTATGCGACCACCAACTCGTAAAAGACCATTTTCGTCCAGAAATGGTGTTAATGTATGAATAGAACTTTTCGCAGAAGTTTCTTTCAGATTTTTAAGATCTGCAATTTCACTCTTAAAAGATGAATGCTGAGCACTTTTAACACAAGTTTGTAAAGCTTGTTGAAGCTCTTCAGCTGTAATAGGTCCATGAAATTTTGTTTCATGGCGACATGCAGCAATAAATCTATTCATGTAGCATGTTACTCTTTGCAGGCGTCGGAGATCTGAGAATGTTGTAAGAAAATGTTCTCTCTCCTTTGTTGACACCAGACAGACATTTGCAAGTTGTTCTGATGAATCAGGAACACTTAATTGTTGTGGTTGTTTTGGCCAGGCTGTCTCTGGTGAAGATAACCAGTTAGGACCGTGCCACCACAAATCGATTTCAGATAACTGCTCACAAGAAATTCCTCTTGAGACAAGATCTGCTGGATTTTCATGTGTGGCAATGTGTCGCCATGTAGCAGTCTCCGAAAGTTCTTGTATCTGCGACACACGATTTGAAACAAAGGTTTTCCACTTTCGTGCATCAGTTTTGAGCCAAGAAAGTACCACTGTAGAATCTGACCACAAACGATTTTGTAAAGGTTGTACCTTGAGGTCACTTAGCACTTTGTTGTATAATTTAGCTAGCAGAAGTGCACCACAGAGTTCAAGGCGTGGAATGGTTTGCTTCTTTAGAGGAGAAACCTTAGATTTTGAACATAATAATTGAACAGTAGTTTCACCTTCACTATTTACAGAACGAATATATATACAAGCTCCATACGCCTTCTCGGAGGCGTCACAGAAACCATGTAATTGAATGTCCTGCACTGTACCAGATGTAAGCACATATCTGGGAATACGCAAGGTGTGAATAGTAGCTAATGTTTTACAGATTTCCAGCCATTTCTCCACCAGATGCACAGGTACGGTTTCATCCCAGTCTAATTTCTCAATCCAGAGAGATTGCATAAAGATTTTAGCATTTATGACAATAGGACTAGCCAATCCTAGCGGATCAAAGATAGATGAAATAAGTGAAAGGATATTTCGTTTGGTTAGTTTACCTTGCACATGGGTTTGGAGTGAAGGATGTGATTGGATCTGAAATTTATCATTAACTGGGTGCCAAAGTAAGCCTAGGGCATGTATGTTTTCATTGTTATCAAGTGCCAGGGGCAATTGAGTTTCTCGATGTGAAGGAGGTACTGATTCCAATAAAGCTTCATGGTTGGAACACCATTTTCGCAGAGGAAATCCACCACAATTGAGCATATCTGTAAGCTCACTTTGCAGTTTCAGGGCTTCTTGGATGTCATTGTGGCCTGCTAAACAGTCATCAACATAAAATGATTCCCGTACTGCCTGAGCAGCAAGCGGATACTTCTCTTCTTCTTCTAGCGCAAGCTGATGTAAAGATCTTATGGCCAAAAATGATGCAGATTTGGTACCATAAGTGACAGTAGTTAGAGCGTAGTCTTGTATGGGTTCATTAGGACTTGAACGCCACACAATTCTTTGAAGATTCTGATCTTCTTTATGCATCCTTACTTGCCTGTACATTTTAGAAATGTCTGCTGAAAATGCATACTTGTAGGTGCGGAACCGAAGTACAATAGATGAAAGATCGTCTTGTATAGTTGGCCCTAGTTTCAAGATGTCGTTCAATGACTTGCCTGAAGACGACTTTGCTGAGGCATCGAATACAACTCGGGTTTTTGTGCTAGTTGAACTAGGCTTTATAACAGCATGATGCGGCAAGTAGTAACATTTTTCTCCAGGCTGAGGAAGTGAAACCTTCTTCATGTGGCCTAGATTTTCATACTCTTCCAGAAATTTGGAATAGTCTTCTTTTAAGCTAGGGTTAGCTTCAAGTTTGTGTTCCAGGTGTCCTAAGCGTTTTATAGCTTGTTGCCTAGATTCGCCCAGAGAATCTACAGGTTGATTCTTGGGGAGCTGCACTACGAATGCACCATCAGTTGCACGAGTGGTGTTTTCTACGTAGTGTTCTTCACATTCACGTTCTTCTTTGGTGTGTACTGCGCTGGGGAAGTCTTCCAGCTCCCAAAATTGCCTTAGTTGCCTGTCCACGTTGTCGACAGTTACAAACAAGTTATGCTGTGAGAACGTCACCTTCTTGTTTTTAATGGCAGACTTAGGAACTATACCACTGATTATCCAACCAAGCTCGGTGTTGGTCAGAACAGGCTGATTTGGTTTAACTATTCTTTCGTTTGTGATTAATTGAAAGAATAAGTTGGCACCAATTAGCAATTGTACATCACCAGGTACATGGAATTTAGGGTCAGCTAATGGAAGTTCACTGGGAATATTGAATTTGTAGGGGTCAATTTGGACAGCAGGAAGCTTATTTACAATGTGAGGTAGAACTAGGCAGTTTAGGTTAGCTTGGAAAGCGTGGATCCTGGATCTCATATTAATAGTGATGCTGTGACCACAAGCTGAGGTGCCATTGATACCTCTTATGTGAGTCTCCACTGCGCTAGTTGGTAATTGTAATTTCCTTGCCAAATCTTCCGTGATGAAATTAATCTGACTACCAGAATCAAGCAAAGCTCTGCATTTTACAAGTTTTCCATTTTTGTCTTCTATTTCGACCACTGCAGTTGCAAGAAGAATTTCACATTGGCTAGCCTTTTCTTTTATAGAACAGTAACTAGCTGGAATGTTTGTTGCCGTGCTGGCTGTAGAACTTTCTGAAGAGGGATTCTGTCGAGAAACCTTTTCACTTGACTGTGTGTCATTGTGTAACCATTTACTATGAAAGCCTTTTCCACATTTGCAAAATGATTTTAGCTTGCACTGATCTCTTCTGTGGTTAGGAGAGAAGCAGTTAGCACACAAGCGTTTAGATTTAATGACATTCCATCGTTGTGATACACTTAGTTCTTGGAAGTTCTTGCAATTTAATAAGTTATGATTATCATCGCAGCATGGGCACTTGTCTTCTTTTGTCGCAACATAAGAATGACGAGTGTGTTTCTCTGACTTCTTCTTCGTACTTTGCTCACCTTTGTGCTTAGATGGGCTGGACGTGTTGTTTACATCTGCCAATACTTCAAGGGAATTTGCCTTAGCTTCTAAAAACTTGATGAGGTCTTGAAGTGGTGTGAAGTTCTGAGAATCAATTCTTCCTTCCCACTCTTTTCGTACGCTCTCACAAAGGCTGTCCAAGATTAACTGCATGAGTATAATATCTTGTAATGGTATCTCTACATGTAAAGCTTCCACAGCATATATGTTGCTTTGGAATTTGTTAAGAATACTACGAAGATCATTCACATTTTCACTCTTCATCGTTGGTAAAGAGAGTAGATTACGTACGTGAGCTGTGGCAATAATTCTTGTATTATCGTATCTGGAACATATTAGATTCCATGCTACACTGAAATTTTCACTAGTCACTGGTAGATTTTTTATCAGTGCGTGTGCCTGGCCCTTTAATGATGACAGAAGGTAATGCAATTTCTGTATCGGTTCTAAGGCTGCATTATTGGCTACAAGACTGCCAAACGTGTCTTGGAAATGTTTGAACGTTGTTATGTCCCCAGAGAAGGTTGGAAGCTGTATGGCAGGAAGTTGTATTGGCCTATTGTTGCACTGAGAAACAGCTGAATGACAAGTATGATGTGAATTGGCACTGTTATGAGATCGCTGACTGTTCACAGAGTTTGCACTATGCACTTGCTGCTCGTGATGACATAGGATTGCACTGAGTTTAGCTTTTAACTCGAAGTAACCATTCATCATACCTTCCTTGTATTCTGCATGTTCATCCAAATCTTCTTCTGCTTCCACAAGAGATTCTATTTGTGTTTGAACAATATCAAATTTGTCCCATATTTCATTTATCTTGTCAAATTTAACTTTTAATAAGAACACATCGGTGTCTTGATTTGCAGTTTCACAAGACTTTTGTAGAAAAGTAAGCTCTCGCTTAATAACGCCTCTACGTCTAATTAAGGCTCGTAAATCACCTTCCATGTTGTGTGTGAAATGTGGAAATTACTTGAAATTGACAGTTGAATTCTACCACTGCTGCACGATAATATGTGAGTCAGCTGTTCACTGCTTTCTTGATGTCTTTTGAGCTGTTGTGTTTTCTGTAGTACTGAAGCACTGCCGAATAGATGATACAGAGTTTATGTACTAGAAATCGTAGCTCTTGAATACGCGGATGCCGTCGCGGTTGAGTCTGCATACAATGAACGAGATCGATAAGACGAGACAAACCATATATATGTGTGTGAATAATGAAATTGTTTCTTAGTAGTCCGGTCCGTTGAGGAACCAATGTAAGGGACGGCCGGAAAATATATCCGGTCCGAGAGGGCAATGTAAGTCTTTAGGACCAATGTTAGGGTCAGGACCGTAAGGAGCAAATGTTAGGTTAAGGTACTTCTCAAATAGGAAATAAAACGTTGCTTTTAGGTTTGGAAGGGACTTCAATTGGAAGTGCATAAGATAGGAAAGATTAGCCACCTCTGAATAGCTAGTGAGGACCAGATTCGAAAGAATCAAAATGAGAGCAATAGACTGTAACCTCAGGACACTGGTATCAGGAATCCACGGACTACTTAAGGAAAACAATCGAAACGTGAAATAATCACAACTTACTAGATTCACACACAATAATTATTTAAACTAATTGAAATAGAAACACTGATACATAAGATGCAAGAGTACGTTATCACACGTGGTTGAAAATATTAATTTCTTGAAAACCTTGACAAATAATATCTTAAAATGCGTAGATTAACTTGCTCTTGAAGTTAATACTAAACTTTTGCATGTAGTTTAGTCGTAAAAGCTGATATAAGCACTGGAACATGTAGCGTTGGTTGCACAACTGTTGCGTAATATCAAACTTCTGTAACTCGGAGAATTCACTCGCGAATTTGATGAATTATATGTAATTATGTATGAATAATTACTGAGAGCCACAATTGCGCACAATTGTGTCTAATTCACCGCTTCCAGAGCAAGTTTAATGAAACTTGGTAGAAAAAGCGGGAATTCCTCGAGCCTACTAGATACACTGTTATCTGCGTGAGGTCTCGTTCAATACTAACTGGCGTGACGCTACACCACCACATATAACAAAAGAAATTAGCAAGTCATGCATGATCCCACAATGCTTTGAGGCGGGAATAAGATGACAATCAAAGCGGGACATTGCAAGCGGACAGTTTGAAACATTCTAAAGTAGAAACATGTTGCTTGCGCGAACATACCGACCCCTTTGAACTATTTAGTTCAACAAAATAGATAAAGAGCAAGCTATAAAAAATACATTCAAATGGACAAATAACATAAAGGAAAACACTTATTATATACATCACAATAACACAGTTTATCTCCGAAAAGTAAAACCTTATTGTGTAAGGAGGAAAACCAAATAACACTTATTACAATGTAACGGTTTGTCTACACTATAATTGCTTGTAAAACAATAAAGAGATATGAAATATTAATTGCACTGTATTACACTTATTATTGATCTGGCAATGGACATAATTTCACTACCGGGCGCTTGTATTCACCACTAGGAGTGCGAACTGTCGCCACACGAATTAGACCGTCTTCTCCCGGATGCACCTTGGTGATGACGCCTATCTTCCATTGAAGTGGGGCTACGTTGTCCTCCTTCAGAATGACTAAGATGCCTTCTCGCAGATTCTCACTGGAAGATGACCATTTTTGTCGCTGCTGAAGTGTATGCAAATACTCGGAAGACCATCTTTTCCATATATGATGCAAATGATTTTGTAGAATTTGCCATTTTTCAAGACATTTCATATCATCTGTGGGAGGATGAGATGGCAGGGACGTGAGAGGCTCACCGATGAGGAAATGCCCAGGTGAAAGATATGAACAGTCGTTTGGGTCGTCACTAAGACGAACGAGTGGTCTGGAATTCAAACAAGCCTCGATCTGAGTGAGCAGCGTACAAAGCTGTTCAAATGTAAGGATTTGTGCACCCATCGTTCTCCTTAGGTGAAACTTCATAGATTTCACCGCAGCTTCATGTAACCCACCGAAATGAGGAGATGACGGTGGAAGAAAATGCCAGGTATAATCATTGGTTGCAGCAAAATCTTGAACTGACTTCTGAAATTCTTCGGATTGTAGTAGAATACGAAGATCTTTCAATTTGTGATTCGTGCCTATGAAATTAGTACCGTTATCGCTGAAGATATCCTTGCATAGGCCACGACGGGAAGTAAATCTTCTTAGCGCGGCTAAGAAAGCTTCTGATGTGAGGTCTGATACCAATTCAATATGAATGGCTTTAGTTACAAGACATACAAAGATTGCAGCGTATGCCTTGGCAATGATTTTACTTCTAGGCGATCCGTATCTTATGCTGAAGGGACCAGCATAGTCTACTGCTGTGCGTAGAAAGGGCCTAACAGGAGTTACTCTGTAGTTAGGAAGATTGCCCATTAGCTGTTGAGCAGATTGTGCCTTTAGTTTATAGCAAGTCAGACACTTGTGTAGAACAGATTTCACTAGTCTGCGCACGCAAGGGATCCAATATGCTTGTCTTAACGAGGCTATCGTAAGCTGATGTGACGCATGTAAAAGCTTAAAATGTTCATGCTTTACAATTAGAGCAGTTAGATGGTGCTTGCTTGGCAATATGATCTGATGTTTAGCATCATATGCAAGATGAGATTTATCTATGCGACCACCAACTCGTAAAAGACCATTTTCGTCCAGAAATGGTGTTAATGTATGAATAGAACTTTTCGCAGAAGTTTCTTTCAGATTTTTAAGATCTGCAATTTCACTCTTAAAAGATGAATGCTGAGCACTTTTAACACAAGTTTGTAAAGCTTGTTGAAGCTCTTCAGCTGTAATAGGTCCATGAAATTTTGTTTCATGGCGACATGCAGCAATAAATCTATTCATGTAGCATGTTACTCTTTGCAGGCGTCGGAGATCTGAGAATGTTGTAAGAAAATGTTCTCTCTCCTTTGTTGACACCAGACAGACATTTGCAAGTTGTTCTGATGAATCAGGAACACTTAATTGTTGTGGTTGTTTTGGCCAGGCTGTCTCTGGTGAAGATAACCAGTTAGGACCGTGCCACCACAAATCGATTTCAGATAACTGCTCACAAGAAATTCCTCTTGAGACAAGATCTGCTGGATTTTCATGTGTGGCAATGTGTCGCCATGTAGCAGTCTCCGAAAGTTCTTGTATCTGCGACACACGATTTGAAACAAAGGTTTTCCACTTTCGTGCATCAGTTTTGAGCCAAGAAAGTACCACTGTAGAATCTGACCACAAACGATTTTGTAAAGGTTGTACCTTGAGGTCACTTAGCACTTTGTTGTATAATTTAGCTAGCAGAAGTGCACCACAGAGTTCAAGGCGTGGAATGGTTTGCTTCTTTAGAGGAGAAACCTTAGATTTTGAACATAATAATTGAACAGTAGTTTCACCTTCACTATTTACAGAACGAATATATATACAAGCTCCATACGCCTTCTCGGAGGCGTCACAGAAACCATGTAATTGAATGTCCTGCACTGTACCAGATGTAAGCACATATCTGGGAATACGCAAGGTGTGAATAGTAGCTAATGTTTTACAGATTTCCAGCCATTTCTCCACCAGATGCACAGGTACGGTTTCATCCCAGTCTAATTTCTCAATCCAGAGAGATTGCATAAAGATTTTAGCATTTATGACAATAGGACTAGCCAATCCTAGCGGATCAAAGATAGATGAAATAAGTGAAAGGATATTTCGTTTGGTTAGTTTACCTTGCCCATGGGTTTGGAGTGAAGGATGTGATTGGATCTGAAATTTATCATTAACTGGGTGCCAAAGTAAGCCTAGGGCATGTATGTTTTCATTGTTATCAAGTGCCAGGGGCAATTGAGTTTCTCGATGTGAAGGAGGTACTGATTCCAATAAAGCTTCATGGTTGGAACACCATTTTCGCAGAGGAAATCCACCACAATTGAGCATATCTGTAAGCTCCCTTTGCAGTTTCAGGGCTTCTTGGATGTCATTGTGGCCTGCTAAACAGTCATCAACATAAAATGATTCCCGTACTGCCTGAGCAGCAAGCGGATACTTCTCTTCTTCTTCTAGCGCAAGCTGATGTAAAGATCTTATGGCCAAAAATGATGCAGATTTGGTACCATAAGTGACAGTAGTTAGAGCGTAGTCTTGTATGGGTTCATTAGGACTTGAACGCCACACAATTCTTTGAAGATTCTGATCTTCTTTATGCATCCTTACTTGCCTGTACATTTTAGAAATGTCTGCTGAAAATGCATACTTGTAGGTGCGGAACCGAAGTACAATAGATGAAAGATCGTCTTGTATAGTTGGCCCTAGTTTCAAGATGTCGTTCAATGACTTGCCTGAAGACGACTTTGCTGAGGCATCGAATACAACTCGGGTTTTCGTGCTAGTTGAACTAGGCTTTATAACAGCATGATGCGGCAAGTAGTAACATTTTTCTCCAGGCTGAGGAAGTGAAACCTTCTTCATGTGGCCTAGATTTTCATACTCTTCCAGAAATTTGGAATAGTCTTCTTTTAAGCTAGGGTTAGCTTCAAGTTTGCGTTCCAGGTGTCCTAAGCGTTTTATAGCTTGTTGCCTAGATTCGCCCAGAGAATCTACAGGTTGATTCTTGGGGAGCTGCACTACGAATGCACCATCAGTTGCACGAGTGGTGTTTTCTACGTAGTGTTCTTCACATTCACGTTCTTCTTTGGTGTGTACTGCGCTGGGGAAGTCTTCCAGCTCCCAAAATTGCCTTAGTTGCCTGTCCACGTTGTCGACAGTTACAAACAAGTTATGCTGTGAGAACGTCACCTTCTTGTTTTTAATGGCAGACTTAGGAACTATACCACTGATTATCCAACCAAGCTCGGTGTTGGTCAGAACAGGCTGATTTGGTTTAACTATTCTTTCGTTTGTGATTAATTGAAAGAATAAGTTGGCACCAATTAGCAATTGTACATCACCAGGTACATGGAATTTAGGGTCAGCTAATGGAAGTTCACTGGGAATATTGAATTTGTAGGGGTCAATTTGGACAGCAGGAAGCTTATTTACAATGTGAGGTAGAACTAGGCAGTTTAGGTTAGCTTGGAAAGCGTGGATCCTGGATCTCATATTAATAGTGATGCTGTGACCACAAGCTGAGGTGCCATTGATACCTCTTATGTGAGTCTCCACTGCGCTAGTTGGTAATTGTAATTTCCTTGCCAAATCTTCCGTGATGAAATTAATCTGACTACCAGAATCAAGCAAAGCTCTGCATTTTACCAGTTTTCCATTTTTGTCTTCTATTTCGACCACTGCAGTTGCAAGAAGAATTTCACATTGGCTAGCCTTTTCTTTTATAGAACAGTAACTAGCTGGAATGTTTGTTGCCGTGCTGGCTGTAGAACTTTCTGAAGAGGGATTCTGTCGAGAAACCTTTTCACTTGACTGTGTGTCATTGTGTAACCATTTACTATGAAAGCCTTTTCCACATTTGCAAAATGATTTTAGCTTGCACTGATCTCTTCTGTGGTTAGGAGAGAAGCAGTTAAAACACAAGCGTTTAGATTTAATGACATTCCATCGTTGTGATACACTTAGTTCTTGGAAGTTCTTGCAATTTAATAAATTATGATTATCATCGCAGCATGGGCACGTGTCTTCTTTTGTCGCAACATAAGAATGACGAGTGTGTTTCTCTGATTTCTTCTTCGTACTTTGCTCACCTTTGTGCTTAGATGGGCTGGACGTGTTGTTTACATCTGCCAATACCTCAAGGGAATTTGCCTTAGCTTCTAAAAACTTGATGAGGTCTTGAAGTGGTGTGAAGTTCTGAGAATCAATTCTTCCTTCCCATTCTTTTCGTACGCTCTCACAAAGGCTGTCCAAGATTAACTGCATGAGTATAATATCTTGTAATGGTATCTCTACATGTAAAGCTTCCACAGCATATATGTTGCTTTGGAATTTGTTAAGAATACTACGAAGATCATTCACATTTTCACTCTTCATCGTTGGTAAAGAGAGTAGATTACGTACGTGAGCTGTGGCAATAATTCTTGTATTATCGTATCTGGAACATATTAGATTCCATGCTACACTGAAATTTTCACTAGTCACTGGTAGATTTTTTATCAGTGCGTGTGCCTGGCCCTTTAATGATGACAGAAGGTAATGCAATTTCTGTATCGGTTCTAAGGCTGCATTATTGGCTACAAGACTGCCAAACGTGTCTTGGAAATGTTTGAACGTTGTTATGTCCCCAGAGAAGGTTGGAAGCTGTATGGCAGGAAGTTGTATTGGCCTATTGTTGCACTGAGAAACAGCTGAATGACAAGTATGATGTGAATTGGCACTGTTATGAGATCGCTGACTGTTCACAGAGTTTGCACTATGCACTTGCTGCTCGTGATGACATAGGATTGCACTGAGTTTAGCTTTTAACTCGAAGTAACCATTCATCATACCTTCCTTGTATTCTGCATGTTCATCCAAATCTTCTTCTGCTTCCACAAGAGATTCTATTTGTGTTTGAACAATATCAAATTTGTCCCATATTTCATTTATCTTGTCAAATTTAACTTTTAATAAGAACACATCGGTGTCTTGATTTGCAGTTTCACAAGACTTTTGTAGAAAAGTAAGCTCTCGCTTAATAACGCCTCTACGTCTAATTAAGGCTCGTAAATCACCTTCCATGTTGTGTGTGAAATGTGGAAATTACTTGAAATTGACAGTTGAATTCTACCACTGCTGCACGATAATATGTGAGTCAGCTGTTCACTGCTTTCTTGATGTCTTTTGAGCTGTTGTGTTTTCTGTAGTACTGAAGCACTGCCGAATAGATGATACAGAGTTTATGTACTAGAAATCGTAGCTCTTGAATACGCGGATGCCGTCGCGGTTGAGTCTGCATACAATGAACGAGATCGATAAGACGAGACAAACCATATATATGTGTGTGAATAATGAAATTGTTTCTTAGTAGTCCGGTCCGTTGAGGAACCAATGTAAGGGACGGCCGGAAAATATATCCGGTCCGAGAGGGCAATGTAAGTCTTTAGGACCAATGTTAGGGTCAGGACCGTAAGGAGCAAATGTTAGGTTAAGGTACTTCTCAAATAGGAAATAAAACGTTGCTTTTAGGTTTGGAAGGGACTTCAATTGGAAGTGCATAAGATAGGAAAGATTAGCCACCTCTGAATAGCTAGTGAGGACCAGATTCGAAAGAATCAAAATGAGAGCAATAGACTGTAACCTCAGGACACTGGTATCAGGAATCCACGGACTACTTAAGGAAAACAATCGAAACGTGAAATAATCACAACTTACTAGATTCACACACAATAATTATTTAAACTAATTGAAATAGAAACACTGATACATAAGATGCAAGAGTACGTTATCACACGTGGTTGAAAATATTAATTTCTTGAAAACCTTGACAAATAATATCTTAAAATGCGTAGATTAACTTGCTCTTGAAGTTAATACTAAACTTTTGCATGTAGTTTAGTCGTAAAAGCTGATATAAGCACTGGAACATGTAGCGTTGGTTGCACAACTGTTGCGTAATATCAAACTTCTGTAACTCGGAGAATTCACTCGCGAATTTGATGAATTATATGTAATTATGTATGAATAATTACTGAGAGCCACAATTGCGCACAATTGTGTCTAATTCACCGCTTCCAGAGCAAGTTTAATGAAACTTGGTAGAAAAAGCGGGAATTCCTCGAGCCTACTAGATACACTGTTATCTGCGTGAGGTCTCGTTCAATACTAACTGGCGTGACGCTACACCACCACATATAACAAAAGAAATTAGCAAGTCATGCATGATCCCACAATGCTTTGAGGCGGGAATAAGATGACAATCAAAGCGGGACATTGCAAGCGGACAGTTTGAAACATTCTAAAGTAGAAACATGTTGCTTGCGCGAACATATTAGGGTCAGGACCGTAAGGAGCAAATGTTAGGTTAAGGTACTTCTCAAATAGGAAATAAAACGTTGCTTTTAGGTTTGGAAGGGACTTCAATTGGAAGTGCATAAGATAGGAAAGATTAGCCACCTCTGAATAGCTAGTGAGGACCAGATTCGAAAGAATCAAAATGAGAGCAATAGACTGTAACCTCAGGACACTGGTATCAGGAATCCACGGACTACTTAAGGAAAACAATCGAAACGTGAAATAATCACAACTTACTAGATTCACACACAATAATTATTTAAACTAATTGAAATAGAAACACTGATACATAAGATGCAAGAGTACGTTATCAATACGTCATGTGGGAGGTTTGGAAATAAATAGGATGGAATAAAAGATTGACGTTCTTTTTCTTAATACATGTATATTTCTCTTTCTATTTGAATGATCCTTACGCATTATTAGTTAGTACTTTGTATGTCATTTGTTCTCATTAAATACAGTTGACAACCGGAAAAGGAGGAGTTATACAATGAAGTGTTCACAATGAAAATAAGTTCGGAGTATGGGCCATAAACAGGGGCCAATACAATAGAAAGGAGTGTGGGAAAATCGAGTTACTGGCAATTCATCACTACAAGAACGCTACGCATTATCTTTACAGTAAACTTTTGATTCTTTATTGTTATCCTCTGACGTCATATGTTTTGGTTACTTGTGTTATTAGATTTCAACAATATTGTTAGAACTGCGCGAGGTGGCCGCGATTCGGGAGATCCCTGGTTCAAATCCCGTGGACGACCAATTTGACAAGAGTTTTTTCATGGTTTTCTAAGTCTTAAAGACAAATGCCTAATTGGATATTTACACACCATGAGTTATCCTCACATTGCATTATAATCATATCCATTTAAATTAATATCAGTTGAAATTTACTGCATTAAAATACACCGGCAATAGAAACAATTGACAAGCAATAGTTCCATGACCTTTACAGGGCATTACAGGGCCGCGACCTGTCGGGAGAGGGATTATCTATGGATCGTATACATACTTCTTTGACCAGACAAGGACATGGAGGGCCTCCCCGGATGAGTGATCAGCCCAATGCCGGGTTCACCTCCGAGACAACACGAACACATAGGACGAGACACACCATTCACACACACACTCAGAACAAGGCGAGGATGGGGATGAAGATGATAATGACGGCCAGATGATATCCGGGGACCGCAAGAGCCTAAAGTTACAGGTGAGGGAAAACCCCCGAAAAAACCTCACCTAGGTAACTTGTCCCGACCAGGAATCGAACCCGGGCCCGCTGCGTGAGAGGAGCGAATGCATCCCCTGAGTCACGGCGGTGGACTACGAATACAATTAAATTATATAATAGCAATAAATTGTATATAAACATAATTAATAAAGGAGAAGAAAAGATACACTATGGGTTAACTGCGATTTGAAAGTTGCAAACTACCGGCAGTCCTTGATGTGAGATAGTAAAGAATTCCAAATTCGGTTGACTGAGGTAATGAAGGATGAAGAGTACAGAGATGTATGATGTTTAGGTATTTACTGTTGTCCTTATCTCTGGGAATGAATTAAACCAAATACTATTGAGACAATACCGGACCCTTACTGGTAGAAAAATGGGGGACAGATTTTGCAGCACTCCTGGTGGCACAACCTAGAAACTTGGGGCAAAATTAACATATTCAAAACATATATAAACTGTAATATGCTATTCTGAGCCATAGGTAGATACCCCTTATACATAACATGCCGAGTCTGGCTATTTCGGCTCTTCTATTAAAAACTGTTTAACATATATGTATCTAGATACTGCAATCGTATTCAGTAGTAGCAGGTTGGGCCGCTAGATGGTGCTCAAAATATTGTCCCCCGATATATCGCAAAGTGTCCTGTATTGTCTCTATAGTATTTGATTAAACGCTGTACGGACATTCAATAAGAGGGTGGTGAGTTCGAAAGCGGATAGCAGCTCCCCTATTAAACGGCATGTATCGAAGAGCAGTTTCAGTACCTACAAATGTGTGTTCCGTCTGCCTATAACTAAAGGACTGGGGTTCAGAGAATTGAGCAATGAATACACATACAATGCGTGTACAGCTATGTCCTAGTGCGGCGGTAATTTTGTACATATAGCAACTACAACTACCAATACTAGCAACTAATATTCCCTCTCACTCACAGTCTGGAACAATAGCTTCCAGCTATTATGAATTACGCGTTAATTAACCGTCCAATTAGTGCCACAACTGTTTACATCAACTATGAAAATATTGATTGTAAATTGGTACATTATGATGGGAAAGCCTGTCGTATGTTTAGCAAACTTTTTTCTCTCTCCGAACTTTTCCCTTGTTTAGGATTCTATATTGAAAACTCGTTGCATGTGAATTTATCTTGAGAAAATCCGGACTTCAAATTATGTTTAGGGTAAAGGCACCTAATATGAGACCCATTTTTCTAAATATTAATAACTCAGCACATAAAAGTCAGAAATGTTCCAAAACACAAAGGTAACCTCCTACATTTATTCAATTTAAGGTACATAAATAAAGTTTTGTTAACAACCCATGTTTGAAGAGAAAATTGTGAAAAATAAAAATATGGGAAATTCACGTAGTTTGAAAATTTTCTCCTAATATGAGACCCTCTGTTTATTTTGTTTCTTGACACATCTTGGACACAAGAATGTTGGGTCAGTTGCTCCAAAGTGTTCGTGGGTCGAACACAATAATTCCTCTACCTGTACTGTACTACCCATAGTATGGGCAAATGAAGTAAAAAAAAAAAGTATGACACGACAAATCTAGAGCATTAAGGGGGAGATATAACTTTGGGTGAAATTTCATCTGTTGTTTGTCCCATGTCTTCCATTTATTGGCTGGACTATCTAAAAACTAAACTAAATTCCGTGGCGCTACATCCCAGAAGGGACTTGGCCGACCACCCGACCGCTGCGTCATCTGCCATAGGCAGTTGGCAGGATTGGCGGCATGTGGTCAGCATGCCGACACTCATGGTCGTTAATGGTGGTTTCTGTGACCGGAGCCGTCACTTCTATATCAAGTAGTTCCTCAGTTTGTATCACGAGGCTGAGTGCACCCCGTTCCAGACCTCCCTAACTCAGAAAAATGCGAGGAGGTACCGGGAATCGAACCATGGCCTTACGGATCCGTGGCCAGCGACGCTAACCTCAAAACCACGCAAGCGGTCAGCTGGACTATCACCCATCTGTAAATGTCAATAATATTATAATACATCTTCGTTCTTAACCCTAAAAAAGTTAAGCTCCTAATATGAGACCCTGTTTCATATTAGGCAACCCATAGGGTCTCATATTACGGTCACTTCAATGAAGGAAAAAGAAAATTTACTGATGCTTTATAAATAATGAAAACCACTTGGAAATTTCTAAGTAATTAATCCATCTATGGTCAAGTCACATTACAGTAAAAAATTATGAATTTTAACTTACCTTAAATGTATTTTGATGCGTTATTAACAACCGCTTCAAAAACTACAAATGATGAAATGGCAACAACAATCTAACTTGAAGCAATAACCGCTCCGTCATTGCAGCCAACTTCATAGAAACGCTTAGCTGTCAACCGCTAAAGATTCCAGTCATTATCGAAATAATCCAGCTCTTATTTTCTGAGAAAATAGAGGGTCTCATATCAGGTGCCTTTACCCTATTGAGACTATTCAGCGAATATAAAATGCGGAATCATTAATATCTCACTTAAGTTCTTTCAGTATTACTAAATACTGCTTATATACCTTTCCAAAACATTTAGAATTATCTGCCATGATGGCTTCTTGATTTCCAGTGCACATGGATTCTAATGAATCTAATTGTTTTCTTACTTAAGTTCTCTCATTTTTTCTAAATACTCTTTATAACTCTTAAAAACATTTAGAATTTTCTGCCAAGATAGCCTATTTCCGATGCACATGGATCCTAGTGAATTGAATTGTTTTCGTAAAGAAAAAAGGAGAGCACTGTACTTCAACATTAAAGAATATTGTTTTATTTTTCGCTTTAAAGGATTTGATATTAGGCCTACATAGTCTAGTGCTACTAATATTCTAGGCCTACTCATTATGCTTTGGGGGACCATACTTCTTTTGATAAACTTTTCATTTTACAGAAAAAAAGCTATTCGAATCATATATGTGGAGCTTCGTCAACAACTCATTAAAAAACACTGCTCATCAAACTTGGCATTCTGACTCTTCCAACAATGTTTTCTCTTAATTGCCTACTTCATGTACTTCATGTATTTAAAAATCTGGACGAATTTACTAAATCTAAGTTATATAGTTACCGAGATACGGCTTTTAAAAAATTTGCCTTTCTTTCCAAAAAGTTAAAATTCTAAGTTTTTTTCACGTTTCGAATTTGATACCGGCAAAATGACACATCCTACAGGAAAGTCAAGAGAATGAAAGTTGTAGGAAATTTAATGAGCTTTAATTTGAGCCACAGCTGGTCCTTGTAGCTCAGATAGACTCGTAATGAATGACAAAAACCGAAAAGATGAAAAAAATGCTTTTTTGGTTGAATGTTGAGTAACATCGCTTCCTCCACCAACACCTTAATTTTTATCGTAACATGTTGGCGGAAGATGTCTTATAACTATGTTTAGAAACTATCTATATGTGTCTATGGGAGATGGGAAGTTGAGGGTGGGGCGATGTCTTCATCCTCACTTGAAGAATTGTCATCCTGGGGTGTGGGCACATTGCGGCAGGATTTTCCCCTGCAGAAAATACACAAAAGTTGGATTTTTTGTCCCAGTTATGGTCCGAAACTCCTCTCCAAAAATCTCTATATATATAAAAGGCTTTGTCCTGACTGACTGAATGAATGACTGACTGACTGATTGACTGAATGACAGGAATCAACGTACAGCCTAAACTATAACAGGTAGAGACTTGGAATTTTGACAGTACCTTCGTTTCATAATGTAGGTGCTCACTAAGAAAGGATTTTGAAAAATTCTGATTCTAAATGCCAAAAATTAAATGTTTTTGAAAATACTTAATCCCTTTTTACATAGAATTATCAATTCCAAATCACAGAATATATTGTTGCCAAATGGTATCAGGTGGGCTTGGAAAAAACAATTGAAATGCACTTTTCACAAATAAGAGAAGTTATCAAAATAATTCATGTTATAAATAAATATTACAGAATGAAATCCACTAAAATAATGGAATCACATAACTTTCTCTACCCTGGACATAGAGAAAACAAAACGAGGTATGGTAATGTGTATATTATTATATTATATCGCAGGTTTTTGGTATGAAAGTGATAATGCTTTCTGTTTAATTTCATCTCCAAAACGGTTTTATGGTAACATAAGAGTGGGAAATTTCCCGCCTCGATATTACAATTTTATGTTACTGGAATTTCTGTTTCTTCTTATTTAAACCTCTACCAGGCTTGCTGTGCACTGCACAAGCGATGGGATGCAAAATTCTAGATCCTCTATGAGCCATAAAAAAATAGGCCTATATCAAGCGTTTTCTGAGGGAATAGTTTGAGTGTAATAAGTCGTTCTTCCTATTTCAAATTATAAATGCCTATATAAGGACCTAGAATTTAAAATTGAAAATCCTTCATAAGTTAATTTCCAATTACAAAATACAAAACCCGGGCGACGCCGGGTCTTTTAAGCTAGTCATTAATATTCCATTTAATGTAAGTTCCGATGTAACAATTGACTGGGCTATTAGTTAGAATTCTAATAACGTGGTTTAAAACACTATCGTTACGCATGTTCTAATTCTGACGTTTAATTTAGCTTTGTAGTGTGTATAGGGAATTGAAAATGTGGATCAATATTCTAATTTGTAGGCAATAAGAATAATTTAACATGTATTCCTTTAGTTTATATTTTAAACGTAGTTTCGCATTCCATCTCTTTCTCCACTGCTAAATAACTAACAAATTATACACTGATTTGTTTGTAGTAATTGAACCGCCGTCATCCATTCCATTGTTTAATGTTTATGTCGGTGTGCTAACTGATGTAGTGTTACATAATGAGCCCCGGGTTCGATCCCTGAAAATACGTCCAGGCTTATGTTTGTTGTGTTCAGCTTGTCATAACGTAACCACAAACCCTAGTGGTAACGAACTGAAGGTGGGAAGGGAAGTTACACTGGTGATTGCTTGTGATAATTGAGTTAATTGAATTGCCCAATGGAACAGCATTTGTGAGTAGCCTATAGCGTTTTGTTAGATTGTGGGAAACAATATCAAAATTATATTTTGGAATTTACCCTCAAGGTGATATTATTTAAATCGATCTTTGATTTAAAAAAAGGAGTCCTAGAGTTCCCTGTGTTTATTTAGCCATTTGATTTCATTATGTGTAACATAGCACAGACTGCAGCCCGGAGGTAAATTTCCTGTATTTAGCTTCTGAGTGTTTGCGTTAGCTAATATTATTTTCACGGTGTGAAAAGGGCTGACAAATTTGCATTGCCTGCGTGAACAATTCTGATAAATTCTATAAATATAATTTCACCTGGTGATTACTCTTAAAGTGGAAATTTGAATAGCTTTCAGTAACTTAAGCTCTACCATTGCTCACTAACACAAGTGTTTAATTGATGCTTTTTTCGTATTATGTGGAGAGATTCACATCATTTTAAAATGCATTTATAGCTGTATCTGAATGCAAATAAAATAATCTGTTTAAAATCCTGCTTGGACATAATTTATAGAATTAGGATAATTCTTTAAAATTTGTTGCATTTTAAAAGGTTTTGTAATGTAATTTATACAATTTCATTTTTTTATAATTCATTATGTAATTCGGCTAAGAAGAAAAGGTAAAGAATTAATATTTGAATAAAAACACTTTCTTCAACGCACTTTATTTACCTTAGTAAACTTCTGGACGGCCGTTTCGCAGGTGGTGTTCCTGCATCATCAGCAGAGTTAAATAAAGTGCGTTGAAGAAAGTGTTTTTATTCAAATATTTGTTACACAGCGCTAAAGTCGGACACAAGAATGAATAAAGAATTAAATTACTTAGATCAGTGGTTCCCAACCTTTTTCAGATGGTGACCAACTTTTCCTTATCAGAATACCTCCACGGTCCATTGGTCCATGGTGGAGTAAAAAACCTTCTTTGAATCGTATCCCTTCCTTATGTATATATAATTTACCATAAAAAATTGCAAATATATATATATATAAGCTTATATATGCTTTTTTGAATATACAGATTGATTATTGATAAAAAATTCGTGTTCTGATTTGAAAATGGTTGACAAAATATAAGGAAGATACAAAAAATCAAGAACCAAGAAAACAAACAAAACCCAATTTGATTTGTTTCGATTTTTCTTATCTTTTCTGATGGTTTATTCGATGGTTTCTGATAGTTTTAGGATCGAGTAGCGACCCACCTGAAACCCTTCCGCGACCCACAGGTTGGGAACCGCTGACTTAGATGATAGCTTAATAAATTTAATATTTTCCTATTGAGGTTAAATATTAGAGAGTAAATTTTAAGGCTTTTTGTCCACCTTATACCCTCAAAAAAAAAAAAAATATATGTAACCATATACCAACAAAGTAATGTTTTGGGATTGTTACTAAAAGATTTTTACAATATATTTTGCACACACTTTTTTATTTTATATCTTATTTAAGCTAGATTGGTATAATATATGCACTAGACAGGTTAAAACATATTACAGGTAGGCAAAACAATGAATTTACAATGAGTTTTTTTACCTTTTTCGATTACATTAAATTGCATTTATAAATAACATTTGTTCAGAAATGTACAACATTAGTTTAACCTATCAGTAAAATATTAAAATTCAGTCCAATATTTGTCATGTATAATGGAACTTATTTATAATTAAAAACCCATACAGCATGGAACAGTCATAATATAAAAACATCTCATATAGCTAGATTTCCCTATAACCAATCCCAAAACATTACTTTGTTGGTATATGGTTACATAAAAAAAAATGAGGGTATAAGGTGGACAAAAAGCCTTAAAATTTACTCTATAATTAGATCATAGAGTTGGTTCCGATTCATATTTTACAAATTTTCGATCATATTTGCATTCATATTTCGTGTTCTAATAGAGCATTCACTTCCGTGTCTTTGTTATTTTATAAAAGTAAATTGATTGCCATCACAGTTATTAACAACTTCTCTTGCTACTAGTACTACCGTAGTTATAATTGATATTAAATTTAACACTTGCTTTAATTAGAAATCTAGTAACAGGAGCCATCATTCAAATGCTTGCATTCAAAAGCGATAAATGTTCAGGTCTGAAATACAGATCAATGTCTGGAGTTTGTATGTTTTCTAAACGAACCTAATATTATTCGCACACTTTATCTTGAGCTCTGCACTCCATAATGCTGAAAACCGTCCATATAAAGAAGGCCTCGCTTGAAAAAATGAAGATCGCGACCCGTCCCCAGTATTGCCATACCCAAAAACTTCCCGTTGAGGCATTCTTGAGCAACCGTCAATTTTGTTTATTGGTTTACATCATATTATTCTGAAAATGACAGAATAAATCCAGGGATATTAAAAGAACAGTACTGGTGGTGTGGAAATGGTCGATATAAGTGACAACGAAGTTAAAAATAAATATTCTTTAAACCAAGAAGTATCGGAAATCAGCGAAATAATAAACCAAATAAATGAAATGGAAGGAAAAGCAATTTAATGTGTTTTAAGCTGAATCTGTCGTTGGAGAAAAGAACAAGTCAAGTTTTATTATTTCGTTGTTTTAATTGTGTTGTATTAATTACCTACAAACTTTCGCGAAAGGTATTTAGTTAAATTACATCAATTCAGGCATGTGAAACTGCGTATTCAAGTAGGCCTACACGTACAATGCTACGACTTTTAAACGATTTTCTATATTCTGAAGACCGGGAGAGAAATTGTCTAAATAGGCGTAAATATATTACTTTATTCATTTCTCCAGCGATATATTCTACTATAATATCTGAATCAATATAAAATCTTTAGTTTGGTAGCGAGAGTTAAAAGTGCTACAAATTACAGTTAGTTCCATTGTGTACCAGCATAAAACTAAACACGTTATATTTTCTGGTAATTGGCAACCCTTCAGAAACAACGTCAATTTCAACTCACCGCCTTCTGCAATAGTCAGTCTCTTATACTGCATGCAATATCAGCTCCCCTCACCCCCGCATTTTTTCGACTCAAGATAAAGTGTGAGCATAATATAATGTTAAAATCACAAGTGATTTTGTATTGGAGGAAAAGGAGATCGGTACCGTTTGGTATGAGGCAGTTAGATATGATGTGCCACAAAAGAATAAGTTGTCCTCAGCAAAAAGAAAAGCCCTGCTTACTCGACAATATCAAATAATGCATTAGCGGTGATTGATGGAGAAGTATCAGCTGACTTGCTGGCAACAGAAAAGGCTAGCGGCTATAGACTTACGATCTTACTAATAATCCAGTTGTAACATTTATACCAGAATATACACAGCTGAGGAGGAAAAATGTACTCATAATCCTTGCATAAGGCTGAATGTGTGCAACACTTTACACAGCCTGGCCAGCTTGTATAAGCTTGACGTAAATAATAAAGATGACCGATATCAGTAACAGCCGGTCGTTTCGTAGTTGTCCCAGATTGAATTTTGACGTTATGCATCCGTTTTTAAGATGATTTGTTAGGAAACATTCCGAGCTGCTTTCGTGGATACATAAATACTGTTCCTTGTTTACGGGACATATTTCAATAATTTTACCCATGATTAAAGCTTTCTGAAAACAATGCAGAAACTAGATTTTCTCTCGGCAGACGACACACTACTGTTTGTTCACTTATCCGATAGATGGCGACTTTGGCATTCTGTAGTCTTTCATTGCCGGGGGCTAGTAACGTCATGACCAGCGAGACCCTGTGTAACCCTTGGCAGTTATACTGCGTTTATTAGTAATACGGCTTATGTAGAATTTGCGCGGTGAACAAACAAACAACCGTTCAACGCAAATATAAGCAGCTTTTATTAGTAAGGCTGTAAGACATCAACTTCCAAACGAGGATCGGTGACATAGAAATCACATAGGAAACGTACAACACAAGAAATTAGAAATAACTTTTTTTGTGCCCACCCTTGCTCCCGGAGTACCTATGAAACCAAATTTTGTGCTGTGAGTACTTATTGACGCCCTTGTGTACACCCGTGTGGGATGTTTTGAGAGTTGTCGTCTTTGGGCTGTGTTCTTGTGTCTTTGTTGATTGTGCTAGATTGACCTTGTTTCGCAATCCGAGGTATTGGTGCTTTGCGTTCTGTGTGTAGTGATGTTAATGTGTGAGGGGATTATTATCCAATCCGGCATTTGCCTTTGAGCCAGGGAAACCCCCGAATACCTCGCTCGGACTGGGGTAGTGGAAAAAGGACATCTACCGCGAATGGCGTAGTCAATTTCCTCTTTTTTGGGGAGCACTGATTTGGCAAAAGTTTTTAGCGCGGAGAAGTTTTTTTTTCCGAGTCCAGAATTATAAATCGGGTGCCCAAGGTTCCTTCTCTGCTCTAGTAGCTTCGTGTAGGAGTATCCTGGTGTATCAGGGACATCACAGCTACAATAAGTGTTCTCTTCCAAGCACTATGTTTATTATGTTTCATAGAATTTCTAAACTAAATTACTCACCTCTGCAGGAGTAGCACTCATTCGAAAATATGTTACGATATTTTCCATCTCTGTCGGAATTAATGGTTTTCATATTTATATTGACAGAACATTTTATCACAAACCCGATTCTACCTCTGGCTAAATATTCAGAATCACTGTTAAATTAGTTATCATTTTTATATAGCCTATTTTTTATTTTGTAGTGTCAATTAATTATCTCAATGAAATAAACGATTTTTATTAGTACAGTATAGTAATTGTATCTTCGAAACAAAATTCAATTACACATGATATAATTAATTTTGTAATAATTTACGGTTTTCATTTTATTCACGTACACACAGGTCTATAACTCACAGGCATGTAGGGTTGAGATTGTTTCCATTAATTCCAAGTTCCATTATTGTGATTGGTAGCCTACAGGTTTATAAATTATGATACAAAATTGAACGACTCCATTATAAACAACTGCTGTGGAGTTTTTAACTCTGAATCGTATGAAAGGAAGCACAAACATGTCTAAATAGTCTATTTTCTAACTATGTTGTTAATGATAACCATCTAAAATACAAAAATTCAAGTTTTTGGCGTCTTGAAAAGAAAGGAAACTTCGTTAATAATCATGGCAAAGTAGAAGTAATGTGTTCGTAAGCATGCATATCAGAGAGAATACAAACAGAAACTCTTAACAAAATTAAACTATAAATGAAAACAGATCAAGTGAGGCTGATATAAAGTTTAGTGTACCTCAAGGTTCTGTTTTAGGGCCTTTTTTATTTTTAATCATGATCTGCCTGATAATGTATCTACTGAATCAAAATTCTGTAGGCCTATTGATATATAATCACATCCAAATACATATCTAATATCACCTCAATACCTTACCTCAATATTACCTTCCACACATAGGCTAATACCTCTCAGATGAGTTATCTTCTTCGTTTTCTACTGATAGAGAAATAAAGTACGTGGATGAGAGGGACCAAAAGGAGTGAGTGAATAGGAGAGAGGAAGAGAGTGGAAGTAAGCGCGAGAGAGAAATAAGGCGAGGGTGATAGAGAGTAAGAGAGAAAGAGTGTGTATGAGAGTGAAATATTATTTATGGTTCCTTCGAGAATTCATTCACCTGAACTAATATGGTGACAAAAATTCAGCTTAGCCTATTGTCTAAGGAAGGAAACCAGGTTAGAAGTGAAGATCGTAAAATTTTACCAGTAAACCCTTAAAGGTTGTTAAATCTGAAAAATCTAATCATCACAACACAATGCTCTGACTAATATTTCTTCGGCAATGATTATAAATAATTATACTAATAATAGACTAGTAATATCGACAAGAGTAATAAAGACAATAATAATAATAAAATCAGGTAAACTGATCATGAAAAAGTGCCAGATGGAGTTAATAGACCATATTTAAAAAACTATTGAGTCATAGACCACGGTTTCTTGAGAAAGTGTGATAAGTATAAGTGAAGGAATAAGTTGGATAACTAGATTATTAACAGAATGAAATTGGAACAAATTCCTCACGTGAACAATGTGGCTATTTCTTTATTTTTGTCAAAACATTTGAAATCGTATAAATACTCAGTTTAAAAAAATCAAAATTTCTTATGGAGGGGAAAAACTAAAAATTTGAGCTTTTTAGGATTTTCCTATGAGTTATAGCAGCTTATCTCAACCTTATTCAACCCGAGGACCTCTAAAATGTCTAAAAAAAATTTACGGACCCCTAATTTTATATCCCACTTTTATAAGAAGGCCTATATTCTTAATATTTGGGGTGTTAATTATAGGTTATTATAACGAAATATGTGAAAACATTTTACTTCTTTACTTTCCACTTGCTTTATAATATTTCTAATTGTGTCTGCGGACCATCTGCACCATCTTCGCGGACCACCAGTGGTCCGCGGACCATAGGTTGAGAAACGCTGAGTTATAGGCTAAAAGTTATAGGTTTCCCAAATTTCAAGTTTTAGCTCATCTAGAAGTGAGTAAACGACTATGTTAATAGGTGGATAGATAGTCGTTGATGTGATTGACGTGACGGTTATCCAGCCAGTGTTTCCATACTTGCAGTGCAGCTAGAAATACAAAATTTTGCATGCCTATGCAATATTCAAGTCAGATTTTAGGATTCTATCTGACCTGCGAGGAAAATACAGGGTAATTCAAAATGCTCTCCGGGGTTTTATATTGTCACAACATCCAAACTACCAAACATACATTGATGCAATAAGTGCCAAAAGAAAGAGCAACTGTGAAAGTTTTGTTTGCCTCCTACAGATATTCAATGTGTCCACCTCGGGTCACGCGGCACACATCAATGCGATATTGCAGTTCTTCCCACACTCGATGTAACATGTCACGATCGATGGTGTTGACGCTGGCTCTGATACGCGTCTTCAGATCATTCAAACCATTAGGCAAGGGTGGCACAAAGACAGCATCTTTGATATACCCTCACAAAAAGAAGTCCAGGGAGTGAGATCTGGAGATCGTGGAGGCCACGGCATCAGCCTGTTGGAAGATTGTTGTTTAGGTACCTCTCTGTTTGGTTCTCTGCAGGCTTGATAAGTGGATTTTTGCAAGCTTCGTTGGTACAATTGTCGCACACGGTCCACGTCGTCTGGTGTTCTGGTCGGACGTCCAGTTGATTTCTTCTTGCACAAGCAAGCAGTTTCTTGATTTCTTGCATACCATGCATGAATTGTCTTGTCTGTTGCTGGATCGTTTCCATATTCCCTCCGAAAGAGACGTTGGACGGAGATTACTGACTTCCTAGCGTGGAATTTCAGCACAGAAAATGCTATTTTCATTTAATGTACCTGGCAGTCGAAAATTGAAACTACCTTCCATTGTTGCGAGTATAAATGAAATTTCCAGAGTTTCTTTATGTTACTATCCAAGGTTAGAAAAGATATCCTCAATAACCACTCTGCAATGGTTTTTTTAAACCCCGGTGAGCATTTTGAATTACTCTGTATATAAACTTTACTTAGAATACAAAAATTCAACCTAATCCAATGTATAACCGATGGAGATATGAAAAAACTCAATGGGCCGAACTTGTAGATTTCTCAAAATCCGTTACTGGTGGTGCAATGGGGTTTCCATACGACTTACAGTTTAAACTACTGTAAGCATCCAAAGAAGGTCTGCATAGACCTTAAAGATTCGTCCACCTTTTTGAATGTTTTTTGGAGGTAATAGATTAAAAATCAGATCGTTTTGGAATATTTCCGTCTCTTCAAAGTTACAGGCTATACGTATGCTAAATTTGCCAAAATTCAAGTTCCTAGCTCATCAGGAAGTGAGTAAACATCAGTATTAATAAGCGGATGATCTAGACCATGTGGTTCAACTATTTTCGGGTAAAGGGCCAGATCATTTTTTCAAAATTTATTTGCGGGCCAGAATGATATATTGATATTAAAAATTAAATTGTTGTAATTATTAGAAAATGGAAGAAATATGATTCATCAAACTAGATAAGCGTTTCTCAACCTTTTTTAATTCAAGGACCTCTAAAATGTCTAAAAAAATTTATGGACCCCAATTTTACAACCCATTTTTAAAAGTAGGTCATATGCAGGCCTTTATTCTTAATATGTGGGGTATTAATTATAGGTCATTATAATGAAATAAATCTAAATACATTTTTTAATTCAATGGAAATACAGTTATTGAATTGGAAGTAAACTATTGATAGTTTAATATTTATTACCAATTTGATAATATAATTAGGAATTATGTTGTTACTTTTAATGAGACGTTGAGCTTGTCGCCTCTTGCAGAGTACCTGGATATCTGGCTCAATATTAGTCAAATTTAGTCGAAGATCAGCAGATACATTAAGTCATCTTAGGCCTAATTATGTCTGCGGACCATCTGTTGATGGTTGAGAAACGCTGAACTAGATTAACGCCTAATTACATACTTACTCAATTTGTAACCGGCCACGGCAAATTTGGTGAATATCTCCATCGATTTCATATTACAGATTGCGCAAATTCATTTGTCGGGAAGAAAATCGACTTTCACACTTGTTTTTGCTCGATAGACTGGAATTAGAACTGTATTTAACCTCCATTGGCTCTACCCTGTGTAAACCACTAATCAATATACCAATCAATCCTGGATCATACAAGTACTTCAACGCTTATATAAACAATTTAAAAAAAAAAATTATATGTTGTGCAATAGAACTGTACAGTGGCCGCCAATAACCCGTATGCTTGCTCTCAGGAGACAACCCATTCTCTTATAAGCTTTGTGAAGTTACCATAAAGTCTGTCCCACAAAAATATGTGTAAGAAGCACTTCTAAATGTAGACTAGGACAGGACAAAACAATTTAGCAGTTAATTGATTAGTTTATTATGTTAATTAATTTAGGAAGTAAGTTGTTATGTTAAATGTTAATGTATATTATGTAGTATATTTTGCGTACCATCTTATAGTCTATGAAGCTAATTCATTTAGTAAGTTATTACGTTAAAAGTTAATGTAATTGTGTAGTATACTTTACTTGTCATCTTAGCAATTTGTAATTCACATCTACAGTTCCAAATGTTAGTACAAAACATATAATCTATTATGTATATAACTATAACCCTATTATACAAATGTAAAATAGGGTTACACTATTTTAAAAATAAATGAATAATAATAAATAATAATAACTAGATTGCCTCAGACACTTAATTAACAAACTAAAATAACACAAAAGTTACAATTACATAGGCCTACACATAAAGATAAAATTGGCTACTACACATTCTAGACATTCAATATCACACATGGTTGATATGGTTAATGTATGAAGGGCCTAGTTCCATAAAGGCGCAAGGCACAAATCTTTAATTTTGAGTTTTTAACATTTATGCCTTCTCATATATCTTAAGTACTCAGTGAACTATTTCCACTTGTGCCTTAAACCTTTGCTCAGTTATAAGATAAGACCTGTGAGACTGCACATTCATTCTATTTCGTAACAGTTCGTACGCCCATACAGGCGTAAGGCACACTTCCTATCTGTTGTTGAGGTGTGTTTACCAACTGTTTTTATTTTCCGCAGTGCTACCATCCAAGCAAATGTTTATAAAAACTTAACTTGTATTTCTGAAGTATAACTTCAGTTAAAATAGATTCTTTTCCTTATCATCTATTGTATTAATGACTATACTGGTATTCGTTGGCAAACATGCAATTGTCACTGTATAATACAACTTTTTTACTAAAATAAAGTAAAAACAAATAATGTGATACAAAAAAAATATTTTGCTACTGTAAAAGTACTTCAGTTTTTGTTTTTCATGTTTAGGTACCTCTAGTTGTAAAAAGTCCCAAAACACCCTACCTTGTAAATTTTCAAAACACTAATTTAGCCTGTCCTTCAAAAATATAGCCTATGCTATAAAATTAAACTTTAAAGCACCTACTGGTGAGTGATAACATTGTTTAAAAACATCAAGTTTTCTCGAAACTATGTCCTTGTGCCTTACGCCCTTATGGAACCAGGCGCTTCATATATATTACACATGGTTAATATATATTATTGTTATTGCTTCATTAATACGTCAATATCCTGATGAGACGGACTTCATATAAACACCTGTCTGTAGTATCATGTTATTTCTTAGAATACGTATGTTTCTGAAAGAATGTCACTTCTCTTCGGTGGACAAAGAGTTACAAGAACGTATTTCGGTTTCAGAAAATGAGTTCTTGCCCTCCTACACAGAGTTTAACCCACCCAACAAATGATCTGCTTCCCTTTTTTTTACTCTCTCACACATATCGAAGCATTATCCATGCATGATGCTACGCAGGTGGACCCAAAGAACCTAACCGTCTTCCTTCAATGAATCGAACAATCGTAGGGGTGGCATCAAAGGAGTTTATAGAATAGATCCTCCTTCCCCACCTTGAATACGGAACAGGTATTATTTACACTCACATGCATTTGAATACGATCGGGTTCAGATATCTATAGGTTCGGATTTAAATATCACAAAAAAATGCAGCTCCTGCCTCCTCATCTTTTGTATAATCTCAAACCATGATTTGTCTACACAGATTTCTATACTTTTTCTTTTCTTTCCAACTTCGATTTTCTTTATTTTTAGTTCTATTAAGCATGTGGCATCTTTATTTTAATTCCAGGCATTGAAATGCATAATGCTTCTTCTCGTATTTGGTATTCAGTCATCACCCATTTCCGATCTGTGATCACCTTTCCTATCAATTACCATATAATAATGCTGTCAGTTTAAGATTCCCTATGTCAGAGTGTATTGTCTACTTTGCAGGTGTGTTGACGATCAAAAGATATGAGAGATACATATGGGGACCAATCAGAAGACTCAGAAAAATGGGTATATCCTATTTAGCTACTATTGTAGCTCTGGCGGATAATTAGGTTTAACATTTTCTTTCAAATAATGTAACTCCGCAAATATGGAAAAATAAGAATGCATTTAGATATTAATTAGAATGATGAAATGTTATTTTACCAATTACAAAGAATGTTATAGTGTAATAATGATGAAATTCACAATAATATTTTTTTTCGATTTTTTTTATGATTATCGCAGTGGATTGAAAGTATATCACTCTCAGAATATTAAAGTCCCTACCAGCGATAATTGAAAAATACTATAGGAGCTAAGCAAGGTATAATATTATTGCTCTGTGTGTGATATTAAATTATTTCTGTATTTCCTTTATACCTTTTTTTATAGCGCTAACATTTCGCCTTGTATGTAACTCAAAGACTTTTCTCTCTTTGGCTTAACCTCGAAGATAAATCTGAACATGACTCCATGTCATGGCCTATTCAATCCAATCCACGTTCATGTAACGCTTTTTCACGTAATTCAATTCAATGTCATTTTTTTTTTCTTGGCTTAAGTTGGAAGACAAATTTGAACATGACTTTATGTTCATCAGTGACTAGCATTGACACTTTAGTGAATTTGAGACTAAGCAAATAGAACAATTCCAATCTCTGTCATTCCAGTTAAGAACAGACTTTAAACAAAATAGTAAGTTAGAAGAAATCCACGAAAAATGAAATAAAGTAGTAGTAGGCCTAAAAGTATAAGAAATTCATCTCCACGTTTCATGTAACTTCATCGAAAAATACGTCAGCCAATTACGAAATTCAGATTTCACGCTATTTTCGTTTTTCGGCTACATTGTACACAACATAGGCCTACAGAAACACATACATCTTTTCAAAATTGTAATATTGGATATAAGAGGCTTCGATTGATATTAATGATAATAAGTTAGAGCTAAATGTAGTAACAAAAATATTATTATTACTACTACTACTACTACTCTACCATTCAATTTAAGAGCAATCCATGTCCCTCTATAATCCATGTTCCTCTATAGTCCATGCCCCTCTGTTTAACTATACAAGAGATCAATTATATCAGTTGACAATAGTATATTGCGATACAAGTGCCGTAAGCGGTGCATACGGATCGAGGAAAGAGTTTGAAAAAACTAGGCGCTTGCGCCGAGTTTTTTCAATTTCTGAGATCCGTTATGCGCTTACGGCACGAGTTTTGCGTGCTATTTTTTGCACGATGATTATTTATATCAATTTAATTATATTAATTGTGATATTACCTGAAAATATTATGTATATACATTATTGAAGATAGTTGTTATATTTCAGAAAGTGATTCGCATGTGTTGGTTGTCATGGGGACTGAATATTTGTCCTGTTAAAGTTAGGGGGCCTTGGTTCCGATCTTCCGTATTATGATGATTTTACTTACGGCACTTGTGCTTCTTGTAATTTTTACCGCACGGAGATTTCTTTTGTTTTCATAGCAACCAGATTGCGTGCGGGAATGTCAAGTTATAATCCACGGCAACAATATTCGTAAGTACCATTAATTAGTTACGTCGTGCAAAAAGTTAATTTTATTTAAAATAAATTAATCTTCTTCCTTACATGACACACAGTGAAGTGACAAAAGAAGTCATTAGGACTCGGGGAAATGAGTTCGCATACCGGGCCAAGAGTTTTTTTTAAATCTCTTTTATGGTCTTAAAAAAGTATGTGATTGGAATTCGATTGTTCCTACTTCTGTTCGTTGTAAATGCTCATACTATTTTCAGGGAAAGGCCTGGCGTTGTTTTAACCTCATTACGCAGGCAATTCTTCAATATAATTTTGAAGAAAATCCTATATAGGGCTACCCCACATAGAGATACAGAAACAATTACACTGTACAACATATTTGCTAACACATAAAACTATTAGAATTGTGTTTTCATATGCCCTTAATTTTCTAAATATTCTAACACGGTAAATTGTAGAAATCAGAATTAAAATAACGTAAATTAACAATATAAAAAATTCAAGAGTGTACATATACGGTAGTGTATCACATATTACTGGTACTTAAGTAGGGCCCGATTATTAGGTTTTAAAATATTTTCTTCCTTTCCTGCTAACTGCGATATTTTAACATAATTATCCGTTTCATGGTTAAGGCAGACTCTTAATCCATACTTATAAAATCTAAAAATGGCTGAAACTGTGCTTTTCAAGTAAAATACGATAACATAACAATAATAATTATAATAGGTTTAATACTAAAATTTACACTTCAAATGTCAGTCTACATTTTGGATCTTGCTCACTATTGCCAGTATATTATTTCGTAAGATAAAATATAGCATTGCGTCACTTTGTAACTCTATTGTCCCGGTAGAGGAAAACTTAAGTGAACCGAAATCCCCGGTTTTTTTAGAAGCAAATTAAAGACATTCTTAAGAAGACTTTCAAGAACATATGTATGATTTTTTTATGTATTTAGTTTGCATGTTTGTTTGAAAATTTTATTTCAATAAAGAAAGTCCTCGCGAGATGGCCAAGGTAAGAGGTAAGATTCAAATATGAAACCTGTGGAAGGCTGATTTAACCAGGGGTTTTCGTGGTCTCCTCATTCGCAAAGGCAAATGCAGGACTTGTAGGATTTGTTTACTTTTCATATCCCATCACCCTTTGTCACACCATATCAGAATCATTTGAAATGAACATCACAGAAACATAAAAGAGCCCATTGATAAACAAAAACATTCAAAACACGTGATATGACGTAGGCCTATATGGAGTTAAAGAATGCAAAATAAGCTAAGTAATAACTAAAAAAAGACCGCCGGTCGCCGGTCGCTAAAACAAACTGTCGCTAACCGTCGCTAACTGCAGTTCCGTTGGTCCGGGTTCGATCCCTGATACCTCCTCGGATTTTTCTGAGGTAGGGAGGTCTGGAATGGGGTGCACTCAGCCTCGTGATTAAAATTGAGGAACTACTTGATAAAGATGTAGAGACTCCGGTCATGGAAAACACCATTAACGGCCGTGGGCGTCGGCATGCTGACCACATGCCCCCAATCCTGCCATCTAGCTATGGTAGATGACGGAGCGGTCGTGTGGTAGGCCTTGTCCCTTCAGGGATGTAGTGCCACGGAGTTTTTAATAACTCAATAATAACGATAGTAATGATATTAATAATAAAGGAAAAATGCTTGAATATAGATTATATTTTATATTTATAAATTTATTTCGTGACCAAATCTGAATTCAATAAATTAAAAGTATTCAGGTGTGTGTGCTCATGAAATTTCCCCACTTAATTTAGCAATGATAAAAGTGGGCCTATGTCATGTATTTCCTCGATTATCTTTAATTGTCACTCTCTTTCATGATTTATTTAGGTTACCTAGTAATCTATTGAATAGTCGGAGCAATTATTTACTCAGTTAAAAACCTGGAGTTTGTGCATTAATTTTTTATTCATAAACCTAAAAATTTCAATAAAAAAAGTAATATATTTTGCAATGTTTATTTTTAAAAGTTATTTAATTAAAACTGAAAATTCTGTAAATGAAAAGAGAAAATTTCGATATATATTCCCTTTGGAAATTGTGTTCGCTCTGCCACATTTTAATCTTATTTCGGAAAATCCCGTCATCGAGTTTTCTTATATATTATATTTGCAGAAAATTTCTCGTGCAAATATTTGAGAAGTGGTAATATTTTTATTATAATATAATAATGTGGACCAAATAACATAAGAAAATATGTTAATATTTAAACAAATCTCTCTATAACTTCATTATGGCAATACTACGGTAGTTCTTAGCCAGCATTTTTAAAACAATGCATTAGTGTTACTACATGTAACTCATAGAAAAAAACAGTAAACCTATATGAATAAGTTATATAATAATTAGGCCTGGATTTTGTTCCTTGTTAGCTGACTGTGATATCTTAATATATTATTATCCGTTTCGTTGCCATGGCAGTTTCATAGTCCAATCTTATGTAACCCCAAAAATGGTAAATAAGGGTAAATAAAAGCGTATATAAACTAAAAATGGCTAAAACTATGTTTTAATGAAAATTCGATCAAATACCTAACAGACTAATAATATGAAATTAATCGAACTATTAATCTTATACTAAAAAAATGCTTTTTAAATATCTGCCTACATTTTGCATATCGCTCATTGTTATAAGTGCATTAGTGCAAGAAAACGTAGGATTGCAGTTTGCAATTTTTTTATTTTGAATCTCATTTTTCCGTAAAGAAAATCTTTAGTGAACCAAAATTCCCGTTTTTTTAGCAGCAATTTAACGGCATTCAAAAGAAGCTTACACTTGCAATTGGTTTACAGTGTATGCTCTACCAAAACGCCGAAAGTAAAGTATTCTAAAAGTTGATAATAGAAAAACGTTGTTGCCGAATTTATGTGGTGGAGTTGAAAACGACGGTTTTTTTTATAAAATTAAGCAAAAAAGCATTCCTATAGTTTTGTGGTTCAGAGCCATAGCAATTCAAGTAAAAATAAAATGAATTAATACATTTTTCAATGTGTTCATTGTACTTGTGAAACTAAAAAAAAAAGGATGAAAATGGTAAAACAAACTGTAATAAAAGTATTTCAATATGTTTAAAAAAAACTAGACCAGGGTTTATAAAAACCTAAATACCCGGGCCATACCGATAAGCTTATAAACGGACCGATCATCTAACAATGAACCAATATAACACCACGATGCACAATGCTGCCATAGTGAGTGAAATTCTTGCTACTGTTGCTACTGATAAGTCATAACTTGTTCCTGAAGACATTTATGTTTAAACATAGTTATTCATTATATTCAGAGGGAAATGCGTTGGCAAGCACACTGCCAGCAGGAAGACATTGTAGTAACGCTGATGAAAGCAATGCAAATGTATCAGGAGAGATAGGTGTGAAATATTAATTTTTTTTGGTCATAAATATTAGTGTTTTGTTTGTTTTTGTATTAAAAATACTATGCACCTTATATATGTATATATATGTGTATAAATATTTATATATACATAGACTATATATATGCTATACTGGATACGTTTGAGTCTCCTCAGGTACTCAGAATCCCCAGCTACGCGATATTAAAATGGTGACACTCGTTAGATGTTTAAATTTTAGCGATGTAAATAAATAACTTTTGACAAAATTAAACTCCCTTCAGAAGATTATCCCTACGAAAGAAGAATAGTAATTTTCAAGTTGGTCTAATTTTTAAAAATGCATTGGTTGTAAGGGTGGGTAGGCTAGTTATAATAAGGCTGTGTGTAGACATTTTTTATTTAAATATCGAGTAAACTTTAAAAGTAATTTTCAAATTTTTACTATAATTTCTACAGGGTGTGACTGGCAAAATAGCGCATGGAATTTTTACTACGCAATGAACATTTGTAAGTAAGAAAATAATACAAAAAAGATACAAAATGTTTACGGAGTTTTATTATTATTATTATTATTATTATTATTATTATCATCATCATTATTATTATTATTATTATTATTATTATTAATGATACTCTTATAGATATAATCCCCTTTAACCCTGGCTCAACAAGGCTTATATACTTGATCCAACCGTCTGCTTTAAGAACAGTTCAGCCCATTGAGCTAGAATAGAACTGGAGTTAGGAGTCCAGCACAGCAAGTGAGGCCAACTGTTTCGACTAGCTCCGCCTGGAAAATCTGGCAAGAAGCTATTTGTCTGCTCAGCAAGAAATGTCAAGTAGGCATATATGCCTGAAAATTTATTACGATAGAGTGAACATTACCTTACCTTTAGCTCCAAATAATTTATTTTTATCAATATGAATGGTTTTACCCGTGATTTTTCGTTTCATTATGTAAGTCTAACCGACAAATTCGCGCGTATTCAATACAACATTTATTACTAGGGCCCAGATTCTTATGTTTTAAACTATTTCATTCCTTGCTAGTTAAGTGTGATATTTGAATATAATTATTCGTTTAATTGTCAAGAGTTACGTTAAATTAATATTACGTTGAAATGTTTAAAAATATAAATATATTTGATATTTGATAACACTTTTAGGCAGTACCAACTGCAATCGGTCACATTAGCTATTTACATCAATACACATCTTTAAGAATCTAAGCTATGGATATTTACAATCTTACAAACTTAATTACATTAGTCAACAATATTATTCTAAGTTATACTAATGCCATAACACAAGTGACACTAAATGAATAACATATACTAGCAGATTACACATGTAATTACTTACGCTAAGTTGCTCTATTCTATTTGTAAATCTGATTCTAAGTATTCTTTAACATTATAAAAAAGGATTTTTTAAAGCTATAATAGGAATACAGTTTTTTGTGAAAACAAATTTGGGAACATTTCTTGAAGTTTATATGGTATTTTTTATATAATGTTGTCCCAAATTTATTTTGATTTCTGGTCTGATAAATAAGAACTTCGTGTTTGATAGCTTTTTATGTTATATTTTACTAATGACAAGACATAAAAAATATACAAATTTATTATTGTTAGTAAGCCTGTCTCAATAAATAGTGGTTTGCAATGCTCTATTTTTTTTAGCATTGGTTATTATTCTAATTGTTTTTTTTCTGGATAAATAATACTTGATTAATTCCTACACCATTTCCCCATAGGCTGCTGCTAGATCACACCTTATTATGCTCTGAAAAAATGCATATTAGGCAGTCTTTACATAATTTGAAGATACTTACTTACTCACTCAGGGGCGTATCCAAGATTTCTTTTCGGGAGGGGCTGTGATAAGCCGAACACTATTATCACTAGGACTCAGAAGTTGATTATCTAAAAATGCCTGAAAATGGCCTTGAATTTATGAAATATGACATTAAAAATTGAAAATATGACTTAAAATTTCTAAATACATATTTTTAAAAAGGAATATACAGTAGTAATAATAACAAATAAAAAGTATTTTTAAGTATTTTATTTTACTACTTTAATGTTATGTTTTCTATTATTGTTATGTTGACTATATTCATGAATGTCTCATAGCTAAGGAACTACGAGATCGCTTTGTCTGTGATGTTGGAAAAGTTCGTTCTGAAGACAAAATGTAACGGAAAAATGAAAATTTCTTAAAAATTACTAGCAAAGAATAAAATGCCGAACCTTTTAAGAGTCAAGATGTGCAATTATACTGTCTACTATCTGTGAAATTAAAGTGCCCTTATGTGCAACACATTAGCATTAGTTAACGTTTCGGGGGGCTGCAGCCCCCTCAGCCCCCCTCTGAATACGCCCCTGTACTTACTCTATGTCAATAGACAATTCCTAAGCAAGCTAAATGAATATTATGTTTTATGGAACCCGAAGGTTCATTGCCGCGCTTACCTGAGCCCGCCATTCAACCCTATTCTGAGCTAACTCCATCCAATCATCCCTCACAAATCCTACTTCCCTTAAATCTATCCTAATATTGTCCTCCCACCTGCGTCTAGGTCTTCCAAGTGGTATATTCCTTTCGGGTCTCCCCGTCAATATTTTTTAAATATGTCTTTCTTCCCCCATGCGTGCAACAAGTCCAGCCCATTTCATCCTCAATGATTTAATTAGCTTTACTATATCCGGTGACGAGTACAGGTTATGAAGCTCGTCATCAAGCCGTTTTCTCCAGTCCCCATTTTCATCTCTCTTAGGCCCAAATATTTTCCTAAGCACCCTGTTTTCGAACACTATCAGACTTTGTTCTCCGCGAAGAGTAAGCGACCATGTCTCACATAATGTCTCATATAATACAACCGGCTGGATAATTGTATTATAAATGTTTATTTTTGGATTTGTGGACGAGAAGTTAAGAGTTTCTTACCCGCATAAAAACTACCATTTCCTTATTTGTGTCTACGCTTAAATTCGGCCTTAATATTATTTGTGTCTGTAAAAATTGCTCCAAGATAAACAATTCTTTAATCTACTTATTAAATAGATTACACATGAGAGCCTTTTACAAATGCTTCTATAGGCCTATTGTTCTACTTTAAAATCGTTACTTTAATTAATATATAATGCATTTAAACTAAAATTAATATTTGAAATATGAATGCTGACAATGCTTTACATAACCCTTGCACAACGAAGAGGATCTGTTCCATCCTTTTATGCAAAACTAAGTCTGCCCATTGTTGTGTTTTTTATTAGTTCTTCGATTTTTCCATGCATTGCCATCCTACCTGAATTATGATATAGGCCTATCCTAAAAATTGCTAAAATCTGGATTAAGGATTAATTACTAAATATTATATTAAACGTTATCACAATAAAATACACTTAAAATGAATGATGACGATTTTGAAGTAGAACAATATATTTCAATTTCTAAAGATTTGAACGTAGGCTAATACTAATTTAATGTAATAAGTGTAGTACTGAATACTTGCTATTTTGTCGGTTAGGCCCACATGTATGGAAACGACAGAAGTCACGTAAAAACATACATATTAATATTAATCTTAATTATAATAATGACTTACTTTAAATATATTAATATTAATTATTCTTAGAATGGATGCAAGAAGAATTGTCTTACAATCATTCGTCAACAATATCTTCAATTTCCAAAACCAAACATGTGATAATTCCATACAAGAAAGGCGATTTGACGTTTCGTATTGAGCAGACAAATAGTTTCTTGCCATAGTTTCCGGGCGAGACTAGTCAAAAAAGTGGCCTCACTTCTTAGTACAGGGGAAAGGCTGTAGTGCTAACTCCAGGTATAAATTCTAGCTCAATGGTTCAGCCCAACCTATAGAGATTAATGAGGAAAAAAATAGCACTTAGCAACCAACAGTGTCATTTTATAAAGAGAAATATAACATCGATGAAATTGAGTTTTTTGGGCTCCTTTTTGGTGCTCGAGGAACTATTGTTTCGTTTGTGGTCAACACCTGTCTTAAGTTGGGCATATTCAAAGAAACAATAAAAAGTCCAGCTTCTCAGCATTAAAGGGTTCGATAGCCATTCTGAGGTATAGGTAGGGATAAAAAAATGCGGACCGACTCTTGTAGCTGATGGGGGAAGGATTTCCCCAAATATGAGGCATATTTACAGATAATTGTGACGCTATAGCTCAAGTTACGACCCTCTTACATTACCTCTAATGGGTTACCTGCTATCCTGAGCATGACGCTAGGCATGCGCAGTGGCTCATATCGGCAACTTTGATATTTTAGTCGGTCCGCTTTTTTTTCCCCTACCTGTACCATTTGTAAGCAACTTGAAATAATCTTTTGTACCAAAGGGAAAATTTGTTTTTGTATAATCTATTATTTTACTGTTTTATCTTTAAGCACTGTTGATATACCACATTGATCTGCTGTTTATTGTTTCACTTATGAGTACTTTTTAAGTTTGTTGTTTATCTGCCATGCAACTTCCTATTTTGTAATCATTTTTGTTAAATCGCTGTTAATATTCTTGTCTATATTGTAAGCTTTGTCTTTTAGGCAGACTTGTAATCAAGGAAACATTTTAAAATAAAACAACTTGGCATTGTGACTTTATAATCTCCTGTAAATTTATACAACTTGCAAGCTACTAATATTTTTGTATTAATAATACTGGAAAGGCTGGTTAAACGGAGTCCGTACATACAAAGACAGTCTTATTGTACGAAAATATTTATTTATTTAGTTAAAAAGCGATAGATGTAAGGAAATTTTGGAATTACCATTCAAATTCTTCTTTCTTTACCTTTTAGGGACATTGGAGTGACCCACGCCGCACGGCCTTACAGGGCCGCACCTGTCGGGAGAGGGAGTATGGAAGACATACATACTTTTTCAACCAGACAAGGAAATGGAGGGCCTACCCGGATGAGGGACTAGCCCAATGCCGGGACAACACGAACACATACAAGACACACCATTCACACATACAAATTAGCAGAATTAATTTTAAAAGTCACAACTCTTGACAAGAAAATGGTAGAATATGTTTTGCAGATTTTTATTATTACTGCTACCAATATCATTATTAAGTGATAATAACGAAGTAAGTTGGAAGATTTAATTATCAAACTATTCAATGTTTATTTCGTTCATCAAGTTGGATACTGTTATATACAGAAAATATAAACTCTGAAATAAATAGGCCTACATACATTAAGTGGAGTTCATCGCCAGTGTATTTTGTGATATGTTGATATAATTATTTTAAGAATGTCTTATATCAGTGTATACGAGTTTGAATTAAGGTTAAGTATCAAACTTTAGACCTTTGTTCTTCCGTAAGTCCTGCTTAATGAATCGATCTGCAGCTTAACTCGGAAATCGACAACAACAAAAAATCTGATGTGAAAGTCACATAACTTCCTCTGCCCAAATAAAAGTTAGGAGTATTCACATATCCTTGTACAGAAACGCAAGACACAATTTAACACTAATTATACGAGAAATACCTGATAACCTCTTCTTTGAAAATGATGCGACTAATAAAAGTGCAGACTATATAGCAAACAAAAACAAGTGACTGCAGACATTTATTGAAACTTCCGTCGTTAAGAATAATTTCCGAACTTTATCGAATATTTCCCTCCAATATGTCTTTCCCACTTCATTCTTATATAGAACTAGCATGTGCCCGCGGCTTCGCCCGCGATAATTATTTCAAAAATTAAAAATTAAGAGCATAATAGTTAAATCATTATATTTATTAACACCTAAATCACGTGGACTACATACCACGATTAGATAGCGTCGCCTGGTAAAAGCGACCTCAGATTCGATTTCCTTGGCGCAGAATATCCCTGTACAGTGAATTTCGTCCAAATCGAACAATGTTTGACCATATTTAGGCCTATCCCTCTTCCGTGTAGGTTGAAAATTTCATATGTCTACGGGCCTTGACATTCTAAACAAATGAATCGACCAGCGTGGGCTTACAACAATCTAGCGATCGCGATGCTTTTATTACCACGGTATGACAAAAATAGCCAAAGCCAACTGCAATTGATTTGACATTGAAATGTATTACTGAAATCTGATGCTTCGACAGCGCTAAAATCACGTTTTCTGCCAGTTTTTCACTCACAACTCGCGAACGAAAGCTAAAATTAAAAACCGGCTTCGATGCGCATTCGCCCACCTTTCAGACCATCTATGTTTAAAATTTCAGATCTCTGCGTTCAGTAGATTTCGCTGGGCATCGTGGACAGACAGACAAACACGTCCTTTTATTATTTTAAGATAGCATGTGCCCGCGGCTTCGCCCGCGATAATTATTTCAAAAATTAAAAATTAAGAGCATAATAGTTAAATCATTATATTAACACCTAAATCATGTGGACTATATATCACGATTAGATAGCGTCGCCTGGTAAAAGCGACCTCAGATTCGAGTTCCTTGGCCCAGAAAACCCCTGTATAGTGAGTTTCGTCCAAATCGAACAACGTTTGACCATATTTAGGCTAATATTGATTATCCCTATAATAATAATAATAATAATAATAATAATAATAATAATCCTCTTCGGTGTAGGTTGAAAATTTCACATTATGTTTGCGTGCCTTGACATTAAAAACAAATGAATCGACCAGCGTGAGCTACAACATTCAAGAGATCGCGATGCTTTTATGTCGAAGGTTTGACAAAAATAGCCAAAGCCTAGTGTAATTGATTTGTATTACTGAAAACTCATGCTTCGAAAACGGAATAAATACACGTTTTCTGCCCGTTTTTCACTCATAACTCACGAACTAAAGCGAAAATTAAAATTCCGGCTTCGAGGTGCACATTCCGACCCTTTAGTCCGCCTATGTAAGTTATAAAATTTCAGATCTCTGCGTTCAGTAGATTTCGCTGGGCATCGCGGACAGTCAGACAGACAGACAGACACTTCCTTTTATTAATAGAGATGATAATAATAATAATAATAATAATAATAATAATAATAATAATAATAATAATAATAATAATAATAATAATAATAATAATAATTATCCTCTTCGGTGTAGGTTGAAAATTTCACATTATGTTTGTATGCCTTGACATTAAAAACAAATGAATCGACCAGCGTGAGCTACAACATTCAAGAGATCGCGATGCTTTTATGTCGAAGGTTTGACAAAAATAGCCAAAGCCTAGTGTAATTGATTTGTATTACTGAAAACTCATGCTTCGAAAACGGAATAAATACACGTTTTCTGCCCGTTTTTCACTCATAACTCACGAACTAAAGCGAAAATTAAAATTCCGGCTTCCAGGTGCACATTCCGACCCTTTAGTCCGCCTATGTATAAAATTTCAGATCTCTGCGTTCAGTAGATTTCGCTGGGCATCGCGGACAGACAGACAGACAGACAGACAGACACTTCCTTTTATTAATATAGATAAGAGGCCGTGAAAGAGTGTGTATTCAATTGTTAACCACACAACACAAACTTTTTACAAACAGTGGGTGAACAGTAGGTGGCTTGTAACTGCCTTCAGAGAATTTTTTCGAAAAAAAGTTTCAAATAAAAGTTTTAGATCTCACTACAAGCTACACTTGTGCACAATTTAAAGAAAATCGTTAGAGCCGTTTTCGAGAAAATCGCGAAAAATGAAAATTTCTTCATGTAAAGTCCCCTTAAAAATAAGAGAAAATAGTCGCCAATCTTATCCTCACATTTTCAGAAGGTACCTGACCCAAATACGAAATTTTGTTTTCATACGATTTTCCGTTTTGGAGCTAGAGTGTTCACAGACAGACACACAGACACACAGACATGTTTCCAAAAATAGTATTTTTGGATTCAGGGTCCTTGAAACGTGTATATAGCCTATGCTAAAAACTCAACTTCGAATTTTGGGGTCGAAAACAATACTTCCTCTACCTATAGTACCTATGGTACACGGGCAGAGGAAGTAATAACTTATTCTCTGCATATGATAATTGTAATTAACTTTTTACTGATTAAACAAAAGCATTCTGGCACTTTGTTACATCAGTTTACCTGATGTTATGTTATTATTATTTAATTATTATTATTATTATTATTATTGAATATAGATATAATCGCCTTTAGGCCTGGCTAAACAAGGCTTAGCCTATATACTGGATCCAACAGTCTGCTTTGAGACCAGTTGAGCCCAACCTATAGAGGTTAAAGAGGAAAGGAATAGCATTTAACAACCAACAGTGCCATTTTAGAAAGAGAAATATAACATCGATGAAATTGAGATTTTTGGGCTCCTTTTTGGTGCTCCTTCGTATGTCGCCAACACCTGTCTAGGCATATCCACGGAAACAATAAAACAGACCAGCCTATCAGCATTAAACGGTTCGATAGCCATTCTGATGTACCATTTGTATGGAACTTGAAATAATCTTTTATAACCAAGGGAAATTTTATTATTGTATAATCTATTATTTTATTGGAATGATAATTCTTTCACACTGGCCGTGCGTAGGCTAAGAGGGAAAGGTGATGTCAGAATGAAAAATTCTGGGATTGTGAGTCAGTTGGAGAATTTAATGTTGTACTGGCACGTTGCTTAGAGCATCGACACGGAGAGCCGAAGATCCTGGTTCAAATTCTGGCTATGGCATTGAATTTTTCATTCTGACTTCACCTTTCCTTTTATTTTATTGTTTTATCTTTAAGTACTATTTATACACCACACTGCTCTACTGTTTATTATTTCACCTATGAGTACTTTTTACGTTTATTGATTGTTACCTGCAATGCAACTTCGTATTGTGTAATCATTTCTGTTAAATCGTTGTTAATATTCTTGACTAGATGGTGAGCTTTGTCTTTTCGGCAGCCTTGTTACCGAGGAAGCATTAAAAAGATTTCTTTGTGACTTTATTAACCCTGTAAATTGATACAACTTGCAAGCTACTAGTAAGTTATATCAATTTATTCCTTCTTTAACATTACATTATTCACACTAAACAAATAAATCAATCCTTATAGGTAGCGATTAAATACTCGTCTCTTTTTTGTCTTCTTCCCAGTTGGATCTCCTTTTTCACACTTGAGCGTACTTCCGTTTATCCCTTTATCCTCTTTTGGAGATTCTCCGGTTTCTCCAGATCAGTAAGCCCAGAAGAACTACGTAGTACGTGATGATGAGGAAAGCGCTTTCTTTCATCCCCTCGGTTTCCTATAAACCGTGATAGGTAATACTTGCTAGACCTGTTCAGTGGTGTTTTACGTTTCATTGATTTCTGATACGAAGTGAAAGAGCAAATCCTCTTCGGAGCCGGGCTATGCTTAACAATTGGAAAGAAAGTTGTCTCTTTGTACGAGGGTGGATCGAAAAGTAAGGCACAATATATAGCCTATATATATTTACAAAAAGTTTAATAGGTACAATTACAAACAAATGCACACATGAAGGGGCATCTTTTGTCTATTTTTCTGTACAGTAGCCAAGTTTCTCAACACATTAAGTTGGTTCGCAAAGCAGTCAGAAACCATGAACACATCGTTCGCGCATGCGCTCTTTCTCCACACGCGTTCGCAAAGCGAGAATTCGTGATTCTGATTTCAGTCTTCTGTTCGATGAGTTCTCACGGACCGTTTCTGTACTATAAGAAAAGTTTGCAGGCTCTACCGTGAATTGTTATCAGAGACATGCGCAGCAACCTATTTTCACGCGCCTGACTCCTCCCTCCAATAACATTGCGCCAGATTTATAAGCATAGGCTACTTATATGTATGAGTAATGGAAAATAAAAGTTTCCCAAAATATACCGTAGTCTATATTGCAGATGTATATTGCGTGTATAATATGTTAAAGGGAAATACATTTTCTATTCGCATATCATATCGATTAAATGCAGAAACTATCGATTTCAAATTCTTCTAACCGTTCGCAAAGTGCAAATCATGGCTAAGTTACAGACTGGACATGCGCAGTGCAATAAATTATCAAGTAGTCAAAGACTTGCTTTGCGAACAAACCTATTTCTTCCATCGTGATACCAATTTCAAAACACCCTGTTCATAGAAGTCCGTTCGGTTGGAGTACAGCCATCTGCGGACTGCTGTTTTCACTTCTGCATCTGACGCAAAGCGTTTACCGGCCAGGAATTTCTTCATGGGACCAAACAAATGAAAGTATGGAGGATGCTGGAGCCCCTCCCAACAAAATTAGTTGATTATCTCACGAACAGCTGCAGCAACATTGTCATGGAGAAGTTTGACACTATCAGCATGAATGTTACAGTTCAGACCTGGCACGGTCAAATCAAAATGAACTATGAAAACTTAGCGGAAATTCTCAAATAGACCTATTATAAAAACGATTATCTGTTGTCTGGAAGAAACGATTTGTACATGCAAAAGCTCCTCTCTACCTCCACTGAAACGTGACCTGAAAATGCCGAAAATGACCTAAAACTTACCAAAAAAGACCTATCTCTTGAAAATGACGAAAAATGCAAAATAAAGCGAAAAAAGCAAAAAAAAAAAGTTACCTTATTTAATCAATTATTTCGATCTATCTTTTAACCATCAAACAAAACAGATGCAAAATCATCAAATGCCTAGCCCTAGTGATCAGCATAACGGAGACTCTCACAGTAAGATATTGTAAATTAATAACGCAAGGGGAAAATGAACGTTCGGTTTAAATGGTAAGTATAGAGAATTCACGTTTGCTACTTGAGAATATTCTGAAAAACCCATACCTAAATGGGTCTGCCTCGGGATTTGAACATACAAATCCCCAAATGTCCATGTTTCGACCTTGGCCAACCCTTCATTAAATCACCATCTATTCATACCAGTCCATTCCAATCTTTCAATACCTTCATTCCATTTTTTTTTGCCTTTTCTTCTATTATCCTGTTCGTTTTCTTTCATGCTCTTGTTTCCTTTTCTTTGTTTATTCTTTTGTTTTGTAATTATACTTTATTTAATATCCTTCCATGATGTTCATTACTTCTTTCTAAAATTAGTTTTTATTTTTATTTTGTCATCATGACGTTACACCTTCTCTTGACAGTTTTTAGATTTGTTATTATTATCATTATTATTATTATCATTATTATTATTATTATTATTATTGAATTTCCAAAATTACAGAACCCCATTTCACCAGCTGGCATGTTAGAGTTATAGATTAAACGTATACTCTATAGGCCTACAGAATATACAATACACTACATATACATGTTACAATTTTGAAAATACTCTATTCTTGAAGTTTGAAAAATCATTATAACTTTGCTTATCTATGAAAAAACGGTAGATCGGTGTAGTAAAGTAAAAATATAAAAAAATAAATGTAATATTATCAGATAATGTTCATGCGTAGATAATGGACAATGAAATAAGAGATGCCTAACAGCCTGACTTTCCTATTTACATTACAGATTGCGGAGGTAGATATTTTAAACCTATTTATGTATTCAAAAAATTTCCCATGCCCTGAAGAATTTATTTATTTCTTTATTTAATATACAGTTTCTTTTAGCCCTATTTCACCATATGGTACATTAGCGCTGTAGTTTTATGTCAATTACAATCTATAATGTACCTGTTATCTTCTATACTACAGTAGCCTGGTTTGCTAAAGTTTAAATAAAATTATCGTAAACTCTTAAATATAGAACATATGAAATAGTGGAATTCTCTACAACAACAATCCTTGCTAAAAATTTGTAAGAGTGGTTTATCATATTTAACACCAGAATAGTTAAAGTGTGCTGTTAAAGAAAATATTTTCCTTTCAAAGAGTGGGCAATCAAAAAGTATATGTTCTACGGTCTGTTTTTCTTTACAAATACATAAATAACCATTCTCCCTTATAATTTTAAACCTTTCAAAATAAGAGCCAAAAATTCCATGACCTGACAAGAATTGAGTTAATACAAATTCAGGTTCAATTTTGCTTTGAAGTCGGGTTTCAATGTTTGGAAAAAATAATTCTGAAGAATTTAGTCATAATATAATTTGCAATGAAAAGTGTACAAGCTATTCTATCTTGCATTCTATCTTTTTAGATTTATGGTATATTTTCTTCTCTTTCCTTCATCCCGTAAACTTTTTTTTCCTGTCATTTTAATTTATATCCAGAAACTGTCTCTCTATGAGCAGATGGGTCTCATTAGTTCTGTAGTAAAGTACCTATTAAATGCCAATCTTCGACACTTGGAAGGAGCGCGTTTCTCGAGAAGTTTCTGTTCATGTGTGTGACCGGAACTCTTAGCAACAACTTGAGGGAAGATGCAAACCGATTCACTCTGTCTTTGAACTTCCAATAGAAACTAACTAGCATAACAAACTTAGGAATCGTTAAAGTGGTCTATCTCTATCTCGTTACGGTTGCAAGTTCGCTTGCCGGAGCCTTTTCACTGGTTCTTTAGTCTCCACATCGCATCATAAGCTCATAATGTAGCCCACTACAGACTCATAAGCTCATTCTTACGATAAATATAATTGTGAAAATTCACAAGTATAGAAGTCCGTTGATATTATAATGAAGAAAGAATCGTATGTAGAAAATGTTATTAAGATTTAAAAAATATAATTTTTTATTTGTTAAAAATTGTCTATTCTGCAAGTACTCCCATTACATGTTACATAAAAACATGTGAGATGTTTATCTTGGCTTTTCCGCATTCTTTTTTATTTTTATTTTGCATTTTAGTGCAAGACTATTGTATTGACTGTAAGCACTTTTTTAACAGTTTAAAGAATTTTTAGCAATTATGTATGACTAATTCATTGTTTGTACAAGGTTTTACATTTCTAGACTAGTAGCTTATACTACTTATAACTTATTTGTGAACTATATTAACATAAGTTGTGCTTTATAAAATAGGTTACGTTTCTACTGTTTTAAATATGAGCATAAAGTAGGTGGAAATTATTATTTAATAACAAATGTTCTTACGGTTTAAGGAAACAAATATTTTTTGTTTAAAAAATTGTCTAAGCTGCAGGTAATCCCTGTCAAATACCTGATTAATAAGTTTTATGTTACATCAAAACATGTAAGATGTTTATCTTGACCTTCCGGGTTTTTTCCTGCATTCTTTTTTTTTCTTCTATTTTTTATTCTGACCTCACTGACGTCACCAACAGTAGTGGTCGTTGTCACTCCACTCAGCACTTCGTTTTTTGTTCAGTTATTCACCTAAGAAGAACAGGAAACAATGTCCAAATAGTCAGAATTTAATAACACCATTAAGTATAATACGGAAAGTTAAGTAGAACGTTTTACAAAAGTTATCGACCGCGGATTGTACTTATTTAACGTTAAGGGGAGATGGTAGTTATCAGTGTCAAAAAATAGATTTTTTCTTAGGCTCATGTAATAGAGCATAGTTTTGTGAATATTTTGATATATAGGTCTTATATGTTGCGTTATTATTAAGCCAAGCAGAGCGACCTGGAGCTTTCTAAAATGGATAAAATACCATAGGCAAGCCATTTTCTTTTCGCTCTGCTGTAAAATTACATTTTTTGAACTTCAGGTACCATTTTCTGAAAAGTTATTCATGCTAAAATAATGAAACTTTCAGGAATTCATTATAGATGAATGACAAATCTCCCTTAGCAGAATTATGGGAAAAGTCTTAACTATACAGAATTTTCAACTATTTATTTTAAAAAGTATTTTTTTTTTTAGTCGTGAAGTTTTCATGCAGTTTTCATGCAGTAAAATTGTACATATTAGACTGATTGTGCTAGGATAAATAATAGTACCTATTGTTAGTAAGTTCCCAAAGCTTCACAAAAATCGAAGTTACAGAAATTGAATAAAGTGTACATAGGCCTATGTCAAGGGAAGTAACCGTAGAACAAAATTATCACCTATGTGTTAAAAAATTCTTTCGTACCAAACAGCAAGTTCTAGAACAACCATTCTCTTCCTATTTTAAACTGCAGAATGCACTTGCAAAGCATAAAAAACATTCAACTAAATCTGACTGTTAACACCTGAGTTATGGCTTCTTCAACATACGCTATATTTTCTATCATTTTGCTAGCGGTAACTACCATCTCCCCTTAAAATATGTCTCTGTAAACATTTAATCATGCTTGAGTTTTGTTGCAAAATCTTATGATATAATACTCTTACTTTTTATTTTGCTCAAAATATCGCAAATTTGGAAGTAGAGATAATCAATGTCAATTCAATCTAATTAAGAGAGAATTATGTTAGGGATAGCGTTGAGATGATGATTTTATAAAACACAGCTGTTACATACGGTAGTTATTTTTTACATTTCTCTTCGAATTAAATATATTTAAATACTGTATTCTATATAATGCGATAAACGTTTAAACTTAGATCAAATTCGTGTATTGATTAAGAAGTAGACTTTAGAAAACATGACTTGAATCACTCTTCCTCTAAATTAGTTGGCATATAGTCAGTAACAGTGCCTCCCCAGCACCAAGTCCGTAAAGTAAATATTTTCCTTTACCATGAATCATTAATCAGTATCTAGCAACTGGAAATTAACGAACCTCCCTCTCTCACTCTCTCCAGCTCTCCCTCTCACTTAGACTCTTCTTCCACCCCCTACACACTACTCCTTTCCACCATCTCTACTTCTATCCCTCTTGGTTTCCTTTACACAAACTTACAGGTAGTTAGCTACTGCTTTGGTTGGTGCAGCATATTACGTCATAACTACCACTAGTAGATTGGAGGATGAAACAATAACATTTAAACCCAACAATAACCACCCCAGGGGTTGATTTATACAATCCACTAAAGAGGAGTACACAGTGCTACTGAACTAATGGTTAAGAAGAAAAATACAAGTTTCCTCGTTCGATACATGAAAATAGTGTTCATTGCTGGCTTTCTCTGGTTTTCGTAATGTTAGGAGTTGATGAGGAATATTATGTATAATTTTGGAAAGAAAAATGTTAGCAGAAGTTTACGTAATGTAAGCAGCTGAAGCAATAATAACTAAGATACACTTCACTCCACTCTGATAACTTCATGGAGCAAGATGTAACTGTGTTGTTTTCATGAAATTGAGACTCATATAGCAAATACCTTGATGAAGTACTTGCATGGTAACTAGATAATCTCAACACAAAAACAATGCAATTCACATACCTTTATCACACACTCTTTATCTATATTGTGTATGAAAAAAGTTAATTAAAATATCTTCTATAGGCCTACTTCTATGGGGGAATTCCACAAAGCAAAATCCATATAATTCTATGCCAATAAAGAGTTCTTCTGACTTTGCCGAAAAGATGGGTTACTTTGGTGAAAAGAATAAAATCAGGTAAACTGATGTAAAAAAGTGCCAGTATGTTTTTGTTTAATCAGTTATGACTGCAATTATGATATGCAGAATATGTTTTTTTTTAATTGATTTCCAAGTTAAGCTCCAGATTTATTCATTAAGCAGGGCTTACGGAAGAAGAAAGGTCTACCATCTCGGCCACCTGGGTCATTTTAACGGTCTAGTTGGATAAGTGCATGTAAAACAATAGTGTTTTTTGTCATGGCTACCTGTATTTTAATTTCCAAGGCCTTATAAGATCACAGTAAAACAATAGGCTATGTTGTCAAGATAACTGATTTTCATTTTTTTTATAAATTCTTTCGAATACGTATATTGCCATAAAATAGGCACTAAATTGAGCATTACTCCGAAACAGATCAACCGATTTTATCCATTATGAATAGACGTCTTCCCACGGACATTGTAAATGTGTATACCAAGTTTCATAAAAATCCGGTAAAGCGTATTTGAGTTACCGCGTCTTTAAAATATACACTAAATTGGGTTTTACTCCGGTACCGGTCAACAGATTAGGTTCAAATTCAATAGGGCACTTCTCATGGACGTCATAAATGGGTATACCAAGTTTCATGGAAATCCGTTACAGCGTATTTCTAATAGAAAGGCGCCATAATCTATTAAAATAGGCACTAAATTGGGCATTACTCCGGTACCGGTGAACCGATTTGGTTCAATATTAATAGGGTTCTTCCCATCGACATTAAGAATGTTTATACCAAGTTTCATGGAAATCCGAAAAAGCGTACTTGAGTTATGGTGCGTACAGACACACGGACAGACGGACAGACATTTTTTTGTCCCCCACACAATCTCATAAAGTACCATACTGGCACTTAATAAGTAATCAATGAACAAAATTAAATGATATCAAAACAAAATGTATGGCATTATTAAAAACGGGTAATTAATTTAGTTTGGTTGGCCTTGGTGGCGCTGTTAGTATCGCGCTGCCTTTTTCGTGCCCAAGATTGCGGGTTCGATCCCGGCCCAGGTCGATGGCATTTATGTGTGCATAAATGTGACAGGCCCATGTCAGTAGATCTATTGGCATGTAAAAGAACTCCTGCGGGACAAAATTCCGGCACACCAGCAACGGTCACAGGCCTAAGTTGCAGTACATCCCCGTCGTTAAATAACCATATACCAACCATGTAACTTGAAAATCACTATTTTATAAGTTTTTCTGGCTATTTACTTCACATACATTTAGAATTAGATTTTACATTTAAAATTATTCAAGCAGTGCTATTTCCTTGTGTGGCAGACACTATAGTATATTGCGATACAAATGCCTTTACTGCCCGTGTGTTGCATGCTATTTTTTGCACGATGATTATTTATATCAATTTAATTATATTAATTGTGATATTACCTGAAAATATTATGTAAATACATTCTTGAAAATAGATGTTTATTTCAGAAAGTGATTCGCATGTGTTTGTTGTTATGGGAACCGAATATTTGTCCTGGGGGCCGTGGCCATAAAGGCTTGTATTATGAAGTGTATCGTAATGAATTATGACGTAGCGCTTGGACCGCAAGTGTTTTAACCTCATCGCAACCGGCCTTAGCAACAAGACTGTGTGGGAATGTCAACTTACGATCCATGTAAACAAAGTTCGTAAGTACCACTTACTAGCTAAGGAGTGCAAAAAACATATTTTCTATACTCTTCAGGGAAGTTAATTTGAATCAGAAGTGCTATTACACAGTTTATTGATGAATGGAAGTTCTTACAACGATGAATGAACACAAGATGTTCAATTATAATTAATCTTACTGGTCAAATAATATATTAATTAATTAAATAGTAGGCTTTTCTAAAATGTGATGAAATAGCGACTATAAAGTAACATAAAAGGCTCTTCATGAAAATTTAAGATTATTTTTTGTACTAATAACTTCTGCAGAGGGGAACAAACGGAAAGGAAATTTATTTCCATTTCCATCACACTTCCCTTTTGTGTCATACAAACAAATTGGTCCGTAGATTATCATGAAGCCTGGGGGCTTTAGAAGAAATTCCTATTTTATTCCTTAAAGAATGTCACAAAATTTATAAATATCTAAATAGATAGCCTAATAAAAATATTAAGTTTGAGTTTTATAGACTTTATCAAGCCTACTTGAACTTTTATGTCATGAGAAACCACAAACATTTTTTATAAACAAGATTTACTGTAAAATGAAATGTATGTTAATTTGAACATCTGAATCTTGTTTATATGCTTATACAATATTTAGTAAAAATATGTTTACATATTAAGTTATAAATGTCTTAGAAATGACAATAAAGAAGTGTGCCTTAAGTATATAAACTTCATAAAACGTAAATAAGAAGTTTGCTTAATAAGAATATAGGTGTCGTAAAAAGTGTCAATAAAATGTTTGCGTATTAAGAACAAAAATGCCATGAAAATATCGACAAAAATGTGCCTACTAAGTACATAAATGACTTGAAAAATATCAATAACAAGTTCGCCTATTATTATATGAATGTCATGAAAATGTCAATAAAATTGTGCCTATTAAGTACATAAATCTCTTGCAAATGTCAATAAGTACATAAGTACATAAATGTCATAAAAAGTCAATAAAAGTGTGCCTATTAAGTATATAAATCTCTTGCAAATATCAATAAGTACATAAGTGCATATATGTCATAAAAAGTCAATAAATGTGCCTATTAAGAATATAAACGTCATAAAATGTCAATAAAAGGTGTGCCTAATAAGTCTACAAAAGTCATAACTTCAATAAAGTCATATGAAGCTATGAAGATGTTGAGATTTTTTAACTTCCATAATTTGATATTTTTTGTGAGTATTGTACAACTCCAATTTCGATTTAATACTCCTCAAAACATGTACATAATTTAGGGTTTAATATATTTAATTGTTTTGTCTTGTATTTGTTTATAAAAACTACAAAAAAAACTTTCTCCTGAAGAATTTATGTTTTGGCAAATGTTGAGTTTTATCAAAAGGTCCTCAATTAGGTTTTCATGCTTACAACTAAGTGTGAATCTCACAAGCAAAAGGTATGAAGCATAGTAGGTGATAATACATGATTTAATAAAAACCCTTCTATAAAAACTAGTTCAATACCTTCTTTAGGCAAGACGGAATATATATATGTAACACAAGGTAAAAATATTTACGCTTAGAATTCTAAGCTAAATAAATACTGTTATGAACGCGGTAAACACAATAGCGAATGCAGTACAAGTAGAAGGAAATCACAGGTAGCAAAAGAAGTTCTAAAATGTATCAGTTAAACCTAAGGTGGAAATTATTACTAAGTTACCACAAATCTATAGATTACTTACCATTAAGAAGAGTGTTGCAAATACCTGAAATAAGAAAAACAGAATTAAATTGAAGATATAACTAGTTTTGAAGTTAGTGAATTCAATATTACCATCTATATCAGAATAAGCGCAGGATAGGGCCGCTGAAACCCATGCAAATTTTGTTGCCTTAAAGATCTACGAACTAAACAACAACAACAACAATAATAATAATAATAATAATAATAATAATAATAATAATAATAATAATAATAATAATAATAATAATAATGTGGTTGGAGCAATAGTAGCACAGTGGTGAAACAGTATTTTTTTAAATAGACTATATCAGACATGGGCATTAAGAAAGGAACAAGTTAACATGATAGAGATTTGTCAGAGAAAGATGGAAAGAAAACTGTTGGGAGTAAATTTAAGGGACAGGATAAGAAATGAGGAGTTAAGAAAAAGAAGTGAACTGGAAAACGCAGCGATTGTTGTAAGAAAAACCAAATGGAATTGGGGAGGTCACGTCATCAGAATGAATCAAGAAAGATGGGCGTATGCAACAACTGTTTGGGACCAGAGGAAGGGTAAAAGAAGCAGAGGCAGACCTCGACGCAGATGGGAGGACGAATTCAGGGAGGAGTTAGGAATGAGATGGACAAGACAGGCCAAAGAAAGAGTGTACTGGAAACAAGTGATAAAACATTTAAATCATTAGGAAAACAGTGATCTAGGAAAGGAAGATGAGTTCAGGGAGGAGGCAGAAACGAGATGTTCAGGATAGGTCACAGAAAAAGTGAACTGAAAACAAATGATAGAGCATTTAATTCATTAGGAAAACAGTGTCCTAGGAAAGTGTTGTTAATATATAGGTCTTATCCCACCAGGAGGCAAAAACCCAACTCTCCAAGGAAATAGCTCACCTTGGGAGAGTAAAACAGAGCCAGCCCTACCATGGGAGGAGGCCCTTGCCCTATAAGGGATTGTGACGGGCTTATTTATTTATTTATTATTTATTTATATATCAAACGTTCCCTCCTCCACACGATTGAATAAGTAGTGAAATTCATGCACTAACTGAATAGTACAATTTTCATGTACAATAAAAACATTAAACATTTTCCTGATTTGATTTTTTACATGTAATCCTAGGATATTATAGAAAAAATTTCCTCCGACACTGGGACTAACACACTGAAAGACAAGTTATGTCATATGCAGTATGTGCAATATTCTCATGAGGTGTCCGACAGAGACAATAGTCTGTGGTTCATGAATGCACATTTCCACCTTGAATTTTACTGTACAATAACAGTGGAAGCCCCGTCACAAAAATCACTAATTAGTGTGCCTCAGAGTACTGCATATGACATACATTATTTTTTCCGAACAACAGAGTTTCAAAGGTCATAAAAACATAAAGATTTAGCTAGAGGTAGACCTATAGGCCTAATTCTTTTTAGAACACTGACAATTTTACGCTGAAGTTGAATCTTATCAAATAAGAATAACGATTTATGTATCAAATACGCAAAATAAGGCTTTAGCAACGAATTTAGTATTGCGGCCGAGGTGTAGGCCGAGGCTGAAATACTGGACGCGTCCGCTAAAATGTTTGCATACGTGGTGCATTCAATATTTTTTTAGTAAAAGCTCTGTAATTTTACTACTAATTTTCTGCGGAAATCTACATTGCTCATGCCAATTGTGCTCATCCAGTAATAGATTTAGACATGCCTCCCTAAGTCTTTGCTAGTTTAAACATTTGTCGGGTTGCATCATAACTCTCCAGCGCTCTGTAACTCCACATCCCGACAAGATATGAACCCAGGTTTCATTTTCTCTGCACATTCGACAGATTTTCACCCCTCTCTCATCCGAAATTCTCTTAGATTCCAGGCCATTGTTGCTCTATCTCCCGCACCCAATCTTTCTATATAGGCCTATGATTCCCTTCCCCAAGTAGCCTTTAACTCTGCTTGTAACTCTAATGACGGTTTACCATTAGGCCTACAGTCAGCCTCGATGTTCTACTTTTCGGTATCAATTAGTCTCCCTTTTATCTTCTTCAAATATTTTTTCTATTCTCAATCCCTTTCTCCTCACCCTCCTCATTCCTCTACCCTCTAAACCTCTTTTTATTGTGGATACCCAGTTTGTAGTTTCTAGATTCTCGAGTTGTTCTTTGTAACAAATAGATTTTAAAGATGTGTCTTCTGCCTTCAATAAATTTAACCAGTGTTTTATTGCCATAATTTGGCAGGATGTTGTGTCACATGTTATTCCGTACTCTTTTCTTATCCCTCAATTTGCCGCAACTCTGTCTACCCTCAAAATTCTTTTCTGGAAAATATTCTGCATGTGCGCTTAAGATAGAGCAGCATTGTGGTAGCTGGCAGTACATGAATTCAATTTAGGAACAAATATACAGGGTGTTTCAAAAATACTTTTACAAACTTCAGGCATGAGTTCCTTACACCAAAAGAAGGAAAAACGTTCATATGAACATATGTCCCATAATCCTTGTTCTCTGTTAGGAACCGTTCAAAACATTGGTACACTCATAACACGTCAACACACAAAACAAATGCTCGAAATGTCCTCCTCTTGCTTCTAGACATGCATGCACTCGTTGAATCATGGATTGTCGCACCCTTTCACCTCGAGGGTCGTTGAACGCAAACTTTCATTAATAAATGAATAACCAGAAAACAAGGATTATAGGACATATGTTCATATGAACTTTTTTCCTTCTTTTGGTGTAAGGAACCCATGGCTGAAGTTTGTGAAAGTATTTTTGAAATACCCTGTATACAAAATTGCAAATATGGATTATGGGTAACATAAAATTTAAATAATTTTCTGGAGTGACTGAGTATTCTGGAAAGAAATGCAAGCAATTTTATTCCAGTAAGAGCCATTAGAATACATGTTATAGCTTATAAGCTATATCTTCATTATTAACACAGGGAAATGGATGCGTACTGGAAGAAAGAGATGGATGCTATGACAGACATGGTTTTAGATTCAGAACGGAAGGTAGGATATAAAAGAGAATTGGTAATAAGCGAAGGAGCGGGAAGGGGGAGGGGGAATATGTGGAGATCGGGCATGGAAAGCATGAAGGTCTTGACAGGGTTTGACAGACGGAAAGACAGAAAACTCATTGGCCGTGGTTTAGTGTGGTGGAGTAAGGCCTTCAAAAAAGCAGTCAGCCAAGAGACCACCTGCTAGGGTTCTTATAATGTGCGGTATTATTCAAAAAAGAAATATGTTCTAGATGACCCATTGCACCAACTGTTATTAATCGTAGATCAATGGGAAAAAAACAGAAGCAGTAATTCCTATTTAAGACAAGGAGTAATAATCACATAGCAATACTTCTGAAATGCTAAAAAGGAAACAATGAGGGTTATAATAAAATCAGGTAAACTGATGTAACAAAGTGCCACCAGAATGTTAATTGCAATTATGATATGAAGAAAATAAGAGTGTTTTTGTAATCGATTTTCGAGTTAAGCTCCAGATGGATCCATTAAGATGGGCTTAAGGACGAACAATGGTCTAGTTTGATAAGCATATATGAATGAATTTGTGTTATTTGTCAAAGATAACTGTACTGCAACTTTCAAAGTCGTATATAAACACTGTAAAACATGAGAACATATTTTCATTTGATACATTCAGCTCTCTAATATACTATTACAAAATAGTCGCTATATTGGGCATTTCTCCGGTACCGGTCAACCGATTTGGTCCAAAATCAATAGGCTTCTTCCCATGAACGTTATAATTGCACATAAAAGTTAATGAAAATCTTATAAAGCGCATTTGCCTTATCGCGCGTACAGGCATACGGACAGTCCGATATTTCCCCATCCCCCTTCACAAGCCCACAAAGAACAAATCTGGCACTTAATAATAGAAATAATTAATAAATGATACTTTCAAAAACAAGAATGAGCATTACTTTTTCATAGTATTATGGGAATGTTACAAAAGAGTAACAGTAAACAGGATACAGAAGCAAAAATAGCGAACACTGCAAAAAATGACGCAAAAATCACCACGTCAAGTGATAGGGATACTTAGATAATTATTATAGACCTAAGTACTGACTGTAAAATTTAAAACTTGAAATTCGTCCAGTGGTGTAGCCTACGGCTCACGGACCCTGGGTAACTTAGTATTGACCAATCAAAATATTGAAAGTTGGATTGTCCACAAAATAGGTCAGTCCACGTAACTCATCACTAGACTTTGGACTTTTAGGTCTAAAAATCCTGTTTTAGGTACCTAAAATAGGCTCTAAAAATTGGAAAATAGGTTTTAAAATCGTAAAATAGTCTCTTATAAAATCGTTAAGTTGCCAATTTTCTGAAATATCTCAATTGCAATGCAGAATATCATATTTATTGAAGTCACCATTAATCAATAATCATGATAAAACACAGATAAAGGCCTATGGTACAAAGAATTATTACTAGGGCCTGTATTACTACCATAACAGTGAAAACCTAATCCCTGTGCCCAGAAGCTACGCACGGTAGCATTTCAACCCCTTGTATCCCTTAGTGATTCAGAGAACTACTTTTTTTTAACTGGATGTGGGAGTCGGGAATTCCAAGGAATTTTTCTACTAAAGATGAAACATTCCTTACAATTTAACCAAGTCACAAACGTGTCATGTACTGCACATTCCGAGCTAAAAATTTAGTACGAACTGAAAATAAATGCTAGAATTTATTATAAACAATTTTGAACTTTAGAGGAAAAACAAGCAAAAAGGCAATATTAGGCTCTAACGTAAAAATAGGCTGTTTTAAGTCCTATAAAAGTATCAGTTTCAGGCATAGTCACTTATGAAACATTCATATACAAGTTTTCGTCCATAAATTATTTAAGGATTAAAATAGGTTTTTACCTAAAATCCGAAGTCTACTCATCACCGCTCCAAGCTACTTGCGCAGATATTTTGGTTCCTGTAACTTGTCCTGTTTGTCACTGAGCCCTTCATATGTCCACATTTTCTGGATCATTCCACGCTAGATATATTAGTTTCTAAAATCCTGAAATGTTTTGTTTTCAAAAAGAGGTTGAAATTGATACCAAATAAAATCGTGATTAATGGTAGGCTACTTCTAAAAGTAAGAATATGCGTTTTAAAATTATTTCATATTTGGCCCTATTCTGAAGAATTATCACGCTTTAGTACAAAGTAGTACCGTAATTTACGGACTATAACACGCTCCGGACCATAAGACGCACCTTGATTTTAGGATGGGCATTTAAAGGGAAATAAATTTAATGTGATTCTAAACGAACAATTTTAAAGTGAATAATATACTTCATTGCATAAACAAATTATAACCATGTACAATGTAATCAGTGTAAATCACTTCTAAATTAAAACCTGCGTTGTACGAAAATCTCTTCTGTACAGGTGGCATCGCGTAAATTTTAACTACCGAAGTGATTTCTCATGAAAGACTGATAATACTTTTACACCCTCTAACCCTCAATTCAGCAAACGATAAGTGTGCCGGGCAAGGCTGTTTAGAGGTCATTGCCTTCATTTAAACCAGCGTTTCTCAACCTTTTTGAACCCGAGGACCTGTAAAAGTCTAAACAATTTTACGGACCCCTAATTTTACATCCCATTTTTAAAAGAAGGACTATATTCTTAATATTTGGGGTATTAATTATAGGTCATTATAATGAAATATGTGAAAAATGTTTACTTCTTTACTTTCCACTTGCTTTATGATATTTTTTAATTATGTCTGAGGACCATCTGCACCATCTTCGGACCACCAGTGGTCCGCGGACCATAGGTTGAGAAACGCTGATTTAAACCATCAGACGGAGACGACTCCTTTCGTATAAAAGAACTCAACATTCCTTTCCTTTCTTCGCTTGTATGCCTGGCTTCCATCTACCCTCTTTTTACGATTGTGAAGAGTGCACTGATGTACAGTCTGCGCCAAAATTTGTAACTAATTTATCTTTTACAACGCCTTGTTTATGATTATGGTATTCTGGCAAAATTTACCATAGTTTTAATTAGGGATGGGTCCTCGATACTTTCGATACCTCGATACTCTCGATACTTGCATGGTATCGGCATCGAACGATACTTCAGAAGACTCGCTCGATACTTTTTCGATACTTTTGTAATCCTGCAATTCTGCAATTAAGTGAGAATGCTGGTATTTTTTAACAAAAACTTGTAAGTGGACTGTTTCAAAAACTAATTTTAGTTTTAATGTAGAATTTAAAAATAATTATAGGCTACTGATAATATTAAATTTTGTCTCATTAAATATGCAGACTTAATTAATTTAGTTGGTATTACACAGTTCTCTCAAATTTTAATTTTTAATGTACCTATTTATTGAAACTGGAAATGTTGAAGGTATCGAGTATCGAGGAAAAAACATGTATCGGTATCGAGAAAATCTGGTATCGACCCATCCCTAATATATATATACAATATATAATATATATACATATATATACATACACTATTTATTGAAAATGGAAATGTTGAAGGTATCGAGTATCGAGGAAAAATCATGTATCGGTATCGAGTATCGAGTATCGAAAAAATCTGGTATCGACCCATCCCTAGTTTTAATTTGTTGTGTACTTCGGACCATTAGACGCACCCAACTTTCAAGACTCTGTTTTCAATTTTAAAAAGTGCGTCTTATGGTCCGTAAAATACGGTAATCTAAGACGTTCTAAGAATTCATCATGAACACGTTACTGCCTGTGAATTTAGCTTGACGCGTCACCACTAGTGTGTCTAACTTGATGCGTGATCACCAGTGAGTCTATAATTCTAATGATAATTTTTTCACACTGGCCGTGTGGTTTATTATGAAGCCTGGGTCTTAAATCACTTGTAAGTCAGATATATAAGCATTCATGAGCCACAGATTATTGTCTCTGTTGGACACTACATGAGAATATTATATGAGAAATATTCCTCCGGCACTGGGACTTGAACCCAGGACCTTTGGCTATTCGCGCCAATGCTCTACCAACTGAGCTAAGCCGGAGCTCAATTCACAGCACCAGATGGAACTTCTCTCCTATGACTGATTGCCCTAATGGTCTACCTCACAGACAGACAAGTTATGTCATATGCAGTACTGTGAGGCACACTAAGTAGTGATTTTTGTGACCCGGCTCCCACTGTTATTGTACAGTTAACATTCAAGATAGATATATAAGCATTCATGAGCCACAGATTATTGTCTCTGTTGGTAGAGCATTGGCGCGAATAGCCAAAGGTCCTGGGTTCAAGTCCCAGTGCCGGAGGAATTTTTCTCCTATAATATTCTCACTTGTAAGTCGCCAATAGCTTGGTATCTCATATTGAGAACGGCTGGTGGTAAACCAAGATATGTAAGTAAGTTGGAGAATTTAATGTTGTACCAGCATATTGATTTTTTTTTTCAGTCTGACTTCACGATTTCACTAGTGAGTCTAACTTGATGTGTCCCTACTAGTCATTTTTCTCCATTTTTTTTGTAGGTAATTTTTAGAATCCAATGTCATTATTTGGTTATTTTTTGCCCATTTTATGGTCTTTTTTCCACATTTCATATTTTGAGCCGGTTTTTTTTAATTCCAAAGTCATTATTTCTCATTTGTGTTGTTTCTTGCACTACGTAGAGTTTTTGTGCATTTACTTACATTTAATATTATGTTTGTTAGAATTTTAATATGGATAGAATAAACGGTGTTTGCTGTTTGTATTTAACCGTATGTAACAATTAATTCATTACACGCCTACAAACAACAACATATGTAGAATAGAAACAACATATACCGGTATGTAGAATAGACACAAAGCTGACCAATAAACCAACATTTTCGTAAAAATGTTAGGGTATTTTTTTTGGGGGGGGGGGGTCATTTATTTGTATTTTTACAGTCATTTTGTAGTTTATTTTTAAGTATTTTTATGCCATCAAAATCCGGGCCCTGATAACTACGATAGGGCCCACTGGGTAGAAAAAGTGAAGATGAATCAACAACTTTAGCCCTATGTTCTTTCCGGTTACAAAAACGATGCTCATGCAATATTTCATGTAAAAATATGAATATGATTTTCAAATTACCCAGTACTAACAATTTTAAACATTGGAACTATTAGTAACAGTTTCTGTCTAGTAATATAGAATAAAGGATTGCTTTGGGAAATAAGATTTCCATTACTCCAGACATAGATCAGTAATTGCAACAGTTGCCTGCTCGGAAGAGGAAATTTCTTGCCCATTTACCCAATTAGGAGCACATACTATCCCGAAGCTTTAACAACGTATAGTAAATTAATCGCTAACATGTGGTTACACAACTGATGGCAATGCATGCCTTTAGTCAGTAAATTAAAGATAGAGCTTAATGCATAACCTAAATGCCTGGAATTAGATTTAAACTCTTAGGTTATTGGAGATTCGTCCATTATTAAAACCTCGTTATGAGAGGAGATTTTAAGGGTCGGGCTGGCAGGGCCACAACATTCGGTCAAAAGAAGTGACTGCGGCAGAAGGGGGGAGGGGGAGAACTCATTATTATTGGTTCAAGTGGGACGAAACAGAAACTCTGAGCAAGAGCACACTTCTAAATACCGCTCGCCTTTAGAAATGCCGCCACAAGAACAACCCTTTCATGGGAAAAAGAGTGCGAAATTGTGTTTTAATACTTTGGAAACGGTTTGAGGTATAACGAACAATAATTCCTGTCGTGTATTTGTTCTTAAAAAGAAAACCTTTCACTCCTCCAATTAATAATTATAACCAGGGCCCGGATTCTAATAACATGCTTTTTTTATTGATGCTGCATATACATTGCCAACTAGTGGATAAATGCTAATCATGGCTTCTAGATTATAGAAATGCATTTTTATTAGGTCATTTTTTGTCATTTTACGCGATTTTATATTTTTAGGGCATTTATTTCAATTTTAGGTAATTATTTTGTCATTTCCGTGTCATTTGCTTCCTTATTTAGTCATTTTCATGTATTTACATTGAGTGTATTAACTTTTTTTCGTCGCTAGCGGTGCTGTCTTTGAAGTGTTGCTTGTTTAATGCAAGAAGGAAAAATTCGGCGTTAAAGTATTGACATGTCTCAGTCGGAAATGAGAATCTAAGAAACGCCAAAATTTTGTATTATACTAGGAGGTGCCCGTGGCTTCGCCCCGATAATTCTTTTAAAAATTAAAAATTAAGAGTATAATAATTATTAAAGCATTATATTTATTAACCCTTGCACGCGAATCATTCATAAACTAAGCCATTAATAATTAATGAAACAGCTAAAATTCCTGCTTTAGAGTACATTCCACGACATGAAAGCGCCCCCTGGGAAAACTATATCAGAATCGATTATGCAGTTCCAAAGAACCTGTGAACACATAATACGTATTGTTTCTCAGCTGTTTATTGACATGAATATGATGTGAATTTTATTTTATCAATTCAGTGTAATTTTCAGAAATTATATAATGTTTCAAGGGAAGGAATGGTTTGTTTGGATTATTATTATCAGCGATATTTCAAGAGATAAAACCATCAATATTTTACAGCTGTTGCCCCCGGCTTCGCCCGCCATTATTCATTGACTCCAGAATTTTTAAGAGAATTACACTGGTAGATTATTAAAAATGTTTGTGGTTCAGAGCTATGAATATTGTAAGTAAAAATAAAATTAGAATATTTGTTCATTGTGTTCATTTCACTTAGGCCTTATATAATAAAGAAACGGTTTTCCTTCCTAATTTTGTAGTCGTCATGAAAGTTTACACTGCGAGAGACGAACATCGCCGAGTATACCCGATGTCTCACGAAGCGGGCGAGCAAGCACGCTATTTAGGGCCGTTGAATTGTATAAGAGTAGATTACTATTGTTATTAGATTGATTTGGCACCAGAGTCTGCGACCTGCTTGGATTTGAGAGTGCAAACTCTACTGTTACCCTCAATAAACAACAATATAATCCGGCAGACCACAAAAGGAAATTCCGAATTTTGACTCGCCAGTGCCTCAGTTCCAGTATAAATTTCCGTGAGAAAAGAACATTCACAACATCACAGTTATTTACAGTTTTTAAAATTATGTACAAACTAGTCTATAACTTTGTGTGCAAAATAATATTTTTTTTTTTTATAAATAAAATATAAGTTTTGAGGTCATTTTTTAAAATTATTAAGTCATTTTCTTTAAAATTTAGGGTAATTTTATAGGTCATTTTTTAAACAATTTTAGGTCATCCTGATTATGACATATAGTTTTGAATGTGTGATTCGTAGCACTACAATATTTTCATTATGTTTGCGCGCGTGCTACGCGTAATAACACTATTATAACTATTATCAGTGGAATTAGATTTTAAAGATTTTTTCACCACCTTATACTCTCAACAATAAGGAAAAATAACCTTCAAATCTGTCATAAGATTTTTGAGATTGCTTTGAAATACACAGAATTATCAGATTTTGTACAGGAATTTATTTTTATATCCTATGCAGGGCTATATTGTTAACAGATTACATTAAAAGAATTATATATACCGTATTTTACGGACCATAAGACGCACTTTTTTACTTTGAAAACAGAGCCCTGAAAGTTGGGTGCGTCTAATGGTACGAAGTACACTAAAAAATTAAAATTATGGTAAATATTGCCGGAATACCATAGTAATAAACAAGGTGTTAGTTACAAATTTTCACACAGACTGTACATCAGTGCACTTGTCACAATTGTAAAATGAGGGTTGCTGGAAGCCAGGTATACAATGCGAAAAGAAAGGAATGTTGAGTTCTTTTATACGAAAGGAGTTGTCTCCGCCGGGTGGTTTAAATTAAGGCAAAGGCCTATAAACAGCCTTGTCCCGTTACACTTACCGTATTCTGAATTGTTGGTTAGAGGGTGTAAAAGTATTTTTTAGTTTTTCATGAGAAATCAGTTCAGTTGTTAAAATTTACGCAAAGCCACATGTAGCCTACAGAAGAGATTTTTGTACAACGCAGGTTTTAATTTAGAAGTGATTCCATTTACATCGATTCCATTGTATATGGTTATAGTATGTTTATGCAATTAAGTATATTATTCCTTTTAAAATTTTTCGTTTAAAATAACATTAAATTTCTTTTACTCCATCCTAAAATCAAGGTGCGTCTTATGGTCCGGAGCGTCTTATAGCCCGTAAAATAGGTATATATATCATTATATATATGTATATTTACAAAAGCCCGAATACTTGTTAAATATACACATCGGATAAATCTATCATTGATATAATAATAGATCTGTCACTGTTTATTTTATCCATTAAAATGGATCAGTCATAAATAAAAAAAGACTTTTTAAATTAAAACATATAAAATTATTTTGTAACAGACTGTATTGAAAGGCCTTGAGTTTGTGCATAAATTATCACATCATTGAAAGTTTTCCTATTTTGTCATTTTCCTATTTTGTCATATCCAAATAAATCAAGCAGTCTGCAGCATTTATAAAAAAGCCTAATGATCTAATATTATGAAGTTTATTGACTTAAGTCTGCCTTACTTTATCATTTAAACCGCTGTAGGGATAGCTGAGGGAATAAAGTGGAACGTGTTGAATACATTAGGTCTATTGCAGTTAGGCCTACACTTAAAGTTCCATTTGTCTCGACGTCAGAAAATTTCCGAAGACAAAACAGTGCCATGCAGAATTAAATAGTATAACTCAGCACACATTCATTCCGTAGAAACAAACAAAACAGACATAAAATTCCAATAATATTTTTGTACAAAGTGCTTTACTCAGAAGTATTATCCGTACTGCTTTATTTTTTCACATTGGCATCAATGAATTTTTCCCTTGCGGTTTTTTAATAAATTTGGCAATATGCGCTCGAAATTTTACAAAACTCCAAATTCAAGGTGAGATGAAGAAGGCTGAAATTTCTCCTAAACTTTGTTAGTTATGTTGAGCATTCAGAAGAAAAGAAGAAAATCATTTATTATAAACATAAATGAAGCTGCTTGCCTCTACGCAAGTTGCCATTAAGACACAGCTTAACAATTCCATCTGACAAGACAATTATTAAGTAAGTTACATGGCATACATAAATATATACAGTTTTACATTATTCTTCTAAGCAGAAGCTCACTTTTACTTTTGGGAGTAAATATGGTGATTCAAGATTGATATTGAATCAACAATTACGCTTTCAGTAAGGTGTTTTGTTTCTTCTTTGGTTATCCCTAGTTTTTGCAGTTGTTGTGCAACAGAGCGATAGATCGTACCTCTGGAACCAAACAAAAGACCATGTAGCCTACTGAAAAGACAGCCACCAAATCTTGCGTGATATTTAATATTAATGATATTTTAGAATTCTGATTAATTGTAATGAGTCTAATGAGTACTTGTTAATGTTCCGATGAAGATTAATTCTGTACTGTTTAATCCATATTTTACGCTTAGGTTCTCTACTTACCAGACTCTAACCACTTAATGTAAACAAGCACGATGACGTGGCATTTGAAAAATAACCTTAATCTAGCTATTGAACAGTTTGACACCTGGTCATTTAGTGTCATAAGCTTCGCAATATGCTAATGTGAATTTGTGTATCTATTATATAAACGATGTGTCATGGATAGACAAGATTAAATTTCATGCCATGTTTTTGCATATATGTTTCGTATAATCTACAAAAATCAATTTATCCCATCACAAGGGATTTTAAAGAGCAAAACGTCACATAGACATGAACAAATGACGGCCTATCAAACACATGTTCATATCGAGTGGAGAAAACTCTATAAACACGAGAACATTATAGGAGAAAAATTCCTCTGACTCTAGGATTTTAACCCAGGACTTAATGCAGGACCTGGTCCTGGGTTCAAATCCCAGTATCAGATGAATTTTTCTCCTATAATGTTCTCATGTAATGTCCAACAGAGACAACAATCTGTGGTTCATGAATGCTTATATATCTCTATAAACATATTTAAATCCTACATACGACATAAATTTAAAATAAATTATTTTATTTAGGCCTAAATGAAAAGTAGATTACTTTCTTTTACATGTAAAAAATAGAAAAATGTTTTCCGCCTAATCACCACTAATCGTTTATAAATACAATTCCAAATAAGGCACGTCGAAGAATTTACAATTAAAATATTGAGTGGTAATTTATTATAGGAGTTGCTGAGAAAACAGTAAATTACAAAAAACATATGTACTCATTAATTACAGTATTAATATACTAAGTCAGTTTATTTAATATCTTATGTTTCGTTAATCAATTAAAAAATATGTGAAAAGTTACATATAATTGTTTTAGAAACATGAAAAATTAATCAAAACACATGGGCCTAACACTATAATAAAAGTTTGTCAGATTCTATAAAATTAATACGTATAGTGTGAGCCTATGATGTTCTAAAAATATAAAATTACCTACAATCATGTACACAACTGGTATTAAGTCTATACACAATAATTGGTTAAAGTCAAGTTGGAAAGCATACTATATGTGATCTAGACAATTGGAAGTTGTAATAACTTATATCAATGTTATTAAAAAGTAAGACCCACAAAATATGTACAACACGTATATGATAGTGTTTGGTTTTAAAAAATAATTAAATATATCAGTTTCACTACTGAATTTCAAAAGTTTAAAGTAGATAATTGTATAATAGAATTAATAGCAGTGGTAAGATATCAAAATCTTGAAGTTGCAATCATTCAGTATCCTTAGTATGGCTGAAGTTCTGCCAAATTATTCTTGTGGGGCCTTATTGGAATCGTAGGTATTCATGCAGATATGCGCATTTCGGTATCAATATACCATCATCGGTCTTTAAAATATTAATATTGTAATTAATATGTACAATGTACAAACGTTTTCTGTATTCTGCTGTTTTTCTCAACAACTCCGATAATAAATACCACTCAATATATTAATTGTAAATTCTTCGACGTACCTTACTTGGAATTATATTTATAAACGTTTAATGGTGATCAGGCGGAAAACATTTTACCATTTTTCACATTCGATCGCACCACTAAGGCCATGAAACTCATCAATACAAATTCTTTTACATGCCTATGACGTCTTCCGGTTACTGGAGGATGATGATCCCTGATATTTACATATTCATCGCATGAAGGAACAAGCTTGTTCCCCCCCCCCCCAAGATTACTTCGGCCAATAATTCATTTTTTCCATTTGCCCTTACTTCTACTGGAAGGATTAGGTCAATTAAAAAACCCTACCTTATAGGGTCGAATGACGTCCTAGCTGCTAATTTTTCAATAAAGTTAAAAAATCGTAGTTATAAAACGAACATTTCTTCACTCAGGTAGTCCCCTTTTCTCTTTATGTAATAGCTGCTAGTTGTTGATATTTTTGGCTCTTCTTATTATGTCAGTCCCTTGTAGCCTCTTTGTTAGGAAGTTGGTTCATTGAAGTCTACCTTACTGTATCATTTAGCCTAAACCGGGATAATTGAGGGGATAAGGTGGAACGTACAGAATAGGCTATATAAAATTTAAGTTGGCGCTAATAGAACCAATACGAAGTTTATAAATTCTTGTAACTGTTTGATAGAAAGCATGATCCGAAAAAATATCGATAGGGAAAAGGGGATTGGTTATGGTACTTATACAGTACCATGAGGAAGATGGTCTCAATTGGTCAACTGAGGTTTAACCTTGGGCGTTATTATTATTTATTATGACAATAGTTATTATTAAAATAAATCGTAACTACGTGAATAATTAACTAGCAAGCAAGAACTCTAGAGTTAGTGCTCCAAAGAAGCACATAATCTACTTAATTTTATTCCTTGGTATAACTGTCCGCCTCATTACAATGACTTTGACGAGGCTTAGCAATGTCCCCCTACCTACTTCTAAGTATTTTGACAGTTCTCCCTTTGCATTATTTACCATCTAGTTCTTGTACGATATTCTGCTATTTCCTATGCGTTCTAAACGACCTATTCAACTTTACATGATTAAATATCCCAATAACCCGTACACGATACAAAAGTTAAATTTTGTATTTTGTTAAGATTTGCAGACTGTTAAATAAATTCATTCTGCTTATATTCTGTTCTTAATTTTATTGAATCGTATTTTCCGAACAAGGACAAGATACCAAATTACCATCCACAGACATTACAGGGAGAAATTAGTTTATAAATAATCCTATTAAGTTTAAGTTCAATTGTTTACAGATTATAATCTAACATTTCTTGAACTTAGTCTGCCTCTGATTTCCCGGTTCATGTACTGTATATCTTAGGGTGTCCATTCGTCCCATTTTCCCTGGACAGTCCCCTTTTTTTTAAACAAAATGTCCCGCTGTCCCTAAAGTTTTATTGGGACACTCAAATGTCCCGCTTTTTTGTGATTGCGATTGGCCAGTAAACTACGTTAATAAAAGTTTGTCCGCAGCCGGGGTAATGCGCCTGCCTTCCACTCCGGCGGCCCGGGTTCGATTCCCGGCCGGGTCGGGGATTTTTCAGTAGTGAAAAATTTATTTCCCGGGTACAGGACAGGGTGTTTGTGTCCTTATGTTTAAGTAGGTAGAGGACTTGCGCACCCCGGTAACAAATCCGCTGTGAATATCCCCTTACGGGATCACCAGGGGTCGCTCGCGAACCTGAGGAATAACTTTAACTTAATAAAAGTTAAAACAGTGAAGTTCTTACTCATTGTCAAAACATACTCTAATGGACTAATATGTGCTGTCTGATAAATTATAAGGGGAAAAAACGCATTTCTTGATAGATAAGAATATATAAAAGCGAAATGTACAGTGACAATGAGGCATCTATTTCTGTGGAATATATTATCTACGCTAGTCTGCAGAAGAAATCTAAGAAGCCCTTTGGGATAATTTGTGTGCATAAGACAAAGGTAAATTGTAAATATTCCCTAAATTTTCGAATTAAATTTTTGTCCCCCCTTTTTTTTTTACAAAAAAATTAAATGTCCCGTATGGACACCCAAGTATGCTAAAACATCTTTGAATGCACTCATATTTTCAATCCAGAACTAGAAAGAATTTTCTTTGTCGATATAACCGGCTGTTTTTTTCCTACGATTTTTCTAATCACTCATAAAGACATTAATCTTCTGAACGGTTTTTATGGCAAAATGTAAAAAAGTAATTTACGCACAATCATTTCAGCATCGCATTCTTAAGATTCAAGTCTATCTATAACATACTAGCTTAAAAGACCCGGCGTCGCCCGGGTTTTGTATTTTGTAATTGGAAATTAGCTTATGAAGGATTTTCAATTTTAAATTCTAGGTCATTATATAGGCATTTATAATTTGAAATAGGAAGAACGACTTATTACACTCAAACTATTCCCTCAGAAAACGCTTGATATAGTTTTTATGGCTCATAGAGGATCTAGAATTTTGCATCCCATCGCTTGTACAGTGCACAGCAAGCCTGGTAGAGGTTTAAATAAGAAGAAACAGAAATTCCTGTAACATAAAATTGTAATATCGAGGCGGGAAATTTCCCACTCTTATGTTACCATAAAGCCTTCATACTTTTCTCTCCAAAAACCTGCGATATAATATAATAATATACACATTACCATACCTCGTTTTGTTTTCTCTATGTCCAGGGTAGAGAAAGTTATGTGATTCCATTATTTTAGTGGATTTCATTCTGTAATATTTATTTATAACATGAATTATTTTGATAACTTCTCTTATTTGTCAAAAGTGCATTTCAATTGTTTTTTCCAAGCCCACCTGATACCATTTGGCAACAATATATTCTGTGATTTGGGATTGATAATTCTATGTAAAAAGGGATTAAGTATTTTAAAAAACATTTAATTTTTGGCATTTAGAATCATAATTTTTCTAAATCCTTTCTTAGTGAGCACCTACATTATAAAACGAAGGTATTGTCAAAATTCCAAGTCTCTACCTGTTATAGTTTAGGCTGTACGTTGATTCCTGTCATTCAGTCAATCAGTCAGTCAGTCAGTCAGTCAGTCAGTCAGTCATTCATTCAGTCAGTCAGGACAAAGCCTTTTATATATATATAGAGATTAGTGTGGTTTAAAGTTTAAATAAAACAGTATTATCATTTTACTCTAAATCGTTCTTCAGTAATGGCGTCAGAGCCTTTAATCAGAAGCCTTGTTGTTGGTTTTTGTTACTACAATTTTGAAGGCATCGTGATAAAAAGTTTCTTTAGACTTTTTGATTCCCTGAATGCGATATTAGAGATACTCTGGCTCACAGATGGGCTAACATAAACCTAAAGACACTTAACACCACCCTGCGCCCTCTCCTTCCCTCATCTTCAATTCCTCATTTCCTTCTCCATAACAATTTTCAATTCCAATCTAGTCTATATTATCATTTTCCCCCGGAATGAAAAACATCTCCAGTAATTTTGGTCACTTATTTTCCCATTAGAAGAAGAAATGCGATCGTTAAATTTCTCATCATAAAATATAGCCTATGGATACAAAACAAAATGGATTTTTTAAAAGGAGTTTGGTAATATAAGACCTGCAGTTTAGTCGCGATCAAAATCAAATGAGTCATTAAAATCCAATAAGCGATAAACTTTTGTTTTCATGCAACAAATGAAAGTTAGTAAGCCTCTTCTGAATTTATTTGAATTTTAAAGAACAAGGCGCCAGCAAAGCATCAATTACAGTCGAAACAGTGCGCTTACTACCACTGAAATTATAGCAATTGTAACAAATACACTGTGTTTAATTTGTATCTAACAGAGATTATATTCGAATCAAGAAGTCTTCATATTATTTTTCTACATCAAATTGATCTTGTGGATAATGTAAGAACATCGTGATGTTAAGATAACTGAGAGCTGTTCATAGCAATCAATAGATGGTTAACGACTTCGTCTATTATATTAATAGCTTTCTTACTTGCAGAATAAAGAACTATCACAATGTATGACTACTTTGTTGTAAAGTGCTAGTGGTGACTCTGACGGTGGTCTGAGCATTTCTTATTTTTGTATTAAAAATTACTGTGTACTTAACGAATATATCGTGGGCTCACAGGGAAAAGATATTAACTCAAAAAATGATGTTTGGAGAAAAATAAATTTTAAAGTTAAATCTTTATGAAAAAATAGGTAATGAATTTAATTGCTTGTACATTTCCTGCATAGCTCACTGAACTGATCTTCTTCCTCTTGATATTAAATCATTCATTTTTACAAAAAAAATATAAAAATAATCCACACTGATATGAAATATTAATCAATTACACAGATCACTGCCATATGAATAACCTAGTGCTTGCTAATCAACATGATCTATTACCTAATTAAACCATTCTGCCTGTAGATATATATGTTATATTTTATATTTAGGTATACAGGCAAAGGGTATGAGGTGAACTTAGTTCCTTTTCCCTAACAACATTCTCTGTGTTATGGACTTAGGACTTTGTGACATTTCCATTGTTCGGAAACTATAAGGGTTATGACTTAGTTCGTTATTCCTGTGGATGGAGCACACTCTGTTGTATTTATTGCCAATAACTCATTTTTTGCATTTTTGGAGTAATACCTTTTCCTTGTAAGATTACAATATACTGGATAAGTTTCTGGCACTTTTACGTCTCCATAATTACACGATATTAAAAAATAATGGAAGGATTAGCAAAGTACATAATTATATCCACTCAACCTCTCCAAACAATGGAGATGAGGAATAGAGATATATTAACATGATGACTAGGGCCCAGAATTTCAGGTTCTTATAAACCATATTTTAGTTTATTCAACATATTAAAATAAATTTATTTTAGTTTTTACCATTTTCAAACAATTTAATAAGTACAGTAAACACATTGAAACTACTAACCTAACCTAACCTAAAACTATAAGTTAGAATTATCGCGCGTACAGACACACGGACGGACGGACAGACATTTTCCCATCCACCACACAATCTCATAAAGTACCATACTGGCACTTAATAAATGGTATAGTTTCACATAGGTCGTTGGAGATTTTCAATTGGCCTAATCCTTCCGCTGGAACTATGGTCCTGGGGTCAATTCAGCCTCTAACAGAAATTCGTACCAGGAGCAATCCTGGGGGTAAAGCCGGCCGGTGCGTAAGGCTTACAACCTGACCACCTTCATGTGCCGAATTTCGAAAATCTTGAAGCCTGAACTTCCTCCATGGCCTGTGTGGGGAATACTTTTTACAGTTTCACATACCCTTTACGAATGTCTAACCAGCAGAGGTCACTTGAAATGAAGGGCGCTAAGGTACGCTCAAGCTAGAAAAAAAGCCTTTCCCCCAGGATTGCTCCTGGTACTCATTTCTGTTAGAGGTTGAGTCGACCCCAGGACCATAGTGCCACCAGAAGGATTATGCCAGTTGAAAAACTCCAACGACCTCATCGGGAATCGAACCCGCGACTTTCCGCTTTGTAGCGCAGCGCCTCAACCACTACGCTACGACGTACCCCAAGCTGAAAATAAGTTACTTGATTTCCATACATGCAATTTGAATCTCTCGATGGATTTTGTATAACCAAGCATTTATATAGTCTAACAAGGAAATGAGTTTCGAGTGGAAATTCGTAATTATTTTTATTTGTATCATCTAATTAAATTGCAGAGAGTGGAATAACCTATTAGGAATTCTTCACATCCTGATAATTTTTATATTTGTAAAACCCTCTGAAGAAGTAAAGCTTGAGTTGTTGCAGACACTTAAACATCTACACTTCTAGAGTATAATAAAGTATGGGTTCTTTCATCGATAGAAACACGTGAGAGGAAACGGTAAGGATTTTCGAAGATATTTGACAAGATTTACGGGGGGTGGATTTTCAGAAGAAATGCGGCCTCTGCTATTTCTTTGTATAACAAGCTAGACACATAAAAAGAAGTGTACGTAAAAAAGAGACAAAACCGATACAGTTAAAACCTATAATAAACGATAGCTGTCTATGTATAACGTTCCACAAAAGGGAAAAAAATGTCCAGATGGCTCAGCCCACATATTTATTCTTGAAGAAGGGGGTTGTCATTGAAGTGGAGTTAGACACTTCTTATGTTATAAAATACCACCTACAAGAGTTTCGATTTCATGGATTATAGCGTTGAGAAGAGTAAAGAAGTTCTTTCCTTTTTAGAACTAGCAGCTTATTTCTGTCACTTTAATCTTCTATCTGATTTTAAAAATATATTCGTTATCTGATTACACCTTCCTTTGTACCACATCTGGTGAGTATAGCATACGGGATATTGGTTTGACTGGTGCATTCACTATTAGGGAGGAAGCTTTATCCCTACCTTATAAAATGTAGGCAATCAGAGGTATTAACTTACTCAGATGCCTATATCGAAACTCAGCATGTTCCATGAAAGAAAAGAAAACACCAGCTGGCTTTTCTCGTATGTTTACTATAATCAAGACTATGGAAGCTATGAGTAACATTTTCTGTCATAAGTCCATGACCCGGGTTTTTAGGTTTTATAAACACTGTACAAGTTGTTTTAAATATATTAAAATAAGTTAGTTATATTTTAGTTGCTTATCATTTTAATATAGTTTTTTTAAGTTTCACAAATAAATATAAGAAACACATTGAAAAATATATTACCTAATTTCATTGCTTTCCATACAATCCCAATTAACTAAACTAAACTCCGTGGCGCTACATCCCTGGAGGGACTTGGCCTACCACCCGACCGCTGAGTCATCTCCCGTAGACAGATGGCAGGATTGGGGGGCATGTGGTCAGCATGCCGACACCCACGGCCGTTATTGGTGGTTTTCTTGACCGGTACAATCCCAATACAAATCTCAAAATTCTAGTTTACTTCTGACACTATAGATAAAGGACATATTAAGTTTTTGTCCAGAAAGACAATAGGGAATCTGCACTATAATTTCGTTATTCTACTGATCTAGAAAATTACAATGTTAATATAGTATTATACTATCGTATCCCTTCATGTCGGCTGCGGTAGTGTAGAGACAGCGAGTCACTCTCGTCATACAAAAGTCAGGGGTTCAGATCTGGTCATGGTCGATGGAATTTTCTGGACGTAAAATCAAGGCCACGAAATCCTACGGGAAGATGTATCCGATAGCGCAGATTTGTGGCCAATTAAATAATTCCAAGCATAAATTAGAGCCTCTAGACAAAATTCCCCGGACCTTGCACGTCCAACTTATACATTAGTTTCCTCTAGCGGTCTTCGAGGCAAAAGGTCTATTCTTTTTTTTTGGGGGGGGCGCCTTCCACCATCGGATTACGTGTGCCAAAGGCTATATCTCCGGTCCAACAACCGATTTCGCATTTGTTCTAATATCGTCGCGTCGCCTTATCTTGATCATAGAACACAGAGAAAATGTTTGATGAATTTACTTTGGCATTTTATTCAGTTCTTTACTCTTGTTCATCTGTCTGTTGTCATGGGGGACGTGTCCCCGATCTGGTGTTCACCTTACAGAGTGAGGGGAATCCCCGCGAAAACCTCACTCAGATCGGTTTTTGCGAGGCTATCCCGCAGCTTCCGAGGCAAGTCTTGGGCAATCTGCCATACATATCCGTCTTGCTCGATAGGGCCCCGGGGTTTCTCTCTACTCCATAGGAAAATAAGCGTAACTAAATTAGCATTCGGTATTGAAATCTTACTTAGAGGTCTATACTCCCAATCGCCGGGTGGCAGGATATCATCCACCCATGTCTAACTCGTGTGATTATATCCTAGATATTTTACCTGGATTAATCTGAAGTTGGCAGAGATGGGAGGAAAATCCTGTGCTCATCATAGTTGATTAAGAATGTGGTAGTCGTAAGAATGTAGTTTCAGTGTCCTATCAGTTAGAAGGGCACAAAATCTTAACCTAAACCACATAGTAGGCCTATGTATAATGGTTAGGGTTCGGATATTTATGACATGTCATATTTTTATCCTGACCTCTGTTCTCGCCGCAAACACAAATTTGACACTAATTGCATGCTTGTTATCCTAATCGAACCGTTTTCATTTTACATGTAAATTCATATTTTGATCATTTTTGTGGTCTTGGTCATATTTCGGCTACATCTGTAATTTAACGTCATATTTCAGTTATAAAGTCGGTAAAGGAGCGCAATTATACAGTGTATGTAGCTACTACATGGTCCAGTTAAATTAGAAATTTATTTAATTCATTTAATGTTTATGCTAAATTAATAGGTAACTTACATTTTAAAATTAACGCAATTGTTCATATGTTGTAGGGACACGCAAGGTCTACAAAATATTAGGAATATTTGGAGCTGATGAAGCGAGCAAACAGGAGAAATTCTTTCAAAATAAAAGTTCATTACAAATAAAACTGTAAATCACCAAAATTGTTAAAATTTGAATTTGGAATGATTGAATTCATGTGATGTAAACATTTTTAAATAGTACATTTATTTTTTTAAAGTTATTTTATTAGGTAATGTTTAGGGTTTTTGGGTCATATTTAGTCATTTCTAAGGGCATATTAGCAGTCATATTTTCTACTGTTTTAGGTCATAAACATCCGAACCCTAATAAAGGTCGTTTTAAATTACCGTATTTTACGGACCATAAGACGCTTCGGACCATATGACGCACCTTAATTTTAGGATGGAATTTAAAGGAAAATAAATTTAATGTGATTCTAAACGAAATATTTTAAAGGGAATACGCTAATATACATCATTGTATAAACAATGGAATCAGCGTAAATCACTTCTAACTTAAAATCTCCACTGTATAAAAATCACATCTGTACAGGTAGCATCTACTCTTATACAATTCAACGGCCCTAAATAGCGTGCTTGCTCGCCCGCTTCGTGAGACATCGGGTATACTCGGCGATGTTCGTATCTCTCAGTCTAAACTTTCATGACGACTACAAGATTAGGAAAACCGTTTCTTTATTATATAAGGCCTAAGTGAAATGAACTCAATGAACAAATATTCTAATTTTATTTTTACTTACAATTTTCATAGCTCTGAACCACAAACATTTTTAATAATCTACCAGTCAAAATTTCTTAAAAATCCTGGAGTCAATGAATAGTGGCGGGCCAAGCCGGAGGCACCAGCAGTAAAATATTGATGATTTAACTCTTGAAATATCGCTGATAAGAATAATCCAAATCAATCACTCCTTCTCTTGAAAAATTATATAATTTCTTAAAATTACACTGAATTTATCAAATAAAATTCACATCTCATTCATCTGTCAACAAACAGTTGAAAAACGCCATTATCCACCGCCGTCTCGAGAATTACGCACGAGAATTAGCCTATACAGTTTAGAAGGCAGTGGATCACAGTTATCTTTGGAACTACATAATCGAATCTGAGATCGTTTTCCCAGGTGGCAATTTCTAATCGTGGAATTTTAGCTGTTTCATTAATCATTAATGGTTTAGTTTAAGAATGATTCGCGTGCAAGTGTTAATAAATATAATGCTTTAATAATTATTATACTATTAATTTCTAATTTTTCAATTAATTATCGTGGGCGAAGCCGCGGGCACATCCTAGTCGTATACATTTTAACCGCTGATTTCTCACGAAAGACTGAAAATAATTTTACACCCTCTCACCCTCAATTCAGCATACTTTGAGCGTGTTGGGAGAACTCAAGGCTGTTTAGAGATCATGCCCTTCGTTTAAATCACCCGGCGGAGAAAACTCCTTTTGTTTAAAAGAACTCAACATTCCTTTCTTTTTGCATTGTATACCTGTCTTTCAACTACCCTCATTTTACGATTGTTTCAAGTGGACTGATGTACAGTCTGTGCTAAAATTTGTGTCTTACCGTTTACAACACCTTGTGTATAGTATTAACTATGGTATTCCGGCAATATTTACATAATTTTATTTTTTTTTAGTGTACTTCGGACCATTAGACGCACCCAACTTTTAAGGCTCAGTTTTCAAGGTAAAAAAGTGCGTCTTATAGTCCGTAAAATACGGTACGTGTTTACTTGTCGTATTGCTCTGTTTCTTGAAGTTTATATACAATGTCAATGGACTGTAGATTCGGAAGTTAAAACATATGCAGAGGAAGCTATTGACTACAAATTCTATTTTCTCATAACTGACCGACTGACATGTGCATGCAGAAGAGTGGAGTGTGACAGTACGAAGCCAGAGGAAAGCACAATACCTTTCGATTCGTTGCAGTCACATATGCTTCAAAGTTTATGTCAAACTTTTCTCTTTATGGTTTTCTTTTGACAAAATTCATATTGTCCTCATACTGTAGCTTTGTCATAACTTCGGCATTCCTTTCTTTATTACCTCCTCCATGTCACAGAACTTGATTTACACCAGTCAGAGCACTTCAGAATATTGCATCATTCCTAATTCAATTACATATGGAACAAAATTTGACGACGATGTATCACTTGGGTTCCAGTGTTTTGTACATGTAAATTAAAACGCAAGAACAACGAGCGGAACTTTAGGTATCTCATGTGTTGTTCTTTATTTCTCACAAACCTATAAACATTTTTATTTACCTTACGAGCAAAAATGTTATAAGAAACATCCAGAAGGAATATTCAGTACAACATTGATTTTTTATTTTATTTTTTAAGTAGGAAAACCCCAACAAGCAAGCTCACCTTAAGGGGCTGTATTCAACATTGACATGCAATATGGTACATTAATTTCCAATTACAAATAACTTGCCCACACAGCAAACCACAAACCAATAAGAGTTAGTTTCACGCAGCGCTGTCAGAAATTGCGTTAAACCCACTTTACTACTAGCGTTCACAGAGCAAAGATTCATAATTGTAATTGTAATTGTAATTTATTCTTGTATCAAGTAAGTTACCTCCTTGACGTTACAAGAAGTTTATCACCAAGTGAGGTATTCTATACAGACAAGTATCCTACATAAAATTGCAAGCTTGGTGGTTAAATATGTTTATTAACTCTGTAATGTAACACTGTTCTAAACAGAAATGATGACTTTGCTTCTCCTCGCTACTACTCAGCTGTTCTCTCTTAATATTGCATGTGTATATAAATTTAATTGGTAATTGTTACTCTACAAATTGGTAGATTAGAATGTTGTATTAATTAATTGAAGTTATTGTTCTCTCCTCCTTCACATCTTTTTCCCATGATTTTAAGGAATTATTTAAATTGTTGGAATTAAAATATTAACAATAAAAATCAGGTAAACTGATGTAAAAAAGTGCCAGTATGTTTTTGTTTAATCAGTTATGACTGCAATTATGATATGAAGAATATGTTTTTTTTTTTTAATTGATTTCCAAGTTATGCTCCAGATTTATTCATTAAGCAGGGCTTACGGAAGAAGAAAGGTCTACTATCTCGGCCACCTGGGTCATTTTAACGGTCTAGTTGAATAAGCGCATGTAAAACAATAGTGTTTTTTGTCATAGCTACCTGTATTTTAATTTCCAAGGCCTTATAAGATCACAGTAAAACAATAGGCTATGTTGTCAAGATAACTGATTTTAATTTTTTTTATAAATTCTTTCGAATACGTATATTGCCATAAAATAGGCACTAAATTGAGCATTACTCCGAAACAGATCAACCGATTTTATCCATTATGAATAGACGTCTTCCCACGGACATTGTAAATGTGTATACCAAGTTTCATAAAAATCCGGTAAAGCGTATTTGAGTTACCGCGTCTTTAAAATATACACTAAATTGGGTTTTACTCCGGTACCGGTCCATAATCTATTAAAATAGGCACTAAATTGGGCATTACTCCGGTACAGGTGAACCGATTTGGTTCAATATCAATAGGGTTCTTCCCATCGACATTATGAATGTTTATACCAAGTTTCATGAAAATCCGAAAAAGCGTACTTGAGTTAGGCTATGGTGCGTACAGACGCACGGACGGACAGACAGACAGACGGACAGACATTTTTTCGTCCCCCACACAATCTCATAAAGTACCATACTGGCACTTAATAATGAGAAGAAACAAATAAATGCTTAGGCCCATCATAATTTACTGAGCTCGAAGATGGCTTTGCAACCTTGCGAATCCGGGAAATTTAATTATTGTTGTGTTAAGGCTATCCTAGCAGGGGTCTCACCAGTTAGCGCACCTCGTCGATCCATTATTTATTTTCCTTAATTGAACACACCCTTACTTACCTTGCACCCTCCTACCCTTTTATATTGACCTGTAATGCAATATATATGTCCTGATAATGTAACCCTCATGTATACAACAAATAGTTTTAGAGAGTTAAGAAACCTTTGGATCCATAGTTCTAGTAAAACACTCCACGACCCATCCTCAAGCATTGATCTTATTTCTTCGTTTTATCTGATAAGGTGTCTGATACAGTCGTCCAATTTCAGAGCAAAGATTCATAAAATAAGAACGTTGTCTCTCTGCACTGCGATTTTCTATTAAAAACTCGAATTCTGGCAACACTGCACTACCTTGGGCGCATTGTAGCTGTACGTTCATGCTTCTCTTGCCTGCAAAATTTAAAGGCCTATTTCTCGCTTCTCATAGCATTAAATCATTCGACTGGTTATTCGAATACTTTTTGTACGATTCTTAATATCCGAGAAGTTTTAAGAATCGAATAATAACTTTCTTTTTCTTTCGAGAAGAAGTCTGTAATCGAAGACGTGGGAGGTAGTCATGACCTCGATAGGATTTTGAGCACGTAGTTATGTTAGGGTGAGCATTTTCGTGTTGGATTTGCAGTATTTTTATTATAAATGTTATGTATCGACAATGCTGACATCCGCAAAGTAGGGGATATTTTACGACCTCTCCTATACGATACGTATTTTTTTTTAAATGCGTTATAATCTCTATAAAATTTATTAACACCTACTCCGTACAAATCAAACGTCACATTAAGAATTTAAAACAGCCGTTCCATATTGCAATATGTGACTTATCAATAGGAACACACGCAGACTTCCTACTAAGCGATGGAATCGCGTTTCCATTGCAGTATCTTGACTAACAAACGAACAGGGGAAACGCATTGCTAAGATAGTATGCAGATAAAAATACTAAACCCTTGTTTCGCCATTAATGATTTATCACTAATAGTGAATTCGAAATGGGGTAGGGAGGGGAAGAGTTGTTTATCACGTGACCCCATCTTAATTATTATTATGGTGGACAGTGACTGCGACCTGGGTAGTGATGCATGGGGATAACCCTAGCACCTGGGGGGTGACGCTGCTGGAGATTTATGGGTAATGTTACCCCCAAATATATATGCCTAGTGCTTCATGTTCACAATCTCAGTCACCTGGAATTGTTTACATGTGTCATATCATGCATAGATTTGTAACAGTAGGCCCTGACTGCTGTTTGTCTTTATACCTCATATCTCAATTTACAGACATCCTTCAGACATAGACTTGAGCGTAATGTGTTTTCAATTGTTATCGAAATGCCTAACCGCTTCGGTAAACTTGTTTCTGTCTGTTCTTGATTGATGATACTGCAGAACGCTAAGGAGGAATATCTGGTCTGTCGCGGAATATAATGAACAGTGTTCTTGTAGATATTTATGTAGAGCCAATTTTAACTAGGTCTATATACAAGATAAAGCCACTATTGTAGACTAGGAGTTATTTTCACTATACGAGTTAAGGGGAAAACGTAGGTCAAAACACACATTTAAAAAAAATTGCATCATTTGATTGTTATATATTAAGAATATTCTCTCAAAGTTTTAGGACCCAATTCCGTTTGTGAATGTCATTTAAAAATAAAATATCCAATCCATGTACTCTTCTGTGCCCCTTTTAATATACAGAAAAAACGTTTTTCCACGCAAGTTACATTTTTCAAAGCTTATGTATCTTTTTCTCAGAAACGATTCAAGATACTTGCATGAAATTTTGCACACTTGTTGTTAAGAAGTAAATAAATATTTTCTTGGAACAGAATTTTGATATAGCCATTTATTAATTTTTTGCACAGACTTTTAACGCAAATTTTTTTTATCGATAATTAAATTTCTTATAAGAAAATAATGGAAAGGAATTGTTAAAAATACTTCCATGGGAAGTCATGTTTATCCTTTAAAAATAAGCAGGTCAAGTTTCATAGAGATCCATTAAGATTTCTCCATAGAAAAGGTACATAAGTGTAACGCTTAAATTTAAAATTACAAAAAAAACATAGGCTACTAATGGCACGCAAATATTTTTAAAAATGTTATGTTATTACCACAGGATACAAAATTTGAGTGGCGTACGACGTAGCGTAGTGGTTGAGGCGCTGCGCTACAAACCTGAAGGTCGCGGGTTCGATCCCCGATGAGGTCGTTTGCGGTTTCCAATTGGCCTATCTCTTCTGGTGGCACTATGGCCCTGGGGTCGACTCAGCCTCTAACAGAAATGAGTACCAGGAGCAATCCTGGGGGTAAAGGCGGCCAGTGCGTAAGGCTGACAACCCTATCACCTTCATGTGTCGAATGTCTAAAATCTAGGAGCCTCAACCTCCTGGAACCGTCTGGGCCTCCATGGCCTGTAATAGGGAACACTTTACTTTTTTTTACAAAATGTGAGCAAAAATTTTATAACTGTGGCTGCAATATTTTAGGAGATACCAGTACGAGGGATTTTTTAAAACTCTGACCTTTTCACTGCTAGTGATGTATTAATTCGTTACTTGAAAAACCGTATAAAAGCAGAGACATAATATTTATAGAGTAAAACTATATGCAAAATCGTGAGAATTTTCATCCTTGTGTTACGATTGTAATCCATAGAAACTATTTATCCCACTGGAATTCTCTCCATTGATTTCAAACTTAGATCCCACTGATGATTTTACTTGAAGATTGCTTATATTACTGTATAAATTCAGTATTTGATAAATATATAGATAAATGTTTGGCAAACGAATTCATTCTTTGGTCATTAATGGCATCGTGTGATTAATTTACTGCAAGACCATAAACATTTTGTCATTTATATCCATTATCTCAGTTTTTCTTCTCCCTTTGAGGGAGGTTTATGTGGCCCGCAACGCCAGGAACTTACAGGACCGCGACCTGTGGGAAGAAGGGTTTCTTGTGGATCACAAGCATGCTTTCTAGCCAGACAAGGATATGGAGGGCTCCCAGGACGGGTGATCAGCCCAATGCCTGGGCACCTCCTATACAACACAAACACATAGGACAAGAGACCGTAGGGACTAAAGTTTCCCGACACAGGTGAGGAAAACTCTCAGAAAAAAACCCTCATAGGCAAATTGTTCCGACCAGGAATTGGGTTCGCTACTTGCGGAGGGCATACGTGGACTGTATTTAATTTCACTGAAATCAATTACTTAAATTCTATTTCCGTTTTCAATTTTTTAATTAGCCTAATATACGTTACGAAAGGAGTTGTAGCGAAAATTCACAGCAACATAAGAAAAAAATGAGCAAATACATCGCGAGAATTAAGTAATTAAGGGCGAGGATTTTGATGACATGTCATCTCTTAACTGGAACATCATGGACGTTGTCCACTAGTGTAGATATTCTGATCATGACTTCTAGATTATAAAATTGATAATTTTTAGGGTCATTTTAGGTAATTTTCCCGTATTTTATTTTTAGTTTATTTTTATAATTTAGTGTCATTATTTTGTTTTTACATTTCATTTTACGGTTTTTCTTCACATTTCATATTTTTATGTAATATTTGATTAGTATAAAGTCATTATTTTCTTATATTGTGTTCTTTCTGGCATTATACTGAATTTTCGTGCAATTACTTGCATTGAATATTATCATAACTCTAAATAAACATAAATAAATAAGTTAGATATTGTTATAATTTTAATTTGGATTCAGAAGGACGGTATTTGCTGTGCATTTGACCGTATGTATCAATTAACTAATTAGTAGTAGTAGTAGTAAGTATTCTGCCTTCCGGCAGGTTTTCAAACTTGGTACGCGAATTTTGTTTTCCAAAACTGTCTATCCTCTGCTTCCTCCTTCAGCATCCAATATTTCCGCTTTTCCCTTAAATCGTCCACCAGCTGAATTCTTCTTCTTCCAAGTCTAGTTGTACCCTCCAATCTTCCTTCTACGACATCATGTAATAAGCAGTTCCTTCTGAGAATGTGCCCAACCCAGTTTGCTTTCCTCTGACGAATTGTGTGTATGATTGACTTCTTCTCACCCACTCTACTCAGAACCTCTTCGTTTGTCACCATGTCCATCCACTTTATATTATCTATCTGTCTCCAGCACCACATTTCAAAACTTTCTAAATATTTCTTCTCTAATTTCCTCAAAGTCCATGTCTCTGATCCATACAAAGCAATACTCCAAATATAACACTTCACCAGGTTTTTACGTAGCTCTAGGTTCAGACTACTAGTTAGCAGAGTTCTCTTCTTCATAAATGCTTTCTTGGCCATGGCAATTCTTGATCTTATCTCCTTGGTGCAATAGGCATCTTTCGTCAGTACACTTCCTAAGTATTTGAACTGGTTCACGTTCTCTAATTCTTGATTTCCCATGATAATTTGAAGCGGCTCTTCTCTCTTCGATATCCTCATCACCTTCGATTTACCTATGTTGATTTCCATTCCATACTTTCTTCCTGTTTCCACCAGCCTGTCAATCATTCCTTGCAATATTTCTTGTTTCTTTGCCAGAATCACCAGGTCGTCTTAATTAACTAATTACACGCCTTTAATTGGGTGAACAACATAAATGTATAAAGGACACAAATCTGATTAATACATTAGTATTTTCATACATATTTTTGGGTCTCTTTCAATTTTGAGTCTTTTTTTGTAATTTTTACAGTCTTTTTAGGCCTATAGCAAACTTTTAAAGTATTTTTAGTCATCAAAATCCGGACTCTGGTTAGCAGTCATCAGTACCATATTAATCTTTATCTGTTAGTATTTGAAAAGTATCCTTGAATAGTATATAACATTCATTTTTAATTTAGTATGCTACAGCTGAGAATTTAGTAGTGTTTCAGTTTGCATGGAATTTCAATAGATCAGTTTCTCCCTGAGCTGGTCTGAATGAATATCTTTGAGATAGAAAAAAGATGAAACGATATAAATAAGTGAATCTAACTCAGCCTATATGGTAGAACGACACTTGGAAAAATCTACCATGTCGCGAATTGACGAAGTAGCAGGTGGTGAATAGAATTCTTTCTCTTCTTGAAGTATCAATATCTACCTTTCACACAGCAAACCCTTTATATCCTTTTCATACACCCCCTCCTTTAAAAAAGTTTCCTTTTACCTTGATTCACACTTCGTGTGTCCCCACACCCTCATTTCTTCTTTTGTTGTTATTCTTTTTAACATAAATCCTCAAACGAATGGGGGATCCTTTTTATACAGAAGCAATTCTATCCATAAATCAAACTTAATCCAGTGTGTAGCCTATACGCTGCTCCGTATAAGAAGTGCTTGTTTGTTGAGATGTGGAGGAGGATAGATCGACTTTTAGTCAGGTCACCATTATCTGAGTCGAACTAAGCCTTCAAGGCAGCTGAATTCAAAGAACAGAACATGTATTTGGGAGTACAGTCTCATTGGATTTTTGTTTCCGTACGCATCCAACGCCTCCTATTCACAAGACAGTATTCAATTGCGAAATTAAGTCATGGTGGCCATGATCTCTTGCTATCTTGATTCATTTGTTTACGATTCTCAGAGATCTTATTTGTTTTATAAAGGTGGACAGAAGGGGATCATGAACGCATACCTAAATGGGAAAACATTGAATGATTTGGACAAAACTCACTATTCGGGGATTTTTGAACTAGGGATTTCAAATATGAGGTCTTTTTTTAATCGTGAATTACACCTCGAATCCGGGTATTTAGTTTTTTTAAATTATCAGTCGTTTAATAATAGATTATGTATCAAGTACGCAAAATAAGGCTAAATCCTTGGAATATCTACAGTATAACTATTTTTAATCAATTTTTTTAAATTTTTTACTTCATTAATGTATATATATAAATAAACTTTTAATATTAAATGAATGATTGTAGATAGTGTTGTTCGTGTGATATTAACAAATGCAAAGAAAAATAATCACTCAGAAATATTAATATTTGTGGAAGTTACCAAGGAAACGGCATTTCAGTACATGAAACGTGACTGCCATTTCGAAACTTACCGTAAATTTCCCGTAACTGTAACAGTTTGATTAATTTTGAAAACAGTATGCAATTTTAGAAATTAGTCAATAAAGAGTATGTCAGATTGCAAGATTGAAGAGCTATTCATTGCTGAGGAAAAAAATAATGAAATTCGCCTATTTCTCACCTATGAATTTCACCGAAAGCTGTATGTCCCCCCCCCCTTAAACCTATCTGCCAAGGTGCAGATCTCAAGAGAATGTGGTATATTGGTTGCATGAGATTGCGGCAAAATCTGTTTTGGAAAAACACATTTCAAGTGAGCTGAAAAAGAAGACAAGTTCCCATCATGCGAGTTGTATCGGTGATTGCCAGATACAAGATAGGTGTAACACGCCTACCGGTTTGAAGCGTCACGCCCTGCTGTCAAAACGGAGAATACCACCAATAACAAAACTAATTTCATTTTAGAGAAAACAAAAAAGGAATTAGGATCAATCGCCCACTTATAACAAAACTGTTTTTATAGAAGGCGTGTGAGATGTATAAGTATACATAGAAGTTGTGTCTATAAGCCACGGAACATCATGTAACGCCTCATGTGATAGGTAATTACTGGAGAGCTTTGCTTTTGAATGTCAGTTGTTTTTATTATGAAAACATTCGACAGGAGGCAACATCGTGGCATCCATCTTTGAACTTTAATGATCACCTTTCTGATGCGCCATTAGGAAGAAGTACGCAGAAGAATGAGATAAATAAAGTACAAAGTTACCTCTCTCAGGGCTGTCCATCATTCAATTCCTTGACTTAACGATGGCTATTTGTTTCAAACTATTCTCTTAAAGCTGAAACAATACAGGAATAAAGAAGCACATGAAATCAAAAGTGCAACAAATTTAATTGTTTTCTGTTATTATCAATAATATTAGGGTGAGAGACAATAATGTATGGATTTCGAATGAAATTGTTAGATGTTAGAAAAGCCGAAAGAAACATTTGTTCAATGTGATAAACTACAAGTGGCGCCATTTCGGCCCAAAGGACACATGTATTGCGTTTATGGGATATTGTTTTCTTGTCGCCCTTTTGCATTAATTCACAAATGAAATATAATACATTTTTGTGCTTCTTGCCTCCCTTTCAACCCTTTACACAACTCATATCTGCATATGAATGACCTGATCGTCCTCAAAATGTAGCTTCTCTAGGTCTACTGCAGTTTCCACAAGATTCTGTACTTCCACAAGAGGCATTCATGAGAGTGGGTTAGGCAATCGAGGAGGCCCTTCGGCCGAACCAACAATCATTTCGAAACATACCTGATACGTCATCCCTAACATCAGAATCAAATTTTCACACAAGATATACCCTTAGCAACCAGGGAAGGCTTCTTTACTCTTCCTGATTGTCTCAGACTTCTTTTCGTTTCTTTATTTTTGTAGAGGTTTGAACTCTTCCTTAGCGTGAACTCCCCATTTTCATTTTCTTAGAATATTTCTTTCCTTTCTCTCCAACACTTCTATTTCTCCTGTTCTCTTGGAGAACATGCATGTAGCATAGAGACCTTCTGGTTTAATTACCGAGTTTTATTGCCTGATTTTAGTTCTGATCGAGAGACGCTTCTTATTTTGGTATCATTATTATTATTATTATTATTATTAATATTTATGTTTTGTTATTATTATTATAGGGGTACGCCGTAGCGTAGTGGTTGAGGCGCTGCGCTACAAGCCGGAAGGTCGCGGGTTCGATTCCCGATGAGGTCGTTGGAGTTTTTCAATTGGCCTAATCCTTCTGGTGGCACTATGACCCTGGGGTCGACTCAGCCTCTAACAGAAATGAGTACCAGGTGCAATCCTGGGGGTAAAGGCGGCCGGTGCGTAAGGCTGACAACCTTACCGCCTTCATGTGCCGAATGTCTACAAATTTGGGAGCCTCAACCTCCTGGAACCCTCTGGGCCTCCATGGCCCGTAATAGGGAACACTTTACTTTACTTTACTATTATTATTATTATTGAGTAAAAAAATAAAACTGTATTATGAACTCAAATTCTGCATAGGAGATAATGCTGTACAAAGCATAATGACGTTTTAGTACAAGAGTTTTTACTTACCCAGGGATAATGTCCTGTTCTCCGATTGAAGTTTTACAACTTTAGAAAACCCTGCTTCACAAAATGAGGTTTTTAAAACAGTGTGTGAGCGATGCCACGATGGCAATTATTGGTTCCTAAGAACTTCAACTTCATACTGCATTCGTTTTCATTAGAGCTTAATAGCTGCAGAGAGCAAGAGTGGACTAACACTGACACAATAGCCTGTACTTTCCTGTCTTGAGAATGTTACACATCTCTATTGGTACATGGACTCTTGATATTTATGCTGGCAGACTCTCAGAATGTTATGAGTATGACTAAATAAATTTTATGTCTTAACATAGTTTTCATTGAACTTAATAATGCTTTTTTTTTTACACGTGCGTTAAATTATTTATTAACTATAATTATGAAAACTTACTAACTCCGTGGCGCTAACATCCAAGAAAGGACAAGGCCTACCACCCGACCGCTGCGTCATCTACCATAGGCAGACGGCAGGAATGGGGGCATATGGTCAGCATACTGACACCCACGGCCGTTAATGGTGATTTCCAAGACCGGAGCCGCTACTTCTCTATCAAGTAGCTCCTCAAGTTGAATCACGAGGCTGAGTGCACCCCTACCAGACCTCCCTACCTCAGAAAAATCCGAGGAGGTACCAGGGATCGAACCCGGATCTGTAGTCAGCGATGCTAACTACAAGACCATGAAAATTTACTACAATGTACAAAAACAACTGACTCCTGTGGCGTACGTCAAGTCACAAGTCCGATCCACTTATTGTAACAAAATTCATGTGTCGAAGTCGTTGAGACAGTACCGAAAGATCACTGCTAGCATAGTGCACAATGCACGTTTCATAGCATAAAAAATCACCGAATTAAACCCCAAAAAATTCAGAAAAATTGCGTTTTTTTTAAACGACAAATTTATATAGACAGTACTTTTCTATTTAATTTCATATGTTAATTTTTAAATTCTGGCTGCTAGTTCCTTAGATAGAGCTCTTTTTCTAAGAACAATCATTTTACCATGCCCCTCGTCATCTATCAAATTTCAGTATTTTTATTCTTCCCACTATTAGTTGTCACTAATACACTAGTGAATAAGTGGAGCCATGCTGGGGTAAGAATGAACTGTGTGAACTTCGTATTTTCATGTTTATCCTGACATGTGTTTTCCATGCATTTCGATACAAGTTTTGCTTTCTTTTCATTTTCCCTAAGTAGGAAATCGCTTGGTATTCAATTGTTTCAAACATCACAATTCTTCTATAAATTAACGTATCAAGGTGATTTTGGTGTAATTTTGAAGCTTGCAATGTTCTCTAGTGCTTGACGTTGAGAAATATTTGATATATGAATATTCTACTGTGTTCTAGATTGTTGTTTATAATGATGTGAATAAAAAAATGTTTTCAGTTTATAAAATATTTAAAACCTTAAGTGAACAAAAAAACTAAATGTCAGGCACTAGAGAATTATTCTATTTACAAAATGATAAAAATGTTGTCTTTCTATCTTTCATAGTTTTGAAGTAATCATGTTTCAAGGTTATAGTCTAAATCAGCGCTTCCCACGACCCACCGCGTTACAGGTGGGTCGCGACTCGATCCTAAAACTATCAGAAACCATCGAATAAACCATCACAAAAGATAAGACAAATCGAAACAAATCAAATTGTGTTTTTTCTTGTTTTCTTGGTTCTTTGTGTACTTTTATAATTGTAGTTTTTATCTTCACCTAGGAACCCTTGTTAGTGAGTATGAAACCACTTGTTGTACATATTGCAAACATATATCTATTGTTAAATAAATAATTGTTTTGCTACAGAGTGCTTATATTTTGCCAACCATTTTCAAATCAGAACACAAATTGTTTATCAATAATCAATCTATCTTCAAAAAAGCATATATATATATATATATTTGCAATATTTCATGGTAAATTATATATACATAAGGAAGGGATACGATACAAATAAGGTTTTTTTACTCCAACATGGACCGATGGACCTTTGAGGTATTCCGATAAGGAAAGGTGGGTCGCCAACTGAAAAATGTTGGGAACCACTGGTCTAAATTTTCAAGAAAGCAATTTTTAAAAACAAATTATAATAATAATTACAAAACATTTTTCTTGTGAAATGTCTTAATATACAGCTGTATAATATAATTGAAAACCCTGATGCTTAAAAATAAAAATTTCAAGAAAGCAATTTTTAAAAACAAATTATAAATAATTACAAAACATTTTTCTTGTGAAATGTCTTAATATACAGCTGTATAATATATATATATATATATATATATTATATATATATATATATAATTGAAAGCCCAGATGCTTAAAAATAAAAATTTCTTACCTTAAAGGAGTACATATACCTTTAAGACTTAACAATTTTGTAAAATATAACATAAAGGATGTTCACTTATACCCCTCTCACTCTGTATTAAGAAGTGAACAAGAAAAACTAAATGTTAGGCATTAGAAAATTATTCTATCTACAAATTAATAAAAATGTTGTGTTTCTATGTTTCAAAGTCTAAATTTTCAAGAAAACAATTATATATATATTCAGACATTTCACAAGAAAAATGTTTTGTAATTATTTATAATTTGTTTAAAAAAATTGTTTTCTTGAAAATTTAGACTATATATATAATATATATAATTGAAAGCCCTGACGCTTAAAAATAAATATTTCATATACCTTAAAGACCTAAAAATTTTGTAAAATATAACATAAAGGCTGTGCACTTATACCCCTCTCACCCTGTATTAAGAAGATTGGCGTTGTGAATTAGCCTTCTCGCAAATATATCCACGGCATCTAGTGACAGATAGCTGATTCAGAATGTTCATTCCCGTGTAGCTGTATTATTATAAAATGCCATCAGGCAAATGATAATTATACTCGCGGTAGGGCTGTACATCTTCTCATAATTTGATGCAACATACGGTATCCTTTTGTCATACTTTTTGACATGGTGAAGTGAATGAATTGAACAACAAAAGGCTGTCTTGAGGCTATATAAAAAGTTCTCATCAGAGATCTGCTCTTGATGTGTTTTCATTTTCATTTAATATTTAAATCGTGTATCAAGCATTCTTTTTACTCTGCTTCTATCTCTGTTCTTCTACAGGATTAGTAAAAAGAGAGAGAAAGAAACTTCCAGTAATTAACCATACTAAGTGCAGTAATCGTACACTTCAATTTGATATCTCACATTCTCCAAATATGTTCAGGTTCTAGACTGAAATAAAGCTGCCTACATAATGACGTATTACTTCTTAAGCTTTTTGTTTCTTTTAATTTTAAATTACATAAATAATTTCTCCCAATAACTATTTAATGTTCTTAACAAGGTACAAAAATAGGTAAATTACAGTAATTTATAACTTTTCTATTTTAATTATACCATAAAGAAGAGAATTATAAAAATTTGTTTAAAAAAGCCTATAGAATATCCAACAGAATTGATATTTCCTGAATTCAATGTAATGACTGTAGAACAAATTTATAAGCTCACACTTTTAAAATACTTTCAGAAATACCGCAACGTACATGTATCGGATCCTCATAGCTACAATACTAGAAGAAATAAAACATTGCCTTTAATAGAACCAAAATACTTCACCTCTTCTGGCTCTAAACATAGCATTTATTATGGTCCAAGACTCTATAACTCTATAATTAGGTCACATCCAGAAATAGTACATATGAACAACAAAAAATTCAATAAGTTTATTAAAAATCTTATTTCATAGTTCAAAAGTTACTTCACTCTGTACTTAGTAGACAATTAAGGAACGATTTTATTTGTAATAACTCAGGGTTTCAATTTTTGTTCTTACTACTTTTCCTTTTTTCTTTTTATTATTCTGTTCTTTCTTTTTTATTATTATTGTTTAGGTATTGATTTGATATTATAATTTCTTTATGTATTTGTAATTTGTATTTTATAATGTAAATGGCTGAACTGTGCCCGAGCACGAGCGCTTGCTCATTCGGGTGGTTTTGTTTTGTAGAAATATTTTGCATAAATATAAATAAATAAAATAAATAAATAAATAATGTCGTTTTAATGCCATTTAAACTTGATATGGAACCGATTTCTTTTATCAGTAATTCTGATTTGAGATTTCTGATACCAATGAGGAGGAGAAGTGGCATACAAAAGTAGGCACGTATAAGATATTTTAGTTCATTAAAATAAAAGCACCGGTAGGTAGCCTAAAAGATTTGAAATAATAAAATTATGTTATATCGAAAATCTGTGGCGCAGGGGATGCGTTCGCTCCTCCCGGGTTCGAATCCTGGTCAGGATAAGTTACCAAGGTGGAGTTTTTTCCTGTTTTTTTTCCTCACCTGTGAGACAAATGTCGGGTAACGTTAGGCCCTTGATGTCCCGGATATCAACTAGCCGTCTTCATCTTCTTTCCATCCTCGCCTTGTTCAGAGTGAATTTGTGTGTGAATAGTGTGTCTCGTCCTATGTGTTCGTGTTGTCTCCGAGGTGGCCCCAGCATTGGGGTGATCACTCATCCGGGGAGGCACTCCATGTCCTTGTTTGGTCAAGAAGGTACGTATGTCATCCAATAGATAATCCCTCTCCCGACAGGTCACGGCCCTGTAAGGACCAGGCGGCGTGGGGCGCTTCAAGGTCCCTAAAAGGGATAGTCTAGGTAAAATTAACATAAAGAAGGAAAGGAAATCTATCGTACTGAAGTAATAACGAAAATGGGCACAAGCTATGACAGGCTTGTGTAGGCCTACAAAGTAAACTACATGACGCTACAACTCTTGAAGAAATAGGCCTACCAACCGATCGCTGCGCCAACTACCTACCAGGCATGGCGTGCAAACGCAATGTTTTGCTAACTTCTAAGTCCTATATGAGCGACTAGCTTAAAAGACCCGGCGTCACCCGGGTTTTGTATTTTGTAATTGGAAATTAGCTTATGAAGGATTTTCAATTTTAAATTCTAGGTCCTTATATAGGCATTTATAATTTGAAATAGGAAGAACGACTTATTACACTCAAACTATTCCCTCAGAAAACGCTTGATATAATTTTTTATGGCTCATAGAGGATCTAGAATTTTGCATCCCATCGCTTGTACAGTGCACAGCAAGCCTGGTAGAGGTTTAAATAAGAAGAAACAGAAATTCCTGTAACATAAAATTGTAATATCGAGGCGGGAAATTTCCCACTCTTATGTTACCATAAAGCATTATCACTTTCATACTTTTCTCTCCAGAAACCTGCGATATAATATAATAATATACACATTACCATACCTCGTTTTGTTTTCTCTATGTCCAGGGTAGAGAAAGTTATGTGATTCCATTATTTTAGTGGATTTCATTCTGTAATATTTATTTATAACATGAATTATTTTGATAACTTCTCTTATTTGTCAAAAGTGCATTTCAATTGTTTTTTCCAAGCCCATCATATACCATTTGGCAACAATATATTCTGTGATTTGGAATTGATAATTCTATGTAAAAAGGGATTAAGTATTCTCAAAAACATTTAATTTTTGGCATTTAGAATCAGAATTTTTCAAAATCCTTTCTTAGTGAGCACCTACATTATGAAACGAAGGTACTGTCAAAATTCCAAGGCTCTACCTGTTATAGTTTAGGCTGTACGTTGATTCCTGTCATTCAGTCAGTCATTCATTCAGTCAGTCAGGACAAAGCCTTTTATATATATAGAGATGAAAGCAATATCTAGCGTTTTCTGAGAGAATAGTTTGGGTGTGAGTCATTTTTCCCCGCTTAAAACTCTATATTCCCTGTATATAAGGACTTAGAGCTTGGAAATAAAAAAAATCCTCCATAATTTAATTTTGAATTACACGCATTATACGAACACGGGCGTCGCCGGACCTTTTAAGCTAGTTAATTATAATTGCTAATAGATTAAAATAAAATACCAAAAACCAAAACCTTCAATATTAGCAATTTTTAATATTACACAAACACGAATTTTAATGTAATAAGTTTACAGTCTGTCACAAATTTAACAAAATGAAATCTAATTCTAAAAGTTGTTTTTGTATTGTTTATGATTACTAGTGTAATTTGTGACTAATTAACAGTCAGTTCGTTCAATGAACTCTTTTGTTAATGTTCTTTATTGCTCTTCAAGAACCAGGGCATATTTCAATTATTAATTACCTCATTTGTGATAACCCAGTAAAACATTTAAAATGTTTTGTTTGTAGCCTAATTAATTTCTGTTAATTTTTATGTGCTTTCATTAATTACATTTTAATCTAGTAGTTTTGGAGTTTTGTTTAACCAAATCATGATCAAATTTAAGTATTATGTAACAATTATTTGTTACTTCATGTAACAAATAGGCATCTTTGAGGTATCTTGCTCACAAATCATAAATTTCCCGGAATTTATGAATTTTGGGAATATTTCTGGGAACATTTCCTGGGAATATTTCCCCGAGCTTAAGTTCCCGGAAATTTTACATCACTTTGTTGTATGTTTTCGTATATTACTGTAGTCTTTACAACTGTAAGATTGCACCGATACATCTATGTACCTTCCAGAAGGGAAGGAGTTCAAAATCTTCTTACGGTTTACTGATCGAACTATTATAAAGAAGCACATAATATATACGATAAAGCGACTTGAACCTAATAGCAAGATCATAACAAGGGCCTACAAGCAGGGTAAAGCAGATGATCTGCTAACTAATCTAATTTTACCTTGAAGGCTAATATCAACTTACTAATGCATTTATATTTTTATTGTAAACATCGCCTGAGGATTATTACCACGTCTTACTAGATCTAACATGAAGGGCTTAGCTTGAGTGCTACTGAGAATTTCAAACATTAGTAGGCCTATCACATAATCCCAAATTTGTAACTTTTCTAGCTGTTGTCAGGTCTCGTTTTAAAAACGACCACACTGGGCTGGGCACTTTCCAAGGGCGCGGAAAACCTAGAAAATGCGGCAAACGTTTTAGGGGGATTTTTTTGAAATAATATAATAATAATAATTTTATTATATAATAAAATATTATATCCCAAGACTTCTGGGGCGTTATTGGTTTTACAACGATCGCAAAACAACCCTCCCATGCGAACGGATATAACATTAAGTTTGACAGGTTCTAGTTCATTGTCTTGGCAGAGCAGAAATTGTAGATAAGTTTGCGGGAAAGAAATTGAAACAAAAACAAAAAATTATGCCAAATAAATTTAAAAGAATTGCAACAATAAAAGCTGTTAGCTTGAGTTATAGATTTTCATTGTAAAATAGAAATAAGGAAATAAAATGTCTTTTGATCTAAAAATTTTTGTTTTAATATACCATACTGGAAATAGATTTGTCATTAACAATATTAGGTCTAAATATAATTTAGCATTTTTTTAAATTACAAAAGACAAACAATTTCCAAGATTCACTATATTACGTATTATAAATATTTTAGAATAATTAGATTTTAAAATGAAATTAGTATCAAGCAATCATGCATTTTCGCCAAAACGTACCGGTAATTACATTAATTTAAGAAAACATGTTTTAAATTTTTGTTGTGCAGCCTGGTAGTGATTAAAACGTTATTCCTCAGGTTCGCGAGCTACCCCTGGTGATCCCGTAAGGGGATATTCTCAGCGTATTTGTTACTGGGGTGCGCCAGTCCCCTACCTACATAAACCTAAGGACACACACACCCAGTCCTGAACCCGGGAAAGAAAATTTTCACTACTGAAAAATCCCTGAACCGGCCGGGAACCGAACCCGGGCCACCCAGGTGGCTGGCAGTCACGCTACCAACTCACCCACGGCGACGAACGGTAGTGATTACCCAAAATAATAAAATGCTATCGGGATACTATTGGTTGATACTTAGGTTGAACCCAAATCTTAACGCTAAAGCAATAACTTTGGGGTGAGGGTGAAAGTAAAAGAAAAAGAATGTAAGGGGGTTTATCCAAAGATTTTCCCATTATGTAACGTATTTGAAATCGAGGTTACAAGACATAACCATAGTTTTCTGAATAGCACATTGTGCATAATAATTGCTGGTAATTGCTGGTCATTTTCGAAATAATTAATCATTATTATTACGAGCATTAGTTGTATGAAACGAAATATTTTTTGCAAGTTAAAATTTATTAACCCACTGATGCAAAAATGACAAAGAAACCAATTAAGATAAAACAATGACATTCAATAACTTCATTCTACATTTTTTTTCACTTTCCTGGTTTTTACCTCTCCTTTACCTTTATGCGGCTCGCGCAGCCTGGGCCTTACCTGGCCGCGACTTGACGGGAGAGGAATGAACTATGGATCACAACACAGACATACCTTTTTACCAGACAAGGACTGGGAGGGCCTCCCCGGATGGGTGATCAGCCCAATGCCGCGGCCACCTCCGAAACAAGACCAGCACATAGGACGAGACACACCATTCACACACACACTCACTCCGAACAAGGCGAGAATGGGAAGAAGATGATAATGACGGCCAGATGATATCTGGGGACCACAAGGGCCTAAAGCTACCTAACATTTGTCTCACAGGTGAGGGAAAACCCCGGAAAAACCTCACCTAGGTAACTTGTCCGACCAGGAATCGAACCCGGGCCCGCTGCGTGGGAGGAACGAACGGATCCCCTGAGTCTCAGCGGTGGGCATTAGTTGAATCATATAAAATATTTTTTAGAAGCTACAATTTATTAATCCGCTGATGCGAAAATGACTAATAAACCAATTATGATAGAACATTGATTCAATAACTTAATTCTACATATACATATGCATATTAACCTTTGTTCAGGTTCTTTTTATCTTTCCTCTTTTATTTATTATTTTCTTCCTTCCTTTTTCTTTGTTTCTTTCGTTCTATTCCTTATTTCTTCCTTTCGTCGCTGCTTCTTTAATTCATTCTTAGTTTTCCCACTTTCCTTGCACACAGATGGGATGGGTGATGTTAGAGAAACTTCAATCAGTGCCTTGCTCGCTTGAAACCTCTGACAGGGTGTTATTACGAAACCTCTGCTTTCAGAGTTGCTGCTCCCTTCTTTGAACATTAACAATAGGTAGTCCTAAGCTCAGATCCAATGCCAATAACTTTCCTTTATTTTCGTTTATGTCGTAAAATAAGTCTTCAAGATTTTTTCTTCAATTTTACCATGAATTGCCTGCCAATAGTACACAACTTACATAAGACTGTACCATCAGACGATATGGGTTAATAAGGGCCTACGTTAATAGCAGAACAATCGGAATGAACAATTGCATGAAGTAGGCCTATTTATGAAAGCGAAAGTAGATGAAACATACAATGCCATTATTTTTACATAAAATCATTTATATAAACGTATTGAAACAACTAGAAAACAATTCAGAACAACAATTCCCAGATCCAATAGGCTACCAATGTTATTAAGTGTCAGAATGGTACTTTCTGAGATGGTGTGGTGGACGGGAAAATGTCTGTCCGTGTGTCTGTACGCGCGATAACTCAAATACGCTTTGTCGGATTTTCATGAAATTTGGTATACGTATTTACAACGTTTATAGAAAGAAGCCTGTTAATTTTGCACCAAATCGGTTGACCTTTACCGGAGTAATGCCCAATTCAGTGCCTATTTCGGTAATATAATAGAAATAATTTATCAAATACAAAACGGTTCTCACGATAACATATTCTTTAACAGTGTTCATATACGGCTTTGGAAGTTTCAATACAGTTAGCTTTGACAAATAACACTACCTACATATTTCTTCACATATACTTATCAAACTAGACCTTTGCTCCTTCTTAAGCCCTGCTTAATGAATCGATCTGGAGCTTAACTCGGAAATCGATTAAAAAAATAACTCATTTTCTGCATATCATAATTGCAAATATCACTGATTAAACAAAAGGATTCTGGCACTTAGTTACATCAGTTTACATGATTTTATTTCATTTGTGTTTATATGGTACAATAGGTATAAGTATATAAGTTCTTCACTTCAGCTTTATATTTAGAAATTATTGTAAATAAAGAATTATTGATAAAGGCAGCAATAATTTTCAGATATAATCCATATTTCTTATCCCTACATTTATAAACATACCACATCGTCCTGAAGCTTCTGTTTCCCTCACTCCTTCCTTATCCCTTACGTACCGTACACTTAAACCTCGTAAATCACACCATACCCCAAGCCACCCCTTAAAACACATACCAAAATTCACCCTTCCCAACAATAAACTGATGGCAACAGTCTACTAACGTAGCATACTTCCAAACGTTCAAGCCCAGGTTTTATTTATTATCCTTTATTTTTATGTAAATCATGGGGGAAGGTAGTCCAGAGAGAATAGCGCCTTCTCTTATCTTCAGTTGTTTGCTTTTTGTTTGGTTTCATATGGGTTTTTGTTTATAGTAGATGGCTTAGATGGAAGGAAGAATCTTCTATATCCGATGGCACGGTTTCAACGTAGCCAATGTATCACCTGAAGAGAGACGCAGAAGATGTCATGCGCGACTCAGGGAGAGACTTAACATCTGAATTGAAAAGTTTTTTGCTTCATAGAAATCCCGATGAATATAAATTTAAGTTTTTTTGTCCAGTAATAAAATATCCTATGCTTTACGTAAGTATTGTACGTGTGACGTATTTTAATTAAATGCTATGTTAACCCAAGTGGCTTTTCCCGTCCCGTGATAATTTCCCTTGTTTAAAATTCACTTTCCTTCAAATTGAATTGAGATGTCAACTTGAAACTTCTATAGATTATAATTGGTAGGGCAAGGCATTTAATTACCATAAAATAGTGAAAAAATGCAAAATAAAAAAATGTATTTATGACCTAAAATAGTGAAAAAATGACCAATAAATTTACCATTATTACTTATAATTTTTAAGTAACTTAGTGTATTGCTAAAAAAACCATTTATGACAGCGTGTTATATATGAATTTGCATTATATAACACACTTATTTTGTTACTAAGGAAATAAGTAGATTTATGCTACTTGGACACCCTTAGCGAAAAAGAAATTCTTTCTGAACTGGAATCCCAATGGAATTGCTCCTAGCAAACATGTGTCATTTAAAACGAAAGAAAAAAATATTTATTGCTACAAGACAAACTGCTTTGGTGTTTACAATAAACCTGAATTAAAATGAACTAAGAACCCTTGGCGGATATTCTCAAATAAAACCGATTGTCTGTGGCTGAAAGTAACGAATTGTACATGGAAAAGCTCTTCTCTACCTCCATATGATCTAAAAATTCCGAAAATTACATAAAAATTCCGAAAATTACCTAAGAATGCCAAAAATTACCTAAAAAAGTCAGAAATGACCTATAACTTCCCAAAAAATGGCCTATCTCTCAAAAATGACGAAAAATGCAAAATAAAGCAAAATAAAGCAAAATAATGCAAAAAAAATTGCCCTTCGTTGATCAATTATTTCACAATACACATTTATATATATTCGAGCTATCTTTTAACTTTCACATAAAAAAGATGCAAAATAATCAAATGCCTTGCCCTAATAATTATAATACTTCTGTGTGTATACATAATTTACATATATATTGAATATATTATATATATCATGCAATTCAGAATCTGTAATCTTCTCGTCTTCCGTCCAGAAACCTAAAAATAAAAATTTATAAGACAATTATCCTGCCGGTTGTATCACATGGATGTGAGACATGGTCGCTTAAGTTACTCTTCGGGAAGAACATAATCTGAGAGTGTTCGAAAACAGGGGGCTTAGGAAAATATTTGGGCCTAAAAGAGATGAAAATGGGGACTCGAGGAAATTGTGTGGGAGGATAATATTATGATAGATATAAGGGATAAGGATTTGCGAGGGATGGTTGGATGGAGTTAGCACAGAATAGGGTTGATTAGCGGACTCAGGTAAGCGCGGCAATGAACCTTTGGGTTCCATAAAATAGATAATATTCTTTTAGGTTGCTCAGGAATTGTCTATTGCCATTGACTAAGTAAGTAATATACAGTATTATATACTGTATATATATTAAAATATTATACATTGTATAGATGTAGCTGCGTTGCTTAACGCTTAATGGCCATATTAATAATAGGTCTAGTAGTAATAACAATAATAATAAAATAATAATAATAATAATAGTAATAATAATAATAATAATAATACCTACTGTTCTCCAAAGCAAAGAATTTCCCTGTGAGGAATGCAAGGAATGTGACCGTTGCGCCGGCGACCAATAAGAATTTGCCTAGCCACCTGTGATGGTAGTCATGGTACCCCTCACTTCCTCCTTCTCCACCGGAGCAATAGGCCTATATCGCCTCTTGCCCCTCTAATCACCAGGGAAGTACTCTGCTTTGGACTACAGTAATTACTAATTGCAAAAGACAATTCCTAAGCGAACCACATGATTATTATCTGTTCAATGCAACCCGATGGTAATTCTCGCCCTTACATGAGCCCACCATTCAACCCTATTCTGTACTAACTCCGTCTTTCGAAAATCCTATTTCCCTTATTGTATTTTAATATTCTCCTCCCACATAGTCTAGGTCCTCCAAGTGGTCTTTTACTGGTAATTTTTAAATTATAAATTTCACCCAGCAGATATGATTACGTTCTATGTCTGCAAAAATAGATGTATCAGACGTAGGGTGGCCAGATGTCCGGCTTTTGACCGGACTGTAAGGCTTTTGGCTAAGCAGTCCTCCATCCTGCATGGCTTTATGCCGGACGTTGATTTGTCCCCCTTTTCGAGACTGTTCGATTGGTAAAGCGTATTAATAAAATTTGTATTTTCCCGTACGTTCCTGCCAAAGAATCTATGCACGCTTGTCCATACGATGATAGCGAACTATCATTTGTTTGGTACAGTGCGTGGCGTTTCCCGTACTGTTGATTGTTGTTCAAGTCTTCATTCATTGCATTGTACATTCATAAATAGAGAGGAAAATCCCTTTTTGCAGTGTAAAATCATTTATTTTATATAAATGCAGTTATTAAGTAAAATTAGTCAGGGTTATACCATGTAATATCTGCTGTCCAGCCGTCCATGCCCGAAGTTTTTACTATGCTAGATTACCGAAGATGTGTGTCCTCCTTTCTGACATTTTAGAAATGGCCACCATAATCAGACGGTAAAGGCTTTGATATAATGATGCATATAGGCGTTAAGTAGCCAATGACACAAGTTGGCTATATGTTTCTGCACAGGGTATACTGTAGGACATGATACCATGAACAAGAAATGTATGAGACGACAATAACTAAGCCGCATAGACTATCTTCAGATGTTTATAATTGAGAATTCTAGATGAACGAAACATTCCTATGTTTCAAAATAATATCCATGACTTCTTTCCAATTTATTAAGGGGGGACATACAGCTTTCGGTGAAATTCATAGGTGAGAAATAGGTGAATTTCATTATTTGTTTTTTCCTCAGCAATGAATTGCTCTACAACTTTGGAATCTGATATACTCTTTATTGACTACTTCTACATTGCATACTATTTTCAAAATTAATCAAACTGTTATAGTTATAGGTAACTGTGGTTACAAAATGGCTGTCACGTTTCGTGCATTAAAATGTCGTTTCCGTGATAATTTCTAGAAATAGCAGTATTTTTGAGTGATTATTTTTTTCTATCTATATGCAAACACCATATGAACATCAGCTACAATCTTTGGAATATCTACAGTAGTATTTTAAAAAAAAAATATATTTTTTTAAATTTTCTTTTTCATGAAAAAAGTTTATATTTTAAAATAAACTGCTAACGTTAAACGAATGATTGTAGATAGTGTTGTTCATATGATATTAACAAATACACAGAAAAATAATCACTCAGAAATACTGATATTTTTGGAAGTTAAGGAAACGGTATTTCAGTGCATGAAACGTGGCTGCCATTTGGAAACGATAATTACCCATATCTGTAACAGTTTTATTATTTTTGAAAAGAATATGCAATTGCAGATGTAGTCAGCAAATAGTATATCAGATTGCAAGATTGTAGAGCAATTCATTGCTGAGGAAAAAAAATAATGAAGTTCACCTATTTCTCGCCTAAGAATTTCACTGAAAGCTGTATATCCCCCCTTAATGTAATACTCTCCTTCAAGATGTCTGTAGGCTACTTTAATTTATTTAATTACTGCTATTATTTAATTGGGGATAATTTTGAGGGTCCTTCGTAAGACTGAATATAAATACTTTCAGTTTCTTCATTCAGACTTGTTCAAGAAACTGTAACAATCTGTATTTACATATACTATTTTCCATATTAGTATTATTAAGTGCCAGAATGGTACATGTACATGGGATAAAGCCTATTGATTTTGGACCAAATCAGTTGACCGGTACCGGAATAATGCAAATCAGTTCTCATCACAACATGTTGTTTTATAGTGTTCATATAGGCTTTGGAAGTTGCCATACAGTTAGCTTTGACAAATAGCACTACCCACAAATTCATTCACATATGGTTATCAAAATTTTTACCTTCGTTCTTCCACAATCCCTGCTTAATGAATCGATCTGGAGCTTAACTCGGAAATCTATTACAAAAGTAAATTATTTTCTGCATATCATAACTGCAATTATCACTGATTAAACAAAAGAATTCTGGCACTTTGTTATATCAGTTTATCTGATTTTATTATTTTGTTATTATAATTGTTAATTTTTGCATATTTTGCATGGTTTAAATGCATATAAGTCACCTTGCTTTTTAGGATATTTGGGTTTACCAGTAGGATCTTGTATAATATGAAATGATTATATTCATGTACAGAGCTCGCCTGAAATCTGAAAGCTTCGAAACATGCCGTTGGCAGTGCGCATGCGTGGAGTGCTAAAGTCCACCGTGAAAATATAATCCACGGCCCCACGTAGATACTAGTGTGATATAGTCATATGTTTTCATCTCAGCACGTTTCGCTTGCATTCAAATTACCACTACAATTCAAACTACATGTCGTGTGCTATCCTTAAAAATTTTACTTTAAGGCTCCATGTTATCATATCTGTATAACATATACCATACAATGGTACTGGTACCAAAATGTCTAACTTATGATTAGGGCCCGGATTTGAAGGTTTTTAATCTAGTTTTTCCCCAGCTTCCTAATTAGAACATTTTAACGTATTTTTCCGTTTCAAACTCTTAGATTCCGAATATATGAATCTTAAAGAACCAAAAAAGGGCTAAATCGGATTAAAGGGCCTAAAAGGGGCTAAAGAGGACTCTTGCTGGAAAACACGATTTTTAAATAGATTTTCGAATTGTTAATGCAAATGATAATAAAATTTATTTTCACATATTTAATATGTGAATTTGTCCATTTTAAGAAAAGTAATTAACATAAATTGTCTTTGTAACTCGTTAATGTGCCGCTTGCCGTCGCAGGAAATGAAAGTAATACTTTGAAATCTGCAAGTCGTTTCAACTTTTAAACAAGAAGTTGCCGACCGACGACAGAGAAGAATCGGAGGGTCTGTGTCAAAAAATTATAATACAATTTTCGGTGTTAATATTAGTGTTTTATTAAGAGGCTAAAATAGTTTGTTTAAAACCTAAAAAGGGCTATTCCACGGAAATAAAAGGCTAAAATACCTTTTATAAAAGCCAAAATCCGGGTCCTACTTATGATTTACTGACGAAGTGAAACTTTTTAAGAGCGATATTCTAATAGCAAAACTAGCTAGACCTTCTATAAATTATTCTTCAAGTTAAAGATACGAATTTATGGTTTACTAGCTTAAAAGACCCGGCGTCGCCCGGGTTTTGTATTTTGTAATTGGAAATTAGCTTATGAAGGATTTTCAATTTTAAATTCTAGGTCCTTATATAGGCATTTATAATTTGAAATAGGAAGAACGACTTATTACACTCAAACTATTCCCTCAGAAAACGCTTGATATAGTTTTTTATGGCTCATAGAGGATCTAGAATTTTGCATCCCATCGCTTGTACAGTGCACAGCAAGCCTGGTAGAGGTTTAAATAAGAAGAAACAGAAATTCCTGTAACATAAAATTGTAATATCGAGGCGGGAAATTTCCCACTCTTATGTTACCATAAAGCATTATCACTTTCATACTTTTCTCTCCAAAAACCTGCGATATAATATAATAATATACACATTACCATACCTCGTTTTGTTTTCTCTATGTCCAGGGTAGAGAAAGTTATATGATTCCATTATTTTAGTGGATTTCATTCTGTAATATTTATTTATAACATGAATTATTTTGATAACTTCTCTTATTTGTCAAAAGTGCATTTCATGTGTTTTTTCCAAGCCCACCTGATACCATTTGGCAACAATATATTCTGTGATTTGGAATTGATAATTCTATGTAAAAAGGGATTAAATATTTTCAAAAAACATTTAATTTTTGGCATTTAGAATCAGAATTTTTCAAAATCCTTTCTTAGTGAGCACCTACATTATGAAACGAAGGTACTGTCAAAATTCCAAGTCTCTACCTGTTATAGTTTAGGCTGTACGTTGATTCCTGTCAGTCAGGACAAAGCCTTTTATATATAGAGAGAAGATTACCTTGACTTCTTCGATATTAAATGCAAGTACGCCATTGTTGCTCGGACTGCACAGCTCACAATTTAAGTCGTTTTATCGACACTGAAAAACGTTCTCAGTTCTCGGAACAGAGTCTTCAAATAATGAAAATATGTAAATGAGTTGAAGGGAAATAGAAGAGCAATGACGCCGTTCTGCTATGCAACCTCCCAAACATCACCACTGCACAGTACATATTGCATTCCCCTTACTGGAAAGTTGGTGGTGATCTGTAACTTGACGCCTGTATGCAAGACACCTTCATGGCCCAAATAATTCGTTTATGAACATTATGATTTTGCGCTTGAACAGAAGTAAACATTTTTGAGTTGCAAATATTATTATTATTGCAGTAATTTTTGTACAAAAGATGACACAGCCCCTAAAGAGTTAATTATTGCAATAATATAACTTGAACACGCTGAAAATCAAGTTTTCTGTGTAATTCTGTAATCCTGATTTCCATACTTAAACTAACATACGGATTAGTTGATCCGAATAAGCTTAAAACTGAAATTTAATTTTTTTCACTGTAGCGATTCTAATAGAATATAACTATTAGCAATTTTAAAAGCAATTGAATGGTGCAATATACATAATAGCCGAGCAAGAATATTCAGCGATTCACAAACCGCGCTTCTCTCTATTAAAAACAAATATAATCTACACAACATTGCAGTCAACATCAGAAGTAAACTACGTAAATCCGAACACATATGCCTTACCTGGATACGAGGCCACTCCGGTACTGAAGGCAACGAGAGAGCAGACGAACTCGCCAAAACAGCTGCAGAATCAACGGCAGCCCCATCATACACCCTATGTCCAATCTCTCACCTCAAAATGAAACTTCGAGAAGAGGGTATCCACAGATGGAACAACATATGGAAATCAACCACTTGCGGAAGGACTATCAAAGAACTCTTTTTTCCCAATGTTTCTGACCGTCTAAAAAGTACACTCATGAAACCAAACTTTATTCTGACACAATTTCTATCCGGCCACGGAAAATTTGGCGAGTACTTCCAAAGATTTCATATCAAGCCAGACAGCAATACATACAAGTGCATATGTGGTGACCGTCTTCAGAATGCCAAACATCTGATGTTCACTTGCTCAGTTTTTCAAACAAAAAGATTAGAACTTTAACTACATTTAGACAAGTGCAGTGCAAATTTTCAATTTCCGCTTAACGGAGAAATTTTCAATAGAAAATGTTGTTATTTGTCATTCACAGCTTTTTTAGAATATGTGTTTAAGAGACTATGAATGTATCTTCCTGAACTTTAAATCTATACAGGAAACCTCAATTGACTAAATATAGCCCTAACATACTTAATTATAAACTAGGGCTCACTCAATGGAGATAAAATAAATAAATAATAAATAGAATATAATATATTCCAGCTTTCGATGCTGGAAAATAGGTGAAGTTCCATTATATTTTTTCTCAGCAATGAATTGTTCTGTAGCCTTGAAATATAGCGTGCTCTATATTGACTAGTTCTACAATTGCATACTATTTTCAGAATTAATTTATCTTATACAGTTAATGGGTAATTATCATTACAAAATGGTAGCCAAATTTTGTGCACTGAAGGGCCGTTTCCCTGATAACTTAAACATTTCTTAAAATATTGCAGTGAAATTTTACATGAAAATATATTTGATATTAGTAAACAACACTATCTAGAATCATTGATGTAACTTTAAGAGTTTATTTTAAAAATACATTTCTGATGTAAAAGTTTCTAAAAATTTAACAAGTGAGGAATTATTTTTTAAAAATATTTATACTGCAGATAATGCAAAGATCCTAGATTATGTTGTTCATATGATATTTACAAATAGATAGAAAAAGAATCACTCAGAAATATTGGTATTTATGAAAATTATCAGGGAAACGGCACTTCAAGTTTACATTCTACAGATTTAACAGAAAAAATAGATTGTAGTTAGTGAAAGAAGAATAAATTGAGAATTTACATAATTCGTAGAATAATATTTGATTCCATAACTAGGAACTCCAAGATTTGATGTTTGTGGCAAGTTTGATCCTCAGTCTACTTTGTAACACTGAATCTCAAACAGAAGTAATCTGCAGTGGTTTCTGCAACTTTGAATTCCAAGTATTTGCCAAGTATCAAACTACTTAGCTGGCTCGGGCGTATCATCAGTATGCTCAAGCAGGCTTTAATAAGCACTTGATAAACAGTCTCAGCATAAAACGTAACAACTGGTATTGCAAGAAAACTCTAAGGAAATCGTCTATCTGTGACCCTATCATGTGACTGAATGCACAGCATGAGTATATTTTCCAAGCATTAAATAACTTTTACTTATTGAAGAAAAATATGCACGTAAAAATAAAACAAAGAACTTTTTTTGGAATTTTTCCATCCGTTACAGGCTAAAAGCTATAAGTGTGCAAAATTTCAAGTTTCTAGCTCAACTGGAAGTGGGTCGACATTTATGCCAGTGATCAGTGTGGTATTGTCCATGGGCAGAGTACAGAAAGTTATGTGATGTATCACACCCGATATTCATTTACGTGGATTTCACTCTCCATTATTTTTTTACGGAAACGACTTCTATCGCTAACATGTCTAATGGGGTCGGAGCAGGTTTTCTCAGGGTTCTCCTGTTTTCCCTGCCATATTTTATTCCATCGTTGCTCCATTCATCATAGTATATCATTTGGTTGCAATAAAGAATTATTATTATTTGTCAAAGCCAATGTATTGCAACTTTCAAATCCTTAAGTGAACACTGCAAACAATACTTTTGTCATGAGAACTGATCAGAGACTTGAAAGCTGCGTCCGACATTTTAAGTTTTTAAGGGTAGAAAATAAATAATTGAGCTTTTTGGAACTTTTCCATCGGTTACAAGCTAAAAGCTATAAGTGTGCCAAATTTCGAGTTTCTAGCTCGTCTGGAAGTGTGTAAACATTAATGTCGGTAAGTCATTCGGTATGTGGCTTTATAATAAAGGGATACATACACATATTTAAACCGTCAAATGCCTCACATATTCAGATGTTCCCTTGTTATATTTTAAAGAAAAATTATAAATCTCTTCATAATGGCAATATTTAAACACAATTCACCATTAGATGTAAATCATATTTTCATAAGTTAATAATTTGTATATTATTTATCTAGGTCGGTTTTTTATATTAATAAAAAATATATTTTATTAATGTATGTTAATACGGCAGACTGTATTTTTATGAATAGTTCAAAAATTAATAAAATAATAGTAATAATGTATATATATATATATCATGATAGTCAAAACTGTGATCATTATCTCAAACAAACTGAAATTTATAAGCCTCTGAATTTTCAATTTTACAATTTTACAGGGCCACGATTTTTAGGTTAGTTTTTTAAACATACTAGAATAGTTTTATCTTAGTTTTTGACCATTCTCAGGTTTTTTAAGTTTCACTTAAGTACGAAAAAAATTTATTTATTTTATTTTTACTTACAACTTTCATGGTCTGAACCACAATATTTACGAACATTCTTTGATTAGTTTTCCACAGTTAACAGAAATGAATTAATTTTAGAATTATTCGTTTCCTCTCCAACACCATCTCATAGACTCAGAAAAGAACATTTTTCAATCAATCTTCCAACTGTTATAATACTTCACTTTCAGCATCTTCCTTGAGCAAACACAGTGAATAAACTACAAGTCTAAGCTTCTTAAGAATGTTTTTAATTCACTTCTAAAGAAACCAAGGATTTTGGTTTACTAACGATTTCCTTTACCGGGACAATGAAGATACAAAATGGCAAAACTACAAAATGCAATGCTATATTTTCTCTTACAAATGTAGGCCTACTGGTAACAATGAGAAAGTTTTAAAGTATAGGCAGCTATTTCAAAAGTAATTTAGTAAAGTATTTTATGTTATTTTAATTAAAAAACAATTTTAGCCATTTTTAGGTTTTATGAGATTGGACTATGTGACTGTCATAACAACGGAACGGATAACTATGTTAAAACATCACACTCAGCTAGCAAGGAACAAAATAGTTCAAAACCTAAGAATCCGGGCCCTATTCACCACGTAACATTGAAATACAATCATATTAGGAAGTGTTTTATTCATAACGTCTCTCAATAAGTTTACACCGAGCGGTTTGGCCAAGATGTTAACGTCTTGGGCTTGCATTCGGGAGGTCCCAGGTTCAAATTCCGTGGCCGGCCAATTTGACATGGTTTTTTTCATGGTTTCCCCAGTCGTAAAGGCAAATAGCGAATAGGACATTTACATACATGAATCATCCTTACAATTTCATCCTGTATTATATCCATTTAAATTAATATCAGTTGAAATTCATTCCATAAAATACACTAACAATAGAAACAATTGACAAGCAATTCCAATATGGTATCATTGGCTGGGGGGGGGGAAGTGGCACATCTGTATTGACTCCTTTGATTCTAATACAGAAGAGAATTATAAAAATTTGTTTAAAAAAGCCTATAGAATATCCAACAGAATTGATATTTCCTGAATTTAATGTGATGACTATAGAACAAATTTATAAGCTCACACTTTTAAAATACTTTCAAAAATACCGCAACGTACATGTATCGGATCCTCATAACTACAATACTAGAAGAAATAAAACATTGCCTTTAATAGAACCAAAATACTTCACCTCTTCTGGCTCTAAACATGGCATTTATTATGGTCCAAGACTCTATAACTCTATAATTAGGTCACATCCAGAAATAGTACATATGAACAACAAAAAATTCAATAAGTTTATCAAAAATCTTATTTCATAGTTCAAAAGTTACTTCACTCTGTACTTAGTAGACAATTAAGGAACGATTTTATTTGTAATAACTCAGGGTTTCAATTTTTGTTCTTACTACTTTTCCTTTTTTCTTTTTACTTTTCTGTTCTTTCTTTATTATTATTATTTTTTAGGTTTTGATTTAATTATATTTTCTTTATGTATTTTGTATATGTATAATGGCTGAACTGTGCCCGAGCACGAGCGCTTGCTCATTCGGGTGGTCTTGTTTTGTTTTGTATAAATATTTTGTATAAATATAAATAAATAAATAAATAAATAAATAAATAATAGTTCGATGGCCTACCCTACTTTTTTAGACACAGATCCCGAACTCCTGATCTGACCCCGTAGCTAAAGAGAGTATAAACACAGCTGTATTAAGGTATTTGTAGCCTACACCCAAAACATTCTGAAAAATTGCATTTTTCGAAAACGACATATTTAGATATACAGTTATTTTCACTTTAATTTCGTATACTCTGGCTGATAGTTCCTTAGATAGAGCCTTTAGCTAACAAGCTTCATTTTGCCATGCCACTGAGCTATCTATCAAATTTCAGTATTTTTATTATTCCCTCTCTGATAGAAATTCTCATATTGACTGTCAGTTTTCACTAAACACTAGTAAGTAAGTGGAGCCATGCTGGGGTAAGAATGAACTGTTTAAACATCGTATTTTCATGTTTATCCCTACATTGGGTTTTCTATGCGTTTCGATACAAGGTTTGCTTTCTTCTCAGTTTCACGTAAGTAGGAAATCGCTCAGTATTCAATGGTTTCATACATAATTCTTCTATAAATCAACATATCAAAGTGATTTTGGTGTCGTTTTGAAGCTTAAAATATCCTCTAGTGCTTAACATTGAGAATATTTTTATATATATGAATATTCTACTGTGTTCTAGATTGTTGTTTATAATGATGTGAACAAAAAAATATTTTCAGTTTATATAAATCTATGTAACAATTTAAAATCTTAAGTGAACAAAAAACCCTAAATATCAAGCACTAGAGAATTATTGTGAGTACAAATTAGTGATGTTTTTGTGCTTCTATCTTCCATAGTTTTGAAGTAATCGTGTTTCAAATTTATAATCTAAATTTTTAAGAAAACAGTTTTATAAACAAATTATGAATAATTACGAAACATTTTTCTATACATATATCATTATTATTATGTATTATATTTATTATGTATATATATACATATATATAACTGAAAGCCCTGATGATTAAAAATAAAATTTTCATACCTAAAGGTATACAGCTACCTTAAAAAAATTAATAATTTTAAGATATTTTATCAGTTTAACATATGAAACTTACTTTTATTCATTTCGTCATTATGATACATGTTTTCATTATATTTTATTTGAATTCTAGCTTGCCGATATTTTCTCCTTCATTTTTCTCGTATTTATCTATTGATTATGCTCATTTTAATTGCATAAAACTTTGTTTATCATTCCGGTATATTTTACTGTTCATCTTCCATCCATTATTTTTTTCCTTGTTTGAAATAACAACATGATCATTACAGATTCTTGTAAAGCGACCCAACTTTTTGTTCTGCCTATACCCAAGTCATAAAGTAGGCCTATATTGCGTCATATGACGACAGGCTAAGATACTCCCCCTCGACCACCAACACATGATGAAAATAGTTCGCTATTTCTTTATTAAAACGTTTCGAACGTAAGCCGGGAAGCGTCCTTTAGCACTTCGGTTGGAACGTGGAATGGCCATTTCATTTTATAATATAGAATACCCTGGGAGATGCAGAATTCAGCGCTCGATGGTTATGGTCGTTTTCAAGTCAATAGACGGACAGGGCAATTATATAAAATAGAACGTACGTGCTATGAATGCAGTAGATTCAAACCCCATAAGACGGCAACTCCATGTTAAACTGGTAGTTTCGTCATTTAGTCATTCAACATAGAAAGAAATTCTTCATTGCAACCAATACTCACAACAATTTTGTACTAATATACCCAATATATATATATATATATAGTATAATGAACGGAGCTCGGGTGGAATGATATATGGCAGGAGAAACAGGAGCACCCCGAGGAAACCTGCCCCGACCCCAATTTGTCCACCACAAATTCCACATGAATCCACTGATATGCGGTCCCGGGTCCCAGCGGTGGAAGGCGAGCGATCTAGCCACCCAGCCATGGGGGCGGCCTTAGACATTCAATACAGAAACGGCTTAGACTTCGAACTCAGTAAGTTCTAAAATTGATCACTGAACTATATCTAATTATACAATAGTTATAATAAAACTTTCAGCAATGCAACTAAAAGACCTATATCATTGTATTACCTATAATATTGTATTACCTTGTACCTTTGTATTGTAAAAAGGACATGTTCTAACCTTTTATACATAATATTCTGTCATACTTCTCCAAATTTTGTATAGTTTTAAGTAATTATTTAGTATAAGTTTTTCTCATATATAGAACTGAACCACCCCCGAACACAAGCTCTGCTTCTTCGGGTGGTGTATCAACTTTTTATGTATATTTATCGTGTAATTTGAAACAATAAATTGTAAATTGTAATTGGAAACTTAGACTAATCTTATAAGGAAGACTATTCCACTAATACTCCGCGTGTTTGATATTTATTTATTTACTTATTTATTTAACCTGGAGGAGTTAAGGCCATAAGGCCTTCTCTACCACTCAGCCTGGGCAAAAACATGAAATACATAATAATAATAGTAATAATAATAATAAAAATAAATGAAAAACAAGAAATGATATACCTGAATACAAGAAACGTACATTAAATACTAAGACAAAAATTTAGACATAAAGTACTTGGATAATACATATTACCAATAACCCATATTGACCAATAACGTTTAGCATTTCCTCGGATATAGACCAAGCACAATCGTTTATCTTATAATAGTAGTAAGTACAACCGCATTTCAGAAAACTTAGTCTTTTTCCTTTTGTGTTTTCAATGATTGAATTACTAATAGATACTATTAATTTTAGGGACTGAAGATGACATAATTATTGTCGAAATGCATATCCAAGATATATACCGCCATTAACGACAAAAAGGCCGAATCTGATAAGAATTTGTGGGTTGTGCAACAAAAACGCTATAAAATCATCTGCTTACAAGAAAGGAAATAAGTGTAAATTGCAATAAGACTTGTAACGAAACAAACAGGTATTTTATAATTTTAGACTGGTACAACAAATAAACGCTATATATCATCTGCTTACAATGAGAAAATAAGTGTTAACTACAATAAGACTTGTACGAAACAAACAGATATTTTTATAATTTGAGACTTGAGTAAAAAGAAAATTACTCTCAAATTTGAATGCATATACAGTTTTTATAGACAAGAGTAACTCAAAATAATTGTAAATAGGACAAGTATACTGAAATAATTTAAATCTTTTAACCTAACGTAATATATTAACTGGAGAGAATTGTAATTGTACCACTATTGCATTGTATTATTGTATTTATTGTAATTGTACTCAATACAGTATATAAATTTTAGAGATCATTTTTAAAAATTGAATGAATTATAATTTGAATATTTGACGAGTCTTGTAAGACAAATATTTTTAGAATGACATAATGTCCTTTTATCAATATAAACAATCAAATTTATACTAAGATATTTTTTTTAAACTTTGAATCTAACTCAATAAGTGTAAAAATTTTAAACTACAATTTTGAGTAAAGAACTGATATAATAAATTATGTAAATTTATTAAACTATGTACAAGAATCTATAATAAAATTTGATATATTTACATCACAAATCTTGGCAAATTCGGACTTAGATTCGTTAATGTGGTAAGATAACACTAGTATATAGGCGGTAAACCTTCTAAGGATTGATTTTATACTATACTAGTTGAAATTTAGCTTAGCTTCATAATGAAGTTTATTAATAATTATAATATCCTTCCTCGGATCGTAAGAATGCAATTTTATCTGGTAAAAGTCTGGTCGTTACTGGACACGTAAGGCATCAACGTGCAGTAATTACTACGTCACATGCTGCCAAGCAGAATGAAAACACATTATTTAATACAACATAACTTACTTGGGAATTTAAATAATAAAAATTTTAATTCATGAAAGCACAATTTCGATTCGGTGCAAGCTGTTCGAGTGCTTTTATACCTTTTTGATGTAAGCAACTACCACGACGCCCTCAATCTCGTGATGCGCACTATTGGTAGCATTGGGAACTCGGATCGATTCATTGAATGTGTTCCCTACACAAATCTACATACTTTGAGTAATTTTCACGAAATTTTACACACATACTTACTTCAACCGGTGATGGAAACGTGGGCATTATTAAAATACATGTAAAAAACACCCCTTTTATTTTAATATTAGGTTTGTTTGCAAAGCAGTCAGAAACCAGGAACAAATCGTTCGCGCATGCGTTCTCTCTCCACACGCGTTCGCAAAGCGTGAATCCGTGATTCTGATTTCAATCTTCTGTTCGCAAAGCTCTCACGGACAATTTCTGTACTATAAGCAAAATTTGCAGGCTCTACCATGAATTGTTATCAGAGACATGCGCAGTAACCTATTTTCACGCGCCTGACTCCTCCCTCCAAATCCTTGCTCCAGATTGCATAGGCTTATATGTATGAATAATGGAAGATAATAAAAGTTTCCCAAAATATAGTTTACATTGCCGATGTATATTGCATGTATAACATGTTAAAGGGAAATATATATTTTATTTGCATATCATATCGATTAAACGCAGAAACTATCGATTCCAAATTCTTCTAACCGTTCGCAAAGTGCAAATCACGGGTAAGTTACAGACTGGATATGCGCAGTACAACCAATTCTCAGGCAGTCACGGATTTGCTTTGCGAACAAACCTATTGTACCATTATTTATAAAAAAAATTACACAGAATTCACAAACTGCAATTCACACGGCATACGCAGTCCACATGACAACAGTATTGATTCTAGTGTTCACAGGTAACTTTGGAAGTTGCATAATACTGGGTTTTGATTAGTTGCGTTACCAAAGAATGACTTGTTTAAATTGAGAATGTTTTCTCCTCTAAAAAATTAATTTAAAAGAAAGTTGGACAGTTGTAAAAAAAAAGTTTCAATCATGACTATGCAATAATAGGCATGTTCCAGCAACATTTAGAAACAGTCATAGGCCACTGAATGTTGCATAAATGAATTTCAGAGTATTTTTTGCTAAAATTAATAAGCTATAATAACTAAAAATCATGTAACAATAGTGTAAAAACTTTTTTTTTAACATTACTGCTTTACTAATAGTTTCTTCTTTGATTATAACATATATACTCATAAAAAAACAAAAACAAACTAAAAACTGAAGCGCGCCTCGTACTCGCCTGAAATGTGTTCCGTTAATCCAAGAACCCGTCTCGTCCTCGAGTGCATTAGGAGGGTAAGTCAATAAGTATCCTCACTCTCTTTTTTAAATTTATTGCAAAAACAATAAAAACTTTCAACTACGTCATTTTTCAGCATAGTCCCCTTGCTTCTCAATGCACTTGATCCATCGTGGTACAAGCTTCCTGAGGCCCTCAGAAAAAAAATCTTGAGTGACAAAGGAAAACAGAGTAGACACACAAACAAACACACACACACACACACATACATATATATATATACACACACAGTAGAGTCGCGAAAATCCGAGATTCCGTGCAATCCGAGTTGCAAAAAACAGGAAATTAAATAAAACATATTTTTAAACGTTTAAGGAGATTAAAAAAAAATAAAGTACCTATATCGTTGACAACATACAAAGGAGGCTTGTATATGTAACTTTAATATCTACACATTAAATTGGACTTCGTTTTTCCTTTTATCCGTGTAATCCGAGGTACTATTAACCCCAATTAACTATATATATACACACACACCTCTCCTTCCAATAGGACGATATCTAAGGGCAAGCTTCGGAATTCTATTGTCCTCCATTCTAATAATGTGGTTTTCCCAATTTTTTTTCCCTCGTAAACACAATTTAATGGTGATTTTATTCTTTATCCTTGTAGCATACAATCTTTGTATTGTTGTGATACCCATGTTGATTTTTTTTTAACATTTGAACATTTTTATTAACATTACTTACTTACATTATTATTATTATTACACATTTAGTACAAGTAGAAACAAATAAAACCAAACATACCCCTATAAGAGCAAAGCTCGTGTTTAGGGGTATAGAAGATTAGTATAAATATAATTGTTTTGCGAGATTCTGTCATTCAACTCGAATATATATTTTAATTGCTGCCTTTACCGTTTAATTGCGATTTTTGTCTTTTGGGAGTATCCTTTCAGTGATCTTAGGACCCGTATTTCACTTGATTGTGTTTTGTTTCGGTACTTTGTCTTGTTTACACACTTCTCACTTCCATACATCAGTGTTGGCGCAGCCATAGTCTTATAAAATTTGAATTGACTCTCTTCTCTCACCATACTCTTTAATTTGCAATAATGAATTTCATACCAATAGTGAATATAGACGAAGACTGAAGACGATACAGATTGATGTCGAAATGCATATCCGAATACTGGGACAGGAAAAAAATCGCTGAAAACGAGAAACTAAAAGAAGTCAATACAACAGAATACAACAGCAGACTAAAAACAAAACCATAATATTACGACTGCCAGTGTGAACATTGTTTTATAGAGTGTACTTCAATGACAACAAAATCATGTAATTTTAACTTTTAATGTGTAGAGTTTAATTATTGAATTATTGATAAAAAGTGTTATATTGCTTTTAAATTAACCTGACTGGTCACATATGAGGAAATATTACAATTCAATTTGTATGTTATGCTTTTAGATTAATGTAACTGGTACATGTGTACTTTTTTATTATTTTAATCTTTTATTGTACTGACATTCTGAACACAATATATATTGTATAAAATCGCCAATTGTTTGTATAAATGTTTTAGGATGCACTTTAGTATAACATAATTAATAAATACAATTTAATTTTGTTTTACAATATACTTGCACTATTTGATACATATAGATCTCGGTTTTTGACACTAATTCCTTGTCTAGTTTTTGTACTAGTGGTTTATAGGCGGATTATTACTTCATTTATTATTTTTACCCTTTAATGTTCGCCGAATTGTTCCACACATATCGGCCTAAATTGAAATTGGTAAACATTCTTTTTCACTTCGTCAAGGTCGTTAAAAGATAAATCAGAACCAAGTGAATTCAATAATAATGTTCAGTATTCGTTCCATTTCTCACATTTGGGAATATGACGGCCCCATTAGCTGGCTGGATTTATGGGTAAAACTTGGGTTTGGATTACAGTTGGGAGTTTGCATTATATACTACAGTAGAGCCTCGATTATCCGAAGTAATGTGGACCGAGGGTACCTCGGATAAGCGAAAACTCGGATAACAAGGACTCTGTCAAAAATTGAGAGGGAAACGTTTGGTAAACTGGTGAAATGAATGAAAACGTGGTCGAAGATGTGAAAAAAGGCTTCTACTGTATTATCAAATGAAAAACTAACGTAAAAATAAAATTAAAATACAAATACAAAATAGTAAAAAGACATACGGTTTAACTCATCTATCGCAAACCGAACTTCCGAACTTTTTTACTACCTCGGTTAACCCGGAACTCGGTTAGTCGGGGCTCGGATAACCGAGGCTCTACTGATATTCAATAATAATGTTCAGTATTCGTTACATTTCTCACAGCTGGGAATATGACGGCCCCATTAGCTGGCTGGATTTATGGGTAAAACTTGGGTTTGGATTACAGTTGGGAGTTTGCATTATATACTATATATATATATATATATATATATATATATATATATATATATATTCAATAATAATGTTCAGTATTCGTTCCATTTCTCACAGCTGGGAATATGACGGCCCCTTTAGCTGGCTGGATTTATGGGTAAAACTTGGGTTTGGATTACAGTTGGGAGTTTGCATTATATACTATATATATATATATATATATATATATTCAATAATAATGTTCAGTATTCGTTCCATTTCTCACAGCTGGGAATATGACGGCCCCATTAGCTGGCTGGATTTATGGGTAAAACTTGGGTTTGGATTACAGTTGGGAGTTTGCATTATATACTATATATATATATATATATATATTCAATAATAATGTTCAGTATTCGTTCCATTTCTCACAGCTGGGAATATGACGGCCCCATTAGCTGGCTGGATTTATGGGTAAAACTTGGGTTTGGATTACAGTTGGGAGATTGCATTATATACTATATATATATATATATATATATATATATTCAATAATAATGTTCAGTATTCGTTCCATTTCTCACAGCTGGGAATATGACGGCCCCATTAGCTGGCTGGATTTATGGGTAAAACTTGGGTTTGGATTACAGTTGGGAGTTTGCATTATATACTATATATATATATATATAAAATTGAAACCTTATCTGGTGAAGTTCAAGAATGGTCCAAAGCTAACAAATTAAGCCTTAATGTCGACAAAACAATTGACATAACATTTAGTTACAATTATGCTATAAATTCTCAGATTCCTCCGGTTAAGTTTCTTGGCATTCACCTTGATTCTGATCTCGGGTGGCACACTCACACTGCTAACATTGCATCTAAAATAAGTCAAGGCATTTTTATGTTAAGAACTCTAAAAAATAGTTTATGTAAAGAATCTCTCTTAAACGTCTATTATGCCCACGTTAACTCTCACCTAAATTACGGTGTTATGCTTTGGGGGAACCATACATCCTCCGATAAACTTTTCATCTTACAAAAAAGAGCCATTAGAACTATATGTGGAGTCTCGTCGTCAACGCACTGTAAACCACTGTTTATCAGACTTGGCGTTTTGACTCTTCCAGCTATGTTTGTTTTTAATTGCCTTCTCTATGTATGTAAACATTTGGAAGTATTTACTAAATGCGCTGAAATCCATACCTATGATACACGCAATAGAGGTAACATATATATCCAAAAATGTAAATATTCCAGAACATTCAATAGTTTCGAAAATATTTCTCTTAATTTATATAACAGCCTACCTGCAAATGTAAGACAAATGGCTTACTGTGTGTTTAAGAGAACTTTAAAATTCCAGCTGAAAAGAAATCCATTGTACAGCATCCAGGAATTTTATTCTATACATTGGTTGTAAGCTTTTATTGTTTGACGTTGCTATACATTTTTTTAATGTCCTGGCAAAAATAAATCTATATCTATATCTATATCTATATATTCAATAATAATGTTCAGTATTCGTTCCATTTCTCACAGCTGGGAATATGACGGCCCCATTAGCTGGCTGGATTTATGGGTAAAACTTGGGTTTGGATTACAGTTGGGAGTTTGCATTATATACTATATATATATATATATATATATATATATATATATATATATATATATATATTCAATAATAATGTTCAGTATTCGTTCCATTTCTCACAGCTGGGAATATGACGGCCCCATTAGCTGGCTGGATTTATGGGTAAAACTTGGGTTTGGATTACAGTTGGGAGTTTGCATTATATACTATATATATATATATATATATTCAATAATAATGTTCAGTATTCGTTCCATTTCTCACAGCTGGGAATATGACGGCCCCATTAGCTGGCTGGATTTATGGGTAAAACTTGGGTTTGGATTACAGTTGGGAGATTGCATTATATACTATATATATATAGGCCCTATTCAATAATAATGTTCAGTATTCGTTCCATTTCTCACAGCTGGGAATATGACGGCCCCATTAGCTGGCTGGATTTATGGGTAAAACTTGGGTTTGGATTACAGTTGGGAGTTTGCATTATATACTATATATATATATTCAATAATAATGTTCAGTATTCGTTCCATTTCTCACAGCTGGGAATATGACGGCCCCATTAGCGGGCTGGATTTATGGGTAAAACTTGGGTTTGGATTACAGTTGGGAGTTTGCATTATATACTATATATATATTCCATAATAATGTTCAGTATTCGTTCCATTTCTCACAGCTGGGAATATGACGGCCCCATTAGCTGGCTGGATTTATGGGTAAAACTTGGGTTTGGATTACAGTTGGGAGTTTGCATTATATACTATATATATATATATATATATATATATATATATATATATATTCAATAATAATGTTCAGTATTCATTCCATTTCTCACAGCTGGGAATATGACGGCCCCATTAGCTGGCTGGATTTATTGGTAAAACTTGGGTTTGGATTACAGTTGGGAGTTTGCATTATATACTATATATATATATATATATATATATTCAATAATGTTCAGTATTCGTTCCATTTCTCACAGCTGGGAATATGACGGCCCCATTAGCGGGCTGGATTTATGGGTAAAACTTGGGTTTGGATTACAGTTGGGAGTTTGCATTATATACTATATATATATTCCATAATAATGTTCAGTATTCGTTCCATTTCTCACAGCTGGGAATATGACGGCCCCATTAGCTGGCTGGATTTATGGGTAAAACTTGGGTTTGGATTACAGTTGGGAGTTTGCATTATATACTATATATATATATATATATATATATATATATATATATATATATTCAATAATAATGTTCAGTATTCGTTCCATTTCTCACAGCTGGGAATATGACGGCCCCATTAGCTGGCTGGATTTATGGGTAAAACTTGGGTTTGGATTACTGTTGGGAGTTTGCATTATATACTATATATATATATATATATATTCAATAATAATGTTCAGTATTCGTTCCATTTCTCACAGCTGGGAATATGACGGCCCCATTAGCTGGCTGGATTTATGGGTAAAACTTGGGTTTGGATTACAGTTGGGAGTTTGCATTATATACTATATATATATATTCAATAATAATGTTCAGTATTCGTTCCATTTCTCACAGCTGGGAATATGACGGCCCCATTAGCTGGCTGGATTTATGGGTAAAACTTGGGTTTGGATTACAGTTGGGAGTTTGCATTATATACTATATATATATATATTCAATAATAATGTTCAGTATTCGTTCCATTTCTCACAGCTGGGAATATGACGGCCTCATTAGCTGGCTGGATTTATGGGTAAAACTTGGGTTTGGATTACAGTTGGGAGTTTGCATTATATACTATATATATATATATTCAATAATAATGTTCAGTATTCGTTACATTTCTCACAGCGGGGAATATGACGGCCCCATTAGCTGGCTGGATTTATGGGTAAAACTTGGGTTTGGATTACAGTTGGGAGTTTGCATTATATACTATATATATAGTATATATAGTATATATGTATTTATTTTCTTACACTGCAAACGGGTCAACAACCCGGTGGCAGTGGTGCAACAAATACCAGCCATACAGTACATATATACAAAAATGACACTACACATTAAATGTCACATTAAATACATATACATTACACATTAAATAAATACCTGCCATACATATATACAAAAATTACACACTATACAAACACTTACACATTAAATATAGCAACATCTATCCACGTACCTGATATTTAAAATATATATATATATTTATATTCCATTTAAAACTATAACATAAAAAATTGCATAATGTGAATATTTTAGAACAAAAAATTATACATTATCATATACCCTATTCAATACATTTTTTAAAATTTTGACGTTAGCAGGAAACGTTTCGAAGATTTCTGCAGGTAAATCATTCCAATCCTGAATCCCTCTATTTAAAAAAGAAAATTTGGCAATATTTGTTCTCTGAGATCTACCCCTTATTTTGTATTTGTGATCCTTCCTACTTTTGTAATCTGGTTCTTTAATTTTGCTATGAAGCTCTTCCCATGCCAGTTGTTTCGTGTATACACAATACATACATTTTAATCTATTTATTTTCCTTCTGGATTCTAAAGATTTCCACCCTAGTGTTTTTAACATAGCCGTAACGCTGTCAGTTTGTTGGTGCTTATTCATAACAAATCTATAAGAATATACAGTTATATATACAGTTGTTATTCATAACAATATACAGCAGCAGCAATGGCCTGGAAACGCCTTGGAAGATGGAAATCTAAGAGAATTTCGGATGAGAGAGGGGTGAGAATCTGCCCAATGTGCAGAGAAAATGAAACCTGGGTTCATATCTTGTCGGAATGTGGAGTTAATGAGCGCTGGAGAGATGCTACCCGACAAATTTTTAAACTCGCAAAGAAGTAGGGAGGCATTTCTAAATAGATTGCTAGATGAGCACAATTGGCATGGGATATGTAAATTTCTGCAGAAAGTTAGATGTATCAGAGAAAGATTTAAGGAAATCTAAGTGTTATTTTTGTTTTAGTTATGTCTACGTGTTAGCCGTCGCGGTGGCTCATGCTTAGGGCGTGGGCCTGGCATGCTAGCGGTCCCGGGTTCAATCCCCGGACCTGGCGGGCGTGTCATTCGTGGTGGACGAAGCCGTGACCTTTGGGGGTTTTTCTCGGGGATCCTCCCGTTTCCCCCTCTCATTCCACCAACACTCTCCATTCCATCTTCAAACTCCTCCTCATAATCATCCCGTTTCCTTTCCCGGTTTCCGGTATACCCTCGCCCCCAGCACCTGCTGTGGGCCTCTCCCGTCCTCCCCGTTGCTTGTGGTCCTGAAGTTGCTGGCTGGTGTGCTGCCAACCTGGGGGCTCTATAAGAGGTACCGAGGCAGCGGCACACGTGGCATGGTAGAGGTATCTGTTGGATGTAGGGGAGTTCCGTGGGGGCTCGCGGTGGGGTCTGTTGTCGAGGGACCGTTGGGCTTGCAAATCATTCCATTCCGGAGGTTGGCACAATGAGCCACAAGGCTGAAGTGCTTAGGGTAGTCCCAACCCGCCTTCCCCCTTCAGGGGCCAAATACATACATATGTCTACGTGTTTCTACGAACTTTTAACTTTCTTTGGGGTGGGGGGTTACGTCTGTGGATACTCGCAGTTATGTAAATAATAGAATATTTATTTTTTTAAATTGGGTATATGGGTAATAATTTAAGTGTATGAATTGAGCACTTATGGTCGCCACCGACCCGTGCGCTGATTAATGTTAATAATGTGGTTTATATGTAAGAATTTTTATGAGAAATAAATACACTATCTACTTTATGAGAAATATTTATTACGAACAATCTTACTGAATTTTTTTCTTGATTAACGAAGCTTTCAAGCGCAGTTCTTGAAGCATAATAATTATCTTTTAAGCCGAGGTGTAAACATTGTTATATAAGGCATCCATATTAAAGAAGTCGCTTTAATAACGAAATAGAGGACTAAGAAAGTTCCGTTCGTTTGATCTCGTATCCATTATTACTTCCATGCAGAAAGATTAGCGATAGCTGTTTGAATGAAGCCCAGCTTTGTGATCACGACGCTTTCATCTCCGTTCCTATAACTTAAGATAGATAAGACGTCCTCAAATCCATTCAAATATTGAATTCATTTTGTAAGGCTGAGAATATGAAAAAGGCCCATACGAAACATTCCTGCTGGTAACTTACACAGTGAGTAGCCTTGGGATTATCTCCCAAGTATTCTGATGTTCTTTTTCGAATTTGAAAAATAACTTATTTTAGTGTCAAGATTAAAAAATAAAAACTAGTTTTTATTTTATTTTCCATCATAGTAGCCTATAAAAAAATAAATAATGGGATTTGTAATTATTTAGGGCAACTCATTGTCGTAGTTTCTGAATTATTTTAAATGAAGGGCCTAGTCCCATAAGTGCGTAATGCACAAAGACATATTTACGAGAAATCTTGATTTTTTAAACAATGCTACCACTCACAAGTAGGTAATTTAAAGTTTGATTTTATAACATCTAATTTTGAAGGACAAGCTAAATTAGTGTTCTGCAAATTACAAGGTAGAGTGAATTGGGATTTTTTACAACTAGAGGTACCTAAACATGTTGAAGTACTTTTACAGTAGAAAAATCTTTTTATTTGTATCATATTATTTGTTTTTACTTTATTTTAGGAAAAACCTGTATCATAGAGTGACAATTGCATGTTTGCCAATGAATACCATTATAGCCATTAATACAATAGATAATAAGCAAAACAATCTATTTTGAATGAAGTTATACTTCATAAATGCAAGTTCAGTTTTTATAACATTTGCTTGGATGGTAGCACTGCGGAAAATAAAAATAGTTGATAAACACACCTCAATAACAGATAGGAAGTGTACCTTACGCCTGTATGGAACTGTCATGAAGTAGAATGAATGTGCAGTCTCACACATCTTTTCTTATAACTGAGCAGAGGTTTAAGGCACAAGTACAAACAGTTCACATAGTATTTAAGAGATATGAGGAGAAGGGATAAATGTTAAAAACTCAAAATTAAAGATTTCTGCCTTACGTCCTTATAGAACTAGGCCCTTCAATTTGAAAAAGAACTTATTTTAGTACCAAGATAAAAAAATAAATATGAATTTTTATTTTAATTTACATCATAAAACTAAACTCCGTGGCGCTACATCCCTGGAGGGACTTGGCCTACCACCCGACCGCTGCGTCATCTCCCGTAGGCAGATGGCATGATTGGGGGGCATGTGGTCAGCATGCCGACACCCACGGCCGTTATTGGTGGTTTTCTTGACCGGAGCCGCTACTTCTCTGTCAAGTAGCTACTCAATTGGAATCACAAGGCTGAGTGCACCCCTACCAGACCTCCCTACCTCAGAAAAATCTGAGGAGGTACCGGGAATCGAACCCGGGACGACGGATCTATAGTCAGCGACCCTAACCACAAGACCACGCCGGCGGACAATTTACATCATAGTTTTTAAAAATAAATAATGGTATTTGTAATTATGTAGGGCGACCCATTTTCGTAGTTTCTGAAGTATTTTGAATGAAGGTTTGTTAAATTTGTGTAATATATTTAAAGTATAGCTGATTGTTATACTTTGTTGTGGACAATTAAAACAGATATACATACTATTTGCTGAAGACATTTTTGCTGAATACTAGTAAATATCCTTGAAAAGAAAGTGTATTCATAAACTTGAAAATAAAATATTTTTGTAAAGCATAGCATAAAATTATGTTTTGTAATAAAACTAAATTTAAATAGCACCCAAACGTACTTATAATTACACTGGTCTACAAAAAATTTAAAGTTGTCTCTATCTTGAACAAAAATAGTCAATTCAAACTAATTAGAGGTCGAAGAACAAGAATATGACACCAGAAATGTTTTGTTAGCTCTTGGTTCAAAGATATTCATATATATATACATGTATGTATGGAACTTCTCCCTTTGGTTCCTTACTATGTAATTATTCACTCTGAGCGTTTCTCTTTTTTTGGTTTTCGTTTGTAATCTACTTCTGGGGCATCTCTCATGACATTCCAGCAATAGTCTGCAAGCATAGATGAGTTCCACTTGCCCTGATACCTTCTTTCCATTGTTGAAATGTCTTGATGGAAGCGCTCCCCGTGTTTGTCAGTCACAGCGCCACAATTGCTTGGAAAGAAGTCGATATATGAGTCCAAAAAGTGTATTTTCAACGACATATTTCAACCTAGCTCTTGGTATGTTCTCAGAAGTTCATTAACAGCTAATTTGTAATTTTCAGTTCTTCGATTTCCCAAGAAATAGTGAACAGCATTTTTGAAGGCTTCCCAAGCTGCTTTCTCTTTCCCTTCAATGACCCTATTAAATATTTCATTCTTCAACAGCTCACGAATTTGTGGTCCAACAAAGATTCCCTCTTTGAGCTTTGCAACACAGAGATTTTGGAATTTTGTCTTTCAATACTTGATAGCTTCTCCTTCTCGATTCATCGCTTTGACTAAATTCTTCATAAGTCCGAGCTTTATGTGTAAAGGTGGCAATACGATTTTATTACGGGAAACTAAGGGAGGGTACTGTATATTCTTTTTCCCAGGTTATATCATTTTCCTTTCAGACCAGTTTTTTCGTATGTAGTGTAATTTCCTGTCGCGACTATCCCACTCGCAAAGGAAGCAACAATACTTTGTGCATCCTAACTTATTACTGAGAATTAAGAGCACATAGGTTCTTTAAGCACAACAATGGACATTTATGTAAACAAAATGGCTTGTCTAGAAACAAAATACAGTATGGCATACACAGTGTTGGAAAACTTCATTTGTAAAAAAACCATTACCAGCTTTGCAAAATGTTCCTCTATCATAAAATGAATTCCTGTTTATCAAGGAAATGAGAGCTAAGTAAACATTTTAAACTTCATATTCGTTTATGTCACATCAAAATGAATGGGAATTAACTATTTTTAACTCGGATAGATTTTTTTGTAGACCAGTGTTATTAGAGAGTTTTCAACCGAACGTCATATAGTTGAAACCTTTTCATAGCACTTTTACTCGTTATTTTTTAATATATTAGTATAAATAATAGCATTTTTAGCGTTCCCACACTCACCACTACACCTCCTCTGTAGATAGATTTACTTGGTTAAATCATTTTAGATGACTATCGTATTGTAAAAGACCACTTGGAAGACCTAGACGTAGGTGGGAGGGCAATATTAGGATAGATTTAAGGGAAGTAGGATTTGCGAGGGATGGCTGGATGGAGTTAGCACAGACTAGGGTTGAATGGCGGGCTCAGGTAAGTGCGGCAATGAACCTTCGGGTCCCATAAAATGGGTAGTATTCCTTTAGCTTACTTAGGAATTGTCTATTGCCATTGAGTAAGTAAGTATTGTATTGTAATGTCCTTTTGTCGTGTAAGTATCAGCTCTTATGCTATTATTATCTACTACCTTATTACCCGTCCTTCGTATGTTGAAAAAAAAATTACTACATACGGTGTTTAGCCTTTCCCGAGAATCATCACAAGGAAGTAATGGTACCTCGATTTTCAATCCGCCCGAAATTCTCTCGGACCTTGAGAATGGTACCTACCTGCACCTAATGATCTTATGGTGTCTCGCTAAAGCGTTGGTCATTACTCTTCAAACGTCTGCATGTAATCTCTGTTACAAGGCTTGATGCGACTCATTTTAGCGCACAGACGACATTGTTCTGGCTTTCGATCAATTATTTGAAACATTCATACGCAATAGGTTAAATATTGAAATAATGTTGAATAAATAAACCTTTAAAATTGTTCGCATGGACTTAGATGCAGACAGGCGTCATTCTTAAACTCTAGGAGAACGTCAAGCGCACTGAAAACGAAGTACAGTTATTCCTCGTGACGTTTCTCACACAAGTTTGAAAACATCCAAATACACTTTTTTACGCGACACTCTGTAAAACAGCTGTTTGTTGGACTGTTAACACACCGAAAAGTACCCCTCTACCAGCCTAGGCCGATAAAGTAATTTTTACCGGCCTAGGCTGGTAAAGTAGTCATGGCAACTAAAAAATCCGGATGAGAGTGACCAGTCATACCAACTGTAACAGGGTTTGAAACATAATACCGACCATAAAACAAAATATAAAGGAACACTGTTTCTTTACAGTAATCAGAAAGTTGAGCAGGTTTTTAAAAAAAAAATGTATTATTTTTTTTTACAAAACACTTAATAATATAACAACAAGTATAGGCCTAAGCCAGCATAGCTATATTATTCACAAGATACCCGCACAGCCATCTACATCCCCATTTCGTATTGGTTCATAGCATAGGATTCAGGCGGCTGTGAGAATATGGCGTCAAGAAATGTCTGACTATGACTTTTATAATTAACTAGCTTAAAAGACCCGGCGTCGCTCGGGTTTTGTATTTTGTAAATGCGAAAATAACTTATGAAGGACTTTCGATTTTCAAACTCTAGTCTTTAAGGTCTTTATATAGGTATTTAGAATTTGAAATGGGGAAGAACGACTTATCACACACAAACTATTTCCTCAGAAAACGCTAGATAAGCTACAGCTTATTATACCTTATAGCAGATCCCCGCGGCTTCGCCCACAATAATTAATAGGAAGATTATAAATTAAGAGCAAAATAATTAAACTATTATATTTACTAACACTTTGCACACGAAACATTCATAGGTCTAAACTAAACGATTGATAGGCCTAATTAATGAAACAACTGTAAATCTGGCTTTGAAGTGAATTCCACGATTAGAAAGCGCAGCATGGGAAAAATAACCTCAGATTCGAGTTCCCTGGCCTAAAAAACCCTGCATAATGTTTGTCCATTTAGGCTATATTCACTATTCTTCTTCCGTCTAGGGTGAAAATTTCATCTGTCTGCGTGCCTTGACATTATAAACAAATGATTCGGCCATGGTGGGCTTACAAAATTCGAACGATCGCGATGCTTTTATTTCCAAGGTATGACGAAAGTAGGCAAAGTCATCTGCAATTGATTTGACAACTGAAAACTGATGTTTCGAAAGCGCAAGAAATGTACGTCTCAATCCCGTTTTCACTCATAACTCGCGAACGAAAGCTAAAATTAAAAATGTAGTATGCCTTTGCGGGAATGTATTCAACAACTTCCCAAAGTTTCATGGCCAGACACACATACATTCATTTTTATGTAGGCTATATAGAAGATCTATATAGATTACCCGTCGAGCGTTGTTGCAATCTCAGAAGATTAGGAGAATTGAAATCGATTAAACTCACGATGAAAAAAATGTGTGTAAATGTATTTGACAGACAGACATATATTCGTTTTTATTTATATAGATGAAGAATGGAATAAGCCTACTGAGGCCATCGTTTCTATATTCATTTGTCCAGACTTATAATTCCGTTTCATTTCAGGCAGATTTAACGACCCTACATAAGAGATTTTACTTATGATTACATATAGAAATGTTGTAGCCTGGACTCCGAACTAAGTAACTTCCCCGGAATTTTCTGTAAACCATCTTTCATAAGAAGCATATTCCACGTTAAATAAATATTTAATATTACCTTATCATCACCTTATCATTAACTTCTCTGGCGTTTATAATAACATGAGATATCCATTGCCTTCCAAAGCGATCGCGATGCTATTGTTTCCAAAGTAGCCTATGACAAAAATAGACAAAACCTTCTGCAATTGATTTGACAACTGAAATGAATAACTGAAAACTTATGCTTCGAAAGCGAAAAAAATGCACGTTTTCTTGCCGTTTTTCACTCATAACTCGCGAACGAAGGCTAAAATTAAAAATGTAGTGTGACAGAAACCTTCCCGAGAATGTACCCAACAACTTCCTAAAGTTTCATGGCGATCGGTTGAATGGTTTAGTAATGCATAAAGGACACACACACACACACACATACATTCATTTTTATATATATAGATTATACGGTATTTTTATATCATTTCATATAGGCTAAATTACAGAGCTTTTACTAAAAAGTACTGTATGCACCACGTACGCAAAATCTTTATGTTGGGTACTTGATAGCCTACATAAATAACTTGTTCACCCTACAATGGACGGCGAATGACAATTTGATTGTACAAAGAATGATATAGAAATAACTTGAAATTCAAATAATCGAAGCTAGGCATCAAAGGATAAAAATATAAATAGGGGTTTCAATTCTATACACAAATTTGTATAAGAAAGCGTTATGTAAAAAGCAAACAACACCGACTATTTTATTATTTTGTTATTATTATTTATTATTTAATTCACCCCCATTATTCCGCACTAACTCTTTTCGTTGTTTTAGCGTCGTCATTAGCAGCCATTAACAATAATACCTATAAATAATACTGGGTATAAATCCGCCAGTTTGTTGATGCGACTCAAGTGGTAACTGTTGGTGAACAGTCAGTAAGATCTTGGTATGCTGTAGATTATAATAACTAATTAGAGTGTCTGCTTTCTTGGTTAAAACAGTTGAAGCATCTCAATTTCTCTTCAAAGTTTGTAGCGAGCGAAGATTATTGGCAATGATTCAGTCAGTTCAGACGGTCGGTAGTGGGAAGGAAGAGGCAGCTGGGTTCACCTTCATGTTGTCTCTTCAGTGAAGAATCAGATTGTGCAGGAGGTTTCTATCATTCACTGAGTAGATTAAGATGGTCCCGTACAGGCATACTTCTTGCCTGACAATGTACGGGATGAGATGGATGAAAAACCTGCCCATTTTGCTAAAAAAAATTGTAGGGGTAATTTTTTGAAAATATTGAATTATGAACTAATAACAATGACAATAATAATAATTATTTTATTTGTTGTTAAGCACATATAATGGCATTAACAGTGTCCAAAATATATCTGTTGAAACTGCATTGTCTTAAACACATTAAAAGATAAAACTAAGTTAAAATAAAATCTCCTTTGAACTAATCTTTAGAAACTCCTCAGTACAATAAAAGGGATTTTTTATCAGCCAGTTGTACATTTCCTTTGAAAATTTCTTTTTTAGGCCTATATAGTTTCTAAATTGGAGTGGCAACATGTTGTATCATTTAGGTCGTAAATATAAATGAAAATTCATTATTTTAGTTAACCTAGATTCGTTGTTGAACCTTCTTTCATACACATGTACAGTACATTCTTTCTAAAATTATAGTTATGTATATCAAATTTAAAAAAAAATCATTTTTCAGACAAGGGTTAAAAATGTTTAAATCTTTGTAAAATTAAATCTTTTATATCAGTATTGTACCAATTGTTTTCCACATACGTTTTTCTATTTAATTAATTTTGGTTTTCAGGTACTCACGCTTTTGTTTATGTCCGTATCTTTCCGTCTCCTGTTTCTGTTCGCGTTTATTGCTCTTTTGTTTTATTATTATCTTTGCTCCCTTACAAGTATACGTGTTTCGGGGCGCGTTCTAATGTTTTGTTTTGCTGTTTTCTACCTTCTCGCGTGCTCTTCTGTCAGACCCTCAGTCTGCAGCTGGGGTTCTTAGTGACTACATCTCCTCTTCTTTCTCCGTCATCGAAACCGCTGTCCAGGTTTTGCCCGTCCTTCTATACAGGTATGCTTTAATTTTGGTTATGACTTAGTTTTCTTTTCTTGGCGAGTTATTTAATTTTTTTTATTATTAAATTCTACTTTTCGATTCGGTTCTGTTTCTTACTCGCCAAGATGTTTTTCTTTCGTTTATTGCTCTTCTGTCGTTTAGTTTATTTCCGTTATTAATTTTCTTTCTCGGAGACGGAACGATCCGGATACGCCCCCTTTTCTAATTAATTATGTACAGCAAATCAACTCTAACTAAATGGTCCAGCTTATAATTGTAAACAGATATCTAACTTTTGTACCTCACAGTTATAAATAAATTGTTAATGCTCTGAGTCATAGTTTTTGTTACATTATGTTATTCCTTCTCTGGGTTATATTATGGGTAAACAAGTTAACCAGCACATATTGTGGTAGCAGAGCTCGTCGATCTCCCTTTTTCAGTATTTTGGCCCCCCTTTTGCATCAGTTTTTCAAGATTTTTCAATTTTTCAAGTTTTTTTTTATGATCCAGTTTTCGGGTTAGGTTAGTAGTTGAAATTTGTTTCCCTGTCAGGTTAGCTTTTTCATTCATATTTCATTACTGTAAAGATTCGGCGGTCTTTCTGTGAGCTTTCAGCTTTTGTTTTCAGAATTTGTACCATGCCGTTTTTCATATATTTATATTCTTACTCTCTGCGTTCTGACGGTATATTTTCGTCGGATAGGTAGGGTAAGTGACCTCTGTTCTAGGCAGTCTCACAAGAGCTAGTCTCGGTGGGTTTTGTTGCTGTCCGGATTATAGGTTTTATTGGCAGAATTGTTTTTATTTTGAGACGTTTCCGAGTTACCTTCCTGGATTTAGTTTCGCCCTATTGTCGTGTCTCATCAGCAAAGTTCTGGTGTCTTTTGGACCGTCTTTTAGTGGTTAGATTTTCCGTGGGTTGGTTCCGGATGTTTGCAGGCCCAAAAGGCGAGTTGCTTTGTCTCTGGTATTCATTTTCATTATCTAGCTACCTGTTTACTTGGGGTTTTTGTCATGCCTCGTTATCTAGCCCGTTTTGAAATTTTTCTAGAATATCTTCTATTGGGCATCACCCATCCGCGATGTTTCTGTTTTGTTTTCCGAGTTTTTAGCTGGTTGGATAAAGTTTTTCCGAGTTCTTTGCTATTTGCCTCATTCTGTTCTAACCTTACCCCGGTTTCTGTTTTTCTAAGCGATGAAAGGCAAGTTTGTCGTGTTCTTGTGCCCCTATTGAAAATGGCTTAAGGATTTTGCTCGTGCCAGGGGTCTCCATGATTTGGGCATGGTGATTTGGGATCTGACGTTCCCGGCTTCCCGAGTCTTAGGTCTTCTTTTCGGCTTTTCTCTATCTTTTTTTATATAATTATACATATTTTGGTCTAAATTTTCAGTATATATATATTTTTTCGCTTGCAGCTTTGCTTTATTTTGATAAAAAGAATATTAAAATTCAATACATCAAAGTATTTTTCTGGCAAAGTTTTGTTTTGGCGTTAAAATTTAAATTCTAAAAGGTCATATTCAAATTTTTGAAGTTTTCTGGGGTTTTCTGGGGTGTTTCTGGGATTTTCTATTTATTCAAAATTTTAGGCCCAAGCCGTTCTAAGTTTGAATATGCGAGTTTTCTATTGTTTTTCAAAATTTAGTATTTGTCCAGTTTGTGGAATTCTTTAGGCCTATTAATCTTGTATTTTGTAATATTTGCTAGTAATTTTGGCTTTAGACTTAGCATATTCATACTTATTCGGCATTTTTGTTTTGGGGAGGGTTATATGATATCACTATGCAATTTTGATTAATATCGATTTATTTTTCTCTGGTTACTGTTGCCATTTTCAATCTGATCTATTATAATCCCATTATGCGTTGCTGCCACTTGCTGTTGTTTACATGTTACGTCTCTAGGTTGCCGGTCGTTCCTCTCTGATGTTCTGTTAATATTTTGTTCTTGTTTTGTTTTGGTTTAATTTTGTTGAGTTTTTTTTTCTTCTTTCTGCATACCTGTATCTCCTTTTGTTTTCGTCCATGTCCTGAAAAGCAAATAGTAATTTTCAATATAACGGGTTTTTTTTTTCAATTTGTATTTATTTGATTAAACTATCAAACTAAGATTTCCAGACTATTTTCCCCTAGACTGCAGACTCCTAATTACTCGCCTTAGCTGTGTAAATTGCTAATCAAAATCATAAATTCCATATAAACAGTCTCTCTGAACAATAATCTAAACTATAAGCCATTATATTTTTCTCTACCGAAGTTGCATAGTTAGCATAAATATTATTATTCTTTGGCATTATATAAGATTTAAAATCATTTCCACAAATCAAAATTTTTCTGAAAAAAAAAAAAAAAAAAATATCACAAAATCCTCTAGCTTGGAATATTGCTATAAGTTATTAGCTTCTGTTATATCTTCCACTTTATACAGGGCATAAAGGGATTTCTTCTTATTTCAAATATAAGTTCTGGAAGTGTCTAATATAATATATAAAAAAAAAACTGAGACATTCCATTGTTTTCTATTGTACAAATAATCATTCTATAAGGCGTCAAAATATAATAATTTATTATCCTTACTGGATTATGCTTCTCAGTTGAGCATTTCTCTGATGAGCTTACAAAATGAAAGAAGAGAAAAAAAAAGAAAAAAAAATTCATGACATTACATAAGAAACTAAGACGTCAAAAATATGTATATATATATATATATATATACTAAGTCCCATGATATTGGACTTTCTCCCGGATTTAGTCTCAGAAACTTGGAATGTTTCTTACTATAAAAAAAAGGAGGAATTAGAAAGATTCATCTTTCCTTTTAATAATTCTGCGAAGGATTGTCTTTCCAAATATTAAATCATTTTTCGCGGTAATCTACGACATTTCTTAAAGGATTTTTCCAATCTTACCTAATAATTGTAAGAAGAGTAATTTATTACACAAATTTGAAACTAATTACCATTTGTGTCTAAAACCTTTACAATGGTTACTATGCTTATGTCCTGAGTGCTCTGTTTCCTCGGTAAAACATTTATTTTACAGAAGTTATTGATACTTGGGCTATGTTTTCTCCCGGTTTTGACTTTCAAAACATTATCTAAAATATTATTTAACCAAGTATTGTCTAAAATATATATAAATATATTTTTCTAAATAAAGATGAATATCGGATATGACTAACCTGAAAAAAATAAGGCTAAAGTAAATTCTGCCGATTTCACTTATTAAATGGCGTGTAGTTACATATATTACGTGCCATAATTATTAATTTGCACGTATGCAATTACTGATTTTCATTTTCATCTGTTGGTTTTCTTGTGTCCGTTGCGCGGTTTGTTTTGTCGTGTGTTTTGTTGGTCGTCTCTGACTCCTCCACGAGAGGGCACCTCAGCTTTCCGTTCGCAGCTCGCGGGGGTGTCTGCTAATTTCGTGGAGGAGGTGTCATTTTTGCTCCTTGCTGGCGGACGGCTTTGTTAGTTCGGGTCTCACAGAGCGGGGCGTCAGCATTGTGTTCCGTTTCCGCCCCATGTGGGCGAGGTTTTATTTGCTTTTTGTTTCAGACTCCCAACTCGACAAATTGTTTCTGAAGGAATAATTTCGCTATATATAGGCATAGCCCTACTAGCGATGCGTCGCCCTCCGATCCAGGACAGTGGATGAGTGCAGCGAGCGACGAAGAAATTCCTTTAAAAAAAAGAACTTACCTTTCCAACCCAAGCCGCGCTCCGTCACTCCAATTCCAATTTCCATCAATTCATTTGTCATGTGTTTTAGTCCGGACTATCCAACTATCCATTTATGTCATCATTCATTCATTTCATTTCATTTTGCCATCATTTGCATTAATATTTTCTCTGCATCATCCTATTGTCACCTCATTTAGCTTTTCATCTCATATGTTTCATCTTTTCACTTAATTTATCAATATTTATTAAATTATTGTTGTAATAAAAAAAAATATTTATGTAGTTTAACACTGAAATTATTGTAAATAATAACTTTATTGGGCTTCACCCTTATGTAAATATTCTCCTTTAATTGTTATTTATTCATGGTGAGATTTTTATATTAATAATTACTTAAAAAATTAATTGTATGTAAAAAAAAAAAGGGGCCTTTCATATTCTATAAATGGCTATTCATAACTATTGGGGCTTATCCCTTACTTGAAAGATTTGTAAATAAATATTGCCCTGTGTAGATAAATTTTACTTGAAATATTCTAAAATTCTTATTTGTAGTACACAATTTTTCATAAAACTGTAATTGCTAATAGTTTCAAGTTATAAAAACTCTACTATGATTTATAAATCAAAATAAGGTCCCTTCTGGAGCGTCTAAAATTTTCTCTAAGTTAGGGGGCAAAAGAAAATTAAATATTAAAAGCTCTTAAAGCAGTTTTTGAAATGTTATATTGTGAGTACCTGAATATTAATATTCTCTTTGTAATTTCAGTATGTTGTGCTGTGGTGCTTTGCTCCCCCATGGCCATTCTTCAGAATATGTATTTGCACTGACTATGTGGCTTCTTGCTTGCTACTCTGTTTGGCCATCCTCTCCGACTGGCTTCTACTGGCTTCTTCTGGCTTCCTGGCTTCTGTGTCCGGGGACGCCCGGGCGCCGCTGTCAAGGTCTCCTGTGCAAGATAAAGCGACTATCACAACATGACCCAGTTCTGCTGTTGTCAAAACAACTATGGAATGCATGCACCTGTCATGCGTTACTCACCGTACATCAACATCTCAAGAACTATGCAGCTTCTGTTTGATGCATGTTTGTCATGCTTCAATTATTCAAATTATTACAACAAGTTATTATTACAAGTTATTATACTACACGATATTGGACATTGTGTTTAGCCAGTGACTATATTTATTGAGTTTTGGACAACTCCTGTTTGGTGATGGACCTTGAGTAATTGCAAGCCCGTTATGTACTATATATATGCAGTGCTTTTTCAAAAAATCTCTTCAAGATTTTTTTTGTTGGTCGGCGGGGAGGATTATGTACCAATTGTTTTCCACATACGTTTTTCTATTTAATTAATTTTGGTTTTCAGGTACTCACGCTTTTGTTTATGTCCGTATCTTTCCGTCTCCTGTTTCTGTTCGCGTTTATTGCTCTTTTGTTTTATTATTATCTTTGCTCCCTTACAAGTATACGTGTTTCGGGGCGCGTTCTAATGTTTTGTTTTGCTGTTTTCTACCTTCTCGCGTGCTCTTCTGTCAGACCCTCAGTCTGCAGCTGGGGTTCTTAGTGACTACATCTCCTCTTCTTTCTCCGTCATCGAAACCGCTGTCCAGGTTTTGCCCGTCCTTCTATACAGGTATGCTTTAATTTTGGTTATGACTTAAAGTTTTCTTTTCTTGGCGAGTTATTTAATTTTTTTTATTATTAAATTCTACTTTTCGATTCGGTTCTGTTTCTTACTCGCCAAGATGTTTTTCTTTCGTTTATTGCTCTTCTGTCGTTTAGTTTATTTCCGTTATTAATTTTCTTTCTCGGAGACGGAACGATCCGGATACGCCCCCTTTTCTAATTAATTATGTACAGCAAATCAACTCTAACTAAATGGTCCAGCTTATAATTGTAAACAGATATCTAACTTTTGTACCTCACAGTTATAAATAAATTGTTAATGCTCTGAGTCATAGTTTTTGTTACATTATGTTATTCCTTCTCTGGGTTATATTATGGGTAAACAAGTTAACCAGCACAGTATATCACAAGACAGTGAGGGTAATTTTGATAACTCCTCCAGAACAGACCTGAAGATGGCGCATCAAATACGCCGAAATGCATATTCTACATGTCTGACACATCTGGAGCCAAACAGAAGAACTGGATTCAATTTTCGTCCTCATTATTTTGAATTTTAATACTGTGACTATTGCTTTCATGTGTATATGTGTGCTGTGTTTTCTTTTATGAATATGGACTCAGATAAGTTTTAAGTTAAGGGTATAAAGTTTAATTTTTTCCTGATTTTAACATGTTACCAGACATTTAGAATCCTGAAAATTACGTATTATTTTAATAAGCTAGGGTCATAGGCTCAATCTTATCCCAACCGAGATATTTCGGGTTTCTACATAAATCAGCGTCTGATTTTAACAAGACACTGATAATAAATCACTGAAGCTAACAAACAAGCCTTTTATAGCGTATATGTGATTCAATAATATTATGTGCATTAAAAAATTATAGCACATATTTTCAGGAAGTTTCAAATTTCGGGACAACTTTCAGGTGCTTTATTTACGATTATAGAATAATCTCTTTACATTCAAAATTTTACAATTTCCACAAGCTATAACCTACAAAGGTCAAATTCAATGTTTATCATACCTTTGAAGTATGCTTAATGAATTTTTTTAGTACACGCTCTCTAAAACAGCTGCTTATCGGACTGGTAACACGCCGAAAAGCTGCACTTTAAAGGACAAGTCCGCTAAAATTGCATAAAAGTGCATTCAAACTGCATTCAAAATGCAATTTTAGCGGCCTTGTCCTTTAAAGTCGTCATGGCAATCTATAAACAAAACCCAGACGCTATTGACCAGTAACACCAACTTTAACATGGATTTACGCATATAATTGGTCATAAAACAACAAATTTAAGCCAACACGTTTCTTTATGATAATCGGAAACTTTACCGGGATTTTTTGCAAAACACGGTAGCCCACTTCATCACAAGACAACAAATATAAGCCAATAACTTTCCACATTTTGGTTCACTTGAAAAACATTCCTTACCATGGACGAACAGCATTTAAATGCCGTAATATATCCCTTCTCATAGCCTATTTCTGCCGTGAAGTTGCTGGTAGCAGCTCCAATTCAATGTTTCTGGCTTGGATTGAAATTTCCTCCGTATTATCATTTATATTTTCACAAGCTTTTCATAAATACTAGTTGGTATGCAATATTGTTTACAAACAAGGGACTCATATATTATACATCTAGTATACTACCACATTTCTTATTGCTACGTACGGTCATTGTTTTATGATCTAGATGGCCATGACAATATAACTTAAAGAAATGCCTTTCATTATAATTAATTATACGGTATTTTTTGTTTTATTTCATATAATTTATAGAACTTTTACTAAAAAATATTGTATGCACCACGTACGCAAAAACTTTAGCGGACTCATCCAGTATTTCAGCCTCGGCTTTCGCCTCGGCCGCTATACTAGATTCGTCCGCTAAAGCGTTATTTTGCGTACTTGATACATAAATAGCTATTTATGTCTTTTTTTGGGAAGAGCATATACCTTTTCAGGCATAGAATAACAGTATAGTATCTGCAATGGATGTTATATATTTTATATGATTTCTAACAGTGAACGCTATCAGTTTTATTATTCGTTGAAATGTGATGAAATTTGAAAGTTCTGACTTCGTTCTTCTTTTCTAAACATATCAACATCATTACAGAAAAATCATTCATGTAACTTAACAATATCAGTGGTAGTATTTTGGATACCGTTACCTGCAATTTCAAACAACTAAAAGACTTAAACTTGCATACAATGTCACCTATAAAAAGAGAAGACCGGTATGAATAAATCTTTAGCCTACAGAATGTATGAATATATATGTCACTCACTCATCCTTGTTTAAATTGTCAGGTTCAATTCTTTTGAAATTACGGACCTGATTTTTCTTCCTAGACATACCAAAGCCAACGTAAAACTCTGAAAGCTTGAAAGCTACTGAAGTTGCCTTCTTACAGTGCAGTAAATAGGAAGGACGGAACCAAAATGTCATTGTTTTCATAGACAATTCTGTCCAAATTATCTGCAAGGAATGACTGTCCCAAAACAATTTGATTTCTTAGAATACTTCAATCAATACATGATCAAACAGAATTAAATTAAATAATTATTAAATTCTCATTTCAGTATTTTTAAACGAAATAATAATAGGCCTAATAATGAGCTATACTTAATCTAGTATTAAGAATATTAATATTTTTATTAATTATTTAATAACATTTCTATTACCAAGATAACCATATTGAATAATGTATAATTATTTCTTTATTTTGCATAAAGTGCCCTGTAGAAAACTTATAATACTATAAAATTATAAATAATGCTGATCATAAATTGTTTGGCCTTGCCCCTGCAACAAGGACGAAGTTGAACATTTTTTCTAGGGGGAAGCCTTAAATTTATATGCAGGTATTTATATATTTTTCATTTTATGAAACCAAATACAACAGTCAAATCACCATTTAAATTAAACACAAATCTCTATATATATAAAAGGCTTTGTCCTGACTGAATGAATGAATGACTGACTGATTGACTGAATGACTGGAATCAACGTACAGCCTAAACTATAACAGGTAGAGACTTGGAATTTTGACAGTACCTTCGTTTCATAATGTAGGTGCTCACTAAGAAAGGATTTTGAAAAATTCTGATTCTAAATGCCAAAAATTAAATGTTTTTGAAAATACTTAATCCCTTTTTACATAGAATTATCCATTCCAAATCACATAATATATTGTTGCCAAATGGTATCAGGTGGGCTTGGAAAAAACAAATGAAATGCACTTTTGACAAATAAGAGAAGTTATCAAAATAATTCATGTTATAAATAAATATTACAGAATGAAATCCACTAAAATAATGGAATCACATAACTTTATCTACCCTGGACATAGAGAAAACAAAACGAGGTATGGTAATGTGTATATTATTATATTATATCGCAGGTTTTTGGAGAGAAAAGTATGAAAGTGATAATGCTTTCTGTTTAATTTCATCTCCACAACGGCTTTATGGTAACATAAGAGTGGGAAATTTCCCGCCTCGATATTACAATTTTATGTTACAGGAATTTCTGTTTCTTCTTATTTAAACCTCTACCAGGCTTGCTGTCCCCTGTACAAGCGATGGGATGCAAAATTCTAGATCCTCTATGAGCCATAAAAAATTATATCAAGCGTTTTCTGAGGGAATAGTTTAGGTGTAATAAGTCGTTCTTCCTATTTCAAATTATAAATGCCTATATAAGGACCTAGAATTTAAAATTGAAAATCCTTCATAAGCTAATTTCCAATTACAAAATACAAAACCCGGGCGACGCCGGGTCTTTTAAGCTAGTATTGAATATACGGCAAGAAAAGTGTTGTCAAATATATACCGATTTCATATGTAGCCTACTTTTTTCCTCCCTGCTTTTATGCCGGAGCGATGAAGAGTAGATTTTTACTTTACCGGCTCAACTTCCGCACTGCCCAGCAACCATTATTATTTCCGAATTCAATCAGCATTCAAACCGTATTGTCTACTTTTATTAAATGCCAGAATGGTACTTTCTGAGATTGTGTGGTGGATGGGAAAATGTCTGTTCGTCTGTCTGTCTGTCCGTGTGTCTATAAGCGCGATAATTCAAATACGCTACATCGGATTTTCATGAAACATTTATAACGTACACGGGAAGAAGCCTGTTTATTTTGGACCAAATCGGTTGACCGTTACCGGAGTAATGCCCAATTTAGTGCCTATTGTATAGTAAATGTCATTAGATAGAATTTATCAAATGCCAATCAGTTCTCATGACAACATTTTGTTTTACAGTGTTCATTTATACGGCTTTGTAAGTTGGAATAGTTAGCCTTGACAAATAACACAACCTACATATTCCTTCACATATGTTTACCAAACTAGATCTTTGTTCTTCCATAAGCCCTGCTTAATGTATCGATCTGGAGCTTAACTCGGAAATCGATAACAAAAATAACTTATTTTCTGCATATCATAATTGAGGACCGTTTTGACAAAACTCAACATCTCCATTTTTTGTCAAATCCGTTTTTTAATGGTTTTAGGTTCTTTGGAATGAGATCTTTAAGATGATGAAAAAAGAACATAAGAAAAGTCAACATAACCAATTCATTTTGAAGCCTCAATATACAAGGTTTCTATCTTCTATATATTAATAAAAACTAAAGAAACTCCTTCCTGAATACTTTATGTTTTGGCACATGTTGAGTTTTGTCCAAACGGTCCTCAATTGCAATTATCACTGATTAAACAAAAGCGTTCAGGCACATTGTTACATCAGTTTACTTAATTTTATATTATATCATAAGAGGTTGTACCGTTTGAAAGAAAGAGTTTTAAATAGTATATTGCTTTGCAAGTGCCATATGCGGTGCATACGGATGGAGGAAAGAGTTTTTTTTCAATTTCCGAGATCCGTTATGCGCTTACGGCACGAGTATTGCATGCTATTTTTTGAACGATGATTATTTATATCAATTTAATTATATTAATTGAGATATTAGCTGAAAATATTATGTATACATATTATTGAAGATAGATGTTTATTTCAGAAAGTGATTCGCATGTGTTGGGGACTGAATACTTGTCCTGTTAAAGTCGCCACAAACTAGGGGGCCTTGGTTCCGGTCTTCCATAAAGGCTTGTATTATGATGATTTTACTTACGGCACTTGTGCTTTTTGTAATTTTTACCACACGGAGATTTCTTTTGTTTTCATAGCAACCAGATTGCGTGCGGGAATGTCAAGTTACGATCCACGGCAACAATATTCGTAAGTACCACTAATTAGTTACGTCGTGCAAAAAATATTTTTTTTAGTGAAACAGACTAAAATAGTTACGGATGGCAATATAATTTCTGCGGAAGACATTTCTTCGCTGGAATAGAATACCTCAGTTCTTGTACCGCAGCGCATTGCCGGTGACTGGTAGTTACTGCAGCATTGTTTGATTTTCTTGGTTGTTTACTTCTGCGAATGATTCGGATCGTCTTAACGATCTCCTCCTCGTCTTAATTAACGCACGAATGGATTAATTACTCTTTAAACTTATACAAAACTTTAACATTAACTGCCGAAACTTCAGTCGGCGTCGCCGTAAGCTTCGTTTGGGCTAAGAAGCGAATCTCTGCAGAATTTAAGGTGTATTCTGCGCATCTGGGCGCATGTTTAGCGAAGAAAATTTATGTAGTGCATTTGTGTTGAATAATGAATTTATAGTTCTTAGGGTACTTGGTTATAAGTAGACCTGGAAATTTAAGGCAAATGCCTATTTTGTTCCGTATGAAATAACATGAAAATTTTTAAATATGTGGATATTTCATGATAAATCACTTACATCTATAGATTTTTATAGTGCCCTAAAATTCCTATTTGGACCTTTAGAGCCTATTTTACTATTTTAGTGCCTAAAATGCCTATTTGTACATTTAAAATGAAATTTAACTTCACAATCTTATAATGGACATCCCTCAATGAAAAGCAGAACAGCAGAGAGTGGGTTTTTCACAGAAATTTGATTATTCCAAACAATTGTCGCTAAAGGAATGCTGACTGACGGGGGAGGGGGAGGGGGAGGATTAAGGGGAAGGACTATTGTGTCAAGTCACTAGTGAAAGAACATCTGTTTAAGTGAATATAGTTAGTGATGCCTAATTTTGCAGTTAATTCTGTTAAGAATAGGTAGACCTATACCACATTCCTTACAGTAAAAAAAGTCCATGTTACAGTTTAAGTCTATACTGTAATATTTTAAAGTCTATTTTCTATCTATTTACACATTTTAAAAGCATATTTTAAGTGCCTATTTTTTCTTTTAAAAGCCTATTTACATGTTTTAAGAGCCTATTTTATGTGCCTAGAACTAATTTTTTAGAGCCTAAAATCCCAGGTCTAGTTATAAGTACATAACTTGTAAATGAAATTTCGAAGTATAGGTCTATATCCAAGTGAAATAGTTCGTATACCATATCCAGAGAAATGTTGAGAGACATGACGTACGTAAAGTATAATAGGCGTGCCATCAACCCCATTTTCTTTGTCAAGTAAGTGAAACTTCTATTAAAACAAATATATAGTGTCATTGTTATGCCAGATAATTCATAAAATATATTAATTACTATCACATGCCCGCGCTACACTCGAGATTATTTACTCGTATGCTAAATGTTTTAAGTCATTTATGTACATTTATGTAGACCTAAAGAAAAATAATTAAAACGTTATATTAAGGGGGACATACAGCTTTCGGTGAAAGTCATAAGTGATAAATAGGTGAATTTCATTATTTTTTAATCTCAGCAATGAATTGCTCTACAATCTTTCAATCTGGCATACTCTTTATTGACTACTTCGCTAAACTTGAGAATAGGGTGACCGCCGCCATAACCGGGCCGTACCGAGTGGGACCAAGTTTACAATGTCGCCAATATTACGAACATGATTACATGCCGATTGAATTCGGTAGATAAACGGCTGTTGTAGCGATGTTTTATGTAAGATGTGGAGGTAAAAAAGCTTCTGCAATAAGAATTCTAGGTCCGTGACAGGTTATGTTAGGTTAGGAACAGTCATGTTAGTTTAGCAGCAGTATTCTGCATAGTGCGGGGTTCATGCCATGTAACGATGTTTTACGAAAGACGTGGAAGGGTAATAAGACTTCTAGAAGTAGTGACAGCCAAATTCTAGGTCAGTGACAGGTTATGTTAGGTTAGGAACATTTGTATTAGTTTAGGAGCAATATACTGAATAGCGGTGAGTTTATTACGTCTCACATTGAATATGACGGGAAATTTTACCCTTGCGCCGATCGTTTCTCGTTTGTTGCCTGCGGCTCGGAGGGGCACGGTCGCTAATGGAAGTGCATGGCTGGCTACGCTATTCTGAAGGAGTTCCGACTACTTCTACAATGGCATAGGCCTACTATTTTCAAAATTAATCCAACTGTTACAGTTATTAGTTATTATAGTTACAAAATGACAGCCAAGTTTCATGGACTGAAATGCCGTTTCCTTGATAATTTCTATAAATGGCAATATTTTTGTGTGATCCTTTTTTTTTATGTATTTGCAAACATCATCCACGATATTTGGAATATCTACAGTAGAAGCATTTTAAAAAATTCAATTTTTAAAATTTTCTTTTTCATTAAAATATAGGCTATATTTTTAAAAACTATTAATGTTAAATGAATGATTGTAGATAGTGTTGTTTTCATGATATTAACAAATACACATAAAAATAATGACTCAGAAATATTGATATTTGTGGATATCTTTAGAATATCTACAGTATAAGTATTTCTAAAACTTTTTTTAAATTTATTTTTTCATGAAGAATGTATGTATTTAAAAATAAACTATTAATGTTAAATGAATGATTGTAGATGGTGTTGTTCTTATGATATTAACAAATACACAGAAATATAATAATTCAGAAACATTGATATTTGTGGAAGTTATCAAAGAAACGGCACTTCAGTACACGAAACGTGGCTGCCATTTAGAAACAATAACTATCCGTAACTGTAACAGTTTGATTAATTTCGAAAATAGTATGTAATTGTAGAAGTAGTGAATAAAGAGCATGCCAAATTACAGGTTGCAGAACAATTCATTGCTGAGGAAAAGTAATGAAATTTACTTATTTCTCACATATGAATTTCACCGAAAACTGTATGTCCCCCCCCCCTTAAAATTGTCATAGTTTTTACATAAATTACATGAATTACACAATTTTATTTTTAGTATTGTTGTACGTAATAAATATAAATAATTAAACTAATAACACGAAACATGTGCTGCCATATGGGCATAAAGATTCGAAATGAAACGATTAAAACGTAGCCTACCACAGACTCATGAACCTTGCGCATATCTTCGGTACCGGTCAACCGATTTGGTCCAAAACCAAAAGGCTTCTTTCCATGGGCGTTATAAATAGGTTACGTATACCAAGTTTCATGAAAATTCGACAAAGCGTATTTGAGTTATCGCGTGTACAGGCAAATGGACAGGCAGACAGACAGACGGACGGACAGACATTTTCCCGTCCACCACACCATCTCAGAAAGTACCATTCTGGAACTTATCTAATGACATATCATCTTTTTACTGATGCTGCATAGACATTTCCAGCTTGTGGATAAATCCTAATCATGGCCTCTAGATTATAGAAATGCATTTTTATTAGGTCATTTTTTGTCATTGATTGCAATTTTATATTTTTAGGGCATTTATTTTATTTTTAGGTCATTATTTTGTCATTTTCATGTCATTTGCTTCCTTATTTAGTCATTTTTATGTATTTAAATTGAGTGTATTAACTTTTTGTTCGTCGCTAGCGGTGCTGTCTTTGAAGTGTTGTTTGTTTAATGCAAGAAGGAAAAATTCGGCATTAAAGTGTTGACATGTCTCAGTTGGAAGTGAGAATCAAAGAAACGCCAAAATTTTGTATTATATTACTATTGTTATTAGATTGACTTGGCACCAGTGTCTGCCACCTGCTTGGATTTTAGAGTGCAAACTACTGTTTACCCTCAATAAACAACAATATAATCCGACAGACCACAAAAGGATGTGCCGAATTTTGACTCACCAGTGCCTCAATGCCAGTATAAATTTTCGTGAGAAAAGAACATTCACAACATTACAGTTATTTACAGTTTTTACAATTATGTACAAACTAGTCTATAACTTTGTGTGTAATACAATAAAAATTTGTTTGAAATAAAATATTAGTTTTAAGGCCATTTTTTATAATTATTAAGTCATTTTCTTTAAAATTAAGGGTCATTTTATAGGTCATTTTTCAAACAATTTTAGGTCATCAGAATCCGGGCCCTGATGATTAGTTACACTATTGATGGGATATTATTTATGAAGGCTCAAAATATTTAAGCTTGGAGTGCAAGTAGCCTTTAGAAGCAGTATGGTCTTTGCATGGGCCCATTGGTAAATTACTAGATTCTATCACTAGCAAGGCTAAGTGTGATCTAACCACAGTTTTGACAAAGTGCCGGCGAAGAGAAACATAATAAGGCATGAAGTTAGAAATATAATGGTGAGTGAGTAAGAAAAAGAAACGGCCGTACCTATTCCTTCATAGCGCATTAAAAAGCGAGGCCACTAGAGAAAAACGTCTCTATGTTTTAAGGTTATCTACTGGAACTGGCAGAAAGCAATAAATACTGTAGAACGTGAGACGTCACGTTGCAGTGACATCTATATATCGGCTTCCTTTGTCTGCATTGTTCTGACCACATTGAAATAAAATACGTTTCCTCTGCATAGAATGCCAATTTTACAACAGATTTCATCAGAATTTAGATAGTTAACCTTGTGATAGGAACTTGCATAGGAAATTCCGTAATAACGCGTGAATCATCATTACCATGATCGTTGCAAGAGCACTTCACATCTGGAACCGGCAGAGGAGAAGGAAAAGCTTTTGGAGTGCATATATTATGTTCAACTTTCTTTTATGAATACTTCAATTTTATACTTTATGAATAAATCTTTCAAAAAGGTTATTATTAGATTCCGGATTTTTAGGTTTTTATAAACCCTGAGAATATTATGGGAGAAAAATTCCTCTGACACTGGGACTTGAACCCAAGACCTTTGGCTATCCGTGCCAATGCTCTACCAACTGAGCTAAGTCAGGAGCACCTCTTTCGTCAAGATTATTTCTACGTATTGGTTCCTTCTTCTGGTGGAGGAGGAAAGCTGGTGGAGTCCATATATTCTGTTAAACTTTCATTTATGAATACTGCAATTTTATACTTTATGAATAAATGCTAAATTCAATCTTATGGAGTAAAAATATTTCACACAGAACTAAAAAATTAATATATCAGGCATTATTCCAAAGTACAACATTATATAGCGCTGAAACTTGCACCATAATAATTAGACAACTAGCAAAGAAATTAATAATATTATTAGAACTGGATTTTTGGAGGTGTTCAGCAAGTAAATCCAGGAAAGAAAAAATTCGGAATAATAGAATAAAAGAAATAATGCAAAATGGAGAGAATACTTTGGAAATTGTAAAAGAAAGACGCTTGAAATGGTATGGACATGTACTCAGAATGACAGAGGATAGAATACCCAAGAAAATTTTGGATTGGAAAGTAGAAGGAAAAAGAAGAAGAGGGAAGTCCAAAGAGTGCTGGATGGATGGGGTAAAAAGGAGTATGGCGAGAAAAGGATTAAGTGAAGAAGATGCTATGGACAGGGACTTATGGAGGCAAAAGATTGTTGTGGGATGAAGGAAAACCATTGTATTGTGGAATATTCGTTAGTAAAAAAAAATCTTTCAAAAAGGTTATGATTAGATTCCGCATTTTTATGTTTTTATAAACCCTGAGAATATTATAGGAGAAAAATTCCTCTGACACTGGGACTTGAACCCAGGACCTTTGGCTATCCGTGCCACTGTTCTAACAACTGAGCTAAGCTAGAGTTCACTTCACAGCCCAAATGGAACCTCTCTCCTATGACTGATTGCCCTTAATGGTCTACCTCACTGACAGACAATTTATGCCATATGCAGTACTGTGAGGCACACTAATTAGTGATATTAGTGACCGGGCTGCCACTGTTATTGTACAGTTAACATTCAATATGAATATATATATATATATATATATATATATGCATTCATGAGCCACAGATTATTGTCTCTGTGGGACATTACAGGAGGGTCAGAAGAATTTTTCTCTTGTATTATCATATTAACATAGTTTTATTTAAGTTTTTTAACATTTTCAGACGATATTTTAGTTTCACTTTAATAAGTGCAATAAAAAATTGAAAACATATAATAATTAATTTTATTTTCACTTACATTTCCATTGATCTGAACCATAAATCTTTAGGAATACTTTTTGATTCGTTTTAGAAGTACCCCTTGCTACCCGTGACATTTGCAATTCCTCCAAAAACTCAACAAGAACATTTTAAAATTAATCAACTTTTAGAATACTTCATTATCGGCGTCTTGGTGGAGCAAACACTGTGAATAAACTGCAAGAGTAAGCTTCTTAAGAATGTCTTTAAGTTACTTCAAAGAAACCGGGGATTTCTGTTCCCTCCGGTACCCCGGAGTAATGGGGTACAAAATGACAAAAGTGAAAGCTATATTTTATCCTACAAAATAATATACTGACAACTATGAACAAGTTGCAAAATATAGGCAGGCATTTAAATAGTATTTTTTACTAGAACAATAATAATTATATTAATTATTGTTATTGTTATTTTATCGTACTTTACTTGAAAAGAAATTTTAGTCATTTTTAGTTTTTAGTGCCTTATTTAACAATTTTTAGGTTTTATAAGATTAGACTTTGTGACTGTTTTGACATTGAAACGGATAATTATGCTAAAATATCACAGTTAGCTAGCAAGGAACAAAATAGTTTAAAGCCTAGGAATCCGGGCCGTAGTTACGATCTTCATCTTTCTAAAATATATGTGCACGCAAAATGTCATTGCCTTAACTAAAATATAGTAAAAGATATGGAGAAAACAGAACTTAGACGATAATTAATAATAAGCAAGATGGTTGTTGGCGTTCATAAAAATAAAATAAAATAAAAAAATTAACACAAAAGGACGGGCCCTGACGTAAAAGCAATAACCGGTATATCGCTAGTTAGTGGTCGGACCATTTTCATAGTCATTCTCCTAACATCAGTGGTTATTTAAGCCTGTATTTTAGAAATACCACTGTTTACAATAGCTGAGGGGAGTCTGAAGGGTAATCGAAACACAGCCGAAGACGGTAGCGTCTTAGGCTCGCATTCAGGCTGTCACGGATTCAAATCCCATTGCTGATCCATTTTCCGCGGATTACTTAGTGTTAAAAGCAAATGCCGAATTGGATATTTACTTATCACGACCCTGGGTGCTATTTTATCATATATCAAATTCATAAAGAATTGAATAACGGATGCTATAACGCGTCACCTCTGGGCCCTGTTTCATAGAACTTATACACTCATATTATTAGCAAATACATAATAATAACATGAATTATTATTATGAGTCTTGTGTTTCATAAGAATATTAGCTAATAATATTAATTATGAATGCATGGCTCTAAATTATTAGTAAACATTGCTAATATTATTAGTAATCTGTTTTATAAACTGCAGAACTAATAAAATTTACTGATAATATTAGGTGTTCTTTTTTAAGTGTTTTTGGACCAATAACTTATTCTCAGACCCACGTAATTCAAATTTCGTGATTTTAAACTTGTGGAAAATGAATCGCTATACAGTAATTTAATTATAAATTTAGAAAAATGCTTAGGCTACATACGCTACCAAAGGAATTTTTGTTATAACAAGTTATTGGGATTAGAGGTTAGATTTTAGTAAATAAGATTATTGCTATCTTGAATAAGTGCCTGGCAGATTTATTCATTTCTTAGAGCTAGTTATTATTTGTTACATTTATGAAGATATATGTAGGCCGTGCTGCTTTGAAATAATATTGACAAAAATACTAAGAAGAGAAAAAACACAGACAAAAATCCAGAAATAACCTCCAAATCAATCAGCTGACTAATGAACTAATAATATTAGCGAAGAGATTTTATGAATAGTGTACATATCTCTATGAAACAAGATTTTGTTAACTATTAAATAATATTATGAGTTCTAATATTACTAAAAAGTTCTATGAAACAGGGCCCTGAGTTAAAACGGGTATAAATAAAGCTAGGATAAAAAGGAACACTGATCTATATAGTTACTGAATAAAAAACTAGGACACTCTTTCATAAACCTGACAGGCATTGAAATTTGACAATGAATACCATTTCGACAGGCAATTGTGTCTATTTTTAAATCTACAAGTTTGTCATACTTGACATGTAACTGTAAATTGCCAAGGCTGTTTCTCATTTTTTTAAATTCTATAATTTCATCTTTCACAGAATGTAAATCGATTATCGGAATATGAGTAATAATCGATTAAAGTGTATTGTGAAACGATCGTTTATTCATTCCGATTGACGGAAACCGTCTTAACCTTAATCTATTTACTGTCGGGAATAAATCGTTCTAAGGAAGAAAACATGTTCCTTGTTCTATCGACAGTGCAAATTTATTACTTTTGATATTTATTGTAATCTGTCTCCTATTGGTGGCTCAGATTTTGTTGTTTCTAAATCTTTATTTTAAACACTGTAATTCAAATGTAACGATAAATCAATTATATCCTTGAAAATTAAGCACCTTCTTCACATTCTATCCAATTTAGTCACTTCTTCTGTCTCTATCCTATATATCAAAATAGAAAATTAAACATAATGACGTCCATTTTAATTAAGTGTTTTTTTATTTAACATTGTCAAAATGCTATGACTTAAGAAGAATCAAGTGTTATAAAAACATGACAATCTCACAAATAAGTGTAATTCTGAACAACAACAAAAACTGCACACTTAGTTGTTTCAGTTGTCAGAAAAATGAGATTTTCTTCATAATTTTCGTATGTCCATTGCAACTTGTTATGAAACAGAAAGTGACAAATTATCATGGCAATTTTCATCATTATCAGTACTGCTTTAATAAAATATATTACTTTTATGGCCCGACGATGTGGAATTGTTGCTCTGCCTTCCAACCTGCCGGTCCGGGTTCGATTCCCAGATTTTTAATCTAACTCCGAGGGTTGGATTTAGGAGAATGCCACTAGTTTCTGTACTAAATAAACCAGGGTTCAATCCCAGACCTCTCTGCAGTGCATAAGACGTGGAGACATTTGCCACTATCGATAGTGATTCGTCCTTCGGATGGGGATATTAAGACTGTTAGTCTCCTTGTTGTCTTTTTACAAGAGAAGGCTAATGCTGGCACCGGGTTCCCGCTACACCCTTCTTCACCTCACCATCATCACTCATACCCCAAACTACACTACACAAACACCACTACACACACTCATCTCTCTTCACACTTTACACTTCTTCTACTTACACATGACTGTGTAATGTGGCCCGCCCAAGTGGTGCATAACTCTAAAAAAAGCCAAAATGCGCCAGAGCAACGGGGTATACATTCGATCCATTTTAAAGCACCAACTATGACGAAATGGGACAATTAAAAAAGGCGTAATTAACTTTAAGATTTAAAATTTTTATCAAACTGAATCAATTAAATAAGGTATTATTTTTAACTAAAAGAGTATTTTCTATGTGATTAAAACCACAGTTAGTTACAATGAATTTTATTAGCACTATTGCGACAGTGTGCTATTTTTATTTCGTGTGTCTTGTGTGAGAAATTCTCTTACGTTATATTATACAGTGCACGCAGCTTATTGTGATCACTTCGGGACGCAGCTAATCTGACAATATTAACCGCTTGATAACAGTAGCCGAGGAATTAAATGAAGGTTATTTATTCATACATAAGAAAATACACTACGAAACAGGATTTAAAATATTTATTCATAAAATAATATGTAATTGTGAGTCATTGAACCACTCATAGGCTAACACAGTAATAGACTGCAAGCAACTACTTTTTCAACCAGTAATAAAGTTTTTATTGTTTTTACTTTCCTTTAGAAGTCAATTCACCAATACTCCATACTGTTGTTGTTGTTGTTGAAGTCTGTACTGACCTGTGGTGAAGACCGTGTAGTAAAACATCTAACACCTGTTTGTTCAAGTCTTTTCATTTTACACTAGCAATCACTGCATGTCAACACTGTTATCTCTATAAATAAAAAACTGCAGCTTAATTGTGGGGTGAAACATGTTTTATTGCTTAAAAGAGAAAATTATGTAATGCCACCCCTTCGAACTGTGCTTGTGAGCTGGGAACAGAATTACTACCTCCAATACAACACAATACAGTTGAGTTAGAAACGAAACCCTTAAAAACAATTTTTTTAATAACGTACACTACCTGGAATAATGCCGCAAACAGAAAAATGTGATAACATAAACCGAATCTTTGATCGCTATAAACAGCATTTTTTCAATATATCAGTATCCATAAGGGACTTCATAAAAGTGATCACATTACGCGATTGGTAACATCCGCGATTGCAAGCGGCGTTCACTGTAATTTTTATTCCTTAAACTGTCTATAACTATGTTTCCATATGTTGTTATCACTGAATATTGCAATAATATAATATTCAAGAATCGACCTTGAAAAAAAAATTAAAAAGATAACGTGGACTTGGGTTTCGATACAAAGAGAATGTATTTCCAGCAGAACTGTTTTAGGTGTAATCTCTAAACGTTAGAGTAAGGTAGTGATGGAAAGAAGCGAGGAAGGGTATCACAAAGGCATTCTAACACATGTCATCTCCAGGCTTTCACAGATAAAGAGTTAAAAAACTATGACGGGGGTAACATTAATAACTATTCAAAAAGAGGTTCGAAATATATTACAAATACTTCTACCTATCCATTTTTGTTGGAAAAGCTTTGAAATGGTTTAATTTATACGTGGTGGTACAAGAAGAGTGTTGCAGTGCTGCTCTCGACGGGAGACCGGGGAACCGAACAGACAAGTGAACGTCAGTTAGTGAGATCAGATTCTGTAACTGCAGGCGAAAGAGAGGGAGAAAAAAAGATAGAAAGAGCGGCTTCACAGCTGTCAAACTGTCAGACGAAAAGCATCGAAAAATATGCTTTATTCCTCTCCAAACCCTCATCATCTTCACTAATTTAAAATTTCAATGTTAAAATAAGAAAAGTGTTCTAAAAAAACAGAGAGGTTATATGGGAATGGGCTGGGGGAAAATATGGCATTTAACCGTGAATAATTTTTGGTAACGTCACTGCTGAATTCTTTTCTAACTAGGAAACTGGATTTAACATGGTTCAGATGGATCAATTTAATGCCTTGAATATCATCTGTTGTAAAATGACTGGATCTCTGTAGGACGGCTGAGTGAGTTCGAAAACCTTCTGTCCCATAACCCACGTCCAGAATTTAAAACGATCTCTATGAACTGAGGAACGAGAAATAGCTATTATGTTTATCATATTACAACTTTTGGTTGTCACTAGATGGAATAAGGAACGTAAAAATTCAATATAATTGAATACGGAACCCGTCTCAGCAAAGTACTCGTACTACGAGTGGTTTATAATACAGTATGTAATTAGATGAGCTTCAATATTTATTTTTCCTTACTTAGTATCAATTCTCAGAAACATTAATAGCTGTAAGTACAACCAATAACAACAACAACAATAATAATAATAATAATAATAATAATAATAATAATAATAATAATAATAATAATAATAAAAAGTGCTGCAAAAATTGGCTTACAAGTATCTTATGAAAAAACAGAATGGATCACCAATATAAAAAATGAACCTGCAGAAATTACAATACCTCAAAATAAAATAATCAAGAGGGTTAATAAGTTCAAACACCTTGGTGAAGTAATAACAGCAACAGCAATAGAAAAGGAGGGCATGAAAGCACGAGTTTACAAAATGGAAAAAGCATACCATGCAACAATGAACATATATAACAAAAAATCATTATCCAAAAATGCTAAATTGAGGCATTATAAAACTGTAATCTTACCAGAAGCTCTGTATGCAACAGAGCACCTACTCAGATAGAAGAATAAGCAAAACAGAGAAGAGAATCTTAAGGATAATTATGGGACCAATTTGGGAGAATAACATATACAAACTGAGACCAGAAAAGGAGTTATACAAACAAACAGGAAAAATAGGCCGTGCTTTCAGGAAAAGAAGATTAAGATTCTATGGTCATATTTTCAGAATGGAAAGAGACAGACTTACCAAACAAATTTTTTATCACTATGTAAGTAGAAAAAACTAAACCAGCATGTTTCAAGGAAGTTGAAGAAGATTTGAAATTACTCAATATAAAAAAGGAGGATATTCCAAACAGAGAACAGTTTAGGAAAGCAACATTTGATGGCGAATTTCCAGAAAAAAACCCAAGAAGAAAACGGGAAGTAAATGGACGGAAGAACGGAAACAGCAACATCGCGAAAGAATGAAGAAGTTTTGGAAAGACAAGAAGAAGACAACTGTTTCACGAGGTCCTAAGCTGGCCTAATCGAAAGGAATAATAATAATAATAATAATAATAATAATAATAATAATAATACTCCTAAGTCAAATATAGCAACGAGGGATAAGGCCCATGATCCAGCACAGGATCAACTAACTTCGTATTTTAACACCGTATACATATAGTAGTTTTGGGGGCATGTGATCAGTAGGGCAAGGCATTTAATGACCATAAAATAGCGAAAAAAGCAAAATTGAAAATGTATTTATACCCCACAAATAGTAAAATGTGACCCATTAAAAATTACCAATAAATTATGCATTATCACTTATAATTTTTTAAAAGAAGTAACGAGATGATTTTAGAGAGCAATTTAATGGATGACAGTGTAACACATTTAAATTTACAATATATAACACTCTTGTTTTGTTACTAACGAAGTAAGTAAATTAATAAGTTACTACTGGGACACCCTTTGCGAAAAAAGTTACTTCTGAACTGGCATGCCCATCAAATTGCCCCAATCAAATTCCTCAGTCAACTTTTATACAAAAATAAATGACAAGGTGAAAGTCTTTCTGATATACCAGTTATACTGAAAGTCTGCGTTGTATCCTGGGGACATTACTTGCTTATAAACATATAATAGTAGTAGTAGTAAGTATTCTGCCTTCCGGCAGGTTTTCAAACTTGGTACGCGAATTTTGTTTTCCAAAACTGTCTATCCTCTGCTTCCTCCTTCAGCATCCAATATTTCCGCTTTTCCCTTAAATCGTCCAACAGCTGAATTCTTCTTCTTCCAAGTCTAGTTGTACCCTCCAATCTTCCTTCTACGACATCATGTAATAAGCAGTTCCTTCTGAGAATGTTCCCAACCCAGTTTGCTTTCCTCTGACGAATTGTGTGTATGATTGACTTCTTCTCACCCACTCTACTAAGAACCTCTTCGTTTGTCACCATGTCCATCCACTTTATATTTTCTATCTGTCTCCAGCACCACATTTCAAAACTTTCTAAATATTTCTTCTCTAATTTCCTCAAAGTCCATGTCTCTGATCCATACAAAGCAATACTCCAAATATAACACTTCACCAGGTTTTTACGTAGCTCTAGGTTCAGACTACTAGTTAGCAGAGTTCTCTTCTTCATAAATGCTTTCTTGGCCATGGCAATTCTTGATCTTATCTCCTTGGTGCAATAGGCATCTTTCGTCAGTACACTTCCTAATAATAATTGATTAAATAAATAATTGGGTAATTGTAGGTAATTTTCGGCATTTTTATAGGTTTTTAAAATAAAATTTTGCATTTTGAATTTTCCATTATTTGAGACTGATGTAATTGTTTAGGTATCAAAATGTATTAACAAGGACAATGCAAGCAAAGTCACAAATAAAATAAAAAGAAAAGTGTGCGTGGAACGCCACGCGACAGAAGTGAAACTTGTTTAAAATTTTTTATTTTTCAGTTTCGGATTATTGGATTTTTTCAATTTTGGATTATTGGACTTTTAATATTGGGTTTTTCGACTTTTTAAATTTTGTTTTTTTGAACTTTTTAGTTTTTGATCTTTTACCTTTTTTATTTTTGGAATTTTGGATTATTAAGTTTTGGATTTTTTAAATTTTAGTCTTTGAATTTTTCATTTTTTGGATGCTTTTATTTTTTATTTTGGAGTTTTTATTTTTTAAATTTTGGATTTTTTAAATTTGGGATAAGCCTAATCATTGAGTTGATTGTTTTCTGTGCAGTCCGTTCCGTCACACCTCACTAATTTCGTGACGATTTTGAGCGTTACACAAGCTCTCGATTTACCCCTACCGCGGCTAAAGAAATTTCACTTCAATAAAAATATTAAGAAACTTTAGTTTACGTTCTTCGAGAATATAGATCTGAAATCTCGTTTTCCATCACTGAAATCAAGGAAGAGAAGGCATGAACTTTTGTTACTAACATTTGACAACTTCAGTACTGTTTCAGACTCATTGATCGAAGTTATTGATCGAAAGAAAGGCGTGTGAGCTAGTCATCGTAAAGTTCACGGTGAATCTGATAATTAGATAGATGCAGATGGAAAAATACATCACATTTCCTGCCTTAAGCTTGTGAATATTTTAAGTTCAACTTGCATTGAGGCGATTATATGTGGCCCAATGCAGCCTGCAAAATACAGTGATCAAAGGCGTAGAAAAGGAAGTTGCATCCAAAAGGAATAGAGTGTCGTATGAGGAACATATCCTTCACAATAGGGTTTCATATGAGGAAGTATTATTTTCTGCACATGGCATTATCTAAATCCTCCGGTGGTCGTCACATCTGAGAGGCATGATCCTATTTCAACTGGAGATCTGAAATGAACATGTGGGAAAAGTTTCGTGCTTACTCGATATGATATAAAAGTGGCAATCCCTATAGGGATTCTTTATTAGAGAAGAAATATTACAAGTTTAAAACACCAATCAAACATGAAAGAGGATAAAATATTCTTTTTCCTCTTAATCACCAAATTCAAATCCAAAGAGCACGTCTCAGAATTTACAAGCAATATATTGAGTATTTGAGTGGTAGCTATTATCACTAGGGACCGGATTTTTAGGTTTTTACCTATTTTTTTCCTTACTTCCAAAACAAAAAGCACCCATACACTTTTTCGAATCATGACCATAGGATTCACCCACATTAATTCTGTGGCACCTAAAAATACCTAAATGGGGTATAAAAACCTAAATATAGCCTACCTAAACGGGATATATAACCTAAAATATCTAATTTAGGCTACTTTTTGTCTTTTTTGTTAAATTTCTCAGTTGAGAAATCGATATTTTTCGGGGAGACAATTTTTGTCGGGTTGAAATTAATACCACCAGCGTTTCGTTCAACCCATTGTCGTCTAGGATGGACAGAGAGAAAGTGTAAGAGTACCGGCGTATTCCTTTTCAAATATTCGTACGAACAACCGTGTATAAACAAGGATATAGATTTCTGTGTTTTAAATCGTTTGTTTGCCTTAAGCCTTTAGTATTGTCCTGTTATTCACACTTAGTGGTCACACTGTGTTTTAAGAATATGTGTTAATTATGTATTGAATCCTATGTAGCACATTCAAATTCACTAAACCAATTATTCTACCCGAAAACGACATTTTGGACAAAAAAACCTAAAAAAAACTATTTCACCTAATGGAAAACCTAAAACAGTGTTTTTAAAAACCTAAAAATCCGGTCCCTAATTATCACATTATAGCATATTACAACTTCCAATATCCTAGATCATACCAAGTTTGTTTTTCAGTTAGCCTAGCAAAAAAATTGTATATAAACATAATTACCAGATGTGTGTGTAATATTATAGGTCCACACTATATTAATTTAATCGAAATTGACAAGCTCCTATTACAGTGTGATGTGATTTGATTTTTTAATTATTAATGTTTTGTAGAAAAACTTTACGTAACTTTCACACATTGTTTTTTAAAAACGATTCATTAAACGATCTTAAATAAACTGACGTAGGCTAGTATGCTATTATTGTAACAAATCTGTACATATGTTTTTTAATATTTCTATTTAATTACCATTTAAGAGTAATATCCTGTATTTTCAACAACTTGACAATAGGTGCCACTCAATATATTCTTGGAAATTCTACGACGTGCCTCTTTGGACTTGCATTTATAAACATTTATAGGTGCTTAGGCGGAAAAATATTTTATCCTCTTTTATACTCTATCGAACCACTAAGGAAATGAAACTCATCTATACCGATGAAACAATTTTTACAATGGAATTAGACCTAATGTAAGATTAGCTAAGAGCTATCTAAAGTGTTAGTTACATTGCTTATTAAAATTGATCCGTGACGATTTCCTTTCATATGCAAGAAAAATATAATAAAATGCACTTTAAAATTTAACACATTGTTTAATATGATATTTAGTAGCTCTACGTTCTTGTAAATGTAGTTTTTTGAAAAAGATAAACTTTCAAAACGTAAATAAATGATGTTTTACATGCAAAATTGTGAACTGTCCTAAGTGTACGAAGTATTAAGTCTTAAAATAAAATGAAGTTGGGAGATATTTTCTATCGCCTTCCCGTTTTATTTCGCCGCTTGCTTCATCATTAAAAATATAGGCATTCCAGAGATTCCTGGTAGGAAACTATAACCATCAGGTAATACATTAATACATTAATATAATACAATTATAAACATACGAAAATATTACTAAGATAATGATGGAAAATATTCATAGTCTACCCTGTGCTTTAAGCTATCCATGCTGACGCTCCACCAACTGAGTTAGCTGAGTTCGTGACTCGGTGGTAAAAGGAAGCTATTAATGTTTCATCTCATTATGTTGTTATTACGAGGCATAATGCTTTCTTAGAGGTTTGAACGGAGTTTGTCCCTGCCTGTACATTGAACAATATTGCACATGGAGATATATTCGATCATATTTTCACAGATTATTTATGGATATATTTCTTTGACATTACATGATAGTAACTGATAGAAAAATTCCTCTGTCGGTAGAGCGTCTCGGACAACTGAAGGATTGTGGTTGTGGTCCCGGTGTCAGAGGAGTTTCTTCTCTGGAATATTTGTGAACAGGTATGATTATAATAATACATTAATATTATCCTAGGATTTCTTGTTTAAGAGGTGATATGAATGTAGTAATTCATTCTTTTCTGGTGTCTGTTGGGCAAGTATGCGTTCTGAATTAGAATCTTTCTTCTTGTTAAGTTTAAGCTAAGAAACGAAAGAAAGACATAACAGGTGAAAGGAATTCTTAGGACTCCAGATATTTTTTGTCACCTACCTCGGCAAAATCATATACTGCAAGACCTGCCCTAGGATATTTCCCGTTAGCTTTTCACTTGGTTACGAATTCCCCATCTATCCTGTTTTAAATCCTATAATTTAATCTTGACAGATACGACCATCTACATTGAAATAATAAGTAAATTATTTCCAAACTTGAAACCAAATCAAATGGCAAAGATAATCGTGGAAGCCCCCTACTGGGATCCCAAAGAAGTATCATCTTCCAAACTTGTCTGCCTGCTATCTATCGTATCTTTAATACTTAATCATCTAGTTTAACTTAAGTGGGAACAACTCTGCATTTTATAGTTTGTGACATTAAAAATAGTCCATTCCTTCAAATATCCTAATTATTTTCAGAACATGTAATCATAATACACAAAACGGAAAGAATGGGACCAAGACCTACCTAAAATTCCTCTGAGATTACTAAGGAATTAATTGCTAACGTACAGAAAAAAGTGGTCTTATCACCGTTTATTGTTTTATTCCATACAAATTACACTACTCTTCTTCTTCAAATAATAATAATAATAATGATACAATCAGGTAAACTGATATAATAAAGTGCCAGAATGCTTTTATTTAATCAGTGATAAGTTAATTGCAAGTGATACAATCAGGTAAACTGATATAATAAAGTGCCAGAATGCTTTTATTTAATCAGTGATAAGTTAATTGCAATTCAGTTATGAATAAAATAGGCCTAAGTTATTTTTGTATTCTGTCTCCGAGTTAGGCTCCAGATCGATTCATTAAGCAGGGCTTGTGGAAGAACATATTTAACCTTAATTCAAACTCGTATAAACTGATATCAGAAATTCTTAAAATAGGCTATGTCAACAAAACACATTGGCGAAGAACTCTACTTAATGTACGAATACCTAATTATTTCATATTAATATACCTTCTGTTTATAAACAGTATTCAACTTGATCAACGAAATAAACATCTGACTAGTCTGATGCAAAGGAATATGTCATGGCTAACTTTATTGCAAATTCCAAAGCCGTATATGATCAGTGTAAAACAATATGTTGTCAGGATAACCGATTTGCATTTGTTAAATTCTTTGTAACATAATACCACAGTAGCCTATAACTTATACTGTGATAATACCATAAAATATGCACTAAATTGGGCATTACTCCGATACCGGTCAACCGATTTTTTCCAATATAAACAGGGTTCTTCCCATGGACATTATAAATGCGTACACCAAGTTTCATTAAAATCCGATTAAGCGTATTTGAGTTATCGCGCGTACAGGCTAACGGACAGACGGGCAGACTGACAGACATTTTGCCGTCCCCCACACAATCTCATAAAGTACGGTGCCATACTGGCAATAAATAATGTTTCATTTTACTTGGCAGAGTTTAGGCCATAAGGCACCGTTTAACATTTCCAATTATCTGACATCAGTTGAAAATACGTAACATAGACTATTATAACCCTTTGAGCTTTACAGTTATGAGAAAACAATTTATTATGTAAATTTATAGCCTAATTAATAGGATAGTTGATAAAGTAGTACATTACCGTATTCTTTGATTACGATAAGTTTATTCCTCTGGTGCTCTTTCAATTCCTTTGAGATCATTTATTTATGTCTCGGAATAGAATTTGTCGTCACAGAACTGAAAGACTATGTCAGTGTTAATTATGACACTCAAAACTGCTTGAAGATAGAAATTCATAAATATAATTGCCGTGTTATAATGAACTGATTTTTTGATGGAGACTACACAGTCTGACGTTTTGTAGAATCTCTTTTGATTAGAAAGTCAATTATTTCCCAATTTGTTTTAGTCTTTTTTTCTTCTTCATCATCTGCCAGTTTTTTTTTTCTGTATGTGTTAAAAGGCATCAGATGACATTAAAAATTGTTTCAATTTGCATTCATTTATGGTAATGAAGCAAACAGAAGACGAATTCAGTAGAATAACTCAAAAGAAAGGGAATGAAATAAAAAGAATATTTTCTAAGAAGTACAGGGTAATTCAAAATGCTCTCCGGGGTTTTATAATGCCACTACATCCAAACTACCAAACATAGATTGATGCAGTAAGTACCAAAAGAATCAGCAACTGTGAAAGTTTGGTTTGCCTCCTACAGATGTTCATTGTGTCCACCTCGGGCCACGCGGTACATATCAATGCGATATTGCAGTTCTTCCCACATTCGACGTAACATGTCACAATCGATGGTATTGACGCTGGCTCTGATACGCGTCTTCAGATCATTCAAAACATTAGGCAAGAGTGGCACAAAGACAGTATCTTCGATATACCCCCACATAAAGAAGTCGCAGGGGGTGAGATCTGGAGATCGCGGAGGCCACGGCATCGGCCTGTTGTCGCGATCACACCCACGCCCAATCCTGCATCGTGGCAGATTGTTGTTTAGGTACCTTTCTGTTTAGTTCTCTGCCGGCTTGATACGTGGATTTTTGCGGGCTTCGTTGATACAATTGTCGCACACGGTCCACGTCGTCTGGTGTTCTGGATGGGCGTCCAGTTGATTTCTTCTTGCACACGCAAGCAGTTTCTTTAAATTGTGCATACCATGCATGAATTGTCTTGTCTGTTGGTGAATCCTTTCCATATCCCCTCCGAAAGAGACGTTGGACGGAGATTACTGACTTTCTAGCACGGAATTCCAGCACAGAAAACGCTTTCTCACCAGCCGTGAACGCCATTTTCATTTAATGCTACCTGGCGGCCGAAAATTGTAACTAACTTCCATTGTTGCGAGTATAAATGAAATTTCCAGAGTTTCTTTATGTTACTATCCAAGGTTAGAAAATATATGATCAATAACCACTCTGCAATGGTTTTTTAAAAACCCGGAGAGCATTTTGAATTACCCTGTAATTTATTTCTTCTTTTTTTCTACTAAGGTTATGAAAAAAAATCGACATAGAGATATTTTTAAAAGTCACGATCTTATTTTGACGTTTGCTTGAGAAATCAGCATATAGGCCTAATGTATGTATGAATATTAAATAACGCAAATAATATTTATATTCTTCACTAAAACTCTTGTATGTATTCCTATGCCTTCGTCTTTTATACACGCTTTGTTATAAAGGGAATAGGTAATGAATGCTGATGAGTGATGACAAATCTTAAAACTACAGACATACAAGTTCTTATTTCTTAATATGTAATTTATGAAACTATGTCCTGAATACCCTGAATAACAACAAGTAAATGGTAATGATTAGGGCAAGGCATTTAATGACTATAAAATAGTGAAAAAATTCCAAATAAAACATGCAATTTATGACCTAAAACAGTGGAAAAATGACCTAAAGATTCTTAAAAAATGAGCAATAAATTTACCATTATTACTTATAATTAGTTTTTTTTTAAAGTAATGAATTACTAAAAACAGTTTACGACGGTGCGTTAGATATGAATTTATAATATAAAACACATTTATTTTGTTACTAAAGAAGTAAATAAATTATATTACTTGGACACCCTTAGCAAGAAAGAAATTCTTTCTGATCTGGCATGCCCATCAAATTGCCCCTAGCAAATATGTGCCATCGTCTCGTTTTAGAGTGGTGTTTACAATTAACCTGAATTAAAATGAACTATGAACACTTGGCGGAGATTCTCAAATAAAAACTATTGCTTGTTTGAAAGTAATGATTTGTACATGGGAATGCTCCTCTATCTCCACTGAAACATGACCTTAAATGACGAAAATTACCTAAAATGCCGAAAATAACCTAAAAATACAGAAAATGACCTAAAAATTGCCAAAATATGACCTATCTCTTGAAAATGACGAAAAATGCAAAATAAAGCAAAATAATTAAAAAAATTGCCCTTATTTAATCAATTATTTCATGATACACATTTTTATAAATTCGAGCAATCTTTTAACATTCATTAAAAATGATGCAAAATCATCAAATGTCTCGCCCTAGTAATGGTAATAAGAGCAATAACTGACTCTGTGGCGCGAGATCATTGTAGACCTTTGTTTCAAAAGTTTGGGATATTAAATCTTCCCTTATTATACATTCTATCTGAACTTGTGTTTATGCACTCAAAGAAAGACTATTTTGTTATAAATAGTTAAATCCATGAACATAACACAAGAACTAGAAATAACATAAGGATTCAATGATGCTCTTATAGTAACACACAAAGAAATTGGCATTACATGGCTATTAATAATTATGATAGGAAAAAAGCGAATAAGTCAAATGGCCAAAGTTAACAGAGAGAGAGAGAGAGAGAGAGAGAGAGAGAGAGAGAGAGAGAGAAAATATTTCCACAGCATTGTGACAATATTTAGTTCAGTCCACCAGATATTTTTACACAGTAGGCCTATCTTATGTAAAAATATCTAGGTGGGCTGAACTAAATATTGTCACAATGCTGTGGAAATAAATTGTTTTTGTCTCTCCTGAAACTTTGGTTTTTTGACTTATTCGCTTTTCCAATACCATACCATCTGTTGAAACCTAACTTTATTATAACCCAGTTCCTTTCGGGACACGGAAAATTTGGTGCTTATTTTGAACGATTTCACATAGAAACTCCGAGTAATAGTTATAACTGTATATGTTCTGAGTATCCACAGGATGTAAAACACTTGATTTTTGAGTGCCCTGTATTTTACAGGAAAAGACTAGAACTGGAACTTCATCCACACATCTTCTTTACAGTATCTAATAGACAAGTCAAAACAGATACATTTACAAGCAGCTGCTGTTATAGCACATTTACTAAATTTATCATACATATATTTCATAGATTATGAAAGACATTAGGCTAGGCCAACAGTGAATCATATAATACAACTATACATACTTTGTAATTAAATATAACCCTAACATACCCGGTAAAGTAGGGTTTAGAAGATTCGGAGATTCAATAATAATAATAATACCATACCATACCAGCAGAGTATAAGCTATTAAACATTACAATTTTTAAAAACAAAATAAAGAATACACTTAAAACGGAATGTACATATAACATAGATGATATTTTCTCAATTAATTTAAAGTGACTTAAACATTTTGAAAATATATTGATTAATTTAAAAGTAAACTTATGTAGACTTCATTAATTGATTGTAAGTGCGTCTGAATATACTCCTGAGGAAGTTAGTCAACATGTAATACTTCTGTATTATTTCCTTGGTAATTGAGCTAATGTTCATGTATTTGACTATACATTATATTGTATCATATTATAAGTTAAGAAATGACGAAGTTAATGTTTGTTAATAACAGCCTGATGACGAATAAAGTTCTTGATTATTCATTCTAGATTCTTGATTGTATGGTGTGCGGAATTGGTTTTGTAGTAGGCTTTTCAAGAGCTATTTTGGTGATAGAGGGTTTCCCGTTTGACTCTTCTTCCCAATTGGAAGAGTACCGGTAGCGCATTCGAATGCACACGGAAAATGACTTTTACGTAACTTGCAGTACTTTGTAGCATTGCGGTCAGTTAGTAAAGCTGTGCTATTGTAAAATCTTATACAGTGAGTCCCACGCAAGAGTTGTCCAATGACGCGGGTTTCTGCGTCGCGGCGGGCACAGCTCCAACTCCCGAGCTATCGGGTGAAATATCTACGCAAATAAAGCCGCGATCGGTGTAATGATTCAGGTTCTCACATTTATAGTTAAAATTAAATTTAAAATAAATACGTACTTCATCACAAGAGATGTTGGAAATGTCCTCCTCTTGCACCTGGCACACTGGCACCTTTTTAGGAAATTTTCTTTCACGTTCAGCTTCCGAGATAGAGTTAATTTCTCTTGTGATATTATTTTTAAGGTCTTCTAATGTTTGGGAAATTGGCCTATACACTCTATTTTTAAAGTTTCCCCATAAATAATTGTCACAATCTTGGAATTTATTGTTACTAACGTGGCTTTTTCTGGACCTTAGACCCTTTTGAAATGCATTGGTCTGGGTACATAGATTAATTTAAAATTATCAGCTGAAAAATCATGATTTTGGCACTTAGACCCTTATAAAAGTAAATGCTTCAATTGCAGGTGGCTTTACCTTTAACCGTCATAACTTGGAAACAAAAACATCGCGAATTTTTCAATATATCGCATGGAGTTATCGATAGTTTCGATTCTGTGAGCTCACCGTGGTCGATTCCTTTGTTTATAATGTCAAATACAATAGAGGCGCTTTATAATCGTGGAATGCACTCCAAAGCTGGATTTTTAGCTGATTCTTTATAATTATTCATCGTTTAGTGCATGAATGATTCGCGTGTGTTAATAAATATAGTGCTTTATTTATTTTTATTCTTATTTTTAATCTTCGAATTAATTACCGTGGGCGAACCCGCGGGCACCTGCAAGTTTATAATACTGTCCCCAAGAGTTGTCATCCTATTTCCCGTGGGTGTTAGCAATCTTTGCGGCCCTGTAGCGGTCGAGAAGTTTTCTTGGAAGTGATTTACATGACATATTACAATCACTAATGACAGAGAGATGTGTCACTTTGGCACGCAACTCGGTTATGTTATCCGAATGATCACCTGTGGCGGACCTCCAAGCTCGAACTCCACAATCCCTCCCTTCTCCTATTAATATTCAATTTTATCTATGGAAGTCTTTTCCCATCCTCCAGCAAGACAAACACAAACATTCAAGAACTTAAGAGTAGAGAATACTTGATAATATATTAAGACTGGATGTAGAGCTGACGTTAAATAGTTCATAACGTGTCACTGACATCAGCCATTGTCATTGTGTAACTATAGCAACACGCCGAAAACAGATGGCAGACGATTATGCTTTATTACGCTATCTACTTTTTATTTCATGTTTGCTTTTTAAAATATTCTAATCATCTCGTATACATGTTGGCCTAACTAATTTAAATTAACAACGAATCTCATTTATGACCTTCAATTAAGGAATACGTCGACCTCCGTGATGCAGAGGTAGCCTGCCCGCCTCTTGGTCCTAGGTTTGTGGACAAAAACTCGGCGATTAGCCAGCCAGAAGGATTTTAACTCACTTTCCAAGAGTTCACGACTTCAGCCTAACCATTACGTACAATACGATTTGAGTCACCATGCTACAGCGAATAGCAATGCTGTGTGCATTCAGTGTCCTATAAGTGATGGTACAGAAATTAATCTATAAAGACGATCACGAAATGGTTGATATTCTAAATGGCACTTTTTAGAAATAATTCCAAGTCTATACTCGTATTTTTTTCGATTCACCAATGAATTGCTTGTTTACAACTGTCACTTCTTCCTATTAAGTGCAGTTTGATTTTTTTTCTCGTCGTTTTTTAAACTAGATTTAGGCGAGAAAATGTAGAATTGTAGAAAAGAAAAAAAAAAACTTACGATACCTGCCGTTCGGGAAAAATATACTGCAGTGTCTGAAGTTACAAACAGAAATAATCCGAGCCTCATAACGAAATATTCAATGTGTTTCTTACCGAGCGAGGTAACGTCTTGGACTCGCATTCGGGAGGTCCCACGTTCAAATACAGTGGCCGACCAATTTTACTTAGTTTGACATGCTTTGGGAAAAAATAAATTTAAGTCGCACCTTGGATGAATGTTCCCCACCCACCACTCCCTCGCGATGCACTTTCTTTTATACCAGTTCTTCTGTCCTCATATTACGTAGAAACTCGTGATTGGACGTTGGTAGTGTGACGTCATACCGGTAAACAAAAGTTGACAAGCTTACTAACCTCTGGAAGATATAATATGCTACATTTTCGAAACCTACAAACAGTGTATCGTACATTATTCGAAAATGCAAGGGCGCTTCGCTTCGGCTGCCGCCTCCGCTCGCGCACTTAACTATGTGGATAGTGTTATGCATTAATTAGACAATGTGAAGAGGTGATTGTGGTCTGATCGGGAGTGCCGAGTGAGCTAGAGGGTTGTCATTTTGGTGCAAGGGTTGGTAGCTGGTATTTGGTACGATCGGGAGTTTGGAGAGAAGGAACGATCGGGAGTGCCGAGATAACAAACGTGTGGTCGCCAATAGCAACGCATTGTTCGGAGCATAAGGGGCGACTTAATCTTTGCCGTAAGGGCAAATGCCGAATTTGATATTTACATACCATGCATCATCCTCACCATTTCATCCTGCTTACTATCTATTTAAATTAATATAAGTTGAAATTTAATGCATTAAATACGACAATAGAAACAATTGACAATGAATAGTTCCATGGCCTACCCTACTGTATAGACACAGATCCCGAACACCTTATACAGCCTCGGAGCTAAAAGGAGTATAAACACAACTGAAATCTCTTATATATATAAAAGGCTTTGTCCTGACTGACTGAATGAATGACTGACTGACTGATTGACTGAATGACAGGAATCAACGTACAGCCTAAACTATAACAGGTAGAGACTTGGAATTTTGACAATACCTTCGTTTTATAATGTAGGTGCTCACTAAGAAAGGATTTTGAAAAATTCTGATTCTAAATGCCAAAAATTAAATGTTTTTGAAAATACTCAATCCCTTTTTACATAGAATTATCAATTCCAAATCACAGAATATATTGTTGCCAAATGGTATCAGATGGGCTTGGAAAAAACAAATGAAATGCACTTTTGACAAATAAGAGAAGTTATCAAAATAATTCATGTTATAAATAAATATTACAGAATGAAATCTACTAAAATAATGGAATCACATAACTTTCTCTACCCTGGACATAGAGATAACAAAACGAGGTATGGTAATGTGTATATTATTATATTATATCGCAGGTTTTTGGAGAGAAAAGTATGAAGGCTTTATGGTAACATAAGAGTGGGAAATTTCCCGCCTCGATATTACAATTTTATGTTACAGGAATTTCTGTTTCTTCTTATTTAAACCTCTACCAGGCTTGCTGTGCACTGTACAAGCGATGGGATGCAAAATTCTAGATCCTCTATGAGCCATAAAAAACTATATCAAGCGTTTTCTGAGGGAATAGTTTGAGTGTAATAAGTCGTTCTTCCTATTTCAAATTATAAATGCCTATATAAGGACCTAGAATTTAAAATTGAAAATCCTTCATAAGCTAATTTCCAATTACAAAATACAAAACCCGGGCGACGCCGGGTCTTTTAAGCTCGTCTTCATTATATTATTACGATTATTGTTGTTATTGTTGTTACCGTATTTGAGACTATATTCTTCAAAATGATTAATCATATTGATTAAAATGTCGTATAAAATTCCAGTGAAATAGGGCAATGTGCTTCTTATATTATATGTCCTAAAAAACTTAAACCCTATTTAGATGAATTTCAGAGAAAAAATATAAAACTAAACTCCATGGCACTACATCCATTTGAGAGACTAGGCCTTCCATCCGACCGGTGCATCATCTGTCATAGATAGATGGCAGGACTGGGGGGGGGGCAAGTCTTATAATCAGTTAAGGAAACCTAGATTACTGCATAAAATGGCGTGCCAGTATAAATTTAAATATTCATATATTTAAATAGCTAATTTTAGAATATTTAGAATAAAAATTCCTCTGACAGTGGGTCTCAAACATTTGACTTTCGGCTTTCCGTGCTGATGCTCTCTCAACTGTGTAAACTCGAAGGTAATGGGGTTCGAGTCCCAATTTATTTATCTCCTAAAATATTCTCATTTAGCTCCTAAAATATTCTCATATAATGCTCAACAGTAACATTATTCTGTGGCTTCATAATACATAGCCAATCTACATCGTATTCTGGATTGTCTATTTTCTCCTTTCTAAATTTTCACCTCTTTCTGACATATAGCTTTTTATTGGTTGGTTGGTGTATGGTTATTTAAGGACCGGGATATACTGCAACTTAGGCCTGTGACCGTCGCCGGGGTGCCGGAATTTTGTCCCGTAGGAGTTCTTTTACGGGGTACGCCGGGGTACGCAGTGGTTGAGGCGCTGCGCTGCAAACCGGAAGGTCGCGGGTTCGATTCCCGATGAGGTCGTTGAGATTTTTCAATTGGCCTAATCCTTCTGGTGGCACTATGGCCCTGGGGTCGACTCAGCCTCTAACAGAAATGAGTACCAGGAGCAATCCTGGGGGTAAAGGCGGCCGGTGCGTAGGGCTGACAACCTTACCACCTTCATGTGCCGCATGTCCAAAATCTGGGAGCCTCAACCTCTTGGAACCCTCTGGGCCTCCATGGCCTGTATAGGGATCACTTTACTTTACTTTACTTTACTTTACTAGGAGTTCTTTTACATGCCAGTATATCTACTGACATGGGCCTGTCACAATTATGTACAGGTAGGAGAAAAAAGTGGACCGACTCTTATAGCTGATTTCAGAACCTTGTTCACACCAGTGTCCATGCGTATTCCTTAGACCTGTGTAGGTCGACTGGTAAGTAACACGTTCTCGGTTCGAATCCTGCCAAGGAAGGCAATTTTTTGTTTCCTTAATGCACATTGCTTTCCCACTACTTTTCGATTGCCACAATATTTAACTACTTAATTAACGTATTATTCCCAGAAAATGAATTTTACTAGCTTATTTCCTAATGGGTTTTGAAACGGGCTAAGTCAACAGTCGACACTAGAACAAATTTCAGTACATTCCCTGCTATCATGGGAATGCCGGCAACTTAGATATTTTAGTCGGTCCGCTTTTTTCCCCCCTCTACCTGTACACATATATGCCATATATGCCTGTACACATATATGCCATCGACCCACAAGCCTGGGCCCAGAAAGACAGCGCGATACTACTGCGCCACCCAGGCTGACTATCTGTATCTATCTGTATCTGTTACCCTATGATCCCCAGGTGGGGCGAAGGGGCCTCCAATGGAGGTTTCATTACCTACACTACATTACCTACATTACCTACACTACCTACACTGGATATGCTTATTTTCCGAGAGAGGGCAGAGGGACAGGTGGTAAGCCCATCGCCTCGCAACCCCCCTCTGGAAACTAAGTATTTCTTGGACGTGAAAGGGCCGAGAAATTTTGTCCAGAGGCTCTAATTTAGGCTTGGAGTTCTTTTACGTGCCGTAAACCTACGACACGGGACCCCAGCTTAAAGTCCCTCCCGGAGGACTCCGTGCCCAGGATTTTTACGTCCTGAAAAATCCATCGACCGCGGCCGGGTTTGATCCCGCGCCCTGCGGTTCTAGAGGCGGGCACGCTACCTCTAGACTACCGCGGCCGACTAGGCTGACTATAGCTTTTTATTATTTTCCATGATCGATATCTCGAACAGGAGCTTCACGGACTTAAAAACAATTGGTGCATCCTCCCACGACAATTGTCGAACACAATCGTGGATCCACCCAAACTTGACATAAATTTTGTGAATACAGTTCATAATTTGAGGTTTAGTAGCCGGATACTTTATTGCTTGGGGAACATTTATATTTGTTGCAAACTTGTTCTATATATTTACATATAAATAGATGGTGTAAGCAGTAGCGGGTGTGGGAGGCGACAACAAGCACAATAAGATCCTACACCCACTGACATTCGGTTTCCTGTACACTCTTCAACAATACCTCACAATTCACTGCCACTTTGTGTATGAGTCTTCTAAAATTTTACTTCATTTTTTGTCATTCATTTTCTATGATTTTTTGTTTTATTAGGTCCTATTTGCAATCTAGGTAACTTGGAAATATTCACGGTTGAGTTGTGTTCCATGGTCACTCCCATGACCAATGTAAAACCATTGTCATCTACCTTTCTATGTTAACCCAACCCAACTTGCTAGAGATAAGGCGAGCAGGTCTTCTCTTCCCCTTTACGAGGACCCCCAAAACTACAAAATTTACCATTAGAGTGCAAAGTTACATGAAAAATACAATAATAAAAAGACAACAGCACTTACACTAAGTTGAGGTAGGAAATTACAACAGTAATAATAATAATAATAATAATAATAATAATAATAATAATAATAATAATAATAACAAATATTGGAATTAAATGAAAGTAGAAGTAAAGCAAAAGTAGATACTGTGAAATGGATTGTTGAAGTAAAAAATGACTTAAAACTGGCAGAAATTACTCCAGAAGATATTTTGAAAAGAGATAGCTTTAGAATTAAGGTGCATAAGCGGGAAGTTAACCAAGAGGACATACCGAAGAAAAAATCCCTTTAGGCAAGCCTACAGGCTGAGGTAGATTTCAAAGTGCTTTTGGTTTAATTTACTGTCGCTGCGTAGCACTCTTCTTCTTTAGCCTTGGCATGACAAACCCGCAATAATAATTGCAAAAAAGAGGAAAGAGCACTTTTTCAAACATTCAAATCTCGCCTTAAATGAGAGCCATCGAGAAACTAGTTATTGATTTGTAGAGTACTCATCAAGAGCTTTTCAATGATACCCCACAAGACGTGGTTTCAAAAATTTCGAATTTCCAGCCCCCACCCCCACTCGTACCCCCAAAACCCCCGAATCGTTGGTGTCACTGTGAACTCCATAGGGAGTACTCTAATTTATTCAAACAAAGTTTCCCTCTATACTTCATAGGGGCCAAGATAAAAATGTTTTAAAATTTCAACCCCCTCCCCCGACCACCCCCATGGGCCAATTTTGCTCATTAACGAACTTGTCCGAACTATTGGGCCTAGAAATAACATATTAAAATTTGATTCAAATATCTTCAAAATTACGGCCGCTATCGTGTAAAGATATAAATATATATACTGTATATATATAGGTAGATATATATATATATATCCCTTTAGGCAGGCCTACAGGCTGAGGTAGATTTCAAAGTGCTTTTGGTTTAATTTATTATCGCTGGGCAGGACTCTTGTTTTTAGGTAGATTTCGAAGAAAAATCTACCTATTCCAATGGATACCATGTCATGATTTTCGAAAAATTCTTTCATATCTTTACGTTTCATGCTCCCCTAAGTACGAAACCACCGCCCGTTCAAAAAAAAAAATGTGATATTTATATATATATATATTTATATATTTATATATATATATATCTTTACACGATAGCGGCCGTAATTTTGAAGATATTTGAACCAAATTTTATTACGTTATTTATAGGCCCAATAGTTCGGACAAGTTCGTTAATGGGCAAAATTGGCCCAAGGGGGTGGTCGGGGAGGGGGTTGAAATTTTTAAAAATGTATATCTCGGCCCCTATGAAGTATAGAGGGAAACTTTGTTTGAATAAATTAGAGTACTCCCTATGGAGTTCACAGTGACACCAACGATTCGGGGGTTCGAGTGAGGGTGGGGGTGGGGGTGGGGGATGAAAATTCGAAACTTTTCAAACCACGTCTTGTGGGGTATCGTTGCAAATCTCTTGATGAGTACTCTACAAATCAATAAATAGTTTCTTGGTAGCTCTCATATGACGCGAGATTTTAATGTTTAAAAATAATAACACTTAAAAGAATTATTATAATATCATAATTTTGTCTTGTTTAGCGGCTTTGCTAATTTTATTCATTGCTGATCTTGCGCACGGCCTCCCAGAATATTATATCCTATTCTTGTTGTCAAAACAAATTATTGTAGGCTCTTCCTCTTTACCGAATTCAGTTCTTATTACTGCAGGTTTGCCATGCCAAGGCTAAAAAAGAAGAGTGCTGCGCAGCGATAATAAATTAAACCAAAAGCACTTTGAAATCTACCTCAGCCTGTAGGCCTGCCTAAAGGGATTTTTAGCCTTGGCATGGCAAACCCGCAGTAATAAGAACTGAATTCGGTAAAGAAGAAGAGCCTACAATCATTTGTTTTGACAACAAGAATAGGATATAATATTCTTGGAGGCCGTGCGCAAGATCAGCAATGAATAAAATTAGCAAAGCCGCTAAACAAGACAAAATTATGATATTATAATAATATTCTTTTAAGTGTTATTATTTTCAAACATTAAAATCTCGCGTCATATGAGACCTATCAAGAAACTAGTTATTGATTTGTAGAGTACTCATCAAGAGCTTTTCAACGATACCCCACAAGCCGTGGTTTCGAAAGTTTCGAATTTTCATCCCCCACCCCCACCCTCACTCGAACCCCCGAATCGTTGGTGTCACTGTGAACTCCATAGGGAGTACTTTAATTTATTCAAACAAAGTTTCCCTCTATACGTCATAGGGGCCGAGATCTAAATGTTTTAAAATTTCAACCCCCTCCCCCGACCACCCCCTTGGGCCAATTTTGCTCATTAACGAACTTGTCCGAACTATTGGGCCTAGAAATAACATATTAAAATTTGGTTCAAATATCTTCAAAATTACGGCCGCTATCGTGTAAAGATATATACGGTATATATAAATATCACAATTTTTTTTTTTGAACGGGAGGTGGTTTCGTACTTAGGGGAGCATGAAACGTAAAGATATGAAAGAATTTTTCGAAAATCATGACATGGTATCCATTGCAATAGGTAGATTTTTCTTCGAAGTCTACCTAAAAAAAGTAAAAACTGGAACAACATGGACAGACAAGAGGAAGGAAGCTCACAGCCAAAGGATGAAAGCAATATGGAGTCAAAGGAAAACACAGAAACGCCTCTAACTACTTTGCGTAGTCCTACATGGGATCATACGTGAACAAAAAATAAAATAAAATAAAATAAAATAAAGTAAATAGTAATAACAATAATAATAATAATAATAATAATAATAATAACAATAACAATAAAAACACTATACTTACTTACTCAATGTCAATAGACAATTCCTCAGCAAGCTAAAGGAATATTATGTTTCATAGAACCCGAAGGTTCATTGCCACGCTTACCTGAGCCCGCCATTCAACCCTAATTCTGTGCTAACTCCATCCAACCATCCCTCGCAAATCCTATTTCCCTTAAATCAATCCTATTATTCTTCTCCACCTACGTCTAGGTCTTCCAAGTTGTCTTTTCCCTTCGTGTCTTCCAGTCAGTATTTTGAGATATATTCCGATAGTATCCCGTTAGCTTGCTTAGGAATTGCCTATTGCCATTGAGTAGGCCTAAGTAAGTATAAAAATAGTGTACGATATACGTGGTAAAATGATTTTATTTTGCTCGTAGGATTGTTACATTCACCATTTCGCAAACATAACCTACTCGAATGATAAACTACTCATTACTTAGATCTTAAACTACTATTGTAAGTATTTTTTGCATTAGAATTGATAATAGAATCCTTTATCCAAGGAGGCCATAGAATTTATTTTAAAATAAAGCTGTATTATAATATTATAGAAGAAAAATTCCTCTGACACTGGGATTTGGCTTCCGTGCCAATGCTCTACCAACTGAGCTAAGTCAGAGTTCACTTCAAGTCAGAAGTGAACTCTGACTTAGCTCAGTCGACAGAGCATTGGCATGGATAGCCAAAGGTCCTGGGTTCATATCCCGGTGTGAAAGAATTTTTTCTCCTATAATATTCTCATGTAATGTCCAACAGTGACAATAATCTGCAGTTCGTGAATGCATATGCATATGAGGGCGTTAAAGTTAAAATGGTGTAAGTCATGTTTTAAAATTTTTTAACCTAATAATTGCAATGTCTGAAGGCCAAACTTACTTCTGGTACTCTTGGAATGTCCGCTACTGACTTGTTACTCAACCATGACATAAACCATAATATTTACTTTCAGTGGCGAGAAGTAACGGAATGTGATGTCATTAATGCTGTCAGGAAAATGAAAACTTCTAATAGCACTGACATTTATTAGCAATACAATTATTAAAGAAATTATTGGCTATATATCTGTCCCTGTAACAAGATGTATAAACCTATGTCTAAGTGCAGGTATTTTCCCTGAAGAATTGAAAAAGACGAAAACTATACCAATATATAAGAAAGGTGACACATCTAATCCAGCAAATTATAGACCTATAGCTATCGTACCAATACTTGGGAAAATATTTGAAAGTGTTGTACTTGTGCAACTTAGGGAATTTTTTGTTGAGAATAAGTTTCTCACCCAGTCACAATTTGGTTTTTTACCTGGAAAGAGTACCATAGATGCAATTGATGATCTTTTTAAAAGTTACCTATAATGCTTTTAAAAAGAAGGAATTTACACTGTCTTTGTTGTTCGATCTAAGCAAAGCTTTTGATAGTATACCGCATTCTTTACTTCTACAAAAATTGCATTACTATGGAATTAATGATAGTGAGCTAAATTTTTTTACATCCTACTTGACTGGTCGCTCTCATATGGTATATGTTAATGGTAATAATAGCAATGAGGCACCTGTTGATTATGGCGTCCCTCAAGGAAGTATTTTGGGACCTTTCTTATTCTTGGTAATGATGAATGACTTGCCTGTAAATGTACCTGTAAAGTCAGTATTATTTGCAGATGACTCTACTTTCATTATGTCAAATAGTAATTATGAAATCCTTATGCATTCTCAAGGAAATGTTATCAAAGAGATCACAAAGTGGTACTCCACCAATAATTTTTTAGTAAATACTGACAAAATTCAAAAAATTGTATGTAGTCTAAGACAAATTCCACATGATGTAAATCCAGGAAACGTAAAACTATTAGGAATGATTATTGATCCTAAACTAAATTGGCATGCTCATATTGATACTGTATGCAGAAAGCTTTCAAGAGTTGTTTACTTGTTAAGGAGCATTCGCTTTAAAGTTACTTTCTGTTATGTAATACAAATTTACTATGCTTTATTTGAAAGTGTTTTTAAATATGGTCTTTTATTGTATGGAAATAGCACCAAGCTAAATGATATTTTAATTCTACAGAAAAAAGCCATCAGGATACTAACAAACAGGGCTTCCAGATAACACTGCAAACCTCTTTTTATACAATGCCGCATCTTAACTGTTTTTAATCATTACATTTTAGAGTTGCTGCTTTATGCACATAAAAATGCAAGTACGTTTCCTTTGTCAAACTGTACCCATGGCTATGATATTAGAAATAACAACAACTTGCTTGTGCCTTTTGCTAGATTGGAAAAGGTTAAATCCAGCCATTGTGTAGTAAGTCTAGACATGTATAATAAGTTACCCGTTCAAATCAAGCAGTTAAATTACTCATCTTTCAAATCTCATGTAAAGACTTGGCTGTCCAATAATCCATTTTACAATTTGACTGAGTATATGGAAAATCCTATCTCTCCGTTATTCTTACAATTTCATTTTATTTGACCATGCCTATTGTACAATGTATCTAAGGGCTAAATAAAATATTATTATTATTATTATTATTATAATGCAATGTTGCGGTATAGATGTGTTAGCAGGAAGAGTTCTCTAAATGTATAAAACATGACTTACACCACTTTGGCTTTAACCCCCTCATATATCTAAGATGTATTAGTCTGAGATCGTAATGTAATTGAGCTCGTCATGTTACATGATGATTATGATGATGATGATGATGATGATGATAATGATAATGATGTTGATAATAATAATAATAATAATAATAATAATAATAATAATAATAATAATAATAATAATAAGTTTTTATTTAACCTGGCAGAGTTAAGGCCTTCTTTTACACTCAACCAGAGACAGAAAAAAGGAACAAACAAAATACTAACACAGTTCTATAAGTAATAAGAATAGCCTACACTAGTTATATACATATACAATAGTTAATTGAGTCTATGTTACATAAAATTAAGCTATTTTAGCAAAATGTGTTACACTAGGAAAAGAAGTAACTTAGACCTACAATATACAAGAAACAATAAAAAAGCAAATGATTTATACCTAAAAAAATTTCATTTTTTGAATAGATATTCGTTTAGCCTAGTTTTATGTCGAAATCTTGTACTGTTTTTAATTTCACTGCAGCCGATCTAACGTAGAATAATGCCTTTGACAGCCCATGAGATCATAACGATAATTCTGCGTTATAAATGGGAGAAGATGTAGCAACATTGGGAGGAGTGAATATACAACTATTTAAAGAACCAGTAGCATCTTAGCGAGAAGAAAGGCTTGAGAGACAGTACAAGTACAAAGCATTGTCCCTCATATATCAGAGCTTAGAAAATAGCCAGTAAGCAGCAGCAGCAGGATTCTGTCTATCAGAGATAAGCCGGAGGTTTATGAGACTGCCCCATGGGATGCTATATCCTATATGCCACCCACAGTAGCAGTAATACAGTAGCTGATATCGTGTTCACCACCTGCTATTCTCCATATTCAAGTCACCTCCCACATCCACTTTCTTTCTTTACAGACCTAGATGTGATCGGAGGCTCATCGACACCTTATTGTGAGAAAGGCATCTCTCATTTAAAATGGATAGCATCAGTTTCTTTAAAAGATATATTCAAAGTAGTAATGATTTATGGTGAAGGAGTTGCATAGCCAGTGACCAAGTACACAGTAAAAACAGAGATATATTATATATTCATCCATAAATGGAAAAATTAAAGTGGTCCCTCTCATGCAAGAAAAAGAATCAGTAAAATATTTTAGCAAAAATTTTTGAAACGCTGTGATCATTCTCACAACAATTCCTGTGAACTTTTTTTTTATGTAACTTTGTAATGTTTTGTGTTTATGTTCACTTTTGTTTATTGTTTTACTGCCACATTTTACAATTTTCTGCATGTCATAATTTTAACGTACTTATTCTGTAACTATAGTCCTAGCATACTTAGGTAAAATAGGGCTCTTACTTGGAGATATAATAATAACAACAATAATAATACTAGGCTAATAATAATAAAATTAATAAAATATTTTAGCATAATTTATTGACTATTCCGTTCATACGCCGTGTGTTTGCAATTCCTCGGATATAGACCAATCACAATCGTTTATCTGATAAAATGTTCCCTATTAATATGAGGATGCGGTTTTATCTGATAAAACGTCAGCTCGTTACTGGACATGTAAGGCATTAACGTGCGGTGGTTGATACATCACATGCTGCCAAGCAGAATGAAACCACATTATGTTATCTCTATATATATAAAAGGCTTTGTCCTGACTGACTGACTGAATGAATGACACTGAATGACAGGAATCAACGTACAGCCTAAACTATAACAGGTAGAGACTTGGAATTTTGACAGTACCTTCGTTTCATAATGTAGCCTAGGTGCTCACTAAGAAAGGATTTTGAAAAATTCTGATTCTAAATGCCAAAAATTAAATGTTTTTGAAAATACTTAATCCCTTTTTACATAGAATGATCAATTCCAAATCACAGAATATATTGTTGCCAAATGGTATCAGGTGGGCTTGGAAAAAACAATTGAAATGCACTTTTGACAAATAAGAGAAGTTATCAAAATAATTCATGTTATAAATAAATATTACAGAATGATATCCACTAAAATAATGGAATCACATAACTTTCTCTACCCTGGACATAGAGAAAACAAAACTAGGTATGGTAATGTGTATATTATTATATTATATCGCAGGTTTTTGGAGAGAAAAGTATGAAAGTGATAATGCTTTATGGTAACATAAGAGTGGGAAATTTCCCGCCTCGATATTACAATTTTATGTTACAGGAATTTCTGTTTCTTCTTATTTAAACCTCTACCAGGCTTGCTGTGCACTGTACAAGCGATGGGATGCAACATTCTAGATCCTCTATGAGCCATAAAAAACTATATCAAGCGTTTTCTGAGGGAATAGTTTGAGTGTAATAAGTCGTTCTTCGTATTTCAAATTATAAATGCCTATATAAGGACCTAGAATTTAAAACTGAAAATCCTTCATAAGCTAATTTCCAATTACAAAATACAAAACCCGGGCGACGCCGGGTCTTTTAAGCTAGTACAATATAACTTGTTTGTAAATCGGGATAATATAAATGTCCGTGAATCAAAAACACAATTTCGATTAGTTGCAAGCCAGTTCGTGTGCTTTTATAGAGTATTAAACTGCAACATGAGATGTGCATTATTGGTAGCATTGGGATCGATGAATCGATTTGTGGACTGTTCATTCATCTTGTATGCCGTGATCTTACGGCTGACAGAATATTGACAACAAAGTAAGAAAATAATTATTGTTAACATAATCCATTACAGTTTATTCGTGGGAATAGTCTTCATGTATCTTACACGATATTAGGAGTTTCATCAGATAAATATAATATATCGATAAACTCGTAATGTCTCCTATGATAAACACATGACATAAGATTGGCACATAGCTTATGTGTCCAACATATGAAAAAAAGATGTAGAATTATGTAAAATTACGTACACATACTAATACTAATATACCAGACTTTAGTACAATCAGTCGTACGATATGGCTTTTCTCATATGACATGGTCTTTTTTTAAAAAATGCACTCTATTCATTGATCACATTTCACAAACTTATAATCAAAATATGTTTTGGAAATTAATTTCTTATCACACTAATATTCTCGGATTTATAGTCTTTGATGAACAGATCATTAGAAAAAGACCCCAATCCACAAAGCTAAATTTTTCAGAAAAAACAGAAAACTAAATCTGACTTCTTGTAATTCGCATAGCGCTATGTTCCCCCCCCCCTCTGATAGTAGATGAGGTATCAACACATATGCACGTAATGTTGGATAGTTCTACTTCTTGTTAAATATATTTTTAGTTCTGAAAATTTGGGCCCTCTTTCTTCTGACTTAGTTTAGACAACATCAAATAAGAAAATTTTGTAAACATATATCATTATTCAGCTATCACTGCATAAGAAAACAGTTAAATACCATTTAAATACAATATGTTTATCATATATAGAAATAAAGGGACGAAAATATTAATTTATATGCAATAAAAAAGTTTCACAATGTATCATAATCATGTCTTACTCGTCGTCTTCCGCAGTAGTGTTAGTCTGATATGATATGACTTTCTTTTAACACCTACGGTGGGGAATAGGCCCACCAATTGGAGGTTTCGGTACCTAGACCAGTTTTGTTACGCTTATTTTCCTTGAGAGGGCAGAGGGACAGATGGTAAGCCCATCGCCTCACAGACCCCTACTTGGACGTGAAAAGGCAGGAAAATTTTGTCCAGAGGCTCTAATTTAGGCGTCCTAGCTTAAAGTCCCTCCCGGAGGACTCAGTGAACAGGATTTTTACGTCCTGACGACCCATCGACCGCAGCCGAGTTGCAGTAGTGTTAGGTCTAGCAGTTAAGTTTTTATAATAGACAAGAGCACTTTGTTTGGTAACTTAATGTATTTTGTGATTTTACAATATATTTCAGTTTATTTGCATTTACAGGTAGCATGGAGGTGGTACAAGGGTAATATGAGATATGGAGAGAGATCCGAAGAACGTCCAACAACCTGGAAATGGGACCTTGTCCCAGTTAACTCATACTTTAACTGCAACTTTTCCATGCTTAGAGTCGGGTTTGGAGGGACTCTTTTCCACTTAACAGATGAGCGCTTCCATATAACAACTTGATACCGTTCGTATTTTATGAATTACAGGTATTTTATTAATTTACAGAGCTTTACAGAGAGTTTGCACAATTTATTTTAATCAGATTTCGTATTCCGATCGGCTTCATAAATCGTTGTGCATGTCGTTACATAAAATTCTGATCGGCCTATAATAAGCTTGCTGAAATAAGCTGGTTCTCAAAAATAGAAATTTCAATATAAATTTTAATTAATTACTACAAATTACAATATAAAACATATATAAATCTGATTTCGAACTGCACCCGAAGAAGCAAAGCATGTGCTCGGGGGCGGTTCAGTTCAGCACAATAAAGTAACTTAAACTAAAATGATTATTTACAGTAATTCAAAACTTGATTTACAAAACATACAAAACTATGAGTTAATGCTCTTTACTGTAAGGATAGAACGTGTTATAATCACAAAATGGAAATGTACTAATAAATACAAAAATAATATACAATTTTCTAACAGATTTTAAGATAACACAAAGCAATTATATCTACATTTTACAGGTAATATTGAAAATGTTGTAGTAGATAAAGACAGAAGTAAGGAAATAAAATAATTTATATAACATTTCTAGTATTACACTTAAATTGTTTGTTGTTTAAGGGGGAACATATACAGTAGCTTTCGGTGAAATTCATAGGTGAGAAATAGGTGAATTTCGTTATTTTTTCTTCAGCAATGAATTGCTCTACAATCTTGGAATCCGACATACTCTTTATTGACTACTTCCACAATTGCATACTATTTTCTTAATTAATCATAGCGTTGATAAATTCCATGTTGTTTTTTTCTACTACGAGGGATTTGTACGTAGTGTATAAAATAATTCCACCTATTCCCTCGCATAAAATGTTTTTGTTAAAATATCAGATCATAGCTTTGTCATATCTAAAATTTATACTTGTGAATATTATAACACATAATTTAAAATTATAGCTGTCAAATTTATAAGAAAATTAACACCTATAATTTTTAATTATGTTTTATAATATTGACAAGTATAAATTTTATATGTGACAAAGCTATCAGCTGATATTTTAACAAAAATATTTTATACGAGGGAATAGGTGGAATTATTTTATACACTATAATCATAGCTTTACACTTACCGGAAATTATCACGTTTCATGCACTGAAATGCCGTTTCCTTGATAACTTCCACAAACATCAATATTTCTGAGTGACTAATTTTCTGTGTATTTGTTAATATCATATTAAAAACACTATAATCATTCTTTTAACATTAACAGTTTATTTTTTAAATATATATTATATTTTATTGAAAAATAAAATTTAAAAACATTCATTTTTAAAAATACTTATACTGTAGATATTCCAAAGATTGTGGATGGTGATTTTCATGTGATGTTTACAAATATAAAAAAAAGAATCATAAAAAAAATTGTCATTTGTGGAAATTATCACGGAAACGGCATTTTAATGCATTAAACGTGGCTGCCCTTTTTTGCAATTGTAGACGTAGTCAATAAAAAGCACGTCGGATGGCAAAATTGTAGAGAAACTCATTGCTGAGAAAAAACTAACGAAATATACCGGTACCTATTTATCACCTATGAATTTCACCGAAAGCTGTATGTCATCCCTTAAGCCAGTTAATTCAAGATGGTTCTTTCACATTATATTTCTTAGTAATAGTTAAAATTTTAGTAATAGTTTAAATCTCAGTAAGTAGTAAAGTATTTAACATATTGGTTACTGTGTATTGTGTTATCTCTAGAGAACTAGCTCTTAAGCCTTAAATGATAATAATATATTCGGGTTTCTGTGTATCTGTAACTTTGTATTGTACTTTTATCATACTTGTTCTATTGCATTATTGTAAAATTAAGTTGTATTAATCCTGGTTGAATGGAAGAGAAGGCCTAATGGAATTAATTCCACCAGGTAAAATAAAACAATTCTAATTCTAATTCTAATAAATGAACCGAATGGTCTTGGGCCGAAATTTGAACAGTGCTTAACTCTAGCAGTTGTATTTTTTTTTTTTGGGTTTAGTTAATGGAAAGAGAGTTTAGAAATTATATTATGTCTATGTACCACGATGCAGCCAAACTCTCATGTGAGTGTAGGAAGCAGTTACTGTACGTAAATCTCACTTCTAAACCAAGTTTTGTTTATTAGTTACATTCACCCCTAGCAGAGTGTTGATAAGGTAAAGCTTTTAAGACGTAATAGGGAACTTAGTTGTTTGGGTAACACTCATTAGCTGCGAGTCGAGCACATCTCATCAATAAAGGGCATAAGGAATAGAAAAAATGGAGCTGTTAGGGGTTATATTAGCAGGTGTTACAACAGATTGAGGGATTGCGGTGGGAAGGATTTCAGGTGCTGGCAAAACATTGTTATAATTAGTGAAGCAGTAAGAAACTTGAGTAAATGAAGATTAGCCTTTAAACTTTGGTTAGTTGTTGAGTCAAGTTGTTTGTTGATGGACTGACTCGACTTGCTTGCCTTAATCTTAAAGGGAAGTTAAGTTTTGGAATGTTGTCTTACCGGATCATCCTTGCGCTCTTCTTTAAGCAAAGTAGGAAGCAAGTAACTAGTAAGGATTTCGCTAAAGAGTAAAGTGCCAGGTTTGACTGACTTGCAGGTCTACTCAACACCATGCAAGGGATTCCTTCAGATCTTCACGCTTGTGTGCTAAGCATGATTAGCATGGGATGAAGTTAACTTTGCCAATACTCGACTGAACAGTAAAACATATCATTTGGATCACAGTATACAGAGTTTAATTGGAGGTGAAAAGCGAAATTGCACATTTCTACCAGTTTTGAACTTAATGGTTCCTTTTTTTACCCACACTGTTCTTAGTATATCTTAGCAGTCTTGCTCATTCGGGTGTATTTCTCAATATTAATATTTAGACCTATTTTCTTATACTAGAAAATGTAAGCTTTGTTGTGTTTTGTTCTTGAAATAGCAAATGTTGTAGTAATTTGTAATTTGTAGACAAATAATAAAAAATAAAAAAAATAATTGCTCCATTATTGGAAGAAGGAAGCAGTTTTTATTCATTATCTCAAAAGTAAGATTTTATGACTACTGATTCTATTCCTCCGCAGTATCAAGTTCAGTGTTTGAGGTAAAAAATATTGTTATCCAAGTACAGCACATAATTGATAAATTTCATCTTGGTTCTTTGAGGGAAATATTAGATGTATCAAAGAGGTTTTTAGTCTTATACCCTCAAAATAAAATACTAAGACGTATGAACAACACAGGAAAGTGGGGACAAACTTTTACAATATAACTTGTTATAATAATAATTTGTAAATTATAAATCAATAATTTATTAGTTGATTCTTACATAGTATGATATATGGTGACTTGTAATTAAAGCTAGTAAGATAAAATTCTAAGATTATTACATATTGCCAATGTATTCTTACTGACTATCACTGGAATATTCTCACATGATATAGATGTTTTATGTATAGCCAATCCAATATTAATCTTAGAATGTTATCTTACTAGCTTTAATTACAAGTCACCATATATCATACTATGTAAGAATAAACTAATAAATTATTGATTTATAATTTACAAATTATAATTATAACAAGTTATAGTGTAAAAGGTTGTCCCCACTTTCCTGTGTTGTTCATACGTCTTAGAATTTTATTTTGAGGGTATAAGACTAAAAACCTCTTTGATACATACAGCACATAACATTATGGTTGTAGCAGCGGTTCCAAACCTATGGTCCAAAGAAACGGTGAAACGGTTCGCGGAAAATGCTGATTTAAATTATCGTTTTCTTGTTTTCTCAGAAGTTTCAGAAATGATATAGTAGGTTGTGATATGAGAGTTCGAATAAACACATAAATAAATAAATGAAGTAATAAACAATAAAAAATGATTGCTCGATTATTGGAAGAAGGAAACAGTTTTTATTCATTATCGCAATAGTAAGATTTTAAGGCTTATCCCCTTTCTGAAATGACTGATTCAATGTTAGAAATAATGGCAACTAAGTTCAGTACATAGCATTATGTTTATAGCAGTGGTTCCAAACATATTTTCAAAAGAAATGGTTGTGTTATGAGTGTTCGAATAAATATAGTTGGTTAGCAACAAACAGATAGTGATGTTCTAACTCTCTTTCCAGATACTGTATGAAAATTCTTTCGTTTCATTTAGAAAAAGAAAACACAGATTTGCGATGTCACTTTTTAGTATTCATCTTATTATATTAAGCTGTTTTGTCGTGTAATGAGGTAGTTTTGTGTGTTTTTATATTCGTGATGGTACAAATTAGTTTACATATTGATTAGTGCTTAAAATCGACAGTGTTTCAGCGTATTCCACTGAATAAAATCTCGCAGAATTAATAACTTGAAAATAGGCCCAACTATCACTTTACAAAATGTATTGTTTCCGGTACTTCATTGATGCCAAATTGCTATCATTTTTAGGCAAAAATTATGAGCCTAAGTACCCCAAACTCTATAAGAACTTTATGACAGTACCCCAAACCCAAAGAAAGTATTTAAAAGAGGTCGTGTCCCTTAAAACGTTGTAAATTACTGGCTTATAGGATATTATTGTTCTGAAAACTAAGTCAGTACAGTGTTGTCAGAAGATTAATTATATGTATGGATTTAGTAAAACATGGCAGAACTATTGAATTCTGAAAAATTATTAGGGAGAATAATGCATAAATTTAACCAATTCCGTTGGTATTCCTCCAATTCCGTTGATATTCCTCCAATTCCAGTTGCACTTCCATTTTATAAAGTTTTGATTGAATTTTTTACATTTCTATGTTCAGAGAAATGCTATCAATATTTTCTGTTTCCTCTATATTGTTATTACTTGTATCAAAAAATTCTTCCCTATTTTCAGTCAATAATTCTTTAAAGTATTTTTTCCCAAGAACTGGATACCAATAAAATTAATTAGTGTTATAATTTTTATAGATGCTTTCAATATCTTCCATGCCTCTGAGCTTCTTTGCAAATTCGATTATACTGATTTTGTAGAAGAAAAGAAGCTCTTATGGTATAGATATACAAAAAGGATGTCAGAGGAGAGACTGCCATGGAGGATTATGGAATAGGAATCATCAAGAAGGAAGAAAAGAGGGAGACCGCCGACCGCATGGATACAAGGAATACAGACATCAAATAGAAGAAGAAATATTGAAGATAATTTATGGTCAGATAGAAATAAATGGAAAAAGAAAATTAAATTATTATTTGTGTAATCTTGCGTTGCCCAAAAATGTAAATTGAAGTACATTGTAAAACCGGATAATAATAAAAATAATGCATAAACTATATCAAATATATATAAAAGGCTTTGTCCTGACTGACTGACTGACTGAGAATCAATATAATAGGTAGAGACTTGGAATCTTCACAGTACCTTCGTTTCATAATGTAAGTGCTCACTAAGAAAGGATTTTGCAAATATTTGATTTTAAATGCCAAAAATCAAATGTTTTTGAGAATACTTAATCCCTTTTTACACAGAATTATCAAATCCAAATCACAGTTCACATGACAACAGTGGTCTCAGATGGGTTTGGAAATAAATGAAACGGGACTTTGACAATTTAGAAAAGCTATGATTATCATTCATGTTATAAATAAATATTAAAGAATGAAATCAACGAGAATAATGCAGTCACATAACTTTCTCTACCCTGGACATAGAAAAAAACAATGTGAGGTATGGTTTTTGGGGAGGGAAGTATGAAACTAATATTGCATTTCTGTTTCATTTCATCCCCAAAACGGTTTTATGGTAACATGAGAGTGAGAAATAAATATTCCGCAATTTTATGTAACCGGAATTTCTTTTCTTCTTATTTGAACCCCTACCAAGCTTGCTGTGTACAAGCGATGGAATGCAAAATTTTACATCCTCTAGAGCCATGAAAAGCAATATCAGGCGTTTTCTGAGGGAATAGTTTGAGTGTGATAAGTCGTTCTTCCTATTTAAAATTCTAAATACCTATGTAAGGATCTATAATTTAAAAATCGAAAGTCCTTCATAAGTTAATTTCCAATTACAAAATAAAAAACCCTGGCCATTTAAGCAAGTCACATATATTTTGCATCGGTTTTATCACTCCTGATACTTGGCAAGTTACTTGGTAGATTTATATGAAATAATCCCATGCAGCAGTGAAGTATGGGTGTGTATGACATACATTCAGCACTTGTAATCGCTGTCAGTTACTCTTCCCTGATATATTGGCACAGAAAACAAAGCAGAAGACAATTTCAAACTACCATTACTGCAGATACGTTTTGGGAAAATTAAAAACTGTGAACTGTTTGTTCAGATCCTCTCTTCTCTTCTCTAAAAAAGCATTTTTTGAAAATCCTGGACGAAATATGAGGGCTCATCAGTATGACACGGATGTGTACTCTGAACGCCCCCCCCCCCACCCGCTGTTCTGTAGTTATACAAAGCCTCTGCAGACGCGAATTTCTCTATATATTAGTTAATGCAATATTTCTGTATATACACATACTGTGCAGTGTATTCGGGCGGTCTGTCTTCACTCCGTCCAACTGCCTAATCGCCTGAAGGTCTCTAATCTTTCTTCGGGGATGTTATTTGTTGGCTGGTTCAACGTCTACTTGAGAGCGGAAGTATTATGTTTTCTACCTTCTATGCCCGTATCATTGTAGAAGTACCGGGTTCAACCCGTATATTCTATTAAGAGTTTTCTGAGTGCAAAAATTCATGTCAATAAATAAATAAATATATATGAAATATATATATACATATATACATATATATATATATATATATATATATATATATATATATATATATATATGAAGAAAGAAATTGTTATAGCCTATTTAATATAAACTTTTAGGCTATACTCTGCCAAATCTCTTCCAAGAAAGTGGCATGCAAGAAAGTTACTCTTAACGTTGTACATAGCTCTTAAGTAAAACTGTACAAAATAACCTGACAATTTGACTGATTCCGCAAAGAAGTGAATTGTAGTATCCTACTGTTTTCTCTATAATGGGATATAAAGTGACGAAATTTAAATATTCCATCCCAGTCTTCAATAAGTCTGTAAATTTTTAGTTACCACCATTAGCTCAATTCATTAATTAGAGTTTCTGTCAACATTTTTTTTTTCTGTCAACATTTATAGTTCTATCACATCCGCCGGCATAGAAACAGGACTCAAAGTGTCATCACTGCAGATATGAAGATGGACTATTGTGTCCGAAACTTGTCGTCGACTCAAGAAATTTTTAATAATGACATTCGTGAGTTTTATTCGTTCTACATATTTTACATATAAGGTGACTTGTGTTTTATAATACGCATGTACGCGCAATTCCGGGGTGCGCGGGCAAAGAGAGTTAAGTTCACCATCCTCAAAAAATGAGATGTGTCCTTAGAGCTATAAATACGTAAGTAAGTCCAGTAAGTCATATTCAGAAACGTATGGTAGTTATGGATGGGTGCCTCATGGGTTCATCCATCTCTAAAGTTATGTTGGGCTGGTATAGTGTGTTAAGTCACTCTAATTCTCAGTAACGAGAAAGTGGACTTAGCTCTCTTTGCCCGCGCACCCCGGAATTATGAACTGATTGCGATTTTAACCTACCTTAGACGTAACGAACTACTGTAGTTAGCAAAAATCTTCCGGGCTATTGGGCCTTGGATCTTAGGTAGGTTGGTCCTAACTTTTCGCTTAGCAGAATTCTACAGCGACATGTGACCTGAGCATTTTTCCTCCAAGGGTGCACGTTACGGTAATGGACGAAATGTTAGGACCAACCAACCTGAATCCGCGGCCCAACAACACGGAAATGTTTAACCATCAAGACTCCAGCCGTGAAAGCCTACTTAATTATATTTACCTTTTACATTATTTGTAAATTACCAGTGTTCATAGAAAAAGAACTAGATCGCTCACATACTAGGTTTGTTCGCAAAGCAAATCCGTGACCGCTTGAGAATTTGTTGTACTGCGCATGTCCAGTCTGTAACTTACCCGTGATTTGCACTTTGCGAACGGTTACAAGAATTTGGAATCGATAGTTTCTGCGTTTAATCGATATGATATGCAAATAAAATATATATTTCCCTTTGACATGTTATAAATGCAATATACATCGACAATATAATCTATATTTTGGGAAACTTTTAATTATCTTCCATTATTCATACATATAAGTAGCCTATGTTTATAAATCTGGCGCAATGTTATAGGAGGGAGGAGTCAGGCGCGTGAAAATAGGTTACTGCGCATGTCTCTGATAACAATTCATGCTAGAGCCTGCAAACTTTTCTTATAGTACAGAAACTGTCCGTGAGAGCTTTGCGAACAGAAGATTGAAATCAGAATCACGGATTCTCGCTTTGCGAACGCTTGTGGTGAAAGAGCGCATGCGCGAACGATATGTTCCTGGTTTCTGACTGCTTTGCGAACAAACCTAATACTAAAAAGTTATTGCAGTTATTCTGTTGGAAATGCAATATTAGAATGAAGTCTAATAATCCTTATACAGGGTGATTCACGAAAAACAGACCGTATTCAGGGAATTAATTTGTCACGTTATGCTGATTAAAAAAAATAACATGAACTTGGGTTCTACTTTTCATATTAAAGAGTTTATGATATTCAGAAGCTTGAAATTAATTTTTCGAGAAATTAAAGAATAATAACTTGAATATCGACTAAATGTCTATTGAATTGTATACTTAATGATTTATGAGTGATTAAAATTAAATTTTTTCACCCCAAAAATGCATATCACAGCATATTTTCAAAGATGGCAGCAATGCATACAGTCGAGCGGTTGTGAACTGCTCGTGTAGCGTTACCAATTTTCTCCCGTTCTTAACGGATTTGCTCGGCGGCGTCATGAATGCGTTGCAGCAATTAATCTTTTGTGTTCACATGATTGCATGCCATGAATTACTAATCATTTTCTACGAATCTATCGAAAAATAGGACATATGTTCAAATGAACTTTTTAAATCAGGATAACTTTACAAATTAATTCCTTGAATTTAGTTTTTATCATCCTGTATAAAAGGAAGAATTGGACTCCACAAGTGAACCGAGTGACTGGTTTCTGTAATAACTGTAACTAGGAAAAGTGAAGTACATCTGTGAAGTTTTATAGACTTCTTTTAATTTTTCCACAAACCGACTGTACGTAGTAACAAACAATGTTGATAAACCGAACTATACGGTATTGTTCCCGAAACTGTGCGAAAGTTATACCTCGGGCTGATATTTTACGCCTTGCCGTCATCATCTATTGGTCCCTGGATTTAAGTGTCCCTCATTAATTACAAATATTGATACTTTGGGTTTTCGCAGCTTTTTTTAGTAAATTGGAAAATAAGGCATGTTAATAAGCCAATATCCTACTTTGATATATTAACACAACAGTTAAAGAAAACGATATGTTGAGCATTTGACTGAATATTTCCAAAGAAAATATTCTTGAAGTTAGCATATTTCTTAAAAAGATGTAAGGGGGACGTAGGTCAAAATGCAGAGTTTTAGAAAATCCCCTAGGCCTATACCTCATAAGGATTGCTGCCATAGTTATGAATTTTTTTACCCATATTGGTACGCTATGATAATAATACACCATTTTAAAAGATTTTTGTGCCTTTAGTATTTTGGTATTAATTTTTTTAAATTTTAAATTTAATCGCTACACTTATGTGCCTTTTCTAAGTAAACTACTTAATGGATCACTTTGAAACCTGACCTGCTTATTTTTAAAGGATCAGTATAACTTTCCATGGAGACATTTTTTTAAATCCCCTTCCATTATTTTCTTTTAAGAAATCTAATTTTTATACCTAAAATTGTGTTAAAAGTCAATCCACTTAATAATAATAAAAAAAATTAAAAATTCTGTTCCAAGGAAATGTTTATTTATTTGTTATCAATAAGTGTGAAAATTTTCATGCAATTATCTTGAATAGTTTCTGAGGAAAAGGTACATAAGCATTGAAAAATGTAACCTACGGGGAAAAGCGTTAAAATTTTAACTTATTTTCCTTTTTGCTCTATATTCAAAGGGTCACGGAAGAGTACATGGACTGGGTATTTAAAGTATAAAAGACGATCACAGACGGAATTCGGCCATAAAACTTTTAGAGAATATTCTTGAAACACAATAAAATCAAATGATGCAACTATTTAAAGATTTGATTTTTTACCATCCTTGACTATCCTTAAGAAAGTAAATGGAACCTCCCAATAAAAAAATAAACATAATAGGCCTTGCTAATTTAATAAACTCAATTAATGGTTACGTGCAATAGGGGTACAGGGTTTTGAGAACCATTCTATTCATCTGTATCTTGAAAAATTTGCGTCAATAATTCCAGGCCAAAGTTGTATCTACTCAAGTCGAAATGGAAATAATAAATACACGACACATGTTAACCTATAACATTGTAGTGGAGACAGTTGTTAATTGGCAAACCACTTGACTTGTATACGTCAACAAGTTGAAGATAAACATTTAAACATATGTTAATTGCAACATGTTGGTGCTGATTGTATATCAATGGAGACACAGCTTTAAATATGATTCATTTATCTTTACGTGTAATCCCTTATTCTTACATATTTTTCTTCCATAAGCTAGAGGCACTTCTTACAAATATAAATCCTGTTTGCTTCCGTTGATTAGGCAGTGTAGTTAAAAAATCCTTACGTACTCCTGTCCACAATAGTTGTAGTCTCCCTTGCCTTTCTCTATCACACCCCCATCCCCTTTAGCGCACATATACCACTAGTCCCCACCAAAAATGTAAATTGATGATTTCATTACCTAGTATAATTCGCTATGCGGATCGCATATACTGGATACAGAAAAAAACAATGTTGACAGACGTACATATTAACAGTGAGCGGAGAATGCGTTTTTCGTACCTTTAACCCTGTACTTAGTTTTACGTATATATGCATGTGAGATAGAGGGTGGGGTTAGTCTTTCTGTTTTTTTGTATGAGAGAGATAATGACTTAATTAATTTTGACGAATAGCTGTACATGGTTGCTCACCAAGTAATGTGTAATGGTGGTTGGATTATGAACCCTTGTCGTAGCTATATTCTCTCTTTTCATTTCCACCGAAAACCTCCCTTACCTATCCAGCAAACATATACACCCCCTCCTCCTGTGAACCCTTTTTCGTCTCGTTGCAGTAATAGGACAGTCACATTAGTGTCAAAGAAAAATGTGATTGGGGAGGTATACACTATATGAATGTAATGTCCTATCTCACCCCCTGGTCATAATATTGTTTCATAACAAAAGCAAGTAGTCTATATGGAGATCTCTTGAAAATCAAACGAATAAAAGTAAATTTCACGAGGGTCGTTGTTGTGAATAATGGAATCAACATTACTTGAAATTACTTTAGAGTTTTGAAAATCACATGAATTGTCTCACTGGGGTATAAATCTTACTTTCAGTGTATTTTGGAGAAGCAAAAGTTAATAACTGAATACAAATTTACTTTTATTATTATTAATATCATTTAGTTATATCATTAGATTATAGTTATAAGGTTATCATTATGACCATGATGATAATATAATTACAATACTGGAATACAATATTGGAAATGCCGGCCACTGTGGTGTAGAGGCAACGTCCTCGCCTCTAGATCCAAAGGTCGCGGGATTTTTCATGACGTAAATATCCTGAGCAAGGAGTCCTCCGGGAGGGACTACTACTTTTCCTAGATTTACGGCACGTAAATTACTTTCTCTGGGTAAAATTTCTCGGCCATTTCTGTAATACGGGGGCTATTTTTTTAACCTCCGATGGGGCATAAAATGAAAACCACTGTGAAAATCAGAATTGTTTTATTTGGGACATTTAGGTACACCTTCTGGCTTTTTTTTGTGCCCTCCCTTACCCCCGGAGTGCTAAGCAATGAAGCTTATCACCTCCGGTCAAACCAAATTTTGGTAACCACTTTTTACAAATTACAAATTACAAATTAAGTTTATTACAAATTAAAAAATACAAATTGATACAAAATTATTACAAATACAAATAATATACACACAATTTGTACAATTTGAAAAGAGTATTATTTGCTCCGCATGAGCATAGCTCGTGTTCGGGGTCAGTTCAGTCATACTAAAATTATATTTTGAAAATTATATAAAAAAAACATACATATTATAGTTTTAGGTAAAAAATAAGAATAAAAATAAATAAGATTGCTTATATGAAATAAATGCATGAACAAAGATACGAAAAAATAAATTACAGTAACATAACAGAGTTACAAACAAAATACCCAATGTTAAAAATTAAAAATTTACAGTTGAGAATGATTAACATAAAAAAGTGGTAAAAGTAAAATTACAAGTTAGATTTAATCAAATCGAGTACTCTTTTTTTAAACAATTTATTGTTTAGTGGTATGATATTAGGGTTTCTTCTAGTAAAATTGTTGTACAGCCTTGGTCCGAAATTTATACTATGCCTTAGACCTACTTCTGTAGCACACTTTGGTTCGAAAAGAGGACAAGAGATATTATATCTCCTTGTATTATAGTAGTGATTTCGTGTTATGAACTTTTCATGATGTTTATGGAAATAATTTAATAAAGTGTAGGAGTATAATTGTTTAATATTCAATACGTCAAAATCTTTATTTAAGCTTTTAGATGGATAGTCCATTGATTTTTTTAAACATATCTTGATTATTCTTTTCTGCAACAACGACAATGGGCGAAGTGCAGTCTGACATATCCCACCCCATCCTATTATTCCATATTGTATAACTGATTGGACTAAACTTAGATATATTAGTCTTAAAGTACTCTGTGGCATAATGTTTCTTAATATAACAAATTTATATATAGTTTTCCGTAGTTTAAGATGTGTGTTTGATGTTTGATACGTTTGATGTGATTACCTAATAGTGCCCTTATGTACATCCTGATGGGATGTGTGGTGAAATTGAGATGTTTGGGCTGTGTACTTGTGTCGTTGTGTATTGGCGCGGGTTTGACTTTCTTGCCATGAAATCGATTGCTTGTCGACACTTTCTGGCTACTTCTCTACATAATCGCGCTCCGATTGAGGCATTAAGTCGAAGCGTGGTGCAACTTTCAAATACCCAGTTCATAGAAACTTCCCGCCAGTGTATTGAGAAGGGTCTTCACGACATTTTCGAGTGTTTTGAAATTCTTCGTTGGTGTGGAAGCCAAATCTTGGGTTTGTTCGGGAAATTTGTGTGCATCTATTGTTTGGATTGTTATTTGATTCTGGACTGTCGTAACAAATCCACGTTTCATCCCCTGTCACGGTGGATTTCAAATACTCGTTCCCGTGCCGAGTGAATTTCACCATTTTCGGCAGATGAAAAAAAGATCTCGGAGGACAGAGCTTCCACACCAATTCCACACCTCTCGCATTATTTGTACCTTATGTGGGTATATAAGTTCTGTTAGGTAAGTTTCTTGCTTTCCTGGTTATATCATAGGCCTATATGTTTTACATCATATCTCTAGCAAACAAAATTTCATTTGTTTTTGTCCTTGCCGTGGCAACTTTGTTGATTCTGAAGATAACAAATGACGGAAGATACTGAATACAAGATGGTTTTTATAACATCATTAATTATTTCGTATTTTTCACTTACATAATGTGAATAGAAGTACACCACAATAGGCCTATCTTGTAAGTAAAATTGATAAGCATCTTCTCCAGTAATTCTGTATTATGGAAGAAAGTTGTGAGCCGGGGCCTTCAGAACTTACATCTATATATATATAAAAGGCTTTGTCCTGACTGACTGAATGAATGACTGACTGACTGATTGACTGAATGACAGGAATCAACGTACAGCCTAAACTATAACAGGTAGAGACTTGGAATTTTGACAGTACCTTCGTTTCATAATGTAGGTGCTCACTAAGAAAGGATTTTGAACAATTCTGATTCTAAATGCCAAAAATTAAATGTTTTTGAAAATACTTAATCCCTGTTTACATAGAATTATCCATTCCAAATCACAGAATATATTGTTGCCAAATGGTATCAGGTGGGCTTGGAAAAAACAAACGAAATGCACTTTTGACAAATAAGAGAAGTTATCAAAATAATTCATGTTATAAATAAATATTACAGAATGAAATCCACTAAAATAATGGAATCACATAACTTTCTCTACCCTGGACATAGAGAAAACAAAACGAGGTATGGTAATGTGTATATTATTATATTATATCGCAGGTTTTTGGAGAGAAAAGTATGTTTAATTTCATCTCCAAAACGGCTTTATGGTAACATAAGAGTGGGAAATTTCCCGCCTCGATAGTACAATTTTATGTTACAGGAATTTCTGTTTCTTCTTATTTAAACCTCTACCAGGCTTGCTGTGCACTGTACAAGCGATGGGATGCAAAATTCTAGATCCTCTATGAGCCATAAAAAACTATATCAAGCGTTTCCTGAAGGAATAGTTTGAGTGTAATAAGTCGTTCTTCCTATTTCAAATTATAAATGCCTATATAAGGACCTAGAATTTAAAATTGAAAATCCTTCATAAGCTAATTTCCAATTAAAAAATACAAAACCCGGGCGTCGCCGGGTCTTTTAAGCTAGTCACCAATAAAGAAACATGTGCGAGGAAAAGGTTTGTCCAGCGTCGAGAAGATACAGTTTGTAAATGTATATGTTACCGGCAATGTGTGAAATCCCGGTATTCTATAGAATGCCTAGGTAATGTATAGAATACCTGATGATTTTAGGCAAACTATGAAATATAAGTTTTTTGTGAAAATGTTTCATACTTTTCCTAGGCATTATACAGAATGACCAGTACCGTTTAGGCAACGTGTTAAAAGGGAACAAGATGAAAAGCCTTTATTAATCTGTACGCATTTGAAACTGAAAGAACAAAACTACGAAATAAAACACAGGATATTCTTACCGGAAAACAATGAAAGCAGAACTGAGATTGAAGTAGGCCTACTTGTTACAGTAAGTACTCACCTACCAATGGTATTGCAACCTAATTTTCTCAGCAGCCTGTCATATTCGGTTCACCGTCTTATTCATACAAAGAAGTTCTACTACATAATCACAGTTGTAATTTTTCATTACACCATATTTCAATATAGAATGTTGTTTTCAGAAAATGTATTTCTTTAAAAAAAAAACGTATTTTATCCGAATAGAATGATAACGAATCTCGCATAGCAAATTTAGCAGACTATTTGATTCTCTACTTCAAAAAGTGTAAACACATTTTAAAGATATGAGTTATTCTACACTAAATATTTGTGGCATATAGTATAAATTATTTCGTACAAAGTTATTTTATTAATAATTTCAGTTCAGGGCATTTGGTTGTTTGCATTTTTTAAACTATTATACAAATTTACCCTCAATTCTAATCCATCGACATAATAGTTCCTCTTTATGCTTTTAGTCTATTTTGTTCTTCCGATCTGAGTTCAATCAATTATCAATTATCATCATTGTCTTCTAATCAGTCGTAGCGGGGAAAAATTGCGGGATTAGGCGTGTTATATATTTTGCCGGCAGACAATCCGGCGAAGTATACAATGCGTAGGCAATGTATAAAATATCAATCATTTCATACTTTGACGTTCGATTTTAGGCATTCCATACATTACCCAGGCATTCTTTCACATATTGTCGGTAACATATAGGCCCTACAAAACATTATTAAGAAAAAATCCTGAAGTAACTGTGCGAGATGTAGCAGTGAAAGTGGCGTCATCCAAGGGACTAGCTTCAAGTAAGGTATTCAAATTCCGTAAAGAATTCAGATCAATAGGAGGTGTCAAGTCAAGTTCAACATTAAACCAAAATCAAAGACAATAGTGAATGACACAGGAGACTGTATTAAAAGTGCTATCAGGAGAATGGTGCATACATTTTATTTCAAAAATGAAATACCAACTGTAAAAGAAATTCTGGCGAGTGTTAATGATGACTCTGATGTCCTTAACTATAAGAAATCAACATATTGGGGGTGTATCTAGCAATAATAACCACTAAATCACAAGACTTGAATTTAAAAAAAAAGTTTGACACAAATTGACTTTACTTGTATGTAATCAATTAATCAGTCTCGAAACCTATCTCTTTTGAACTGTAGTTGAAAATACGCTCTCACGCTTGCCAGGCAATTCCTGTGGAGAAGGAGGAGACCTATCGGTAATTTTTTGCATCCACCCTCCCCAGACAACAGCTACTGTACAGACATTAATTAAACCATTAAAACACTAAAACACACCAAATACAAATAACAATAAAATTAAAAGGAGACTATCTGTTGTCTCTAAACGAGTTCATCATAAAAATGGAAGATTTTAAGACTTCCAAGCAAATCCGAGTTAACTCCACCTGGTTAAAACCCAACAGTAACATGGTAAATTTCGTGGCTTTTGGCAGTTGTTCATATTCATCAGATTTTTTCCTTGGCTCCCATATAGAGGCTGTCCCCATCCTCGTATCTAATCGTGACATCTGAAACCCATACTTTACTAGCCACTTTTAAAAGTAAATCAGGTCTGAGAAATACGCCTGCTGAAATGGGGAAATTATGTTCCTTGTACAATTCAGAATTAGGTATGAAAGCCATCTTCCCGAACACCTCGGACACAATCCGGTCGTGGCGCCTCATACGAGGTTGTTTAGTTTAGCTCCGTACACATCTTGGATCAAGACAATGGGTTCGTATGAAAAGAGGTAGAAGTTTTCATTATAAGAAAACAGGCATTCGTATAAATAAAAATATTTATTCCTTCCCTAAAGAAGGAAAATATCTTAATCATGGTGCAGCTGTGCAGTGGTTGTGATGTATGGACAGAGATGGACAGCCTGAAATGTCACAGACGTGACGAACATTCGAATAAATAAAAAGCAAACCGAGGTAGTTCATTCTATTCTTCCTGTTGTTTCGGAAACCCAAGTCGTGAAGGCAGTTAAGATAATTATGAGACAGTACAACGTGCAAAAGTGAAACATATTACTCTTCTCCGCTCTTCCATGTGTTAGGTATACCAATTTCCATAACAACACTACAACTTCTACGATGTTTTCCGTTTCTTTATATTTCTTTTTCGCCTCAAATTCGGGTTTTTCGTTTTAATTCATTTTATTAATCTTCTTTTTTTTTTTTCCATACCTCGCTTCTCTCTTTTAATTTTAGGATATCTCTTCTTCTCTTCCTTTCCAGTTTTCTTCTCTTCGAACTATTTTTCTTATTATTTTCTTTACTAGAATCTACTTTTCATATTTACTCCGCCTCCTTCTGTTTACCTATTCAACATTTACGTATTTTTGGTGTTTCCATTATTTACTTACCCCTCTATATATATATATATATATATATATATATATATATATATGTATATATCACTACTATTTCTTCAATACTATCAGAGAATAAAATAAAATGTATAGCTAAAACCACCAACAACTTCATTTTATGCTGCCTAGGCCTTTCGACATTATTATGCCATCTTCAGGGCATCTTGCCGTGCTGGTGTAGATGCAGCAATAAAGATACAGCAAGAATAATGGTTGTTGAGCTGATGGTTTTAATCATACATTTTATTTTATTTTATTTTATTTTATTTGAATTTATTGAACGAGCTCGACGGAGCTATATTATGTATTTTAACACCATCTGAGAAATTAATAATAATATTTCTAATGAATTGGTAGCCTACAGCCATCGTATAGGTTAAAATTTAGCATCACATATTCGTTACAGTGATTTTCATGAAAATTGCAAACTTTTCAATACAATCAATTCTTAATGCGTAGTAAAGTAATTGAAGAGCTTCGTTCAATTCCGCAAAATCTGACTAACTCAAATAGTATTGTATTTGTATTTAGTTTAGTATGAATTTTCATTCTTGAGCAATGCTGTGCACAGAAACATCTTGCATCGTCATCCTTGATGTGTCCCGGTGTTAATGTTAATAGTTTCTCGGGATTCTCTCAGGGGGATTGACTGTGAGCTTTCGGGATCTTGTTCTGCTGCCATCTTTACTGGAAGAAGTGAGATAATTGGGAAAAGTACTGCCGCTGTTATTTAATTCATTTGTTAGATCGAACTTTGAATATGCCTCAATTATATGGAATTCAATGACAGAAAAAGGCATTGATAGTTTAGAAAGAATACAAAAAAAGGTTCTAGAAATATATGTACCGGTATTTAAAAAAAATTGGGTACTATCTCAGTTTTAAATATACTCCAAAATTATTGAAATTTTTGAAGTACACGAACTTATTTACACCAGTCACATTAATATTTTTGTACAAAGTAAAAGTCCCTGTAGTTATCGCCATTAATAATGTTAATGTTTACTTACCAACAGCCTAGTGTGAAGAGGAGCTCGGAGATAGCAGGCTCCTGTATCCTCTCCTGCTCTGCAAAAGTAAATTAATACATAAGTAAATACATAAAAATAATATAAGCATATTTATTTTACAGTAATTTCCCCAAGTAGGCTATTTATTTCCTGATTATTCTTCATTATTATGATAGGCCTATTTTAATATAAGCAAAGCTATGGAAATCGTCCTAATTCGACTTAAACTAATTTAACTTAAAGCACTCGGGTATACTCGGCGATGTTCGTCTCTCGCAGTCTAAACTTTCACGAAGAGTACAAAATTAGGAAAACCGTTTCTTTATTATATAAGGCCTAAGTGAAATGAACACAATGAACAAATATTCTAATTTTATATTTACTTACAATTTTCATATCTCTGAACCACAAACATTTTTAATAGCTTTCCAGTGTAAATTTCTTAAAAATTCTGGAGTCAATTAATAATGGCGGGTGAAGCCGCGGCCACCAGCTATAATATATTGATAGTTTAACCCTGGAAATATCGCGGACAATAACAATCCAAACAAACCACTCCTTCCCTTGAAAAATTATATAATTTCTGAAAATTATAATGAATTTATCGAATAAAATTCACATCCTATTCATCTTTCAACAAACAGTTGAGAAATAATACGTATTATGTGTTCACAGGTAGCTTTGGAACTGCATAATCGAACCTGAGATCGTTTTCCCAGGCGGCGCTTTCTAATCGTGGAATGTACTCTAAAGCCAGAATTTTAGCTGTTTCATTAATTATTAATGATTTAGTTTATGAATGATTCGCGTGCAAGTGTTAGTAAATATAATCCTTTAATAATTATTACACTCTTAATTTTTAATTTTTCAATTAATTTTTGTGGGCGAAGCCGTGGGCACCTGATTGTACAATACAAAATTGGATGTAATGAGATGCCTTACTATCTAGCCTTAAGGGAATTGTCACTACATTCCACATTGGCACATAATAGTGGTCTTTCATATATCTGAGTGTATTTCTCCAACATTTTGTCTCAGCATCTTTTGCTATCAATGGAACAAGGTACGAACCACATTTCCTTGTTTGCATTTAGCTCTTTTTGTTTTCTGTATCCCTCACTTCTCTCCCAAACCCTCTTCCTATGCATTTAGACTCGTTTCCGGACAACGGAAATGGTGAGGAGAAAGAGTTTTTGGAGTGGGGGTATTACTGTTGCAGTAGGCAGTTTTGGATAGAGACTCAGGTCAACTCAAGCATCCATCCCCCTAGATAGAAGGAGGAGGGGGTTGAAATAAATAAAAACAACACACCACTGGAGTTGGAAACATCTCTCCCGGTTTCCTCACTCCGTCTAAATGCCGCAAATAGGAAATACTCTAGTACATCTCTACTTTTCTCTCTCTCTCATCTCTCCGACGTGACGTCAGTTCCTCTGGACCACTGAGCCACTTACTGGACGCGGTCTCCTACTCCTATCTTCAATTACGTTCAATAGTGACTCATGTCAACATTTTTTTTTTAAATTTGTTGTGCCAATATGATACTCCACTTAGACATGTACCACTACTTTCTTTGCTATTATCAATTTTTGCTAATACAACAGAGAAATCACTTGCAACATTATTGAAACTGTTTGTGTTTTAAATATAATTCGTAAAGGCTTCCCTAATCTAATTGTATGTTGAAAACTTTTACTAAAATTGATTTATATGAAGGGCCTAGTTCCATAAGGGCGTAAGGCACGAGGACATAGTTTCGAATAATCTTGATGTTTTTAAACAGTGTTGCCACTCACAAGTAGGTTGTTTAAAGTTTAATTATATAACATATATTTTCGAAGGACAGGCTAAATTAGTGCATGTTTGCCAATGAATACCAGTACAGTATACAGTGACAATTGCATGTTTGCCAATGAGCAACAGTATAGTCATTAATACAATAGATGATAAGCAAAAAATCTTTTTGAATGAAGTTACATTTCAGAAATGCAAGTTCAGATTTTATAAACATTTGCTTGGATGGTAGCACTGCAGAAAATAAAAACAGTTGATAAACACACCTCAATAACAGATAGGAAGTGTGCTTTACGCCTGTATGGAACTGTTATAAAGTAGAATGAATGTGCAGTCTCACAGGTCTTTTCTTATAACTGAGCAGAGGTTTAAGGCACGAGTACAAATAGTTCACTGAGTATTTAAGAGATGTGAGGAGAAAGCATAAATATTAAAACTCAGAATTAAATATTTGTGCCTTACGCCCTTATGGAACTAGGCCCTTCATATATAACCTAATATGATCCAGAAATTAGGCTTAAAATTATAGTTTCATGTTATTTTAAAAACGAATGATTTAATTTGGTTTAGTAAATTTACGATGAGAACTGAGCTTTTTTCAATGGCGTTGAATATCAGCTTTCTAAACTTCACGCTATTTAATTGTTAAATTTTAATCTTGCTTGTTAGAATGTTGATTAAGTCTTTTATTTATTTTTTTAATCTTTGTCTTTGTACTCTGTGGAGGCAATCCAAAGATACAAGAAGGTATGTTCATAAAAATATTTCTCATATAAAATGTAAGTAATAATGAACGAATAAAAATGATAACTTGTATAAATTATTAAGTAACTAGCTTAAAAGGCCCGGCGTCGCCCGGGTTTTTATTTTGTAATTTGAAATTAACTTATGAAGGACTTTCGATTTGTAGGCATACATAGAACTTGAAATGAGGAAAAACGACTTATCACACTTAAACTATTTCCTCAGAAAACGCTAGAAATAGCCACTACATGCTTGATTTCCTTTTGCCACATTTCTGGCGTCACCATCAATACTGCTCTGTCAAACCGTTTCCTAACATCGCATAATTTAAAAGTTTTGTTATTTCTGGCCACAAACCCTTTGATAAAACTCCATACCAGGTCAATTGGATACAAATTGCTTTGATAAGGGGGCAACCTCAGTACTTGATGGCCCGCTTTATTTGCCATATCATCAACCACATATTTATTTTTATCTTTGTCCGCGAATTCCTGTGCTAAGATCACTAACTCTGCCTTAACACTTTTATTATTAAATGTTACATTCTTTTCTTGTAGGCATTCCACAATATCTTGCTTACGCCAAGAAGTATTTGGACGCCGATAGAGTTTCACACTGTGGTATGATGCATTGTCCATAACTATTAAACTGTTGGGTTCAAGTTTCGGCAAAACATTAGCAAACCAGTTACGAAAGACCTCTCCATTCATGTCTTCGTGGTACTCACCTGTTTTCTTTGACTCGAAAATGAGCAAACCCCCATCTACGAAGCCTGTTTCACTACCTATATGCGTAACTATTAGGCGTTTCCCCTTACCCATAGGATTTTTTAAACCTTGACTTAATCCTGCCCTAAAAGCCTTTTCCTTTGATTCAACAGTAGTGTCATGCCAAATTTTAGGGGTGGTGTGTCCTGCATTTACCCATGTTTCGCCTAAGTAATAAAACTTTCGACCCTCTGCTCGGTATTGCCGTACAGCTCTAAGATATCGTCTTCTCCAAAGTACAATATCATCACGATCTACTATAACATTAACCTCACTTCTTTTCACATATTTCATTCCAATGTCCAACAATAACTTATAAATTGTTGTTCTTTTTAAATTAGGTAGGTCGGATTCCTCATTGACAGCAAAAAGAAGTTAATCCACAGTTGGAGGTATGTTATCAAAAAAGAATTGATGAACTTTTGCTCGAATAGCACTTTTCACAAAGTCATCAATGTTATCTAAAACACTATGCAGCTTTTCAGCCTTTCTTGGGAGAGTTTTCACTACACCAGAGTCTCTGTATTCACTACGCACTTTCCAGATACTTCTGGTACATATACCGGTGAATTCAGATGTCAATTTTACAACGTCCTCAATTGCAAGTGCTGGATATATATTTTTTAAACCCATTAAACACATTCAATATAATTTCCTTCTGTCCACTTCGCAAAGATTTACCTCTCTTATTTTTAATTATGCCACTTGGGCCTGGTTGAATTTCAGTCATTATGTTGAATGCTTCTCACAGACTGGGTTATAAATTATAAACACCACGTTTCACTGTTCACTGAAATTTGTATGTTTATATTATTCACAACAATGACTCTCGCAAACTGGAGGGTTATATTACGAATGCCACGTTTCGCAATACATTGAAACATTTGCAATAAGTTGATATTGTTATCTTACAAATTTTCGTCACATTTTATGAGCTTTTACTGTCATAAAAATAAAATCTAATACCGCACTATATTGTCTTGTAGCATGATATGTGGTGTGGTTCAAATCACGTGCATTTGTTTACACGGACTTGCATTCTCAAAATGAATGGATAACTTTCGATTTGGTATGGTTGCAAGACTCACTTTTGTTTTTCTTTGTTTTGTTATGAAAACATTTGAAAGTGGAACTCTCAAACTGTGAATGTCACACTTCTTTTGTCACACTTCAATTTTTTAAATCTTTTTTTATGTAAACAATTGACAGCAGAACTCTCTAACTTTGTCTAACTTTGCCTCATTTCATCACATTTCCGACTTTCCCCGTGGATTTTCCAAAAATTTTCTTTCATACAAACCTTCTCCAGATAATTATGATCACAACAAAACAAAAATCAGCCAAATCGGTATAGGCCGTTCTCAAGTGATGCGGCAACAACCCTTTTGTAAATTCATTTTTATTAATATAGATAATGCTTAGATGTAAACACGCTTATATTTTTCTTATATTTGTCATATTCGAAACTTATTTTCCTGTTTTATACGGCTGGGATATAATTATAATAGAGCCAATTGAAGTCACATTATTTGAAGAATATTGACTTCGTTGGGACCACAGGTCTGTGTGCTAACAAGTTACAATATTTGGAGGAGTTGGAAATCGATGATAAGGAAATGATGAGAAAGAAAACATATGACATAAGAATCTATCTTCGAAAACAAGAATTTAAGAAATGGTGTCAATTACGAACTCACGGAAAATGCATTTTACTGTATGGAGAGTGTCCTTCGGCCAACAGTTGGTTTCATACAAGAGAAGGCCTTAGCAGCTCCTAACGGAGAGACACCTTCAGTCTACAAGGAAATATCGCTCCCGTAAGAACTCCTGCGGAATACTCGACAGCACAACATTAGAAGTAAGATTGCTGTAGCACTGACACAAAAGGGGCTTGAAGTCTATGTAGAAGTGCATTGCGTTGCTGATAACGGAAGCAACTGAAGAGAGGACATCATTGCTCTTGACAAAGAGAGAGGGACCTGGGTTGATGCGAAAAAAGACAAATATATAAACCCAGGTTCAATACTTTAAGAAAAAATACAATATAAACAGTGTGTTTCATTTACGAGTTGGCCAATCATGCGGGTTTCTGTGTCGCGGCGGCCACAGCTCTAACTCCAGAGCGATTGGGTGAACTATCTACGCAAATGAAGCCACTAACAGTGTAATGATTAGGGCCCGGATGTTTATGACATGTCATTTTTTTCCTTTGTGATGTTACCATAGCAAATATAATTTAAACATGATATCATCTAATGTGATTAGAATTATGCAATTTTCATTGGTCATATAATGTCATATTTTAGCTTTTTCAGTATTTTTTGTCATTTTTCCGTCATTTTTCATATTATGGTCATATTTTCAATCATTTTTCATTTTTTCCAATGCTTTTGTTTTTTTTATTCCATTTTCATTTGTTTGCTTACAGCCGTCTCAGAGATGGGATTTGAACACCCCTGAATTGTTGCTTGTAACTTCTCAGTATTTTCGTTCTAAAAATACTTTCACAAAATATAGGTTGGCCTCATAGGCGTAACGAGGGGGGGGTTTTGGGGGTTTGAACCCCCCCCCCCATTGACTAAAAAAAAGGAAAATTGTATAATTTTTTTAAGTCTGCCCATAAATTACTTAATGCGTGGGAAGCTTAAAACTCGTTATTTTGAGTCTTAATTTTTAAAATTTTCCGGGGAAGGACCCCCGGAAGCTTAAAACTCGTTATTTTGCATCTTAATTTTTAAAATTTTCCGGGGGAGGACCCCCGGACCCCCCTCTCCCAGGGGGGTATTCCATACCCCCCAGATGTTATAACTCCCCCCATATGGTCGGCCTGGTTACGCCTATGGGCCTACGTATATTTCTGAGAATTAGGAGAAAGAGAGAGATGCGTAAAAAGGGACAGATGCAAAGAAAGCGAAATTTATTAATAAAGATTAATATTACTATTTATTAATGTGTTCTCATAAAATTTTAGTTGCAAAAACCGACAAGATTTTGAAAAAAAAATTGTCTCTAGGTTATATTATTAGTCATATTTCGCCATTTTTTTAGGTCATAAATGCTTGCATATTTCTAACATTTTTAGGTCATAAACATCCGGGCCCTAGTAATGATTCAGGTTCTCACAATTACAGTTACAATTAAAATGAAAATAACCACGTACCTCATCACAAGAGATGATGGAAATGTCCTCCTCTAATATCCACATAACACTGGCACCTTTAGGCCTATAGGAAATTTTCTTTCACGCTCATAAGTTCAGCTTCCAAGATAGAGTTAATTTCTCTCGTGACTAATATTTATGGGGTAACTTGGAAAATAAAGTGTATAGGTCAACACTTAGGAATTGAAAGACAATAAATATCACAAGAGAAATTAACTCTATCTCGGAACCTGATGTTACGGGCGTGAAAGAAAATTTCCTAAATAGGTGCCAGTGAGGATACAAGAAGAGGACATTTCCAACATCTATTGTGATGAGGTACGTGGTTATTTTCATTATAATTATAACTCTAATTGTAAGAATCTGTTAGCGGCTTTATTTGCGTAGATATTTCACCCGATCTCTCGGGAGACAAAACTGTGGCCGCCGCGACGAAGGAACCCGCATGATTGGTTAACGCGTAAGTAAAACACGCTGTAGCAGGTCACTATCATTCGACTAATGATTGGTAGCCGTGTCACTATAACGAAACAAATCATTCTAAGTAAACATATACATTATGAAATGTTTTCTTGTTTTGAGGGACTCTATGCATATCATGCGAAACCATCATTATATATTACTTGATCATTCTTTTAGAAAATGTAGACAACATTTTGCATCATTCATTTAATGACTGCTTCCATATTAGGTTTAATGTTTTCTCGTTTCATTCAATGCAGTTTTTGTTTCATTTTGTTTGCTTGTATTTAATGTATCTTTCAATCTGTATTTCATTCTGTTCTGCTTTTTCCCCATCTATTTAGTTGATATGGTAATCTTTGTCTGTATTGAAATCTGTAGTAACGAAAGGAATCTATAACTTATTAATAAGAGGAAGTGTTTTTTCTGTTAGTCTGTTTGTCTGTGCGCGATGCCCAGCAAAAGCTACTGCATGCAGTGATCTGAAATTTTAAACATAGAAGGTTGGCCGAATGCACCTTGAAGCCGGATTTTTAATTGTAGCTTTCGTTCGCGAGTTATGAGTGAAAAACAGGCAGAACACGTGAATTTGTTTGCGCTATCGAAGCATCAGTTTTCAGTAATACATTTCATTTGTCAAGTAAATTGCAGGTCGCTTTGCTGTATTTTGTCATAACCTGGAAATAAAATATCGCTGTTTGTTTTCAATATATCGCTTTTTCTCTATTGCCGCGGTAGCTAAGGCTTAGATCCATGGTGAAGGAGGCTGCGGGTTCGAGTGCCACCTCGGGCATGAATGTTTGTGTGTAGTAAGGAAACATGGAAAACACGGTAAACAAAACTGCAAACACGACAAACACTTCAGGAAAATTGGCCTATGGCCGGCTAAGTATCACTAAGAAATAGTATATTGCGATACAAGTGCCGTAAGCGATTCATACGGATCGAGGAAAGAGTTTGAAAAAAACGAGGCGCTTGCGCCGAGTTTTTTTTTCAATTTCCGAGATCCGTTATGCGGTTACGGCACGAGTATTGCATGCTATTTTTTGTACGATGATTATTTATATCAATTTAATTATATTAATTGTGATATTAGCTGAAAATATTATGTATATACATTCTTGAAGATAGATGTTTATTTCAGAAAGTGATTCGCATGTGTTTGTTGTTATGCGAACCGAATATTTGTCCTGGGGGGCCTTGTTCATAAAGGCTTGTATTATGATGTGCCGTAAGCAAATTCATAACCGCACGGAAACACCGCACATAGCAACAAGATTGCGTGTGGGAATGTCAACTTATGATCCACGGCAACAACATTCGTAAGTACCACTAACTAGTTAATGGCCGGTTTCTATAAACTCGCGAATTACCTATGGGTAAATTACCCAATGGACAGAATTTACACAAGAATAACACCACACAAACACAAATAATTTAAAGATAGCAATCACATACACTTGTGAGGAGTTTCTAGATAAATGTCCTCTGAGTAAATATGAAAATGACAGAAGAAATGTTCCTACAAACTCAGGCTAGATCTTTCCAAGGGTAAATCGTCGGGTTAATTTATCCTTTCATGGATGGCTGGATAAAATTTAACCTCTTTGTAGGATCAGTAACAATGAGAATCAAAGCCTGCTGAATTAAATTAGCTGTACAACTCCAAGGCCTTGCTCCTTATATCATTGTGGTTGAAATGGGACTAATTTATCAATGGATAATTTACCCATAGGTAATTCACAAGTTTGTAGAAACCGGGCATAAGTCGATTCGTTTGTTTATAATGTCAAGGCACGAAGACATCTGAAATTTTCAACATAGACAGAAGAGAAATAATTAATGTAGGCCTAAATCGGCAAATACTGAATCAATTTTGACGGAATCCATTATGCAGGGGTTTTCTGGGCCAGGGAACTAGATTCTGAGGTTGTTTTTCCCAAGCGGCGCTTTCTAATCGTGGAATGCAATCCAAATCCAGTTTCTTGCTGTTTCATTATGATTATTAAAACTAAACTAAACTCCGTGGCGCTACATCCCTGGAGGGACTTGGCCTACCACCCGACCGCTGCGTCATCTCCCATAGGCAGATGGCAGGATTGGGGGACATGTGGTCAGCATGTGGACACCCACGGCCGTTATTGGTGGTTTTCATGACCGGAGCCGCTACTTCTCTATCAAGTAGCTCCTCAATTTGGAATCACGAGGCTGAGTGCACCCCTACCAGACCTCCATACCTCAGAAAAATACGAGGAGGTACCGGGAATCGAACCCGGGCCGACGGATCTGTAGTCAGCGACGCTAACCACAAGACCACGCCGGCGGACCATTATGATTATTAATCGTTTTAAATATAATGTTTTAATTATTTTGCTCTTAATTTTTATTTGTTTTTATTAATTATCGTGGGAGAAGCCGCGGGCACCTGCTAGTAAATAAACAAAATAGCAACTGATGCTCCCTGTGGAAATAATTTGGCATGCTTTTATTTATTTATTTTATGATTGAATGATGTATAAAAAAAAAAGTAGTTAATTATGACATAATGATTATCCTTTTAGGATCTTGATGATCACAGCGTGTACTATAACTATAAATTCCGAACAACTATTTAAATAGTGTTTTTAGTACACGCTCTCTAAAACACCTGCTTATCGGACTGGTAACACGCCGAAAAGCTGCACTTTAAAGGACAAGTCCGCTAAAATTGCATAAAAGTGCATTCAAACTGCATTCAAAATGCAATTTTAGCGGCCTTGTCCTTTAAAGTCGTCATGGCAATCTATAAACAAAACCCAGATGGCATTGACCAGTCACACCAACTTTAACATGGATTTACGCATATAATTGGTCATAAAACAACAAATTTAAGCCAACACGTTTCTTTATGATAATCAGAAACTTTACCAGGATTTTTCGCAAAACACGGTAGGCCACTTCATCACATGACAACAAATATAAGCCAACAACTTTTCACATTTTGGTTCACTTGAAAAACATTCCTTACCATGGACGAACAGCATTTAAATGCTGTAATATATCCCTTCTCATAGCCTATTTCTGCTGTGAAGTTGCTGGTAGCAGCTCCAATTCAATGTTTCTGGCTTGGATTGAAATTTCCTCGGTATTATCATTTATATTTTCACAAGCTTTTCATAAATACTAATTGGTATGCAATATTGTTTACAAACAAGGAACTCATATATTATGCATCTATACTACCACATTTGTTATTGCTACGTACGGTCATTGTTGTTTTATGATCTAGATGGCCATGACCAGATAACTTAAAGAAATGACTGACTGCCTTTCATTATAATAATTATACGGTATTTTTGTTTTATTTCATATAATTTATAGAACTTTTACTAAAAAAATATTGTATGCACCACGTACGCAAAAACTTTAGCGGACTCATCCAGTATTTCAGCCTCGGCTTTCGCCTCGGCCGCAATACTAGATTCGTCCGCTAAAGCGTTATTTTGCGTACTTGATACATAAATAACTATTAAGTAAGACTTTTCTTTCCTAAAGACTCTTATAATTTATCATGTCCATTTATTTGTTTCATATTACTTTATTACAATTTTATTGTGTTTTATTGGTGCTCAAGACGTCAAGTACTTCAAGCACTTCCGTAATTCGCGACATTAGTAATTTTACACAGTGTAAAGGATCTCAATTTTAAAAGAGCATGGTACGTAATTATTCTTAAAAGCAAAAACACCTATAAGTCAGAAAAAATGTAAATCTAAAAGATCTGTTCTGACATAGTGACATAGTAGGCCTATCCTGATTGAAAATACTTATTTCCTTAAATGTAGGAAATGTATTTATTACATGTCAAATAACGTTTTAATATATTATAATTAATTATTTGAATGTGATATGAAATATATGAAATATTTACTACACAACATATCAAAATTATTAATTTGATTTGAATTCAAAAGATATTGAATATAAGTTAATTATGTGTCCTCAGAGGTCTTCTGTTTGGGACAAAACGTAATCTTCCAAGCTACACAAAGAACATCCTATAAAATCCGGCATTTAAATTAAATTTTCAGGAAAATCCTAATACAGATACTACGAGACTCGTTGCAGATGTTACATGTCTACTTGTACTTGAATGAGAAAAACTAAGCAATTATATTAACAACCAAAATGTTGTCAAAATATGAAATGTAAAGTTAAGTGTAAGTTTTTTAAAAACAGTGTTATAGCATGTTCGTATTCTGGATCCATGTGGTTCTACCTCATTGAATGGAAGATGTATTGCTAATAAATCTTATCATTTTTAATATGTAGCAAATTATTGCAATTAGTTTCAACCTAATCTTTTTTATCGAATTATCGATATTTGAACTGAACCTTTACCCGAGACGAGCTAAGAAGAAAACCTGAAGTAAACAAAAACTAGTATGTTTATCTCACTCTTAAGTCATACAAGTAATGTGCTAAAGTGGGACATATGTACTTGTTTTTGTTTACCTGAGGTTCCCTTCTTAAAACGGCAAGACTTTACTCCCTCCTTTTATATCGACTAATTTCTTACCGATCGGGGGATGTAATTTAGTCTTGGCCCACTAAGGAATTAGAATTTGAGTCTACAACCTTGTCAACTAATGGTGTGTCATGCATCCATAAGTTACTCAGTTTCACTGTATACCTCTCACTCCCAGTCTATCTCATTCACTCACACACACACACACACACAAGGAGACGTATGGACATCAGATGCTTTAAAGAATTATTAACATTTGACCCCTTGTTATCTAGGTTATAGAATGTGTGTAATCATTTCACGCTGCAGAATATTCCCTTATCTAAATTGTTAGCAGTATAATTGGCAATGCTTCTCCATTAAACACAACATGCAGATTAGATAGAGGGGAGAGATGGCAGATAAGATTTACATAACGTATATTATCAACCTGAGACACCTTTGTGACTATTTAGCTCATCAATCGTTATCATTTTATTTTCAGAAATACAGTCAACCCTCGATATAATCCCCCTCTTTACAGTGCCCCCCTCGCACTGTGGCAATAGATGCAAGTGAACGGATCTTCTCCCATATAAAATGCGTAAGAAACCTCGTTACTGTGCCATTTCATTTAGTGCCAGTGAATATAAGAAAAGATTTTTACAAAATGTAGCTTGCAGTGGTATTTTTCAGCTGCAGAAATATTTTAAAATTGGCGTAAATGATAGGAAAATTATTTAAGAAACATACTGTAAGAAGTGGGGTACGCCGTAGCGTAGTGGTTGAGGCACTGTGCTACAAACCGGAAGGTCGCGGGTTCGATTCCCGATGAGGTTCTTGAGATTTTTCAATTGGCCTAATCCTTCTGGTGGCACAATGGCCCTGGGGTCGACTCAGCCTCTAACATAAATGAGTACCAGGAGCAATCCTGGGGGTAAAGGCGGCCGGTGCATAAGGCTGACAACCTTACCACCTTCATGTGCCGAATGTCCAAAATCTGGGATCCTCAACCTCCTGGAACCCTCTGGGCCTCCATGGCCTGTATAGGGATCACTTTACTTTACTGTAAGAAGTAGGCTTAATATATTGAAAAAGGTTGCAGCAAAGAAATGGGGGTCCTTACTAACAACATTCAAAACTAAATAACATTAAACCAGTTATATTGGACTCAAGTGAAAACTCAGTAACAGTCAACACCAAGGAGTTAGAAATAGTGCAGAATCAGGCATGCGCTTAATTATTGGTGTTGTACATATATTTATTTATTTTGAACTTATTTAAGTACTCTTACTATAAACATAGTTAGCTTTTTCCTGGGTGAAAACAATAAGTGCTTGGTGTCCGAACTTGGCTTGTCCTGTGACGATATTGTAAGGAAGAATATCTTGTAGTTTCCAGGTTTGTGTTGTGTAAACACTCGTTAAATTCCTGTATGGTTTCTATTGTATTCCATGATATAAATCTGGAATATGATTACCTTTGCGTAGCCACGGCATTAGTATGTGAGCTCTGATCAATATTTCTTATAGTTTCTGAATATACGAAAGCCCTGGATGTGCTCATTACTGCAAATGCGTAGGTTAGTTTCGATTTGATCATGACTAAATTGACTACTGACTGTTATTTTTACGATTTTTCACTTAAGGCAAGGAAATTGCGCCGAAATATTTGTTGCAAACATAGTCTATACATGACTTGAAAAGTAAGAATTTCTCTAGCATTTTACCTAGATATTTAATATTATTTTTTAGAAGTAAGAATCTACCCTTTCTACTTTGTGCCTGAGTGTAACTTTCCGCTAGATGAAAACAACGGATTTTTTGTTATTATTAATTTTTATATCCTAATGTTTTACAGTCGGCGACCCTAGTAGTCCTTTCTGCAATCGGGCATAGCAAACTTAAGATTTTTGAGGAGGTGTACAGCTCTGTGTCATCTGCGTAGACTGTATGACATACACGAGTCTTAGTTGGTAGATATGTATAAATACTGTATAGAATAGTTACCAGGGCAGAGACTCGTGACACTTGTGCTTATATTTTATGGGCAGTGGATTGCCAAGCTTGAATCGATCTCTGAAATTACTTCTTAAAATATACCGGTATACTAAGAGTTGACTCAGTGATAAAATTCTCCAATACTGTGGTCTATCAGTTGCAAGATTTGTAAATTTGTACCATTTTCTGCACAGAAGCCAAATTGGAGACAATAATATAATAATACAAAATGGGTTTTTCCTAAATATACAGAAGTAAAATTTTAATCGAAGCAACAACTTTACTGTCTAAAAATCCATTATATGAACTCGGAAGTGCTAATGGTAAGAGCATTTTAGTAGGATTTTTTGTATTTTTTGACATTTTAAGCCGTCATCTCGGCTTTCCATGTCGAAGTTCTCCCAACTAAGCTAGCCAGAGTTCGATTCACGGCGCCAGATGTAATCTATCTCCTATAATTATTGGTTACCCGTAATGGTCTACCTCAATGAAAGACATTTACGTCGTATACCGTATTACTTTTTCAGCTGTTAAACTCCTTTTAGCTACGAGGCTATATCAGGAGTTTGGGATGTGTGTCTATAGTCTATACAGTAGGGTAGGCCTTGGAACTATTGATTTTCAATTGTTTCTATTATTGTGTATTTTTATGGAGTAAATTTCAACTGATATGAATTTAAATGAATATGATACAAGATGAAATGGTGAGGATGATTCATGGTATGTAAATATCCAATTCGGCTTTTGCCTTTATAATTGGGGTAACCATGAAAAAACCCATGCCACACTTGCCGGCAACGGGATTTGAACCTAGGACGTCCCTAACGCGAGTCCAAGACGTTACCGTCTCGAACACCTCTCTCGGTTATACCGTATTGTAAGGCATACTAATTTAGTGATTTTGTGACCTGTTCCCATCTTATTGTTCAGCAACACTCTTAAGAGTGATCAATCATAGTAGAGAGATTTAATTTGACTTCGTAAATTTAACTCTAGCTAGCTCAGTTGGGAAAGCTTCGGCACCCAAAATGAGAAGGTCATGTGTTCGAGTCCTGGTGCCAGAAGAATTTTTCTCCTAAAATATTATCATGTAATTTTCACGAAACAATATTTTGTGGTTTCATGAATACATATCTACATGCGTAAGTTACGATTACACACTGTTCCTGCTGAGGGACACCTAAAGGCAGGGGTGTGGATAGTAGAAGTTGTACTTGAGGAGGCTACCAAGGACGTAACATTATTTTCTAGTTCAGTATTGTACTAGTTATTTCTCAGATATCTAGGATCTATTGTTTTCACAAATCAGTAGGTATTAAAAGCATAAATATGGCACCCAATCTCCAAATTATAATAAAATCAGGTAAACTGATATAACAAAGTGCTTTTTGTTTAATGAGTGATAATTGCAATTATGGTATGCAAAATAGTTATCTTTGTAATAGATAGTCAAGCTCCAGATGTATTCAATAAACATGGATACGGAAGATCTAAAGTTTGATAAGCATATGCGAAGGAATAAGTCGGTAATGTTACTTGTCAAAGCTAACTGTATTGCAACTTCCAAAGTCCTATATGAACACTGTACAAAATATGTTGTCATGAGAAATGATTTTTATTTGATAAATTCTGTATAATATACTTGACATTCTTCTCCTAGCCCAAGATTTGGGAATCCAGGCTAAACTCTAGCTGTTCTTTACTTCCTACATGTGCCTGTCTATATTTCTCATACGGCAAAATCGATTTAATTTGATTTCCTACCACACATACTTGGGGAACGCTGTGACTTTGTACATTCAGGTAGTGCACTAAAATCCAGAAGTTCTCGAGTTCAATCTTCGATGAGGTTCCTGAGATTTTTCAACGAATGGCATAATCCTTCTAGTGGCACTAAGGGCCTGGGGTCGATTCTTCCTCTAACAGAAATCAGTACGGGAGCCGGTGTAATTCTGGGGGGTATAGGCTGCTGCTGTATAAAGTTGACAACCTTTCCACCTTCAACTGCCGAATGTTTGAAAATCTTGGAACTTAATATCCTGGAACCTTAAGGGCCTCCATGGCCTGCATAGGAAACACTTTATTACAGTTACTATTTCAGGTAAATCATCCGAGCCTTTCAATTCGCCGATATATTTTATATAATTAAGTAAACGGCCAACGGAAATAATTATGGGACAATTGATTGCATTAGAGGAACCTCCTTGACAGTGAAAGTGATGCCAAGCATTTAGAGACAGTTATGTTAAAAATATGCACAGGTCTTGCGATTATTTTTCCATGGCACATTTTCCATAAAAAAAAAATTTCACAGTTTTCGATGTCCTTACCATACTAAAAGTGGTTAATAGGCTAAGTTATTCAAACGTCATGGCGGTTTAAAATTATTTAAAATTTCATTAAAAACTTTTCGTTGCTCTATTTTTATGTAAAGGGTGATTCAGGATGTCTGCAACAAACTTCGTGGGATGATAGGTCATCATTTTTTGGAGGATCATTTTTGGTTATATAATTGATGTTGGTAGATGCGCAATCGCGAATCTATCGACAATCTCGTAACTCTCGAAGGTCAAGTTATAAATCAAAATTAAGTAATTTTTGTGTGGCCCTCAAGACGTCTTGGCTAAATAAATTTCGCCCAGCATTCCTCTCAAGTTGGACAGGTCTGATGTAAATAATCGAAATGTATCCATTTACAAACGAAAAATTACTTATGGATGTCTATTATACGTGAAAAGTGTATCTTTTTCATGGTACACATTACTTGTACAGAACAAGCAAGCACGGTAGGCCTCCATATGGGACTGAGTGTTTTAGTATCTTATACTTTCGTACACTTCAAGACATTGCACTTGCGTATTATTTTAGGGGATAACAAGGTTAATATTTAGCCTACATTTCACAGTGTTCAACAAGTAATGTTCGGTTTTAAGTTATGATAATAGGCATATGGCTGGGTGTTCCTCCACTCTTGCGTAAATGAACTTGTTTCTTTACATCAGAAATAAGATTTGCACTTTGTTGAATTGACTTATGTCGTTTATCCTGTGACAGCTTAAATTTCCGGAGCGACCGGAGAGGTCCGGCTTAGGTCCGGTTCCTCTTTTCCAATCCCGAACCGGAGTGGGAAGGGTGGACAGTAGAGAGGTAACTTCCGGAACCTGAAAGATGCACGACCCCGTACTGGAAACACCCCCCCTCCACTTCTCCTCAGTTTAGCTGGGAAATACAGCCTGGTTTTAGTTCTATGGTATTTAGAGACATTAATCCTGCGTCGACCCAACCACATATAACCTCTTTTTCACTCCACCCCCTGTCTGTAAGTCCATCTCATGAAAATATCTCGATAGTAACAAGTGGTATACAACCCATTATGATATGGTATTGGTTTCATTCTTGTGAAATATCAATTGTTTGATTTCAATTGGCAGTACGTGGCCCTAAAATGTCATATAGGCCTACAGCACTTAAATAATTATTTTGACATAAGTAGAATCCAACAATTCATTGGTTCGTTACAAATTTCTATTTGTAACTCGCTGAAGAATTTTACGACTGCTATAAACCTAGGCCTAATTAAGTAAATCGCAAACATTTCCTTCGTACTGGAATACTTGCTTTAAATATCTCTCTTCATCTTAGAGTTAATATAAAACAAAATTAGTTAGCCAATAAATAAAACACATTTTTTGTGTTTTTTTTGTTTTGTTTGTTTGTTCCGATAAGGATGCAGAGCTTACTTTTCTTGGATCACTAGTCTTGCTCGAAGCCGTTGACCAGTTAGCTGAAGTTAAAACTGAAGAGCAGAAAAAATATTTTTTTTCTTTACAATCTTTGAACTCCCACAAAGGTTATTCGCTTCTTAGGAACTTTCTAACAATACCAAGGCAATTGTACTTATTGCGCACTAACCCTTTATGGCTATTTTCGTTTTTCCTTCGAGAAACTGACATTTTACTTAGATGCTGTGCGATTAGCCAGTGTTGAATTTAAACTAGAAGAGTCTGAAAAAAAACTTTTCCAACCCATGATTTGAAGAATTTATCAGTTTCATAACTTAAATTCATGGCCAACTACATAATTTAAGTATTTAATAATGCGTGGAATCAAGAAATGATTATAATTAGTTTGAAAAATACAACCCTAAGCTACTTTTGCGGCGAAATATGGTTTCTGTTTGTGAGAAGAAAAATAATAATCATCTTTATCAACACATTTTCTTGCATATCCTCTGACCTCTTGCATATCCTTTTTTTTGTACTATTCACTTAATCTTTATATTTCCCCTTACCTGCAGGCCTAACGTAGGATTAAATATGACCTTAAATTTAGCGCCCTTTTCGAAAATGAAAAATTGCGTTCCATCATGATCTGACTTATAAAAAAACTTTTTTTTTTACTTTTAAAATGAGGGGTCAATCGAAAGTACCTCCTTTTAGTACTTTCATCAGAACGAAATCCTTTTTCATAGGTAAGCGCTCCATAATTCACTAACCAAGAATTTCAAGGAAGTACAAAATCCCCTTACTGGTAATATTATAGGAGAAAAGTTACTCTGACACTGGGATTTGAACTCAGGAACTTTGGCTACCCATGCCACTGCTCTACCAATTGAGCTAAGTCAGAGTTCATTTCACAGCGCCAGGTGGAACCTCTATCCATCCCCTCCATCCTCTGGAGAGAGATTCCATCTGGAGCTGTGAAATGAACTCTGGCTTAGCTCAGTTGGTAGAGCAGTGGCACGGGTGACCAAAGGTCCTGGGTTCAAATCCCAATGTCAGAGAAATTTTTCTCCTATGATATTCCCATGTATTGTCCAGCAGAGACAATATTATGTGGTTCATTAATGCATATATATATATATATATATATATATATATCTCCGTGGCGCTACATCCCTGAAGGAACAAGGCCTACCACCCGACCGCTGCGTCATCTACCATACGCAGACGGCAGGATTGTGGGACATGTGGTCAGCATGCCGACACCCACAGCCTTTAATGGTTGTTTCCATGACCGGAGCCGCTACTTTTCTATCATGTAGCTCCTCAATTTGAATCACGAGGCTGAGTGCACCCCTACCAGACCTCCCTACCACAGAAAACTCCGAGGAGGTACCGGGGATCGAACCCGGGCCGACAGATCTGTAGTCAGCGACGCTAACCAATGCATATATATCCCTTACAGGTATTACCAATAAAGATAATTAGCTTCAGATTTAAGTCATAACATTTCAAGGAATAGATTAAAGAGACAAAAGTTAGCGACTGACTTATATCTACCATGAATGAACATAAGGATGCATTGTCATGGGTTCATAACGTTATATCCATAATGATTAAAATCTCATGTGAACGAAGCAAATTACATTTATTGTTGCCATAACCTCAAACTTTGAACAGGGACTGTTCTCCAGTAAAGATGAAATATGAAGGGCGGGGTTTGGTAAGGCAAGACAGTAGTTTCCATTTAGTAAGAAGAACTCTACGATTACGAGAAGAGGTTGAACATCGAGATGACGGGGAACGTTCTGCTGATAACCCACAAGTTCATGCATCATAGACATCAGTGGTAGCGTTCTCTCCTCTATATTGAATGAAATAAGCAGAAGTCCGACATTATTACTCAGAGTTAAACGATACTTACTGTGTGAGGTGAGCGAACCTTATATATTTCACTTGCAGTGCGTGTTCTGTTCTAAACATTTCCATTTTTAACTACTGACTATGGTCATCTCACCTTTACAAATAGGAGAGATGGTCCACTGTTTTTCCGGAAGAGTTGGCCAACAACTTAAGAGCCATATTTTCAAGATTTTTTCTAACACGAAATGTAAAAATTTTCACTTAAGACTAATTTCCATCGATTCTCAATTACTTATTTATTTTTATTGCTGTGACATAAACGAACATATTAATACGTACACCTTAATGAACAATTTTGAAAATCCAATCCAGAAAGATGTATGTAAATAGATACGACTTTGACAGTGTACCCATAATTAAATAAATTCAATTCATTTTCAAAATTATTTATTTACTTAAAAGCGGTCATGGAAGTCGGCATGCCGACCAGGTGCTCTCGATCCTGTCATCAACTAACGAAGTCGAAAGATGCAGATAAATGATGTAGAGGTTAGATGGTGTGCCCTTCCTCTCCATCGGATGTAATAGCATGCAGTAGAGTTTACTTATCTTTTCAGAAATGTATCAGAACTTTTCAGTTACTCAGAATTGATTCTGTTTTCCAAAATATGTTTATTTTTACGTTGTAATAACTTATTTTAGCACTTAAGTTTATTTTGTTTGTATATATTTATAGAAGTACAGCTACCTAGTCTTTCTACTTTGTTACTCTTCGAAAATGGTGTGACCGACTGTCCCTATGTCCTATGGCAATCTCCCCCTGACACCTCGGGTGAAATGGCCAACGTACCGTTTTTTAAAATGTTGGGATCTCTCACCCTAAATTACTTTTTTTCTCCATAAAATATTATGTTATGAAAATGTGACATCCAGGGACCTGACTGAACATTTTGCACACGAATTATCTTGAAAATCCTTAAAGTTATTGAGCATTTAAAAAAGCGTGGCCATCTCACCCGGATTTACCCTATGTCCATGTCTTAGCCTGTACGAAATAATGGCTATAGTGCTGATAACTGTGAATATAATATCTAATGCGTATGGCATACTTTCATTATTACTTCCTCTGCCCGTACCATAGGTACTATAGGTAGAGGAAGTATTGTTTTCGACCCCCAAGTGTCAGTGTGTATGTGTGTGTCTGTCTTTGTGGATGTCTGTGAACAGGCTAGCTCCAAAACGGAAAATCATATGAAAACAAAATTTCGTATTTGGGTCAGGTACCTTCTGAAGATATGAGCCGAAGATTGGCGACAAGTTTCTCTTACTTTTAAGAAATTTTCGTTTTTCGCGATTTTCTCGAAAACGGCTCTAACGATTTTCTTTAAAATTTACACATGTGTTCCTTATAGGCCTACTGAGAGCTAAAACTTTTATTTAAACTTTTTTGGAAAAAATTCTCTGAAGGGTAGTTACAAGCCACCCACTGTTCACCCACTGTTTTTAGAAAGTTTGTCTTGTGTGGTGAACATCTGAATACGCGCTCTTTCACGGCCTCTTATTCTATAATTATAAGAATGCGAAGTGAGAAGGATGTATTGTTGGCCATGCATAGAGTAAAGAAGTATCTGAGGGAAATATTCGATAAATTTAGGAAATTATATTTTATGGCGGAAAGTTCAATAAACGTCTGCAGTCACTTGTTTTTTTTAAGTTTGTTATATAGCCTGCGCTTTTAGTCGCATCATTGAAAGAAGAGGTATTTATAGGATAATTAGCGTAAAATTGTGTCTTGCGATTCTGTACAAGTATAACATGTGAATATTGCTAACTTTTATTTGGTTAGAGGAAGTTATGTGACTTTCACATCAGATTTTTTTCCCTTCATTATGGGACAGCACTACATCGTTACACTAAAATGCAGTCGAGTCCTTACTGCGTCACTGATAAAAGTAGTGGTTATTTTTAACTTCTGGTGAACGCATGACATCACGTCACTTCCAAACAAATTATTTTCATATATTACTCCGATTTCACATATGTATAAATAAACCACATTTCATGTTTATTAATAAATGTAATATCTGATATAGGCTATGTAAAAAAAAAATTCGTATTCAACATTACACTCTGCCTAGTCCTAAAGAAGATACTAGTACTTTGGTGGAAAAACATTTTTTTAGATTATTTGATTTTATTCTACTAGGTATTATGGCTATTGAACCTCATTAGCTTTTAAAGCATTTTGACTATCGAAATCTAAATACAAAGCGGAGCTGGGTTAAAAAAATGTGGCTTCACATTCATGCACATAATCCACTTTCGTAGTTTCGTGAATTATAATTCGTCTATGCTAAGCAAAGTCAGAATTGAAGAAATAAGTCATGTCTGCTATGATGGTTGCCTGTACTCCCGTATCGCATATATCGCACACATAAACACAGCCTATAGAGACGTGGGCTCGCTTTAATATGAGTTGCACGTACAACGTTTCCCCTTCTAGATGCGGTGCTAGTATTTCACAGAGAAAATTATATATAACAATATTCTTTTATTCTTGGAAATAAAACAAGTAAAAAAAAAGTATATATCTGTGTATTCCATCATAAAACTGACATGAGCAATATCTTACAGAGCACCATCTTATTTACAATTTAACTCCTATTCCAAGTTCGGTTTTACTCAAGATCTCTGAACAAGTTTGAAATTTATCATTGTCTTCTGCGAAGGTTGTTAGTAACACGATTAAGTTGCCTTTCCCCCCCCCCATTATTTACTTTGCATAGATGGCACATCTGCTGTTATGTTTTATTGCTTTAAAAGAGATCTGTAAACTGATTGCGGAAACATTTTGTTAGCGTACACTTATTTTTCACTCTGTAGTTTAATTTGTAGATAATTATTCAAGCTATATCCTTCAAACTGCAGCGAATAATATAACAATTCTGCAACCGTAGAATACTCACGGCTATGTTAAAAACACTAGGGTCAAAATCTTTAGAATCTAGAAGGAAAATAAATAGATTAAATGTGTACACGAAACAACAGGCATGGGAAGAGCTTTACAACAAAATTAAAGAAAAAGATTACAAACGTAGGAAGGATCACAAACACAAAATCAGGGGTAGACCTCAGAGAATAAATATTGCCAAATATTGTTTTTAAATAGAGAGATTCAGGATTGGAATGACTTACCTGTAGAAACCTTCGAAACGTTTTCTAGTAATGCCAAAACTTTAAAAAATATATTTTGATTAGGGTATGTGATAAGAATGTATAATAAATTAATATTATGTACTTATGTTTGTAAATATTTTTCTATGTGACGGTTTAGAATGGAGAGAGATTTTTAAAAATTATTAATGCTTATATTGATAGGGTACTCATCCTGGGAGGCCCTCCATGTCTTTGTCTGGTCAAAAAAGTATGTCTCTGTTGTTTTGATCCATACTTCATTCCTCTCCCGACAGGTCGCGGCCCGATAAGGCCCGGGCGGCGCGGGCCCCGTAAAGGCCCCTATAAGGGAGAGGTAAACCTACGAAAGAGAATGAACGAAAGATATTGACAGGGTATTGGTATGTAGATAGCTTGTTGTGATATGTAATGTGTGTCATTGTATGTAGGGTAATTCCGGGAGAGACGGCCACGCGGGGGAGACGACCAATCGCTCTGATTTCAAGGCCGATAAACATATTTGAACGTAACTTGGTAGGCGGCATGCTTTTGGCACTAACAGTCGATTGTTGAACACCTGCGCTGTTTATATTTAGAAATCCGCGATTAATTTAACATTATTGTTTTCGAACTAGCCGTTTATTTTATGCATGTTGAATGAAATGAGCAGAAGTCCGACATTATTACTAACCAGTTAAACGATACTTACTGTGTGAGGTGAGCGAACCTTATATATTTCACTTGCATTGCGTGTTCTGTTCTAAACATTTCCATTTTTAACTACTGACTATGGTCATCTCACCTTTACAAATAGGAGAGATGGCCCACTGTTTTTCCGGGAGAGTTGGCCAACAACTTAAGAGCCATATTTTCAAGAACTTCTGATTTTTTCTAACATGAAATGTAAAAATTGTCACTTAAGACTGATTTCCATCGATTCTCAATTACTTATTTATTGGTATTGCTAGAGAAATGACATAAACGAACATATTAATACGTACACCTTAATGAAACAATTTTGAAAATCCAATCCAGAAAGATGTATGTAAATAGATACGACTTTGACAGTGTACCCCTAATTAAATCAATTCTTCAATTCATTTTCAAAATCATTTATTTATTTAAAAGTGGTCATGGAAGTCGGCATGCCGACCAGGTGCTCTCGATCCTGTCATCAACTAACGAAGTCGAAAGATGCAGATAAATGATGTAGAGGTTAGATGGTGTGCCCTTCCCCTCCATCGGATGTAATAGCATGCAGTAGAGTTTAGTTATTTTTTCAGAAATGTATCAGAACTTTTCAGTTACTTAGAATTGATTCTGTTTTCCAAAATATGTTTATTTTTACGTTGTAATAACTTATTTTAGCACTTAAGTTTATTTTGTTTGTATATATTTATAGAAGTACAGCTACCTAGTCTTTCTACTTTGTTACTCTTCGAAAATGGTGTGACCGACTGTCCCTATGTCCTATGGCAATCTCCCCCTGGCACCTCGGGTGAGATGGCCAACGTGCCGTTTTTTTAAATGTTGTTATTTCCCACCCTAAATTACATTTTTTCTCCATAAAACATTATGTTATGAAAATGTGACATCAAGGGACCTTACTGAACATTTTGCACACGAATTATCTTGAAAATCCTTCAAGTTATTGAGCATTTAAAAAAGCGTGGCCATCTCACCCGGATTTACCCTAGTCTATACATGTATGGCTGGTATTAATTGCAACACTGCCACCGGGTTGTTGACCCACTTGCAGTGTAACAAAATTAATAAATTAAAATATCTGTAGACTGAAGTTTCCAAGTTTTTATAGTATTGAGGTTAGGGAATTGATCACAATGTAGTGTTTTATTTTTCTAAAAATATCCTTTACGCTGTAAACTTTACCATGAGTTCAGTTAAGTCAAATGAATAAGATCAATTTATTAAAGTTAATTTATCAGAAAATATAATCGACATCGTGAACAATTTAAGTATTTTTAGAAATTATTTTTCTTTATTTTTCATTAAAATATTTTTTTTCAAAATATAAACTTTTAATGTTAAATGAATGATTGTAGATAGTGTTGTTCATATGATAATACCAAATACACAGAAAAATAATCACTCAGAAATATTGATATTTGTGGAAGTTATGAAGGAAACGGCATTTCAGTGCATGAAACGTGGCTGCCATTTTGAAATGATACTTACCCGTAACTGTAGCAGTTTGATTAATTTTTAAAATAGTATGCAATTGTAGAAATAGTCAATAAAGACACTGTCAGATTTCAAGATTCTAGAGGAATTTATTGCTGAGGGGAAAAAATAATGAAAATCACGTATTTCTCACCAATGTATTTCTCCGAAAGCTGTATGTCCTCCTTAAAAAAACTATAACCTTGCCACGAGGCCAGTTAAGTCATATGCTTAATATCGATTTATTAAATTACGTGTAATTAATTTATCAAAAATTATAATCCACGTCGTGAACATTTTAAGTTTACCGTCAAGTCTAATATAGCCTATTTCTATTTTCAGTCAAAACATGCCTTCAACAATCTTTCCATTCAAGAAGTACAACATTCCAAGTTTCTTGGCATAGATATTGATTCTCGTTTAACTAGCAAAATCACCCTATTAACATATATTATTTTATGAAGCAATTAGATTTTCACTCATAGCCTGAGGATTTCAGTTTGATTGTCGCATTTTTATTGGTATTAACCTTGTAGTTCTGCATGTCAGGCAGATGCAGCCCTCAGGCGCCGGTAACACAAACACACCCATCTGTAAGTTGTGTTACTACCGAAATTAATTTTCCCATTAGCTCGTTATTTGTCCCTGAAAATTCCATTGCTATCCAAGTTATTTCGTTGATTTATCCTATACGGTAATTAACTCTTTGAACGAGGCAACCACATACATTTCTCTTCGTTACTAGAAATCTAGCAATGACAAAAAGATGCGTCTACATACTTCGCGTGTAAAAATATACTTAAAACATTTAAAAATAGAATTAGATTCGAACGGCAATAACAGATTATTTCCTGGTTACCATAAAATGCAATGAAGGGATTAGGATTGTCTGAAAATAAATTCAATCGAGAAATCTATTATACCACTTCTATACTATTCTATACTATACTATACTACTTCAACCTTCAAATCGCAGTTAACAGCACATATACATAATATTTAAGTGTATTTTTTCATCTCCTATGATAATTAAGTTTATATCATTTAATGCTATTCTGCAATTTAATTGTATTTGTACCGCTTGATTTCTTTAATATCATTTAGTGAGTAATTTAATGTATCTTAAATCATTTAATGTGTTGTGTTGTGTCACTTAATGTACTTCGTGTTATTTATTGTGTTATATTGGAACAACTAATGTCAAATTTAACATGATATTACATACGTGTCAGCAGCGGTATTATTAACAAAGCGGCGCAAAAATTCTGTTTATTATGTACACGCTATTTTATTATTGTGATACTCTGATTCTTTTTGACGTTTAAATGTTACAATAACACCATAAGATTGTAATAATAATAAACATTGCCAATAATAATAATAACAAAATAATTAATTACAAGAAGAAATAATAATAAATATCACCAATAATAAGAACAAAACAATAATAATAATAACAATATACTAACAGAAACTAAATGTTTACAATTCCAGAGTCATCTAAAAAATTCACTCTTTTGAAAGGCCATTTATTCTGTTTTTAAAAAGAAAATATAACAGTATTTGCTTTTACAATAATTGTTAAAATGGTTACATAAAATCTTATTGTAAGTTTAGCCCATGCGTTTGACTTGTAGGCCTACTTAGTACCCAAAAAAGAACAAAAATGCATGTTACATCAAATCTAACCCGCGAGTGATGACGTGACAGCCATATACGCGAGTGATGCCTGGTTAAAGAATTTTGTTATCATCGGGCGTAATAATTTAGATCATGTTTATATTAAATGATTTAATAAAGATAGAGTTACAGTAGAAATAATAATGGTAATTTTTTCATAAAAATATTTAACTAGAGAAGTAAAAGCTTAAAACATAGAACACAATAGTGAAAAGTGCTGTCACATATTGGGTCGCAACATGAAAATGAATAAAAATTTAAAGCCAAGATTATTATCAATTGAAATGGATTTCTTACGGCTGTCAGCAAGATATTCTTGGGGAAAAAAATATGAAATATAGTTAGACTAAAAGAAAAAAAATGAATATTCTACGAGTATTTTAGACTTTGTAGGATGTAAAAAAAAAATGGTATTAATTAATTAATTTAATTGAAGAAGAATGAAAGGAGAAAGGCTACCAAGAAAGGTATGGGAAGAAAAACCAGAGGCAGGCCAAGAAACTCATGGAAGCAGGAAATCAGCACAGGAATGAAAGTAAGTATCTACAAGATACGGATTAGACTGACAGAGACGATTGGCGGAAAAAATAAATATTTAGGATCAGAAAGATGTTCCTTACATTGGGCTCTGTATGTAAGTAAATAAATACAGTAATTTATAGTATTTTCAGATAGTATAGAATCAATGTTATTGAAGGAGAATTGTTTATATACTGGTACTCCTGTCTTTCTCTCAGTACCATCGCCAAAATAATAATTTGGAAGGAACTTGTATGGAATAAAGGTTACTAAAATGGTGAACTTAAATTATTGTATTTTTTAGACAAGATATAAAAGACTCTACACGTGCACAGAAACATGAAGAACACAGTAATTTCAGATCCGGGAGATAAGCCATATCACAATTGTAAACTTACATTGGAGTCACGTTTATCCAGTGAACTTGAATAAAACCATTAACATACCACAAACAGGGGTTAAGTTGTCATTAAAATTGTTTTACTGTATGAATTGGTTCTATTAGTTACTTCTGAGTTTCTGAGAAAATTTTAATTATTATTGCTGTAATTTTATATACGAGGGACGTGCACAAAGTAAGTTTCGCTGGGTCCGTTTACAGAAACAAAACACAATTTCAAGTAAATAGTTATTGCAACCGACACAGCCAGTGTTCAGCTATTTTTCAACATATTCGCCACCGGAATTGCGATGTTTGTCATACGGTGGGACCAACTTTTGAATACATGTGCCATGGAAGTCTGCCACCTGGCATTTGAACCACTGTGTGACAACCATCTTCGTCTCTCGGTCATTATTTGTCATTTCGTGAGGCGAAATGACAGGGAATGACAGAGAATGATGGAGAGGAGATGTTTGTCACAGTAGTTCAAATCCCACTGTACGACACAGGTATTCAAAAGTTGGGCCCACGGTATGTCAAATGTCTCAACTTTTTACTAGAAATTGTGTTTTCTTTCTGTAAAGGGACCCATGGAAACTTACTTTGTGGACGTCCCTCGTAGTTTCAGTGGTATTTTATTGTTTCTTATTGTATCTTCTTGTATTTTTAATGTAATTGTCGATTTTGAAATCCTTGTAGAGGGGAACATAAGACCTCATGGTCTTATCTCCACCAGGCTAAATTAATTAATTTAGTTTAACACTCCTGACAAAATAACTAGCATTAACTTGCTTGGGGTACATACGTTTCTGTAACTAACATTTTACATAGGCCTATTACAATTTTGCATCGGAATATTTTCCTCCGAGCTCTAAAACTAATTGAATGTTTACTTTATTAAATTGAATTTTTAATTTATTTGGCAATTTCGAAAACATGAGACATCAAAATACAATTATCTCGGAGGATTTTTATCTATCATAAATGACTATTGAACATTATAATCTATTACATGATGGACCTACGTATTTGGCCCTCGCAAATTTTATGTCATTGCATAATTTACAATCTTTAAATTCCTACCTACACCATGCCAACAAGGACTGAAGATGGTTTAAAAATGAGTCGAAATACATTTCGAAATACTTTGATAGAAGATATTTTATAGTAACCAGACACCAGCAAGAATATAATAGTGATTTTAAACCAATTTTACGTCTATTCTATGTTCTCTTTATACGTGATGTTCAATCCTTACTAGAGTTTTAACGTTTAAAGTCACAAGTGTAATGGCGTAATGTAAGCCCCATACCTATAATCCCCTGCCGGGTAAGCAAGCTCTGCTACCTAACTGGTAAATGGTCTACAAAGACCTGCCACGTCCCAAGCTTCACCTACAGCTGTCACTTGAAGCAGGAAGCGGTTATGAGATTAAGGTGTTCGGCGTGGCCATCTTAACATACACGGAGGAAAGAAAACACGGAGATGCCCTGAGACCGCAAGCGTGAAGCCAACTGTCCGAGCGTTTGGTACTCTAAGGGGGCGTGTCACTGTGTTTATATGTTTATAGCGTGCACGGATAGCGTGGTTACTCGTCTTTGTTTCTTTGTTTTGAACAATTCAGAAGTGAAAATGAGTGCATGTTGTGCACTATTCTATGAACTTACCTTAAAAATTAATAATTTTGTAAAATTTAGTCAATTTTTGGGATGAATGAATATGGGTATAATTGCTAAGCATAATTTACTTGTATTTTACACTAGGCTGCTAATTATTGATGTATTTTCTTTATAACTGCCTTAGGCTACTTGTAATTAATGAAATAAAGTACATTTATCTGAATTATTAGTAATACTAAGTAATTTATTGCCTTAGATTTCCAATATTTATATTAGTTGTCATTTATTGCGTTTAATAAAGTCAATAACCACATGGTGTAGCTATATAACTATCCAGAATATTTTTCTCGTTCTGAATTATCATAGTCGCACGGTCACTTAATCATTTTCTGACTCAGTATTTATACTCGAGGGCTTAGAGTCAGACAACGTTAACTCCCATAACACAACATGTCTGTCTGTCTCTAAGCCCTCATGTAAAGTTGCTCATTTGAAAGTTACATTTTTTGCTCTTCTGAGATAGGTTAATGCTTACTACCGGGATTATTATGATGTCAGAGTATGTAGTTAATATATGAAATTGGGATATTACATATTTTCCCTACCGTTACGTTGTTATAACCCGTGAAACTTCGGAGTATTTGTGTGCTATTGTATATAGCAAGCCTCCCTTTTGGTACTCTAAGGGGACGTGGTCATTGGCTTCATCTGTTTCCCATACAACACCGCAAGCACGGCGTCTCCGTGTATTCTTTCCTCCGTGTTAACATACCACTATTGCCAACTGCCTCTTTGAATAATACAATATTCTTATGCTTATAACATTTAAGATAATCTCTTATAATATAAACACTAAATAATTTTGTTCAGATAATGTTTAGTATTACTCATAAATGTTCTTAAAAATACTACTAGTGAAAATTTATGTTGACCTTCTTCCTATCATATTGGTCAGTATGATGTAGCCAATTTAGCGTCAAGACATGTCATGTGTCTACACAGTTGTCATATCGTTACAAAATCCGGAACCTCTGCTAGAAGGGCTTTATAGATATCGTAAGCAAGGGGTCTGCCAACTGGGTGTAGGAACGATGCCAGAGCTTCATAGTTACGGCGGTAAGCCATCGGACTTATGCTACAACATTCCTGTTTAGTAATCCCTTCATCTATCATAACAGAAGTTTCTTTGAGAACTCTCAAAGGATATATTAAGAAACATGATATTTATGTTATTGTTAAAATTGTATAACTTTATGTTAACTTATTTCTTAAATTTTAACCTGACTAATTTAAATGTTCAATTAGTTTTCGCCTTATTTTAATCTCTTTGTTTTTATAGGCAACCCACAGTTATGGAAAGATGTTAATAAAATAAGCAATTTTAGTAAGGACACTATCATCGTTACAATATATAAACATACATTCCTTCTCCTTTTCTCTGTGCTAAAATAAATAATAATTCCTTCTAAAGAAGCAAGATAAAATTACAATAGTTGAAATTGGAAGTTCTTTAATCTACAATTGACACACACATGGAACATTTATTGTGCACTAGTTGAATTAGTGAAGCATGGAAGATAATTTTCCTATCCCATGAAGTATATTCTAGGCTTTAAACAAAAAAACAAAGCTTTCATAAAACACTTTGCATCCTCAAATCTGTAGTGTATGAGAGATGGGAATGCACGAATAAGACAGTAGCTCAAAACCAATGTGGGCCAGCAACATCAGAAATGATTTCGTTAATATTTCTGTGGTTATATATCACTAAAACCATATTTGTTATACAGAGTGTTAATTAATGACACCGAAATATTACCTGTGTTACAGGGGATGTACAAGCTACTTTTAATAGGAGATTTTTGCTCTTTGACGTAAAATGTTTATGCTACAGGGCATTAAAGTCATTACAGTTTGGTGCTCATAAATCAATAATGAAGCGAAAAAGGGTTAAAATTTTCATTAAATTGACTTCATGCCTTCTTAGTGATAGATAAAAACCGGATTCTTAATCATTCAACAGCTATATCATAATAGAGTGTTTTCATTATTAGCAAAATTCAGACTAATCACAAGACTGGCCGCCACTGCATTAGACTTGATTAATAACTCCAGTGTTAACGACGAAGTTCCTTTGTTTTGCATTTTTTCAAATGTTAGAAGCCTGGGAGATTTTATCCTGTAACAGGGAAAATTGAATCCATAGAGCAAAAATCTCCTAATAAAAGTTGCTTATCTATGCCCCCTCTATACATAAGTAAAATATTTCGGTTATTCATTAACACCCTGTACACGACACAAGTTGAAAAGAAGACCGAAATATGAGTAAGAAATCGAATTCTTGTTGACATTATACTTAAATATGCAAACATGCAAGAGAGACACATGCTGAATTCGTAAGCGTAGCAGGTATTTTTTTTATTGTTATTATTTAATAGCACGAATAGTCTTTCTCCTTTTATCCTCGAGTCGTGATTTGGATAGTATAACTTCCATAATTGTCCAAGTTGAGCCTTGTAATATCAACAGATGGTCGTAAAAACGTGAATAGAATTTATTGAAATCACTTAGTGTTGTAACAACTTGTCGTATGTGTTGCTCCTTTTGCCGACAGTGTTAGTGGCGTATGTAAACAGCTTCAAAACGATTGTTATTCATAGCACAGGATATACTCGTATGATCTATATTTTATAATAACTTGTTTAGTACATGGCCTACCCTAGAATAATTTTTGGATATTGGCCAGTTCTGACACTTTGTTGTTAATAATAATAATAATGCGGATTACATGATTTCTTATAGTAGGCTACGTACGATATCATGAAATACGTTGATTGACAGCGCGCTTAATTCGAATATAGCTACCATCTCTCTATATCTCTATATATATAAGAGGCTATGTCCTGACTGACTGACTGACAGAGAATCAACGTACAGCCTAAACTATAACAGGTAGAGACTTGGAATTTTGACAGTACCTTCGTTTCATAATGTAGGTGCTCACTAAGAAAGGATTTTGAAAAATTTTGATTTTAAATGCCAAAAATCAAATGTTTTTGAGTATACTTAATCCCTTTTTACACATAATTATGAAATTCAAATCACAGTTGGCATGACAACATATTGTTTCCAGTTGTTTCTCAGATGGGTTTGGAAATAATTGAAGTGGAACTTTTTAGAAAAGCTATCAATATTTCATGTTATTAATAAATATTTAATTATGAAATCCACGAAAATAATGCAGTCACATAACTTTCTCTAGCCTGTACATACAGAAAACAGTACGAGGTATGGTTATATGTATATTATTTTATCGCATGTTTTTGGGGAGGGATGTATGAACGTAATATTGCATGTCTGTTTAATTTCATCCCCAAATGGTTTTATGGTAACATTAGAGTGAGAAATAAAATATTCCGCAAAAACAATACAATTTTATGTTACCCGAATTTCTGTTTCTTCTTATTTGAAACCCTACCAGGCTTGCTGTGTTCAAGCGATGGGATCCAAAATTCTACATCCTCTATTAGCCGTAAAAAGCTGTATCAAGCGTTTTCTGAGCGAATAGTTTGAGTGTAATAAGTCATTCTTCCTCATTTCAAAATCTAAATACCTATAAAAGGACCTAGAATTTTAAAATCGAAAGTCCTTCTTTAAATTAATTACAAATTACAAAATACAAAACCCGGGCGACGCAGGGCCTTTTAAGCTAGTATATATATAAAACGCTTTGTCCTGACTGACTGACTGACTTAACTAATGACTGACAGAGAATCAAAGTAGAGCCTAAACTATAATAGGTAGAGACTTGGAGTTTTGACAGTACCTTCGTTTCATAATGTAGGTGCTCACTAAGAAAGGATTTTGAAAAATGTTTATTTTAAATGCAAAAAAGCAAATGTTTTTCAGAGTACTTAATACCTTTTTACACAGAATTACCAAATCCAAACCGCAGTTCACATGACAGCAGTGAATAAATTGTTGGCATTGGTCTCAGGTAGGTTTGGAAATAAATAATACGGGACTTTGACAAATTAGAGAAGATATCGATATAATTATTCATTGCTATAAATAAATATTGAAGATGAAATTCACGAAAATAATGCACAATGTGATGCAACCACATAACTTTCTCTGCCCTGTACATAGAAAATACAGTACTAGGTATGGTAATATGAAAATTATATCCCAGGTTTTCGGGGAGGGAAGTACGAAAGTGATTTTGAATTACTTTTTAATTTCATCCCCGGAAGAGTTGTATGGTAACTTAAGAGTGAGAAGTAAAATATTCTGCAAAGACATACAATTCCATGTTACCGGAATTTCTGTTTCATCTTATTTGAACCCCTACCAGGCTACATCCTCTATGAGCCATAAAAAGCTATAGCCTATCAAGCGTTTTCTGAGGGAATAGTTTGAGTGTGATAAATCGTTCTTCCTTATTTCAAATTCTAAATACATATAAAAGGACCAAGAATTTGAAAATCGAAAGTCCTTCAAAAGTTAATTTCTAATTACAAAATACAAAACCCATGCGACACTGGGCTTTTTAAGCTAGTCTACCTATAAACACACGCACACAAAGGGAGCGACATTACTTTGGAATTCTCAGGTACGATCTTCCGTATGGATGGTTGTGTTGGTTTCCTAGTTCTAAAAGGATCTTAATTCTGTTTACTTCTATGAAAGATTATTTTATATCTTCATGGCCATTTACTTTAAGTGTTGAGATCCTTGGACCTTTCCAAGTAGGTAGTCATGTGGGTGTACTCATATAGTTGGCGCGCAATGTTTTATATCAGGCCTGTCGAGCAGTAGGCTACTCCGTTGGTGTGAAGTCATTCCCCTGCTTCCCCTTCCTTTGTGACCTCCTAAGACCAACTGAACCAATCGCTACACTTTGGAGGTCACGAAGAGAGGGGAAGTAGGAGAATGACTTCACACCTTCACACCTTCGGAGGCCTGTTTTAGACAGTGTGATGAGTAGATACTGTCCTACTAAACTAAAGCAGACATTAGTACAGACTTTATTGATCCCACACTTCCAATATTGCGATGTCTTGTTCATCGGCCTAATTGTTACATTGTCCTGTAAAATACGTGTTCAGAATTCTTGAGTATTCAACATACGTCTAATGGCTGGAATTGTTTTGAACAAATAGGCTATCTTAGTTCCGACTGGCCTACTACACTCCCTGACGATACTCAATCAAATACTTAATGACTGCATTTAATTAATCTCTAGTTTCTTATTATTGTCTTCTCAATATAACCGTGACATACGATCACAGAATAATAGGCTATTGTCAATTGCATATACCCCATTCAATGAAGCAAATGCCCCACCTGAAATTCCTTACCGCATAACATCAGGGATAGTTTCTAAAAACTTTAAAGTTTACAGGTAAAAGTCTGACAAATATGTCAAATCTTAGGGTACCGGTACCTACCATTTATAAAACATTAATTTTTGTAGATATATTTACAAATTTACAAAAAAATGTAGAATTGTCATTACAGAAGTGACAGGCAATCTTTCATATGTAGACCAAGTCAGTAGGTTATGTAAATGTGAGGCATAACTTGGCAAACTGTTTTTTTTTTTGTTTTTTTGTTATTCAAACTCTCTTATTAATAAATTTGCTAAATTGTCTTATTAATAATGAACACTAGCTGTAGTGATATTGGTAGTAGTGAAAGTAATGGAAAAATAGACACGAGACCGCGCAGGGTTTTCAGATTAACCTAACTTTCAATTTCAGTGAATTTGTATTCAAACAGAAATATAATTCAATTATTTTCGATAATAATATTAATCGATTGCTTAGGTATCACATTCGCTGTTGAGATGAATTATCGAACGCGTATATGAGATCTATCTACAGTGCACAAAAGTAATCTCAGTTTTGACATAAAATTGCCGTGTTTATGAAAAGGGTTCTTTTAATCTGACAATTTACATTAATTTGCCTGTAATGTAAGGATGAGTTGTAATATTTATGAAAAAATACAATTGGTCATGACATATTGACAAATTTGTCAGACTTGACATCATTGTCGTATTTGTCACACCTGCAGTGTTTTATGAAATTGGACCATGGTTGAAAGTTGGTTGGATTCAGGCTGCAGAAAAATTAACTGACTATAATCCACCTGATATAAAAAAGAAATATATATGTGTTGATAAATTTCATGTTGTTTATCTCCTACGAGGGATTTGTATGTCGTGTATAAAATAATTCCACCTAAACCCTCGTATAAAATGTTTTTGTTAAAATATCAGCTCATAGCTTTGTCAAATCTAAAATTTATATTTGTCAATATTATAAAACATAATTAAAAATTATAGCTGTCAATTTTATAAAGACAATTTTTGTATATTGTGGACAATATATTTCGGCTATTCAGCCATCTTCAAGTCCTAAAAAAGTTATAAAATATATTAGCTGTTTGTTAATTAACTATGTGTATACAATCTTATGTACAAAGTTTTTGGCATACCTTTTTCTTTCTCCAGATGATGTTATTCTGTTGGTTAAGGAATCATCAATGAAAACATACTGGAACTTAATCGCATTTTTGAACTCTCTCCCTACTGGCAATAAAAGATTCATGTAATGTACACACCACCTAATCAGTTGTAATGGATTAACCAACAGAACAAGATCCCCTGGAGAAAGAAAAAGGTATGTCAGAAACTTTGTACATAAGATTGTATACACATAGCTAAGTAACAAACAGCTAATATATTTTATAACTTTTTAGGACCTGAAGATGGCTGAATAGCTTAAATATATTGTCCACAATATACGAAAATTGTCTTATAAAATTGACAGCTATAATTTTTACTTCCTCTGCCCGTACCATAGGTACTATAGGCCTAGGTAGAGGAAGTATTGTTTTCGACCCTAAAATTCGAAGTTGAGTTTTTAGCATATATACACGTTTCAAGGCCCCCTGAATCCAAAAATACTATTTTTGGAAACATGTCTGTGTATGTGTCTGTGTGTGTCTGTGTGTGTGTCTGTCTGTGTGGAAGTTTGTGAACAGGCTAGCTCCGAAACGGAGAATCGTAAGAAAACAAAATTTCGTATTTGGGTCAGGTACCTTCTGAAGATGTAATTCGAAAATTGGCGACAAATTTCCCTTATTTTTAAGGGGACTTTACATGAAGAAATTTTCGTTTTTCGCGACTTTCTCGAAAACGGCTCTAACGATTTTCTTTAAATTTTGCGCATGGATTGCTTGTACTAAGAGCTAAAACTTTTATTTGAAACATTTTTTCGAACAAATTCTCTGAAGGGTAGTTATAAGCAACCCACTGTGAATGCGTGCTTTTTGCAATACGGCTTCTTGTAAATCGTACGAAAACAAAATTTTGTGTTTGGGTTAAGTGCCTTCTGAGGCTGTGAAGATTGGCGACAACCTTTTCTTATATTTAATGGGACTTTACATGAAGAATATTTTGTTTTTTGCTATTTTCTCATAAACGGCTCTAACAATTTCCTTTAAATTTTGTACATGGATTGCTTATACCATTTCAAAAACATTCTCTGAAGGGTGGTTGTAACCTACCAACTTGCCTGGTGTACAACTCAATACGCGGACATTTAAGGCATTTTATTCTATATAAGCACGTGAAGTGAGAAAAATGTACTGTTGGCCCTGCTTACAGTAAAGAAATATCTGAAGGGAATATTTGATAAATTTCGGAAATTATTCTTAACAGCGGAAAGTTCAATAAACGTTTGCAGTCACTTGTTTTTTTTCCTATAGCCTGCGTTTTTAGTCGCAACATTCAAAGAAGGAATATAAGATAATTTATAGCATAATTAGCGTAAATGCTGCAAACTTTTATTTGGGCAGAGGAAGTTATGTGACTTTCACATCAGATTTTTAATTATGTTTTATAATATTGACAAATATAAATTTTAGATTTGACAAAGCTATGAGCTGATATTTTAACAAAAACATTTTATACGAGGGAATAGGTGGAATTATTTTATACACGACATTAAAAAAATATATTATACCTTGATATTGAAAAAATTCGCGTATTAACATAAGATTAATAAAAAAACATTGAGACCGTAACGGGCCCCTAGGCCTAATACATGATAGGATGATGATGATGATGATAATAAAAAAACATTATCTTGAGAAAGAATCGCCTAAATTAACATTTTCCTCAAAATTCGTTGTTTAATGCATTTTAAAACAATTCGAAAGGAAACACATCGCAAAAGAGAATGGTGGGTGTCAAGCTGTAAGAGAGAAGTATAACTTTTCTATCGTAGATCGTTCGATAACATGGACATATAAAGAACAGGTATCAGTGTACCATCTTACAGAAATCTATACCTGGTGAAGCGCAGGGGGAAAACCTTGTCGTGACATGTGTGACAGGTTGGAGGGGGGGAGAGCATGGGAGACGGAACTCCTGGTGTGGTGGCCACATCATAATGTATTGTAATATATCCTCTGCATCCCTCCTAAATCACATCAACGACTATTGTCCAAAAGTTTGGTATTTTTATTGACCATTCCTTGCATTTATAGACGGAGGCATGAGAAGCCAAGAGTTTGAGTGATGGTGGTGCTGAACCAAAACGAAGAAAATATTGTGATATTACGACGTAACAAGATATCGCAATGTCTTCGAAATCTTAAGTCTTGATGTATAAGTCGTAAATTGCGAGCTATCTGATAACAATGACTTTCGATGATTTAGTTGCATTGAATTCAAAACTACTGTATTATTTTGTGCTTGTTTATTATTATTATTATTATTATTATTATTATTATTAAGTGACAGAATGGTACTTTATGAGAATGTGTGGGGGGACGGAAAATGTCTGTCCGTCTGTGCATGTGTCTGTACGCGCCATAACTGAAATACGCTTTATCGGATTTTCATGAAACTTGGTATACGCATTTATAACGTCCATGGGAAGAAACCTATTGATATTGGACCAAATCAGTTGATCGGTATCGGAGTAATGCCCAATTTAGTGCCTATTTTAATGGAAATATATCAGAAAGGTGCGATAACTTAAATACGCTTTATCGGAGTTACATGAAACTTCGTATACGCATTTATGACGTGCACGGAAAGAAGCCTACTGAATTTGGACCAAATCGGTTGACCGGTACTGAAATAACGAGTAATTAACAGTCACATCTATTATAATGTGATCTTCGTTCTCCGACAATTCCAAGCATTTTGATTGGCCCGAGCCAATCAATCAGTGAAACTTTCACGAAGAGTACAAAATTATTAAAACAGATTCTTTATTATACAGGGTGCGGCAAAATATCCTCCCTATTTTAAAGTTCAAATAAAAAACAGATGGATTAAAATAAAGAAGCTGTATTAACATGAATGATTCTACACAGTGGGAAGTTTCATGTTTTGAGCAATGTGTTACTCAAGAGGGTGTCCTTCACTAACAATGCAATGTTGAATGCGACTTCGGAAATTCTCCATCGTTCTAACCAACATTCTTGAGGAATAAGACCTATCTCTTCCTGTATTGCATTTCTTAGGGCTGGCAAAATCCTCGGCCGATGTTTAATACCGCAGGGTGTAAGGTCTAGTGATCGTGTGTGGCCTTCCCCCTCCCTTTTAATCATGTCAGCACTTGCTAAAGTTTGACACCCATAAGCTAATGCTTTTCCGATCTGGGGATATCATTAATATTAATACAATATCTTTATTTTGATCCATCTGTTTTTTATTTGAAATTTAAAATAGGGAGGATGTTTTGCCGCACCCTGTATCAAGCCTAAGTGAAATGAACACAATGAACAAATATTCTAATATTATTAACTGCCAGTATGGTACTTTATGAGATTGTGTGGGGGACGAAAAAATGTCTGACCGTCTGTCTGTCTGTGTGTCTGTACGCGCCATTACTCAAATACACTTTATCGAATTTTCATGAAACTTAGTATATGCATTTATGATGTCCACGAAAACTACCCTATTGTATTTGAACCCAATCTGTTGACCGGTACTGGAGTAAAACCCAATTTAGTGTCTATCTTAAAGGCGCAATAACTAAAATACGCTTTATCGGATTTTTATCAAACTTCGTATAAGCATTTATAATTACCATGGGAAAACGTCTGTTGATATTCCACCAAATCGGTTGGCCGGTACCAGAGTAAAACCCAATTTAGTGTCTATTTTAAAGACGCGGTAACTCAAATACGTTTTACCGGATTTTTATGAAACTTGGTATACACATTCATAATGTCCATGGGAAGGCGTCTTGGATAAAATCGGTTGATCTGTTCCGGAGTAATGCTCAATTTAGTGCCTATTTTATGGTAATATACGTGTTCGAAAGAATTTATAAAATGCAAATCAGTTATCATGACAACATAGTCAATTGTTTTATTGTGATCTTATAAGGCTTTGGCAATTAAAATGCAGTTAGCTATGACAAATAACACTATCGACTTACATGCGCTTAAGCAACTAGACCGTTAAACTGACCCAGGTGGCTGAGTTGGTAACGTCTTAGCCTCACATACTGTAGATCCATGGTTCTAATCCCGAAAACGGCCAATTTGACTTTTTTTCTATTCTGCATATCATAATTTCAATCTGAAATGATTAAACAAAAACATACTGGCACTTTGTTACATTAGTTTACGTGATTTTATAATAATAATAATAATAATAATAATAATAATAATAATAATAACAATTATTATTATTATTAAGTGCCAGAATGGTACTTTATGAGATTGTGTGGGGGGACGGAAAATGTCTGTCCGTCTATCTGTCCGTGTGTTTGTACGAACCATAAATCAAAAACGCTTTATCCGATTTTCATGAAACTTGGTATATGTATTTACAAGGTCCATGGGAACAACCCTGTTGATATTGGATCAAATCGAATGACCGGTATCGGAGTAATGCCCGATTTAGTGCCTATTTTAATGGAAATATATCAGAAAGGTGCAATAACTCAAATACGCTTTATCGGAGTTACATGAAATTTGATATACACATTTATGACGTGCATGGAAAGAACCCTGCTTAATTTGGATCAAATCGGTTGACCGGTACTGAAATAACGAGTAATTAACAGTCACATCTATTATAATGTAATGTTAGTTCTCCGACAATTCGAAGCATTTTGATGGGTTCGAGGCCAAGCAATCAACGAAACTTTCACAAAGAGTACAAAATTAGGAAAACAGTTTCTTTATTATATAGGGCCTAAGTGAAATGAACACAATGAACAAATATTCTAATTTTATTTTTACTTACAATTTTCATAGCTCTGAACGACAAATATTTTTAATAAACTGCCAGAGTAAATTTCTTGAAAATCCTGGAGTCAATTAATAATGGCGCGTGAAGCCGCGGGCACCAGCTATAATATATTGATATTTTAACCCTGGAAATATCGCGGATAGTAAAGATCCAAACAAACCATTCCTTCCCTTGAAAAATTATATAAATTCTAAAAATTACACTGAATTTATCAAATCAAATTCAAATCATATTTTTCTGTCAACAAACAGTTGAGATACAATGCCGCATTAATAATTGAAGGCTTTGTCTGCAATGCAGTCAGATGTTTGTTTACTTCGTTGATCTAGTTGAAATTGAGTACTACATGAATACTGTTATATACAGAAGGTACATTACCGTGAAATAATTAGCAGAATTATTTGTCACTAAATTTTGTGGAATGTTGACATATTTTAAGAATTTCAACTTTTAAAGTTGCAATACATTTAAATTTGACAAATAACACTATTCTTTCACATATGCTTATCAAACTAGACCGTCATACAGGCTGAGTTTTCCGAATGGTAACGTCTTGGATTCGTATTCTGGAGGTCACTGGATCAAATCGAAAAGCCTTTCCGTTTTGATATGGATTTTTTAATTTTATTTTGTAATTTTTATTTGACTGCGCGATTATCAAGATATCACAAATCTGTAGTTCTGCTGACACTGGTCGATTTTAATCTGATTAAAAAACTTATTTTCTTCATATCATAATTGCAATTACAATTGATTCAACAAAATCATTCTGTAAATTTGTTATATCAGTTTACCTGATTTATTATTATTATTGTTATTATTACTATTAGGTAGATTTCGAAGAAAAATCTACCTATTGCAATGGATACCATGTCATGATTTTCGAAAAATTCTTTCATATCTTTACGTTTCATGCTCCCCTAAGTACGAAACCACCGCCCGTTCAAAAAAAAAAAAAATTGTGATATTTATATATATAGGCTATTTATATATATATTTATATATATTTATATATATACAAGGTGCGGCAGAGGAAACGGACGTTTTTCAAATAACTATAACTCAGACGATTTTCAAGTTAAACAAAATTTAATTACACAGAAATGAAGCTTGTATAATGCAGTTTCTGTTGAATATTTCAGATTTACCTCCGAAAAATAAATGCCGCAAAGTGCGCAACAATGGAATTTTCTAACTTGCAATCTCACTAATAATAACCTTGACTGTCCGGGTGGCGCCGTGTCATCATGTCTAAAACCGACGTTTCGGCCCTCATGTTGTGGCCTTCTTCTGGGTATATCCAGTAACAGTGTGGTGTGGTGTTGCTAAATTTGGAATCATCGGTCCTTATTATTTTGAAGAGGACAATACCACAGTGGCAGTGACTTCAGCACGCTACATTGAAATACTCAACAGGTTCCTGCTTCCGGAACTACGCAGACGAAGAGTAAACATGCAGAAAATTTGGTTCTAATAAGATGGTGCCACAGCGCATACTGCGAGAGCATCAATGCAAGTGGTTCGCGACATGTTTCCTCAACATGTGATCTCCCGTTTTGGCTACATTGACTTGTCCATATGTGACTATTATTTGTGGGGTTACCTCAAATCAAACGTATACTTAAACAAACCCCGCAACATCCAAGAACTAAAAGAGTTCATTCGTGTAGAAATCACTAATGTGGAGGAAGAAATGTTGGGAAGAGCAATGCAGAATTTCGAAGTGAGGTCACGAGAGTGTATACAGATAGAAGATCGTCACCTGACGGACGTTATTTTTCGGAGGTAATTCTGAAATAGTCAACAGAAACTGCATTATACAAGCTTCATTTCTGTGTAATTAAATTTTGTTTAACTTGAAAATCGTCTGAGTTATAGTTATTTGAAAAACGTCCGTTTCCTCTGCCGCACCCTTTATATATATTTATATCTTTACACGATAGAGGCCGTAATTTTGAAGATATTTGAACCAAATTTTAATATGTTATTTCTAGGCCCAATAGTTCGGACAAGTTCGTTAATGAGCAAAATTGGCCCAAGGGGGTGGTCGGGGGAGGGGGTTGAATTTTTTAAAAATGTATATCTCGGCCCCTATGAAGTATAGAGGGAAACTTTGTTTGAATAAATTAGAGTACTCCCTATGGACTTCACAGTGACACCAACGATTCGGGGGTTCGAGTGAGGGTGGGGGTGGGGTGGGGGTGGGGGGATGAAAATTCGAAACTTAAGAAACCACGTCTTGTGGGGTATCGTTGAAAAGCTCTTGATGAGTACTCTACAAATCAATAAATAGTTTCTTGATAGCTCTCATATGACGCGAGATTTTAATGTTTGAAAATAATAACACTTAAAAGAATTATTATAATATAATTTTGTCTTGTTTAGCGGCTTTGCTAATTTTATTCATAGCTGATCTTGCGCACGGCCTCCCAGAATATTATATCCTATTCTTGTTGTCAAAACAAATGATTGTAGGCTCTTCCTCTTTACCGAATTCAGTTCTTATTACTGCGGGTTTGCCATGCCAAGGCTAAAAAAGAAGAGTGCTGCGCAGCGATAATAAATTAAACCAAAAGCACTTTGGAATCTACCTCAGCCTGTAGGCCTGCCTAAAGGGATTTTATTATTATTGAGATGGTATGATTATTTACTCAGAATGACAAAGGATAGAAAACCCATGAAAAATTTGGATTGGAAAGTAGAAGGAAAAAGAAGAAGAGGGAAGCCCAAAGAGTGATGGATAAATGGGGTTAAATAGAGTACGGCGAAAAAAGGATTAAGTGAAGAAGATACTATGGACAGGGAATTATGGAGGCAAAATATTGTTGTGGGATGAAGGAAAACCATTTTACTGTGGAATATTCCTCAATAATAAAAATATTCTTCTTATTCTTCTTGTTCTTGTTCTTCTTCTTCTTATTATTATTATTATTATGGGTAAGCATTGATTTTGAATCTTTTTGTATGAAGATTAGATAGCTCGAATATAAATATAAATGTGTACATTAAATAATTGATTAAAGAAGAGCAATTTGTTTTTGCCTTTCTTTGCTACATTTTTCATTTTCATTTTTTGGCAAGTCTTACGTCATTTTCGGCATTTTTTATCACATTTTAGCTTTTCCGTGAAGAAATCGCTACTTTCAGACAACAGACAAACCTTTTTATTTGAGAAACTCCACCATGAGTTCATGCTTCATTTTAATTCAGGTTGATTGTAAACACCATAGCAGTTTGTTTTGCAACAATAACGATTTTCTTTAATGGCACATATTTGCTAGGGGCAATCTGATGGGCATGCCAGTTCACAAAGAATTTATTATTCGCTAAGGGTGTTAAAGTAGTGAAAATTTACTTACTTCTTTACAAACAAACTAAGTATGTTTTATGTTGTAATTTCATATATAACGCACTGTCATCCATTAAATTGCTTTTAGCAATTCATTAATTTAAAAAAGTACTATTTATAAGTAATAATGGTAAATTTTTTAACATCTTGTGTCATTTTTCTTTTCACTATTTTTAGGTCATAAATGCAGTTTTTTATTTTGAATTTTTTTCACTATTTTATGGTCATTAAATGGCTTGCCCTAATTATTATTAGGCCTATTGTTATTACTAGCAGGTTCCCACAGCTTCGCCCACAGTAATTAATTTAAAAATTAAGAATTAAGAGTATAATAATTATTACAGCATTATATTTATTAACACTTGCACGCGTATCATTCATAAACTAAACCATAAATAATGAATGAAACAGCTAAAATTCCGGCTTTTGAGTAACTTACATTCTACGTATAGAAAGCGCCGCCTGGGAAAACTATCTCAGATTCGATTATGCATTTCCAAAGCTACCTGTGAACACTGATAATACGTATCGTTTCTCAACTGTTTGTTGACAGATGAATATGATGTGAATTTTATTTCATAAAATCAGTGTAATTTTCAGAAATTATATAATTTATCAAGGGAAGGAGTGTTTTGTTTGGATTTTTACTGTACGCGATACTTCCAGGGTTAAACTATGAATATAATATAGCTGGTGCCCGCGGCTTCGCCCGCCATTATTAATTGACTTCAGAATTTTTAAGAAATTTACACTGGCAGTTTATTAAAAATGTTTGTGGTTCAGAGCTATGAAAATTGTAAATAAAAATAAAATTAGAATATTTGTTCATAATGTTCGTTTCACTTAGGCCTTATATAATAAAGTCACGCTTTTCCTAATTTTGTACTCTTTGTGAAAGTGTACACTGCGAGACGCGAACATTGCCGGGTATACCCGAGGTCTCACGAAGTGAGGGAGCGAGTGACCACGCTATTTAGAGCCGTTAAATTGTATAAGAGTAGATAATTATACTTTTTTGTTTTTTTTTTCTTTCTTTTCTTTTGTTTCGGGGACCGAAATATCAACTCCCGATGGCACAGTTGGACAGACCTGAACCAAAACCTTGGAATTTTGATACTTAGGCCTATAGCTTGTAGCGGAAAACTCCACATTTTTCAAATGTTTAATAAATTACCCCCCCCCCCCGAAGAAAACATTCAGGTTTTCGCTCACTCATAGGTATTAACGAAAAGTTTTTAAAAATCAAAACCCTTAGGCTATTTTTTAATAAGTAACTAATGTCTGCTTCTGATTCAGCCCGGCAAACATTCAGAATAGTGATGACACAGACAAGAGCTAAAATTGACAGGAATGGTGGTATTAGCTCCAGCGTGTATGTTATTTTAAAATATTTGTAAAAAAAGGGAGATAGCCTATTGAACAAAACAGAGTATGAGTAGCATATTGCCTTTGGCAATCGTTTAGTGTCGTTTTAATTTGTATACCTTTTTGCGGAATTCAACTGGGGAATGTTATGACATTATGTTCTACGGAAAATTCCTCCTTTAAAAACATGAAAAGTGATATAGTTTTTCACACATAATACAATAATCTTTATCAAATGACGTAAGCAAATACTTCAACATTTAGACAATGCACCTACAATTCACAATAAAGTTAACAAAAAATAAATGTAATATTGTGACATCTAGCGGGTGTACTACAGTAATTATTTTATCACACACTAGCTTAAAAGGCTCGGCGTCGCCCGGGTTTTGTATTTTGTAATTTGAAATTAACTTATGGAGGACTTTCGATTTTGAAACTCTAGGTCCTTATATAATATGAAAACGCTAGATATGGCTTTTTATGGCTCATACAGGATGTCGAATGTTACATTCCGTTGCTTCTATACACCATGCCTGGGAGGGGTCCAAATAAGAAGAAAAAGACATTCCGGTTACATAAGATGTATTGTTTTGACAGAAAATTTTATTTCTCACTCTCATATTACCATAGAACCGTTTCGGGGCTGAAATAGGAAAGCAATTCAGTATCACTTTCATACTTTCCTTCCCAAAAAGCTGGGACATAATATACTGAAAATGTCCCATCCCATTTTGTCTTCTTTTAGATGCTTAGGGCCTCTGATAAACATCCCAATTTCTCAACTAATACAAAGCCTACAGCTATGAATAACATATTAGTGGATGGATTTTTTAACCGACTTCTGATATAGCATACTCATTGGCAAACCTTTAAGCTGTCCCTGCAATACGACCGCTTGTTCTACATCAAAATGAGGAGTGAGAAAATGATATTTTCCATGTCGAGGGTAGAGAAAGTTATTGACTGCATCACTTTCTGCTTTATTTTCGTGGATTTCATTCTTCAAGAATTATTTTCACAAATGTATTACATCGATAGCATCAGAATTTGTTAAAGCCCAGTTTTTATAGTTCCCAAAGCCCTATGTAAACACCGTAAACAATACACTGTTGTCATGTTAATTGAATTGTATTTCATTATTTCAGTATAATATTTTCTGAAATTATATAAATTTTCAAGAGAAAGATTGGCTTGTTTGAATTTGAATGTTGATCGCGTTTCTTCTCGGGCTTAACTGGGTACGTGTGCAAAATTTCGTGCAAATTGTTAAGAAAATGTAGATTTATATAGAGAACATACATACTCACACACATATAGCCTATATACACACTTTCGATTTGGCTTGGTTCCAAGACCCACACTTCTTTTCTTTTTTTTGTGTTTGTTATGAAAACATGTGACAGCAGAACTCTCTAACTGTCACACTTCTTTTGTCACATTTCTATTTTGTCATAAAAACATGTGACAGCAGAACTCTCAAACTGTGCCTCATTTCACATTTCCGACTTTTCCCGTGGATTTTACAAAAATTTTCTTTCATACAAACCTTGTCCTGACAATTACGAACACAACAAACAAAATGTCAGCCAAATCGGTCGAGCCGTTCTCAAGTGATGTGGCAACATACATTTTGGCAATTGATTTTTATTTAAAATTATTATTATTATTATTATTATTATTATTATTATTATTATTATTATTAGTAGTAGTAGTAGTAGTAGTAGTAGTAGTAGTAGTAGTAGTAGTAGTATTAGTATTAGTAGTAGGTGGTACTATGGCCCTGGGATCGACTGAGCCTCTAACAGAAATGAGTACCAGCAGCAATCCTTGGGGGTAAAGGAGGCCGGTGCGTAAGGCTGACAACCTTACCACCTTCACGTGCCGAATGTCTAAAACCTGGGAGCCTCATCCTCCTGGAACCCTCAAGGTCTCCATGGCCTGTATAGGGAACACTTTACTTTACTATGCTTTCTGTGTTCCGAAAATTTCTAAAGTGCAATTAATATTCATTCGACTGGACACAATACGACATGCATGAAGTTCTCGATTTTAATGTTATTTCACACATGCTTCATTTATATACTAGCAGATCCCCGCGGCTTCGCCCATGATAATTAATTGGAAGATTAAAAATTAAGAGCAAAATAATTAAAACTTTATAGGCCTACTTATTAACACTTGCACGCGAAACATTTATAGGCCTGAACTAAACTATTAATATAACTAATGAAGCAGTTAAAAATCCGGCTTTTAAGTGCATTCCACGATTAGAAAGCGCAGCATGGGGGAAAAATTTCAGATTCGAGTTCTTTGGCTCATAAAATCCATGCATAGTGAGTTTCGTCCAAATCGAACAATGTTTGCCCATTTAGGCCTATATTCATTATCCCTCTTCTTTCTAGATTGAAAATTTCAGATATCTGCGGGCCTAGCCATTATAAACAAATGAATCCCCAGGGTGGGCTTACAAAATTCAGGCGATCGCGATGCTTTTATTTCCAAGGTATGACAAAAGTAGGCAAAGCCACCTGCAATTGATTTGACAATTTAAATGTATTACTGAAAACTGATGCTTCGAAAGTGCAAAAAATGCATGTTTTCTGCCCGTTTTTCACTCATAACTCGCGAACGAAAGCTAAAATTAAAAATCCGGCTTCGAAGTGCATTCGGCCACCCTTCAGTCCATATACGTTTAAAATTTCAGATCTCTGCGTTCAGTCGATTTCGCTGGGCATCGCGCACAGACAGACAGACAGACAGAAAAAACTTGCTTTTATTATTATAGACTTTCATAGCTTCATGTATCTTATTGGCACTAAGAAACATAAACCTAGTTATTTTGTTTTACATATTTTCCTCAGAAACAAAATTCTACTTTGGAAGATGATAATGTAGTATTGACCTTTGCTGTCAAACCAGACGTAGAAATATAGCTGGATACTCCGACCTCCTTTGAGATTTTATTAGCATATGATTTTCGATTTAGAAGGTATTGAGATTATACCATAAATCAATGTTTCTATTATTATGCGAAAACAAATGGAAATTTCAAATGTATTTGAATCCAATCATAATAAACGTCTATTGTTTTTTGAGAATCATGATTTTGTCTCTAAAAAATATGTCCGATACATTTAAATGCGACGTATCTAACAATGGAATTTACGAATATTATGAATAGTAAAAGAGGAATTTCATCAAACGATATTTCCATACTGTCGACATTATCATATTCGTGTGTATCGAAGTACGATTTATTACAAAGGAGGAATAAATATTGCAATCGTATATATCACATTTGTATAAACATGAACTACATGTGTGGGCCTCCGAATCCTATCTCATTGTTTCCAAAGGCCAATATCTTATCATCAAATGATTCCAAGGCCAATCCATTGACTTACATGCCTAGTATGATGTCCAAGTGTGTCAAGCATGCGAGTGAGAGGTATGTATTATATTGTCAATGAGCACAATGGCTTCAATTCATATGTGAGCTGGAAGACCTATTCTTATTACATTTGTTAAGTTCTAGCGCATGGGAGGACAGCAGGTTGCTCTATGGCGTCATTGCAGTCTGCTCTTCCTTAACGGTGTAAGTCTTCTGCGAGGAGTTTGTGAAATGTGGGAACTATTGAACAGGAGGAACAGAGGGGCATTAGTATTGCGGTAGAGAAGAGCTCTTGCCTGACGTCACACACCGTAAACTTCCTTCACAAACGTCATCACTGGACTAAGCTGTCTTCCACTGTCCTAGCGAGTCTAAGTGATCTATGTAACATGTGATTTTATAGAGGGTGGTAGCGGTTAATAATTTACTTTGATATTTTATAGGTTTCTATGGTCTATAAAGTATTTGAAAGGTTACTCCTTTATACCCATTTATAAGATAAGGCAAGAAAACTAACCTTATGTAACAAACCGAGAGACTTGTGGAACCAGTACAAAACTTATGTGTAAGCAAAGTTTATTACAAATAACAGCAAAATAATAAACAATAACAAGCATTTATAAGTATACATGTATTAGGAAACAGTGCGAAATTGAAAATAACATATTGTTTAAAGGCTATAGGCCCAAATGTTATGATATGAGCTCTATAGAGATTAAAATTATCACATAAACATTAAAACATTGAGTAAGCGGCATGGGTTAATTACAATAAGTTATACCTTGTCATATGCAAATGACAGATTTGTAGATCTAGAAGTAAACAAAAACCAGTATGTCTATCACACTCTTAGGTCATACGAGTAATGTGTTACAGTGAGACAGACGTACCGGTTCTTACTTCAAATTGCTTTCTTACATTGATCGAAATGTAATTGATATATCGTTTAATAATAGCTTAGGTATTGAGATAAGTTGGGCAAAAACCACACACGATATAGCATTCGTAATTAGAGGAAAATATTTTGTTCGACCAAACTATAATATGCTTAGATATATATATATATATATATATATATATATATATATATATATATATGCATATTGAACCAAAGATTAATGCTTCTGATGGACACTACATGAGAACGTTATAGGAGAAAAATTCCTCTGACACTGGGGTTTGAACCCAGAACCTTTGGCTATCCGTGCCAAATGCCTACCAACTGAGCTAAGCCAGAGTTCATTTCACAGCGACAGATGGAACCTCTCTCCTATGACTGACTGCCCCTAATGGTCCCAGTGTCAGATGAATTTTTCTCCTATAATGTTCTCATATAATTTGCTTATTATATGTGACGTAACAGCGTCTTAATGACATCCATTATTGTACAGATTTCCATTAAAGCATTGGTTTGGAATCGATTAATATCGAACACGGAACAATCTTAGAAGCCTTGAGAGGAGCAAAAGAAACTGAGTAACAAGCAACCTGTATTTAAAATAAAATCAATTCTGTTCATGTTATTTTTAATATTTTGCTAAATTGAGTTCATTTCTTGTGTTTAAATAAGCTTTGTTTGACGTTAAAACGTCAAGAGAAGCCCTGCGGCCTGCGTAACTCGTAGCCTGCCATCTATCGTAAAAGACGAGAAACCAACTGTTAATAGGCATTCATGGCATCTAATCAATGTGGCTGTTTTCTCTTAACAAAAACACGATCAGTTAATAAACATCAATTTATTCAAGTATTGTTTGCTGAAATTTAATATTGAAGATACCTTGCATAAAACATATTTATACGATATAAATATTTCGTATTATTGTTATACTTCCTAGCGATGCATAATGGTGAGTATTGTTTCTTGAAAGGTATTTCACGTAGGAACAGGTGTAACATGCACAGCTACCTGGGCCCTATTTCATAAAAGTTACAATTTTACAGGTGACAGGTGACATATAATTGTTTTACAAGTTTACATTTTGACAATTCCGTTTTTCATAAAAGCTGACAACTTTACATAAATGTCATGACAATTTTGTAGAATTGTATGACAATTTTACATATTGTTGTTTCTCAAAACTTTTGAGTTTACAGGTAAAAGTCTGACAAATATGTCAAATTTTAGGATACCTACCATTTATGAAACATTACTTTTTGTTGACATATTTACAAATTTACAAAAAAATGTAGAATTGTCATTACAGAAGTGACAGGCAATCTTTCATATGTAGGCCAAGTCAGTAGGTTATGTAAATGTGTGTCATAACTTGGCAAAGTTTTTTTTGTGATTTAAACTTTCTTGTTAAGAAACTTGCTAAATTGTCTTGTTAATAATGAAAACTGGTAGTAGTGATATTGGTAGCAGTGAAAGTGATGAATAAATAGACATGAGACCTCGCAGGGTTTTTAGGCAACAGATTAACCTAACTTTCAATTTCAGTGACTTTGCATTAAAAGAGAAATATAAATCACTTATTTTCGATAGTAATAATCGATTGCTTAGGTATCACATTCAATGCTGAGATCGATTATCGCATGCGTATATGAGAGCCCTCTACAATGTACTAAAGTAATCTTTAGGTGACATAAAATTGTCGTGTTTATGAAAAGGGTTCTTTTAGTTTTGACAATTTACATTAATTTGCCTGTAATGTAAGGAAAAGTTGTAATATTTATGAAAAATACAATTGTCATAACATACTGACAAATTTGTCAGATTTGACATAATTGTCGTATATGTCACACCTGTAGAGTTTTATGAAATAGGGCCCTGGATGAGTCTATTATCGGAAGGGAGGGAAATTAAACTTGTCTTTGATTTCACCTCCCCCCTCTGACAGGCCATCCCGTCACTTGCAACCAATGTAAATTCATGTTTTGAAATTATGTCTTTATAATGCTAACAGGATGATTACAATTATTAAATGCCAAATAGAAAACGTTTTCCTAAAATATTACAATGCTGATTGCTGAACAGATGTAGGCCTAAGTGTAATGTTCACTTTATTTCGGAATAAATTTTAACGTGCGACGATGAGCTTACTATGGACAAAGGAGTATGACTTGTATTTGAAATATTTCTTAGTAAAAATTCTGTTAAGGGTAATTATAAGGCAGCCATTGTTTGCGCAATCTCACGATTATATCTTGCCTCCGCAAAAAGCAAAAATTTTCATGAGGTGAAAGACCTAATTATGCACTCCCTGAAATGAAGACAATTATTCTATGCCAGATTTTGAATGGTTATATTTCACATGCGCAGGATATTACAGAATTTGTGCTACAGGATGAAAATAAATTGCTGAGATGAAACGTCAAAGCAATAGAAGTTCTTCAATTCATACACAATGGCTCAACACTTATTCACTTGATTATTAATTGTATTTTTTAAGGGAGATGCATGTTCTTGTGTTCATAGAATAATGTGTATGTCAACATGGGACATCAATGAGCAAATTAGTTTTCCTTGTGGGCTTCATTAGGCAGGGCACGCCCTGGTTGCCATATGGCACCACCAATGTTGAACTGAAGAAACTGTAATCTATCAAGCACTCCTTCTTTCTCTTAAGCATGTAGGCCTAATGTTGACTGTTGTAACGGTTTTTAATTTAAGTTAGGGGAATGTAATATAAAAATTATTTATTTCTGAATAACTCTTGAAGTGGAATAGAATAATTGCTTTCATAAATTAAATAACACTTGAATGTACTTGTAATAACTTGACTTCATTACTTGTAATACTGGGTGAAATTATTTATCATATCAAGAATAATTTGTAACTATAAATTCCAATATACTTATAAAACTTGAAGGTTAGGTTAAAACTCAGAATAGCAATAATTAAGCATAATATTAACATTACAACCAGCAACTAAACTGGATAGAAAATAATCAAATCAAAGTAGAACAAACTGGAAGCAACCACTGGGATCATTTCCCCAAGGAGAACATAGATCGTCTCATTCAGGGATCAAGAGAAGGAATGCGTAAAATACTAATTAAAGTCACTAGTGATGTATACTGAATATATTTGAATATAATAAGTGTATATATATCATTTAAATAAATACCAATCACAATTTTACATATATGAAATAAAATATATATTTACACACTATTTACAAGCAGCGATGCCAAAGATTCAGTTCTAGTCAAACCCCAAAATGTTGAACTACAATCCTAAGTACAGAAAACTATTTCACGACCTTCCAAACCATCTGGATTATGAACCTGAATAACCTAACAGAGAATTAAATACATGTAATATCTGAAATAATAGCAAAGTAAAATAAAAGGGGAAATTTAGATACATTTACTTGAGCTTACTAAATACTTACTATGAAAAATATTTAACGTAGCAGAAATCTAAATTGGAAAAGTCACAAAAAATAAATAAGAAATAGCTAAATATGTAATACTCCAAATAAGAAAATATAAATGTGAGATATAGACTGGGTAATAATTATACAAAATTTAAATATAAGAAAAATTTCAAGTTAAGAAAAGGAACAGAGAAATACTGGTTAGGAAAATATTTGATAATAGCAATAACTGTTTCACAGAGAATTCCTAACGGAAAGGTACAAGCATAAGTTAAATGGAGACAGGAAAAATCTAGAACACGCCGCGTGACGTCAAGTAAAGACAGAAATAGAAATCTCAGATTTACAATATAAAGGCGTAAATATGTCCACAGTTAATTATGAGCATAACATCCGGAACTGTACTTAAGAAAACTTCACTAAGAAAAAAAAGGAAAATGAGAACTAGCCTCACACGAAAAACGCAATGGCAGTTATAATACGGAAATGCTGAAATATTAACTACAGTATAATAAGAATATAATTCTCAAAATCTTTATTCATAGACAGGGAAAAGAGATTTCAATTAAATACACAAAGAACTGTGAATGTCTATATATATACACGCGAGCAAACATTAAAGGGAATTCTTACGTAGCAACGGCCTGAATCACGGCATACTGAATCGTACATATTTCTGTACAGGAAAAATGCACGCAAGAAACCAGGGGAAAGTTACGTAGAATGAAAAATAGTAAGCTTGCTTATATGTTACTGTATTAGCTTAGAAACATCCTTACTTCAATGTAAATACAAATAATGGGAAAACTGGAGTTGGCTAGAACTGATTCTAATTCAAAGCATCATAATCTGAATTAAGTAAAATATCACGGCATTCTCAACATGGCCGAATGAACTTTAACTATATAAATCGCGAAACATGGTTTGTGAGAAAACCACAGACTGATATTTGACTGGCATGGTAAAATGCATTAACTACCGAAAATGTACTCGCAATAAAGCATAACTCACCTCGAACAGCAAATGGTGAAACGGCAGAACAAACTTCAAAGCACTACATCGTTGGACTCCAGGCAACATACTAACTTTGCCACTCTCGCTTCACGGCAACCCTTCCGAAAAACTAGCAAGGGCTGCGCGCGCAGCGTGAAGACAAAAGAAAATCGCAAACCAGCCATGTTTACAAATACTCGTGAACAACGATAACCACTTCACTGTAATATGACCCATGATGAATTACACAAATGCACCAGGCAGGAAGAAGGAGGGAATGTTTGTATGTAGGAATTTCAGTTTTCTTTGAGCGCTAGTTTTAAAATTTGTAAGAAAAATTTAAAACGGTACAAATTTGTTTCAAATATCACGTGACGGACTCAATTTATCCAGGGCCGTAGCAAGATTCTTCTGCGCCCTTGGCGAGTTTGACAAATCTGCGCCCTCCAATACGGGGGGGGGGGGGTTCTGAACATTTTTTTTTTTTTTTTTTTAATTTCTGTAAAATTGTTTATTATTTTAATATAAAAACACTTACTATCAAAGAAAACCTAAACCTCAATTTGAAAATGAACTAAGTGTTGGACTTTCAAGGTACTAAAGCCTTATTTTCAGACGATTGAACTACTTAAAAAATAATAAAATAATAAAATCTAGTATCAAAAGTAAATTACAAACACATTAATATAGGTGAAAGTATTTTTTTCGAATAGTTGAACCAGTTTCATCTCAATAATAACGTACATTTTAATTGTTATGGTTATATCACTCCATACTGTTCATGATTTATGTTGTACTCTGTCAATAAAAAACGTGTTAATTAAATAACGTTGCATGACTGTTATTTGTTTGTAGATAATCGGCATACTACTACTACAGATAGTTCACGTGCAGTAATTTTTAATAACCTGAAACATTTCTTCTATTAACGTGGAATTTCCATTGCTTGATAAATTGCACCAGTTTAAAAAAAGGAGGGATTTTTCATGGTTAATTTTGCGCCCTCTCTGTACCTGGGGCCCAACTCGCCACCGCCTAGCTACGGCCCTGAATTTATCTAACAGCATACTCACACGAAAATGTTCGTAAAGTCTCAAATTCATTAACGAGCAAGTCCTTTTAAAAGTATTTTATTTTTTACCATTTTAGTATATTTTCTCTGTAATTTCAAAACTATACTAGCTTGTTCTTCCCTGCTTAGTGAATCGATCTGGAGCTTAACTCGTCAATAGATTACAAAAATAACTTCTTTTCTGCTTATCATAATTCCAATTACCACTGATTAAACAAAAGCATTCTGACACTTTGTTACATCAGTTTACCTGATTTTATTTTCTATTCCATTGTCCAATCTCGGGAGATAGTATTATTTCTCTAGAACGATACATCTCAAACTATTGCAGCGAACAAGAATGTTGTGTAACTCATAAAAAAAATCAGATTTTTTTTACCTTTCTTTAAAAGGCTACTAATGTTAGGCCAATGTTTGGATTCGAAGAGATAAACTTTAGATACCACAAATTATAAAAATAAACCTTAGTATCAGATTAATCCATTTTATGAAAGTATAAATATACTATTACATCACGTAAAAACGAATTGCACATGTCAGTGGCATGACAGTTTTGTAACTTGAGTTATCGGACAAATAAAGGAAGGCAGAATTAAACTTGTTAGTACTGGAATGTCTTTATCTTTCAGTGAGAAATGAGTTACGGAAGGAGAATGACACACTGGTCCAGTCACCAAGATATACTGCATTACTTATTACACTAGTACTGTACTCTTATTCTGCCTAGATGTACGGGTAATAAATCAGGGATGCACAAACTCTAACCTAACCTTTAATAATGTTAAGCTGCGTCTCCATTGATATGCATTTAACACAAACATGTCAATATTAACAAGTTGATATTGACATGTATATTGCAATTTCGCGTTCCAATTGACTTGACATGCTAACCCAGCGTGTTGCACTTATCATTTTCAGATGTTAATTTGTTTTCCGCAGAAAATGGACAACATTGACTAGTCGGTCAATATCGGCTTTGTTTCGGGAATTTCCGGGAAACGAAAAGCGATCGACAGCTTAATCGGCTTTGGTTCGGGAATTTCCGGGTAAACAAAAAGCAGTCGACAGCTTCCTCAATATTCCCGGCATCCATTTTGTAATATGTGAGTATTTGGTATATCAGTGTTCTCAATAGTATTGCATCTACTTTTAAAATTATTTTTATGGCATAGGCTACTCCATTGTTGAAAAATGTGATAGTTATTTTGAAAAGATCAAGACATCTGTACAAAATTAGTAATTTAAGAAAGTCATAGACAGTTAACAAGAAGATAATAATGAGTATATAAAACTACTCTCATTTTGTAATGTTGGCTGCCCTCTTCAGAGGCGTTTTCTTTTTGAATGTTATTCATTTCTGTTCGTAACCGCGCCAACACATGTTAACCTATAACATTGTAGTGGAGACAGTACAGTATTTTTCATATGAGAAGCCTTTTCCTTCACCGCCAATCACGTGTACGGGCTAAAGCCTGCCGCTTGCAGTAAGAGTCTTCCCTCCGTCCCGCCGTCTCTGATTGGACCGCGTATCTAAGCAGGAGAAGGAAGAAAGGGCTTGTCATCTGCAAAACACTGTAGTTGTTAATTGGCAAACCACTTGACTTGTATACATCAACAAGTTCATGATAAACATTTAACATATATGTTAACTGCAACATGTTAGTGTTAAATGAATATCAATGGAGACGCAGCTTCATATTAACAAGGACGCGAGGTCTGAGAGACCGCTCGCTGTTAATGATCCTTTAAACACGAAAATACTTACAAAATGTGACTTTTAATTATTATTCAAGGAAGTTGATTCCTAAATGTTTCTAAATGTTTGAATATCGAAGAATTATTATTTATTTAGAAAGAAAATCTTTCAGCTTTCTCCATTAAGATGTTGCCATTAGACAAAGCATGCCTGACAATAGATGATAAACATGGAAATAAAATACATAGCTTACAAAGAGACAAATAAAGGAACATAAGAGAGGAATATAAATATTTAGCAGTTACGTAACAAACAATGTAAAAAATATGCAGTCAAAATCATAGAATATTGTTCTTCAAAGGACGCAGGATTTTATGTATTGTTAAATCGTACCTGTTTGGGTTTTTTTCCTCTTTTCTACGATATATGCCCCTCTTCCATTTAATTTCATATTTGACAATGTTCAATGCATCTCCACCTTCCTTGCATTTATTTAGTTTAGTGTTCCTTACTTAAATAGCAGTTTTAGTGACCTGAGAGTTTAATAGGACAATCATTTCTAGATCGATACAAATCCTATTACATCTGCGACTATATTGCAAAGAGTCATAACAGTTATGGATTGATTGTATTTTGGTTTACTAAATCGGAGCATCCTGAGTATTGAGCTCCAGCATAATTAAACAACCTTCCTTGCATTTATTTAGTTTATTGTTCCTTACTTAAATAGCGGTTTTAGTGACCTGAGAGTTTAATAGGACAATCGTTTCTAGATCGATACAAATCCTATTACATCTGCGACTATATTGCAAAGAGTCATAACAGTTATGGATTGATTGTATTTTGGTTTACTAAATCGGAGCATCCTGAGTATTGAGCTCCTGCATAATTAAACAACCTTCCTTGCATTTATTTAGTTTATTGTTCCTTACTTAAATAGCGGTTTTAGTGACCTGAGAGTTTAATAGGACAATCGTTTCTAGATCGATACAAATCCTATTACATCTGCGACTATATTGCAAAGAGTCATAACAGTTATGGATTTATTGTATTTTGGTTTACTAAATCGGAGCATCCTGAGTATTGAGCTCCAGCATAATTAAACAACCTTCCTTGCATTTATTTAGTTTATTGTTCCTTACTTAAATAGCTGTTTTAGTGACCTGAGAGTTTAATAGGACAATCATTTCTAGATCGATACAAATCCTATTACATCTGCGACTATATTGCAAAGAGTCATAACAGTTATGGATTGATTGTATTTTGGTTTACTAAATCGGAGCATCCTGAGTATTGAGCTCCAGCATAATTAAGCAACCTTCCTTGCATTTATTTAGTTTATTGTTCCTTACTTAAATAGCGGTTTTAGTGACCTGAGAGTTTAATAGGACAATCGTTTCTAGATCGATACAAATCCTATTACATCTGCGACTATATTGCAAAGAGTCATAACAGTTATGGATTGATTGTATTTTGGTTTACTAAATCGGAGCATCCTGAGTATTGAGCTCCTGCATAATTAAACAACCTTCCTTGCATTTATTTAGTTTATTGTTCCTTACTTAAATAGCGGTTTTAGTGACCTGAGAGTTTAATAGGACAATCGTTTCTAGATCGATACAAATCCTATTACATCTGCGACTATATTGCAAAGAGTCATAACAGTTATGGATTTATTGTATTTTGGTTTACTAAATCGGAGCATCCTGAGTATTGAGCTCCAGCATAATTAAACAACCTTCCTTGCATTTATTTAGTTTATTGTTCCTTACTTAAATAGCGGTTTTAGTGACCTGAGAGTTTAATAGGACAATCGTTTCTAGATCGATACAAATCCTATTACATCTGCGACTATATTGCAAAGAGTCATAACAGTTATGGATTGATTGTATTTTGGTTTACTAAATCGGAGCATCCTGAGTATTGAGCTCCTGCATAATTAAACAACCTTCCTTGCATTTATTTAGTTTATTGTTCCTTACTTAAATAGCGGTTTTAGTGACCTGAGAGTTTAATAGGACAATCGTTTCTAGATCGATACAAATCCTATTACATCTGCGACTATATTGCAAAGAGTCATAACAGTTATGGATTTATTGTATTTTGGTTTACTAAATCGGAGCATCCTGAGTATTGAGCTCCAGCATAATTAAACAACCTTCCTTGCATTTATTTAGTTTATTGTTCCTTACTTAAATAGCTGTTTTAGTGACCTGAGAGTTTAATAGGACAATCATTTCTAGATCGATACAAATCCTATTACATCTGCGACTATATTGCAAAGAGTCATAACAGTTATGGATTGATTGTATTTTGGTTTACTAAATCGGAGCATCCTGAGTATTGAGCTCCAGCATAATTAAGCAACCTTCCTTGCATTTATTTAGTTTATTGTTCCTTACTTAAATAGCGGTTTTAGTGACCTGAGAGTTTAATAGGACAATCGTTTCTAGATCGATACAAATCCTATTACATCTGCGACTATATTGCAAAGAGTCATAACAGTTATGGATTGATTGTATTTTGGTTTACTAAATCGGAGCATCCTGAGTATTGAGCTCCTGCATAATTAAACAACCTTCCTTGCATTTATTTAGTTTATTGTTCCTTACTTAAATAGCGGTTTTAGTGACCTGAGAGTTTAATAGGACAATCGTTTCTAGATCGATACAAATCCTATTACATCTGCGACTATATTGCAAAGAGTCATAACAGTTATGGATTTATTGTATTTTGGTTTACTAAATCGGAGCATCCTGAGTATTGAGCTCCAGCATAATTAAACAACCTTCCTTGCATTTATTTAGTTTATTGTTCCTTACTTAAATAGCGGTTTTAGTGACCTGAGAGTTTAATAGGACAATCGTTTCTAGATCGATACAAATCCTATTACATCTGCGACTATATTGCAAAGAGTCATAACAGTTATGGATTGATTGTATTTTGGTTTACTAAATCGGAGCATCCTGAGTATTGAGCTCCTGCATAATTAAACAACCTTCCTTGCATTTATTTAGTTTATTGTTCCTTACTTAAATAGCGGTTTTAGTGACCTGAGAGTTTAATAGGACAATCGTTTCTAGATCGATACAAATCCTATTACATCTGCGACTATATTGCAAAGAGTCATAACAGTTATGGATTTATTGTATTTTGGTTTACTAAATCGGAGCATCCTGAGTATTGAGCTCCAGCATAATTAAACAACCTTCCTTGCATTTATTTAGTTTATTGTTCCTTACTTAAATAGCGGTTTTAGTGACCTGAGAGTTTAATAGGACAATCGTTTCTAGATCGATACAAATCCTATTACATCTGCGACTATATTGCAAAGAGTCATAACAGTTATGGATTGATTGTATTTTGGTTTACTAAATCGGAGCATCCTGAGTATTGAGCTCCTGCATAATTAAACAACCTTCCTTGCATTTATTTAGTTTATTGTTCCTTACTTAAATAGCGGTTTTAGTGACCTGAGAGTTTAATAGGACAATCGTTTCTAGATCGATACAAATCCTATTACATCTGCGACTATATTGCAAAGAGTCATAACAGTTATGGATTTATTGTATTTTGGTTTACTAAATCGGAGCATCCTGAGTATTGAGCTCCAGCATAATTAAACAACCTTCCTTGCATTTATTTAGTTTATTGTTCCTTACTTAAATAGCTGTTTTAGTGACCTGAAAGTTTAATAGGACAATCATTTCTAGATCGATACAAATCCTATTACATCTGCGACTATATTGCAAAGAGTCATAACAGTTATGGATTGATTGTATTTTGGTTTACTAAATCGGAGCATCCTGAGTATTGAGCTCCAGCATAATTAAGCAACCTTCCTTGCATTTATTTAGTTTATTGTTCCTTACTTAAATAGCGGTTTTAGTGACCTGAGAGTTTAATAGGACAATCGTTTCTAGATCGATACAAATCCTATTACATCTGCGACTATATTGCAAAGAGTCATAACAGTTATGGATTGATTGTATTTTGGTTTACTAAATCGGAGCATCCTGAGTATTGAGCTCCTGCATAATTAAACAACCTTCCTTGCATTTATTTAGTTTATTGTTCCTTACTTAAATAGCGGTTTCAGTGACCTGAGAGTTTAATAGGACAATCGTTTCTAGATCGACACAAATCCTATTACATCTGCGACTATATTGCAAAGAGTCATAACAGTTATGGATTGATTGTATTTTGGTTTACTAAATCGGAGCATCCTGAGTATTGAGCTCCAGCATAATTAAACAACCTTCCTTGCATTTATTTAGTTTATTGTTCCTTACTTAAATAGCGGTTTTAGTGACCTGAGAGTTTAATAGGACAATCGTTTCTAGATCGATACAAATCCTATTACATCTGCGACTATATTGCAAAGAGTCATAACAGTTATGGATTGATTGTATTTTGGTTTACTAAATCGGAGCATCCTGAGTATTGAGCTCCTGCATAATTAAACAACCTTCCTTGCATTTATTTAGTTTATTGTTCCTTACTTAAATAGCGGTTTTAGTGACCTGAGAGTTTAATAGGACAATCGTTTCTAGATCGATACAAATCCTATTACATCTGCGACTATATTGCAAAGAGTCATAACAGTTATGGATTTATTGTATTTTGGTTTACTAAATCGGAGCATCCTGAGTATTGAGCTCCAGCATAATTAAACAACCTTCCTTGCATTTATTTAGTTTATTGTTCCTTACTTAAATAGCGGTTTTAGTGACCTGAGAGTTTAATAGGACAATCATTTCTAGATCGATACAAATCCTATTACATCTGCGACTATATTGCAAAGAGTCATAACAGTTATGGATTGATTGTATTTTGGTTTACTAAATCGGAGCATCCTGAGTATTGAGCTCCAGCATAATTAAGCAACCTTCCTTGCATTTATTTAGTTTATTGTTCCTTACTTAAATAGCGGTTTTAGTGACCTGAGAGTTTAATAGGACAATCGTTTCTAGATCGATACAAATCCTATTACATCTGCGACTATATTGCAAAGAGTCATAACAGTTATGGATTGATTGTATTTTGGTTTACTAAATCGGAGCATCCTGAGTATTGAGCTCCTGCATAATTAAACAACCTTCCTTGCATTTATTTAGTTTATTGTTCCTTACTTAAATAGCGGTTTTAGTGACCTGAGAGTTTAATAGGACAATCGTTTCTAGATCGATACAAATCCTATTACATCTGCGACTATATTGCAAAGAGTCATAACAGTTATGGATTTATTGTATTTTGGTTTACTAAATCGGAGCATCCTGAGTATTGAGCTCCAGCATAATTAAACAACCTTCCTTGCATTTATTTAGTTTATTGTTCCTTACTTAAATAGCGGTTTTAGTGACCTGAGAGTTTAATAGGACAATCGTTTCTAGATCGATACAAATCCTATTACATCTGCGACTATATTGCAAAGAGTCATAACAGTTATGGATTGATTGTATTTTGGTTTACTAAATCGGAGCATCCTGAGTATTGAGCTCCTGCATAATTAAACAACCTTCCTTGCATTTATTTAGTTTATTGTTCCTTACTTAAATAGCGGTTTTAGTGACCTGAGAGTTTAATAGGACAATCGTTTCTAGATCGATACAAATCCTATTACATCTGCGACTATATTGCAAAGAGTCATAACAGTTATGGATTTATTGTATTTTGGTTTACTAAATCGGAGCATCCTGAGTATTGAGCTCCAGCATAATTAAACAACCTTCCTTGCATTTATTTAGTTTATTGTTCCTTACTTAAATAGCGGTTTTAGTGACCTGAGAGTTTAATAGGACAATCGTTTCTAGATCGATACAAATCCTATTACATCTGCGACTATATTGCAAAGAGTCATAACAGTTATGGATTGATTGTATTTTGGTTTACTAAATCGGAGCATCCTGAGTATTGAGCTCCTGCATAATTAAACAACCTTCCTTGCATTTATTTAGTTTATTGTTCCTTACTTAAATAGCGGTTTTAGTGACCTGAGAGTTTAATAGGACAATCGTTTCTAGATCGATACAAATCCTATTACATCTGCGACTATATTGCAAAGAGTCATAACAGTTATGGATTGATTGTATTTTGGTTTACTAAATCGGAGCATCCTGAGTATTGAGCTCCTGCATAATTAAACAAGGGATAAAGTAACCGTTGTTCAGCCCTGATGGAGATGTGTGTAATAACCAATTCCACTAACAGATCACGTACAGTGCATCAAAGAGACCTGTTGCCATGATATAACACGAGCTTGTTACTTTTCCCCCACATCTTGCATCCAAATCAGTAAATAGTGTAAAACGTATAAAAAGTTCACTCAAGTTTTTCCTTCCATGCTTCCAATAAAAATTACTCATGTCCCGAGTAATTGTAGCCTTTCAAAACGTACGCTTATTATTTACAATGTAGAGGTCTAGACTCGTGTGGAAGTACTAGATAGGAAGTATGCACCCAATTGACAAATGTGTTGCGTCACATGGCTGGTAGTGACCGTTTGTCAGCATCGGGTGACCACAAATGTTACCTAGTCATGTAACAGGAGAAAAAGTGAAAGACCAGCAAGTGTCTAGCACGTTAACATGTTTAAATTTTAATCCTTTCCCTCCAGTGGCGTAACGTTTAGCTGTTGTTGTTCAATTGCTGATAAATAGACTTCGGATTTTAGGTAAAAACCTATTTTAATCCTTAAGTGATATATGGACGAAACCTTGTATATGCATGTTTCAAAAGTGACTATGCCTAAAACTTATACTTTTGTACGACCTAAAACAGCCTATTTTTATGTTAGAGCCTAATATTGCCTTTTTGCTTGTTTTCCTCTAAAGTTCAAAATAAGTAATTTTTTGTTATAAATTCTAGCATTTATTATCAGTTCGTACTAATTTTTTAGCTCGGAATGTGCAGTATAAGACACATTTGTGATGTGGTTAAATAGTAAGGAATGTTTTGTCTTCAATAGAAAATTTCTTTGGAATTCCCAAGAAAATGTAGTGTTTTTCTCCCCAATCCCACATCCAGAAAAAAAAAGAAGAAAAAAAAAAGTACTCTGAATCACTGAGGGATACAAGGGGTTGAATATGCTAGTATGATATGCATAGCTTCTGGGCGCAAGGATTAGGTTTTCACTGTTATGGTAGTAATACAGGCCCTAGTTATAGGTCTATATAATTTTGTGTACCATAGGCCTATATCTGTGTTTGTATCATGATTATTGATTAATGGTGACTTCAGTACATATAATAGTCTGCATTGCAATTGAGATATTTCAGAAAACTGGCAACTTAACGACTGCATAAGAGACTATTTTACGATTTTTAGAACCTATTTTCCAATTTTTAGAGCCTATTTTAGGTACCTAAAACTGCATTTTTAGCGACCTAAAAGTCCGAAGTCTACTGATAAAGAAGACTATTTTTAAGCTAAAATCAGATCGTTATTGTAATTTAGTTGGGAATAAGAACTTTGAAAATACGTACTGGACTCGCATTCGTGAGGTCACAGGTTCAAATCCCGTGGCAGTGCTACCATCCAAGCAAATGTTTATAAAAACTGAACTTGCATTTCTGAAGTGTAACTTCTATAACTCTATGATCAGTAGATACCCCGATCTCGCAGTTTACCCCAATTTTAAATTTAATAAGTATGTAAAACATTTTTTGTAATTTTATTAGCTTTAAGTCATTTATTTTTATTATTATTTATTGTACGTATTTCTGTTTAATATTTTTGTTTCCCTTTTATAAATTTGTCTTTTCTTTTACTAGCTCTGTTTAACATTTTTCACCTTTTTTATAAGTGTGTAATTCTTTCTCACTTTGTTTTTTGTTTCTCCTCTTTCTCCACTCTGATGTTCTGAATCTACACCCGAGCACGAGCAGTTTGCTCATTCGGGTGTATTTCTAAATAAATATTTGGTTCTTTTCTTTCTTTTTCTTTTCTTAAAAAGTATTGTACTTTAATTTTGAAATTTGTAAATGTTTTTTTTGTTTGTTTATTTGTTTATTTTTGTATTTGTATTTGTACATAAGTTTCTAAATGTAATTTAAATAAATAAATAAAAATAATAAAAAATTCAAAATAGATTGTTTTCCTTATCATCTATTATATTAAAAACTATACTGGTATTCATTGGCAAACATGCAATTGTCACTTATAATATAAGTTTTTACTAAAATGAAGATTTTGTTACTGTAAAAGTACTTCAGTTTTTGTTTAACATGTTTAGGTACCTCTAGTTGTAAAAAATCCCAATACATTCTACATCGTAAATTTGCAGAACACTAATTTAGCCTGTCCTTAAAAATATATGTTATAAAATTAAACTTTAAACCACCTACTTGTGAGTAACATTGTTTAAAACACCAAGGTTTCTCAAAACTATGTCCTTGTGCCTTACGCCTTTATGGAACTATGCCCTTCAATTTCATTTTCATTGTGTACAGCATAATAATTGAAAATCGTTTTGGTGATTTTGTATTGTAGCTGAAGTCAGGATTTTTTGGTTGGCAACAAATTATTTGGAACAATGCAAGAAACAACACAAAATAAGAAAATAATGACTTCATATTTAAAAAGTTACCTAAAAATATTAAATATGTAAAAAAATACTGTAAAATGGCCAAATAATGAGAGTACATTCTAAAAATAACATAAAAATAAAAACTGATTAAAACGACCAAAAAATGACTCTAAAAATTAACATTTTCATAATGTAGGAGTCATTATCAGAATATTTTACTAGTGTACAATGTCCATGATGTTCCAGTTAAAAGATGACATGTCATCAAAAAATCCGGGCCCTGATTATTACACTTCTGAGGGCTGTATAGCTGTAGAGTATTGTAACGCCACTGGTCCTTATTAAATGTGTGTGAAAATAAAAATCTATCTCATCGTTTTCAAACCACCTGGACACGGAGATAGAACATGTAATTCTAGAAAGAGATAAACTTCGAACATACCGATATACACTTGCATTTTAAGTTCAGCTTGTAAATGTGTTTTTAAAAATAATCAATTTAATTTTGTTTTTCTCTTCATCCTGATATATTGGAGCTGTGTACAATGAGTAAGGTAATGCAGAGAGATAATGCAGAGTTACATCTATTATTTAAATCTCCATAATGGCGCCATGACTCATGTTAACATGTGACCAGACAGCGAAAAGACATGTTTCAATTTTTTACAATTGTAATCATAGTTCGGTCACACGGCAAGATAGAAATGCAGAGTTGTAATAATTTATGTTACGTCCATTGTATAATATAGACTCTTCTATATAATATTAATCCATTTCCTCAAATGAGTAAATTATACATTACGAAAAACGCAAACATGTACCCACGTAGGTTATTGGAAATTGTACGTTTTTTCACAGTCGTCTTACCTGAATAACCTAATGAATTTATCATTTTATACGACGAACATTCTCAAAAATTCAAACCAGTCGTATATAAGACACAAGCTTAAGGGCCCGGCGTCACTCGGGTTTTGTATTTTGACATTCGAAATTAACTTATCACGGACTTTCGATTTTCAAACTCTAGGTCCTTAAATAGGTATGTAGAATTTGAAATGAAGAAGAACGACTTATCTCACTTAACTATTCCCTCAGAAAACGCTTGATATAGCATTTTATGGCTCATAGAGGATGTAAAATTTTGCACCCCATTGCTTCTACACACCATACCTGGTAGGGGTTCAAATAAGAAGAAGCAGAATTTCAAGTAACATAAAATTGTATTGTCTTTACGGAATATTTTATGTCTCACTCTCATGTTACCATACAACCGTTTAGGGGCTGAAATCAAAAAGAAATTTAATACCAATTTCATATTTTCCTCCCCAAAACCTGGGACATAATAATATACTGCGCGCATAGGACTAAAAATGTTCCATCCTATTTTGTCGTAAATAAATAATAACAAATAAATAAATAAATAATGACAAACGCAGAGACCACTCGGGATAAATAAGGCAATACTCGAAAGCCTGGTTAATATAGAAAAGTATATATCCATAATAATAATAATAATAATGATAACAATAATAATCATATTATTCTTTCGAGTGGGCCTATTTAGGACCACGCTTATTCAACTGTTGGGTCTTGATTTTCGCCCAAAACTGGCGCACTTCTGTCGGTGTAGCTCCTTCCTTCCAGGGAATACCTTTCCCCGTGGTTTCTCTTAAAATCCACGATTATTATTATTATTATTATTATTATTATTATTATTATTATTATTATCATTATTATTACTATTCTTTTTGGTTTCACGAATAATCCAACCCCGTGAAAGCTTCAAGTCCTACGTTGTTATTATTATTATTGTCTCTCATTTGATGTTAATACATAAGTTCATTTCTTTCATCTAGATTGATAATAATGTTAGATCTTTAAGAATAGTTGCCGTGTCTACCACTTGCCACTTACAGCTGTTCATGGCAGTTGAATTATGTCTGATACTTGTGAAGGACACTGCTGCGCAATAAATGCGAATACAATTATCGGACTTCTGTTAAAGCAATAATTTACTGAAATACGATTTCAAGAAATTCCTCTTGCAATTAATAGATGAAGAAAGGTTGAATGACTGGTTTCAGGAGGATTTAGCTACATCGCAATTTATACGTGAATAACTACAAGATGTGTTTGGTGACAGAATAATTAGTGAAGGATTGTGGCCAGCTCGCTCTCCGGACCTGTCTCATGCAGTTTTTATTTATGGGAAGTGTTAAAAAATAGAGTGCACACGTCAAATGCGCATACATTAGAAGAATTGAAGAACAAGACCACAACAGAATTACAGGCAATCTTCGACATGAACCTTTGCGATTGAACGGAAATCCTCTAAGGAAATATGATGAATGTGTTTTCACTCGAGGGTACCATTTTTAACACCTATTGTGATGCAGGTAAACCAAGTATGTACTTCGCGATTTCAGTTCCTCTTATCAATGTTTACACGTAGATCTGGCGGTAGACGCGCAATCTCCGCCAAGTCCAAAGCCGTCCGCCTGGAGGACCGATCAGTCTTTAGACGCACCGTATTATGTATTGAACGATGATAAGTTGTCCTAGTTCCCACCAACCGCATGCTACTCCATAGCCACCGATCCAAACTTCAAGCCCTTCTCGAAGGTCATATTGAATTTTAAGACTAGATGACAAATACTGGCCTAAAATACTCTTTTACAGTTGCGGCAACGTCAACTGGTTCATCTATGTGCAAGGTGAGGTTTATTAAGGCAAATTTCCACTGACTCATGGTAGTAAATACAAGGAACAATAGGGAAAGTCACAAAGGAAAGCAGATAGCCGCAAGGCCTGCATATGCTAAGGCAGCGTTTCTCAACCTATGGTCCGCGGACCACTGGTGGTCCGCAAAGATGGTGCAGATGGTCCGCAGACATAAATAATTTAAAAATATCATAAAGCAAGTGGGAAGTAAAGAAGTAAAAATTTTTCAGATAAAATGGACACTAGATGTCAAAGTTTTTAAAATCTTCGAAAATACAGGTCATGTTGCAAGTTTCCTAACTTTTGCAGTTACGAACCACAGTTTCAAACCCCTGATGCACTGACGTCTATGGTTCCCTCTTTCATTCAAAACCCTAAAAAATAAGACTTGTCGGAATTTATTATTAGAGGCGCCATGCAGTTTTAAAAACCTATCTTTGTGAGAAGAGATTTTCGTCGCTCGTTTAGCTAAAAACAAAATACAGAAACCGACTTAATGTATCTGCTGTTCTTCGACTAAATTTGACTAATATTGATCTAAATATCCAGGAGCTCTGCAAGAGGCGACAAGCTCAACCGTCTCATTAAAAGTGAGTAATAACACAATTCCTAATTATGTTATCAAATTGGAAAGACATATTAAAGTCTGTTCAAAATATAATTTTACTTCAATACTTTCATTCCAATTCAATAACTGTGTTTCCGTCGAATTAAAAAAATATATATATGTATTTCGTTGTAACGACCTACAATTAATACCCCAAATATTAAGAATATAGGCCTCATATAGCCTACTTTTAAAAGTGGGATGTAAAATTATTAAATTAGGGGGTCCGTAAACTTTTTTAGACATTTTAGAGGTCCTCGGGTTCAAAAAGGTTGAGAAACGCTCTGCTAAGGTAATGGTGAATGAAATTAAACGTAAAGGAAGGTAGAGAAGGGTCATCGAGAATTGAACCTGCGATCCCTCGACGCTAACGCCCTCACTGGAATAGATTATTCGTATTTCTAACAGAGACAACATTTCACATCCCAGTATGTCACCCATCTCCAATACTAATCTACTGCATATTCTCTTCCACTGAACTCTGTATATTCTGACTTTATAACACTTAGCAAATCGTGCAAAAGTGACACAAGAGAGTGACTTGCAACATGGACTATGTCACACTGTTACAGTAATGTCCTCACCTCTCTCTCCTCTCTCAGTGGAAGCAAAACACTGCAGTACGTGGCAAAGCAAGTAATTTATTCGTGTGACATTTTTATCACTCATATAAATGGCTCGTATGTGGTTCCATAATAATATGTCTAACCTTTAAGCTTTTCGCTGGAGTCAGCCATTTTCAGAGCAGTGTGCAAGCACGGATACCCATTTTGTGTATTACTTGTATTCGAGCAATGGGTGCAAAGTATATATTATATCAGAGGGGGAGTGTGTACCCACTATATCTAAAGTTCCGGTAACTCACTAGCTGTCCCCTGGAAATAAAGACTACCAACACACATTAAATCAGAAGATGAAAATAGGGTATGTTTAAATGAAAAAAAAAAAAACTCTCTCCTGGATTATTGCGTTTGCAGTGGCTTAAAACAGCACGTATAAAACTTTCCCCGAACTTGCAAGTCCATCATTGAAATTAACAATGTCACTTGCCTATATAGCTAATAAATTCGACCACTACTATTTACAAAGTGACATCTAGAAGAAACATAACATATAAATAATCAAACCCGTTTTTAAAACACCATACCTATACATATACAGTGCACGCCACTTATTGTGATCACTACTGGATGCAACTAGTATGATAATATTAACCGATTGATACCAATAGTCGAAATAATTAATTGAAGGTTATTTATTAATATATAAGATAATACACTAAAATAGAATTAAAAGCTATTTATTCATAAGATAATTTGTAACTGTGAATCATTGAACTACTCATAATACAGTATTAGACTGCAAGCAACTATTTTTTCAACCAGCAAGAAAGTTCTTAATTGTATCTGTTTTCATTTTGGAGTCTATTAACCAATACTCCATACTCACTTAACGAGTTACGAGCGTTTTTGGAAATCTATTGACCAGTGGTGAACACAGCGTAGCAATACATCTAACGCCTGTCATTTTACACTAGCCATCAATGCAAGTCATCACTGTGACCTTCACAAATTGAAATACAATACAATTGAGTTAGAAACGAAATCGTTAAAAACAAAATGTTGAAAGGCATACTTGGAAATAAAGCCGTAAATAGGAAAATGTGATAACATAAACCGAATCCTTGATCACAATAAACAGCATTTTTTCAATGTATCAGTATTAAACCGTAGGGATTTCATAAAAATGATAACATTACCCGACTGATAACATTAACCGCGATTAAATTAAGCGGCGTTAACTGTAGGCTAATATAAAATATATAATAAGAATGTGAATATCTATTACCGTTATCTAGGTAAGCTGTTTTTATTTTTCGTAAACGAAACTATGGAATTACTGTAATACTTGTGAATACTTAGGGTAAATCCGGGTGAGATGGCCACGCTTTTTTAAATGCTCAATAACTTGAAGGATTTTCAACATAATTTGTGTGCAAAATGTTCAGTCAGGTCCCTGGATGTCACATTTTCATAACATAATGTTTTATGGAGAAAAAAAGTAATTTAGGGTGAGAAATAACAACATTTTAAAAAACGGTAAGTTGGCCATCTCACCCGAGGTGTCAGGGGGAGATTGCCATAGGACATAGGGACAGTCGGTCACATCATTTTCGAAGAGTAACAAAGTAGAAAGACTAGGTAGCTGTACTTCTATAAATATATACAAACAAAATAAACTAAAGTGATAAAATAAGTAAAAAAACGTAAAAATTAACATATTTTGGAAAACAGAATCAATTCTGAGTAACTGAAAAGTTCTGATACATTTCTGAAAAGATAACTAAACTCTACTGCATGCTGTTACATCCGATGGAGGGGAAGGGCACACCATCTAACCTCTACATCATTTATCTGCATCTTTCGACTTCGTTAGTTGATGGCAGGATCGAGAGCACCTGGTCAGCATACCGACTTCCATGACAGCTTTTAAGTAAATAAATAAATAAATAATTTTGAAAATGAATTGAAGAATTTATTTAATTAGGGGTATACTGTCAAAGTCGTATCTATTTACAGACATCTTTCTGGATTGGATTTTCAAAATTGTTTCATTAAGGTGTACGTATTAATATGTTCGTTTATGTCATTTCCCTAGCAATACAAATAAATAAGTAATTGAGAATCGATGGAAATTAGTCTTAAGTGAACATTTTTACATTTCATGTTAGAAAAAATCAGAAGATCTTGAAAATATGGCTCTTAAGTTGTTGGCCAACTCTCCCGGAAAAACAGTGGGCCATCTCTCCTATTTGTAAAGGTGAGATGACCATAGTCAGTAGTTAAAAATGGAAATGTTTAGAACAGAACACGCAATGCAAGTGAAATATATAAGGTTCGCTCACCTCACACAGTAAGTATCGTTTAACTGGTTAGTAATAATGTCGGACTTCTGCTCATTTCATTCAACATACATAAAATAAACAGCCATTTCGAAAACAATAATGTTAAATTAATCGCGGATTTCTAAATATAAACAGCGCAGGTGTTCAACAATCGACTCTTAGTACAAAAAGCTTGCCGCCTACCAAGTTACGTTCAAATATGTTTATCGGCCTTGAAATCAGAGCGATTGGTCGTCTCCCCCGCGTGGCCGTCTCTCCCGGAATTACCCTACTGTAATTACTTGATAATATTGGACTTTACTGATTGTATTGAATTCACTTTTAAAATATATTATGATACACAATCCTTTCATCAGTTCAATAACTAAAATAACTTATTTTATGTTTAATAATTTCATTCTTACAGGCAGGGCCCTATTTCATAAAACTCTACAGGTGTTAGAAATACGACAATTATGTCTAGACTCACAAATTTGTCAAGATGTCATCATGCTTGTATATTTCATAAACATTACAAATTCTCCTTACATACAAGCAACTTAATGTAAATTGTCAGACCAGAAAGAACACTTTTCATAAACGCAACAATTTTACGTCAAACATAAAGTTAACTTTGTTACTGCAGATGGCTCTCATATACTCGATCTAACACTAAATGTAATACTTAAGCCATCCATTAATACTTTTGAAAATATTGGAAAATAAATTAGGCGGCTTTTACGTACGTAACAAATTCGACAGAATGTCCAGTAACTTTGATAAGATCACTGCTAACATGAGTATCGGTAGATTAAGAAAATTTACAAAATCTACTCACTCAGTCTACATACGAATGATTGTCTGTCACTTCTATAATAACAAGTCTATATTTTCTATAAATTTGTAAATATGTCAACAAAAAATAACGTTTTATAAACGTTAGGTATCCTAAGATTTCACAAATTTGTCAGATATTTTACCTGTCAACGCTAAAGTTCTGAGTAACAACAATGTGCAAAATTGTCATACAAATCTACAAAATTTTCATTACATTTTTGTAAAGTTTTCAGTATTTATGAAAAACATCATTGTTAAAATGTAAACCTGTAAGACAATGTTATTTCACCTGTCACCTGTAAAATTGCAACTTTTATTAAATAGGGCCCAGATCAACAAAGTCTTGTAAAATAAATGTTATGTAAACACAAAAAAAGTATATTTTGCAAATTTTTTTCATATTAGGCTATAAAAATAGTGTCAGTAATTACAGAATATGCAGTAATTCAATATAAAATTGTTAAAATTGTACGACTTATTCCTCATATCCTACTCGATTTACGACATTCGAAACGTTTTTGAAACCTTTATAACCTGCATAGACACACACACACATTTGGAATAAGTTATTCTAGGATAAGTTCCAGAATATTATGACTGAAGTTTTAATATTCAGTGTCAGTACTGTCCATGGATAAAGATTACATAGTGGGAAGACATTTCACAGATGGTCTCAACAACTCGTGATGACTTTGAGACGTGACACAGATAAGAGGACTCACGTGGTTTCACGGCTGTAACGAGCTCCTTCATGGATCTTCCAATGAAATGCTCTATACTTTTTTTCAGAGATGTCATAAGGTTACTAAATTATTCTAAACTAAGATCTTTTATCACCAAAGATGGCGTCCTCGGGGGGTCTAATGCCTCATATTCCCATTCTGATCTGGAAAAAAGCACGGAATCGTGCCTCTTACTGAGTTTTGCTATTATCCATCAACACACGGTTGCTAAAATGATTTAGCAGTAAACGTTCTAATAATTTGGTACGCATAATCTACCTGTTACAACAGTTTGTTATATTTGTGTCCTATAATGTAAAAACCTTTACTGTGATTATCAGGGCCCGGATTCTAATGACATGTCATCTTTTTATTGATGCTGCATAGACATTGCCAACTTGTGGATAAATCCTAATCATGGCCTCTAGATTATAGAAATACATTTTTGTTAGGTCATTTTTTGTTATTTTATGCAATTTTATATTTTTAGGTCATTATTTTGTCATTTTCGTGTCATTTGCTTCCTTATTTAGTAATTTTCTTGTATTTACATTGAGTGTATTAACTTTTTTCGTCGCTAGCGGTGGTGTCATTGAAGTGTTGTTTGTTTAATGCAAGAAGGAAAATTCGGCGTTAATGTGTTGACATGTCTCAGTCGGAAGTGAGAATCAAAGAAACGCCAAAATTTTGTATTATATCACAATTTTTATTCGATTGACTTGGCACCAGAGTCAGCCACCTGCTTGGATCTGAGAGTGCAAACTACTGTTTGCCCTCAATAAACAACAATATAATCCGGCAGACCACAATAGGATGTGCCGAATTTTGACTCACCTGTGCCTCAGTGCCAGTATAAATTTCCGTGAGAAAAGAACATTCACAACATTACAGTTTTTACAATTAAGCACAAACTAGTCTATAACTTTGTGTGAACAATAATATTTTTTAAAAATAAAATGTCAGTTTTTAGGTCATTTTTTATAATTATTAAGTCATTTTCTTTAAAATTTAGGGTCATTTTATAGGTCATATTTCAAACAATTTTAGGTCATCAGAATCCGGGCCCTGGTGATTCTATTGTTTAATAATAGAGAGTTTTTGCTTTAGCGTGTTGTCGGATATGGTACACACTAATGTCACGTGATCGAATACGGTAAATGGAATAACGTCTTGTGATACGACGGAGTTTTTGCCAGCGTAAATTGATACGGTACGGCAATGGTAACAGAGAAAATGGAGGAACTGCTCCAAATGGCTGTACTTGGAGTTTTAACAATGACTTATTGGAGGATATGATACCAAATTGTTCCCCGAATGTGATAGGCCTATGAATAAATGTAATTGTCCATTGTTTCTGTTATAAGCCTACAGATATATGAATTCAATAGCACCTGAAACAGGATATAAATATTAACATAGCCTAAAAATGGGATTTGAATCAGAAAAATATGTTAACAGGTAAACATTTGTCAACGCTGCTACCTAAGTTTATTGAAATGTTTCTGAGTAAGTTACTTGCATTAAATTATCTGCATTGGTTTATTATACTGGAAATAATTGAGCCTACAAATGCACATCATTGAACCAGTAAGCGGATCGAAGAGAATTAAGTCGTTATTTATGTTAACCTTTACAATGCTGAATGTATAAGCCATCATCAACTGAAATCATCAGTGGGATCTAAGTTTGAGATCAATAGTGAGAATTGCAGTAGAATAGCTAGTTACTGTGGATTACAGACGAACACAAGGATAAAAATTTTCACAGTTTTACATGTAGCTTTACTCTATAAATATTACATTTCTTCTTTTATACAGTTTTTGAATGAACGAATTTATACGTCAATAAGCAGTGAAAAGGTTAAAGCGAAGTCTTTCCTGTTTTTCGGGATTCATGTCTATTACCGTAAAGCTTCACGCTAATCATTCCGAAATAACGTGTCACCTTATCAGATATAGCGTTACGGTAAACCGCCGCATGCGCAGAGCATCAATCACGTGACTTTAGCGTTTACGGTAACTTTACGTAAGCTGGACAAAAACTCTCTAATATGTTTCTCAAAACCGTAAAATACGAACACTTGTCGAAGTAATTCTTGAATAACAAAAATAGACAGTATGAGGAATATCGTATCGGTACTATTCCGCGTAGTGTCGGTACAACGGGTAAATGTAGGCTACAAGCTTAATGTCCCGGCACCCGGGGTTTGTAATTGCTTGTACTTCGAAGTAAACTTATGAAGTAGTCTACCTCCTATTTTCAAACTCCAGGCCCTTATACAGCCTTCCGCATTTGGGCTGTAAAGGTTTACATGACCAGTAGGCTTTATTTATTATTATTTTATTTTTTATTTTTTTTATCTTCGGAGGCACTTCAATTATTCTGGAAAGAAGGAGAAGCTTCGTTAACGGCGATATGGGGAAAAGGACCCGAACGCTATGTGCTAAACATTTCATCAAAATCAGATTAAAACTGAAAAAAGGTAAATTGAAATTTCCGGGAAATTGAGGAGCTCAGACTTTGAGATATTCGGAGATTAAGATGGCAATGTCCCCATTCTTAACACACCGGCTACATTTTACGCTACCTCAGGGCCATGGAACCACCAGAAGGATGAGGCCAATTGAAAAATCCCCAAGACTTTATCGGGGAACGAGCCCGCGACCTTCCGGCCTATAGTGTTGTGCCTCAGCCAACTGCACCACGGTATACTTATGGAATAAAAACGTAGATTTGTATAATAAACAAGCAGACATGAGAATATTCTTCCTTTATATATTCATCGCGGGATCAAACCCGGCCACAGTCGAAGAGTTTTTCAGGACGTAAAAATCCTGGGTACGGAGTCCTCCGGGAGGGACTTTAAGCTCGGGGGTCCGTGTCGTAGATTTATGGCACGTAAAATAACTCCAAGCCTACATTAGAGCCTCTGGACAAAATTTCTCGGGCCTTTTCACGTCCAAGTATTACCTTAGTTTCCGGAGGAGGGTTCAGGGGCGATGGGGTTACCACATGTCCCTCAGTAGTGGTGTTTTGTCAGTGACGTAGTGGATGGAGTTGGATGGAGTGGATGGAGTGGGATGACGTCACGCGCTGGGATGGGATGACGTCACGTGCTGGAGTGGGTATGACGTCACGCGCTGGAATGGATGCTTGCGCCCTTATTGACTGGGTGCTAGCGCCCTTTGTAGAACAACGGCCTAAGTGTTTAACTATTGGTAATATTGGTAATATTGGTAATTATTTGTGATATTATAATATTTGTGGGTTTGGTAAATATTTGTGAGTTTGTAATATTGCGGCTTGCATATGTTAGCGAGAGCCCAGACGGGATGCAGCTGCGCGTGGCAGCCACGCGTCTGAAAATAACTTAGCTCCCCGCGCGGGAGGTCCCGCATGCTGTCTGCTGTCTCGCACGGCAGAGCCGCATCTCTGCATCTGAAAATAACACAGTTCGCCGTGCGTGTGTAGAACAAAGGCCTAAGTGTTTAATTATTGGTAATATTGGTAATATTGTTAATATTGGTAATTATGAGCTCGCGCCCTTATTGAACATAGTTCTTTTATCTATCTGGGTGCTAGCGCCCTTTGCTCCGCCTGTGTGTATGTGTAGAACAAAGGCCTAAGTGTTTAATTATTGGTAATATTGGTAATATTGGTAATATTGGTAATTATGAGCTTGCGCCCTTATTGAACATAGTTCTTTTATCCATCTGGGTGCTAGCGCCCTTTGCTCCGCCTGTGTGTGTAGAACAAAGGCCTAAGTGTTTAATTAATGGTAATATTTGCGAGTTTGTAATATTATTGCAGGCTTGCATATGTTAGCATGGTTCCAGACGTGATGCAGCTGCGCGTACTAGAATAGCCCGGCTCACCGCGCGGGAGGTCCCGCATGCACACATACTGTCTCGCACGGCAGAGCCGCATCTCTGCGTACCAGAATAACACAGTTCGTCACGCGTGGGGTCCCAGCATGCACGTTGTACTCTAGCGTATGTCAATGTTGCAGCACATGTCATATAATATTATTGCGTTGTCCGGCAGATGTTATCCAACAGCCACGCGTCTGAAAATAACCCAGCATAGCGCAGCAGTGACCCCCCGCATGTATACCGACGCCGTACCTACGCGTGGTGACCATTATATTTCAAAGCAACACTATATAAACCAATGACGATATGCTTCAGGCTCACTTGTTATTCAGCCGTTATCAGCCGTCAGTGAAGATTGAGTGTGTGAAAGTATATTTCATCGATCAAGAATAATCATTAGCTTCATGGGTAAGTACATAAAATATTTCTTACAATGTTTATAGTGCTAGCATATGTTTTTATTCCTCAATGTGTGTAGTACAACAGTATAGTTTAATACAGCACAACTATTATTCAAATTCCATTTGATTTGTTAACGTCTTAGAAAATTCGTGTTGAACATCTTAATAATAAAAATTTAAAATCTCATTTTGGACTTTTATTTTCTCGATATAACCATTCCATAAGAGCATACACATGTCTTAATACACAGCGTGTAGAAGTGTGATAAACACATTGTTTCATAATGTGATGTAGTTATTATTATTATTATTATTATTGTATGCGAGAGTGTCTGAAAACATAATAATTATAAATATACTTAATGTTAATCTTGTAATAGCTATAAGGTGATGCAATATTATCTTCATTCTGCAGATCATAATGTGGAACAATATTGGGACGGGGTCCCCGACGAGGTAATAGCAAAGGCGTTAGATGGTGAAGAAAAAGATAATGAACCTACATCTATACAGGTATGTAGTGAAATTAATATTATTTCTTATATTTCAATGATTGTACAAGACAAAACTTAATTTTTTATCATAAAAACTCAATATTATTTTTTCCTTTGTTATAGAATCCATATGCTGAGGTGTTCTTCTACAATTACCATGAAAAGAAATTCATCAAAGAACAGCTTCAGTATCACAGCTATCAAACATCTGGATATATTTGGCCATGTGGGCGGTTGGAGATGGGTTCACACTCTGACGAGGATCATCTTGAAACATGTGACGGCGTTCGTCATTATACATTATGTTTTGATCCATCAGATGTCGATAGAGCGATGTCCTATCATATATGTGCAAACGGACAAGATTGCTCTGACTATAAATCTTCTAACAAGATGGTATGTAACATTTCTTCAATATTTCAATACAATTCTATTAATAGACTTTATTTACATTTATTTATTTATTTATTTTGGTTTGTTTCAGACGTTGGATGATTTAAAGGAATATTTTTATGATTGGCTGTATGCCTAAGGCTTACTGTATTCAATCGAAACCTTTAAGATGTATATATATCAATAAAAAGTTAAAGGAAAATCCGGTATCAGTGAAAATTATTTCAAACCGATTTCTTTTATTCATCGAATAAATGAAGTCAGGTATATCCTAGAACCAAAGACATCTCCATACATCCATCACACATCATATCATATTTATTTTTTACAGGACGCTGTTCATAATTATATATTATTCTATTTGCTAGAAAATTCAAAATAGTTTAGAAATTATTTCATTCCATAGATTGCCTGATGTGGGTATGTTACAATATTCTCCTTTCACATCAACATTTATCATGATTTTGGTTTTACTATGTTTCAGTCTTTGAGGTTCTCCTCAGTTTTCAGAGTTTTATTCACTGATGTATGTAAATTTTTCGAAGTCGGTACTAAACACCCTAACACATCTACATTTATCATACGATTCTTGTTTTCCTTTGTTTCAGTTCACTGAGAAGATGTTACGGAAATTTAAACAGCAGGTTTTATGTTTAGACGCTGACGATGAATATTAATCGCAAGATTTTTTAAAAAAAGTACTATGTATACAAAGTAAGAAATAAATGTGTGATATAAAGGAAAACTTGTGTAAAAATCATTTCAAACCGAGCTCTTCCATTTTATGAATGAAAAAGTTCGGGTCATAACCTTAACCAAAACCCTTACTCCTATAATTCCAACACATGTCATAGACCAAAAGCATGTTCTATCTATTTTTACAGGAAGCCGTTCGCCTTTGGAAGGAATGTGTAAATAACAAACAGACAATTTTATTAATGAATTTATTTCAACTCATGATTACAAAACTCTTTAAAATTATACCGTGCATGCATCCAGAGTCTAAGCACCATTACATTCTGCAGGGCACAGTTCATTCCCCGACGTGGGTGAAATAGACACTTCACATTACAGTCTCTTAATTTGTCCAGCTTCGGTACACCAAGATCGTCCATGTTTATAACAGACCTCTGCAGTAGTTTTTCAAAAAATCTCACCTTTTCTAGTCCCTTAGAATAAAGTCTGTCTTCACACTGTAATACACTATCAAGAACAGGTTTCAACTCGTCGTAAGGTAAGTATCCACTCTGCCATGGTATCCCATGCAGATACGATTCCGTATACCACTGGGATTTCACATCTGGGTATACGTCTTTAGGCGGCCGCAGCACGAAATGTCCCATTCTACCATCATGCGATAATACAGCAACCTCTTTAGCCACGAATTCCTTGCAAGTTGACTGATAGCCTTGGGCATCTAATATGGCGAATTTCTCACAAGACATTGGTGGTGATGTTGGTCAGAGCAGTATACTCTACACAATGATCGTGCAGGATTAAACAGTAGGCCTTTGTGTTTGCTGCTGAAATTTCAACTCTGGTAGTACAGGCCCCCGATTTAAAATCTTCGTTCTTCTTGCTGCAATCGATCACAAAGACTGGCATGTGTTTTATGAAATCGCTCCTTTTAAGCAGCGGACAATATTTGCAGATGTTATATTTCACCATGCAGGAGGTCAGTATCGGCGCGAATGTATTTTTAAAAGTTTACAGGAATAACAGTTTTTTATCATTGGGTTTGGTCCATCGAAATAACAATCGACGTAATGATTCTCACACCTCAAACACTGCTTTATAATTTCAAGCTCTTTTACATTTTCTGGAAGTCTATCATAAACCCTATAAATAGTCCCAGCCGCGCATTCGGATAGAAACTCAGGATGCAACAATGCCAATTCTTCATCTGTGTGACTGATCAAGTGCATATTATGAAAGAACTTTATGATCGACCTCCACATCATATGCTCCATGACTAACGGAGTGATGAAACCCACCCTTTTCTTTATATAGTTGATATTATCCAGACGAACTCTATCGGTGAAACAAGACACTACACATCTGGTGGGATTGGGTTCGAGGTTTAGTTGAGCATTCCAGTTTATACGGTGGATGGCACAACCTTTGCATTATTTTGACTTTTCATATTGTACAAATTTAATTTATCTCTTACCGCACATGTAAGCATACTACTTAGTAATGGTAACGTTTTTCTTCTTCAACATATATCATAGCCATTTCTAGGATATTACAGATTCACAGATCCACTTATACTTTGAGGCCATATCGTGATACTTTATTCTGGATGTGTTAGTAAATATCCATTTCATCCTCCGTGATTTAATTACCCTTATTATATCCGGTGACGAGTACAGGTTATGAAGCTCGTAAGCAATTTCGCATTTGCTCATTGTATCACGCCGCTTTCTCTTAACTCTGTTATAATCTCCAATATTTCGTTGTTATGCGATTGATTCCACGCCTCAGATGATGCCACCAACAAACGAAGTCTATGAACCAATTCATTCGGGTCATCCCAATACTTATAGTCTATTTTGTGATTTGCATGTAAGTCTTTCCACATGCCTGTACGGTGCGACGAAGCCTCATCGGATGCGTCTGAATATCGATCCTCCTCCTCTTCCGGAAATGAGTCTGAACATTGTTCATCCTCCTCTTCCTCTTCCTCCTCCTCCTCCTCCTCTTCATCTTCTTCTTCTTTACCCTCCTCTTCCGGAAATAATTTTTTAATGATGTAATGATATTTTTGAGTATTGACTCTACGTACGTTTTCGCTCTCGTCGTAATTTTCTTTGTGAGCGCTAGTCTTCTCCAAAATCTCCTTATACGTGGTTAAGTCATAACGGTTGTATAAATCTTTATTTGGTTTACTTTTCGTTAGTAGTTCAAGTAGTCCAGGACGACCGATATACCGCTCGTTACCAATATAAATGTTGTCGTTTTTAATGGTGACGGGAGATTTACCAATGGTGAATACCTGCCTATCGGGATTCCATTTTATTCCATAATCGTCATTAATATTTCTCGGTTTAAGCTCAACGAGTTTCTGGATGTAAGGTGCAGACACTCGCCCGTATAATTTTTCTAGCATATAGTTATAATGCTTCGGAGGAATTTGATCAGAGGGCTGATATGATCCATATTCCATTTCTGGACCCCGTGATAGATGCAGATTTTTGTCTTTATTCAAGTTCACGATTTCTTCCAAGGGGTAGGTTATCGGATTTACAATATCGCTAATCTCATGTTTCGACTGAAGCTCGGGTTTTCTTAATGTTAAATATTTTTTTCTTATAGAATTGTCATATATCACATTGTCTGACGTTATATGTTTATCTTGTACTCGGGGGAAGAGTTTATGTACACTTATCAAATGCCTCTTCAGACCTGTAGTATTATGATCTTTCATTTTTATTTCAACTTTCTTATGCTTTGACTTTCTGCAAAGTTTGCATATACCATAAGGTTGCTCACATCCATCAAATAACTCGAAAAAATCAACATATTTACTGTTTGACAGTTTCGATTGGGAGCATACATCATCATTACTTTGATCAGAAATGTTCTCGTCACTCATTTCGTAACCTAGCCTTCGCAGCATCAAAGACGAGAAGCAACTAACTATATTTGACATACATCAATTATTTATAAAGTTAAGGTAAAACTTGTGGTCTTGGTCTCGGTCTCGGTCTCGGTCTCGGTCTCGGTCTCGGTCTCGGTCTCGGTCTCGGTCTCGGTCTCGGTCTCGGTCTCGGTCTCGGTCTCGGTCTCGGTCTCGGTCTCGGTCTCGGTCTCGGTCTCGGTCTCGGTCTCGGTCTCGGTCTCGGTCTCGGTCTCGGTCTCGGTCTCGGTCTCGGTCTCGGTCTCGGTCTCGGTCTCGGTCTCGGTCTCGGTCTCGGTCTCGGTCTCGGTCTCGGTCTCGGTCTCGGTCTCGGTCTCTGTCTAGGTCTCGGTCTCGGTCTTATGTATTTACCATACATCATCTCTTTATTGCTAAAACTCGTGGGGTCTAACAAAAAAAAAGTTAATTTTTAATCACATCTTACACATAATACATGTTTCGTCAGAACTCTCTGACAGCTGGTAGGTCTAGGTCTCGTTCTCGCAAGACATCATCCTTTTGGAAGAACTTCTTACACGATTTTTGCGATGTTATAATGACACGCAAAGGAGCGCATTAATAGTTTTCTTCGTGATGACACGGGTGGTATGTGGGTGGGTTGGTCACTAACATTCACTTTTAGTGCTCTTGGTCACTAACATTCATTCATTGTCATCCTCCAAGTGATTTTCCAAGTCCCAACGCATCCTACCTTGTGTTGCGGGGTCTGCTCATGTATTGCGGGGTTGCATCAGTATCCCACCTTAGGAGTCAATGGCTGTATTGCAGGTTGCATCAGTATCCCACCTTAGGAGTCAATGATAAAATGTGCCAAGGAACTTAAACTTTTCATCAATGTAGAAATAATTTTAAAATATCCTGCTAACCTAACCTAACCTAACATGACCTAAACTAGCCTATCCTAACCTAACCAAAGCTGTGATATAATATGTCTTCCACTATAAGTTGGGTTATGAATAATTGGTGATGGATACAATAAAAAGAAGAGATATAAACCAATGTACAGGTTTTTATGTTCCATATATACATGTCATAGTCAGATAGAATATTCATAGTGATGACTTATGAAATTTTAGAGTCTGCAAACCTGAGCCGTCTGTTTTATATAGTTTCTCGTTATAATATGTCTCACATCATTCCAATTCCTTAAGCAGACATGTCTATAATGGCTATGTTGTTGTTCTCGTTCTGGTTCTTGTGGTTAGTTTTACCCAGTCCAGACTGATATTGACCAGCCCCAGACTGATATTGACCAGCCCCAGACCGATATTGACCAACCCCAGACAGATTTTTTCACTAACATTCATTATCGTCATCCTCTAAGTGATTTGACAATGAATGTTAGTGAAAAAATCTGTCTGGGGTTGGTCAATATCGGTCTGGGGCTGGTCAATATCAGTCTGGGGCTGGTCAATATCAGTCTGGACTGGGTAAAACTAACCACAAGAACCAGAACGAGAACAACAACATAGCCATTATAGACATGTCTGCTTAAGGAATTGGAATGATGTGAGACATATTATAACGAGAAACTATATAAAACAGACGGCTCAGGTTTGCAGACTCTAAAATTTCATAAGTCATCACTATGAATATTCTATCTGACTATGACATGTATATATGGAACATAAAAACCTGTACATTGGTTTATATCTCTTCTTTTTATTGTATCCATCACCAATTATTCATAACCCAACTTATAGTGGAAGACATATTATATCACAGCTTTGGTTAGGTTAGGATAGGCTAGTTTAGGTCATGTTAGGTTAGGTTAGGTTAGCAGGATATTTTAAAATTATTTCTACATTGATGAAAAGTTTAAGTTCCTTGGCACATTTTATCATTGACTCCTAAGGTGGGATACTGATGCAACCTGCAATACAGCCATTGACTCCTAAGGTGGGATACTGATGCAACCCCGCAATACATGAGCAGACCCCGCAACACAAGGTAGGATGCGTTGGGACTTGGAAAATCACTTGGAGGATGACAATGAATGAATGTTAGTGACCAAGAGCACTAAAAGTGAATGTTAGTGACCAACCCACCCACATACCACCCGTGTCATCACGAAGAAAACTATTAATGCGCTCCTTTGCGTGTCATTATAACATCGCAAAAATCGTGTAAGAAGTTCTTCCAAAAGGATGATGTCTTGCGAGAACGAGACCTAGACCTACCAGCTGTCAGAGAGTTCTGACGAAACATGTATTATGTGTAAGATGTGATTAAAAATTAACTTTTTTTTGTTAGACCCCACGAGTTTTAGCAATAAAGAGATGATGTATGGTAAATACATAAGACCGAGACCGAGACCTAGACAGAGACCGAGACCGAGACCGAGACCGAGACCGAGACCGAGACCGAGACCGAGACCGAGACCGAGACCGAGACCGAGACCGAGACCGAGACCGAGACCGAGACCGAGACCGAGACCGAGACCGAGACCGAGACCGAGACCGAGACCGAGACCGAGACCGAGACCGAGACCGAGACCGAGACCGAGACCGAGACCGAGACCGAGACCGAGACCGAGACCGAGACCGAGACCGAGACCGAGACCGAGACCGAGACCGAGACCGAGACCGAGACCGAGACCAAGACCGAGACCAAGACCACAAGTTTTACCTTAACTTTATAAATAATTGATGTATGTCAAATATAGTTAGTTGCTTCTCGTCTTTGATGCTGCGAAGGCTAGGTTACGAAATGAGTGACGAGAACATTTCTGATCAAAGTAATGATGATGTATGCTCCCAATCGAAACTGTCAAACAGTAAATATGTTGATTTTTTCGAGTTATTTGATGGATGTGAGCAACCTTATGGTATATGCAAACTTTGCAGAAAGTCAAAGCATAAGAAAGTTGAAATAAAAATGAAAGATCATAATACTACAGGTCTGAAGAGGCATTTGATAAGTGTACATAAACTCTTCCCCCGAGTACAAGATAAACATATAACGTCAGACAATGTGATATATGACAATTCTATAAGAAAAAAATATTTAACATTAAGAAAACCCGAGCTTCAGTCGAAACATGAGATTAGCGATATTGTAAATCCGATAACCTACCCCTTGGAAGAAATCGTGAACTTGAATAAAGACAAAAATCTGCATCTATCACGGGGTCCAGAAATGGAATATGGATCATATCAGCCCTCTGATCAAATTCCTCCGAAGCATTATAACTATATGCTAGAAAAATTATACGGGCGAGTGTCTGCACCTTACATCCAGAAACTCGTTGAGCTTAAACCGAGAAATATTAATGACGATTATGGAATAAAATGGAATCCCGATAGGCAGGTATTCACCATTGGTAAATCTCCCGTCACCATTAAAAACGACAACATTTATATTGGTAACGAGCGGTATATCGGTCGTCCTGGACTACTTGAACTACTAACGAAAAGTAAACCAAATAAAGATTTATACAACCGTTATGACTTAACCACGTATAAGGAGATTTTGGAGAAGACTAGCGCTCACAAAGAAAATTACGACGAGAGCGAAAACGTACGTAGAGTCAATACTCAAAAATATCATTACATCATTAAAAAATTATTTCCGGAAGAGGAGGGTAAAGAAGAAGAAGATGAAGAGGAGGAGGAGGAGGAGGAAGAGGAAGAGGAGGATGAACAATGTTCAGACTCATTTCCGGAAGAGGAGGAGGATCGATATTCAGACGCATCCGATGAGGCTTCGTCGCACCGTACAGGCATGTGGAAAGACTTACATGCAAATCACAAAATAGACTATAAGTATTGGGATGACCCGAATGAATTGGTTCATAGACTTCGTTTGTTGGTGGCATCATCTGAGGCGTGGAATCAATCGCATAACAACGAAATATTGGAGATTATAACAGAGTTAAGAGAAAGCGGCGTGATACAATGAGCAAATGCGAAATTGCTTACGAGCTTCATAACCTGTACTCGTCACCGGATATAATAAGGGTAATTAAATCACGGAGGATGAAATGGATATTTACTAACACATCCAGAATAAAGTATCACGATATGGCCTCAAAGTATAAGTGGATCTGTGAATCTGTAATATCCTAGAAATGGCTATGATATATGTTGAAGAAGAAAAACGTTACCATTACTAAGTAGTATGCTTACATGTGCGGTAAGAGATAAATTAAATTTGTACAATATGAAAAGTCAAAATAATGCAAAGGTTGTGCCATCCACCGTATAAACTGCAATGCTCAACTAAACCTCGAACCCAATCCCACCAGATGTGTAGTGTCTTGTTTCACCGATAGAGTTCGTCTGGATAATATCAACTATATAAAGAAAAGGGTGGGTTTCATCACTCCGTTAGTCATGGAGCATATGATGTGGAGGTCGATCATAAAGTTCTTTCATAATATGCACTTGATCAGTCACACAGATGAAGAATTGGCATTGTTGCATCCTGAGTTTCTATCCGAATGCGCGGCTGGGACTATTTATAGGGTTTATGATAGACTTCCAGAAAATGTAAAAGAGCTTGAAATTATAAAGCAGTGTTTGAGGTGTGAGAATCATTACGTCGATTGTTATTTCGATGGACCAAACCCAATGATAAAAAACTGTTATTCCTGTAAACTTTTAAAAATACATTCGCGCCGATACTGACCTCCTGCATGGTGAAATATAACATCTGCAAATATTGTCCGCTGCTTAAAAGGAGCGATTTCATAAAACACATGCCAGTCTTTGTGATCGATTGCAGCAAGAAGAACGAAGATTTTAAATCGGGGGCCTGTACTACCAGAGTTGAAATTTCAGCAGCAAACACAAAGGCCTACTGTTTAATCCTGCACGATCATTGTGTAGAGTATACTGCTCTGACCAACATCACCACCAATGTCTTGTGAGAAATTCGCCATATTAGATGCCCAAGGCTATCAGTCAACTTGCAAGGAATTCGTGGCTAAAGAGGTTGCTGTATTATCGCATGATGGTAGAATGGGACATTTCGTGCTGCGGCCGCCTAAAGACGTATACCCAGATGTGAAATCCCAGTGGTATACGGAATCGTATCTGCATGGGATACCATGGCAGAGTGGATACTTACCTTACGACGAGTTGAAACCTGTTCTTGATAGTGTATTACAGTGTGAAGACAGACTTTATTCTAAGGGACTAGAAAAGGTGAGATTTTTTGAAAAACTACTGCAGAGGTCTGTTATAAACATGGACGATCTTGGTGTACCGAAGCTGGACAAATTAAGAGACTGTAATGTGAAGTGTCTATTTCACCCACGTCGGGGAATGAACTGTGCCCTGCAGAATGTAATGGTGCTTAGACTCTGGATGCATGCACGGTATAATTTTAAAGAGTTTTGTAATCATGAGTTGAAATAAATTCATTAATAAAATTGTCTGTTTGTTATTTACACATTCCTTCCAAAGGCGAACGGCTTCCTGTAAAAATAGATAGAACATGCTTTTGGTCTATGACATGTGTTGGAATTATAGGAGTAAGGGTTTTGGTTAAGGTTATGACCCGAACTTTTTCATTCATAAAATGGAAGAGCTCGGTTTGAAATGATTTTTACACAAGTTTTCCTTTATATCACACATTTATTTCTTACTTTGTATACATAGTACTTTTTTTAAAAAATCTTGCGATTAATATTCATCGTCAGCGTCTAAACATAAAACCTGCTGTTTAAATTTCCGTAACATCTTCTCAGTGAACTGAAACAAAGGAAAACAAGAATCGTATGATAAATGTAGATGTGTTAGGGTGTTTAGTACCGACTTCGAAAAATTTACATACATCAGTGAATAAAACTCTGAAAACTGAGGAGAACCTCAAAGACTGAAACATAGTAAAACCAAAATCATGATAAATGTTGATGTGAAAGGAGAATATTGTAACATACCCACATCAGGCAATCTATGGAATGAAATAATTTCTAAACTATTTTGAATTTTCTAGCAAATAGAATAATATATAATTATGAACAGCGTCCTGTAAAAAATAAATATGATATGATGTGTGATGGATGTATGGAGATGTCTTTGGTTCTAGGATATACCTGACTTCATTTATTCGATGAATAAAAGAAATCGGTTTGAAATAATTTTCACTGATACCGGATTTTCCTTTAACTTTTTATTGATATATATACATCTTAAAGGTTTCGATTGAATACAGTAAGCCTTAGGCATACAGCCAATCATAAAAATATTCCTTTAAATCATCCAACGTCTGAAACAAACCAAAATAAATAAATAAATAAATGTAAATAAAGTCTATTAATAGAATTGTATTGAAATATTGAAGAAATGTTACATACCATCTTGTTAGAAGATTTATAGTCAGAGCAATCTTGTCCGTTTGCACATATATGATAGGACATCGCTCTATCGACATCTGATGGATCAAAACATAATGTATAATGACGAACGCCGTCACATGTTTCAAGATGATCCTCGTCAGAGTGTGAACCCATCTCCAACCGCCCACATGGCCAAATATATCCAGATGTTTGATAGCTGTGATACTGAAGCTGTTCTTTGATGAATTTCTTTTCATGGTAATTGTAGAAGAACACCTCAGCATATGGATTCTATAACAAAGGAAAAAATAATATTGAGTTTTTATGATAAAAAATTAAGTTTTGTCTTGTACAATCATTGAAATATAAGAAATAATATTAATTTCACTACATACCTGTATAGATGTAGGTTCATTATCTTTTTCTTCACCATCTAACGCCTTTGCTATTACCTCGTCGGGGACCCCGTCCCAATATTGTTCCACATTATGATCTGCAGAATGAAGATAATATTGCATCACCTTATAGCTATTACAAGATTAACATTAAGTATATTTATAATTATTATGTTTTCAGACACTCTCGCATACAATAATAATAATAATAATAATAACTACATCACATTATGAAACAATGTGTTTATCACACTTCTACACGCTGTGTATTAAGACATGTGTATGCTCTTATGGAATGGTTATATCGAGAAAATAAAAGTCCAAAATGAGATTTTAAATTTTTATTATTAAGATGTTCAACACGAATTTTCTAAGACGTTAACAAATCAAATGGAATTTGAATAATAGTTGTGCTGTATTAAACTATACTGTTGTACTACACACATTGAGGAATAAAAACATATGCTAGCACTATAAACATTGTAAGAAATATTTTATGTACTTACCCATGAAGCTAATGATTATTCTTGATCGATGAAATATACTTTCACACACTCAATCTTCACTGACGGCTGATAACGGCTGAATAACAAGTGAGCCTGAAGCATATCGTCATTGGTTTATATAGTGTTGCTTTGAAATATAATGGTCACCACGCGTAGGTACGGCGTCGGTATACATGCGGGGGGTCACTGCTGCGCTATGCTGGGTTATTTTCAGACGCGTGGCTGTTGGATAACATCTGCCGGACAACGCAATAATATTATATGACATGTGCTGCAACATTGACATACGCTAGAGTACAACGTGCATGCTGGGACCCCACGCGTGACGAACTGTGTTATTCTGGTACGCAGAGATGCGGCTCTGCCGTGCGAGACAGTATGTGTGCATGCGGGACCTCCCGCGCGGTGAGCCGGGCTATTCTAGTACGCGCAGCTGCATCACGTCTGGAACCATGCTAACATATGCAAGCCTGCAATAATATTACAAACTCGCAAATATTACCATTAATTAAACACTTAGGCCTTTGTTCTACACACACAGGCGGAGCAAAGGGCGCTAGCACCCAGATGGATAAAAGAACTATGTTCAATAAGGGCGCAAGCTCATAATTACCAATATTACCAATATTACCAATATTACCAATAATTAAACACTTAGGCCTTTGTTCTACACATACACACAGGCGGAGCAAAGGGCGCTAGCACCCAGATAGATAAAAGAACTATGTTCAATAAGGGCGCGAGCTCATAATTACCAATATTAACAATATTACCAATATTACCAATAATTAAACACTTAGGCCTTTGTTCTACACACGCACGGCGAACTGTGTTATTTTCAGATGCAGAGATGCGGCTCTGCCGTGCGAGACAGCAGACAGCATGCGGGACCTCCCGCGCGGGGAGCTAAGTTATTTTCAGACGCGTGGCTGCCACGCGCAGCTGCATCCCGTCTGGGCTCTCGCTAACATATGCAAGCCGCAATATTACAAACTCACAAATATTTACCAAACCCACAAATATTATAATATCACAAATAATTACCAATATTACCAATATTACCAATAGTTAAACACTTAGGCCGTTGTTCTACAAAGGGCGCTAGCACCCAGTCAATAAGGGCGCAAGCATCCATTCCAGCGCGTGACGTCATACCCACTCCAGCACGTGACGTCATCCCATCCCAGCGCGTGACGTCATCCCACTCCATCCACTCCATCCAACTCCATCCACTACGTCACTGACAAAACACCACTACTTCCCTCTGCCCTCTCTAGGAAAATAAGTGTCTCAAAATTCACATCGGTAAACAGTAACCTTCAGCTGGAGGCCCTTCGCCCCAACTTGGGGGCATAGGATTCGAGATATATATATGTATACAGAACGTATAGAACAGATGTAGGGAAGTTTTCATTTGTAAATAGAACCATTAAGGAATGACATGAATTGCCTGTAGCAGCTTTTCAGGGAACCCCCCCTCCCTGAAGAAATTTAAGAATAACTTAAGGTCTTCTTTGTGTATTAAGTAATGCCACCTTCTTATGTAATGGTTCTTGTTTGTGAAATGTTAATCGTTCATGTGATGTTACTCGTTAACGTGTATGTTACTCGTTCAAGTGTAAATATTATAGTCTTAGTTGTAGTATTGTAGTATTAGGAAACGCTGCCACCGGGTAGTAACCCAATTGAAAATGAATAAATACATACATACATACATACATATATACATACATACATACATACATACATACATACATACATAAGTTACATACATGCATACATACATACATACATACATACATACATACATACATACATACATACATACATACATACATACATACATACATATGCATTCAGACATAGACGCATTTTTACCTTATAGCTTAAAGGAGGAAACACACTGTCTCCATTTATTTAAATCATACATACGTTTCGGTTAATTCGGAACGCATGTCATCATAGGACACTTTATTTATTTAACCCGGTTAAACAGTATCGATCGTATTTTCATTTTATGAGAATATAAATGTTTGAATGTGGTGCTTTTTCACTTGGTTTACGTTGATAGTCGCTCAAAGGAAATTACCATAACGAACACATTATTTGATTTATCATGAGCCAAGTTATGAAAGTTTCCCTGAGGTGCTGTGTATGCATTTGTGTAGGTTTAATACTTTGCTGCCCGAACACCGCGCCATATCGTTTTAAAAACACCTTTGGGACCCGTGTATCAATGCTAATATAATATTCACAATGTGATATGCTCTGTTCTCTATATACGACGTTGTCTTCTCTCCGTATTCTTCCGTTAGCATCCTTTGAGTGCATAAGTGGCTCCTGTTTTCACCTGAAATAGAAAGTAGTGAGTAATTTGTAGCAATTCGAAATTTAATTTATAGATGAGCTGAGCTTATATTTACCGGATTATATATACTTTTTATTTTTTTTATTTATTGATTTACTAGCAGGTGCCCGCGGCTTCGCCCACGTTAATTAATTCAAAGATTAACAATTAAGAGCAAAATAATTAAAACATTATATTTATTAACACTTACACAGGATTCATTCATAAACTAAACGATTAATAATTATAACGAAACAGTTAAAAATCAGGCTTTGGAGTGCAATCCACGATTAGAAAGCGCCTCTATTGTATTATTTGTGATCATGAACGAACGAATCCCAGGGTGAGCTCACAGAATCAAATAGAGATAATATTGAGAAAATTGCGATGCTTTTATTTCTAATGTATGACAAAAAAAAAAAAAAGACAAAGCTACCTACAATTGATTTGACAATTGAAATGTGGGCCTATTACCGAAAATTGATGTTTCGATAGAACAAAAAATTCACGTTTTCTGCCAGTTTTTCACTCACAACTCGCGAAGAAAAACGAAAATTAAAAATCCTGCTTCGAAGTGCATTCGGCCACCCTTCAGTCCATCTATGTTTAAAAATTCAGATTTCTGCGAGCAGTAGATTTCGCTGGGCATCGCGCAAGGTCAGACAAACAGACAAACACTTGCTCCTATTATTATACAGTAGACTAGGAAGAAGTAGATTTTAACAGCTTAGTCCGTCGGTAAAAAAGAAAAATTCAAAACCATATTTGTTCCAAGTGAGTAGCCTACTTCTCTCATGGATATAAAGGTTTTGGTGTTGAAGTCCATGAAATCTACGAAGTTGACCTGCAACTGAAATGCGGACTTTCTTATACACATTTGCTAAAAGGATGCAAAAAAAAAAAAAAAAAAAAAGAAACCTTGTCTGAAATTCAAAGAAAGGTCTACCAGCTATCTCTATATATATAAAGGCTTTGCCCTGACTGACTGAATGACTGAATGACAGGAATCAACGTACAGCCTAAACTATAACAGGTAGAGACTTGGAATTTTGACAGTACCTTCGTTTCATAATGTAGGTGCTCACTAAGAAAGGATTTTGAAAAATTCAGATTCTAAATGCCAAAAATCAAATGTTTTTGAGAATACTTAATCCCTTCTTACACAGAATTATTGAATCCGAATCACATTTGACATTAAAACATATTGTTACCAGCGGGCCTTGGAAAAAAAATGAAAGTAGAATAAATTTGACAAATGAGAGAAACAAATGAGAGAACTATCAATATCCACGAAAATAATGCAGTCACATAACTTTCTTTACCCTGGACATAGAGAAAACAATACGAGGTATGGCAATATATATATTATTATATCACAGAATGAAATTCACGAAAATAATGCAGTCACATTACTTCCTCTAGCCTGGAAATAGAGAAAACAATACGAGGTAAGGTAATATGTTTTGGGAAGAGATGTATGAAAGTGATATTGTATTTCTGTTTAATTTCATTCCGAAAACGGTTTTATGGTAACATGACAGTGAGAAACAAAATTTTCAGCCACGATAATACAATTTTATGTTACCGGAATTTCGGTTTCTTCTTATTAGAACCCCTCCCGGGCTTACTGTGTACTGTACAAGCGATGGGATGCAAAATTCTACATAATATATTATATGGCTATATTATAGCCATAAAAGCTATTTCAAACATTTTCTTAGGGGATAGTTTGAGTGTGATAAGTCGTTCTTTCTACTTCAAATTATAAATACCTATATAAGGACCTAGAATTTATAAATCTAAAGTCCTTCATAAGTTAATTTCCAATTACAAAATAAGAAACCCGGGCGACGCCGGGCCTTTTAAGCTAGTAGGAAATAAGACAAAACTTGGTCTGACTTCCCTTCTACATTAATTTATTAAGTATCAGAATGAAAATTTCTGGGATTGTGTGTTGAACGCAAAAATGTCTGTCCATTTGTCTGTCCGTGTGTCTGTACAGGCGATAACTCAAATCCGCTTTACCGGATTTTCATGAAACGTTGTATACGAATTTTTAACGTCCGTGGGAAGAAACCTATCGATATTGGACCAAATCGGTAGATCGGTACCGGAGTAATAAACAATTCAGTGCCCATTTTATGGTAATATATTAGAAAGAATTTATCAAATGCAAATGAGTTCTCATAACAACATATTGTTTTACAGTGTTCATATACGGCTTTGGAAATTGCAATAAACTTATCTTTGACAAATAATATTACCCACATATTTCTTCACATATACTTATCAAACTAGACTTTTGTTCTTCTACAAGCCCTGCTTAATGAATCGATCTGGAGCTTAACTCTGAAATCGATAACAAAAGTAACCTATCTGCATATCATAATTGCAATTATCACTGATTAAACATAAACATCCTGGCCACTTTTTTGCATTGGTTTACCTGATTTTATTTGGATATTTTTTTTTGTGCCCTCCCTTAAACAAAATCATTCTGGCTACTTTTTTACATTGGTTTACTTGATTTTATTAGGATTTTTTTTGTGCCCTCCCTTACCCCCGGAGTGCCAAGCAATGAAGCTTATCACCTCCGATCAAACCAAATTTTGGTAACCATTTGTTTGATGTGTTTACCTAATAGTGCCCTTATGTACATCCTGATTTTTATTTGGATTATATGATAGTAGGATAAAATGTATACTTAAATTCGCACAGCTCCTTATAGCAGCTCCAGCTCGAAACGCATTTACATAGGGCTCGCTGCCAACAATTATGTAGAGTATTTCACTTTCAACATGATGCCTGCCTCTGATTTAATATTCTTTACAAACCATTTGCATATGTTATTTTGTGCTGATTTAGTGTTACGACTATGTTGGAGTTTGCATTTTGTTAAGTGTTGCAATAACGTTTATTTGCAACTCTTTGCTTACTTCATACTTGGTAAATTAAATACGTCATTAACTAATTTTACGACATTGTAGGCTAGTATACGTACTGATTAACGTGTGTAGTATGAATAAAATATACAGTAAAAATGTGCTGTGCTACGCATGCATGATATATTAGAAATATCTGAAATATTTACGAACTCATTTAGGCAGATTAATGATTCCACACTTCCCCCTTTTCCTGCAAAAAGATGAGAGAAATGGTTTTCTGTTTTTGTTGAGGGGAAATTGTGCTATTTCATACTGTTGTTTCTGCTATCTTTGTAATTATATAACCTATCCTATTCAAGCAGAGAATTATAATTACGCACTATAGAGGCAGCAACGGAAGCTTGCAATAAAGGACAGTTCCCTCAGGTATGTTGCAATGGGAACTTCCTTGAGACCTGTTGCAACTGGAGCTTATCTTACAGTGTAGGACTACCCTCAAACCTATTGCAATGGGGATTTATCTTACAATAATTAACTTTCCTCAGATCTCTTGTAATGGAAACCTTCTTTACAATAAAGGATTTCCTTCAGACCTGATGCAATGGGTACTTACAATAAAGTACAACTCTACCAGAATAATTATTGTTACAAAGGGATTTTACAATAAAGGGAAATTCTCTCCGACCTGTTGTAAAGGGCAATTACTTCAGACCTGCTGCAAAGGGAAGCTACAAAACAGAACAATTCTCAAAGACCTGTTGTAATGGGGGCTTACAATAAAGAACAACTCTCCGTGAATTGTTCCAACGGGTGCTTACAATAAAAAGCAATTCTCTCCACCCTTTGGGTGGACAATTCTCTCAGACCTGTTGCAATGGGTTCACAACAAAGAGCGATACTCTTAGACCAGTTGCAATTGAAGAATAATTACAGTAAAGAATAATTTTATCAGACCTGTTGTGGAAACAAGTAAGACTTCACCCCGTTCTCTCCATCTAATGACGGATAAGCCTATTGACTATACAACAAAGCGGATGGGTGTAAAAGGGCACTTACTATTCTTTAGCATCCTTCTTTAGGGTGTATAATTCTATAGTAAGTATCAATCTCCTTTAAGACATCTAGGAGAAGGCAGAGGTTAAGAAACTTTTAAGGCCTCAGTACCTCAGAAGAGCAACCTTAATAGACCCATAGCACATTGTAAAGTAAAGTGATCCCTATACAACAGGCCATGGAGGCCTAGAGGGTTCTAAGAAGTTGAGGCTCCCAGATTTTAAACATTCGGCACGTGAAGGTGGTAAGGTAGTCAGCCTCACGCCCCGGTCGCCTTTACCCGCAGAATTGCTCCTGGTACTCATTTCTGTTAGAGGCTGAGTCGACCCCAGGGCCATAAAGCCACCAGAAGGATTAGGCCAATTGAAAAACTCCAACGACCTCATCGGGAATCGAACCCGCGACCATCCGGTTTGTAGCGCAGCGCCTCAACCACTACGCTACGGCGTACCCGCCCTATAGAACATTGCACCTTTATTTAAACGTTTTCCCATGAAAGCTCTGTAGAAACATTAATGTTGTACACAAACTTAAGTTTTAAGTGTTCTATCGCGATTGGTCTGTCTTTGAATGAGGCTGAGACAACTGAACGCTATACTGGGTTATATTAAGGATAGAGGAAATTATATGAGTCTTTCACATAAGAGTGTTTGTTGACTCCTTTGATTCTACTACAGAAAATAATTATAAAAATTTGTTTAAAAAGGCCTATAAAGTATCCAACAGATTTGATATTTCCTGAATTTAATGTTATGACCGTAGAACAAATTTATAAGCTCACACTTTTAAAATACTTTCACAAATACCGTAACGTACATGTATCTGATCCTCATAACTACAGTAGTAGAAGAAATAAAACATTGCCCTTAATAGAACCAAAATACTACACTGATCTAAATAGCTTAAACAACAAACAATTTAGGTCTAAAATTAGAAAATTTATATAGTTATTACTTCTGTTTTCTACTATTGCTGTTATAACATTTTTCATATTAAAATTTAAAATTTGGATAGAACTTATTTTTGTTTGTTTTTTACTAAAATTTGAACAAATAAATTGTTATGTATTAATATTGTGTTACCTCGTACCTTTGTATTGTAAAAAGAACATGTTCTAACCTTTTATACATAATATTCTGTCATACTTCTCTAAATTTTGTATTGTTTTAAGTAATTATTTAGTATAAGTTTTTCTCATATATAGGACAGAACCACCCCCGAACACAAGCTCTGCTTCTTCGGGTGGTGTATCAACTTTTTATGTATATTTTTCGTGTAATTTGAAACAATAAATTGTAATTGTAATTGTAATTGTAATATTGTATATTTAGTTTTCTATGCAATTTGACAGCCACTTAACTATGAATAAAAAATTCTTGCGATTTAAATTCTTACTTCTGGCGCCAAACAAAGCAATTATTATGGTCCAAGACTCTATAACTCCATAATTAGGTCACATCCGGGAATAGTACATATGAACAACAAAAAATTCAATAAGTTTATAAAAAAACTTTATTTTTACTTTAAAATTTACTTCAATCTGTAATTTTGTAGAAATTTCAGGAACCACTTCATTTGTTACATCACAGGATTTCAATATTGTTCTCCCCATTTTCCTATTTTATTTTTATTTTTTCTGGTCTTTCTTTTTTATATTTTTCTCTACGTTTTGATTTCAAATTAATTCATTTTCTTTTATTTATTTGTATTCAATAGTTTATTTAATTGTGTACTAGGTATTATAAAGAACTGAACTCTGCCCGAGCACGAGCGTTGCTCATTCGGGTGGTCTTATGTTGTATGTTGTATAAAGTAAATGGTGCAAATAAAACAAATAGTTTGTAGGTCAGTTTTCCAAATTGTTTCTACTCAAAATATCGTGCCTCATACGCCACTTTTAACATGTACGAGGTGTTCGTCAACATATATAAATTCAGCCCGTGCTTTCTTGAGCACATACGTGGCTAGATTTCAGTAAACGTATACACACGGATATACGGAAATACAGAAGAAACATTTCTCCATAAGATTTTTCAGCGTAATCGATTTAGTTAGAAATCCTTGACATTTAGGTAGGAGCCTGCTACACGTAGTAGAGCATTTTGCATGTCATGACTGGAGGATATGCGACAAAAGTGTTCCGCTCTTGGATTTATTTTTCTCATATTTTCTTTTCCTCCTCTTATTTTCCAGAACGGTAATAGTTCTAGCAGGAGGAGAACCCCTCTTGGGAGCTGTTTCGAAAATTTCAGAAGATATCAAGCTAGTAAGCCTATCGCGAAGTTGAAGTGTGGCAGAGAAGCGCCTGATTTAGTGTGTTGTATAAAATGTTACAGACTGTTCACAATCCCTGTTTCCATTATCCATATGCCTGCCTGCGGACAAAATGAATAAAAATTGGCAAATGACGAAGTTTTGGCCCAGGTATGGTGTTCTTGATTCCATCTATCTACCGTGGAAGTAATTATTTTGTTTCGTTAAGATGGACGTGTGGCGTAGGGCAGGGGTTCTCAAATTGTGGTCCGCGGCATGGTTTGACGGGTCCGCGGGAGATTTTTTAATATTGAATGGGTTGAACTAGATTTAAGGCTGAAACTTTCAAAAATAAAACCCAATATTTCAGAGATTGTCAAAAGATAAAAACAACACCTTCCTTCTCACTGAAATTAGTGGTATTTTACTATATAACTGTCCCATTGGTAATTTTTTTTATAATTAATACTAAGAGTCCTGTCGTTTTGCAATTGAATTCAATGTTAGAAATAAAATAAAGATGTATCAAAACAAACAGACTGCTTTCTTTTACTATCCTATAGCTTTTCGTTTTGAATTAAATATATTTCAAATGGTTATTACTACAAAATTAATAAAAATAGTAAAGGTTCACTTTTAGGGGTCTGCAATGACAACATTAATAATTAAAGGGGTCCTCGAATAAAGGAAGTTTGAGAACCCCTGGCATAGGGGATGTGTTCGCTCCTCTCAAGCAGCCAGCCCAGGTTCGAATCCTGGTCGGGACAAGTTACCTAGGAGGGGTTTCTCCGGAGTTTTTCCTCACCTGTAGACAAATGTCGGGTAACTTTAGGCCTTTGTGGTCCCCGGATATCATCTGGCCGTCAATATTATCTTCATCCCATCCTCGCCTTGTTCAGAGTGAGTGTGTGTGAATGGTGTGCCTCGTCCTATGTGTTCGTGTTGTTTCGGAGGTGGCCCCGGCATTGGGCTGATCACTCATCCATGTCCTTGTCTGGTCAAAAAAGTATATATGTGATCCAAAGATAATCCCTCTCCCGACAGGTCACGGCCCTATAAGGCCCGGGCGGCGTGGGTCTATTAAATGTCCCTAAAAGGGAGAGGTAAAACTAAGAATATTGAAAAGAAAAAGCAAAGATGGCGTGAGGTCTGAGTGACCGCTAAGAGTTAATTGGCTATTAACAATAAAAAATTACAAACTGATTCCTAAATGTTTAATTGCCGAAGCATTATTTTTTACATCATTATATTATGTGGGTTTCCAGAGCACACATAACAAATTCAATGAAATCCACAGTTTGGAATATACAGGTATCTTAGGCCTAATATTTTTAAAATGAATAGTTAATATACACAAAAGTTTATTTAGTATCGTCATTCACATCACTCCCAACCAGATTCTATTGGTAGTTCACCATAAATCGAGTTGGTGTTCAAAATTGCAATACTTTCACGAGCGATATTTTGCCCTTAGAAAAGAGGCATACAGTCATTCCCCCAAAACATTCACTGAAAAATTTCACCGAAATAATTTCACAACTGTCATCAAATAGCCTATAGTCTTAAAACTTTCGGGCTAACAGTTTTTCATTGCTTTGGCTGTTCACTCATTATTAAGTGCCAGTATGGTACTTTATGAGATTGTGTGGGGGACGAGAAAATGTCTGTCCGTCTGTCCGTCCGTGTGTCAGTACGCGCGATAACTCAAATACGCTTCATCGGATTTCAATGAAACGTGGTATACACGTTTATAATGTCCATGTGAAGAACCCTTGAAGATCCCTATTGATATTGAACCAAATCGGTTGACCGGTACCGGAGTAAAACCCAATTTAGTCTCTATTTTAAAGGCGCCATAACTGAAATACGCGTCATCGGATTTTCAAGAATCTTGGAATACATATTTTAATGTCCATGAAAGACGTCTGTTGGTATTGGACCAAAACGATTTGCCGATACCGGACTAATGCCCAATTTTGTGGCTTTTTATGGTATTATATAACAAATGGCGCGGTAACTCAAATACGCATCATTGGTTTTTCATGAAACTTCGTATACTCATTTATAACGTCCATGGCAAGAAGCCTATTTATTTTGAACCAAATCTGTTCACCGATACCAGAGTAACACCTAATTAAAGGTCACATGTTTTTTTTTTTAATCATGTCTATACTAGAATGCCGCATTTTTTATCAGTGAGGGCTTTGATGCAATGCAGTCAGATGTTTGTTTACTTCGTTGATCTAGTTGAAATTGAGTACTACATGAATACTGTTATATACAGAAGGTACATTACTGTGAGATAATTAGCGGAGTTATTTTCCACTGAATTTTGTGAACTGTTGACATTGGCCTATTTTAAGAATTTCAAGTTGCAATACATTTTAGATTTGACAAATAACATTATTCTTTCACATATGCTTATTAAACTAGACCGTCAAAATGACTGAGTTGGCCAAATGGTAACGTCTTGGACTCGTATTCTGGAGGTCCCTGGATCAAATCCCGGAACCGACCGGTTTGACAAGGATTTTTTTTATTTTATGTGATTGCGCGATTGTCAAGATATCACAAATCTGTAGTTCTGCTGACGCTGGTCGATTTTAATCTGATTAAAAAAACTTATTTTCTGCATCACAATAGCAATTATAATTATTTCAACAAAAACATTCTGGCACTTTGTTATAGCCTATCAGTTTACCTGATTTTATCTAATTTGAGCAGTTGTCTTGACTATCGATGTAATAATTTGTATTACGCATATCAGTTCTATGTTAATGACAGTGTAGTGTTTAAATATTTAAGCATTGTCTTATGTTATAATAAATGGATATTATTGTATTATATTCGGAAAATGTAGCATTTTTTCATAACTTTAAACTAGGAATTAGTAGTAGAACAGAATACCCCAAAAACCCGCAAAAGAAATTCTCCGAAAGAACTTACAAAATGAAACCGGCTTATCACTATTGCTAAACGCAATACTTCACTGCTCCTCTTCCATTGGCTCAGTATATGGGTGATTTTTGACATTCTTGGCTACTTCAATTTAATAAATAGCCAAAATAAGCTATATGATTTCGTGACAGATGGTTAAATTTGACTAGGAAAAAGATAAATAGGGTTCTTGCTGAAATCAATAGAGGATGATAAGTTATGTTTTCTTTGTTAATTTAGTTTATAAAATATTATTATTATTATTATTATCTATATTAATAAAAGGAAGTGTCTGTCTTCCTCCGTCTGTCTGTCTGCGATGCCAAGCGAAATCTACTGAACGCAGAGATCTGAAATTTTAATCATAGATGGACTATTATTATTATTATTATTATTGTATCTCCAAGTGTTTATGAACCCTATTTTGCCAGAAAAGGCTCATAGATGGACTAAAGGGTCGGAAAGTGCACCCCGAAGCCGGGATTTTAATTTTAGCTTTCCTTCGCGAGTTATGAGTGAAAAACGGGCAGAAAACGTGCATTTTTTGCGTTTTCGAAGCATAAGTTTTCAGTAATATATTTCAATGTCAAATCATTTACAGTTGGCTTTGGCTATTTTTGTCATACCTTATTGCAGTTCAGATACTTCGGCAAAAAGAAATAAACAAGATAACCAAATTAAGTATAATAAATGACAGATTAATTGCCCAAATTTATTCAAACTAAAATCATAAAATCTCATAGCCCGTGTTTGGTCTTAAAATGACCGTGAAAAGACGGAACATTCATTATAAATATTATTAACTAGAAAGAAGGCAAAGGTAAAGAGTTTAACAACATCATTTTAAATAACTATTAAAATGAGATTGCAGTGAATAGACGGAGAAGCTGGGAATTTCCCTAGCAGACCTAGCGGGTGCGAGATAAGGCAATGCAGTACTCAGGTACAATGTATCGGGAATCTCCCAAGATCTTATCACAGAGGGTACTGATCCACTTAAGTAATTCTAAGAAGTCGGCTATTGTGTTTAAGCCTAGCTTCTGATGTTGCTACTGATACAACACGCTGTCCGAACCTTCTTAGAAATCCGAGACGCTAAGTTGTGGGTTTTGAGAATAAGGGAAAATCCAATTGATTTCCGTGGGAAACTAACATATTATTATTGGTCGGGAGATTTGCCAATAGGAATTAATCTATAGTACCACGTGCCGGGATTCACGAATAATAATTAAGAAGAGTAGGGATAAATGTTGGTCCAAGAAAGTTTTCCTTAGGCCTACCGGGGCACTGTAAAATCACTCTACTTCAAGGCCCCGTGCCTAGAACAGTCAAAATCACTCTACTTCAAGGCCCCGCGCCTATAACAGTCATATTCAACTCTACTTCAAGGCCCCGTGCCTAGAGCAGTCAACAGGACTCTACTTCAAGGCCCCGTGCCTAGAACAGTCAAAATCACTCTACGTCGAGGCCGCGTGCCTACATCAATCACTCTACTTATCTTTGAGGCCGCGTGCCCACAGAATTAATTGGACTTATAAAATTTTCGCTGTGGAATTAATCGACTTAGAAGGATTCTTACTTTCAATCGCGATTAGTCAAAATCATATACGGCAGCAATTGTATCACTAGTAACGATCTACCGAGAACTTGTAACAATATTAATTATTCACAAACAAATTTTGTAATTATTGTCAATGACTGGACTTGTATTTCCAACGTTTTGAATAAACAGAATATTCCTTCAGTGTTCAAAGAAACTGCATTATTATTCAAGCAATAATATTAAGGTGTTCTTCGCTTCCTACCCTGAAGCTAGAGGGAAGTGCTCAACGATCGACTGGCAGACCGGAGGCGGGTTCAACAAATCAGAAATATTCAGTATATGCATTATACTGTGGCGCCCAGGCAACCATCTTTTCCACCGAACCGCTGTACATGGCTATTTCCCAACGTGAGGCACGAGTGAAGCTGGACATCAAGGATCACCAACTTCAAAAATCATCCCAAAACGGAAGGAAGACACCGCAGAATTTCTAGAACGTCACCCGTAAAGGCACCGCTGGAATTCAAGATCGTGGTACATCAGTTCCGGAGACCGTCGCAGAAAACATCAAAAATCACCAACAGATAAGAACTTAAATATACATAGAGTTTCAGTAAAGTAAACAATTTTATTATCAATAATTTAAGAAACAGTAAATATTAATTAAATAAATTAGTAAGCCTGACATCAAAACATATTTTTTTAAAAGTTTGCAATTTAAGATCAAAGTAAAATTAAACTGAAACTCACTAAGTAAATTAAAGAATAAATTCAAGTAAAATAAAATCTTTTTCAAAGTAAAAAGAACTCAGGCATATCGAATATTTATTGTGCAAGGGTATAATTATACATGTTATGCATTATATGTTGAACTTCTTAACCAAAGGTAAGGTAGATCGTAAGAGTGTATCAGTACCCTTATAATTTATGTATGTGGCTTAGAAACGGAAAAAAAATTACTAGGAAGAAAATTAATATGGAAGGTGGAGAGGGGCACGACTTGCTTAATGGTGAGGAAATAAATAATTGTAGAATGGAGATAAACAATGAGAACAGTGTCGCGACAGGTGACGGGGTTTTGGAGCAGGGAGGTGATAATAGGGAGGAAAATAATGCAACAAATATTCAGCTAACTGAGAGTGAGAGTGTAACTGAACATAGGCCTAGGGAAATAAATCAAACCATAGACCCGAATTCTATTGCATATTTGATAGCCATGATGAAAGGGCTAGAAAAATCAAGTAATGAAACTAATGAAAGTATGAAAGGACTAGAAAAATCGAGTAATGAAACTAGGGAAAGTATAAAGGAACTAGAGAAAAATTCTGGGGAAAAGATAGAGAAACTGGGAGATAGGATAGAACAATCGAGCCAAGAACATAGGCAGAATATAGATAGGCTTGAGAGGGAGCTTAATAATATAAAAGAGGTCCAATCTAACATATGCAACGAAATCAGGGGAGAATTCTGTAGGGAACTTAAAGAAAGTGAAAAAGCAATGAGGCAAGAAATTAGTGAAAGTCAAGGGGAAATTAGGTCTGAATTAGAGAATAATATGGCATCGGTAGATAGGAAAATAGAAATTCAGGGCAAGAAATATGAAGAAAAATTATCAAATGAAAGGAAAATTTTGGAGAAAGAAATACAGAAATCGGAGTCTAGCTTGAAAAAGAATATGGAGACTCAGGTGGGAAAAGTAAAAGTAGGGTTAGGAGACAAAATCTCGGAAGTAAATGACAAGGTAGTGCATTTAGAAAATATATTAGCGGTTAAAATAGGGGAAATCTCTAAAGAAGTAAGCACGGTAGCTAAAGAGGTCGAAAATCGTAGGCCTGTAGCAAATAACTATGCTGTAAATTGTAGTGAGAGTATATGTAATGGAATAGGAAATACATATAGGCCTCCTAGTGTTGCAAATGAGTCCTGTAATACAGTACACGAGACGGTAGCCACCAGCATGCCGGTAGTTAGCGATAATAGGATTAATATATGTAATTTAATAGGAAATGAGGTATCACTTCCCAGCTTCAATGAGAGCAACACGAGCCCTCAGAGCTTCTTGAAATCTGTTGAAGAATATTTTACTTTACGGTCTATTCCATCTCAGTACAAAATGTTGATCCTCGGTAGAGCCTTAAAAGGAAAAACAAAAGAGTGGTTTGAACTTACAGTACACCCGGAGTGCAACTATGAGGATTTTAAGCAGTTATTCTTAGCAAGATATTGGGGTGAGGCGAAGAGAGCTTTAGCTAGAAATGAGGTCTATAATGGGAGATATTCACCTAGGGGCAACGTCTCTCTATCGGACCATTTCCTAAGAGTTATAGGCCTAATCAAGTTACTAGACCCCGGAATGCCAGAACGCGAGGCCATTCAGCTTGTGACGAGACATTTTCAGCCGGAAATATGTAACCTGCTTATAGTATCATGTCCCCAAACTTATAGCAAGGCTTTGGAGTTATTATCTAGTTTCGAAGTAGGAACTAACAGAGAAGAGCGTAGCGATAATAGGAGACAAAATGGACCGGATAATATGCAAATGAATCAAGATACGAGAGGAGGTCCAAATAATGACAGAGGTAGATGGAACCAAGGACATGCCAACAGAAATGCGGAATCGAACAGAGGACCCCCTAATAATAACTCATATAGAAATAATGGGAACCAAAACTGGAGGGGAAATAATCAAGAGAATAGGCCTCAAGACAGACAAGTAAATAATGTTCGATTTCATGGCAGGATGCAGAACGAAGTAGGAGAACGAATTCCAGAAAACCAGGGGGACATTAACATAGAAGGTGAAAGGAATCAGGCGCATAGCACGGGAAACCACAATGATATTCAGGGAGACATTCGTCACAGAAATGACGAAAGGCATGTAGCGCAAGACAGGCCTTTAAACTACTAGGAGACGCATTTGGAGGTCGAAATGACGTCACACAGACCGAGGGATTAAAAGGATTAAAAAGACCTGATAATGAAAATAAAACACGAGAGAAGGGGTGCGTAGTAGGATGTGCAAATAGAGAGGGTATAACACCCACATATCCGCCATTAATAAGGGTAAAAATAGACCAATTTGAAGTCGATATGTTGGTGGACACTGGCTGTACTTTTTCTCTAATAAACGAAAAATTCTATGAAACACTGAAAGCAGCAAGAGTGCGCGTTCAGGAATTGAAAGTACATGGCCTATACGCACAAACTGCAATTGGTGCCAAATCCCATAAAATTGAGCATCAGTGTATGTTGCCGTTGGAAATTGAGGGAAAAAAGTTAGAAGTCTACTTTTTGACAATAAAACATTTAGCACATAAATTAATTCTGGGTTGTGATTCTATGACAGATCAACTAATGAGAATAAATTTTGAAGAAAATTGGGTAGAAATGGAATTAGATGAGAAAGAAAAGTTACGTGTACCGTTTTTATCTAATGAGAATATAATTACTAAGGAGTTGGAGTGCCAAAATGAAGATGTATTATTACGCGAGCCTTTCGTGGTGGAATCAGTTGTAGTACAAGAGGGAAATAGTATCGACGAATATAGGCCTATGGGAATTAAACCGGCCGTATTTATATATGAAGGTGATAATGAGGCTGATTGTGACGAAAGTGTCGCAGAGTTACAGGGAATGGAATCTGATATTGTTTGGGAGGACGAAGAATATGATCATTTGTGCATTAAGGGTTCTAATAATTATGTAGATGAAAATGAATGTGAAACGGTACACGCGAATTTTACTAACATTAGTCAGAATGGAAGAAATGAAGAGGAAAATGTTGATATCGAATTAATTCTCAGGGAGAAAGTAGAAGAAATTGATGTGCTGTCAGATGGTCAAAAGTCGACTTTATATAACATGCTATATAAGAACAAATCAGTGTTCAGTTCAACTCCAGGCCTATTTCGGGGTTACCAACACAAATTTAAATTAAAACAAGAAATTCCTGAGCGTCGCTATAAGAGTAGGCCTGTACCAATTTCAATGAGGGATGAAGCCGATAAGCTAATAAAATCCATGCTAGATGCAAATATTATTAGAGTATCGGACTCAAAGTATTTGAATCCGATTTGTTGGGTCGTGAAAGCGAATGGAAAGCTACGTTTAACCCTGGACTCTAGGCATACTAACCTATATATAGAACCAGATCAATTCCGGGCGGAGCCAGTAGAAGATTTACTTGCCAAAATGGGAGACTCAAAATTTTTTAGCAGTATTGATTTGACGTCAAGTTTTTGGCAGATAGAGTTAAGAGAAGAAGACAGACAATATTGCGCATTCAACCATTGTGGTGTTACGTACGAATATTGCCGCTGCGCGTTTGGAGTCAAAACCTCGGGCAGTGCGCTACTGAGAGCGTTGAAAATAATGTTTCCGGATGGGCAAGGCTCCTGTGTGACGTCATTTGTTGACGACTACCTGATTCATACAATAGACTTTGAAGAACACGTGAGACAACTGGATAATGTATTAGGAACATTTCTGAGGTTCGGAATGTCTGTAAACCCGAAGAAAGTCTTTCTTATGAGAAAAGAGGTTAAGTTTCTCGGGTACATTATATCGGAGAATGGCGTAAGGGCTGATCCGGAGAGGATTGAAGCAATAAGGAACATTCCTAGGCCTACTAGCGTAAAGCAAGTTAGAAAACTATTAGGCATTTTCAACTACCAATCACGCTTTATTCCTGGTTATGCGGAGCTCATTACACCCATCAGAAAGCTCTTGAGTAGCAAATCTAAAAGGTTCAAATGGGGAGATGTGGAAGACAGAGCTTTTATAAGTATAAAAAGGGCTTTCCAGGAATCTATCCTATTAGAACGGCCTAAACAGGGCCTACAATACATTCTATACACGGACTCTTCGAGTAATGCAATTGGCTGTGCGCTTATGCAGGAGCATAACGATGGAACTAAGCATATTATAGCTGTGGCCTCCAGGGCCCTTAGCGAGTTGGAATCACATGGATCAGTTACTCTATTAGAGATTTTAGGGGTGTACTTTGGGCTCACAAGATTCAATAGGTACATCTTCAACAGGCATGTTATCGTGTACACAGACCACGTTAGCCTCACTTTCATAAATAAATGCAGATTGAGTAATAGTAAAATAAGCAGAATCATTCACGAAATTAGCCAGTATGACATTGAGATAAGGCACGTGCCTGGGAAGGAAAATATTCTGTGTGACTATCTCTCTAGAATGAAGGAGGAAATACCGGAGAACCAGCAATCTTCAAATAGGCCTATCGAAGTGATGCCGGTACGCCTAATAAGGGAACCATCCTTAAAAGCGAACTTTGCGAATATTGTAGAGTTACAGAGACAAGACACAGAAATAGCACGAGTAATTAATGAACTGAGTAGGCCTATTGCAGATGACGCAAATAAGACAAAGCTAAAATACAGGTGCATCGATGATGTAATATATAAATTATGTGGGCAAGACGTCAAGAAATGGCTAATTTATGTGCCCCGAGAAATAGAAACAAACATCATCAGTACAGTCCATACAGTTTTAGGCCACAGTGGAACGGAGAGGGTGATGCTTTATATATCTGCGAGGGTGTACATTAAGAACTTGGGACGGAAAGTAAGAAAATTCATAAGCAGCTGTGATCTATGCCAGAGGGTGAAACCGCTAAATAAGAAGTTTGATCGGCCTCCTTTGACGATCACAAGGGAAGAAAAAGGGAGCTTAATAGCTATAGACTACCACGGACCGATTCCCACTGGGAGATTCGGGATGAAGTATATCTTTATAGTGGTAGACATTTTTACTCATTTCGTAAAACTCTACCCAGTGACAAGAGCAGACCGTATCCAATGCCTCAGGAAACTTACAGGGGATTTTATTCCGACCTATGGCCCCATCCAAAATCTAATTTCGGACAACGGAGCGCCTTTCACAGGTGAGAGGTTTAAGAACGTGTTAAATAAACATGGAGTGAAGGTATATAAGGTATCAAAATATCATCCCGAGGGGAACCGGAGTGAGCGGGAACTCAGAAATGTGTCACTGTATCTTAGGGCGCTGTGTCACAGGAAGCATTCAGCCTGGGTACCATATTGCCAGAAAATCGAAGATATTCTGAACCACACAGTCAACCCAATAACAGGGATAGAGCCATTTCGATTGATGACTGGGGGTGAGCCTAAAGAACTGGTAAAAGGGATGCCTGAGGCGCTGGATTACGACCAAAATGGCGAGACTATGGAGGAAATTTGTAAGCGGGTCGTAGAGAGAATCCGCAAAAAGAACGAGAAGAGGAGAAGCAAAGCAAAGAGACACAAAACTGTGTGGCTACCTCAGATAGGGGAAGAAATAATGGTAAAAAGGAAGAACTTATCCAGCGCACTAAGAAAGGAGTATGCAAAGATGAATTTATTGTACGACGGACCGTACCAAGTCACCCAAGTTTTTAACGGAATTACAGTAGAGGCATACGACCCGGAAAAAGACAGAATTGTAGGAAGATACAACCTGTCCTTCATTAAACCATACATAAGGGCAGAATAACCTAAAGGCATTGTACTGAGTTGGAATAATGTAGGCCTATAACCTGTAATGTATATTTTACGCGGCGAAATAGCTATTGGCATGATAGGTTATCAGTCCCACATAGGTTTAGGATTATAGGAATGTGTGTGAATGAGAGTAAAATATACGTGTGTGTATTGCATTCTTTATAATATAGTGCAAGTGTAGTGAGAACTGCTTGATCGACCTTGTCAAAGTCTCATGGTAAAAGAGTGTTTCTTTGCATTCTTTATAATATAGTGTAAGTGTAGTGAGAACTGCTTGATCGACCTTGTCAAAGTCTCATGGTAAAAGAGTGTTTCTTTGCATTCTTTATAATATAGTGTAGGTGTAGTGAGAACTGCTTGATCGACCTTGTCAAAGTCTCAATATAAAAAAAAGTGTTTTTGTTTTTCTTTATGCATTCAATATATTTTATAAAATTTCAGTGAGAACTGCTTGAGCTTAATTTTCATGGTCTCACGAGGGTATATCGGTAAATTTATGGTGTTTACGTAAAATTTTGTTGTAATGTCTTGGTCGTGCAATAAACCAAGTAATACGTACAAACAACGTAACACTACAGAAAACCGCAAGATGTATGAAGGCATGAATGTGATAGGGTCACAAAACTTGTACATGTGGGACAGGATTTAAGGTAAAGTCTCGTGTCAAGATAGGAATTAAATTAGTTATGTATTTGTTTAAGATGGTTGCAACACTGGAGGAAAATAAGGTATAATATTTTGTGGAGAGATGCAGTATATTCAGCCAGTAAGTCAATCATAGGCTATGATGATTCCTGTCTTAATAGACTGGGGCATATATTGCAGTTCAGATACTTCGGCAAAAAGAAATAAACAAGATAACCAAATTAAGTATAATAAATGACAGATTAATTGCCCAAATTTATTCAAACTAAAATCATAAAATCTCATAGCCCGTGTTTGGTCTTAAAATGACCGTGAAAAGACGGAACATTCATTATAAATATTATTAACTAGAAAGAAGGCAAAGGTAAAGAGTTTAACAACATCATTTTAAATAACTATTAAAATGAGATTGCAGTGAATAGACGGAGAAGCTGGGAATTTCCCTAGCAGACCTAGCGGGTGCGAGATAAGGCAATGCAGTACTCAGGTACAATGTATCGGGAATCTCCCAAGATCTTATCACAGAGGGTACTGATCCACTTAAGTAATTCTAAGAAGTCGGCTATTGTGTTTAAGCCTAGCTTCTGATGTTGCTACTGATACAACACGCTGTCCGAACCTTCTTAGAAATCCGAGACGCTAAGTTGTGGGTTTTGAGAATAAGGGAAAATCCAATTGATTTCCGTGGGAAACTAACATATTATTATTGGTCGGGAGATTTGCCAATAGGAATTAATCTATAGTACCACGTGCCGGGATTCACGAATAATAATTAAGAAGAGTAGGGATAAATGTTGGTCCAAGAAAGTTTTCCTTAGGCCTACCGGGGCACTGTAAAATCACTCTACTTCAAGGCCCCGTGCCTAGAACAGTCAAAATCACTCTACTTCAAGGCCCCGCGCCTATAACAGTCATATTCAACTCTACTTCAAGGCCCCGTGCCTAGAGCAGTCAACAGGACTCTACTTCAAGGCCCCGTGCCTAGAACAGTCAAAATCACTCTACGTCGAGGCCGCGTGCCTACATCAATCACTCTACTTATCTTTGAGGCCGCGTGCCCACAGAATTAATTGGACTTATAAAATTTTCGCTGTGGAATTAATCGACTTAGAAGGATTCTTACTTTCAATCGCGATTAGTCAAAATCATATACGGCAGCAATTGTATCACTAGTAACGATCTACCGAGAACTTGTAACAATATTAATTATTCACAAACAAATTTTGTAATTATTGTCAATGACTGGACTTGTATTTCCAACGTTTTGAATAAACAGAATATTCCTTCAGTGTTCAAAGAAACTGCATTATTATTCAAGCAATAATATTAAGGTGTTCTTCGCTTCCTACCCTGAAGCTAGAGGGAAGTGCTCAACGATCGACTGGCAGACCGGAGGCGGGTTCAACAAATCAGAAATATTCAGTATATGCATTATACTGTGGCGCCCAGGCAACCATCTTTTCCACCGAACCGCTGTAACCTTGGAAATGAAACTTTCGCGATCGCTTGAATGTTGTAGCTCACGCTGGTCGATTCATTTGTTTGTAATGTCAAGGCACGCAGACATATGACATTTTCAACCTACACCGAAGAGGATTATTATTATTATTATTATTATTATTATTATTATTATTATTATTATTATTATTATTATTATTATAAGAGGGATAATCAATATAGGCCTAAATATGGTCAAACGTTGTTCGATTTGGACGAAACTCACTATACAGGGGTTTTCTGGGCCAAGGACCTCGAATCTGAGGTCGCTTTTACCAGGTGACGCTATTTAATCGTGGTATTTAATTCACGTGATTTAGGTGTTAATAAATATAATGATTTAACTATTATGCTCTTAATTTTTAATTTTTGATATACCCTAATTATCGCGGGCGATCGCTTGATTTTGTAAGTCCATCCTGGACGATTCATTTGTTTAGAATATCAAGGCCCGCAGACATATAAAACTTTCAACCTACACGGAAGAGGGATAATCAATATAGGTCTAAATATGGTCAAACATTGTTCGATTTGGACGAAACTCACTATACAGGGGTATTCTGGGCCAAGGAACTCGACTGTGAGGTGGCTTTTACCAGGCGACGCTATCTAATCGTGGTAAGAAGTCCACGTGATTTAGGTGTTAATAAATATAATGATTTAAATATTATAGTCTTAATTTTTAATTTTTAAAATAATTATCGCGGGCGAAGCCGCGGACACATGCTAGTTATTATTATTATTAAGTGCAGAATGGTGTTTTCGAAGTTTACAAGTGGATAGAAAAAAAGGTCTGGCCGTCTGTACGTGCGACAACTCGAATACGCTTTATAAGATTTTCATGAAACTTAGTACACACACTTATAACGTCCATACGAATTGGGACCTATGTAACGACAAATTAAATTAAATATCAATACATCACGATACTACAAAGTCGCGTGCCTAACTCATTCATTGACATATTCTTTTCCCACTTCCAGATCAGCCAGAAACTTTAATTTTGGCATACCGGTACTTAAAGCTTACAGTCTGTAATCGAGGGAAGTATTCCAAAAAGTTCCGTTTTTAAATTTCAAACATTCCAAATGGCGGACGCAACTTTCAGGGTTCTGGAGCCTTACAGTGGCTAAACGGTAAGTCGTATTAAGAAAAACGATTCCTCCAGCAGTAACAGTTTTGAGGGAAATACAAGTTTGGTCCTATGACTTTTCGTCCTATCTGGATCGGTTATACCTTAGACGGAGTTACACTATTTTATTAAGTGCCAGTGAAATACTTTATGAGATTGTGTGGGGGACGGGAAAGTGTCTGTCCGTCCGTCCGTCCGTCCGTCCGTGTGTCTGTACGCGCGATAACTCAAATAGCCTACGCTTAATCGGATTTTAATGAACTTGGTATACATATTTATAATGTTCATGGGAAGAACCCTATTCATATTGGACCAAATCGGTTGATTGGTACCGGAGTACAACCCAATTTAGTGTCTATTTTAAAGACGCGATAACTCAAATACGTTTTATCGGATTTTTATGAAACTTGATATACGCATTTATAATGTCCATGGGAAGAAATCTATTGATATTGGGCCAAAACGGTTGACCGGTATCGGAATAATGCTCAATTTAGTGTCTTTTTATGGTAATATATCGGATAACTCAAATACGCTTTATCGGATTTTCATGAAACTTGGTATACGTATTTATAACGTCCATGGGAGGAAGTCTATTGATATTGGACCAAATCGGAGTAATGCCCATTTTAGTGCCTATTTTATGGTAATATATTCTAAAGAATTTAACAAATGCAAATCGGTTATCCTGACAACACATGTTTTACAAGGTTCATATACGGTTTTGGAATTTGCAATACTGTTAGCCATGACAAATCCCTTCGCATTTGATTATCAAATTAGTCAGATGTTTATTTCGTTGATCAAGGTGAATACTGTTATAAGCTTATACAGAATATATATTACTGTGAAATAATTAGACCTACGTACATTAAGTGTGTATTTTGTGAAATGTTGACATATTTTAAGAATGTCTTATATCAGTGTATACGAGTTTAAATTAAGATTAAGTATGACTCTTTACACCTTTGTTCTTCCGTAAGTCCTGCTGAATGAATCGATCTGCAGCTTAATTCAGAGATGGATTACAAAAATAACTTATTTTCTGTATATCTTAATTGTCATTAATTTATCACTGATTAAACAAAAGCATTCTGGCACTTTCTTATATCGGTTTACCTGATTTTTATTAGTTACGAAATAGTCAACTGAAAAAAAAAATCTTACGTAACAGTGGACTTTAGGTCTCCCAGACCATCACAAAAATAAGTTGTTTCCTCCACTAACACTGACGGGTAAGTTACACATATGGGGTGATAATGGGTCTTGAGAAGGGAAGGTAGATCATAGGCTACGTCAGGAAAATCTGAAATCATGCAATATTTTGTTTAAATCATTATTTTCAGGTTGGCTATCTGAACTTCATCCATTTCTAGAATTATGACCTCTTGCATGATTTCCGTAATCATAGATGTGGTAAAATTCTCTACTAGCATTTTTGTTAATTTGTTAACCCCTGTTTTACAATGTCAGACAGTCTACATATCAGATCATTTACTATGATTACAATATACAATAATTTTAAGCCTTTTAAGCTCATGTAGTGAAATGTAACTCACACTTCCTTCATTTAGTTTGCTAATTCAGTAATAGTCCTATTCATTATAAGTCAATTGAGATAAAAACATGAAAAGTGGATAAATAAGAAACAAGAAAAAAGAGATGATGATATAATAAAAGATGAAAAAAAAGGCATAGAAAAAAATGAACATAATCAGGAAAGGAATCAATGAAAGAAGAAAGGAAAAAATCATGTAGGAAATAAAAAAGAACTAAAACGAAAGTCAGGTAAACTGATGTAACAGGGTACCAAAATGCTTTTGTTTAATCAGTGATAATTGCAATTATGATATGCAGAAAATATTATTTTTTTTAATCGATTTCCGAGTTAAGCTCCAGACTGATTTATTAAGCAGGGCTTACGAAAGAACAAATGTCTGGTTTGATAAGCATATGTGAAGGAATATGTGGGTAGTGCTATTTGTCAAGGCTATCTGTATTGCAACCCTCCAAAGCCGCATTTGAACACTCAAAAACAGTATGTTGCCATGAGAACAGATTTGCATTTGATAAATTCTGTACAATATATTACCATAAAATAGGCACTAAACTGAGCATTACTCCGGTACCGGTCAGCCAATTTGGTCCAATATCAATAGGTTTCTTCCCCTGGACGTTATAAATGTGTATACCAAGTTTCATTAAAATCCGATAAAGCTTATTTGAGTTATCGCGCCTATAGCACACGGTCAGACAGACAGACAGACAGACAGATGGACAAACATTTTCCCGTTCACCACACAATCTCATAAAGTACCATTCTGGCACTTAATAAGGGAAAAATAATAAATAAAGAGCAATTCTAGCTTTTGCAGGTAAAGTATGAAATTGTCTTTATTACAATTCTCATGTACTAGTTAGTTATAGTAGACAAACGAATACGGAATTGCATAGACGTGTGTAATCACATACCACAGAGCATAACACCAGTCGATATTTTTGACAGAAATAATGTGAGGTTTATAAGCAAAGAAGGAAATACAATAGCAGAGGGGGAAGTCTTTTAAAACTTCTACATGACATCTTTGAAATCAGAGTCTCGATCAGCCAGTATCAGGCGAAGTTACGCATGCATGCTTACTGCTTGACATTCCCCTTTTGTTGTCCAACTCGTTCTATCTAAATAAGAAAGGAATGGATTGACTGTGTGTGATGGCTTGGTCTGTCATATCCTTTCCTTTAACTCCCTTCACGATTGGATTGGTTTTCTGCTACTAGTCCTACTATAAGGAAATCTTCTTCTTTACTCTTCCCTCCAACCTCTTTTTATTCCTTTCTTAGTGAGATGACATCTCTTATGCAAATATAAGGGTAGAAGAACGGAAGAGGGAGGCTCAGCTTTGAATTCTTTATCCGACCAATCCTTCTTTTCTATGGAAGAATTTATCCTTTCCACACAATGGAAATCTTACAGTTATGTGCATGAGAAATGGACAAATCTTATATAAATATTAATTAGGGATAACTGAAACTGTTTATCATCTAGGAACTTAGAATGTATTTTATATAATAAATGGGTTTCTTAAATAATAATAAATGACTCTTGCTATTTAAATAATAAATATATTATTTTGAATGTAAGACAAGTAGCCTATTCCTATTGATTAAGTAGGCCTAGGTCTCGTTTGGCGTAACTGAATAATCACAAAACATGTAATTTCTATTAATTGAAGTACCATTTAGCTAACTGAAGAAAATGGTTTCAATTATGGTCCTGACGAATGTTGAGGTAATATTTTTTTTCGATTTTCCTTAACGTTAAGTTTCTTGCTTTGTTGGTAGATTCTGTTACATTGAAAATCAGTCATTTGTCCTCGAATTCACTGCATCCCAACGCAACCAGTATGAAGAATGTTAGACAAGACTGATTGAATATGTTTCTACTGTAAGACATAGTTTTACTGCATTGTACGAGTACAATCGCAAACTTACTTTGTCTTCACAGGATAAATGGTAGTCCCCAACTATAATAATACTTCAGGTGTCTCAGAGAACCACAATAATATGTAACAACCCTTAATCTCAGGCTTATAAGATAGAGGGAGAATCGGTGGATCAAGAATAAATAAGACAGACTACAGGTAAACCACATTAATATGTATTATGAATAACCCTTAGTCTTAGGCTAATAAGATAGAGGGAGAATCGGTGGATCAAGAGTAAACAAGACAGACTACATTTAATTTTTTCTTAGGATACATTATCATAATTGAAGTAAGATGTTACCAGAACACGTATAGAAATAAGGTTTCTTTACAAAATTATACCCCGTAATATTTAGCTTCACACTGTTTCACTGTGGTAAAATATAAAATGTACTGAAGATGACGCAACACCGGCACAAACAACGGCGAATGAGAATTTAATCCGAGATTTTCACACAAGCCGACACACCCTTTAACCCTTATGGTACAGTAGCGGTCAGCTCTCTTCCATCACAGCAAGATCTTGCTGGTTCGAATTATTGGCAACGATAATTTAAGAATGGTATGAACCCCCCGGAAAAATTAACAGTTTGACCCGGGGAAAGACAAGAATTAAGCCCTTTAATAATAATAAAATTAACAATAATAACTGCATTTTTAATACAATAATATTAACCTACCCAATAACAAATATGAAATTCGTTTACCGCTTCATTCATTTATTTTATTATTTATACAATCATTCAGCACAACGCAGACTGTCTTACAGACAAAGAATACATGAAAAAATATACACTTATACAAAAATTACATTAATTTTCAATGAATCATTAATCAACCAATCAATCACAATAACAGGAAAATTAAAAAAATGAAGTAAAACAATTAAATTTAAGAAAGGAAACCTGTTCAGCTTAATTGTTGTCATTGTATAGGCCTAGCTGGTTTCTCAATATTTGGATGGATCAATTAAGCAATAAAAACGCCACTTCAATATACAGATCTTGTGTCAATGAGAAACTTTACAAAAATTAAAAAATAACTTTGTTATTATTCCCCTACTACCAACCATTAAACCAAAGACTTCAATATTTTTCAAATACTGTATTTATTTTATTACATTACTATCCCTCCCTTTAAATTTTAGTCTATAATTATAGAGTAGAATTATAATTATTAAATTTATGAGATTGTGTGCAGGACGGGAAAATGTCTGTCCGTCTGTCCGTACGTACGTCCGACCGTTTGCCTGTAAGCACGAAAACCAAATACGCCTTATCTGATTTTCATAAAACTTAGTAGGCCTATACGCATTTATATCTCCATGGGAAGAAGCCTATTGACATTGTACCAAATTGGTTGACCGGTACCGGAGTAAAGCCCAATTTAGTATCTATTTAATGGTAATATATTAGGAAGAATTTATCAAATTCAAATTAGTTCTCATGACAACATAGTTTTACAGTGTTCATATACGGCTTTGGAAGTTGCAATACAGTTAGCTATCACAAATAACACTATTCCTTCACACACGCTTATTAAGCTAGAATGTTAAACCGAAAGATGTGGCCGAGTTGGTAATGTCTTGAACTCGAATTCTGGAGGTCCATGGTTCAAATCACATAGACGACCAATTTGACATTTTTTTTATGTGAGTGTGCGATTATCAAGATATCACAAATCTGAATAGTTCTGCTGATGCTGGACGATTTAATACGATTTAAAAAAAAACTTGACCTTTGTCATTTCTGGAGCTTAACTCGAAAATCAATTTTAAAAAAAACTTATTTTCTGCATATCATAATTGCAATTATAACTGATTTAAACAAAAGCATTCTGGCACTTTGTTACATCAGTTTACCTGATTTGATTATAATTATAATTATTAATATAATTAATTTAAACATTAGTAAATTATTAATTAATTAATTATTTAATTAAATAATGTTGTTAATTAAGATTATTAGGCTTCAATTATAATTACAGAAACATGCCTGCACTTGGAGAAGGCAAACTTATGAATTCGATCTTCAAATCATTATCTTCAAAATTGCATGTTCATGTCTAACAATCTTAAATTATTTGAGCGTGTTTGTGAATAGCAATTAACATTAAAATTTTATGAATTTTAGATATGAAGGTTATCTGGATACTAAAGATTTTAATCATCCTGTTACATCTTTACACACAACATTTTTATCCACCTTTGCCGGGATCAAACCCGGCACCTTGGGCTGAAAAAGCCAATCTCTCTGCAGTCTGCGCAACCCAGGCTGATTACAGATTAAGTCATTGTAACATTATTAAAAAAAAAAATTAAATAAGTCAAAATAAGATTATGCTATAGGAGTGTTTATAATGGAAAGGGCTTATAACCATTTATCCTGAAAAATAAAAACTAATAAAAATTAGCAACCAATAATAATTAAAAAAAGAAATAATAATTAAAATAATAAGCTACTTTTTCTCACAATGTAGTTAGTTTCAAATTTTAAATTTACCACACATGCATTTTAAAAATGTAGACTACAATAAAAATTGTTTTAATAAAATGGAACAGGGACTCTTGTATCCTATTTAAACCAATGAGAATTCCAATATTATTCTCTTCTTATGTTAAAAGTGTAAATAGCTATATCTGCTGTAATTTGGAAACACTAAATTCCCCCAAAAGAGGTTTAGACCGAAAATCAATATGTTTTATATGACAAAATTATATTATTCTGTTTTGAAGTTTTTCAGTGTCTTGTATGTAGAGTTTGAAACATCCTTCAATCAACGATACTTTAACGGATTTATCTAAAAGGGATATTTAAAATAAGGGCTAATGAAAAGGGTGTCCTGGAGAATCTACGAACTTCGTGAAGTTTACAGTCGATCAGTACAATTTGTGTACTATCCAGCTTGATATATAGTTTTATGGGCTTTGGTCTTCCTAGAAAGTATTTTCGGACTGAAATTCCTCATTAGTTGAATGAAATATTTTATTGTTGCATATATTTGGAACAACTTGTATAATTTCATAATTATTTTAATCACGCAATAGCGGGAATTTAAATATCTAGTACTGGGAAATTAAAATATGTGGGAGCAATAATTATGGATACAAATAATTTTAATAATAATAAGTGTTGACTAAAATCAGGAAATGTTTCAGTGCAATCATGCCGGTTGTATTATATGGATGTGAGACATGGTCCGTTACTCTTCAGGATGAACGTAATCTGAGAAAGTTCCAAAAATAGGGTCCTGTGGAAAATATTCTTACCTAAGAGAGATTAAAATGGGCTCAGGAGAAAACTGCATAACGACGAACTTCATAACCTGTGTTCGTCACCGGATATAGTAAGGGTAATTAAATCACGGAGGATGAAATGGGCTGGACATGTTGCGCGCATAGAGGAGGAAAGACATATCTAAAGAATGATGACTGGGAGATCCAAAGGGAAAAGACCACTTCGAAGACTTAGACGTAGATGGGAGGACAATGTTACAATAGATTTAAGGGAAGTAGGATTTGCGAGGGATGGCTGGATGGAATTAGCACAGGGTTGAATGACGGGCTCATGTCATGACGTCCACACAATAGATCATATTCCTTCAGCTTTCTTAGGAATTGTCTATTGCCATTCCGTAGGTAAGCAAGTACCGGGATATAAAATAAGCTCTCAATTTTTAGTAACAATTACTAATGTGCCTATCAGAATAGAAACTGAATTATTATAGCTATCACTATAAATTCTTATTCCTGAACGCTTTTTTATAGTAAGTTGATTTATTTCGCATGCCAACTGTGGGTAGTTGACTACTCCTCGTATAAATCGTCTTATTCTTTCCGAAAAAGATATATAACTGTATATTCGTATAAATATATTCCTTTCAGTCCCTGTACCGTCTAGAAGAGATTTTCTATATATTTCTGTAAACTTGATGGACCTGGTGACAATTTATCTGGATTGTGTGGTGCAGGTTCTTGTGTAACCTACCTCCTGGTCGGGGGTGAAGGGGGATGAACTGCTAGAGGGGTGGGATTGGAAGTTGAAATCTCACAATTTATGTGCGAACATGACCAGCTTTACAGACGAGTTTCTCTTTCTGTAAGTAGGCCCGTCTTCTTTTACGCATTTCCCCTTCTCCGAAGGCTTTATGTGCTTTTTTCCCCTTCTTTTTACCACAAAAGTATGCTTTCAAAGCGAAGCTTGTCAATTAAGGAATGATCTTCATAATGTCGAAATCGATCACTCTATATTGCAGATGATAGTGCATGAATGATAATTTTGTTATGGAAATAATAAAATTGTGTGAAAGTTGCTCAACTAAAGTGGAACCTGTTGTATACATTAAACTTCATTATGTAATTATCAAAGGGACTTTCTCTGGATTCTCCCATTTCCTTTGTCAAATATTTTTATAACTTTTTATTATATCATAGCCGGTCTGGAATTGTAACATAATTATGAAGAAAATAAAGAGAAAGAAGTAATGAAAGAATGAAAGAAAGAAAGAAAGAAAGAATATACGAAAAAATTAAATAAATAAGAAATTGATGGAAAGAAAGAGTAAAGAAGAGGTTGAAGGAAACGTTGAAAAAAAAAGAATGCATGATAGTAAAAAATAGAGAAAGAAAGAAAATAAGGATCGAAAAATACATAAAGAAAAGGAATAGTTAGAAGTAAAAGTAAGCAAGAAATAAAAATAAATAAATGAAAAGAAGGAATAAATATAAACAAATTAACTGAGAGAACAAAATTAACTATTTTATTGTAAAACGACAATGTATAATGCATATGACAACGGTATAAGTGACAAACGGGGTACGCCGTATCGTAGTGGTTGAGGCGTTGCGCTACAAACCGGAAGGTCGCGGGTTCGATCTCCGATGAGTTCGTTGGAGTTTTTCAATTGGCCTAATCCTTCTGGTGGCACTATGGCCCTGGGGTTGACTCAGCCTCTAAAAGAAATGAGTACCAGGAGCAATCCTGGGGGTAAAGGCTGCCGGTGCGTAAGGCTGACAACCTTACCACCTTCATGTGCCGATGTCTAAAAATCTGGGAGCCTCAACCTCCTGGAACCCTCTGGGCCTCCATGGCCTGTAATAGGGACTTTACTTTTACTTTTATAAGTAACAAACGAGCAATGACAGAAATAAAACTTATCGTTGGTATTCGTGCAAAATGTGGTATGTTAAAACTACCAACTTTTCAGGAAAAGGAAAAAAAACTGAAAATAATAATAACACGCAACCATCTATTATCAATAAGTTAATATGAAAGAATATTTACTTAACGCACCAAAATATTCGAGTAATCGCTCTTAGATGATAAGTTTAACATGAGACAATTTGCAGGAACTAGCCTACTGAACAGGCAAAGAACATGTGCCATTTTGTAAATGTTGAATAACTATTGGTCAGAACTTTATATAACTTATATTGCAGTTATATGCGAGAACCGTGTGTCTCAGGTTGCTCCAAGAAACAAAGAATGGGTTTGGCATGGTGGCGGGTTGGGGTATGGGAACTCAGGGGCATAAGAAGGATTTTTGAGAAAGGATGATGTCCTCTATGTCTTGATAGGAAATAGGCCTACGCTGAACACGTAATTTCAAAATGTCCGGAAACTGAAACGATCAGACAAAAATTGAGTAAAAATTTCCTAGAAATTAACGTAGAAATAGCATATAAGAATCTGTTGTAGGCCTATAGTGTTTTAAAAACAATTCCACCTTTTCCCTCGAATTTGGTTTTAAAAAAATCAGATTAACAGCTTTGTCTTTCCTAAAAGTTGTAATTGTCAATATTATAACACATTACTAAAATATATAGTTGTCAATATTTTAGTAATGTGTTGTAATTTTGACAATTACAACTTTTAGGAATGATAAAGCTGTTAAGCTGATTTAAAAAAATTCGAGGGAAAAGATGGAATTGTTTTTAAAACAATATACAACAGATTTCTATCCCTCGTAGAAAAATAGAAAGATGAAATTTATCAGCATTTAAGAAATTAACAACGACGAAAAATATGAAAACTTTGAAGGAAATGGGGAAGTTTTTATACATTGTTAAAAGAAAATGGGAAAAACGAATGCTTGAATTAGGTGATCATGTGTGTTAATCCTTTTGCTTTATTCATAAGTAAGGCGACATACAGCAAGGCATTGATGCCATAATTTGTAAGTTCTCAAGACTTTTATGTTAATATTAGTTTGTAGGAGGTGGGAGGTACACCCTATGGCGAAAACCTGTGTAACGCTAATAGTGTAAATATTACGACACAAGAATAAATTACATTACATGTGCGAGAATCAACATAATTCTAGTTTAAAGGGGGAAAGAAATACAATTTTTGGTATAAGACATTTTGCACGAACATTAACGTTATTTTCTTTAATATCTGAAAATATCAGTATCCGTGAATCAAGTAGGCTAATTTACTTTAGAAAATTGTAAGGATTTTAGCCTAAACCCTCAGTAAAAAGGCAACCAACTAACGAAGCGAAAGACAATATAAAGAAGCGTTTGATACTTATAAGATATGAAATTAATAAAATTAAAATACTATTATAGAAAAATTGAAATAAAATCGTGATGAATTTATTGAATCTATGTTATATTGTAATTGTCATGTACTATTAAAAAGTTTAGGTGAGAATAACCAAGTAGCAATTGTGATTACTAATACTTGAACAAACAAATCAATATTAAACGACATCATCATTAATATAGGCCTTTTCAAGCTGTCCAATTGGTGATTGTATTTTCAAATTTGGTTGATACTAATATCTATTGGGATTGTTTTGTATATTATACTGTTGCATATGCATAGTTTGACTTATCTTAACATTTAGACGTAATTATATGTTTTGTATTTTTAAACCTTATCTGCTACTTGGTTATTCTAACCTAAACTTTTTAATAGTACATGACAATTACAATATAAATAGATTCAATAAATTCATCACGATTTTATTTCAATATTTCTGTAATAGTATTTTAATTATATCAATTTTATTTCTTATAAGTATCACACGCTTTTTTATATTGTGTTTCGCTTCGTTAGTTGGTTGCCTTTATACTGAGGGTTTAGGCTAAAATCCTTACAATGTTTCTATTCTAAGATACCCTTGTATACAAGATGAAATTCATTAATAATAATTTACTTTAATTTGCATGGTTACGATCAATTCAACAAAACTTTAAACCTGGAGGTCTTAAATGTATGAGATATTTACTCAATTTTATTTTACTTTTGAAATTTGTCACAAATCCTGGCCTATAAGACAATAGTGTTGGGTAGTTTACAAAATAATTTTAAATTCCACGGATTATGTCTATGAATGCAACACTGTTCAAACAATATACTTCACGTTTTGTAATTATCTATTTGTGTCGTAATAATTTGGGTCCGGATTCTTAGGTGTTAAACTATTTTGTTGCTTGCCAGCTACGTGGGATACTTTAACATAATTATCCGTTTCAATGTCAAAGCAGTTATATAGTCCAATCTTATAAAACCTAAAACTGGACAAATAAGACGTTAAATACTAAAAATGGCTAAAACTGATTTTCAATTAAAATACGATAAATAATTTTTATAATAACTAATCTAGTTATTGTCATATTAAAAATTACTTTTTGTCTGCCTATATTTTGCATTTTGCTAACTGTTGCCAGTATATTATTTTGTAAGATAAAATATAGCATTGTATTTTGTAGTTTTGTCATTTTGTATCCCCTTGTCCGGTAAAGGAAGTCATAAGTGAACCGAAATCCCCGGTTTCTTTATAAACAAATCAAAGGCTTACACTCTCTGTTTATTCACAATGTTTGCTCATCAAGACGCCGATAGTCATAGTCGACTTCGGATTTTAGGTAAAAATCTATTTTAATCCTTAAGTAATATATGGACGAAAACTTGTATATGCATGCCTAAAACTCATACTTTTATGGGACCTAAAACAGCCTATTTTTACAATAGAGCCTAATATTGCCTTTTTGCTTGTTTTTCTTCTAAAGTTCAAAATAAGTTATTTTTTGTTATAAATTCTAGCATCTATTTTCAGTTCGTACTGAATTTTTAGCTCGGAATGTGCAGTACATGATTCATTTGTGACGTGGTTAAATAGTAAGGAATGTTTCGTTTCCAGTAGAAAAATTCCTTGAAATTCCCAAGAAAATGTAATGTTTTTCTCCCGACTCTCACATCTAGTAAAAAAAAAAATTAAATAAAAAAACGTAGTTCTCTGAATCACTGATACAAGGGGTTGAATATGTTACCGTGCGCAGCTTCTGGGCGCAGGGATTAGGTTTTCACTGTTATGGTAGTAATACAGGCCCTAGTAATAGGTCTATATAATTCTGTGTACCATAGGCCTATATCTGTGTTTTATCATGATTGCTGATTAATGGTGACGTCAATAAATATAATATTCTGCATTGCAATTGAGATATTTCAGAAAATTTACAACTTAACGATTTTATAAGAGACTATTCAACGATTTTTAGAAGCTATTTTCCAATTTTTAGAGCCTATTTTAGGTACCTAAAACAGCATTTTTAGCGACCTAAAAGTCCGAAGTCTATACTTATAGAAGTTGATTGATTAACTGAGAAACCTTTCTTGTTGAGCTTGTGGTGAAGTTGGAAATGACAGAGGTAGTACTAAATATAAGCTAAAAGTATTCCTAAAGTTTGATGGAAATTTAAGTGAAAATAACATAGATTAACATTTTTTTCAATGTATTTATAGTACTTACTTAATAAAGTGAAACCAAAAAAATCATCTGAAAATGGTAAAAAAAAAATATATTAAACTATTTTAATATGTTTAAAAAACTAAAACAGGGTTTATAAAAACCTAAAAATCCGGGTCATAGTAATAATGAAGCAGGCCTACATAGTTTTAAGATGTAAAATAGAAATAAGGATTGCGGTAAGAAAATACACAGTCAATATTATGCAGTCAATGCCGATGAGGATACTAAAGAAAATAAGTAATATCTTGGTAGAAAAGAGATGATTTATAGCAGACGGGTTTAAGGAGACTATGTGCAAAAATTTGGAATTTTCTGAACCTGGAAGTATATTGATGAGATGCTCCAAGAATGAAAGATAGAAATACATCTATAGAAGAGGGCCAGATGATATAGGATGGTGGAAGGGAGCAGAAAAAGGAAAGAAAGCTAAAGGAAAAAAAATTGGAATGAGGCGACGAACTGAGAGGTCGAAATCGAGTGGTTTAACTTCTTTATCCGGCACAAACCTCTCCACAATGTCTCTTGCATCGGTCCCATCGCAAGGATTTATCTTTTATATCGTATATATGTATACAGTTTTGGTAAAATCCAACCTACTTCAGATAGGATGCTGTGTGGGGCTGAATACGTCTTGACTTGAACTCAGAGAAGAAAATATTGCATTTCCTCACTTAGATCTTCTCCCGCAAACAGAAGAAAGCTTTATTTAGACCATTGGAATTCTAACAGTGTAGCAATAATTTATTTGCTGTGTTCCGAATACAAGCTAGTGAGTGAATCTTGGTAACAATCACAAGGCTTTTTGTATTAAAGCTTCGAGTCCTATTTCATGTAAAACAACCAGCATTGTGATGTGGAAAACACAGGAAATAAATACACATATTTGAACTTTCTTATTTTTAAGAAAAATCTACCTATTGCAATCGATACCATGTCATGATTTCGAAAACTTATTTCATATCTTTACGTTTCATGCCTCCCTAAGTACAAAATCACCGCCCATTGAAAAACATTTTTTGTGATATATATATATATATATATATAGCCTACACACAAACACACACACACACACACACATATATATATATCTTTACACGCTAGCGGCCGTAATTTTGAAGATATATGAACCAAATTTTGTTATGTTATGTATTTCTAGGCTCAATAGTTCGGACAAGTTCGTTAATGAGCAAAATTGGCCCAGTGGGGGGGGGGGGTCGGGGGTTGAAATTTTGAAAAATTTATATCTCGGCCCCTATGAAGTATAGAGGGAAACTTTGTTTGAATAAATTAGAGTACTCCCTATGAAGTTCACAGTGACACCAACGATTCGAAATTTTTGAAACCACGTCTTGTGGAGTATCGTTGAAAAGCTCTTGCCGAGTACTCGGCAAATCAATAACTAGTTTCTCGATAGCTCTCATATAAGGTGAGGTTTGAATGTTTGAAAAAGTGCTCTTTCCTCTTTTTTGCAGTTATTATTGCAGGTTTGTCATGCCAAGGCTAAAGAAGAAGAGGGCTGCGCAGCGACAATAAATTAAACCAGAAGCACTTCGAAATCTACCTCAGCCTGTAGGCCTCCCTAAAGGGATTTTTTAACATTTGAAGCCGTTTGTGTTATTAATCTTAATAATTTACCACTATACGTATACTTAAGGGTGAATTTCGGTGAAATTAATAAGTGAGAAAAAGGTGAACTTCATTATTTTTTTCCTTTCCAATGAATTGCTCTACAATCTTGCAATCTGACATACTCTTTACTCACTACTTCTACAATTGCATACTATTTTCAAAATTAATCAAATTGTTACAGTTATGAGGAGTTATCGTTACAACATTGCAAGCCACGTTCCATGCAGTAAAATGCCGTTTCCGTGATAATTTTCACAAATAGCAATATTTTTAGTGATTTTTTTTTTGTCTACTTGCAAACATCATATGAACGACAATATCTACAATCTCAGGAATATGTACAGTATAAGTATTTTAAAAAAAAAATAATAATAATAATAATTTTCTATGTCATTAATATAGGCTATATATATATATATATATATATATATATATATTTATTTATTTATTTATTTAAAAATAATCTATTAATGTTAAATGAACGATTGTAGACAGCGTTGTTCATTTGGTATTAAAAATACATAGAAATATAATCACCAAGAATTATTGATATTTCTGGAAGTTATCAAGGAAACGGCATTTCAGTGCATGAAACGTGGCTGCCATTTTTAAACGATTACTACCCGTAACTGTAACAGTTTGATTAATTTTGAAAATAGTATGCAATTGTAGAAGTAGTCAATCAAACGTATGTCAGATTGCAAGATTGTAGAGCAATTCATTGCTGAGGAAAAAAATATAAAATTCACCAATTTTTCACCTATGAATTTCACCGAAAGCTGTAGGTCCCCCCTTAAGTGTGTCTTTCTCAACATTCTTAACAAAATATGTTGCAACCCATAAAACCATAACAGAACTTCAGGCTGATTTATTTTTGCACATACTGTTTATTGCTTTTGTTCAACCGAACTACAATATGCTTATGTCGTGTGACGTATCGGTATCATAATGATATCCATAACGAAACAGATCTCCATTGTAGGCCATTGTAGACCTAAATATCATACATCTCTTTACTCATCATCGTTTACTACTTCAGTCATCCGAATGTGGAATTCTTTACCATCTCACATCAAGGAATGCCGGTCACTGCCAACCTTCAGATCGCAGTTAACAGCACATATACGTAGTACTTAATAGTGTATCTTTTTCATGTCCTATGTTAATTTCAGTTTTTATCACTTAATGCTTTTGTATAACTAAATTGTATTTGTAACAATTAATTTCTTTTTTATCATTTAATGTATCTTAAAATTCTTTCATATTATTTAGTGTGTCATTTTAATGTATCTTAAATAATTTCATGTGTTATGTTGTGTTCTTTGTGTTGTGTATTTTGTGTTACTTATTATGTTATATTGTAACAATTATTGTAATTTACTATTAGTTCCTGGTGAAGTGGAAGAAAAGACCTTACGGTTTTAACTTTCTCCAGGTTAAATAAACTATTATTATTATTATTATTATTATTATGTACCGGTGAGTATCAATTATTATCGAACACGGAGACCTTGAGAGTATCAACTGAAAACTGCGTAATAAATAATCTGTATTTAAAATAAAATAAATTCTGTTCGTGTTAAATAGTAAAATGAATTCATTTCATGTTGTTAAAATCCGTTGGCTTCCAAAAAACGAGAACAAGGAAGCTTCGTCTGACCGACGCTGTAAGCTGCCATCTGTCATAGAAGACAATAACTACAACAACCAGCGCGGGCGAGTGAGTGTTTGAGTGAATCTAAAATCTTAATGTTTAATCATTTAAACTAAACAGTCGTATGCAACTTGCTATAATGGTAATTAAGATACTCGTATTAAAATTATTAAACCAGCTTTCCATTTGTTGAAGGCAATCTAACCCCCACAAACTTTTAGATTCTTGAGATTAATTTGTCAAACTATTAGTATAATACAGAGTGTCCCAATAAAATGTATAGACTCTTTAAATGACTATAACACTGACAATTGTTATAATTAGGGACCGGATTCTTAGGTTTTTACCTATTTTTTTTTCCTTACTCCCAAAACAAAAAGCGATTACACACTTTTACGAATCATGTCCATAGGATTCACCCACATTAATTCTGTGGCACCTAAAAATACCTAAATGGGGTATCAAAACCTAAATGTACCTAAACGGGATACAAAACCTAAAATATCTAATTTAGGCTACTTTTTTTTGTCTTTTTTGTTTGTCAGTTGATAAATCGATATTTTGCGTAGAGACAATTTTTGTCGAGTTAAAATTAATAGCACCAGTGTTTTGTTCAATCCAATGTCGTCTAGGATGACAGTATCAAGAGAGGAAGTGTAAGAGTACCGGGGTATTCCTTTTAAAATATTCGTACGAACAACCACTGCTGACGTCATGTGAGGTTGAAAGTACATTTTGTGCCTTCAAATGTATTCTAAGAGATAACAGGAAGAACTTCACAGTTGAAAATCTTGAGAGATATTTAGTGATATACTGTAACCAGGAAATGTGAGGCAATCTTATTTTCACTGCTTCTTTTGATTGTTTATGCTTTCTTTCTTCAATTGTATAATATTGTCCTAAAGCAAGTTTACACAAATTTAAGTCAATTTTGTTAAGTTAAACTTTACAAGTGTTATGTATTGAATTTTATGTAGCACATTCAAATTCATTAAACCAATTATTATACCCGAAAACGATATTTTGGAAAAAACCTAAAAAAAACTATTTCACCTAACGGAAAACCTAAAACAGTGTTTTTAAAAACCTAAAAATCCGGTCCCTAGTTATAATACAGAAAAGTTTCAAAAATCAAAATAATGTGAAAACATGTAGAAACCAGCCATTGTGGTCCATTCACAGCTGATAACGCTGACTGATTGAATCCAAAACGCTCCTAATCATTTCAATTGGTATTTCGGCACATTATCTTTCAGTGGATGCTCTCAACTCATTGATTGTAGCTGGTTTCGTGGTGGTTCTTATGGACATCCTTAACAGTTCCTTCTTCCTCAAACTTATCTCGCAAACGAGTAATTGTGAGTCTCGTTGGTGCATCTCGTTGAAACTCCATTCTAAACCGTCTTTGCACTTCACTTACGTTCTCAGTCTTCCAGTAGCACTTTAGAATGAATTTTCTTTCCTCAAAGTTTAGTCTGACTCCAGCCATTATTTTAAGCAGTCACAACTCAAAAAAGAACAAAAAGTGTGGTTGTTATGAACTGTCAAAGAGTGTATACATTTTATTGGGACACTCTGTATAGAAATTTGTATGTAACAAATTTAATATTATCAAAGTTTATTAAAGTTTATTAAATATTCAGAGGTTCACAAACAACATATATATCAACTAATGGGCCACCTTTGCTTACAAACTATTGCTCCAGTGTCCCACTACAATTAACATTAACATTAATAGTGCCTATCCTTATCTTTCATAACGTGTAGGTTCTTAATACCTTACTTTTTCCTATCATATATACTTGTTCTAATGTATTTTCTTTTCTTATGTATTCCACTCTTTTTTAATTAGTATACTATGCACCTACCCTCCAGGAAGCTTATAAGTAAAGCCCGGATTTTCATGCACTATCAAACTTAAAAACATGCATGCATTCATGCACTATCGTATCTCCAAATATGCACAATGAAGGGCAAAACATGCACTATCAAAAATCCGCAATGTTCTGCAATATAATTATTTCAATTTCTCTTAAAACAACATACAACAACGAGTTTTTCGAAATCCTTCTCACTTAAACTCGTGCGTTTATCAGTTAGGACATTCTTGAACGCAGAAGTTTTCCCTAACTGTCACACCCATTTCTCCACAGCACGATTCTAAAGACAATTAAACGTCTTCAACAATAGCAAGTGGCTGACGAATTCAAGCAGTGAACATTCTGTTTGGCAGTTTTCTTTCAATGGAAGGTCGGCGAGTCGGCATTTTCTTTTGTAGCCTGGTGTATTATATTACTGTTTATTTAGGGTAATCAGTAGTAGCCGTGGTTTGCACTCTCAAATTGATGCAGGTGGCAGACTCTGTTGCCAAGTCAATCAAATAACAATGATAATACAATACAACATTTTTACGTTTCATTGAAAAGCCAAGATTTTAGGGAGGCACATACACAATATGCATAGTTAGGTAAAAAGGTAAAGTGATCCCTATACAGGCCATGGAGGCCCAGAGGGTTCCAGAAGGTTGAGGCTCCCAGATTTTGGACATTCGGCACATGTAGGTGGTAAGGTTGTCAGCCTTACGCACCGGCCGCCTTTACCCCCAGGATTGCTCCTGGTACTCATTTCTGTTAGAGGCTGAGTCGACCCCAGGGCCATAATGCCACCAGAAGGATTAGGCCAATTGAGAAATCTCAACGACCTCATCGGGAATCGAACCCGCGACCTTCCGGCTTGTAGCGCAGCGCCTCAACCACTACGCTACGGCGTACCCCCAATATGCATAGTTATGCATGGTAACTTGATATTATGCACTAAAACCAGAAAATTAGGGTTTATATGCATTAAAAACGTCTGAATATGCTACATTAAACCAAAAGAATCCAAAACATGCATTATGCATGAATTTTGCCATAAAAAGGCCGAAATATGCAAACATGCACGGAAAAAATATGGTTATTTGGAATCCATAAGTCGTGTAATGAGTAACTACACAGTTTGAGAAGTCTAACCAAAGTATATAAAAACATGCATTTGCATGGAAATCCGGGCTCTACTTATAAGGTTACTCTTGGCCTAGTTCTTCTTCTACCGTCTCTCTTTCAATCGCCCGTTCTCAGTTATTTTTGATATTGTATAATAGTTTCCCCATATTTCTTACATCTATCTTCTTATTATTGTTTATTACTCTGTTGTAAAGTACATTTGCATGCAGTTCCCTCAACTCTTTCTCTAAGTACTTTTGTCTCCATCTCTCATTTGCTATGCATTATATGTTGGGGACTCTCAAGCCCTTTACATAGTGGGCCCTTACCCTTCTCAAAGTTCCTCCTACTATACCGTAATTTCCATATACCTAACCTGAACCAAGACCGAATATACAGAAATAAACTTTAAAATTCTCATTATTTGTTTTGGCTACAACTACAATATATTTAAATTTCAGATCATAACTTAGGGTTCAGATGTTAACGACATATATTTTTATCCTTACCTCCGTTTTCGCCGCAAACACGAATTTGACACGACTTGCTTGCTTGTTATCCAAATCGAACCGTTTTTATTTAGCATATGAAGTCATATTTTTTTTACATTTTTGTGGTCTTGGTCATATTTCGGCCATATTTGTAATATAACGTCATATTTCAGTTATAAAGTCGGTAAAAGAGCTCAATTATACAGTGCATGTGGTACATGGTCGAGTTAAATTTGAAATTTAATTAATTAATTTAATGTTTATACTGAATTAATAGGTAACCTACATTTTAAAATTAACGCAGTTGTTCATATTTTATAGGGGCACGCAAAGTCTACAAAATATTAGGAGTGTTTGGAGCTGATGAAGCGAGCAAACAAGAGCAAATTCTTTAAAAATAAAAGTTCATTACAAATAAAACTGTAAATCCCCAAAATCGTTATAAAGTGATTATCCGATCGAATTCATGTGATGTAATGTAATGCAATGTAAGTGTTTATTACAGTAATTAACTTTTTACAAATTCCAATGCAAACAATCGCATGAGTCCGCATGGACCGTACATGCTTTCGCAAAAACACACAAAAAAAGAACAAATAATATAAATACAAAATAACACAAACAAACTAAATCTATTCCTCACCCTCCACACCCGCTCTCCAATTTATCGTTTTTTCAAACCTGAGCTGTCTCGCTTTCATTAAAAACTTCCCAATGCCTTCCTCAACGTTTTTTCCCGTTAGTAACTCCAAACATTTTCGTTGCTCCCTATTTGATTTCATAAAAGATAATGGTAAATATTTTTCCCTCCAATTTTCCAAACCTTCACAATTCGCCAAAACATGAAACCATGGTTCTTCCTCCTTACATAATGAACAAACTCTCATTCCGTTTTCATTTGTGATCTAAATTAATCTCCACGCACCGAGTCTAATCCAAGCGAGCCCCAGTTTACTGACTTTAGATCCTTTTCCTATGTATTGCTCCTTCCCCCAGTCCAATTTTAACCGCGATGTGATGTAAGAATTTAGTGTAGGTATATAAACGTTTCATATTAGTAAATTTTTTAAAGTTATTTTATTAGGTCATATTTAGGATTTTTTGATCATATTTAGTCATTTTTAAGGGCATATTTGCAATCATATTTCCTACTGTTTTAGGTCATAAACATCCGAACCCTAAGTAAATGATTATTCTAACACGGGTCACTATAATGACGATTTCCGAATTTATATTATCAAAAATAATATTTATTTGCAAGTTTTTGTGAAGAACTTCGTTTAATTCTGTTTTATATCCCCAAAGGGAATTTATCTGATTTCTGTGGCAAGTGAAAATAATATTTGCTCTAAGTGTTTTGGTATTCATAAGTGTGTGAAAACTACTTATTTGCAATCTGTTACTCCGGTAAGGCTCAACACATGTACAGAATCAAATTAATGTTGGCCATTGAAAGGATCGATTGCATGAACAGGGATTTCGTTTCTCAACGCTCTTAAGTTATAGATAAAACCTAAGCATTTGTTCACTCGCTTGAACATGAAGGTCGAACAATTAATCGACTGTCATTTAGTTCCTGAAAGGGAGACAAGAGTAAACCGCTGTCAATACATCAATGTCTTGTTTGTACTCAAGGTGTGAGGATACATTACCAGAAACATGATCTTTTCAATGTTCAGAATGGATTCCAAAGAGCTCTGTGGGATGTTTATAAAGTGTGAATCAGCTTTGAGAATTTTAGATGTTTAAGTGATTTATAGTACGCATGGCTTGGTCTCGTTGCATTTAATGTTTGATAGCAAAACAAATATGTCTTCGAATTTTTCGATTACGTTTTTTTCTCCTCCTTATGCGCTCAATATATGTTGGTAATAGCTATTTTTGCACGACGTAACTAATTAGTGGTACTTACGAATATTGTTGCCGTGGATCGTAACTTGACATTCCCGCAAGCAATCTGGTTGCTATGAAAACAAAAGAAATCTCCGTGCGGTAAAAATTACAAAAAGCACAAGTGCCGTACGTAAAATCATCATAATACAAGCCTTTATGGAAAACCAGAACCAAGGCCCCCCAGTTTTGTGTTGACTTTAACAGGACAAATATTCGATTCCCATAAGAACAAACACATGCGAATCAATTTCTGAAATATAACATCCATCTTCAAAAAAAAAAAAAAGCACTCGGCGCTAGCGCCTCGTTTTTTCAAACTCTTTCCTCGATCCGTATGCACCGCTTACGGCACTTGTATAGCAATATACTATTATGTATGGCTGACTGACTGACTCTGTCCTATAAACCCAGAGTCGGGGCGAAGGACCTCCAATTGGAGGTTTCTGCTACCTATGTGAATTTACTTTCCGAGAGAGGGCAGAGAGACAGGTGGTAAGCCCATCACCTCACAACCCCACTGGAAACTAAGGTAGGCTATTACTTGGACGTGAAAGGCCCGTAAAAGTTGTCCAGATGCTCTAATTTAGGCTTGGAGTTCTTTAACGTGCCGTAAATTGATGTATGAAGTACGCAAAATAACGCTTTAGCGGACCAATCTAGTATTAAAATATTGGTTGAGTCCGCTAAAGCTTTTGCGTACTTGCTGCATACAATATTTGTTAAATAAAAGCTCAGTAAATTATATAAAATGAAATAAAAATACCGTATAAGAAATTGTAAAAGGCATAGTCAGCCATTTGTTGACGCCATATTCCCACAGCCGTCTGAATCCTATGCTATGAACCAATACGAAATGCAGCTATAGATGGCAGTGCAGGTTTCTTATTAATAATATAGCTATGTTAGCTTAGACCTATTTTTGTTGTTATATTATAAAGAGTTATGTAAAAAAAATCGGTAAAGTTTCTGATTAATGTAAAGAAACAACGTTGCTTTATATTTGTTGTTTTATGGTCAAGTATTTTGTTTTAAACCCTGTTATTGGCCACTGCCATCTGGATTTTTCAGTTGCCATGACGACTTTACTGGCCTAGGCCGGTAAAGTACTACTTTTCGGCGTGTTAACAGGCCGACAAGCAGTTTTTTTTACAGAGTATGTACTAAAAATACTATATCCATTATAAAATTATTACGAAATGCAGATATAGATGGCAGTGCAGGTTTCTTATTAATAATATAGCTATGTTGGCTTAGGCCTATTTTTGTTGTTATACTTATTATTAAGAGTTATGTAAAGAAAAAAGGGTAAAGTTTCTGATTATGCTTCAGCTGAAACATAGCCAATTTGGTCAGATACCGATGTGTGGCTGGCTAACTTCATTTCGTTTCCTTTCCCATAAGAAGTGATTCAGAAGAGGAACAGACCTAATCTAAAGAGAATATTTGAAAAATGAAAGCCTCAAGGCAAAGGCTTTATTTAACTGCCTTGAGCACTAACCTATCAAATAGATCATTCGTAGAATTAATCAGAGCCAAATAAGACGACGACCTAGGCTACAATGATAAGAGGGAATCCATTAACCAAAATGTCCGACTGCACAATTTGACAAGTAACAAATGCAGAGTCCGTGGTGATAAGTGTTTGCGATACGTTGAAACATTCGTCTGGACATGAAACAAGGACATGCATGAATGTGTCTGAGAGACATGAACATTTCAATGTAATAACGACTTAAGATGTCTTCTTACATTTGTATGTAACACTATTATTTGATTGAACCATGTCGTCGTCCATTTTCATGTCTTGTCTAACTTTCTGTTCTTCTTTAGTTGATTTTGAACAGTTTATTCAAGTAATTTATCTAAGCCTTTGTCCTTGTCCTTGCTATACCATCTCACTTGACCGAAATTGAACACGAGATGTTGCCAAAACGAAAGAAAAGACGTCTCTAGGATCCTACTTACATTATTACCTGAAGGTCAGTCAGTTATATTCTTCAGCACGAAATAAAAATATCATCATGGTGTATATCATAATGATGATGATGATGATAATGATAATGATGATAACAATAATAATAATAGGCTAATAATAATAATAATAATAATAATAATAATAATAGGCCTAATAATAATAATAATAATAATAATAATAATAATAATAATAATAATATTGTGTAACTGCATGGGAATACAAACACAAAAGCAAATAAAGTTAAGTAAACTGATATAACAAAGTGCCAGAGTGCTTTTGAGTAATCTATATTAATAAAAGGAAGTGTCTGTCCTCCGTCTGTCTGTCTGTCTGTCCTCCGTCTGTCTGTCCGCGATGCCCAGCGAAATCTACTCAACGCAGAGATCTGAAATTTTATAAGTAGGCGGACTAAAGGGTCGGAATGTGCACCTCGAAGCCGGAATTTTAATTTTCGCCTCCGTTCGTGAGTTATGAGTGAAAAACTGGCAGAAAACGTGCATTTTTTTGCGTTTTAGAAGCATCAGTTTCAGTAATAAATTTCAATATCAAATCACTTACAGATGGCTTTGGCTATTTTTGTCATCATACCTCATACCTTGGAAATAAAAGAAACGCGATCGCTTGATTTTGTTAGTCCATCCTAGACGATTCAATTGTTTAGAGTGTCAAGGCCCACAGACATATGACATTTTCAACCTACACGGAAGAAGGATAATCAACCCTAAATATGGTCAAACATTGTTCGATTTGAACGAAACTAACTATACAGGGGTTTTCTGGGCCAAGGAACTCGAATCTGAGGTCGCTTTTACCAGGGGACGCTACCTAATCGTGGAATGCACTCCACGTGATTTAGGTGTTAATAATTATAATTTGAAATAATTATCGCGGGGGAAGCCGCGGGCACATGCGGGCACATGCTGTTTGTCTGTCTGTCCACGATGCCCATCGAAATCTACTGAACGCAGAGATCAGAAATTTTAAACATAGATTCACTGAAAGGTGGGCGAATGCACCTCAAAGCTGAATTTTTAATTTTAGCTTTCGATCGCGAGTTATGAGTGAAAAACTGGCAGAAAACGTGATTTTAGCGCTGTCGAAGCATCAGATTTCAGTAATACATTTTAATGTCAAATCAATTGCAGTTGGCTTTGGCTATTTTTGTCATACCGTGGAAATAAAAGCATCGCGATCGCTTGAATGTTGTAAGCCCACGCTGGTCGAATCATTTGTTTAGAATGTCAAGGCCCGTAGACATATGAAATTTTCAACCTACACGGAAGAGGGATAATCAACATAGACCTAAATATGGTTAAACATCGTTCGATTTGGCCGAAACTCACTATATAGGGATTTTCTGGGCCAAGGAACTCGAATCTGAGATCGCTTTTACCAGGCGACTCTATCTAATCGTGGTATATAATTCACGTGATTTAGGTGTTAATAAATATAATGATTTAACTATTATGCTCTTAATTTTTAATTCTTGAAATAATTATCGCGGGCGATCGCTTGATTTTGTAAGTCCATCCTGGACGATTCATTTGTTTAGAATATCAAGGCCCGAAGACATATGAAATTTTCAACCTACACGGAAGAGGGATAATCAATATAGGCCTAAATATGGTCAAACATTGTTCGATTTGGACGAAACTCACTGTACAGGGGTATTCTGGGGCAAGGAACTCGAATCTGAGGTCGCTTTTACCAGGCGAGGCTATCTAATCGTGGTATGTAGTCCACGTGATTTAGGTGTTAATAAATATAATGATTTAACTATTATGCTCTTAATTTTTAATTTTTGAAATAATTATCGCGGGCGAAGCCGCGGGCACATGCTAGTCAGTAATAATTGCAATTATGATATACAGAAATTAAGTTATTTTTCTTATCGATTTCCGATTCATTGGCTTAAGGAAGAACAAAAGTCTAAAGTTTGGTAAGAATATGTGAAGGAATATGTGGGTAGCGTTATTTGTCATCGCTAACTGCATTGCAACATCCAAAGCCGTATATGAATACTGTAAAACAATATGTTGCCATGAGAACGGATTTGGACTTGATAAATTGTATCTAATATATTACCATAAAATAATAATAATGTTTTATTTTGCCTGGCAGAGTTAAGGCCGTAGGGCCTTAACTTCCACTCAAACAGGATAAATACAAAATACATTTAAGGAATACCTACAACAAAAATAATAGACACCATACATAATAGTACAATAGTACAATAGTACAATACAATAGAAAAATAATACAATTGATATGCCTATATTAAAACATAAGACTAAAATGCGTCCAATAATGTAAAGAGAAAACAATGTGAATTAAAAAATTACATATAATTGGCTGTGTGTGTATAATCATAATATAATAATATAATATACACAATTTTTTTCCTTCAACATTACAATCCGTTCTAACACTAAAATTGAAACCTAAAGCTAAGAAATTAACAAATTTAAGCAATTTAGGCGCTAAATAGGCTAGTCAACTGAACAGGTCCAAAATCAATAGGCTCCTTCCCATGGACGTTAAATGAGTCCACCTAGTTTCTCGAAAATCCGATAGAGCTATTTGAGTTTTCGCGGGTAGAGACATACGGACGGACGGACGGGCAGACAGGCAGACAGACATTTTCCCGTTCTCCACACAATCTTATAAAGTACCATTCTGGCACTTAATAAAATTGGACAATTTTTAGACAATCGAATTCCAATAATGTTCTCAGTTGAAAAATAGTTGACGTAGTAATCTGTCAAAATCTCTTCCCTGATTATGGTGATGATGATCATGAGTATTCCGCCCGAACGAAGGTTCAAATCCGAAATGAAAACATGGGATGATGATTACGAATCGGCCAACGATATTTCAGGCAAGAGTGAAACCGCAATTTACCATTGGCCGGTCACGGGATGGGAACAGACTAAAAAATCCCCGATCCAGTCGGGAAGCGAGCCCGGGTCTCCAAGGTGGATGGCACTATGCTACCAACTCGACAGTCTTCCTAATTACACAGGCTGTAAAATATATTTTGTCTCCGAGAGGTTCAGACTGCCAGGTTTTAAATATTCCGTACTTGAAGGTGGTAAAGTTACTGTCGCGTTTACCCTAAGGCAGCGTTTCTCAACCTTTTTGAACCCGAGGACCTCTAAAATGTAAAAAAAAAATTTACGGACCCCTAATTTTACATCCCATTTTTAAAAGAAGGACTATATTCTTAATATTTTGGGCATTAATTATGGGTCATTATAATGAAATATGTGAAAAAATTTTACTTCTTTACTTTCCACTTGCTTTATGATATTTTTAATTATGTCTGAGGTCCATCTGCACCATCTTCGCGGACCACCAGTGGTCCGCGGACCATGGGTTGAGAAACGCTGCCCTAAGGAATGCTCCTGGTAGATAGTGCTGGGACCACAAAATCACTAGAAAGATTTGGGAAGTAGTATCAAGCGACCGTTGCCTACCCTACTATCATGTCTGTCTCCCTCGCTCGGAAAATAGGAGTAACAAAATTCACATAGGTAACAGAAACCTCCACTTGAAGGCCCTTCGCCACATCATAGGGGATATAGGACACCAGATACAGATGTTAATACGTTATATTTCGTTGTTGCATTAAATCGGATCAAGAACTAAGGATAAATAAATTACCGTACGATGTTGAAATCATGTTACTGGTTCTGATCACAAGGCGAAGATGCATTATAGCTTTTTATTGGACAATCATGTTTCCCCTTTCCTCCCATAACACCCCCTTACTGTCTCTTTATAGAAGATGGGATCTTAAAATGCGGGATTTTTTTTTCCGCACGTTTACAGTACCCCATCTGTCTGCCACAAACTCCGGTCTCAACGCTGCATCTTCCCTTGTTTTAGTTCAAATGCATGTACCAAACAATTTTTACCACGATTCTGTACGATGTTCCAGGCGCGATAATGCAAATTACAGGAAAATGTATTACTCTTGCAAAGAATATGTGAATATTTAGTTTATGTTCAGTCTCAAGGTTTATTTTTTAATTATTTTGCTATTTCGTTCTACGAGTCTGTATTCTTAGGATTTCTTTGTTTTGTTATATTCACACCTATCTCTACATTTAATTATTAATCTCCATTCTCTATGTGTTGGTTTCTCTATTCCTATCCTTTTGTTTATCTTCCTATCTGATTTTCATCTAACCATGCTTCCACTTTCCCTCCACCAATCAACGTATTTACTAATATATATTTATCTATTTCTTTCTTTCTTTCTTTACCTTAGTTTCACCTTTCCCTTTTAGGGACATTTAAGCGAACTTACAGGGCCTTACAGGGCCGCGAATCGTCGGGAGAGGGATTATCTATGGATCACATACATACCTTTTTAACCAGACAAGGACATGGAGGGCCTCCCCGGATGAGTGATCAGCCCAATGCCGGGGCCACCTCCGAGACAACACGAACACATAGAACGAGACAAACCATTCACACACACACATCAACTCTGTACAAGGCGAGGATGGGATGAAGATGATAATGGCGGCCATATGATATCCGGGGACCACAAGGGCCTAAAGTTACCCGACATTTGTCTCACAGGTGAGGAAAAGCCCAGAAAAACCCCCACATAGGTAACTTGTCCCGACAAGGAATCGAACCCGGGCCCGCTGCGTGAGAGGAACACAGCGGTGGACTCACGGCTACTTAATTGCAAATAAAGTTGTTGGCCTATTTCTTCTTTTTGTACCTAAGCCTATTTTTTTTATTGTATATGTAATATATAGCCTACATCGTTCTTCTTTCTTGCTTACTTCCAGTTCACCTTATCATTATATATTGATTTGTTTATTTAATTTTCTCATCTTTATTTAAGGCTATTTTTCCCTTTGTTTTGATGTTATTACTTACTTATTTCGTTTTAAACTTTAGTGTGCATCTATTTTTATATGTGGTTCTATCTGTCAGATTTTTTTAGCAATGTGTTATTAAATCTCTCTTTAGTTTTAATAATTTTGTGTTTGAGTACTCACGGAATGCTGGTTAGGCCTATCTTATTAGCATATTTAGCCATCTCATTTGTTCATCTTACATTCATAAAAACCTCAATACACCCACAGTGTTTACAACAAATAAATCACCATTTAACATTAGGTTATAGGAAAATAAATAAAAATAAACAAACACATAAATAAATAAATAATGAGCGCTGTTTTAATAGAGAAAAAAGTAACCAGAAACTATGTGAGTAATAGGTAATAGGGCCATATGGAGGACGATATAGTAATATTATAACTAGCCTATAAGTTAGAGCTAAAAAAATTAGTACTTTACGTTTTCATCAAGTCATATGAGGAAGAACTGAATAATTGAATGGCTATTTAGCTGTGCTATCTTCTAATAATAAACAAAAAGGTAGTCATGTATTTTATACTGAAGTATCAACCAAGCGACCCGAACTCCTAAAAAGTGCGTAGTTTGTACTTGATAAACCATGCCACTACTGCCACTAGGACGTTTAGCGGACTTATGGACTGTGGTGTTTAAAGTAATTCGCGTCTTATAAAATAGAAGTCCCTGGGCAGTCATTGCGGACAGAACACTTGTCTATAAAATCGATTTAATGAAAATGATGCCAGCTATTATTCATGAAGTATATAGACTTATAGATCTCAAGAATAACCTAGCGTGTTAGATTCCACTCAATAGGACAATATTTATTTTACTTCTGTCCTATTAGTCCATTAAAAGTTCAAGACTGCTATCTTAATTGAAGAGTGTAACCCAAATAGCTGCTAAGTGCCATTTTTGTAAAAAATTAGTTTTTGCATCAAACCCCATCTATATTTCATTGCCAATTGACCTAAGACACGGCTATGTGCCACAGTATTTAGTTTAGTTCAAACATTGATTACAAGATGGAAGCTCTGCTATGTCCCTCATGCATTTAGGAATACATTTTTTACTGTAAATCCTAAACAACTTTTTGGCACTTAGCAGGTATTTGGGTTACACTCTTCAATTGTCTGCTTTGGACGAAGGTCACAGTTTATCTGTCATTACTTTATGCCTAGTAATGATGATAGTAAATACCGGTATGTAAATAAAAATCTCAGCACCATTTTATTTTCTTTAATTTTTACTTATATTTTATATACGGCAATGAGGTATTTAAAATTCTATCTTGCTAAACAGTTGTTATTTGACTGGTTCTATAGTTTAGCAATTGATCTTGCTCGTAGGTAGGGGATTTGAAGATCTCCGAAAACCTCAAAGACACATTCACTGTTATAGGTTTAAGTGCTCCAGGGAATGGGCCCGAAGAGCGAATGGGATCTCACCCCACAATTCCAATCTACTGGTCTCTTAGTGTAGCAATATAGAGAAATGGTATATTGGAGAAACGCACGGTTTGACCTACCACCGTTTCGTTAGGATAGTCATGTCCATAGGCAAAGAACCACATCGGACATTTCACGATTTATATATTCTAGTTGGTACTTTCTTCTGGAAGAAACTATACTGTTTTTTTTAAACTGTCATCATGGAAACATACTGTTAATTAAGTGTAATCTATTTTTAATTGTTCCAACTTTTATTTAAATATATATTCTCATTGTTAAAAATAATGAAAATTAGACATTATGTCCTTAAAAGTAGAGGAGGCATTTGATATTATCTGATCAGTTTGAGAAGTGTTAGTGTCTTTAACTGAACTTCTTAGTAAAGGACCGCAACAAAAATTCTGGAAACTTACTGCAATCTCTGCAAGGCTAGGCCCTATCTCTTAATAATATTTCTCATCAAGTTCGCAACTACTTTGACACTTGTGTGCATCTCAATAGCTAGTTCACGTATAAGTTATTACACTACACCGTGAAAAATTTACCAAAGGTCAGAATATTGGTAATCTGCCTCCCAAAATAATCCACCCGAAGCAAATAAAGCTCCTATGTCCGCCCTGTACTTCCCATGAGCACAGAGTTCATTGAGTACGACACCCTACAACAGTGTAGGCAAACCTCTGTCAGTGGGAGCGGGCTAAATGACAGAACAATTTCACAAGGCGTGTGGAAATATTTTATTGAAATGCTGAAAGATGCAATTTTCAGAACTATTTTGTCTGTTATTTATTTGGTACAGGGTAATAGGGAAGAGGTCCTGGGTTCAAATCAAATTTAGTGGCCACCGAAATTTACCAGTAAACTCTTGTAATAACTCATTCTTGCAGCATTTGCTTCTATTGTTCGGCTATATCTCAATGTATCCTGCACTTTGCCCTTTGAGATTGAGGAAACCATGCAAACCGCATGTTATTATTATTATTATTATCATCATTATTATTATTGTTGTTGTTGTTATTATTATTATTATTATTATTATTATTATTATTATTATTATTATTATTATTACTTCTACTATTATTTCACGGCAAAAGCATTGAACATAAAGATCGACCCTGATGTTTTCCGTTGTAGATACTTGTTAGTTTTATGAAAATGTAATAAATAAAATTTTATTGTCTTTATAATATACTTTTTTCTGTGCTAGCCTTTAACACGCATATGGGAGAAAGTTTGTGCAACATGTTTGCATCATTTATTTATATATGTACAAGTCTAAGATGAGTGAAACTGCGTCTACACTTCTGATAGGCTTTCAAAGTCCCGTTGCGATTGGAAAGAGATGAACCTCAGGAGTGAAGTCAGTCTGTCTCTGACACAACCTCTTCGAAGTTTCAAAAAATTAATCACATGCTCACGCACTTTTGAAGATGCAAATATGCCGATAAAGTTCTGGGCAAAATCTGGAAATTTTATTTCGGTAATGGCTTGTAAAATTCAAGTTTTGAGACATTAAGAAACAATAATTGAATGATACTTTTCAAATCAATTGTGCTGAATGCCCAGTTTTATTGTTTTCAGTCCATAGTAAATGGAATAATGAAATTATCCAAGGCTTCATCAATGCTAAAAGTTTGAAGTTCTGCCGAAATTCTCCCAGGAGTCATGCAATAGAAGGAAAAGCAATCGAGTAAGGAATATATTTGTCTTCCCCTTTCCTGCCGCGAGCCATATTGAACCTATCTGAGGGCCGCATCTGGCCCGCGAACCATACTTTGCTTACCATTGCCCTATGGCAGCGTTTCTCTACCTTTTTGAACCCGAGGACCTCTAAAATGTCTAAAAAAAATTTACGGACCCCTAATTTTACATCCCATTTTTAAAAGAAGGCCTATATTCTTAATATTTGGGGTATTAAGTATAGGTCATTATAACGAAATATGTGAACAAATTTTACTTCTTTGCTTTCCACTTGCTTTAAGATATTTTTTTAATTATGTCCGAGGACCATCTGCAGGTTGACAAACGCTGCCCTATGGCTATTTGAGCTTGAAAACTTTACGAGCAATATTATATTATTTTATATAAATAGCTTTTATCGAATTTCAATTATGCAAAATATGTATAACAACAATAGATCGTGTCTTTGTTCTTGAGGTAGAGGCTCATGTTTATTTGGTTGAAGACTTCCCTGAAGGTTGGCTGGCAGATCTTCAATACCTTGCAGAGTAGCTATAAACGGGACATTTACTGCCTTGTACAAGTAGCTATGTTGTATCGGGGCACTGGGGCGAGAAAATGGTCCAACGACTCGGCGACATGCAATTAGCCAACCGCACCCCTTCACCCTACCCCCTTTCAATTCAACAACTCCACCCCCCTTCTATTACTCTTGTACCCTTTTTTCTAAAAAGATGGGTGGTCTACGTCGTAAAGGTAAGTGGTGTGCTGATAATGCTTTCAATCGATCGATCTATCTTTCCCCCACAAGCACGTATTTTGGGGAGCATACCAACATTTAGTTTCACGTTCCAGAAAAGAGCACTTCACTGAATGTTCTAATTGAACTGGTCTTTTAAGAGTGTTTGTTTATAGGCAGTACAGCCTCCAGGAAAACCTCATCACATATCAGGGAATTGTTTAGTCAGAAATATATAAATAACATAAATTACATATCTGTAAGTTATTATTATTACTTTAGGCTTCTTGTTTGAAATATATTACAAACTTCATGACACCGGTATTATTTCATGTGGAATGGATTTACAATTAACTTGTAATATAATTTATTATTATCATTCGTGTTTTATTTAACAACTCATTCCCATTATAAAGTGAAATTTGAGGTAGAATAACAATTGTCTTTTTACTAATTTTAACCTTATACGAATGCACACTACCCAATAGAATAAACTTATAGGCCTAACCCATCGGTCAGCTGATCTATTAACATGAAGAGAATGTATTTAAATAGATGGGAATTTTAAATATTTTCAAATACATATATTTATAATAATTTTTGTTGGCTTGTTTCATTTCACTGAAGGATTTTTACGAACGAGTTACTTCATTCACTAAAAAAATTCTGATGTGAAATTCATATAACTTCCTCTGCCCAAATAAAAGTTAGCCTCTTAGAATAATATAATTAGTATGTATGATATTCTCTTCATGAAAATTGGTTGTAAAAATGAGAGAGTGTCGTTACCACATCACATAGCATCCCCGAAGGATAAATAACCTAAATAAAATCTGATTAATGTAGGCTACTCTCGTAACTTCCTTTACCCTAAGCATGGCCAATACACTTTTCTCACTTCATATCCTGATATAGAACCAGAGAACTTATTGCAAGGAGCACGTATTCAAAGTGGCTAATAACTATTCTTCAGTTTTTTTCGAAATAATTTTAGCTCTTAGTATAAACAACCCACAAGAAAAATTTCAGTAAAATCGAAAAACCCGTTTTTGAAAAAAATCGCGACAAACGAATTTTCCTTCGTGTAAAGTCCCCTTTAAAAAATGAAAGTCGTCGCCAATCTTCGTGTCACATCCCCATAAGGTACCTAAATTTAATACAAAATTTTGTTTTCGTACGATTTTCCGTTACAAGAGGCCGTATTGAAAAGGGCGCGTATTTAGAATTTCTTTAGGAAAAATGTTTCAAATAAAAGTTTTTGCTCTTAGTATAAGCAACCCATGTACAAAATTTAAAGAATATCGTTAAAGCCGTTTTCGAGAAAATCGCGAAAAACGAAAATTTCTTAATGTAAAGCCCCGTTAAAAATAAGAGAAACTTGTCGTCAATTTTCGCGTCACATCTTCAGAAGGTACCTGACCCAAATACAAAATTTTGTTTTCATACGATTTTCCGTTCTGGAGCTAATCTGTTCACACAGATACACGTTTCCGAAAATAGTTTTTTTTTTTCATTCATTCATTCTGGAGATCTCAAAATGTGATTTATGTTATAGACTCAACTTCAAATTTGGGGGTCGAAAACAATAATTCCTCTACCTCTAGTACCTATAGCACGGGCGAAGGAAGTAAAAAGTATTCTTCATGTACACATTCTAACTGTAATAATTATGCTGCATGTATTCAAAGAACATTGAAGTTAGTATTGTAAAGCACTTTATAAAAACTGCTGCCAAAATATTGACATTTACATATTGATAACAATAAAAGAGAGCCGGTCTCGTTGGCACAGTCAATATTTCACTTACTTTCTGAGCCCGAGGTCGCGAATTCGATACCGGCTCAGGTATGTAAAAGAACTATTACGAGACAAAATTCCGGCACACCGGCGACGGTCATGAGCCTACCTCCCGTACAATCGTTGTTAAGCAGCCATAAAACCAACCAACAAATAAATAAATGTATTCTGTGCAATGAATTGCGGGAAAGATGTCACGAAATGGTGAACTGTTCATCCTGGAGCTGAAAGAGGAAACATCAAATAAGAGGGAATGAATAATGGTAATATTAGACATCTCTAAGGCTTACATATCTTAATGGCAGTAATGAAGCAAAGACTAATAAAGGGTCAGTCATCTCTTGTAACCTATTATTTTTCTACGTGGTCATTAGAGTTGTCATTCTACACTGTCATAACAAACATAAACTCAAAGTAGGTTTAATTTTCTCTAACCGAGGATATTTGAATCTGCACAAATTACCTTCTTCCTCGTGTTGTAAATATCTGTTGACTTTCTCAAAGTTCAATTCTTATTTTTAACTTTAACTATATGTATAAGTTCAGAATTTCTATAACCAAACCACACGATCTCTGGGCTAATAACTTTGGTGGGCTACATGAAAGAAAATAAAGAAAATCAGGTAAACTGGTGTAACAAAGTGCCAGAAACCTTTTGTTTAATCAGTGATAATTGAAATTATGATACGCAGAAAATAACTTATTTTTGTAATCGATATCCGAGTTAAGCTCCAGATCGATTCATTAAACTGGGCTTGCGGAAGAACCAAGGTCTAAATTCTGATGCTTAACCTTAATTCGTACTCGTATACATTGATATAATAAATTCTTAAAATATTAATAAATTTCATTTTGCCACTAGTGCTAATTGTAATTCTAAAAGTATGTATATATTTCAACCATGTGCACTAGTAAAAATATAAGAAATAATTTAACGTTGAGAAGGAATCAATAAAAAATTAAGTATATTGTCTAAAATTACATTGTATTGAGATAAAATATAAAAAGAGCTAGTATATAGGCCTACTAATGAAAAGTATGTACACAAAATCTAGAATAAAAACTGAAAGACAGTCAGTATGTAATCTTAAACTAGGTATCTATTGAAGTATTGCCATATTTTTAAGAAGGAAGAATATGTTCATATATAAGCTTAAATAGAGAATGTTCTTATACAAGCATAAGAAACCTAAAAACAATCATAGAAGATACGTCAAGAGTTTTTAAAAACATATGTACAAATTGTAGAGCAAACTTGCAGATTAATCTTCTAGTAGTCACTTTCAAGAACAGTTGAGTACATCAGAGTTAGGTTAAAACTTTGCTCACACAAATTTGTTATCGTAGTTTGTAAAACACATGTAGATTTTATAAAACTGGTGCAGTATGGTGTTAGTTGTATTGATTCCTTTTCAATCTATTATTCCATTCTATAAAGTTTTTTCTAGGATATGCATTTCGAAGCCCTTTGCTTCATCCTCAGTCCCAAGAAACAGTTTCTTCATGTACTTGCGGAGTAAGTAGGCCTAGTTATTTCACAGTAATATACCTTCTGTATATAACAGTATTCATGTAGTACTCATTTCAATTTGAACAACGAAATAAACAAACTGCATTGGAGTCATGGCCCTCAATGATTAGCAAAGCGGCTTTGTACTATAGTCATGATTTCCCATTTAAGATGGATGTGACCTTTAATTAGTCGTTCCGGTACCGGTCAACCGATTTGGTCCGAAATAAATAGTTTTTCTTTCCATGGATGTTAAATGCGTAAAACGAGTTTCATGAAAATCCGATAAAACGTATTTGAGTTATTGCGCGTACAGACACCGGACGGACAGACAGACGGACAGACATTTTCCCGTCCCCCCCATACGGCACTCCGGCACTTAATAATTATAATAAATCATTACAGTATATTTTAACGAACAATATGGTATGATACACTCACGACACTTTCTCTGTACTAATTTCCTTTTATCGCTTCTCATTGCTACATAGAGTAAATGACTGTATTGGGGATTTTAAAAACTCCTATAATAATTGTTTACAAGAAAAGAAAACTAAGTTTTTCAACTAAAATAATCCTAGTATCTTTGGAACTCCGTTACAGACCTGAAGGTCGGCGTATGATATCCGATGAAATCACTGAGGTTTTCAGTTGATTGTACAGTGGCCCTGAAGTTGACTCAGTCTCCAACAGAAATGTGTGCCAAGAGCTTGCTTGGAGTATAGGTGGTCGTAGCGCGTATGGTTGAAATGTCAGATTATTAATTCTGCCTTTCAAAATATCCAACAGAACACCCAAAATAATTAAGTTCTTGAGTAGAATGATGAGATCCTATAATTAAGAGATAAGTCCATCGCCGTGGGTGAGTCGGTAGCGCGCCTGCCTTCCACTCCGGCGGCCCGGGTTCGATTCCCGGCCGGGTAGGGGATTTTTCACTACTGAAAAATCCCTTTCCCAGGTTCAGGACTGGGCAGGTTAAGATAATGCACATTGTGCGCGATTCCTTAATTATAACTAAGAGATAAAGCAAGATACATTGCAAGTTTACGAGATGAGCCTAGTAAATCAGAGCAGTAATTTTGACAGTGTGATGTTTGGAAACATGGTTTACACCAGGCAGGGGTCCGGTACAAACTTTCCTACTGATGACATCATGGCTACTTCACCGAACGAATAGAATTCATTAGGGGTTAAGAAGGAGAGCAATCTCAAAGGAATGGAATGATTGACTTCAATTCAAACGACAGACAGTAGAGTGAGTTCACAATCAAAAGAGAAAATTGTGAAATTGTCGTCCTTATCGTCAAATCATGAAAATAAGAAATCATATAGTCAAGTTTCACTTCACTGGGTTCAATACTCTCTCTATTAAAGTATCAGATTAGAAGAATGTGTCGTAAATAAACCTTTTATCATTTTACATCGGATTTATCTTTCTTTCTTTGTCTTAGTTTTACCTTTCCCTTTTAGGATTTAAGCGAACCAAGCCGCCCGGGCCTTACAGGGCCGCGACCTGTCGGGAGAGGGATCACCTATGGATCACATACTGTACATAATTTTTTGACCAGACAAGGACATGGAGGGCCTCCCCGGATGAGTGATCAGCCCAATGCCGGGGCCACCTCCGAGACAACAGGAACACATAGGACGAGACACATCATTCACACACTCACTCACTCCAAAGAAGGCGAGGATGGGAAGAAGATGACGACCAGATGATATCCGGGGACCACAAGGGCATAAAGTTACCTGACATTCGTCTCACAGGTGAGGGAAAACCCCGGAAAAGACACCGACCAAGAATCGAACCCTGAGCCACAGCGGTGGACCATCGGTTTTTTCTAGGGAAATAAATTATTTCTTTCTGGTTGCCATGCTTCCTATTACACCACAGTTTGCAGGTTCGATCCCGGTTAATGGGTGTGAAATCCAGCTGAAGAGCACTAAAGTCAGAAAACCGCATGCACTGTTCATTGCCTATTAAAACCTCAGGGCCAAATAACACCTACTCCCTACAATTGACCAAGAGGTGTCCTTTCTAATGAGAAAAGAAAATAAGGTCTTACAAAGGAGGAAATAAACTATTACAACCGCTTAGAATCGTTGTCTGTTCTGCGTAACTGTGGGTCACTTTTATTTGGAAGTGTTGCTCTCAGGCAACACCTCTTGGAGATAGGCAAGCATCTTTTGCCTTCTAACTGTTAGAATGTGAACTAAATTGTTGGTAGATGTTACCTTGAGTATTGTTACTATTGCCTATAGGCAACACTCCCGTATAGGAGGTATAATTGTTGGGTAATAAGCATTAGACGTGTTTAATCCTATGTTGCCTGAGAGCAACATTGCCAATCCATCAAATATAAATTTTCATTTTGTCTACTAGTTAAAGAGGCGCTGCGCTACAGACCGGAAGGTCGCGGGTTCGATTCCCGATGAGGTCGTTGGAGTTTTTCAATTGGCCTAATCCTTCTGGTGGCACTATGGCCCTGGGGTCGACTCAGCCTCTAACAGAAATGAGTACCAGGAGCAATCCTGGGGGTAAAGGCGGCCGGTGCGTAAGGCTGACAACCTTACCACCTTCACGTGCCGAATGTCCACAATCTGGGAGCCTCAACCTCCTGGAACCCTCTGGGCCTCCATGGCCTGTATAGGGATCACTTTAGTTTACTCTACTAGTTAAAGGGCTAACAGAACATAATGAAAATGTCAGTATGATGAAAGTAGGGAAAGTATGAAAGTATGAAAGTAGGGAAGATAGTATGATCATACCATGAACACTCCGTATTTTTTTTCACTTATTCTTCAGGACGAGCTATTCACATTAATACAAATACGATTGTAGATGTAGGCTATGTGTACAAATTAAATTACTATCAGTTTCTGTACTTCTGTACAACAAGGACTCTAGAATAAGATTGCGAATGGAGATACCTTTGTTGACATAGATCGATAATGTTCGGAAAAAAGGATTGCCAAGAAAGAGAAATATTGTGATTGACATAATATCCGACGTAGAAATATATAGTCCTACATGGGACTTTAGAAAGCTTATTATTCAAAATAGTACAACTCATTCAATAAAATAAAGCAAGAAAATCAAAGCCTCTTCAACTCGAGATTCTAAAAAATCCAGTTTCTTAGGTGTTTTAAGAATTTTAATTGGACTCTTTAACAATTTTAGCAAAATTACAATAATACAAGTTATGAAGAAAAAAAGACAGTAATAAATAATTATTTTTGTTATTCTTATATGCATTCACTAGCTTAAAAGACCCGGCGTCGCCCGGGTTTTGTATTTTGTAATTGGAAATTAGCTTAAGAATGATTTTCAATTTTAAATTCTAGGTCCTTATATAGGCATTTATAATTTGAAATAGGAAGAACGACTTATTACACTCAAACTATTCCCTCAGAAAACGCTTGATATAATTGTTTATGGCTCATAGAGGATCTAGAATTTTGCATCCCATCGCTTGTACAGTGCACAGCAAGCCTGGTAGAGGTTTAAATAAGAAGAAACAGAAATTCCTGTAACATAAAATTGTAATATCGAGGCGGGAAATTTCCCACTCTTATGTTACCATAAAGCCGTTTTGGAGATGAAATTAAACAGAAAGCATTATCACTTTCATACTTTTCTCTCCAAAAACCTGCGATATAATATAATAATATACACATTACCATACCTCGTTTTGTTTTCTCTATGTCCAGGGTAGAGAAAGTTATGTGATTCCATTATTTTAGTGGATTTCATTCTGTAATATTTATTTATAACATGAATTATTTTGATAACTTCTCTTATTTGTCAAAAGTGCATTTCATTTGTTTTTTCCAAGCCCACCTGATACCATTTGGCAACAATATATTCTGTGATTTGGAATGGATAATTCTATGTAAAAAGGATTAAGTATTTTCAAAAACATTTAATTTTTGGCATTTAGAATCAGAATTTTTCAAAATCCTTTCTTAGTGAGCACCTACATTATGAAACGAAGGTACTGTCAAAATTCCAAGTCTCTACCTGTTATAGTTTAGGCTGTACGTTGATTCCTGTCATTCAGTCAATCAGTCAGTCAGTCATTCATTCAGTCAGTCAGGACAAAGCCTTTTATATATATAGAGATTTGTCTTTGAAAGGGGGTGTAACAAAAGTTGAAAGTTATTTTGCAGTAGCGATGTGACCTTCTGACAACTTAGAAATAGAAATGACAAATTGATTCTATGGTTATGTAGAAAGATAGAGAGCATAGTCAAATTATTCCAAACATTAAATTAAATAAGATAAAATTTCTTACTAGAAAGATTCTATCATTTTTAACATAGGATTAATATTTTCAAAGTTACAGGCTACACATAAAGTTCTCGTATGTAGTTTTCACGTTGCTAGGAGTGACGCTGATAATAGCATTGTGTGATGTGGAATTGACAAGGCAGCTTCTAAGGACAACATAGCAATTGTAGGCGAAGACACAACTTTGAAAGTATTAATCCTACGACAAAAATGAACAGTAGGTTGTGCCGAAGAAATAAGAAAGTTGATTTTGCTTTAAATGTAGTGATGAATATCCAACAACTGGCGAGTTTTCAAAATACTGAAAGTATTAATAGCCTACTACCACAAAAATGAATAGGAGTTTTTGTAGGAAATTGTATCCACATTAATTTAGTACAGGAAGCAATGTTAGCTAGAATTTATAGTTACGGACATAAAAGCAAAAGCTTAGAAAACTAACTTTAAATTGGTCCCCAACCCTGCTCACATTCCACCCTCTAATATTTTCAGTATGGTATTGTACATGCCATTTTAAGAAGACTTCTTCCCAAACCATCGTCTATCTACAAAATAATATAAAAGCATTGTTCCCTAATCCCAAAATCTGCACCAACACCGATACCGACAAAGTCACGTGGATTTCCCCAGTGTTGCCGCTGTCATTCGCCACCTCTCAAGTTCAGTAACCGTGCCGTGGTACGTATTTGGCAACATTACTGAACTGCACACAAATGCAAATACGCCCAATTACCTTTCTATTCACTGATTGACAGGCCGAAGAGGATTAGGGAGGCAGCAGGTAGGGGAAGTTCTTGGAAGAAAAAATCTTTAAAAAGTGGCACCCCCAATAGGCACCAACAAACAACCATGGCGAATTTCAAAACTCCATGGCGATTTTTCAGTCGATTTGTTTAATAAGGGAATCGTGATTATTCTTAATTATCCATAACTTGGACCTATTTAGAAGTTAACTTGGAAGAGGTTTATATTCACTACGATAGAAATAACCTACAGGACTAACATGATTTCGATATTTTACTGTGTCTATAAAGAACGCTGAACTGAAATCGCACAAGGAAACGGATGAATTATGAGGCAGGGAGAACGAATAAGAAAACGTCCTACTACTGTATTGGCCTTTCACGACCTTCTGTTGCTGCATCTGCTACGAAAGAGATTTCCAAAGTTCTTCCTCCTTCCACTATCAGCTCCTCTCCTCGCGTGATATATCGATATTAGCCTCGTTCGATGGGATGGAAACCTAGGGGCATAATTCATGATGGGAAGAGGTGGATGAAGAAGGGCAGAGAAATTTGGCTGACGGGAAACGGGAGAGCAAAATATTATCAATCTTTTTATTATTTTCATAGTGCCTAGTGGATATTATTTTATCTTACAGAATGTCCTAATTGGAAAATTACCTTTTACACAGCACAATTACACAATAGATCCTATAGCAATAGTTATTCACTTCGTGTTATTTCCATTTTCGAGATCTTGTGCCCTGCAAAACTTCCATAAGAATTTTCATATAGTCATTGGTTACCAGAATTCTCAAGCTTCCGATAGCCTATAGTTTCAATTTTGAAAATTGTCATCTCGTTTTAATGCTATTATTTTATGACAGTTTCCACGAAGGATTTCAAATTAATAGTAGATATTGCCTCAAGCAATCACTTTTGACATGATCAAAATTATTTGTTCGGGAGCCTTATCGATTTAGTCCTAATTTGATTTCCCACGCGATTTTGATTAATTTTGATTCCCTGTGAATTAGGCAATCGTTGCCACGCGATTTTTATTAATTTTGATTCCCTGTGAATTAGCCAATCGTTGCTATAGTTCCTCTAGTAACAAACAATTTAGTTCAGGTGTTAAAGCTTTTGGTCAGCTGAAATAACTCCAAAATATTTGGTTACTTTTAACACTTATTTACAAAATAGTGCCATGCAAAAATACAAATTAGTAATTAGTACTTTTATGTCAGTAGTTAAGTAGGAGTGTGTTTTATTTTAATTTATTTAATTTATATAGTTAGTTTTGCACATTTAAAAGCGATATAGGCTGTAATTTGTTTTAGATAAAAAATACCAATAACGGAAAGGTTAGGTCTACATCACTTCCAAAGACTATAATGCTATACCATGTGTTGTAAAGGCAAATGCCGAATTCGATATTTATATATAGGGCCCTGATTTATTGGTGAAATAAATGGCTGATTTCGGTGTTAACTTCCTTCTATTTCGGTGGGTATTTCGTGAAATAAATTACTTTATACTACATTGGGAGCACTCCGCAATGATAAACTTTGCTTCTTTATTTACATGAACTAACACTCCCCCCCCCCATTTCTATATTCTTCTGCCCTTGTATGAACTGAAGTAACTTTCGATTTAGACATGATTAGAGTTAATATTCAAATATAATTATGAGAAATATTATCGTAATTTCTACTAAACACCATCAGATAGCCATTTGTAAACAGAAGTGCCAACCATACCACTGTGGATAAAAGACGAAATCTGTTGAATACAAGTAACAAACATTCTACACTCTTCTGCTGTAATCGATCATAGGCATCGCTAACTTGGCAAAGAGATAGCAAGGAAGGAGAGTACTCAACAGTACAAACCAGGTCACAGACAATCTTTGCGTAAATTCAGCAATCTTCGTAATTAATCACAAATATCGATATATCGGTAAATCTTCGACAGCCACAGAAACAGCAGAAAAAAAGCATGCTGCTAATAAATAAAACAATACAGTACACCAAAACACAATATTTTGATTTTAAGGCACATTTTCGTGCTCATTTCTCACTTTACGGACAGAAGGGGCATATTTCGCGCTTACAGACCCATTTCGCGGAATCGAGTAAATTTCGCGATATTTCGTGGATTCAATTTGGTTCATATTGGTACTTTAAGCATATAAAAGCTAAGTATAGCTAAGGGTGGTTCTTTTATCAAATTTCGCGCTTATCGTTGTTACCAAAAAATACGGGCCCTATTTATATAGCATGAATCTACCTCGCCATTTCATCCTGTATCATATCCATTCAAATTAATATGAATTCAAATTTACTATAAAATGTGTTCACAATAGAAAATAATAATTGACAATCAATAGTACCATGGCCTACCCTACTCTATAGACACAGATTCCGAACTCCTGATTTGGCCTCGTAGCTAAAACATAGGATAAACACAGCCGAATTTAAAACAAATACTGGCGAGTCAAGTTACTGGTTTGGTTACTGCCTTCAGACTGGAAATTTCATGTCCTGTATAAGTAGCCTATATTTTATCATCTTAGATTCCTTCTCTATCATCATCAGCATTATATTCTTCTTTTTAAAGGGCACTATCTTCTGAGCAACAAGTTGAATAATCTACACTGCAGGTACCAACTGCAGTATGGTCCATTTTTGTTGGTTGTGCTTGGTTGACTGTAGCAGGAAGGGATAGGCTAAAGATGGTGCTTTCTCTGTACCTTTAGCGGGGTAATAAAGAATATAGGGATGCCACCTGTAACATTGGCAGGGCAATATTGACTGATAATATAAATTAAAACAACATTAACCATAGAGTAATACACCTTACTCTCTATTATTTCATTTTCTCTCTCATTACCTTTATAAATAAAATCCTAAGGTTTTGTGATTCTGTAGTTTTGTCTGTTTTGAAATATTTTGATAGCTATACGTTCTAGAAAAAAAATCACAATTTCTGCAACGTTTAGCTTTCATGCCTACCTGCAATCAAGCCTCAAACAACTCAAATTACATCCACTGTAGTTCATACATTAATGGGAAGATTTTGGTTTTACGACGGGTATACACTGCAACTCAAGCATGTGGTAGCTGTCGGAGTGCCTGAATTTAGTCCCGCAGGATTTCTTTTACATGCCTTTAAAGATCTAAATATGAACCTGTCACATTTATGCACGTATATAAATGTCATTAGACCGCCGGCGTGGTCTTGTGGTTAGCGTCGCTGACTACAGATCCGTCGGCCCGAGTTCGATCCCCGGTACCTCCTAGGATTTTTCTGAGGTAGGGGGGTCTGGTAGGGGTGCACTCAACCTCGTGATTCAAATTGAGGAGCTACTTGATAGAGAAAACCATTATTAACGGCCGTGGGTGTCGGCATGCTGACCACATGCCCCCAATCCTGCCATCTGCCTGTGGTAGATGACGCAGCGGTCGGGTGGTAGGCCAAGTCCCTCCAGGGATTTAGCGCCACGGAGTTTAGTATATAAGTGTCATTAACCTGTGTCAGGATCGAATCCATTACCTCGAGTACAGAAATCCAGCGCAATATTAACTGCGCTTTCCAAGCCAACTGTCATGGAAAAGATTTAGGGTATAAATATTTTATGTAGCAGTAATTCCATCTTTCCGTCTGCCCATCCTTCCCCCTGTACATCCCTCCTTCTTTGTAGAATGTGGATTTGAAATATATCCAGGATGCTCCTTCTGTACAAGGGTGGATCAAAAAGTAAAACACAATATTTTTTTACAAAACGTTTAATAAGTACAACTACAAACAAATGCACAAATGAAGGGACATCTTTGGTCTCTTTTTCTATATAGTCGCCAAGTTTTTCAATACATTTCTCCCATCGTGATATCAGTTTCAAAATACCCTGTTCATAAAAGTCCGTTCGGTTGGAGTATAGAAACCTGCGGAGTGCTGTTTTCACTTCTGCATCTGACGCAAAGCGATTACCGGTCAGGAATTTCTTCATTGGACCAAACAAATGAAAGTCCGACGGTGCCCATATTGCTGCAACTGTTCGTGAGAAAATCAACAAATTTGGTTGGGAGGTGCTCCAGCATCCTGGCCGGTAAACGCTTTGCGTCAGATGCAGAAGTGAAAACATCAGTCAGCAGATGGCTCTACTCCAACCGAACGGACTTCTATGAACAGGGTATTTTCAAACTGGTTTCACGATGGAAGAAATGTGTTGAGAAACTTGGCGACTATATAGAAAACTAGACAAAATATACCCCTTCATGTGTGCATTTGTTTGTAATTGTACCTGTTAAACTTTTTGTAAAAAAAATATATATATTGTGCGTTACTTTCCGATCCACCCTCTTACGTTGACCCTAGTATTGTGAAATCTACACTACTAGGCATATAAATGAAACAAAATGGTTTAGATCTGCAGTAGACTCTATACCTTCTATTTATAAGACACCTTTCTTTTTATGAGTTACTTGTATAATGATGTGAGATGTTAAGTTTTCCTGTGTTAGGTACTTGATGATAAATTATTGTACAAGGAATGGAACCATATTATTACATTTCCGTAAGTATTCACTTTTGGGATTTCGATAGGAAATTATCTGCGAACAACGGATGCTGCCGGAGCAGTTTCCACCTCTTTTTAATTTGAAAATTATTAATTAAATCTATCTAATGAATCCGAAGTATTATTGATGGGAATTGAAACGGACACAAAATATTACGAATCACGAACAACAGGAAGCCACAATAATGGATTTATTCAATTAACGAGAATTCCCTTTCGTGCATCGTCTTCATAATATGCTAAAGTGTTTATTAATGGGCATCTCGATTTTATAACACATTTTGATCATACGGTTTGATGAAAATACATTGACACATTATCAGAAGTGGGTCACTTTAAACTTTTCTATTGGAATCCACTATCTTTGGAATTCATGATTTTCTCTTCTTGTCTTCTGTGACTTACTTTTATGTCACCTTATATGGAATTATTTATGATAACCAGGGCCCGGATTCTGGTGACCTAAAATTGTTTGAAAAATGACTCTAAATTTTAAAGAAAATGACTTAATAACTATAAAAAATTACCTAAAAACTGATGTTTTATTTATAAAAAAAAATATTATTGTACACACAAAGTTATAGACTAGTTTGTACAAAATTGTAAAAACTGTAAATAACTGTAATGTTGTGAATGTTCTTTTCTCACGAAAATTTATACTGGCACTGAGGCACTGGTGAGTCAAAATTCGGCATTTCCTTTTGTGGTCTGCCGGATTATATTGTTGTTTATTGAGGGTAAACAGTAGTTTGCACTCTCAAATCCAAGCAGGTGCAAAGTCAATCTAATAACAATAGTAATATAACACAAAATTTTGGCGTTTCTTTGATTCTCATTTCCGACTGAGACATGTCAACACTTTAACGCTGAATTTTTCCTTCTTGCATTAAACAAACAACACTTCAAAAACAGCACCGCTAGCGACCAAGAAAGTTAATACACTCAATGTAAATACATGAAAATGACTAAATAAGGATGCAAAGGACACGAAAATGACAAAATGATGACCTAAAATTGAAATAAATGCCCTAAAAATATAAAACTGCATAAAATGACAAAAAATGACCCAATAAAAATGCATTTCTATAATCTAGAGGCCATGATTAGGATTTATCCACAAGTTGGCAATGTCTATGCAGCATCAATAAAAAGATGACATGTCATTAGAATCCGGGCTCTGATTATAACATAAGAATTGTAACGAACTACTTTTTGTGTAACGTTTCATGTTCTGTGTTATAGTCCTAATCTATCCGAAAATATTCTGTTCAACCATCTGCCATGTCCTCTAATGAATTGAATGGCATTATTGACATTTTCATTTTCATAATTTCTGTTCAAACCACAAAAAAATACTCCTATGACACCAGAGTAATAAAATATAAAGCCGTGGCTTTGATCCAGTTTCATTATAGAACGTCACCATTGTAAACCGCAATAATTAACGCAGGACCTAGGACGGAACCTTGTGCCACTCAGGTTTCTTTATTTCGTGCATCACTAAATTAACAATTTACTCTACTTACTTATATTACATTCAGTAGATAATAAGGAAAATATTTATATATCCTTCGTATAAGTTTGAAATAGTTCTAGATGTGATATCCATTACCGCTTAAATAATTCGCTTTTTATAAGTGACGTTTCTCGAAATAATTCACTAAATTTGTATTTTAAATTAAATTTTATTTAGCCATTCTCCACCTACGAGGTCACACAGCGTATTAGGATCTTTGGGATGGTTGATGGTTGATGGTTGTTTCAGTTGGAATTGTATCACAGATTCCTCTTTTTAAATGATATTAAACTGTAATATTTAAGGTATTAAGTGTAATAGCGGTGTCCTACCAGGAGAAAAATCTTATTCAAATTGCTCAGCCATGGGGATTGAAATAATGTTAAGAGAGAAAACATAATATTGTTAACTATTAAGAAATAAAATTGATCTATAAATATTTAGATTCATTTTACCACCGAATGGTGTGCCACGACATGTTTTAGTTGGGATTGAAAGCTTTTACCAGTGAACTTAAATTTAGGCTAGGAAACGTGCACGGCCAACAACCAAAATTTCCATCTAACTCAATGTCCAAAATTGTATGCAAGTGCAATCTACTATACGTTTCTAAGTCCATGCCCAGTGTAAAATTATTTGAAGTTCTTGCAACCATTTTGTGGTTGAAAATTTGGTACGTCGCTTCCAATCGTTTCACATAGTACTCTGGAGCTGTAAAATGTGGGACTGTATGTTGGACAAATGGATACCGAAACACATAGTGAATAAATATTTATGGACTGTTTTCATCGCGGACGTTCGTCAGTGGATAGTTTTCGTATTGCTACATTTCTTCGTGGATTCTTTACCTAGGATATTTTGCATTCGTCCCATAGTCACAGAATTTTTTAAGTAAACTTTTAACCCTCAAACAATATTCAGATGTTGAAATTAGACTGAAAAATTCAAGAGTAGCGGCACGGAGAGCCGAAAATCCTGGTTCAAATCCCGGCTATGCCATTGGATTTTTCAGTCTGACTTCAATTTTCCAACTTAGCATAGGCCTACACACGGCCAGTGTGAAAGAATTATCATAGATAATCCCATGAGAGTTTACGAGTTTATCGCAACAGGAGCGAATTTATCTTATGAAACTCGTCAACTCGAGGCAAAATGAATACAATGTTGAAAAAAAATAAAATATTCTTACCGATTGGTGATAATGGAGAGAAATTCTTAATGTACACTATCACTCGGTTAGAAAATTGCTTTCTGTAAATTAAATTTACTTATTTGTGTCCTGATAGACCCATCAACTGATATATGACAAGTTTAGCATCGAATAGGTGCATGATTAATGGTCATGATTGTACCTCACGTCACACGTGAGACGGAAAATAATAATCGAAAATGAAAAAAATAGCCGTGGACCTGTATATCGCGCTTTTCTAGTGAAGTGTTATTCAGCTCACACTTCCCTAAGCCTGTCAGGTCCATACGTCTTTGAGCACCCCCCTTGGCGAGCTAAAGAAAGGGAGCTAAGGTGTGTACGGCCCCTAGAGATGGGGGTGAAGGAGAGGACTACTGGTGGACATCAGTCAAGCTCACTCGAGGGGCCGAAGCCAGGAACCGTAATCATTTCCCGTCATGACCCCACTCTACACCTTATTCCTTACCATCTTCAGCTCTGGGTCAGATAGATCCATTCAATATGATTCTCAGCTGCCAAAGGTGATGATGATATCAACTTTCATCCCTGAGGATTGCTACCGGATGTTTCCAAATAATGAACGTCGTGTTGATGAAGACTAGCATTTTTGTCCTGTTTCATTTCATTTTTTTTTGTGTGCCTCGTATGGAACCTAAATTAAGATTTCCATACACCTGTTTTTTCCACGGAATCATATAGATTTATTTGTTTTTAATTTAAAATTTCCACCCATGCTAAGTTTTAAATACACTAGAAACCTAACCTACTTTATAAGACATAACTTATCTGATTACAGTTAATATAGCCTATGTAAGTATCATGACCAGGGCCCGGATTCTATTGACCTAAAATTGTTTGTAAAATTACCTGTAAAATGATCCTAAATTTTAAAGAAAATGGCTTAATAATTGTAAAGAATGACCTATAAACTGATATTTTATTTATAAAAAGTTATTATTGTTCACACATACTGTAGGTATAGATTAATTTGTAACTTACATAATTTCAAATACAGTAAAGGATGTTGTAGGTCTAAAAACTTTGTTCTTTGGTCTTGATTGGAGCATTTGAGAAGAAAAGTAAGAAAACTGTTTTTAAAATAAATCCTACAAAAAATGTTGCATTATACTAACCTAGTAATTTATTTAAATATCACCCTATGCGGAAAAAATACGGCAAAAAAGTTAATATACTCATTGTAAATGCATGAAAATAACTAAATAAGGAGGTAAATGACACGAAAATGACAAAATAATGATGCAAAACTGAAATAAATACCCTAAAAATATAAAATTGCATAAAATGACAATAAAAGTATGTTTCTACAATATGGAGGTAATGATTAGGATTTACCTACAAGTTGGCAATGTCTATTCAGCATCAATAAAAAGATAGCATGTCATTAGAATCCGGGCCCTGATCATGACCTACTAGTCTAGAAATATAAAACCTTGTAACTTATAACTCGATCGGTAAGACCTGATACAAACAAACGGCTGCGCAGTAGTCTACTATGATGTAATCTAGACCCGTTTGACCTTCATCTCACGTGATGTTCCCTGCTGTACAGACCATGTAAAAACATCTTAGTTTGCCTCACAGCATTCAATAGTGAATACCCAACAGCGATATTCTGTGGGTTACATACCATTTACTTACTTACTTACTTACTCAATGGGAATAGAAAATTCCTAAGCAAGCTAAAGGAATATTATCTATTTTATGGAGCCCGAAGGTTCATTGCCGTGCTTAACTGAGTCCGCCATTCAACCCTATTCTGTGCTAACTCCATTCAATCATCCCCCACAAATTCTACTTCCCATAAATCCGTTCTAAGATTGTCCTCCCACCTACGTCTAGGTCTTCCACGTGGTCTTTTCCCTTCGGGTCTCCCAGTCAAAACTTTTGAGACATGTCTTTCCTCCCCATGCGTGCAAAATATCCAGCCCATTTCATCCTTCGCGATTTAATTACCCTTACTATATCTGGTGATGCGTACAGTTCCTGAAGCTCATCGTTATGCAATTTTCTCCAGTCCCCATTGTCATCCCTCTTGGGCCCAACTATTTTTCGAAGCACCCTATTTTCAAAAACTCTCAGACTCTGTTCTTCTTGCTCAGTTAGGGGGCATGTCTCTCATCCAAAAATACGGGTTACATACCATTACTTAAATAATATTTCATAACTAAAAAAAAAACAAATACTTCATTCACTTTATTTTTGTTTTCAATAGTTACGGGCTATTATGAACCGCATAGTTTGGAATGCATAGTACAGTATATGCCTTCTCTTCTGCTACCGGCGGACGATAAGCTATGTGCGAAAAAAGTAGAATCACTTTCTTTTAAGAACGTAATTTATTTGCAAATTGCCACTGTCTACTTGATTGTGCATTGGTTAAAAACACAATTCTCTTCTCCGTTGGAACTTCTCATATTGATACCAAAATCTGCTACATCAGGTCGGTGTCGTGCACATTGGCACACGTGCACATCGGCACAATCGCATTTTCGTGCACATTGGCATATTTTTTTATCTTGCAATATCATCGTGCTCATCGCCACACACCACGTTGGGGGCAGGGGTGGACATAGAGACTCAAACCTACAGCCTCCTTCACCACGGCTCCAAGGCAGCACCCATTAGCTACCGGGGGTAAGGAAACCGACCGTTGATATCGTAGATAGGTTAAGTCAGGTTAGGTTAGGTTAGGCTAGGTTAGGTTAGGTTGGGTTGGTTTGGGTTGGATTGGGTTGGGTTGGGTTGGGTTGGGTTAGGTTAATTAAAAGTCTCATTCAATCGCAGGCAGATACTTCATGAGTGATTTCTAAATAATACAATTATAATATTGATGTACACAATATGTATCTATAATAATAAAATGAAGTGTTTGTCTTTCTGTCTGTCTACCAGTTACTGTGAACTCCACTGCATTCAATACGATAATGTAATTCCAACTTTGTCTCTATGTCCACTCCTACGAAGGGTGTGTGGCGATGAGCACGATGATATTGCAAGATAAAAATAATATGCCAATGTGCACGAAAATGCGATTGTGCCGATGTGCACGTGTGCCAATGTGCACGTGTGCCAATGTGCACGCAACCATCAGGTCTTACCGATCGAGTTATACAAACAATGAATTAGTCATAAACATTACTAAAATTTCTTAAAACAGTTTTAAAAATGTGCTTAAAGTCCATACAATAGAATGATGTCTTGTACCAAAATGCAGATGTTTCAAAGATATGCTTGTGAGTGACTAATATTTGTGAACATTAATTGATTGTTTAGTTAATCTTTTTTGTGAAGGGATTAATAATAAACGAAGCTCTTGATCTGATTCGTCGGCCGCGGTGGTCTAGAGGTAGCGTGCCCGCCTCTAGATCCGCAGGGCGCGGGATCAAACCCGGCCGCGGTCGATGGATTTTTCAGGACGTAAAAATCCTGGGCACGGAGTCCTCCGGGAGGGACTTTAAGCTGGGGGTCCCGTGTCGTACATTTACGGCACGTAAAAGAACTCCAAGCCTAAATTAGAGCCTCTGGACAAAATTTCTCGGCCCTTTCACGTCCAAATAATACTTAGTTTCCAGAGGGGGGTTGCGAGGCGATGGGCTTACCACCTGTCCCTCTACCCTCTCTCGGAAAATAAGCATATCAAAATTAATATAGGTAATGAAACCTCCATTGGAGGCCCCTTCGCCCCACCTGGGGATCATAGGGTACCAGGTTGATCTGATTCCCAACATGGACATTTAAAAAGCCGTAGAGTATATTAAATCTTCCCTATTTATCAAAGTGAGACTATTTAATAATCACAAGCTAAATTAAAAGCATTTCTAGAACGTCTTGTAACTCTTACAATTCTGAGTTATTAAAATCACATTATCACATTCGTAGTATTACGATTCATATTCTACATTTTTATTTCTGTAAAATCATGATTGAGTACTTAGCAAGGAAGCAACTTATAGGCTATATAAATAAAACGAAATTTTGCTGGAAATATTTCGTACTACTAATATAAATTAAAGAAACGAATGTTTGGCAAATACTTGAAAGACATTAATGTGAATTATGAATTTCTAAGGAGCTTTACAAAATTCAGTAGATGGTATTAAAATTCAAAATGAAATATATATAAAATAAGTCCTATATTACCAGCTCACTTTTTCCTCCACTTAATTCATACGGATCTGAAAGCGGTGTTTGAATCATTCACAAATTATATTAAAGCATACATTGGAACAAGAAGCGACGGAATTGAGACTGCTAAAGAGGTGGGTGGGGGGGGGGAACTTGAAAACTCGTGGATGGAATTTGTAACCTTCGATACAAAGAGGCAGATGTTTTATTTTCTACTTACATCACATGCTTCTTCTAAATACTTTGCTTCACTCATTTCAAATGAAATCTCATCGGCAGAATCCTAGACTCCGAGGAAGCGTAACCACTTAACTACATCTCCAGGAATGGCGACTGTGATTTAAAATATATATATATATATGCTTCTCTTTTCTGGCTACGATAGCTAGTAATCAGAGTCATTTATATTTTTACGAAACAGATATTTACTTTTTTAATAGCGAAATATTGCTTTGGAAGAAATTGCAGGAAGCAATAATCATATAATGTTTTATGCGAATGCTTCCAGATTCTATAAATTGTTCATATTTTACTAATTTCATATTTCAAGTGGTATAAGACATTCATTAATCTTAAGGGCCGGTATTATAATCATGGTTTAACCTTCAGTTTTAGTTTAAACTTTGGTTTTTCAGATTTTTGCGTATTATAAACGATAACTATAAGCTAATCTTAAGTTTAACTTAACTGGACCTTTTCTACCGTTTAACCTGCAGTTCAAGACATAATATTTGTTTTAATGAAACTGGCTATCAAAACACGATTATAAGACAGTATCAACAAATTCAATTTCGGATACAACATGCTATGAGAAGATGAGACTAAACTTAAAGTAATTCTATTTGTTTACTTCCCGAAACGGAAAGTATTTTAATACAGGCCTAAACATAGAAGGTTGTATTGTGAGACAAATGTTAATACCACATCATTTTTATGAGCAATGAATAGCTATTTATTTTTGCTGTGATTGAAATACTGATTACACTGAGCAAAACTGAGTTCAATTTTGATTTAACCATTTGTTTAATAACAAAATTTCTAACTTCAATATATCTTCATACAAACAAACAAATACAAGCGAATTAGCAGATCTTATTGTTTTTCTTTTATTTCCAATGTCAATTCGTCTTCTTTTCTCAGCCAACAGGACTACCAACACCATGGCACTACGGTTTAACTTAACCAGAACATTATAAAACGGCACATGCAGTTAAACTTGAAATTTGGTTTAATCTAGCCTACAAGTTAAACTACGTATATAATACCGGGCCTAAGAGGTTCCGCCCTACACATCACAATCTGCTGATAGTTGGAGAGAAAGCAGGAATACAACTAGATAGATAGGCCTATATAAGTATTCATGAACCACCGATTATATTATCTCTGTTGGATTATTACATGAGAATATTATAGGATAAAATTCCTCCGACACTGGGACTTGAACCCTGGACCTTTTGGGTATTCGCGCCAATGTTCTACCAACTGAGCTAAGCCGGAGTTCAATTCACCCTCTAGCACTTACGACCCTCCCCGAAAATATTTTCTGGCTACGTAATTGTTGCACTTATTATATTATTACTTTATTAATATAATGTTACAAAGTGGCCCAACAAGTTAAAGCGACAAAAAATTAATTAATTAAAAGAACTGTCCCCCTAGAAAATATTATGTGGGCGCTTTTGTTAGGCCTACGTGAAATAAGAAAGAACATAGTAGAATCTGCATAGAGAATAGGTCTACTACCTACAGCAATCCTTGCTACTTGATAATTGACCTATATTATAGCAGGATATATTCATGTCTCCTCCATGCAAGAACAAACAACATAGAACTTGAATTACCGGAATGCATATTTTTATGCATTACAACAGAAAGATTCGATCAGCAGAACAACAGTATACCGCACTGACTTACAGCGTCGTTAACCTAATGACGGCTGTAACAGAAGAAAAAGAAGAAAAAGAATCTCTTAAATGGACAGTTGAGAATGGAGAGATCCTGGAATGGTTCTTCAAGAGACTGCCAAAGAATTTTTAAATGTCGCCTTTGTCGGCACTGGTCCTTTGATGTTATGCTCGATCTCATTTTGAAGTATACCGCTCATGGGTCATTTAAAATTTCTTTTTTTATCACTTCTTTTTATTTATTTTAAAGTTTCTATGCGTTATAATATCAAAGAATGTTTACCTCTCTTTCCAATACACATGAAAAATTTCACCAAATACATTTCAAGCTTAGAAACGCAGATAAAAACTCGCCGCTATACTGGTTGTCCCCTTCATGATAATTACCCAACATAAAGCAGATGTTAGATCGAAGTAGCCTTTAATTTATTCTGGAACCAGAAAAATATTAGGGTACATACGCCTACTAGGCCTACCTGGTGTAAATATAAATGTATAAAAACATGAACAATGATAGTGGTGTACACTTTATGTCTTGAGAACAAAAATTACTCCGAGCGAGGTGACCGAGATGGTAACGTCTTGGACTCGCATTCAGCAGGTACCAGGTTCAGATCACGTGGCCGGCCAATTTGACATAAATCTTTCATGGTTTCCCCAGTCGTAAATGCAAATGGCAAATTGGATATTTACATACCATGAATCTTCCTCACCATTTCATCGTCTATCATGTAAATTATTATCAGTTGAAATTTTCTCCATATAAAAAATAGAAACAATTGACAAGCAATAGTTCCATGGCCTACCCTACTGAATAGACACACATCCCGAACTCATGATATGGCCTCATAGCTAAAAGGAGTATAAACACAGTTAATATAAATTAAAATAAAAACTTCAAGATGCTCCTCACGTTCGTAGGCTTCAAATCGGCTTCAGGGGTATACGATGAGATTGTTTTTTTCTTCTTATGTTTGGAAACTACTTGCCGGATATAATCAAAATATATTATATACTGTGAAAAATCTAAATACTGGCATAGGTTTGTTCCGAAACATATTAATAAAAAGTTAATACCAAAAACGATAAAATAATTACAATAAGCTAATTATAATAAAAAAGGAAGGATAAGCTAATACCTATACATACGTTTTACAGTAGTAACTGTACTAGCTTTGAATTCTTGTGCTCTTTAAGCCAATGATAATGAGGCCCAGTTTACGAACAGTATCTGTAGCACTCCCACTTTATCAAGTAATTCGATAATATGATCTATGTTCAAATCCCCCGTTTGTCACAGGTAATCTCGATTAGAATTTATTAAGACTATTACATGAATAAATGTAACAGACTATATAAATAAGTTAGTATTATAATAAAAATATTTATTTCTTGTTTCAAATTAAGTCATTAATAGTGCCATCCCTCAGATCAGGGCATACTAAATGACCGAGCAGTCTGCACTAACTCTGGAACAATAAGCAATGTTACAAGCGAGTTATTGACAAAATAGTTAACCTGAAAATTAAGATACCGTAAGCTAAAATCCGAGAAATATAAAATAACTTTATTTTAAGAAAGTAATTTATTTTTAAATTGCCATTGTCTACATGAATGTGCATTGGTTAAAAACACAATTCTCTTCTCCGTTGGATTTTCTCATATCGATAGCCCAATCTGCTAAGTTTGAGTTTCCCTAGCCAATTCATACTTACGATCTTCACAGAACTTTTGGAACTGAATCCATATGCGTTACCTATTTCTTCAGTAGACCTATCAATTTCGTCAACAGACGCATTACCAGCCATTTTTTCTCATTTAGAGCTGACAATAGATAATGTAGTCTAGTAATTACCGTATAGGCTATTTCCACAAATGAGACGATAGTTGAATCATAAAAAAAGACCCCGAAAACCCAGTACTACATTTTGTCGTTTTTTAAATTACCTTTTCGACTGTCAGTTAAATTCTCGTTTAAGTCATATATGTTTTTTAATAAAGTAATTTCATACTTCAGCAGAATGGAAAGTAATATTAAAAATTTAGTATTGTTCTCTGCGCGGGTCGCAGGAGATTTTTAATAATTTATTACAAGAGAAGTCCTTCACATTAACTAATTGTATGGGCAAAATCCTAAAAAGATATTTGATGAGCATTCAATATAGCTTCTTTAATTGCGTACTGTATGACCTATGTAACTGAAGAAGTTTGCTCTTAAAGTTTCGTAAGTGCAGAATGTTTCAAGTTTATTCGTACTATTGGCAAAGGATAAGACACCAGTTTTTAAGTAGGCCTAATGTACGAGGGTCATTCAATAATTAAAGAGACAAATTGGTATGGGGAAAAAGGGTTCGCAGTACAAGTTTGATACATTTAGGATTTTAAGTTGGCATCACTGGGATGAGTTCTAATCAGCTGATGGATCAACATTGCTCTGTTTATAACCTCAAAATTAAGTTCAACGATGTCGGGACTTCTTGAAAATTCCACAATGGTTGAACAACGTTCTGTGATTCGTTTTTTGATTGCAGAAGGTGAAAACCCAGCTAATAATTATAATTATACTCTAGAATGACTAAAGTGTAGGGCCTATGGTGAAAGTTGTATGAACCGTGGAAATTTTTACAAGTGAGTAGAACAGTTCAATGTGGTCGAGAATCAGTGACTGACGAACACCGTTCTGGCCGGCCTGTTGAAGTTGCGATTTAGCACCCTCTGATTTCCATTTGTTTGGTCCACTGAAGGAGGCTTTACGTGGGAAGAACTTCCAGGATAACGAGGATGTTATGAAATTTTTGGGAAATTGGCTCCGACACCAAGGCAAAGAGTACTTTGCAGCAGGTATAAAAAAAAAACTAGTAACCCGTTGGGACAAGTGCATAAATGTTGATGGGGATTATGTTGAAAAGTAGGAAAAGTCTTGTTTTGCAAAAATAATCGGTTTTTTCTCCAGGTCATGTTGTCTCTTTAATTATTGAATGGCTCTCGTATATAAATCTAGAATTAATACATTCCAAAATGCATTTGAATGATTCAGCTGAGAACATAATTTTATTAATGTTGTTAGATCGTGCTTTATGTAATAGCATCGTGATGTAGACTAAAAGGTAGACTACAGAACATAGCGTAATGAAAGACGCGATTTAATCTGAGCTTCACTATCCTACTAGGGAATTTATGGTTACGTCCTTCGCCTTTAAGTATAGTCAGATCTCCCATTCTTCATTTATACATGGTTTTATTGTATTTAATTCTCAAGTATTAAACTAAATTGTTATAGTATTTTTGTCTTTTCTTACTATCAATGTTTGTCGGGGATTTGCCGTAGTAGTTCCTTTCTCCCAACCATGCAGTGCCTCGGGTATACCCAGTAACGCAATGCGAAGTCTTACATACCTGAAAAGAAGAGAAATCTAGTTGTAAAATTTATTAACCAATTCTCATTCAGTGCTTCTTATTCCTTACATTCTTTCTTAAGATTATTAAGTGCAATTGTTTACAGCTTTCTTACAGTTAGTATATCATAATTGCTATGCAATATAATATGACACTTGGTAAAATTTATTATAATATTCTAATAAATATTAAGTGTAATCTTAAAGGACACCGATTACGATTTATTTTGTTTCATTACTACTATCAGGTATTCATAAACTCTGTAAGAAAGAAGTTAGAGTAATATAACATAGCCTGTGTAATAAACAGAGCCCGGATTTTGATGACATGTCATCTTTTAACTGGAACATCATGGACGTTGCCCAATAGAGCAGATATTCTAATCATGAATCCTAGATTATAAAAATGATAATTTTCGGGTCTTTTTCGTATTTCCCCCAATTTTTATTCTTAGGTTACTTTCAGAATTGAATGTCATTATTTTGTAATTTTTTGCTCATATCACGGTTTTTTTTCACATTTCTTATTTTTAGGTGATTTTTAAAAACATATAGTAATTATTTTATTATTTTGTATTGTTTCTAGCATTATATAGAGTATTTGTGCATTTAACTACATTGGATATTATCAGAAATCAAAATAAGCTTAAATAAAAAGATCTTGTTATAATTTTAATTTCGATACTGAAAGACCGCGTTTGCTGTTTGCATTTAACCGAATGTGAATAACTAATCACAAGCCTATAATTGGATCAACAACATGTATGAAGAATCTGTATCTGGTATCTGGTACCGGTACCCTATGATCCCCAGGTGGGGCGAAGGGGCCTCCAATGGAGGTTTCATTACCTATACTAATTTTGATTTGCTTATTTTCCGAGAGAGGGTAGAGGGACAGGTGGTAAGTCCATCGCCTCGCAACCCCCTCTGGAAACTAAGTATTTCTTGGACATGAAAGGGCCGAGAAATTTTGTCCAGAGGCTCTAATTTAGGCTTGGAGTTCTTTTACGTGCCGTAAATCTACGACACGGGACCCCCAGCTTAAAATCCCTCCCGGAGAACTCCGTGCCCAGGATTTTTACGTCCTGAAAAATCCATCGACCGCGGCCGGCTTTGATCCCGCGCCCTGCGGATCTAGAGGCGGGCACGCTACCTCTAGACCACCGCGGCCGACTGTATGTAGAATAGATACGAATAAATCAACATTTTCATACAAAATTTTATTTTCAGTTTTTTAGTAATTTTTTGGTATTTTTGCAATCATTTTATAGCTCATTTTAAAACAATTTTTAGGTCTTCAAAATCCGGGTTCTGGTAATAAGATAAATAACAGAAGAGGAACCCAGGTATTGGTTTCAGAGCTAAGTCACATATAAATATAGATAAGTTATCAATTTAACTAAACCAACTAAACATAACTAAATTAAAACAATACAGGATTGGCAGTAGAACCGTAGGCCTAAAGGATTAATTAAATATCACAGAAATAAAGATAATCAACTTTAAAAAACTGTACACTTCTGAGAACAATGCTGAACGTCCACATTATCATTGTGCAGTAAGTGATAAAGAGCATGTAGTACACAGATGATACCGAAAATCTAATCAAGAAGTAGCAACAGGTACAAACAGTAGCTGTGGATACTGCTCCAGGTCCTGACCTCATGATTGCAGGGCTTTAAAGGACGAAGTATGTTACGATACTTTGTCAAGTATATTCACCATGGTGTTATTAAAGACGATAGTGCTAGAGTGTCTTAATAAAGCTCGGAGTGTTCTAATTCATAAAGGTGGAGATGAAACTGGAAACCAATCACGATCTGCTCTGTGTTGAGGCGGGATTTAGATCGTATACTCGATAGTCTTTTCAGAGTTTTAATTGATTTGAGTGAAAATCGAAGAGGGTTTACATACACCCCTGGCACTCTCATTAAAGAAGTCTAATGTTACAATAGTTTTCTTACACATTTCTAAAACTTCTGATAATGCGAGTCATGCCAATCTCCAGGAGACTGTAACATCCCTCGATTGCTCAAGATTATGTAGCCTTATTTTAGAACTTCAGAGAACTAAGCCTATTATCATAAAGGGAGGTGTTAAGCAGGGATTCTTTGTACTTTCAAAGCAATCCGAAATGTTATGACATTTTTTGAAGGTTATTTTTCATTTAAGATATAGGTTTATTTTTGGGGGTATAAGGTGGCAAAAAAATCTTTAGATATCAATTCAATATTGTATTAAAATTGAAAATTTGCAATCCCCTAATTCGGAAAGCCTATTTAGTTCACCTAAATCCGAAACTACACTTTACAGAAAGATGTCGGTATATGTCTGCATGCTAGTAGGTACGTCATTGCTATGAACAGAAAATCTGGCAACCTAAATAATCATTCATATCAAAATATGTGTGTGTCTGTGTACAACAAAAATGTATGTTTTTATTATTATACAGCATCTATTGAATGTGCACTCGGGAAAGGCGCAGAATGCGAGGCCGGAAAATAACAAGATCCATGCTTGCTGGTAAAAAGTCATGTGAGTCTCAATGTTGTTCACATCAAATCTACTCAGTGGACATGAAATAAGTAATAATTAGACCTTGAATTTTAGGCTCTAAAAAATTATTTTTAGGCACCTAAAATAGGCTTTTAAAACAAGTAAATAGGCTTTTAAAAGAGAAAATAGGCTTTAAAAGAGAAAATAGACACTTAAAATAAGCTTTAAAATGTGTAAATAGAGAGGAAATATACTTTAAAATACTACAATACGCTCTTCAACTGTAAAGTGATATTTTTTTACTGTAAAAAACGTGGTAACTTATACCTATTCTTAACAGAAATAATTGCAAAGTTCATAAAAAATTAAAAATACATTTATCAAAAACAGTTTTGGATTATATGAAAAATTGACACAGTATGTCCTCTAAACCTGCTACTTGTTGTTTTGAGCAAATCCTCCCCCGTCAGTCAGCATGCCTTTGGCGACAATTGTTTGGGGAAATCAAGTTTCTGTGAAAAACTCACCCTCTGCTGTTCTGCTCTTCATTCAGGGTTGTCCATTAAATGATTGTAAAAGCTACAGAAGTTGAATTTTATTTAGAATGTGCAAAACAGGCATTTTAGGCACTAAAATAGTAAAAATAGGCTCCAAAGGTCCAAATAGGCATTTTAGGGTACTAAAAAACTCTATAAATATAAGTGATTTATTATGAAATGTCAAAAGATTTTTAAAATTTCATTTCATTTCATAAGGAACAAAATAGGTATTTGCCTTAAAATCCCAGGTCTAGTAATAATTTATATATTCTAAAGCAAAAATAATATTAATTTCCCCTGTGGTGTTTTCGTTTGCCAGTGTCTCTTACCTGTCTAAATTAACTACCATGGAACGAAACAATAGATATGTTCGTTTTCAAATCAAATCCAATCTCACACCTTGGAAGTCGTACTATAATAACGGATTGATCCGATCCTCTGCAGGGAAATCCAATGGAACGAACGAAACTTGTCTTCCTCTTGAGGAGTCTGACAAATGGGCACAGTGGCAAATGGAGGCATCGGGAAACATAGATTGATGGCATCCAGAGGATTTGAACTGGAGGGAGGGCTGGAAGAGGTTCTGTGGGAGGAGGAGATAACCGACATCCCGATTGATGGAATCTAGAGTATTGTGGCTTCTTATACGTGCTGCTCATCCAAAGTAGGAAGAGTGCTACATCTATCAGATCTCCACAATACATTATATTTAGCTTTTTTTTTATTCAGTACTTTCTGTTCAGTCAGTTGTCAGAATAAGGCTGAAGATATGATGGAACTCACACCAATATGGGGTACCTGAGAAATAAATTGTGGTCAAATATTAGGCATTCACCCAATTTCTGTATAAAAATTCAAATTTCATCTAGCATAACGTATTTAATGGCTGACATGCATTTTCGCTAACAAACCCGGCCTTCTATAGATGATGTGTACGTTATGACATCTTAAATGAGGAAACCGTGGTTAGCAAGAGAAGGCAGTGGATCCCGGCTCTTGTGATACTGTCTTTAAGTTCTTCTAACAATAGCCTATGTGACTATTATTTATGGGGAACTTGAAAAATAAATTGCATAGGTCAATTCCCCACATATTAGAACATTAGAAGAGAAATTAACTGTATCTCGGAAGCTGAACTTACGCGCGTGAAAGACAATTTTCCTAAAAAAGGCGCCAGTGTTGTGCGTATGCAAGAGGAGAACATTTCTAACATCTCTTGTGATGAGGCACGTGGTTATTTTCATTGTAATTCTAACTGTATATGTGAAAACCTGAATAATTACACCGATCGCGGCTTTATTAGCGTAGATATTTCACCCGATCGCTCGGGAGTTGGAGCTGTGCCCGCCACGACACAGAAACCCGCGTCACTGGCCAACTCTTGCGTGGGACTCACTGTATATCTCAAGTAAGTTTGATCCTGTTAAAAATAAATGGTGCAAAAATATGTTGCACAAACTTTCTCGCATATACGTGTTAAAGGCTAGCACAGAAAAAAGTAAATTAAAGTACAATTGCATTTTATTTATTACATTTTCATAAAACTAAGAAGTATCTAGAACGGAAACCATCAGAGTCGATCTTCATGTTTAATGCTTTTACCGTGAAATAATAATAATAATAATAATAATAATAATAAATGACAGTAAAACTGCATATTATTAGTACTACTAGTACTACTACGGGAAAATTCAAATATAAGTCGCACCTTGGGATAAATCGGCCCCACCCAACTCACCCACCAATGCAGTTTCTTTTATACCGCGATCTAGCGTATTCTTCTCTCCTCGTATTATGAAGAAACTCGTGATTGGACGTTGGAGGTATGACGTCACACCGCTAGACGAGAGGTGACAGGCTGACAAACCTTGCGGGAGATATAATATGCCACATTTTCGAAACCTACAAACATTGTATCGTACATTATTCGAAAATGCAAGGGCGCTTCGCTACGGCTACCACCTCCGCTTCGCGCACTTAACTATGTGGTTAGTGTTATGCATATTTAGCTATATGTAGAGGTGAATACAAGGCACTTGCGACAGTATATAAGGATAGTGAGTGCAAAGCACTTGCAGCAATAAATAAGGACAGTTGGTCATTCTGCTTCGCTCAGAAACAAAATACATCACACAGTCCGTGCAAATGTGAATATCGAATGGGCGGAACTTAAGGGGCGACTTATAATCAGGCTTTAAAACTTAGTGCCCGAACACACAGAGGGAGTTGATTCCGGTTACCAACAACCTGAGTATAGGGGGTGGGGGTTGATTGCGTAGGCTGATAAGACAGTAGCTGATAGCAGTACTGAGAAGTGAATGCGCTTGTGGTACGGTGCCTCTCAAATTGGTCAACAGTGTACCTTGTCATTGTGCGTGTTTATACGTGTTCGGCATGCCGAAAGTAAAGTGTTCTAAAACGCAAACATATATTGAAACATTTGGGAGGGACTATTATACACAAACAGGAGAAAGTATCGTTTTGCATGCTTGTAATGTGAGTTTAGATAATGAGAAGTTATTTTGTGGTCTTCCTATATCTGTATTTCGGTTTGTTTACTATCACGTGAACTATCATATGGTAGCTAGGGCATACGCCGAGCAAAGTCTGTACGGTACGGTTGCTGTTAACATATTCGATCGGGCACTAAGTTTTAAAGCCTGCTTATAATTGAATTTCGCCACAACTACTACTACTACTACTTAGGTTATATTGCACGCAACTGCATGTAGGTTATATCACGTGTTTAGTATGGTTGCGTGAACCATTAGTCTATAGTAGCAACTCATTCGTGTCATCTGATTCTATTGTTTAGTGATGTCTTCTTTAGTGATATTCAGTTTAAACTATTATAATATCCAGTGACGTAGCGGCGATGAGTTATGGAAAGTAAGCATGTCCTACAAACCCGGCGTTTGCCTTTGCGAATGAGGAAACTATGAAAAACCCAAGTCAATTTGGGCGGCCACAAGGTTTGATTTGAACTCAGGACCTCTTCCCTGTTAGCCCATATTACCTCGCTGTAATTGGTTTTGGTGTGTTCATTGCGACTGAGCTAAACTGGTTGCATTTCACAACAATAAGTGTACATTAGGCCTATAGTTTTCTTGTTACTAGGGGCAACAAAATGTCATTCATATTTTAATTGACATGTATGTTCTGAAATTCGCATTTAAGCCGTACTTATTTCGTTTTTATCTTGATATCTATTAAACGTATAATGTGTTAAACAAAAAATGTTCATTTTAATTTTCTCTACAACTTTACTGTGGTAGGTTTTCGTGTATCGCCTACTGTAATGGATATAATCTAGAAAAATTGAAAATGGATACGAGTAAAGTACCCCTTAAGTAATTTTTGCAGAAATACAGATATAGCCATTTTCTTAGTCATAGATAAGAGTTTCCAATTTTAAATTTTTATTAAAATCGTTAGAGCCATTTTTCCAAAAATCAAAATTTTAAAAAAAGTTTTCATGAAAAGTCCCCTTAATATTTAAGTTGTAAAACTAAATTTCTGGGCGGCTCGACAAAATTTCGAAAAAGTCCTTAATTCAAAAAATGAAGTAAATACAATGAACCGTTTACCCGCTGTGCTTGTCCACAGACAGACGGACGGACAGACAGACAGACAGACGGACGGACAGACGTCAAACCAAAAACACGTTTTTCGGTTTCCAGGCATCGTGAAACATGCTTTCCCGGTGTTAACTCGATTTCGATTTTTTGTCACGATCACAATACTTTCTCTATACGGTACTACGTATAAGCGAGAAAGTAAAAATAAATGGTGCAAAAATATGTTGCACAAACTTTCTCGCATATACGTGTTAAAGGCTATCACAGAAAAAAGTAAATTATAGGGACAATTAAATTTTATTTATTACATTTCCATAAAACTAAGAAGTATCTAGAACGGAAACCATCAGAGTCGATCTTCATGTTTAAAGCTTTTACCGTGAAATAATAATAATAATAATGAATGACAGTAAAACTGCATATTATTAGTACTACTAGTACTAATACGGGAAAATTCAAATATAAGTCGCACCTTGGGATAAATCGGCCCCACCCAACCCACCCACCAATGCAGTTTCTTTTATACCACGATCTAGCGAATTCTTCTCTCCTCGTATTATGAAGAAACTCGTGATTGGACGTTGAGGTGTGACGTCATACCACTAGACGAGAGGTGACAGGCTGACAAACTTCGCGGGAGATATAATATGCCACATTTTCGAAACCTACAAACAGTGTATCGTACATTATTCGAAAATGCAAGGGCGCTTCGCTACGGCTTTCGCGCACTTAACTATGTGGTTAGTGTTATGCATTATTTAGCTTTATGTAGAGGTGAATACAAGGCACTTGCGACAATATATAAGGATAGTGGGTGCAAGGCACTTGCAGCAATAAATAAGGACAGTTGGTCACTCTGTTTCACTCAGAAACAAAATACATCACACAGTCCGTGCAAATGTGAATATCGAATGGGCGGAACTTAAGGGGGACTTATAATTGAATTTCGCCACAACTACTACTACTACTTAGGTTATATTGCACGCAACTGCATGTAGGTTATATCACGTGTTTAGTATGGTTGCGTGAACCATTAGTCTATAGTAGCAACTCATTCGTGTCATCTGATTCTATTGTTTAGTGATGTCTTCTTTTGTGATATTCAGTTTAAACTATTATAATATCCAGTGACGTAGCGGCGATGAGTTATGGAAAGTGAGCATGTCCTACAAACCCGGCGTTTGCCTTTGCGAATGAGGAAACTATGAAAAACCCAAGTCAATTTGGGCGGCCACAAGGTTTGATTTGAACTCAGGACCTCTTCCCTGTTAGCCCATATCACCTCGCTGTAATTGGTTTTGTTGTGTTCATTGCGACTGAGGTAAACTGGTTGCATTTCACAACAATATGTATACATTAGTCCTATAGTTTTCTTGTTACTAGGGGCAACAAAATGTCATTCATATTTTAATTGACATGTATGTTCTGAAATTCGCATTTAAGCCGTACTTATTTCGTTTTTATCTTGATATCTATTAAACGTATAAAGAAATGTGTTAAACAAAAAATGTTCATTTTAATTTTCTCTACAACTTTACTGTGGTAGGTTTTCGTGTATCGCCTACTGTAATGTATATAATCTAGAAAAATTGAAAATGGATACGAGTAAAGTACCCCTTAAGTAATTTTTGCAGAAATACAGATATAGCCATTTTATTATTCATAGATAAGAGTTTCCAATTTTAAATTTTTATTAAAATCGTTAGAGCCATTTTTTGAAAAATCAAAATTTTAAAAAAAGTTTTCATGAAAAGTCCCCTTAATATTTAAGTTGTAAAACTAAATTTCTGGGCGGCTCGACAAAATTTCGAAAAAGTCCTTAATTCAAAAAATGAAGTAAATACAATGAACCGTTTACCCGCTGTGCTTGTCCACAGACAGACGGACAGACAGACAGACAGACAGACAGACGGACGGACAGACATCAAACCAAAAACACGTTTTTCGGTTTCTAGGCATCGTGAAACATGCTTTCCCGGTGTTAACTCGATTTCGATTTTTTGTCACGATCACAATACTTTCTCTATACTACGTATAAGCGAGAAAGTAAAAGAGGCGTGGCTGTCACAGTCCGCACGTGAGAACGCATGTCATCACCGTGATAATGGTAGTTTGTTTAATCTCAGTACAACTCACTTCCTCTCTATTATGAACAAATAAACATGAGAGGGAAATACAACTACGGAGAGAGAAGTAAGATATGCGTGGGTGTCCCGCAGGGTTGTCGTGAACAATGAATCCTGTATGTTTTGTTTGCCAATTGATATACTACAATGGCGACGATGCCAGCAAGGGCTTGTTATTTCATGTGTAAATGTTGATATTATTGTTGCATGAACTTACGAACACTACTTCTCCACTTGCAAGCCACACCCTGGAAATGGCGCATGCTAATGACATTAACCAATCACGTTTTGTCACATGTTGCGAATTTTCCGCGAACTCTCTGTGAGTTCTCCTCCCCTTTGTTTTGAACAGGATCATACTTCCTTGAGACAGAGAATAGTCTGAAACCTCCGGTTGTAGTAGGCCTATGTTTCTGAAGTCGACTCAGTTTCTAATAGAAATGAGTACCACGTGGGAGTAAAAAGGCGATGACATCCTTACCTCTTTCTAGAGCAGATTTTCTACAAATTCTGTATCCAAGAAGACATATAGAAAGGAAACAGAAAGAGTAGCAAGTTTCCTTTAGTTTTGACAAATTTTTCATTTCACAATCACATAAATCAATTATTCTTAAAATGACATGTTAATACTTAAGGGAAAAACAAACCCGTAGAGGTAAAATAATTAATTTGTTGAACTCAAGGCACCTTTCACCAGAGCACCTATAGCCTATATTTTATAGAGAAAGTAAAATGTACTAAAATTTGCGGAGATTCTAGACAATCCGTATTTCACACTTTTAAACATTACTGCAGAGTCTGAGAAAAGTAGAGATTTTCTAGATGGATGAATTAATAAATCCAATATACAAGGCAATGCATGGTAACAGTATTTCTCGCCTTGATATTAAGCCTCAAGTCAGATAAGGTTGCATTTTTCAAAATGGTGAGCCCTAAAGATAATATAATACTGACAGAAGATTTGACTGGAAGGTTGGAAAACAAACAGTACCAAGAACTGTTAGGAATAATGGAAAGTAGGCCTTGAACAAAAATAGGGAGTTATTAAAGAGAATTTTGCGCCTTTAATGCATTGAGAGTAATAGGCATAATCTTTGAACATAAGGATACACACAAATTCACTATAAACGAAGAAAACAACCGAAATACAATCGATTACAGAAAACAATAAAAAGAGCTTTCCTCATAGAAGATACTACAGAAGTGATTCCCAAAGTGGGGTCCGCGATGGTGTTTCAAGGGGTCCGCAGGCGGTTCAAGAATAAATAGGATATCCCGTAATTTTCTCAAATTACATATCTTCACTGATCACATTAAGGAGTAAACTCTGTTTGTTATAATTGATAGTGTTATTTTGTCTCTTGAATTAAATACATTTGAATCAAAGTATTTATTTAGTTTTTTTTTTCAAAACCCAGAGGGGGTCCGCGAAATTTTAATTTTTTTCAAGGGGTCCGCGGACTGAAAAGTTTGGGAACCACTGTACTACAGTAATTAGAAGATAGGATGTCAATTCAGATCATTATCAAATAGCCAAGTCAATATCACTACCCCCTGAAAGATAATTAAACCAGCACAATAGCTATTTATGTATCAAGTAAATAAAACAAGGTTTTTGCTGACGAGTATCGTAATTCATGCTGAAATGGTGGATGAGTCCGCTAAGTTTTTGAGTACGTGGTGCATACAATAGTTTTTAGTAAAGGTTTTCTACTTTTGCTATTAATGAGCTCAGTTTTTCACTAATTTTCAAGCAATAATAATGGCGATTGTATCACTAGTGCATTTTAATAAACTTTGCTTGCTCTGGATTGTGTTTTTCCTCCGGTGGCGGTTTAGGGGCAAAAAAAAATATATCGGAAAATCACGTACAAATTTCTGACCATAATTTCTACCAAATAACTAAAGAATACAGTTTAATAATAGCTAATTCGGAATAGTAGAATAAGGGAAATAATGCAAATTGATAAGAATAGGCCTATATTGGAAATTGTAGAAGAAAGACGATTGACATGGTGTGGACATGTACTCAGAATCACAGAGGATAGAATACCCAAGAAAATTTTGGATTGGAAAGTAGAAGGAAAAAGAAGAAGAGGGAAGCCCAAAGAGTGCTGGATAGATGGGGTGAAAAGGAGTATGGCGAGAAAAGGAATAAGTGAAGAAGATGCTAAGGACAGGGACTTATGGAGACAGACGGTTGTTGTGGGATGAAGGAAAACCATTATATTGTGGAATATTCCCTAATAAAACAATTCTTACTATTATTATTATTTATTCATTCCACTGCTTTTACAGGTATTAAAACGATGTCATCGGCTTTTAGCAAGATGACACCGTTAAATTTAAACAGAAATGTTTAGTATACTGCGGACAATGGATGTAGTACTCAAGATGACCGCTTTTTGCATACAATCCTTCACGTACTCTGTGATTTTCAAGTCTTTCAGTCTCTTCATTAGGGTCTTCGGTACAAGTCCTGTTGAGGAGATGATTAAAGGCAGCACAATGACTTTTTCTTGCCTCCAGAGTTGTCGAACCCCTTCAGCCAGGGGTAAATATTTGGTTACTTTTTCATTTTCACACTGCTCTAAATTGTGAGTATTTGGTATGCCAATGTCTATGAGATATGTGGTCCGGTTGATTATTATTATTATTATTATTATTATTATTATTATTATTATTATTATTATTATTATTATTATTATTGCCATCAAACTTGCCATCCCATTGTGTCTTATTTCACGGAAATCAACGAGGAACTACCTGGGATACATGTATGAGATTGCTATAAATGTAATCCATAGTCCTGTGACAGATTTTCCTAAGTCATCGCATCTAATGTCAGCAGATACACTATTCTATGGAAACATGACACTAATACATCTCCATCTTAGATATGTAGAAGTCAAGAGGAATATCACATCTGGTTGCCCTCGCTGTAGGCCTATCTCACTTTAATATGATATTATCACTGTTACAATTGGGTCGTAGAGAATGTTGTGGTTCAGATATTCATTACTAGGGACCGGATTTTTAGGTTTTTAAAAACACTGTTTTAGGTTTTTCATTAGGTGAAATAGGTTTTTTTTAGGTTTTTTTGTCCAAAATATCGTTTCTGGGTAGAATAATTGGTTTAATGAATTTTAATGTGCTACATAGGATTGAATACATAATAGCCTACTTGTAAAGTTTAACTTAACAAAATTGACTTAAATTTGTGTAAACTTGCTTTAAGACAATATTATACAATTGAAGAAAGAAAGCATAAAAGATCAAAAGAAGCAGTGAAAATAAGATTGCCTCACATTTCCTGGTTACAGTAGCCTATATCACTATATAACTTTCAAGATTCTCAACTGTGAAGTTCTTCCTGTTATCTCTTTAGGTAATAGTTAATACTGTATCTAGACACTACCCTTCTCAGGATTCAAATCCGATGCTTCTAATTTAGTGAGTAAAATACTTTATGGTTGGATGTGGATAATGTGAAACTGATTATTTTCCTATTCTCGGTTGTTACGCATGCTAACAGATCAACTAAGTTAGGGACGAAAACTTCCCCCTTTTATAGAAAGGTAAATAATACATGTTTCTGGCAGGCTTGACAAAATATTACTTTGCCATCTGTAGTGAAATTCAGATCGTCGCCGATCCACTGCCGTAATAAACTCGATTTCATTTGTTTCGGCATAATTAACACGTATTCTTAAAACTCACAGTGTGACCATTCAGTGTGAATAACAGGGAAGTACTAAAGACAAACAAAAAACAAACGCTTTAAAACATAAATCTATATCCTTGTTCATACACGGCAACAATGGTTGTTCGTGCTAGTATTTTAAAAGGAATACGCTGGTACTCTTTTCCTCTCTTGATACTGTCCATCCTAAACGACAATGGGTTGAATGAAACGCTGGTGGTATTAATTTCTACCCGACAAAAATTATTCTCTCCCCGCAAAATATCGATTTCTCAACTGACATATTTTAGGTTATATATCCCGTTTAGGTATATTTAGGTTTTTATACCCCATTTAGGTATTTTTAGGTGCCACAGAATTAATGTGGGTGAATCCTATGGATATGATTCGAAAAAGTGTATGAGCGCTTTTTGTTTTGGAAGTAAGGAAAAAAATAGGTAAAAACCTAAGAATCCGGTCCCTATTCATTACTCAATGATGAACCGAAATTATTAGGAATGGAATCACGTAGATGCGAATATGAAAAGGAAAACATCTTCAATAACGGGTTGGATTAATGTAACGAACATACCAAGGTGAAAGCAATCCCATCCAAGTGCTAGGCTTTTTTCTTTTTCACCCATTCACTAACTTCAGCCATTACTGAGTGATCCTTCGTTACTGATATATTCTGGTATTATTATTTCTCTTCTTCTATCCTTTCCATTTGCTGTTTGCGCGCCACTTTCCTTTATTCCATGTGTTGCTACCTTTCTCTTATTTGCCCTGATCGATGGAGGAGTGTAAGCTACATCCATTTCACAGATTGACTGTCTGGAATATTGATGAGGCAACCAACATACAGTAGTGCCAGATGTCTCCAATACAATCGTTTGAGTATCTCTCTTAGTGCCTTCCACGTCTTATTTTTTTCTGTTTCTATCCAATAAATCAAACTGTTTTTATAATTTATTTACAATGCAACTACTTCACAAAAATACATTTTGAATCGAATATCCATGCATTTTCTGCTGATTTTATATAGGCCGTGTAGTATTCAATTTTTGTTTAAGGTTAAAAAAGGATCTCCCATCTACTTTGCAATTTTCCCTTACATTGAACTTTTATTTCTAAAATATTTATTTCGGAGACTGCAAGATACAAGTATCTATATTAAGGAGTTCTTCATTTTTCAATGAGGGTGATATAATATAGTATGACTTACCAGCTTATAGGTCCAACCTCAATATGAATAAAATAAATAATACCCTTGATAAATTGTCTTTAACTTACATATGTTTTTTTTTTATTTATTTACCATGAAAATTACAAATTACAAATTAGAAAATACAAATTAATACAAAATTATTACAAATACAAATATAAATAATATAAACAAAATTATTACAATTACAAAAGAGCATTATTTACCCCGCATGAGCATAGCTCGTGTTCGGCGTCAGTTCAGTTATACTAGAATTATGTTTTGAACATTATATAAAAAGAAAACATACATATTATAGTTTTAGGCAAAAAATAAGAATAAAAATAAATAAGATTGCTCATATGAAATAAATACATGAATAAAGATACGAAAAAATAAATTACAATAACATAACAGAGATACAAACAAAATACCTCATGTTAAAAATAAAAAATTTACAGTTAAGAATGAATAACGGAAAAAAGTGGGTTTTAGTTTGAGCAAAGTAATTTATGCTAAGCACAGAATATTTTATTGTTATTTACAGCAGCATACAACGAATCTTGTAATGTATGCACTTGAGTTTCCTTAAATAATTAAAATTATATAATTTGGAAGATTGAGTTCCGTTAAAATGTTAAAATATGTATTTTGATTTCAATTAAAAGAATTTTGTGCCTATGTCCATAATAACGTTATGTAAATATAAAATATTAAAATCAATGTGATGAATTACAAATTAGGTATAATTGGCCTTACGGCTGTTGTGATATAATGTTATGACATAATAACCATAAATTTATTATTATTTTATTATGTCTTTTGTTTGCTCAGATGTTGGATAATTATTTCAACTTAGTCCTATATTTGCTTTAAACATGTAGGCCTACTCACACTGTTGTCTAAAACATAAAATTGAAAGTGTCAATGCATGTGGGTGAGTACGTATGTTCCCTATACAAATCTACATACTTTGACCAATTGGCATGAAATTTCGCACACATACAGAATTTTGCACATTCCGGTCAATCCGGAAAGTAACGTGGTCAACATTAAAATTCAAACAAATCACTCCTTCCCTTGAAAAATTATAAAATTTCTGAAGATATTACACTAAATTCACAAAATACAATTCAGTTCTCATGACAACAATACTGTTTGCAGTGTTCATATGCGGCTTTGGAAGATGCAAGTAACTGGGCCATGGAGTGGTTTTTGCCAGATAATTAAAGAGGTTATCGATATAATTCATTTCTGTAAATCAATTATGGAGAATGAAATCAAGGTAAATAAATATCGGGTGTGATGCATCACATAACTTTCTCCACCCTGAGCATGGAGAATATCATTTTCTCACTTAACATTTTGATGTAGAATAAAATCAGGTAAACTGATATAACAAAGTGCCAGTATGCTTTTTTAATCAGTAATAATTGCAGTTATGATATACAGAAAATAAGTTTTTTTTTTAAATAGATCTCAGAGTTAAACTCCAGATACATTCATTAAGCAGGGCTTACGGAAGAACAAAGGTCTAAAGTTTGATTCTTAACCTTAATTCATATTGGTATACACTGATATACTAATTCTTAAAATATGTAAACATTTTACAAAATGCATTGACAATGAAATAGTACAGTAAGCCAATAAGAAGAGGATAGTTCCACCTAGCGGTATGCAGTTTTGTTCTGAGTATAGGCTTATGCAATTTTAACGCAACGCAATAACTTTAAAGCTAGTTTCTGTTCGTGAAATAACATTTATAGGCTTATGTTATTATTTAGGAATGATGTAGGTCAATGAAAGACAATGAATTCCCAGTTTTTTTAAAAAGAAAAATGTAATACTTATTTAAGCACATTGACAAAACAGGACATAAGAATGGAATAGGCTCAATTTAACACAATTGATAATAATAATAAAAAAAAAATTTGCTTCAGGGTGGACTAGAACGTGAAATCTCTTGATTACTAGACAAGCACCTTACCCCAAGACCAAACCACACTGCGACTTTTGAGTGTCCAATACCAAAGAATACTATTTCGTCGTTGCTCACAGAAGAGAAAAATCACCGTATTTCGAAATTAGGCTATATATCGTGCCTGCTAGATTTATTATGGTACAATGTTGAATTATTTCATTAATTAGTACTATAATATTCGCGATATCTGAGTGATAAATTAGGATGAGGCCCTCGTTGAAGCAGAGGTACCAACCTAACCATATTCTCAAAGCTTAATGTTTTTATTTATTAAGAGGTCAGGGATTATAAATCTGACATAGGCTGAAGTAAAATTCAATGCTTTAATCTAATTGTAATCAATTTTAGCAAAATAATTAGTCATTATACAGCAGCATTTCATCTATAATCGTACATATGGGAACATTTGTTTTTCATGTAGATGTCAAACTGTCCATGGCAACTGAAGGAAGCTTTATAAGCTGTCATTAATTGATGACGCTATAAGAAAGAACCGAGAATTTGATTTTGCATTTGAAGAAGGTGCCTTCTTTTTACCCTCCTTTACTAAAGAAGGTTTCGACAGGAATTGAAGGCTTGTTCCAGAATTTCCCTTTATTTACCTTAGTTACGGGACTCGCCCGCTGATTGGTTGGCCGCGAGCCAATCAAAATGCTTCGAAATGAACCAAAATATTATAATAAATTTGACTGATAATTACTCTTTATTTCGGTACTGGACAACCGATTAGGTCCAAATTCAATAGGCTTATTTCCATGATTGTTATAAATAAGTATACGAAGTTTCATGAAAATCCGATAAAGCGTATTTGAGTTACCGCGCCTTTTCTTATATGATACCATAAAAGGGCACTAAATTGGGTATTATTCCGGTACCGGCCAACCGATTTGGTCCAATATCAACAGACATCTTCCCATGGACATTATAAATAGGTATTCCAAGTTTCATGAAAATCCGATAAAGCGTATGAGAGTTATGGCGCCTTTAAAATATACACTAAATTGGGTTTTACTCCGGTATCGGTGAACCGATTTGGTCCAATTTCAATAGGGTTCTTCCCATGGACATTATAAACGCGTATACCAAGTTTCATTAAAATTCGATAAAGCGTATTTGAGTTAGAGCGCGTACAGACACACGGACGGACGGACGGACGGACGGACGGACAGACGGACAGACATTTTTCGTCCCCCACACAATCTCATAAAGTACCATACTGGCACTTAATAAGAGGTCGTTTTGCGGGGACAACATTTTCAGTTGTCTCAGCCTGAAATAGCACCAACGATGGTTGGGAGCGAGTAAGCTATGTCAGAAGTCGTCAAATATCCTATCCATCGATATGTTATTCATCGCTGTAGGCTTCGCGTTAGTTGAGAAATAGGGATGTTTATTGTAAGCCCCCCCCCCCAAAAAAAAAGAGAGAGAGAGAGAGAGACAAAATAAGATGGAACATTTCTAGTTCTTTGTTCGCAATAAATTTTTATGTCCCAGGTATTTGGTGATATTGATTTTAGCCCTAAAATGGTTGTAAGGCAACATGAAAGCGAGAAATACAATATCCCGTAGCCTATAGACAGTACAATGTTATGTAACCGAAATTTCTGATTTCTCTTATTTCAACCCTTACCAGGTATAGTGTGCAGAAGCATTGGGTTGCAAAATTCTAAATCCTGTATGAGCTACCTAGCATTTTATGAGGAAATAGGCCAATTTTCAGTGTGATACGTCGTTCTTCTTCACTTCAAACTCTAAGACACTTAAGAATATTATAGGAGAAATATTCCTCTGACACTGGGATTTGAGCCCAGGACCTTTGGCTACCCGTGTCGTGAGAGAGGGGTGCGCTGTGATGTGAACTCTGGCTTAGCTCAGTTGGTAGAGCAGTGGCACGGATAGCCAAAGGGTCCTGCTTTCAAATCCCAGTGTCAGAGGAATTTTTCTCCTATAATATAATAAGAATCTAATTTCCACCTTATACCCTCATTAAATTACGGGCATATCTCGGGCATTTTGCCAATAACATTAACATTCACTTTTAGTTAACAGTATTTAATTTCAGTTGTAAGTTTTGCTATAGTAGGTGTGTACATCTATATTGAGTTGTAAGATAATTTCTTAAAATGTAATAAAATATACATAATCGAAAAGTTACATGAGATGTTAAAAGATCTGTAGGCCTGTGTATATTAAAATCTATAAACAGTTACGTCAGTCATTAATGTGCAACTTAATTGAGTTCTTTCTTGAGTATTTTACGATATGAATATAAATAGTCTTATAATTTAAAAACGAAGTTAAAATGTCATATGGATTTTATGTCAAACACACACACAATGTCATAAATGTATAACAACTGTGCACTCACAATAATCTTTCACTATAGTTTCCTGTTAGAAGTTTTTTGCGTTTGTCGTATTTTCCTTCTTCTTTTTTCTTTTGGTGTACTTGTAATTACACGTGTTGTAGCCTGTGGATTTTTTCGATGTCTTCTTGTCTTCTTTGTAGTATAAGGTGGAAATTAGATTCTTATTATATAACATCCCCTCATTGGTAAAAATGAAATTTATTAATTCTCCTATAATATTTTTGTATCAATGTAGTTTAGTAGTAACCAATGTTTAATAGAGCTCTATTACTCTTGGTTTTATTAAAATTGAAGCTGAATTGTATCCGTGTTTACTTTTTACATATACCTTAGCTCCTGTGTTGAGAACACTTATGCACTGAAATACTGCCATATCACACAAGTGACCTTGAGAATATCTTTCCCTCTCTCTTTCTCTTCCCACCGTTAGAGTAGGGGGCTTACTATTAATTTAGAGCCTTGGTCCATTGGAAAATATTTTTAATTTTTAACTGTTGTCATAAACATGCTACATTCCTTCTTGCATAAGGACTAATATAGGGACGTCGAAGAAGCTGGGGGTGGTCTTTCTTTCATTTCACACGGCATTGAGAACTTTAGGAAAGGAAATATAAAGAAGGAAAAGGCATACAGAAAGATATAGGTACATTACAAATCGTATAACTTTTTTAACGACAAGGGTGACAAGAAGAACAACTGGGAGGATTTCATCTATACAATACATCAGCTTGAACATAAATTAATGCGCGGAGCGGATCATAAAAATTTATAGCATTGAGCCCGTATTGTAAAGGTAGGTATTTTAAAAGCTGAAACACAAATTAAATTTTAGTACATATTCAAACTGGATGACATATTATTGGCATGGCAACAATCTTTGTGTAGCATTCAATGCTCTGGTGATATAAATTATAACACATTCAAGACTCTATGTGAGGTTTTCTCGAATGCATGGAATAAGTTACAACGCTTTATGAGTTATTAACTGATATTTCTGCTTACATGCTTATACTTAAATTATTATAAAAATCTATAAAACATTACATTAAAACGTAAATTAAATCAATTCACATTTCACCGTCAAAATAAGCCACTAGCCCTGTTGCAAATGCACTATTCAAGCGATGACCATTTTGGCATTGCTTAATACATTAATTCTTATCATAGGTAAACCCACGATAGTTTACTAGTTGGATTTATTAAGACTATTCCATGAATAAAAGTGTAACGGATTATACAAATAATAATTACTTTCTTACTTTGTTACATAAATACAAAACTAACAGCTGTGAGATCATGGCATACTACGAATCAACCATCCATGAATCGATTCGAGTAGCCATGTTGTGACCAACGCACCATTGGTAGCATTGGTTTGCACTGAATCGAAATTGTGTTTTTAATCAATGCACAATTATACAGAGTGGACCAAAAGTCGCGATCGGATAATGTTTATATTGAAATAACTCGTTTTCCGAAACCTAAAACAAATTAAAAACTATTCCTGGGCTGAGAGGAATATTCACCCCCTTCATATAATTTTTGGAGCATTAGTTTGTCAATTTTCCGATAGAGCAAGGACATTGTTATGTTTTAGTGACAAGCCAGATTTTTCTTGCGCGCGAGTTTATTAGGTGATTGTTGTCGATGTGAAACACTGTGTTATGTTTGTGTTGTATGCAATGGCGGATACAAGCACATACGATTGAGGAACGTCTCATTGTTAGTGTGTGGGTTCTTGAAAAAGAACAAACTGGCGAAACATACGAAGAAATCAGAGAGAACTTCTTTCTTCGTTTCAATAAAGCAGCTCCCACTGATGCCAATCTACGGAAACTGGAAAAGAAGACTTTTTCAACAGGCTGTGTATTTGGATGCAAAACGCAGCGGAATACCTAAAAAATATTGCGCCGATGATGTCAGTAATCGTCTGAGTGAATCATTGGAGCGTTCACCGATGAAATCAAGAAGGAAGCGATCGGCAGAAATGCAGTTCTCAAGAACTTCATTGTAGGACAACTGGCTGTGGTCCTACTTAAAAGAAAATCTTGGAATGATTCGGAAAGATTCTGTTGAACAACTGAAGAGAGAGATCATCCGTATCTTCAGAGCGATAACACCCGAAATGCTGAGGCGGGAAAGCAGAAGGAATGGCGGCGCATTCAACTGTCCGCGGAAAACGATGGTGCACATGCCGAAACTTTGGACGTTTAACAATGATGCTGACAGGCCTAGGGTACTTTATTTTACCATATTTCCATCCCTTAATACTTGCTACTTCAATAAATAAAGTTTTTACCCTAATTGTGGCATTTTATTATTGCATAAACTAACTTAGAAAATATCCGATCGCGACTTTTGGTCCACCCTGTATTACTTCAATTTCCAAACAAGTTATATTGTATGAAATAATGCGTTTTCATTCTGCTGAATGGTAGCGTGTGATGTATTAATCAACGCAATTTGGTGACTTACGTGTCCAGTAACGAGCTGACGTTTTATCAGATAAAATTGCATCCTGCGACCCGAGGAAGTATATTATAAGATAAACGATCGTGACTTATCTATTTCAGAGGAATTGCTAAACGTTATTGGTCAATAACAAACACGCGGCATATGAGTGGAAAAGTCAATCCAATTAAGTTAATGCTGAAAATAATATAGTAGAAATTCACAGTAATTATTTCATGTTCGCTTAAATAAATACATTTTATCAACTACTGTTACTAATTTGAAGGTTTAGTTTATTATTTCCAGACACCAAAAGCTAATCCTTATATTTGTGAAAACATAAAATACCTTCAAAATGTAAAATTTTCAAAACGTGAACCACATCTTGTTGTCAGGAAACAATAATCCTTAACAATATAAGGATAAAAGTAGGCTTTGGCCGACTCAAATGTACATAAATTTCTGTGTTATAAAACTAATAAAATAGACTAAGGTAGATAAAATATTATAGACGACACGTTACAAAATTAGCTTTAGTAACTCTCGGGTTTTGTCACAGTCCCTTCGTGTTCTAACTTGACTCTCTCCTTACCAACGCTTTACTTTTGTAACTAGTTGCCTCAGCAAGTATTATACCATTATTGTAGCACTATATCTTAAAGAATGAGACTTGTTCATTATTAAGTGCCAGTATGGTACTTTATGAGATTGTGTGGGGGACGAAAAAATGTATGTCCGTCTGTCTGTCTGTCTGTCTGTCTGTTCGTGCGTCTGTACGCACCATAACTCAAGTACGCTTTTTCGGATTTTCATGAAACTTGGTATAAACATTCTTAATGTCGATAGGAAGAACCCTATTGATATTGAACCCAATCGGTTCACCGGTACCGGAGTAATGCCCAATTTAGTGCCAATTTTAATATATTATGGCGCCTTTCTCATAGAAAGGCGCCATCACTCAAATACGCTGTAACGGATTTCCATGAAACTTGGTATACCCATTTATGACGTTCATGAGAAGTGCCCTATTGAATTTGAACCTAATCTGTTGACCGGTACCGGAGTAAAACCCAATTTACTGTATATTTTAAAGACGCGGTAACTCAAATACGCTTTATCGGATTTTTATGAAACTTGGTATACGCATTTACAATGTCCATGGGAAGACGTCTATTCATAATGGATAAAATCGGTTGATCTGTTTCGGAGTAATGCTCAATTTAGTGCCTATTTTATGGCAATATACGTATTCGAAAGAATTTATAAAAAAAATGAAAATCAGTTATCTTGACAACATAGCCTATTGTTTTACTGTGATCTTATAAGGGCTGGGAAATTAAAATACAGGTAGCTATGACGAAATACACTATTGTTTTACATGCGCTTATCCAACTAGACCGTTAAAATGACCCAGGTGGCCGAGATGGTAGACCTTTCTTCTTCCGTAAGCCCTGCTTAATGAATAAATCTGGAGCTTAACTTGGAAATCAATTTAAAAAAAAAAACATATTCTGCATATCATAATTGCAGTCATAACTGATTAAACAAAAACATACTGGCACTTTTTTACATCAGTTTACCTGATTTTATTAAAACATGAAGGCTTACACGTATGTAAACCCGGTGTTACATTGCCCTAGCCCTGTGAGCAAAATGTTATTAAAAAACTTGTAAAAAATTTAAGACAGTTTTATAATCAAATACTTTACCAGTTTCCCGTTATGCAAGGCTGGAATCAACTGTACCTGTTATTACCAATATAAACGCAGTGTTCATAAAATGCACTTTCTCCGCTATGTGAACTGTTTGGCTACCATGTTTAACTTCCAAACCGTTTATGTTTCATTCGAACAGCTCATGGAGTCAGAATGGAGGGCAAGTGCCCCCTCTGGAATGCCTTTTAGATTAGTTTTTCTTGTACTCTTTGTTAATCTGTAGTTGTTGCATGGAGAGTAAAAAAATACAAATATTTTATAATGAGTTTAGCAAATATTAACTTATTATAATTACGACTGCTGGGGTATATTTATAATTAGGGACCGGATTTTTAGGTTTTTCAAAACACTGTTTTAGGTTTTCCATTAGGTGAAATAGTTTTTTTTAGGGTTTTTTGTCCAAAATATCGTTTTCGGGTAGAATAATTGGTTTAATGAATTTGAATGTGCTACATAGGATTCAATACATAATTAACACGACTTCTTAAAACTTAGTGTTACCACTCAGTGTGAATAACAAGACAGTACTAAATGCAAACAAACGCTTTAAAACACAGAATTCTATACCCTTGTTCATACACGGCAACAATGGTTGTTCGTACAAATATTTTAAAAGGAATACGCCGGTACTCTACACTTCCTCTCTTGATACAGTCCATCCTAGACGACAATGGGTTGAACGAATCGCTGGTGGTATTAATTTCAACCCGACAAAAATTATTGTCTCTCCGCAAAATATCGATTCCTCAACTGACAAACAAAAAAGACAAAAAAGTAGCCTAAATTAGATATTTTAGGTTTTATATCCCGTTTAGGTATATTTAGGTTTTTATACCCATTTAGGTATTTTTAGGTGCCACAGAATTAATGTGAGTGAATCCTACGGACATGATTCGAAAAAGTGTATGAACGCTTTTTGTTTTGGAAGCAAGGGAAAAAATAGGTAAAAACCTAAGAATCCGGTCCCTATTTATAATAATACGTCACCAAGACTGTTGCTCAGAAGAACGTATCCTGTTAATTTAAAAACTTTGCAGCCTTGTCGAATCCATCTGGGGTTCAAAACTACGTGAATATTAATGTATTTATTAATAAATATATTGTATTTAGAATGTAAAATTGAGGGCCGAAATTTATTCTTAGTCTATCAAACAAAGTATTATTCGTATGACTTAGGCTACACTTGGTTAACTTCAGTTACACTTAGCCTATTTAAATTACTGTCGTAATACCGCTAATAATTGTTCACGATAGAAAATTAATTCTTATTATTATAGATTACTACATAATGTAGCGTAATAAATAAGAATCTTTGTGTTTGGAATTATGTTCAGGTTGCTCCCATTTAATAAAATTCCTGGCGACGCCCCTGGAAGAGCTGGTAGGCTATTTATCTGCGATTGAAAGTATATTTTTTTTAATGTCACAGAAAATATTAGTACTTACTCTTACTTTGCCCTTATAATGCAACGAAATAAAGCGGGAATGAAGGGTATTACAAAGAACACAGATGTAAACATTAGGCCACCTAAGCAAAGGAAGAATCGATGAAAGAAACAAAGAAACTAAAGAAACAGAAAGAAAGAAAGAAAGAAAGAAAGAAAGAAAGAAAGAAAGAAGGAACCAATGATGAATTGACGAAAGGAGGGAAAATAATGAACAGGTCTATGTGAAGGATAATACAGTTTTTACGAATTCCTATTCGTTATTATCCTTGTCAGCCTAAATCCTGCCCATTTAAATCGGAATAACCTACTGTAAATACGCTTCTGTGATGAAGGCTCGCTATATAAAGATCACATTATAACCTTAGGTTCCTCTCAACACCGAGAGCCCTAGAAACATGACCTGGAATGTATGTATATTCCACAAAATGATTGCGGAACGTTGAATATGCGTTGTCCTTCCACTCACCTTGACACTCTGCAGCCTTTTATCTTGTTTACTTTTCTGTTTTCCTTGTTTTTCCTTATTACACACAAACGCCCATGCCCGAGGCGGGATTCGAACCCACATCCACCTTCAACACGGCTCCAAGACAGTATGCCTCAGCTAACCGGACCCTGTCCCTATCCTATCTTTTTCCCTCTCCCTATCCTCTCTCTCTCTCTCTCTCTCTCTCTCTCTCTCTCTCTCTCTCTCTCTCTCTCTCTCTCTATATATATATATATATATATATATATATATATATATATTCTATATCTATATTCTATATATATATATATATATATATATATATATATATATATATATATATATATATATATCTCGTTCCTATCACTTTCCCATTACGATTTAAGATATGAGTGGAAACAGGAAGTTAGCAATACTTTAGATTACAAAATCTTTAAAATTCAGACAGTCAAAAGCTGAGAAATATCAAAATTGTTAAGACAAGAATCATCGCATTCATACATAAATGTTGAGAGTGATATAAAAGATTCACGCAGTGTCCGGTATGGTTGTGATGACGTCACAGCTGGGTGGGGTAACGGCTGCCAATGGGGCCCCCCCGGAGAGAACATTCAGTAGGATGACTCTCTAGTCTCCAACATCCTTTCAGATTGGAATCAACCATAAATATTGTCAACTATCTCTTATACTTCACAAATGATTGCACCCTCTACCCATTCCGAAACAAAAACTTCACATTTTCCAAGTCATTAATTTTTCGACACATGTGCGTTCTTGAAGAACAAGTTAGAAGTACAAATAGACCTGTTTCTCATAAAATCGCCTAATGTGCTAAATTACTTTTGTTTTGTGGTAGAAATACGGTCTAGTCGGCACCGTCCACATTATAGCAATGTGTCGCGACATTCTTGTGATCTTCATGGCTAGAAAAATGTCAGTGTAAGAATGTGACATATACCTGGTCATAATTTTATTACGATGGTTTTCTGATTTGTTTGAATCAAAGGCCTACAACATAAAATACTCTTTCTTCCAATGCCTTTTTCGCTCTCTACTCCCCTCCACTTACATAGGCCTATTCTATTCTATTCTATTCTATTTTGTGCCCCTTAAGGCGGGGAGGCGGGGTGGGAACGCCCCTAAGCACCGCAGCCGTTGCCGACTTATTGTACCTACCTCCGGGATGGGATGAGTTGCGTGCCCATAGGCCGCCCCGGACTCGCAAAGCCCCCCGTGGGCCCCCACGGAACTCCCCTACATCCAACAAGCCTAGTACCATGCCACGTGTGCGCCACCCCCTGCGGTACCTCCAACCGGGAGCCCCGACAGGTTCGTGACACACACCACCAACAACCTCTTGACCACAAGCAGCGGGGAGAACGGGAGAGGCCCCCAAAGGGCTCCGACTGCCGAAGCAGACCCGATGCCAGAAGTGGAAACGGGATGAGGATGAAAAGGGGGAAAGGTAAGATGAAGTGGAGAGTGTTGGTGGAATGAAAGGGGGAAACGGGAGAACCCCGAGAAAAACCCCCTAAAGCACGGCTTCGTCCACCACGAATGACACACCCGCCGGCCCCGAGATTTGAACTCAGGACCGCAAGCATGCCAGGCTCACGCGCTACAGCATGAGCCACCGCGCCGGCTACATAGGCCTACACTTACACTGGGGGTGTCCACCCCCCGTAGCGTCAAAACTTACCCCCCAATTTCATAAAAAGTAACCCCCAACATCGTATCACACCGACCTCATGAAAACTACAAATAGTAGAAAAACAGTTGGCCTGCTCTAATATAGGGGGTATGTGGTGTGCATACCGACACCCACGGCCGATATCGATGGCTCGCTGGACTATAGCTGCTACTTCTTGATCAAGTAACTCCTCAGTTACTGTCACGAGGCTGGGTGCACACCGTTCCAGACCTCCGTACTTAAAAAAGTCATACCTGTAGATCCGTAGTCAACAACGTTAACCACTAGATCACGCTGGAAAATCAATTACACGAAGTACTGATGTTATCAATTTTTTACGTGTTATAGTTCACGGATTTAAGAAACGCTGAACTAGAAGCTAGCCAAATCCAGTCCTCTGAACTAGGCGTAGAGATTTACTGAAGTACTCGATTAAAAATATTAACAATCACTTTTGTCGTGTGTGTTTTTATTTTTCAGCTGTGTTTATACTCCTTTTAGTTGCGAGGCCATATCAGGAGTTCGGGATCTATGTCTATGCAGTAGGGTAGGCCATGGAACTATTGACTGTCAATTATTTCTATTGATGGTATAATTTTACGGAGTAAATTTCAACTGATATTACCCACAATTTAATTGGCTGTGATACAAGATGAAATAGTGAGGATGATTCATGGTATGTAAATATCCAATTCGGAATTTGCCTTTACGACTGGGGAAATCATGAAAAAAAAAACCATGTCAAGTTGGACGGCCACGGGATTTGAGCTTGGGACCTCCCGAATGCGAGTCCAAGACGTTACCATCTCGACCACCTTGCTCGGTTGTTGTGTTTTATAACTGTACTTTGTTGATTTAATTGTCCTTTCAATAGTACTGTTGTACCTACAACATTATAAACAATATAGACAGAATAAACAATATACCTACGAATATATTTCGCTGTGGTATTGGTACGTATTGAGGACTCGCTTGCCAATAAGAGTGTAATACGTCATCAATAGGGTTCAGATGTTTATGATATGTCATATTTTTATCCTGACCACCATTGCCGCTACAAACACAAATTAAACGCGAATTACACTCTTATTGCCCTAATCTGACCGTTTTTATTTTGCATATAAAGTCATATTTTGGTCATTTTTATGAACTTGGTCATATTTTGGTCATATTTTTAATTCAACGTCATATTTCAGTTATAACTTCTGTAAAGGAGCACAATTATAACTTAAAAATGGTCTATTCATGGAGTTAAATTTCAAATTTATTTAATTAATTTAATGTTTATGCCCAATTAATACGTAACTTAATTTTAAAAATAACGGATACGCATGGTCTACAAAATATTATTTGGAGCTTATGAAGCGAGCAAAGAGCAGCAATTTCTTTAAAATTATAAGTACATTACAAGTAAAACTGTAAATCACCTGTAAAATTGTCAAAAATGATTAGCCTATGTGATTGAATTAATGTGATGTAATAATTTATTGTCATTAAACGTTTTAAATAGTAACATTTGTTTTTAGAAAATAGTTCTTTTATTAGGTCATATTTAAGATTGTATAGTCATATTTGGTCATTTTTAAGGACATATTTGCAGCAGGGCCGCCAAATCGCGGGGTCGGCCCCAGGACTATTTCTTACTGGTCACGGGCCCCCCACTGACCGCCAACCATTCTCATTCAGCTTTCTGATTTAGGCCTAAGTAATAAAAAAAGGATAGTTTGGTCTGGCCATATTAATTAGTGTAAACACTGTAAACTTATGTTATGTTGATCGTTAGTTATCAAATGATACCAGAAACCATATTTAAATAGGCCTATTTGATAAAAGAGATTACAAGCATAATAACTTACAGACATAATACAAAATAACTTTTTCAGTTTTGAACCCGAAATTTCCATAAAATTATATAATCACCGGAACCGAGCCGGGCCCCTTTGGAGCCTGGGCCCGGGTCCCTTGGGTCCGGCAGTCCCCCCCATGTGGCGGCCCTGATTTGCAGTCACATTTCCCACATTTTTAGGTCATAAACATCCGAACCCTAGTCATCAATATGAACAGGAATGCTTGTTATTCCCGTGTTGCACGCAGTTCAGGTAGACTTCAGCAGGTTGTTCTTACTTCCCTAGTGGATTCAAGTTTACACAAGAGATAAGTGCGTTTGTATTGTTATAGGAATTCTCTATTTTTTCCATCTTATACTGGACTTTTCTCTCCCCCTTTATATCTTAAAAGTTGGAATAAACGATGTGAAACCAAAAGTTAGGGTCGGTCCAAGCTAACTGGAAATATACACACATGAGTATACCTGAAGAAATCGAAGTTTACACAAGAATTTATATTTCCTTCTCTCGCCGTTGCCAGCAATAATATGATGTAGACAATGTCAATATTGAAATATTTGACTCCGATCGAAACGTTGCCTGTACACTCTGTTAAAATAAAATAAGATCCTTAATAGTAGCCTATACTACGTAAATTTGACCTTAACATTTCAGTGCAGTACCAGAATGGAACTTTATGAGATTGTGTGGGGGACGGGAAAATGTCTGTCCGTCTGTCTGTCTGTTTGTCAGTGTGTCTGTACGCGCAATAACTAAAATACGCTTTATCGATATTTCATGAAACTTGCTATATGCATATATATATATTCTCATGTAATTCTCATGTAATGTCAAATAGAGACAATAATCTGTGGTTCATGAATCCTTTTATATCAATCTTGGTATATGCATTTATAACGTCATGGAAAGAAACCTATTGATATTGGACCAAATCGGTTGACCGGTATCGGAGTAATGCCCAATTTAGTGCCTATTTTATGGTAATATATTAGAACGAATTTATATATGCAATACCTAATGCCCAATTTAGTACCTATTTTATGATAATATATTATAAAGAGCTTATCAACATCAAATCAGTTCTCATGACAACATATTTTTACAGTGTTCACATACGGCTTCGGAAGTTGCAATACAGTTAGCTTTGACAAATAACACTACCCACATATTCCATCACATATGCTTATCAAACTAGATCGTTGTTCTTTCGTAAGTCCTGCTTAATGTATCGATTTGGAGTTTAACTCGGAAATCGCAAAAAAAAAAAAAAAAAAAAAAAAAAAAAAAATCTTCATTTTCTGCATACCATAATATTTGCAATTATCACTGATTAAACAAAAGTATTCTGGCACTTTGTTACATAGTTGTCTGATTTAATTTAATTGGATGTTTCTAAATACCATTTATGATTTCAGAAATTATTTCCGACAATGCAGTAGGTCAATAGGTAAAAAATTGTTGGACATAACATACGAAAATTGTATTCCCCCAAAACCGTCGAAACTAGTCCTTGGCTTCTCTTGGCATATTAACTTCAATGCAACGCACATCATGCAACATCAAGCAACGCAAGTAGTATATCATGCAATGAGCCTAAAATGGCATTTTTTAAGACAGGAGTATGTGTATGAAACGAGCGTAGCGGATTTCACAATTTCTACACGAGTGTCTAAATTAGCATATTAGGCAAGTTGCATAAGACTGTTTTTTTTTCTTTTTTTACAACCAAAACTAAATTATAAGCTGCGAGTTATTAGATTCATCAAATAAACGAGATGGCTGACCTCGGCGATCAGCTGTTAGTAAGTTGTCGTCGTTCTCACCGACCAATGGCAGCTGATGGCATGCGAGGAACGATAAGTTTCTCTTGGTGTTTTAATCTCAAACAAACGGACTTTAAAACATAAAATGAACTCAATTTAGTATAATATTAAAATCAACATGAACAGAATTTAATTTATTTGTAATACTGGTTCTTTATTATGCAGTTTGATTTGTTATTCTCAAGGCTTCAAGGTCGTTCCGTGATCGATATTAACTTATTCGAAAACATAAAAATGTTATAATGAAATTCTGTACTTCAATGGATACCGTATAATTATGATATTGCTACTTCACAAGTAGCCTAATAAGCGTAGGCTGTTAGAGTATGGTCGAACAATATACACGAAATGAACTCAACTTATTATATTATTAAAATGTTCACGAACAGAATCGACTTTATTTCAAATAAATTTTGTTTATTATGCAGCTTGATTGCAGCTTCTAGGCTTGATACCACACCAGTGTTATAATGAAATGTTGTATTTGAATGGATATCGTTAAGATACTCTTACGTCACATGTTAATAACATAATTCATAATAATAATAATAATGACTATCGGGCTCAAGTTACAGAGACCAATGCAGTATAAGAATATGTAGAATTTTAACCAATTGCAATATTATTTTTATCACTTTCACTTGATTTCGTTTATCTTAGCCTATAATATGCTTGCTAGAAATACAAGGATGCGATTTTATCTTATAAAATGTCAGCTCGTTACTGGAAATATGGGTACTAAGTTCCAGTGATTAATACGTCACATACTGCCAGTGAACAGAATAAAAACACATTTTTAATACATCATAATTTGTTTGGAAATTAAACTAATATAGGCTAAAGGTAGGCCTAGTCTACATTGATTAAACCACAATTTCGATTCGGTGCAAGCCAGTATATGTGTTTTATTCTGTTCTGCTGTTAGCTTATCCGAATTAGGTTAGCTATTTATCATATAGGACCGCCGGCGTGGTCTTGTGGTTCGCGTCGCTGACTACGGATCCGTCGGCCCGGGTTCGATCCCCGGTACCTCCTCGGATTTTTCTGAGGTAGCGAGGTCTGGTAGGGGTGCACTCAGCCTCGTGATTCAAACTGAGGAGCTACTTGATAGAGAAACCACCGGCTTCGGTCATGGAAACCACCATTAACGGCCGTGGGTGTCGCCATTCTGACCACATGCCCCCCAATCCTGCCGTCTGCCTATAGGTAGATGACGCAGCGGTCGGGTGATAGGCCTTGTCCCTTCTGGGATGTCGCGCCATGATTTTAATTTATCATATAGGCCTACACTATTGGCAGCATTGGTTAGACTGTGATAATTCGAATTGATTAATCGTTGGTTGATTCATAGTATGCTGCGCAGTCGCGAATCTATCAATAAACTCATAATCTCTAGTGGGATTAACTATGATAATAGTGTTACTTCTTTAGTGATTAGTGGAACTGAATCCTCGAATTATTAAACTAGTGCATTCATATAACAACAGTACTGTAATTATTATAATCATATCGGTCTAAATCATTAAAGCCTTTTGGTCTACCCTTTTGGTCTCTGGTTCGCGGGTTAGATCCCGATCCAAGTCGATGTGAACTATGTGTTTATGCAGATATAAGAACATCTGCAGGAAGACAATCCTGCGACTTTCACTGTATGAAGTATCACTACACAACCGCCGTTAAATAACCATGATAAAGAAACAAACCATAATCAGCACCCTCAATACATGTGGCTGAACCCTCTGGCTTGCATCATCTGCTTATAGCTTGAAACTTAAACTTGAAGTAAGCCTAAAGTAACGGCTAAATCTATAGCTAAAGACCCTAATATTACAACAGTGGACAGAAATAATAAGCTTACAGTCGTATTTTTTACTCCTTTCTTCTTGTACTTACTCAATGTTAACAGACAATTCCTAAGCAAGCTAAAGGAATATTATCAATTTTATGGAACCCGGAGGTTCATTGCAACGCTTACCTGAGCCCGCCATTCGACCCTACTCTCTGCTAACTCCATCCAACCATCCCTCGCAAATCCTACTTCCCTTAAATCTATCCTAATATTGCCAACCCATCTACGGCCAGGTCATCCAAGTGGTATTTTCCCTTCGGGTCTCCCAGTCAATACTTTTGAGATACGTCTTTCCTCCGTCATGCGCTCAACATGTCCAGCCCATTTCATCCTCCGTGATTTAATTACCCTTACCATATCCGGTGTAGAGTACAGTTCATGAAGCTCGTCGTTATGTAGTTTTCTCCAATACCCATTTTCATCTTTCTTATGTCCAAATGCTGCTAATAAAAAATATTCTCCTTATTTCTGGCGTTGTAATAAGTACAATAATGATATAGGCTTGCTCTCAAAACCACTGTATGCAACATAATCAACTGGCAAATTGAGATAACTCCTGCCAGTAATCGCGATTTATTCTTATGAAATTATCATCTTATTCGAAATGTCTAAAAATGTGATATAATGAAGGTTCACAATATCTTATATAAATGGTATGAACAGATTAGTTTGTCGATGGTGTTGTTACCTTCATCATCATTATTATCATATCGTTTATAAGTTTCACTATAACTTATTATTCTTGTCCAATTGATATATCATCAGTACATTTACTATCGTAAATAAAATCAGGTAAATTGATGTAACAAAGTTCCAGAGTGCTTTTGTTTAATCAATGATAATTTAAATTATGATATGCAGAAAATAAGTTATTGTTTAAATCATTTTCCGAGTTAAGCTCCAGATCGAGTCATTAAGCAGGGCTTACGGAAGAACAAAGTATAAACATGTGTGAAGGAATATGTGAGCAGTATTATTTGTCAAAGATATCTGTATTGCAACTTTCAAAGCCATGAATGAACATTGTAAACATTATGTTTTCATCAGAACTGTTTTGCATTTTATAAATTCTTTCTAATATATTTCCATAAAATAGGCACTGAACTGGGCATTACTCCGATACTTCCCAACCAATGTGGCCCAATATCAACAGCCTTCTTCCCATGGACGTTAAAAATGTGTACACCAAGTTTCATGAAAATCCGGTAAAGCGTATTTGAGTTATCGCGCCTACAGAGACATAGACAGACAGACGGACAGACATTTTCCCTTCCCCACACAATCTCGTAAAGTACCATATTGGCACTTAATAATAGTAATAAACGTTTTAGCTGATATAATCGATTTGAAAACGAAACTTTCGATTTCTCATTCACAGTGAGCCACTATTATTCACAGTGACTGTTTAACCAAGGGAGACCACCATCAATGGCTCTTGGAACACAAATATAAATCTACTCCCTTACATATTATAACAATCCTCCCTCCCTTTTAAAGTTTCAAAAGTAAATAACATAAAAATTCTAGCAGGCACTTTCCTGGACCAATCCCATCCTCATTTTTTTTCCTTGTCCTTTCATCCCTTCAAAAATCAAAACTAAACATTTCCTTTTCATAGACATCCAATCACAACACTGCCTTTCTTTGAAAGCCCTTCAAGTCAGACACAATGGTCTATATAATCAAGACTCAGTATGCATCGCCGTCTCCCTTTCCATCAGCAACAAGAAATAGAGATGATGTATTATATAGCCTACCAGATCCCTATTTACAAGCATATTCATATGAGTGGAATAAGTAATATACCTCATGTCATTGACTGCTTACAAGGACAAGAGAAAACTACATAATTCCGTTGTTGTTCTTGTTCGATAAATTCCTAATTAATCTGGTCTGAAATGTTCATTCGAAAATTATTTGTGGTAGTAATATTTTCTTTCTTTCTTTCTTTCTTTCTTTCTTTCTTTCTTTCTTTCTTTCTTTCTTTCTTTATCGAAGTCTTACCTCTCCCTTTTAGGATTTAAGCAACCCAAGCCGCCCGGGCCTTACAGGGCTGCTACCTGTCGGGAGATAGATTATCTTTGGATCACATACATGCTTTTTTGACCAGACAAGGACATGGAGGGCCTCCCCGGATGAGTGATCAGCCCAATGCCGGGGCCACCTCCGAGACAACACGAACACATAGGACAAGACACACCATTCACACACACACACACACTCTCACTCAGAACAAGGCGAGGATGGGGATGAAGATGATAATGACAGCCAGATGATATCCGGGGACCACAAGGGCCTAAAGTTACCCGACATTTGTCTCAAAGGTGAGGGAAAACCCCGGAAAAAATCTCACCTAATAATATTTTAATATTATATAAGTAAAGTAAAGTGGCCCATATATAGACCCTGGGGCCCCTATGGGCTCCAGGAAGTTTGGCAACATTCAATAAAGCGATCACAACGCCATGGCAAACGTTCAATTATTCATACTTACTTACTCAATGGCAATAGACAATTCCTCAGCAAGCTAAAGGAATATTATCTATTTTATGGGACCCGAATGCTCATTGAAGCGCTTACCTGAGCTCGCCATTCAACTCTATTCTGTGCTAACTCTATCCAATCGTCCCTCGCAAATCCTACTTCCCTTAAATATATCCTAATAGTGTCCTGCCACCTACGTCTAAGTCTTCCAAGTGGCATTTTCCCTTCGGGTCTCCCAGTCAATACTTTTGAGATATGTCTTTCCTCCCCATGCGCGCAACATGTCCAGCCCATTTCATCCTCCGTGATTTAATTACCCTTACTATATCCGGTAAAGAGTACAGGTTATGAAGGTCGTCGTTATGCAGTTTTCTCCAGTCCCAATTTTCATATCTCTTAGGCCCAAATATTTTCCTAGGCACTCTGTTTTCGAATACTCTCAGATTATGTTCTTCCTGATCTGTAAGTAGCCATGCCTCATATCCAACCGGCAAGATAATAGTCTTATAAATCTTTATTTTTAGATTTCTGGACAGAAAACGAGAAGAGTTTCTGAACTGCATATTAATTATTCATAGTGAAGTTAATTATTATTACTATACAGTACATTAAAATGAAAAGTATGTAGGAACATAAGTCAAAACGTTCATGTGTAGGCCTACATCAGAAGCAGGAGGAAGAAATAAGACCAAAAATACCACATAGTTTTTTTCAGGAAAAGAGATAAAAAATCTACAAAAAAGGGTGTTAGTTACTTTCAGTGTTACAGTAAATGATCAAAGAAATAGAATATAAAATAAAATCGATACTCGCTACTCGCTACGCTCAGGATTTACTTTACAACCTAAATGAGTAAAGTAAACTAATCCTTGTACTATAACTTAGTCTGATGTGTTTCTCAAAGATAGGCTACCAATCTCAACACAATGATAAAAAAAATCAAAATTAATTACTTTGCTTTTGAGGTGTAGGTAACAATGGTGTATTGCGATACTCATGCGGCAAGTGTGTAGTAACAGAATCGAGGAAAAGTTAGAAAAACGAGACAAACTCGAGTGTCACATAGAATTTTCCTAACATAGGGGAAATCCTTAAACATTTACGTGAAATAATAATAACGTTATTTCACATAAATTTCACTGAAATTAAATACAAATATGTGTTCGAGATCTCATGCATGATCCCCGAAGGCAGTGCCTGGTGGCGACCGATTGCTTTAACCTGGCAATACTCACAAGTTTTCTACAGTATCCAAAGTGTACTTCAGTATACGGTTATTATAATCTATTATACTATTAGTTAAAAATGATCTTTAATTTTTTACAATTTTTTCCCGGTACTCATTTCATACACAAACTATGGTATTAGGTCTAAGGGAAGTGATTTTGCACCACTGAATTACAACCGTGTACTTTATGCTGAGTCGGCCGTGGTGGTCTAGAGATACCGTGCCCTTCTCTAGATCCGAAGGTGGCGTGATTTTTCAGGACGTAAAATCCTGGGCATGAAGTCCTCCGGGAAGGACTTTAAGCTGGGGGGGCCCGTGCCGTCGGAAAATTAGTATAACAAAATTCATAGAGGTATCAGAAACCTCCACATAGGGGATATAGGAAAACAAATAGTACAGATACGTTATGCTGGATTACGTATAATAAGGAAGGAAGTTATGTATTGCACAACAGCGTTTTTACCCCTACCTAACTGGCCAACTTGAAATGATGCTATAGTTTTTCGAGAAATAATAAATATATTATAGGCCTATCTTAATGCGATATTGCTGACAAACTGATAAACAGGTGGTGAACTTATAGTACTGATCTAAATGATAACAAATATTTAATAAAAATAGTTATCACATATTTTTTACAGTTTCAATTGTTATAAATTTTATAATAAAACAGTGCGACTGGTAGCAGAATTTCACTATGATATTTCTGATAAACTGATTGGTAAACTTATAGTTCTGCCCTAAATGATGAAAAATATTAAATAAAAAGACATGTTAGACATATTGACATATTTTAAATGTCATTGTATTAATATTGTACGAATACTGTAAGATATATTTTAACATTTTTCATCATTTTCAATTGTTATAAACTTTATATTGAAACAATGGTACTGATAGCAGAATCTCATTACGATATTGCTGATAATGTGATCGGTAAATTTATATCACTGCTCCAAATGATGGAAAACATTAAATACAAACTGTTTTTGTTTGACTTTTTTTTTTTACAATTTCTGCTTTTTCAATTGTTATAAATTTTATAATAAAACAATAAGACTGATAGCAGAATCTTGCTACGATATTTCTGATACACTGATTGGTAAATTCATAGTACTACTCTAAATGATGAAAAATATTAATTAAAGATTGTTTGTATGACATTTTTTTACAATTTCAGCTTTTTCAGTTGTTATAAACTTTATAATAAAACAATACTACTGGTAGCAGAATCTCACTACGGTATAGCTGAAAAACTGATCGGTAAACTTATAGTACTGCACTAAATAAAGAAAAATATTAAATAAAAATTGTTTGTATGACTTTTTTACAATTTCAGCATTTTCAAAAGTTACAAACTTTATAATAAAATAAAGAGACTGATAGAAGAATCTCACTGCGATGTTGGCGTTGCAGCTAACAATAGTTCTTATATCTTGCACATACGCTTAGGAACACTGACCCGCAACTTAGTAATATGAAATATAATCCGACATGTTTCAGGTTGTTCATTATAGATCACAAACTTGGGTCACGTACATCAAACCTCTACCTCCTGTTGCTGAGGTAGCAACAATGGACATCTAAACGTTAAATGGATGTAACATAAAAAGACTACCGATAGAGAGAACTGGGTAGCACTATGTATAGAAAGAAAGGGTGAAGTCGAAATGTTACAACAAACAAAAAAAATAAATAAAAGGAACATAAATATTGTGAGGAGAGAAAATACCACACGCATCGAGATAGAGAACACAGCAGTAATGGTAGGTCCGTGTTGACGAATTTTAATATGCTGTTCAGCGTTGTAAACGTTACCAATGCGAGCGCTGTTATAAAAAAAAAAAGAGAGAGAACGAGACTCATAATATTAGTGATATAGGACATAAATATCCCCTTCTCTATAAACCGCAAACAGCTGCTGGTACTCATTCCATCTTCGCATTCATTTATAATATTCACTCATGAGACAGAATATGCGCTATTTTTTTTTCCTACTGAAACCACTTCCGCCATGGTTCGTTTTAATCTCCATTTTCTTCTTTATATCTATCTATGCTTAGCCTATTTCTATTACTATGTTGCAAGAGTGATTTTCATTCCTACAATACTCGAAATATAAATAAGTTTAGCATTCCTCAATATAATTTAAACAGTTTCAACAAATCCAACATGGTGTATGGTTTGAAGATGTCTGTTAGCATTAGAGTCATTAATGACCTGAAAGTTTTTAAAAGACGTATCAGAAAGAATTTAGTACAACTGTGTCCATACAGTATTAATGAAGTAAATGTGGGTAATGTATGATTTATATTTAATCTTAGATATAGTGACAAGTCTTATGGCTTTATGCTCAAACATACGGTCATTATTATTATTATTATTATTATTATTATTATTATGTGGTGCTACATTCCATGATGAGAGGAGGCCTATAACCAGGGTTTCGGAACTGGTACATCATGGACGTTGCCCATTAGTGCAGATATTCTGAATGAATGAATCCTAGATTACAAAATGGCAATTTTTAGGGTCATTTTTTGGTCATTTTTCCAATTTGTCATTTTTAGGATTCAAAGTAATTTTTTGACCATTTTCTGGTCTTTTATTCCCACATTTCATACTTTTAGGTCTTTTTTTTAATTTTAAAGTCATTATTTTCTTATTTTGTGTTGTTTCTCACATTAGCCTATAGTTTTTGTGCATTTACTTACATTGAATATTATCGGAACTCAAAATAAGCATAAATAAATAGATCTTGTTATAATAATTTTAATTTCGATACTGAAAGACGGTGTTTGGTGTATACAATTAACCGTATGTGCCAAATAACTAATTACAATCATATAATGGGGTCAAAAACATTAATGTAGAATAGAAACAAATCTGATGAATTAACTAGCATTTTCACATAAATTTTTAGGTCATTTTGATTAATTTTCGGGTCATTTTTCTGTACTTTTCCATTCATTTTATAGCTATTTTTTTTAAAGTATTTTTAGGTCATCAAAATCCGGGCCCTGCCCATAACCGACCACTGACTGTTGTTTCTCAATAGAGGCTCTTAACAGTTTCTATAATCCGTAAAAGGAGGATTTTCTTTTCTAGGATGTTCTAAGAAAAAAAGTATACATTAAATTTTTGCAAAAGTGTTTATAAGTGTAGCCTAAGTGTTAGTTGGTGCTTCATGTTATAGATGTTTTAGGGTGTAGGCCTATCACATCACAAAAAATTGTATATAAGCACTCCAGAGACCAAACCAACATCACAGCATAACATGGGTATGTACTGAATTCCATAAAACTGAACTTGCGTGAAATAATTATAAATTACAAAATTCCTACTGTTGCCCGGAAATATTAGCATTACGGGTGCGCAATGTGTATGAAATGTAGTCTGCCAATGGGTTAAGGGAGATATAGTTGTCATTAAGGACGTTAGTTTTAATTTCCTTCAGTCATGAGTTATTACTACGGGCCCGGATTTGAAGGTGTTTTTTCCCCAGTTTCCTAATACATATTTCTCCGTTTCTTACCCCTAGCTTCCGAATATATAAATCTTATAGAACCTAAAAAGGGCTAAATCGGACTAAAGGGCCTAAAAGGGGTTAAAGAGGACTTTTGCTGAAAAACTAGGAGCTAAATTGGACTTTTGCTGAAAAACTAGGGGCTAAAGAAAACTTTTGCAGAAAAACACGATTATTAAATAGGTGTTCGAATGAATGCAAAGGAAAATAACATTTATTTTCTTATTTTAATATGTGAATTTATGTATTTTAAGAAAATACATAAAAATAAATTTATACAACGCACTGAAATTAACAATGTATATGTCACTTGTCACTTGTCTTTGTAACTCGAAAAATAATATGTCGCCTCGCCGTCGCAGGAAATGAAACTTGAGCCGTCTCCAATAATTTGAAATCTGCAAGTAATCCATTGTCGTTTCAACTTTCAAACAAGAAGTTGCCGACCGACGACAGAGAAGTATAGGAGAATCTGTGTGAAGAAATTATAATACAATTTCCGGTGTTAATATTAGTGTATTATTAAGACGGCTAAAATCATTTAAACCCTAAAAAGGGCTATTCCAAGGAAATGAAAGGCTAAAATAACTTTTATAAAAGCCTAAAAATCCGGTCCCTAGTTATTACATAACCTCCTCGGATTTTTCTGAGGTAGGGAGGTCTGGTAGGGGTGCACTCAGCCTCGTGATTCAAAATTGAGGAGCTACTTGATAGAGAAGTAGCGGCTCCGGTCAAGAAAACCACCATTAACGGCCGTGGGTGTCGGCATGCTGACCACATGCCCCCCAATCCTGCCATCTGCCTATGGGAGATGACGCAGCGGTCGGGTGGTAGGCCAAGTCCCTCCAGGGATGTAGCGCCACGGAGAAAAAAAGTTATTACATATAAAAAAATTGAAAAAATGGCAAAACACTATATTCCATATAAAAATCCATTTTGCAGGACCTTTTGAAATATATTTTTATAAACAGAATATAAACAGATCCTATTCGCGGGCCGTAGGATACGGTGTAAAAAGAATAAAAAAAGGGGTATCCTATGATAAGCTGGACATCTGATCACCCTAGGGTAAAGATTTCAGACAAATGCATGATATCCCTTTGTCTGATCTGGTCCCTAACTTTGGGCTCATTAAGTACAATGATTGTATAACGATTTTTAAAATGATTTTATCATAACTTACTTCACTTATTGTTCATATAAAGTTATAGTCCGACAAAGAAATTACATTTTTTACTTAACAGTTTGAGATTATTGACTCGTGGTTAGCGTTGCTGACTACGGATCGGCAGGTCTGGGTTTGTGCCCGCTATGTAGGGAGGTTTGGAATGGGGTGCACTCAGCCTAATCACATCAACTTCGGAGCTATTTGACAAAGAAGTAGCGGCCTCGATCACGAAAGACATAACTGCCGTGGGAGTCGGCATGCTGACCACATGCCCCTCAATCCTGACAGCTGCTTTAGTGGTCTGATAGTAGTCCAAGTCCTAGTTTGGTTTAATTTTATTAAGTGCCAGTATGGTACTTTATGAGATTGTGTGTGGGGATGGGAAAATGTCTATCCGTCCGTCTGTCCGTCCGTGTGTCTGTACGCGCGATAACTCAAATACGCTTTATAGGATTTTCATGAAATTTGGTACAAACATTTATAACGTCCATGGCAAGAAGCCTATTCATTTTGGACCAAATCGGTTGACCGGTACCGGAGTAATAACCAATTTAGTGCCTATTAGAAATAATTTATCAAATGCAAATCAGTTATCACGACAATATATTGTTCTAGAATCTCCATATACTCCTTTGGAAGTTGCAATACAGTTAGCTATGAAAAATAACATTATTCTATTACATAAGCTTATAAAATTAGACCGTTAAACCGAGCGAGGTGCCCGAGATGGTAACGTCTTGGACTTGCATTCTACAGGTTCTTGATTCAAATCCCGAAACCGATCATTTTGACTTTTTTTTTCAGTGAGTGTGCGATTGTCATTATATCACAAATCTGTAGACTACATTTCTGCTGATGCTGGACGATTTGAATCTGATTATTTTTTTTAACTAGACCTTTGTTCTTCCGCAAGCTCTGCTTAATTAATTAATCTGGAGCTTAACTTGGAAATCAATTAAAAAGAAACTTTTTTTTGCTTATTATAATTGCAAAACTGATTAAACAAAAGCATTCTGGCACTTTGTTATATAAGTTTACCTGAATGTATTATTATTGTTATTGTTGATATTAATATTTATTATAATGATTGCTATTACTATTATTATTTATTATGATGATAATAATAATAATCAGCACAGTAATAGGCTACCTACAACAATTAAATAGCCTTATATCATACCAAGTAAACAGATCATGTCCCAGTTCTCTACTTGCAAACTGGAATCCGATAGAGGTGTGTCTGCATTTCTCTCCGCGAGATAGCAGCACCACCCGGAACGTCTGACAACAAGATTGCTGCTAACACCATACATCAGAAAGGATTATGTACAATGCACAAAGTTTGTTTTTAATTTTTTAGGACCGAAGATAATGCCAGAAAATATGACGTTCAATTTATCTGTATCAATTTTGAAAAAGATTATGTTATATGGCATGAACGAATTGTATTCCTTTTCAAAGAATTAAGTACGTTATTTGCATACTTATAAGTGTTTATTAATCAACTACCCTAAATTACCCTATATTACGTATTTCAAAGTACCCTATATTACGTATTTCATTATCCCTGGATTATCACATAGAGAAAATTGTCATGCAATTTTTTTTATTCTAATTACTTATTAACGAAATAGACGATATTAATATCCTCGAAGAAATAACTTTTTATGTTCCACGTTATAGATCTTATAAATTGAAATAATATGTTTTACGTCAAAACCAAACACCGACTCTCATAATAATTCTCCTCTACGGCTTTACAATCAATTGCACAAAATGGGCAATATACTGTAGATATAATATTTAATATTAGCAATAAGCAGTTTAAAAGTATCTGAGATGAAAATGGGATTACTTTAAAATAGTAATAATTTTTTAAAAATGATAATTAAAATATGATCCAAGTCACTTTCTGCATTTAAATCTTTCTTATATTATTATATCTTCTCCAAAACTACTATAATTATTATTAGGCCTACTTATGTTTTGATCTGTTCCCTTCATTGGGTAATTTTTATATTGAAGTGTTTATTGTTTCTTTTTCTGGTTTTCTTAATATTAATAATAATATTAATATCAATAATAATAATAATAATAATAATAATAATAATAATAATAAAGAAGCATGTCGTTGAGCAAATTTTTTTATTGACACTGTCATAGTATTAAATTAGGTTTGTAAATCTACCTGTATATTTAAAATTCCTCAACATTATAGAAAGCCATCTGAGTTAGCCAATCAGAGACACGACTTCTTTATATTTTTCTATCCCATTGATCGAAGCCGTTTGGAAATTTGATCCCTATTTTTGTGGCCATTCCTGAGAAATTGCTTAGTAGTTTTTAATTTTATTTTCTTTATTTTTTTAAATATTTTTATACAAATACAAATATATATGTATACAAGTAAAATAAAACAGAACAAATACAAATTTCAAAAGTTACTACGACTACTATTTAAAAGGAGGAAAAGAAATATAGGCTACATCTTACATAATTTATAATTATTCCAGCACAAGAAATATTAATATATTATTGCAGTATTTGGTTAAATATTTTAGTATTACATTAAATATCTAATAATAGTGTTGTAAAGTTGGTGTAATTAGTATAAAAGAATATTGTAACTGGGCAATGAGTCTGTTATATTCTCAACATAATAAATAAATAAATATTCAAAATTGCCTATGTTTGCACACAGTATTATTGTAACGCCACAAAAAAAAAAAAAAAAAAAAACTGGAACACAGAATAAGTAGTTTACCTTTTACAAAGAAGTATTTCATGTACACTCAGGGCCTACTCATCTACATTGACATGTCCATAATTTCAACTGCAATAAAGCATAAGCAACTTTTCAAGATTAATGGACAGACTTCTCTCATGTTTATTGGACAAAATGAGTTTGTATACTGAAAACGTTCTCTCAACATGCACTGATGTGACTGGAAAACACTTAAATAGGGCCATCCTTGCGACATTAAACACCTCAGGAAGTTCACCGCCATTCCCAATTAGCACATTATAAATTGAATTAATGATTACATAATCAGAGTTTCTTACAGAACTTAGCTTTTCAGATATTTGTTAAATTTTAAAATCTTGTAGAATGTTTGACTGATTAATATAAAATAATGTTTGTTCTGAAATTGGGTCCCTCAGGCCCTTTGTAATCGAAACAGGAAAATTCAATAAAAACTCAAATTTTAGGCGTAAAAAATTATGTGGCCGGGTATCATACTAAATCGAATTAGAGAATACTGTCTCATAAAAGAAACTTAAAAATTAAAAAATTCACATAATCAATGCACTACCCAATTGAACAAATATTCTTTAGTATAGGCCTATACCAAATTACTTAATGGTCTTGCATATAGGTTAGGCTCCTGGCCTCCGACTTAAGGCTTTTCATTGAACCTACCAATATCCTTCAATATATAATAAAGCACAAATAATTATGCCTATATCTAGAGTACGTATCCTACATTCTTTGGAAAATAACAAGAGTTCGTAATTATATAGAACAGTGGTTCCCAACTTTATTCAGCTGACGCCCCCCTTCGAATATCATGAAATCCTCACGCCCCCTTTGATAGTGATGGGGAGAACAAGGCCTAAAAACTTTACTGTCAATACTTTTGTACTTTAAAAGATCTCTGTAATAAGTCTTACTTGTAAAAATAAAATTAATATTGCTCACCTCTTTTATTATTCTTATTTATAAAACACACATATAAAACACGAAAAAGGATATCTAATTATTCTGAATCTTATTTGAGTCTCAGTACAGTTCATAAAAAAAAAGTAAAATGTAGAAACACAGATGTCCAACGTAGAGTTAAAAACCGAATATTAGTGAGATGATTGGCACTGTTTTGCTTTCACCAGCTCTGAAATATTAGGTTTTATGTTTGACAGAGCACAACGCAGATCACTCGTATCTCGTATTTGGGTTTCCAAATTATTGAAAACATCTTGAGGGCAAGATATGACTATTTAATATGACAGGATAATTACAATTTATAAGATTATAAAATGTAAATTCACACTGTTCTGTTATTCTTCTAATTACGGTATTTGTTTGTGTATTTGTTTGGTTAAAGTTAACCGATTAAAAATTCTTGTCGACCAACAAGGCTACAATACTAAATGAAAATATGAATTTCAAATTGTTGCACGCCCCCCTAAAATGAGCCTCACGCGCCCCCCCCCAGGGGGGCACCCTGGGCCATAGCCATTATCAGCGTCTATAAAGACAATATAGTTTTTTTTTTTTTTTTTTTTTTTTTTTGACCATCATTATTACCATAAAATTGAGGGCTGAGACATCTACTGAACGGCGATAGGTTTACTATTTTATTACTTGATTACAGGGACTCTATGCAGATCATTTTCACTATTTTAAGTCTCGCCATTTTTTTTTAATTACGCTGAAACATGATTAATCATAAGCTTTATAACAAATCTATGAGACTTTCATATTGTAAATTAATAGTTAGACATTAGAAGGAACTGTAAAACTAGGTCTATTGTGGAAAGATTAATTTAATGCAGAACACAAGTTGGGAACTTATTTCACTATTATTCCATCAATCTTACCATTTCTGGGCCTAACAGTAAGTATACCGGAAAGAAGTAAAATTATCCAGAAGCTTACTGTACAATGACCGCCGGTTAGCGTCGCTGACTACAGATCCGTCGGCCCGTGTTCGATCCCCGGTACCTCCTCGGATTTTTCTGAGGTAGAGAGGTCTGGAACGGGGTGCACTCAACCTCGTGATTCAAATTGAAGAGCAACTTGATAGAGAAGTAGCGGCTCCGGTCATGGAAACCACCATTAACGCCACTGGATGTCGGCATGCTGACCTCATGCTCCACCAATCCTGCCATCTGCCTATAGGTAGATGACGCAACGGTCGGGTGGTAGGCCTAGTCCCTTAAGGGATATATTGCCACGGAGTTTAGTTTAGTTTACTGCACATTAAACTGCAGGATTAGAGAATGACAATTTCCAGTATGTGGCTTACATTCTTCAATCCGCTACAATATAACCTGGAGCTCCACCATTCCGATAATAGGCTAATAAAATTATTAATAGGGGTCGGATTTCTATGACATGTCATATTTTTCTCCTTTGCATTATTTCAGGTCTCAGACTAATTTAAACCCGATTCCAAGCATCCTGGTAAAAATGGAACGGCTTTTATTGTGCATATAACTGCATATTTAGGAAATTTTCAACTATTGTAGCATATTTAGTATGAATATGCATATTTAGGTCATATTAAAGAAATTTTGAAGTTTCATAAAATATTTTGTAAATTTTTCATTATAATGATACTTTTTGACAATTTACAGACATTTCAAACAATTAACACTATATGTTAATAAAATGTATTGTAATGAAACTTAAAAAATATATACACAATGTGTAAGTAAAAAAGACATATTTTAAATTTTATTGGTCATATTTTAATGTTTTTTAAGTCTTAAATGCATGCATATATCCTACTTTTTTAGGTCATAGAAATCCGCCCCCTAATTATTAATATTGATACGTTCCCGTCAACTTGGCACATCATGTAACCTTGATACAAGACTACTATTTGGCCACGGTAAAGGAATGTCATTTATGGATGTTGTACGACTACCTTTCAGATGAATCAATTGATTTTACGTTGCATGTGTGCATAGCAAAGGCAAGAAGACGGAAATCTTTTGAAAGACAGCACACAATATTGCGGCTTGCAGTCACTGAGTAGAGACCGAAAAAGCCGACAGCCGAAACAAACATTTCTCGATTTTATTGCGTCATAAAAAGGACGAAAGCGGTGCGGGCACGTATTTCATTGGCTTGGGGTTTTTAAGGTGAGCACCAAGGTTACAATTATGTGAAAGAGCGGTATATGTGAGCGACAAATTTTATTGCTACGGATTTCTCTTTCACAATCAATAGGGATAATCAGAGCACCACAGCACACCTGAGAATTTTACGCTATGCAATGCTAAGAACGCGGAGATAGGAACGCCATACTGTACAATGTTAATCGTTTATGCAAACCAAGCTTGAAAACGTCTCTGGCATAAACTTCATTTGTTTTGCGGCTATCCTTGAAGTAATTCATGCTCACATTGTATTTTCAATTGAAATAAAGTCTTTAGAAGTATAGCTTAGATTTCGACTTCCTAGCATTTATGGCTGATGTTTTAATTATTTTAGGCAATCAAAAATCGGGTCCTGTTGATTACATATCTTCAGCGGATGTGACACGAAGATTGGCGACTACTTTCTCTTACTTTTAATTAGTCCTGGATTTGTCAATAGGCCGTATAGGCCGCGGCCTAGGGGCGGCAGATTTCAGAGGGTGCTCGCTCGCTGTGGTAAGCTGTTAAGTTTGTGTGTCACTTGTAGATAGATAGTTCTCTATCTATTAAAATATGAGTATTGGGCCTTACAAAATGAGATTTAACATAGCCTATTTTTTGCATCGTCCGCCGGCGTGGTATTGTGGTTAGCGTCGCTGACTACAGATCCGTCGGCCCGGGTTCGATCCCCGGTACCTCCTCGGATTTTTCAGAGGTAGGGAGGTCTGGTAGGGGTGCACTCAGCCTCGTGATTCCAAATTGAGGAGCTACTTGATAGAGAAGTAGCGGCTCCGGTCATGAAAACCACGAATAACGGCCGTGGGTGTCGGCATGCTGACCACATGCCCCCCAATCCTGCCATCTGCCTACGGGAGATGACGCAGCGGTCGGGTGGTAGGCCAAGTCCCTCCAGGGATGTAGCGCCACGGAGTTTAGTTTTTTTTATTTTATTTTTTGCATCAATGGGTGAACTTTCAACTTCAACTCAAAGAGTCACAGAAAAAGTTCAGTCTCTCGTGCAATATTATTCCAATGATTTGGAGGATGATTTGATTCAGGAATGCATACATTTTGTTTAAATTTTGTACATGAGGTGTTTATACTAAAAGCTAAAACTTTTATTTGAAACATTTTTTTTTCACAAACATTCTCTGAAGGGTAGTAAACCACCCTCTGTTTGTAAAAAATCAGTCTTGTCTGGTGAACGTAAATCTTTGCATCACGTAGAAGCAACTGATTTTTGCAATCTTATTCTATATCAGAATGTGAAGTGAGAAAGGTGTATTGCCCACGCTTAAGGTAAAGAAAGATTTGAGAGTGCATTAATCACATTTTATTTGGGTTGTGTATCCTTCGGAAATGCGATGTGATAACGATCTCTCTTCGTTTTTATAACCAATTTACGTGAAGAGAATATAGGCCTAATAATAATAATAATAATCATAATAATAATAATAATAATAATAATAAGTTAATAATAATAATAATAATATATTATAACTTACTAAGAGGCAAAGCTTTTATTTGACAGAAGAAGTTATGTGTTTTACATCATTTATTTATTTATTTATTTTTTCTTAAAGGTCCCAATGAGCCAAATGGCTCGCATAAAGGGACAGTCAAAAATACATAATTGGCAGTTATTGGTACAATAGACTGCACAAATTATAATAAAAATTATAATAAAGTATACATATACGTGGCAAACATATAAAGCACATAAAACAAGGGAGAGAAACAATTTATACAATAAAACTAAAATTAAATCTACTTGTTAAACAAAAATTAAACAATTAACTTAAGAATAAATATAATTTTTTTAATTTTTTTTTTCCGATAGATTCGTCTTCCTGATGCAAAATAAGGATCGGAAACGTGGACATTAAGGAAAATGGAGAAAATAATACTTGGAAAGTTTTGAAATGTAGTGCTGGTGAAGAAGGAAAACATAAAATTAACGACAAAGTAACAAATTAAGTCCTGTGAAGAGTGAACAAGATGAGGCCAATTCTGAACACAGTTCTTTGTAGGAAAGCAAACTGGATAGGTCACATCTCGAGACGAAATTGTCTGCTGCATGATGTAATTAAAGACAACTTAGAGGAAACTCCAGGTCTTGTTGGAAGGAGAGATGAAAATACTGGTTGTTGAAAGAGAAAGCCAAGGATAGAAGGAGATGGAAGGCAAAATTTGCTGACTAAGTCCTGGGCAGAACACTTAATGAGTTAATAAGTTATATACATTTAATAATAATAATACTATTTCAGATATTTACTTATATCAGCAGGTAATTAGGTTTCTTTACAATACAAAGACTTCAAGCATATGAAAATGTTTTGGTCATAGCCTATCTAGGCCCATTTGTAATCGAAGTCGCAATTAATAAATTCGACTATCCGGCTTTCATATATATATTTTTTTTACCTTACATCAACTTAGGCTACAAGTTATAGGACCTAGAGTTAATAGGATATATTTTATTTAAAATAATTTGTCTGATTGTTATCTGCTTTTTTTATTCTTTCAATCTTTATTATAAAATCTATTATTGGAAAGTTACTGGTTTGGTAGGCCTAATAAAGTTTTGAGATTGTTGGTTTAATGAAATGTAACTCTTTAGTAACGCCAATCATTCCTTCATTGCGTAGTTTCGCCCATCTTATTCCATTTGAATCCATTACCCTGTTATGGTTTTTGTTATTGATCGAAATGTGGCTCTGTTTCTCCGAACTGGGCCCTGTTTTATAGAACTTTTACACCGATATTATTAGCAAATACATAATAGCATTGGTTGTTATTATTAGTTTTCTGCTTCATAAGAATATTTACTAATAATATTAGTTATGAATTCATAGCTCTAAAATATTAGTAAATATTGCTAATATTATTAGTAAACTGTTTCATAGAGTGCAGAACTAATAAAATTTACTGATAGTATTAGATGTTTTTCTATAAGTGTTTTTGGGCCAGTAACTTATTCTCAAACCCATGTAATTCAGATTTCGTGATCTTAAATCTGTGGAAAATGAATCACTCTGATTTAATTATCAATTTAGAAAAAGCTTACATACGCTATCAAAGGAACTTTTGTCATAAGTTTTTAGGATTTGAGGTTAGATTTTAGCATAGGCGTAACTAGGCCGACCACATGGGGGGGTTATAACATCGGGGGGGGGGTCTGGGGGGTATGGAGAGGGGGGTTCGGGGGTCCTCCTCCCGAAAATTTAAAAAATTACGATGCAGAATAACGAGTTTTAAGCTTCCCACGCTTTATACTCGTATTAAGTAATTTATAAGCAGACTTAAAATTTTTTTACAATTTTCCTTTTTTTAATGAATGGGGGGGGGGGTTCAAACACCCAAACGCCCCCCTCGTTACGCCTCTGTATTTTAGTACATAACTCTACTGCTATCTTGAATAAGTGCTTGGCGGATTTATTCATTTCTTAAAGTTAGTTATTATTTGTTACATTTATGAAGATATATGTAGCCCGTGCTGCTTTGAACTACTGTAGTATTGACAAAAAGACTAAGAAGGGAAAAAAACACAAACAACAATCCAGACAAAATCTCCAAATCAATCAGCTGACTAATGAACTAATAATATTAGTGGAAAGATTTTATGAGTAGTGTACATATCTCTATGAAACAAGATTTTGTTAACTAATAAATGATACTATGATGATTAACTAATAGTATTAGCAAGTTCTATGAAACAGGGTCCTGGGTAGGTATTCGGCAGAGCTGTATCAACCCAATGAGATGAGATTTATGAATATTTAAGTTTTAAGTTTTAAGTATTAAGTATTGTCGGCCGCGGTGGTCTAGAGGTAGCGTGCCCGCAGGGCGCGGGATCAAACCCGGCCGCGGTCGATGGATTTTTCAAGACGTAAAAATCCTGGGCATGGAGTCCTCCGGGAGGGACTTTAAGCTGGGGATCCCGTGTCGTAGATTTACGGCACGTTAAAGAACTCCACGCCTAAATTAGAGCCTCTGAACAAAATTTCTCGGCCCTTTCACGTCCAAGAAATACTTATTTTCCAGAGAGGGGTTGCGAGGCGATGGGCTTACCACCTGTCCCTCTACCCTCTCTCGGAAAATAAGCATATCAAAATTATTGTAGGTAATGAAACCTCCGCTTGGAGGCCCCTTCGCCCCACCTGGGGATCATAGGGTACCAGATACAGAAGTATTAAGTATTAATAAATAAACACAATAAAAAAAATATTACTTATCAACCAGAACATGACGGCAGTGGAACCTATGTTTGAAGTAAAGATTTTCCCTTGGACGGACCGGGAACAGAACCCGGAACCACATAACTTCTGACCAGTAGACCATGAGACCGGTTGACCTTATTGGGAAATGACATACCATTCTTATTGTATTCGTCTCATTCTCAGAAACACTAGGGTTTTATGAGCTTCAGCTTTACAGATCACCCACATAGTGATCGCCTTCTAATATAACCGTTAAAAGAAAAGTTACGAGATTGCTTTTTTAGTAATAAATTGAACCACACGTCTTTTACTAGCCAATAAATGAGTCAAGGACTGGCAGGGTGGTCCAATATTTTTCAGCATAAGTATCGTTAGATCGCTACTCTAATGGTATGTTAAAAATTAATGATAGTAAATAATGAGATCATTTTTTTTATAGAATGGGTATTCATTTACTACTCAGAAGGAATATAAAAATATTTTCAAAATATTTCGATTATTATACAACTAACAAGGGACCCATCGAATTTACCGATATTTGATTCTAACTTCTACGGATAATAAATCAATACTCATTTGGAAACTCTGTCCAATGGGGTAGAAGTGTTGAGATTTTAGCTATTAAAAATTCTGACAACTAGACTGTACGATTCCAATTAGTTTGGAAAGCAGTCAACCTGTCTATAAAACGGGTAAAGAATGTTATCTAATTTGGAGTACAGTCGGTCAAATAAAAAACGTCGGGACTCGTATGCAGTTAAAATTAAAGTTTTAACGCATTAGTTCACAAGTTTCCTATAAAAAACATAAAACACAGATCATTCTCGGAACATTTGAGGCCATGCGACTGGAGGGAAAAAATGAAGAACGAGGGAAAAAATGAACAACGCGGAAAGCGCAACACACGATATTCAACTTAATATATTGTCATAATTCATTTTGCTTTGTGTCAAGGCGCCATATACAAATGCTAGCTTGAGAGAAAGTGTAGTTAGGGCTGTAATTGACCTGCATTTTTCGGCCTCTGAAGCAGCGAGAAGGTTCCATATTTCTTAAAGAGCGGCTCAGAGGTGGCTACTTTACTATAATGCGACCGGAAGTTTTCATAGCAAACGTGGATCTGGCCGGCCGCGTATTTCGATGCTAGATTGGTTGCAGAATTTGAGCGTAAGTTATGGATTTTGCACTACAAGTACCGGTATTATAAAATAACATCTTTAAAAAATGCTCCTTGAATAAATATATTCCTCGCGAATTTATTCATGATTATTATAAGAACTTCCAGGCAAGAATATGGGGGATTTGAGGCATATAGCCACAGCCTTCTATACATGTTTGTTTTGGAACAAAACTGACTAAATAATCAAGAAAATACATAGATAGACAAGAGGCATGTGTGAACCTAACCTTAAGTCTTCCTGTACATGCGCATATGCTCGTTCGTGATACTTATGCCCGGTTTCTACAAACTTGTGAATTACCTATGGGTAAATTACCCATGGATAAATTAGTTCCATTTAACCTACAATGGTATAATGAGCAAGGCCTTGGAGTTGTACAGATAATTTAATTCAGAAGGCTTTGATTCTCATTGTTATTGATCCTATGAAAGGTTAAATTTTATCCAGCCATCCATGAAAGGACAAATTAACCCAAAGATTTACCCTTGGACAGATCTAGCCCGAGTTTGTAGGAACATTTTTTCTGTCATTTTCATATTTACCTAGAGGACATTTATCTAGAAACTCGCCACAAGTGTAAGTGATTGCTATCTTTAAATTATTTGTGCTTGTGTGGTGTTATTCTTGTGTAAATTGTGTAAATTCTGTGCATTAGACAATTTACCCATAGGTAATTCGCGAGTTTATAGAAACCGGCCATTAATCAAATACCGCCCGACGTTTTTTATTTGACCGACTGAACTTCGAATGTGAAATTTAAGTGTAAGATAAAGAACCTATTTGGTTAAAAATAATATAGATTATTAATTTTCTTGGAGTCCGTCGCTGTGGGTGAGTCGGTAGTGTGCCTGCCTTCCACTCCGGCGGCCCGGGTTCGATTCCCGGCCGGGTCGGGGATTTTTCAGTAGTGAAAAATCCCTTTCCCGGGTTCAGGACTGGGTAGGTTAAGTCTTAGGTTAAGATAATGCACATTGTGCGCGATTCCTTAATTATTATTAATTTTCTTGGACCATAAATGAAATGAGCTGTAAAGGGAGATGAGTTAAGACCAATTTTTTATTTCATGCATTCAGAGGGACTGAAGTTAGAAAACATAATTCCACATCCACATCCACATTTTATTTGGACTAAATGCCAATTATTTCCCATTCCATTTACTCAGTAAAAATGATTATGCTCAAACATCGGCAATACACCAATTCGTATCATACTACGCTATTCTTTCAAAAAACCAATGTATTAAACTTTCAGCTCAATGATAAGGTTTTGGGCTTTCTTTCCCTTTTAGGAGATTAAATCTGCAGGGCAACTTATCATAGTCTAATAAAATATGGCATTCACATTAGAGTGTGTGAAATTTTTAGGAAGTTCCCTGATTATAATAATTGTTTATCCAGTTGACCACAGTTATCATTTTTGGGTACAAAAATATACATGTTCATAACTTAAACTTAAACTACAAAAGTTCTCACTTTTACTGCGATTAGAGGAGCTAATGTCCACGCCAGGGTGTCCCACGCTATCCTCTAGAAAAAAAAATTATAAATAAATCAGTATATCTCTGTATATATAAAAGGCTTTGTCCTGACTGACTGAATGAATGACTGACTGACTGACTGACTGAATGACAGGAATCAACGTACAGCCTAAACTATAACAGGTAGAGACTTGGAATTTTGACAGAACCTTCGTTTCATAATGTAGGTGCTCACTAAGAAAGGATTTTGAAAAATTCTGATTCTAAATGCCAAAAATTAAATGTTTTTGAAAATACTTAATCCCTTTTTACATAGAATTATGAATTCCAAATCACAGAATATATTGTTGCCAAATGGTATCAGATGGGCTTGGAAAAACAAATGAAATGCACTTTTGACAAAGAAGAGAAGTTATCAAAATAATTCATGTTATAAATAAATATTACAGAATGAAATCCACTAAAATAATGGAATCACATAACTTTCTCTACCCTGGACATAGAGAAAACAAAACGAGGTATGGTAATGTGTATAGTATTATATTATATCGCAGGTTTTTGGAGAGAAAAGTATGAAAGTGATAATGCTTTCTGTTTAATTTCATCCCCAAAACGGCTTTATGGTAACATAAGAGTGGGAAATTTCCCGCCTCGATATTACAATTTTATGTTACAGGAATTTCTGTTTCTTCTTATTTAAACCTCTACCAGGCTTGCTGTGCACTGTACAAGCGATGGGATGCAAAATTCTAGATCCCCTATGAGCCATAAAAAACTATATCAAGCGTTTTCTGAGGGAATAGTTTGAGTGTAATAAGTCGTTCTTCCTATTTCAAATTATAAATGCCTATATAAGGACCTAGAATTTAAAATTGAAAATCCTTCATAAGTTAATTTCCAATTACAAAATACAAAACCCGGGCGACGCCGGGTGTTTTCAGCTAGTATTATTCATAAGTTATTAGAACTCTTATCTTACTTCAAAATTTCAGACCTTTTCTTTTCCATTTACTTCACTAAGTGTTATCATCGTAAGGGGCAAAAGGATGATTATCGTATTCTATTATTCATAACACCCAAGTACTTCCAAGATTTACTGCCGATGAAGGAGATTTTGTTTTATTCTTTCGTTTTCAATTGCCCATTATGGGTAGAAATTTAAGGGAAAATCGAATAAACCAGAAAGCCCTTACTACATCACCACTTGAACCCTTTAATGGTTTGAATTCCAGGCACGGATATCCATCTTATAAAAACCTGCGGTATCACATTTCACAGAATTCACTCGACTTTTATTCTACACCCTTTTAGCACCTAGGCAGATCCTCACACAGGGCTGCCAATCTACAGAACAGATAAGTCATGTTTATAACTGTACCGTATTTAACTGAGTTATCGGGCGTACATACGGTCAGGAATTTTCCCGGTCAGACTGTCAGACGCATTCTCAGAAAGTACCATTTTGGCACTTAATACAAACAGAAACTACTTGAGGGTTCCACATTTATTTTTATAGACAGCCTGGATCATCGATATGCCAACATACCGACCATTGGAGTCCCAGGTCTTTTGCTGAGGTCGACGAATGCAAGATTAGCCGCCGCAAAAATCGTGCGTTTCGGGTCTTGGATGATAAATAAATCCTGGGCATGATAGACAGGGAGACCAAGGAGATATTACTCGAAATCTATCTAAGAAACGGTAGGAGTGTCCCGTCACAGTGGCGGGGGTCCTAGGGGCCTAATGTGAAAACCGGAAGAAAATGAATGTAAGTGGGTTGTCATAGAAACTGGCAAAGCAGTAACAGAAAATGAGTTCACTTACTTGAAAGGTGATATTTTCATTTGTGGAAAACAATGCAAGTAAAGCCAGACAAAAGTCACACAATAATTTTTGTTAAGTGTTTCTAAAAACCAGACAGAAAGCTTGTTATGTTTTGAAAGTGGACTATAAGTGGTCACAGGTACCATGGGCTTATCTCTTGCCCCACTATCCTCAATAGGAAAATAAATAAATAAATTAGTCTTCGGTAAATGAAACCTCCATCAGGAGGTCTTAAGCTCCAAGCACGAAGTGAAATAGAGTTCGATTTTGTTAAAATAGGCTATAATTTCCACCTATGCTCAGTATATCAAATAATAGAAACCTAACCTACTCTAAAAACATAACTTACCTTATTATAGTTAACAAATATGAGTAACATAAGCTACTGGTCCAGAAATATAAAACTTGTCTACAAATAGTAGGCCCTAAGTCAATCTGAAATATTACTAATATTACTTAAAACTGTTAAAAATGTGTTTAAAGTCTTTACAAATAAAAGTCTTATGCTAAAATGCTGCTCTTGTCTTCTTCCTGTGCTATACTAACGCGTTTCCACGATAATTCGTCATCTTCAGGTAAAATTCTTCATGAATGTAGATAATCTGTTAAACGTTGGGCTGCATGGTCATCCTTCTGTCGTTAGATTAACATATTATCTACATTAATGATGAATTTTACCTGAAGATGACGAATTATCGTCGAAACGCGTATTATAGCATAGGGAGAAGACAACAGCTGCATTTTAGCATAAGACTTTTATTTTGATGGAATTTAAACGCATTTTAACAATTTTTAAGAAATGTTAGTAATATTGCTTGCACCATGTTTTATATTTCTGGACCAGTAGTTTTTTGCTATGTTAGACTATAATAAGATAATTTATGTTTGTACAGTATGTTAGGTTTCTACACTTTTAAATACTGAGCATAGGTGTAAATTATATTTTAACAAATATACAGCTCAATTGGAAAATTAAAATAATTAAAAAGAATTCGAATAGTTTTGTCGCTCGGGAGTGAAACATTTCAAAGTAGAAGAATTTAGATGAACTGAAACAAATTAAGTTTATAATTATGAATTCTTTTCCACCTTCAAGCACTAGTATTTATATTTATGTTGAAATGATAGGGTGCCGACGGAGAATTAATAGATAGCTTATAGTACCTATTTTAATTTATTACCATATCTTATATTATATTTGATACATACACAAGGATTTTTTTTTAAGTATATGTTCTAGAAGAATCGTCAAGTTAAAATATATGTATAAGAAATATTCTTCCATTAACAGTCACAATGTTAAAATTAACCATGTGTAGGCCTACACTATGTTATCTTGTGGATATAAAATCCAAAATGTACTGTTTGTTGTTTTATAGAAATTATTATTTAAAACACAGTATAGCACAAAGATAATCGCGCTATATATGAAGTTTCGATGTTTCTAGAAGTCTTAGAAATTGAATTCTTCTATTAATGGTCAAAATGTACAATATGTTTTCTTGTGGAAATAAAATCTAAAGCATACTGTCTGTTGTCTTATAAGAGTTGATATTTAAAAAACAATAAAGCACAATGGTAGTCGTGCTGTATATGACGTTTCGAAGTATGGAGTTCTAGAATTCTTCTGTCAGCAGTCAATCAAACAATATCAAAGTATTTTATGTATGTCAGCACCCTATCATTTCAATATAAATATAAATACTAGTGCTTGAAGGTGGAAAAAAAATTCATATTTATAAACTTACATTAGCACTAGGGAGACAAAATGAAATGTATCAATGAAACAAATTCTAGAGTGATAGGGAAAAAGCGAATAAGCTAAGTCAAAAAAACAAAATTTCAGGAGAGACAAAAAACAATTTATTTCCACAGCATGGTTACAAAATTTAGTTCAGCCCATCCAGATTTTTTTTAAACAGTATAAGATAGTATGTAAAAATATCTGGGTGGGCTGAACTAGATATTGTAACAATGTTGTGGAAATAAATTGTTTTTTGTCTCTCCTGGAACTTTGGTTTTTTGACTTATTCGCTTTTTCCCTATCACTCTAGAATTAGTTTCTGCATTAGTATAAACATTTATTTTGGCTTTTACTCCTCTATTGCAAAAAATTATTCTGAATGCGTTAAATGGAACATGAGATTTTCTTGTTAATTTAGGTTTAACAGTGGATATAGGAAGCTTTCCAATGAATCTGTGTTCGGTTTGCCATATTATTGCATTTGCCTCTCCTCGCGATTTGGACTCCAATTCCATGTCATAGACACATGACAACCTGACTCCATTAATAATTTATGAGATCGTTATACAATCTGTCTGCTTTCTCAATTTCATCAATCTCTCTACCACCCTCTCTTTTCTGTGATGGCAAATTACCTCCAACAAGGTAACTGGTATATGTGTGTGTACTGTTTCAATCTGTGCTCTCGCCATTCTGTGGACAGATGTGAGCAAAAATTTCCAGCAAAATGTCATTTCATTTATTGACTTGCATATGAGTTATGTGTCATGTCGGAAAACTTTCACGTAAATAGTAGCTTAACTGCCAATGCCTACACGCTGATATGAGTACATTTATAACTCAATATTTACATCTGTCGATGCTTTTCTGTAAACCAATAGTTTGTATTTAAACAATACGCAAACTTTGGGTTTTATGGAATATGTTATGAACATCAAATATGTTTGCGTTCGCTATACGTATAGTTCGTGTTTATCTGTTATGTATTTCCAATGCAACATTAAATCATAGTTAATGTGTCATAACCAGAATATACTGGATTAATGTTAAGTTTTTGTTACACAAGATGTATGAAGTTAAGTGTAGTGATATGTCCTCTCAGATGAATAAAATATAGACAAGTACGTTGCCAAGAAATCAACTGCTCTTTCTAATGAATGACAAGTTTATTTTACACATACGTATGAAAATAATAATAAAAATAATAATAGTAATAATAATAATAATATCACTCAATATCAATACTCAATATCAAAAAGGAGGATATTGCAAACAGATAAAAGTTTAGGAAAGCAATATTTGATGGCGAATTTCCAGAGAAACCTAAGAAGAAAACGGGAAGTAAATGGACGGAAGAACGGAAACAGCAACATCGCGAAAGAATGAAGAAGTTTTGGGAGGACAAGAAGAATACAACTGTTTCACTTGGTCCTAAGCTGGCCTAATCGAAAGGGGAAAAAATATCATAAAATCAGGTAAACCGATGCAACAAAGTGCCAGAATGATTTTCTTTAATCAGTGATAGCTGTTGTAATTATGACGTGCAGAAAATAAGTTATTTTTGTTATCGATTTCCGAGTTAAGCTCCAGATAGATTCAATAAGCAGGACTTGCGGAAGAACAAAGGTCAGTTTAAAACAAAAGTCAGATTAAAATCGTCCAGCAACAGCAGAACTATACAGATTTGTGATATCTTGACAATCGTACACTCAAATGAAAATACAAAAAGAAATTGCCAAATTGACCGACTTCGGGATTTGAAGCAGGGACGTTAATGTGTCGTAACCAGAATATACTGGATTAATGAGAAGTTTTTTGTTACACAAGATGTATGAAGCTAACTCTAGTGATAGCCTAGCCCACTCAGATAAATAAAATCTACACAAGTACGTTAGACTAGGATATCAACTACTATTTTTAAAGAATGGCAAGTTTATTTTACACATACGTATGAAAATAATAACAATAATGATAAAATCAGGTAAAATGATGTAACAAAATGTCAGCATGCTTTTGTTTAATCAGTGATAATTGCAATTATGGTATGCAGAAAATTAGTTTTTTTTTTAATCGATTTCCGAGTTAAGCTCCACATACATTCATTAAGCAGGGCTTACGGAAGAACTAAGGTCTAAACTTTGATAAGTATATGTGAAGGAATATGTATCTGTATCTGTATCTGTAACCCTATGATCCCCAGGTGGGGCGAAGGGGCCTCCAAGTGGAGGTTTCATTACCTATACTAATTTTGATATGCTTATTTTCCGAGAGAGGGTAGAGGGACAGGTGGTAAGCCCATCGCCTCGCAACCCCCCTCTGGAAACTAAGTATTTCTTGGACGTGAAAGGGCCGAGAAATTTTGTCCAGAGGCTCTAATTTAGGCTTGGAGTTCTTTTACGTGCCGTAAATCTACGACACGGGACCCCCAGCTTAAAGTCCCTCCCGGAGGACTCCGTGCCCAGGATTTTTACGTCCTGAAAAATCCATCGACCGCGGCCGGGTTTGATCCCGCGCCCTGCGGATCTAGAGGCGGGCACGCTACCTCTACACCACCGCGGCCGACAGAAGGAATATGTGGATAGTGTTATTTGTCAAAGCTAACTGTTTTGCAACTTCTAAAGCTGTATAAGAATACTGTAAAACAATATGTTGTCATGGGAACTGATTTCCATTTGATAAATTCTTTCTAATATATTACCGAAAAATAGGCATTAAATTGGGCATTACTTATATATCGGTCAACCAATTTGGTCCAATATCAACAGGTTTCTTCCCATAGAGTTATAAATGAGTATACAGAGTTTCATGAATATCCGATAAAGTGTATTTGAGTTATCGCGCATACAGGGACACGGACATATATTTTCCCGTCCCCACACAATCTCACAAAGTACCATATTGGCACTTAATAATAATACAGTGAGTCCCACGCAAGAGTTGGCAACGATGCGGGTTTCTGCGTCGCGGCGGGCACAGCTCCAACTCCCGAGCGATCGGGTGAAATATCTACGCAAATAAAGCCACGATCGGTGTAATGATTCAGGTTCTCACATTTACAGTTGGAATTACAATGAAAATAACCACGTACATCATCACAAGAGATGTTGGAAATGTCTCCTCTTGCATCCACACAATACTGACACCTTTTTAGGATTTTTTTTTTCACGCCCATAAGTTCAGCTTCCGAGATAGAATTAATTTCTCTTTTGATATTGTCTTTAAGGTCTTCTAATGTATGGGAAAATGACCTATAGGGATACACCTTATTTTTCAAGCTTCCCCATAAAAATAATAGTCACATACTGTTAGAAGAACTTAAAGACAATACCACAGTGGGTATATGCATTCTATACTGTATGAATTTAGCTAAGCATGTACACATGCGCGGTAATAATCATTAAAGTTTAAGACAGATATATAAGCATTCATGAGCCGCAGATTATTGTCTCTGTTGGACACTACATGAGAATATTATAGGAGAAAAATTCCTCCGGCACTGGGACTTGAACCCAGGACCTTTGGCTATTCGCGCCAATGCTCTACCAACTGAGCTAAGCCGGAGCTCAAATCACAGCGCCAGATGGAACTTCTCTCCTATGACTGATTGCCCTAACGGTCTACCTCACAGACAGACAAGTTATGTCATATGCAGTACTGTGAGGCACACTAAGTAGTGATTTAGGGCAATCAGTCATAGGAGAGAAGTTCCATCTGGCGCTGTGAATTGAGCTCCGGCTTAGGTCAGTTGGTAGAGCATTGCCGCGAATAGCCAAAGGTCCTGGGTTCAAGTCCCAGTGCCGGAGGAATTTTTCTCCTATAATATTCTCATTAAAGTTTGATACATAAGCATTCATGAACCAGAGATTATTGTCTCTGTTGGACATTACATGGTAATATTATAGGAGACAAATTCCTTTGACTGGGATTTCAACCCAGGACCTTTGGGTATCCGTGCCAATGCTCTACCAACTGAGCTAAGCGAGAGCTCTCTTCAGAGCGGCAGATGGAACCTCTCTCCTATCACTGAGGAGATACCTCTCTCCCAGTGTCAGGGGAATTTTTCTCCTACAATATTCTCAATCACTAAACTGATTACATGAAGTATTAATGAATTTCATTCCACTAGTGCTGAATTATATGAAAAGTAGATTAGGTATTCAGCCTTAAGCACTAGAATATGAGCTTATGAGAATCTATCAGGAAATTAAGCTGGAGACGTAGAAAATTACAATTTACATAATTTATTGTTGGTATCACAGTGTGCATTAATTGTAAATTGATACAGTTCTTTGTTACATGCAAATAAAGTAAGCCTATTTTATAATAAAGTTATCCTTTATAATCAATAAACTGGATAATCACTAGTAAAGTTATATCAATAAAATTAATTAAAATAAGTTGAATATCAACTTGAAATTAGGAAATTAATAAAATTAATTAAAACGCAGTTAAATATCAACTAGTCATAAGATAAAATAAATTCCAGTTATTACAAATATTTATATGATGTCAAATGTCAATTAATTACGATCACTATAATATTACACTCAGTAATATTATTAACACTTGAAAGCTGAGACACAGTAGTTGTGGGATAACTAGATGACATCAAATGCTCGAAAAATAGTTTCGTTAAAGTTGAAAGAAATTGTAGCTGATGCGCACTTTTCTTCGTTTCCAGCCCAATAATTCTGTAGATTCTTTATTTTATGTGTAACAAAGAACTGTATCAATTTACAATTAATGTACACTGTGATACCAACAATAAATTATGTAAATTGTAATTTTCTACGTCTCCATTTCCTGATAGATTCTAATAAGCTCATATTCTAGTGCTTAAGGTTGAATATCTATTCTCCTTTTCGTATGTTTACATGAAGATCCACAGATCGTCGCTAACACTTTACAAGACATAAGCGTTTACTATATTTTTTGTTCGACCATACGCTTATTACGTGTGTCATAACGGTATGTTAATGATATTCATTTCGACACCGATTTTCATTATAACATTGGTATGGTATCGAGTATTATCCAACAGGGAACGATCTTGACACTTTGAGAGTAGCATTTAGAACTGCGTAATAAACAACTTATTTTTAAAATAGAATAATTTCTGTTCATGTTAATTTTAATATTATTCTTTCTTTCTTAATCGTAGTTTTACCTCTCCGTTTGAGGATCTAAGCGACCCAAGCCGCCCGGGCCTTACAGGGCCGCGACCTGTCGGGAGAGGGATTTTTTTGGATCACATAAATATTTTTTGACCAGACAAGGACATGGAGGCCCTCCCCGGATGAGTGGTCAGCCCAATGCCGGGGCCACCTCCGAGACAACACGAACATAGGACGAGACACACCATTCACACGCACTCTCTCTCAGAACAAGGCGAGGATGGGGATGAAGATATTAAACTAAATTCATTTCATGTTGTCAAAATTCGCTGGTTTCAATAAAACGACCAAAAAGAAGCTTCGAATTGATCGGAAACCATTAGCTACCATCAGTCGCAGAAGGAAAGAACTACGAGAACAACTGACTGCGAAGGGCAGCGTGCTCGTTTGTTTTAGTGAAACTAAAATCTCAAGACTTAAACATTTAATTTTGGTCGAAAGAAAACAGTCGTATGCAGTTTGCCTATAGTGGTAATTAAGATAATCGTATGAAAATATGAAACTCGCATAGATGTGTACATGTGTCACATGCATATCAATTTAAAAAGCACTCCTTTGAGATTGCGAAACAAGTGCCGTAAGCGGTACATACGGATCGAGGAAAGAGTCTGAAAAAAACTAGGCTCTTGCGCCGAGTTTTTTCAATTTCCGAGATCCGTTATGCGCTTACGGCACGAGTATTGCATGCTATTTTTTGCACGATGATTATTTATAACATTTTATTTATATTAATTGAGATATTAGCTGAAAATATTATGTATATACACTATTGATGATGGATGTTATATTTCAGAAAGTGATTCGCATGTGATTGTTGTTATGGGAACCGAATATTTGAGTCGGTTAGTTCCAAAACCCAACATGTCCACGATAATCAAAGTCAAGAAAAATGGAAAAAAAAACTATTAACGACATTAATACTGGAATAAAAATTATGAAAAAAATAGGCTAATTAGAAGTAAGTGATATAAGCTGATCTACAATAGAAGTAATAATCCAGAGTTACACTGCCAAGATTGTGGAACTTGCATTATCTCATTTTTTAAAATTTGTGGGCATGTTGAGTTTCGGAACTAACCGACTCATTTGTCCTGTTAAAGTCGCCACAAACTGGGAGGCCTTGGTTCCGGTTTTCCATAAAGGCTTGTAAGTTATTATGATGATTTTACTTACGACACTTGTGCTTTTGGTAATTTTTACCGCACGGAGATTTCTTTTGTTTTCATAGCAACCAGATTGCGTGCGGGAATGTCAAGTTACGATCCATGGCAACAATTTTCGTAAGTACCACTAATTAGTTACGTCGTGCAAAAAAATATATGCGTTCCCGTTAAAGGTCAACTAGCAATAGGCAACCGTAATGTACAAAGAAACATAACCCTTATGTCCCTATGACGGCAAAGCACAAAGAATTCTCAGTGGAAAAGTGTATTTATTCTCTGGGACAAGTATTTTTTGAACTGTCTATACTATCAACAGGTGGAATTATTGTGTGGGGCCTATCAAATCGCACTGAACCACTAGAGTGTTCGATTTCGCGACGTTCAAATAAAATCATGAAAAAGGCAATGGAGATAAGGGAAGGTTATTCTATAAAACCTTCTGAAATATTGACACAAGTAAGAGATTCCGAACTCAGTGAAGAGGAAACGTAAGAAATGGTATCAGTTTCTACAAGAACTCAAGCTTTTTCAAATAAAATCACTTGTTCTATTTTCTTCTTCCTTTTTTTTTTTTTTTTTTTTTTTTTTTTTGCCTTCCTTACTATTCTATAACATTGTCATTGAAAATGTTGCCCGAGAAAGAAAGAAAACTTTGTGTGGAAGGGAAGGAGACAAGAGTAAAGAAGGGGGGATCGGATCGCTAAACGATTCTCTAAAAGTGGCTGCCGACAATGTCGATCGTTTCTTTAGATCTCTATAAAAAAAAGGAGAGCAGAAGGAAGTGTCTATATAACAGAAATCGGGAAAACCTTCCATCAATTGGTTCAAGTTAATGCGAAAATGGGCTATGGTACAATAGGAAAATCTGTCTCTCTCGCGTTACAAAGATGTGATTTGCACTGTTAAAAAGCAGTTATTGAGTTTAACTCTTGTTCAATAATCTTATTATTTCTTTCCCAGCTTGTTATAAAACATCAGGAGAACATGTTAAGTTAGTTTTAACAAACATAGGCCTATATTAACACTGAAGTTTGTAAGTCTAAATCGGCAGTATATGTAAAACCGTTATCAACAATTTTGTATAACGTAAATAGATTTTAATTAACATACAATTACTTAATAGTATATTGCGATACTAGTTCCGTAAGCGGTCCATACGGATCAAGGAAAGAGTATTGCATGATATTTTTTGCACGATGATTATTTATATCAATTTAATTATATTAATTGAGATATTAGCTGAAAATATTATGTATATACATTATTGAAGATAGATGTTATATTTCAGAAAGTGATTGGCATGTGTTGGTTGTTAAGGGGACTGAATATTTGTCCTGTTAAAGCCCCCACAAACTGGGGGGGCCTTGGTTCCGGCCTTCGATAAAGGCCTTTATTATGATTTTACTTACGGCACGTGTGCTTTTTGTCATTTTTACAGCACTGAGATTTCTTTTGTTTTCATGGCAACTAGATTGCGTGTGGGAATGTCCACGGCAACAATATTCGTAAGTACCACTAACTAGTTACGTCGTGCAAAAAATGAGTTTTGCTATCCAACTCGACACCAAACCTAAAATAAGAAATTTATGAAAACGGTGAAATGAGACATTTAAGATTTTTCCCTCCGTATACCCTGAAAAATAAAGATAAATAAACTTCAAAACTTCATAAGATTTTTGGGATTGCTTTGAAGTTACACAGTTTTATGAGATTTTGTATAGGATTTTATTTTCATATCCTATGCAAGGCTATATTGTTGACAGATTATATTAAAAGAATAAAATATATTTGCAAAAGCCAGAAAACTTGTTAAAATTGTACACATCAATTAAATCTATCATTAATAAAATAATAGATCAGTCACTGCTTATTAGCCATAAAAATGGATCAGTCATAAATAAAAAACACTTTGTAAATTAAATATATAAAATTATCTTATAACAGACTTTATTAAAAGTTTGTGCATAAATTATCACATGATTGAAAGTGTTCCAATTTTGTCATTAGGCGTCGTAGTCTATGAGCTATTTATATCCAGCACAGTCATAGCTATAGTCTGTTGCATTCTATACCTGATAAAATATTTGTGTGATGATCAGGAGTGAGTATTTATAAGATGCTTAGGCTTCTAGTGTTTTCGCAGCAATCCCAATAACGTTGTTTGCGGTTATACATTAGTTGCCTTTCTTCACAATATGAAAATATAACTAAACCAATAGCTAACTTAATCATGTGATACCACAGTATGTCTCACCAGTAATTCTTGATCCAAGAGACACAGTGACATTTTGAGTTGGCTCATTGAAAGGGAAGACGTTGTTGACTTGCTACAGGATAGACGGCTGTATGTAGGATATACGTACGTATTATGTAAAATATATTTGTTTGTTATTTCTGTTGGTGATTTCAAGGGTATTGCTGGTGTATGTGCTATTTTTGTGGGTGTAGTGTGTGTGTGCGTGTGGGTGTAGTGTGTGTGTGGGTGTAAGTGTAGTGTGTGTGTGGGTGTGGGTGTAGTGTGTGTGTGCGTGTGTGGAGTTTTGTTTGTATATTTACCAGTTTTAACTTTTCCTCTGTGTGTTTTTAGTGTTAATTTTATTTTACATTTTTGCTTGTGAGCAGATAAAGCATGGGCAGCCTAAGGGCTCGTGCAACGGATAATGTAAAAAGATAGTTTTTCTTTTAACAATAAAAGCACTTCATTCATTCATTCATTCATTCATTCATTCATACTCAACCTAGTGTTTGTGTGACTTCTACAAAGCCTCCCCTGACTAAGGTTCCCAAGACTACATCAATTGGCCGCTAGAATGCTGTGTATGTTTGGAACCACACATGTCTGCGAGCAGTTTTTTTTTCTCTAATAAAAATTAACAAATCTCGCTATAGAAGCCAGATGTCCGATAAGAGCTTACAGTCTACACTTAGGTTATCTGTGACTCGATCTCTCTATCCAAATATTGAGGAACTTGTGAAGTCGAAACTTTTAAAGAAGTCCCGAAAAACCAATGAAAAATAATTCACAGGAATGTGACTGGTCAACATAATTTGTTGTTTGATTTATTTTTTCATTCATTTTTGTTTGTTATTCGCAAAAGAAGTTGTAGCATTTTCCTTTTAGTTACATTTTGTATCATTTTACTGTTATTTTTAAGTTCAGCATGCTATGCATTAAATGTGTTAAAATATTATTATTATTATTATTATTATTATTATTATTATTATTATTATTATTATTATTATTATTATTATTATTATAGTAGCATGCATCACTACTACACTACGTTGCATTTCCTTACTATACGCCACTGCTCTGACAGGGTGAATCTGCTCCATCTGCTCCGTGTTTCTACCTGCCTTGCTACGGAGCACTGGAGACGCTCGCTATGACGTCACTGAGCATTTAGTTGGAAACCCCTGTTATAGAGAAACGTAGTGAAAAGGTGCAATAATGAATAGTAAAAGTGTAAAGTGTTCCCTATACAGACCATGGAGGCCCCAAGGGTTCCAGGAAGTTGAGGTTCTCAGATTTTAGACATACGGTACATGAAGGAAGTAAGGTTGTCAGCCTTACGTACCGACCGCCTTTACCGCCCGGAATTGATCCTGGTACCGTACTCATTTCTATTAGAGGCTGAGTCGACCCCAGGGCCATAGTGACAACAAAAGGATTAATGTTTAATAGCAGTATAATTAATTTTTTACAATTTGGAGTAATATTCCGAATTAATATTCTTAATTTTATTTACATAAATTTACGATGTTCTCTTACAAAATATTCCTCAATATATGAAAATTGTAGGTTTTACAATACAAATTGGGCTTATATTTCCAACTGCAATCTGTAAGCTATTCCGTTTTGTTTGTAACACTTCCCATTATTGTGAAAAAAACATTTCTTAAAAGAGAGCTTATGTCCAAGGCCCTATTTCATAAAAGTTACAATTTTACAGGTGACAAGTGACATATCATTGTCTTACAGGTTTACATTTTTTACAATTGTGTCTTTCATAAATACTGACAACCTTGAAAAAATGTCATGACAATTTTGTAGATTTGTATGACAATTTTACAAATTGTTGTTTCTCAAAACTTGCGCGTTGAAAGGTAAAAAATCTAACGTTTATAAAATCTTATGTAGTTAACATAAATTTACATTTTTCATAGAAAATTATAATTGTTATTATAGAAGTGACAGGAAATCTTTCATATGTAGGCCTAGTAACTTAAGTAGGTTACGTAGCCTAAATGTATATATATAGGAAAATTGTGTATGGGAATATTAAACCTCTGTAAGCACTAGCGATACAATTGGCTTCGTCAATTTTCTTATTAACTAATCTTAATGTACCGATAGTGATATTAGCAGTGATCTTATCAAAGTTACTATACATTCTGTCGATTTTTTTACACATGTAAGTAGAATGTGTAAAAAGCCCCAAATGTATTTTCTATGGTATTAATGGATTGCTTATATATTGTATTCTTAGTGTTGGGAACGATATCACACGCGTATGTAAGATCTATTTGCAGTGTAATAAAGTAAACTTTAGGTTTGGCATAAAATTGTTGCGTTTATGAAATGGGTTTATTTTAGTCCGACAATTTACATTAAGTTGCCTGTAATGTAATGAAGTTTGAAGTTTGGAGTTTGAAGCTTATTGTTACATACATTATTACACTTCTTTATTGACATTATTTCACATTTAGTATAAGTAAAAACAAATACCAACATAAAATACTATTTCTATTTTAGCATTTAAAATGTAAGGTATGCCCCTACAGTAGATGAGCAAACCTCGTATTTAGGAGTACAATAGATCCATATAAATCTATTTATATGTCAATGCACAGTATACTACAAACGAAAATTATAAATGTATGAGTACAATGTACATAAAATAATTTTGCGTCTTTAACCAGTGGTTTATATAGAAATTACAAAAAATAGAAAAATAAATTTTTATAGAATAAATTGGGTTGAAACTTTGAAAGAAAAAACAAAATTAAAGTAGTGCTATTAATATTATATAATATTTTTATTACTTTCCTCTTAAAATGCTTGCAATTGTAATTGAAATGTTTGAGAATTTGTAATATTTATAAAATATACAAATGTGATGACACTTGATAAATTTTGTCAGACTTGACACAATAAATTGTCGTATTAGCAAATTTGGTGATTTAAAGTTTTATTTGTTACTAGCATGTGCCCGCGGCTACGCCCGCGGTAATTATTTCAAAAATAAAAAATTAAGTGCATAATAGTAAAATCATTATATTTATTAACACCTAAATCACGTGGACTACATACCACGATTAGATAGCATCGTCTGGAAAAGCGACCTCAGATTCGAGTTTCTTGGCCCAGAAAACCTCTGTATAGTGAGATTCGTCCAAATAAAACAACGTTTGACCATATTTAGGGCTTACAACATTCAAGCGATCGCGAAAGTTTTATTTTCAAGGTATGACAAAAATAGCCAAAGCCAACTGTAATTGATTTGACATTGAAATGTATAACTGAAAACTTATGTTTTGAAAACGCACAAAATGCAGGTTTTTTGCCCGTTTTTCACTCATAACTCACGAACGAAAACTAAAATTAAAATTCCGGCTTGGAGGGGCATTTTCCGACCCTTCAGCCCACCTATGTTTAAAATTTCAGATCTCTGCGTTCAGTAGATTTCGCTGGACATCGAGGACAATTCCTTTTATTAATACAGATAATATGAATTATAATGATACCTTCTCTAATTTGTCAAACATCCATTTCATTTAATCCAAACCCACCTGATACAACTGGCAACAATATGTTATGTGAATTTGTTTGGATAATTCTGTGTAAAGAGGGGTTAAGTATTTTCAAAAACATTTAATTTTTGGCAGTTAAAATCAGAATTTTTCAAAATCCTTTCTTAGTGAGCACCTACATTATGAAACGAAGGTACTGTCAAAATTCCAAGTCTCTACCTGTTATAGTTTAGGCTGTACGTTGATTCCTGTCATTCAGTCAGTCAGTCAGTCAGGACAAAGCCTTTTATATATATAGAGATAAACTTCTGTTTTAAAAGAATTTGCTCCTGTTTGCTCGCTTCATCAGATGCAAATACTCGTAATGTTGTGTAGATCTTGCATGTCCCTATAAAATATGACAATTGCATTAATTTTTAATTTTAAGTTACCTATTAATTTGGCATAAACATTAAATTAATTAAATAAATTTCAATTTTAACTCGACCATGTAGTACATACACTGCATAATTGTGCTCCTTTACCGAATTTATAACTGAAATATGACGTTACATTACAAATATGGCCAAAATATGACCAAAGTTACAATAATGACAAAAATATGTCTTTATATGTTTAATTTGTGTTTGTGGCGAGAAGGGAGGTCAGGATAAAACTATGACGTCTCATAAACATCCGAACCCTAGTGATGGCATCTTGATAAATTTGTCAGAGTTGACACAGTTGTCGTATTTGCAACACCTACTTATGAAATAGGGCTCAAGTGTCGAAGCTTATTAGCAAGGAAGTGTTTTAAAAATATGTTACTGTGATTTGTCCACCGCTGTGGCTCAGGGGATGCGTCCAATCCTCTCACGCAGCGGGCCCAGGTTCGATTCCTGGGCGGGACAAGTTACCTAGGTGGGGTTTTCCCTCACCTTTGAGACAAATGTCAGGTAACTTTAGGCCCTTGTGGTCCCCGGATATCATCTGGCCGTCATTATCATCTTCATCCTCATCCTCGCCTTGTTCTGAGTGAGTGTGTGTGTGAATGGTGTGTATCGTCCTATGTGTTCGTGTTGTCTCGGAGGTGGCCCCGGCATTGGGCTGATCACTCATCCAGGGAGGCCCTCCATGTCCTTGTCTGGTCAAAAAAGTATGTATGTGATCCAAAGGTAATCCCTTTCCCAACAGGTCGCGGCCCTGTAAGGCCCGGGCGGCTTGGGTCGCTTAAATCCTCAAAGGGAGAGGTAAAACTAAGAAAAAGAAAGAAAGAAAGAAAAGTTACTGTGATTTCAGATAATTTGTATACACAGTCATTTACAGCCAGGTAGTTGAACACTGGATTCTCACATAAGTCCTGTATGTGTAGTTATGTACATTCACGGTGTATAGGAAGCAAACAAGATTATTATAAAGTACATACGTACAGTATATGCATATGCACGTATTTGCACGGGGATCATGACTGTCATTGCTGGCCTTGTAATTGCAATGTAATTTGCTCTTCGTTTGTTGACTGCTCGGTTCTTGTAATTGCATCTTCCCCGTGTGAGTCACGGATAATTACATTTTCTTAATCCACAATGTGTCGACATTTTGTAACAGTAATATAAGCTAAAGAAATGGCTGCAATTTTCAAGAGCTAAGAAAGTTGGATGAAGAACGATATATACGCGTCTTCGTGATAAGCATGTATTATCTTAATCACTAATCATTTTAAACAAATTAATATTATTATCTTATTTGTGTAAAAGCATAATCTCAATTACCTTTTCGCAAGCTTTATAGAATGCATTAAAATCGCAACATTTCTACATGGCGTTACTGCTGTCTTAATGTTCGCCCCAATGTGTAGGCTTATTTCGTCTTCATCTTTATTTGCCAATGGAGTTTGATACAGCTATTTGACATGGTCAAAAGTACCATATTATGCGACATGGTCGAAAGTACCATATTATATAAGTTATTATAAATTATTATTGTAAAAAAAAATTTGTTTACCAGCTATTCTTTACAATTTTTTACAATTAATAATTATGTCATTTCGGTAATGTTCTGTACACATCCGTACCAAAATCAATTCAGCATGGAAAACCCAATGGTCTCAACGACAAGGAACCAATCTTCATTCCGTAAGAGGATCCTCCATTGCTGCTTGCTGCTTTAAAGGCCTAAACCGTAGACACCAAGTCCTAATAACCCGTCTGAGAATTTTGGACATACAAAAATGACCCACTCCTACCTAATTACAAGAGATAATGAACCACAATGTACTACTTGTAATTCTCCACTGTCAGTGTCACATATACTCACAGAATGCTGCCGTTTTGATCACATCAGGAAAAATTACAAGATACCAGACAACTTACAAGTTCTCAATAATGTAAAAATGTTCAAAAACGTTACATTATATTTAAAAGATATCCATGTTTATAGTAAAATTTAAATGTTATGTCTTCTTTTGTAAAACTATGACATTATTATTGTTCTAATATTTATAACTGGTTATTATATGTAATGTATAGTCGCGATTAGACTTCCAAAAGCGACAAAAATAAATAATTAACAAAATAATTAGGCATAAATTAAAATTATATAGTATAGCAACGTATGAGTAACGAAATATTTAGGTCTACATGTAAGTCCTGTATTATGATATATTGTCCTGCCATGTCCTGGGCTTGTTTAAAATTAAAAGTAGGCTACAAGACATTTAGTCTTTGAGAAAATGATAAACTCCTCTGATTTCATACAGATAACTCCCTTGGATTTAAATTTAAAAGGGAACTGAGAAATACAGAGTGTTAATAATCTCACTTATGCCAGTTATTTAATATAACAGTTCAATATAAGGAGATAAAAGTTAAGTATGGTCCTTAATTAATTATTATTACCTCCTTTTAACTTCTCTATTTCCTCCTAGAACCCAGCACTTTTAATAAATATAATGAAATATAATATAAAGGTCAACCTTATACCCCCCATTTAAAATAATAATAATATCATCGAAGGTTAGTCTTTAACTCACTCATGTTTATTTTTGTAGTACAATATTTCCTTATTACAACATCAGAATAGCCTACCCTGGATCAAAATGATATTCTGTATGTTGTAATAAGGAAATTGCAATCTTAAACATTTTAAGAGGAAAATAAAATTTAAAAAAATTATATAATATTAATAGCACAATTTAAATTTTGTTTGGTCTTTCAATGTTTCAATCCAATTTATTCTATTTTTTGCTGTGGTAAATGCTATTTTAAACCTCTGGTTAATGCTGAACAATTATTCTTATATACATTGTACTCATAAATTTATAATTTTTCATTTGTAGCATACTGTGTATTGATATGTAATTATATTTTAATTAATCTACTATACCCCTAAGCACGAGCTTTGGTCATATAGGGGTGTGTTTGGTTTTATTTGTTTTTACTTGTATTAAATGTGTAACAATAATAAGTAAGTAAGTAATGTTAATAATAATGTTAATAATAATAACGTAAAAGAATAAAGTTGAGTGTGTTAAAGGAAAATCATTGAAAATATTATTTTAAATGAGGGTGTAAGGGGGACACTTATATTATATTTTAATAAAATACCACCCTCATTGGGAAAAATTAAGTTTATTAATACTTTTAATAAAGACAATGAGCACCCAGACTTCCTTCCTGCTTCTAAATGTTCACTAATATTCTTGTCAGTAAGAATCATTTTATTTTACATTTAAAATAGCTTACTTATGAATTTTAAAGAGATTAAGTAATTAAATGGAAATAAAGATTCTTAAGACTCTTTTAGTGTAACAGTGATTCTTGTAATATTAAAAAAAATATATTAAGAGAGTGATACGAAATTGTTTTACGAGCTGGTCAGATTAAAGATTTCCTCTAATTGGCTAATTGAATACACTTTTCTTCAACATTCAACAAGTTTTCCTACTCACACTCCATCGCTGTCTTTCTCTCACCTTGTCTTTTTCCCCCTTTACTACTTTAAGCGGAACGATTTCCGAAGTGAATTGGGATCTCTCAACAAGTTTCCTTTCCGATTCACTCCGGTTAGATATCGATTCTTATACACAACCTCAAGAGCTAACACCATCATCACCCCCACACCCTAATATATCCTATTTTACGTCTTCAGCAAGCACCCCAATTCCCAATCCTTTCCCCATATTTCCTCTTTTACAACTCGATCAGGTTTGGCTTGAACGGTTACATCGTTTTTCCCAGCCTTACATAAACTCTTTCCTTTCCTTCGGCAAGAAACTCAAGGGATAAAAAAATATAAAAAAAAACGAAGAAGAGAAGCGAAAAGCGATGTCAAAAATCTGTTCAAAGCTCCTTTTAAAAATCGGCTTCAATCATAAGCTTTTAAGCACTTGATAAAAAAAATAACAGCGATGTTAGTAACGCTTCGAGTTGGATGAGAGGAGATTTATCTATTTTAAATCGCTCAGACATTTTTCATATAGCAATATTCTCTTAATACTACCAGATAAATTATTAAGTTTAAGAGTTATAAGGACTGTCTCCTTGTATTTATACAGCCTAAATATGTGGATATAATATGAATTTAAACGAATTATTGTATATAAATCACTGCTGACATCACTATATTTACTTGGAACTAGCAAAACATGTAGGCTATACTGTTCCACATCCTCAATTACATGTAGAGAAAACTTATTGCTTGGATTGCAGATACATAATATTTCTCTTTATACTCTCTAATATATGGTAAAATTTGTTACCAAATTAACCAATCACAAAACACTGAATCCTTAGGAGCGATAATTGTAACACCTTTTACATGAGGTAATAATTAAATAATTAAAATACTAGACCTATATTAGGAAAAGTAGTTAAGCACAATAAGAGGCCAATAAACACTATTCAAATAGTTAAAACCAACATAGGCTATGTACAAAATAAAAACAATAAGATGAAACACACTATTAATGGCCTAAATGGGCCTATGTTGTCAAATAGCTAGTTGCTAAAGTTAAGTTAAAGTAGTTAGGCCTGGCAAACTTACCAAAATTAAAGTATATAGGCCTATATATACATAATATATAATTAGATATCACGAAATATTTATATTGGATTTGAGGAATCCTGCTGTATAAATTGTTGAGTTCTATTACATGTATTTTGTGGTCAAATTACTTCTTGAGGAATTTGAAAATTAATTAATCTGTTTCCAATCCAGTATGTTCGTGTACACTAAATATGTACACCATAACTCAAAGATTTTATTAGAGTCAATAGAATCATTGATGTGATATAAAAAATACTGTTGTGTTATAATATAGTACTGTCATGTTTAAGCTCTGGCTTTCAGTGATATCAATTTATTAAATAAATAACTACTTTTGTTAAAGACACAGGAAAAAGATTATCTAAATTATTATTATTATTATTATTATTATTATTATTATTATTATTATTATTATATGCATATATAACTTAGTCCTTAAAGAAAACATTGTCTGTATAGCTTTCATATTTTTAAACTATTTTCAGTGTGTTTATTTCTCGTAAATAGGCCTAAAATTTACTATGATTCAAACGCCCTTTCGCTCTTCTTATTGTTTATATAGCTTAATATTTCTTTTTACTAGCCTGAAAATATAATTTCATGTATATATTTAACAATGTTTCATGTATTTTTCACACTAGTCAGATCATATTAATAGCAAATATTTAGGTATTAATAATTGGATGGAAGTTTCAAATGTTTCTTGAGACGAAAAGAAAAATAATGGCGGAGAGATATAAAAGTTCCCAAATGAAAAGCTTCATAAATTCATGTGTGAAAAAATATATCACTTCGTATGCTATGTCTTACAATGATGCTTAAATTACTTTGGAAAATTAACCCAAAAATATGTGTAATGTTCCATGTCACATTACTTGAGTTATAAATGTTTGATTGGCTGCATAATGTTCTAACTATCTCTACAGTCATTGTAGTATTGTAGAATCATAGTAAAGTCATACACAAACAAATAATAACAAAATTATTAACAATAAGGGTTCAATTAAGATGCAATATTTATTCTGCAGCTAAAGTTATCTCATTTTTACGTCGTTTTTCTCAGATGACAGCATAAGCTTGCTTACTATAGATATTTCAGCATTATTTTAATTTTTAATACTTCACTAATTATTTCACATCGAACTTCTCCTATATATAAATTAAAATTATTGTTTCTGAATATAAGTATAAAGTTACCAATCCTTAACGTAACCTATACAATTATTATAAATATAAGCCTACATACTTCAATCATTCCATTTTCCCTTGCTATCATTCCTCTTGGTGCTTTCATGTTTTGTTATTTTTCTATTAACTTAGATAAACGTTAATGTACTTTTCTTTGTTTTGAAAGGGTTATTAAGTGCCAGAATGGTACTTTCTGAGATTGAGTGGTGGACGGGAAAATGTCTCACCGTCTGTCTGTCTGTCTGTCTGTCTGTGTGCCTGTACGCGCGATAACTCAAATACGCTTTATCGGGTTTTCATTAAACTTGGTATACGCATTTACAACGTCCATGGCCTGTTGATGTTGGAGCAAATCGGTTAACCGGTAATGCCCAATTTAGTGCCTATTTTATGGTAATATGTTAGAAAGAATTTATCAATTGCAAATCAGTTCTCATGACACCATATTGCTTTACAGTGAGCATATACGGCTTTGGAAGTTGCAATACACGTATCTTTGATAAATAACCCTACCCACATAGTCCTTCACATGCTTCTCAAACTTTATCCCTTTGTTTTTCCGCAAACCCTGCTTAATGAATCGATTTGGAGCTTAACTCTGAAATCGATTAAAAATTACTAATTTTCAGCATATCATAACTGTAATTAACACTGATTAAACAAAAGCATTCTGGCGCTTTTTTAGATCAGTTTACCTGATTTTATTTTCTTTAACATCTTCTCTTCTTCAATTTTATCTTTTCTCTGTATTTCACTCAATGTTTGACTTCGCTTAATATTTCTTCTTACGTGTTAATTTTTCCCATTCTAATCAGATCATAAAGGTAACTTTTTCCTAGAATAAAACCTTATTTTTTAGCATGTTTAAAGTAAGATTTAAGTAAACGTCGTGAAACTAAATTTAGTATCCATTGCAACTCTTTCATTCATATCTTAATCTTCTTTTTTTATGGAGATATCACCCAAATAGATAGTTCAAATAGTTGTTGTGGCAACAGTTCTTTACATAACTTTTCACGTAATAAATGAGTTAATAACCCATCAACTTTTGAAGCCGATGGCAATAGTGTCATTCGGCGGTATAAATATGGTTTGATACAGCTTAACATCTTCATAGCTGAATATTATTATGCGAGAACAAAATTATGCGTATTTTATATTCCTGAAAAGGGTGTTTGTGAGTAGACCTGGAAACGATATATTCTCGCACAAAAATACTATAACTCGCACAGAATCTAATTTTGGGTAATATATTTGTTAGATGAGGGTATGTATTTGATGACGTTTATCAGGGCGGGAGAGAGAAACTGTAACATGTTTTCAGAGCTCATCAATTTTAAAGTTATAGCTGTCAAACTCAGTATTCAACCTCTCAACTTTCCTTTTACATTGACGGCATAAAATGTTTCTGCTAGTAATATACTAAACTTTCATATTGGCCATCAAAATGTGGCATTTAGTAGTTTGGTACAAAAATAAACGCCAGAGTTCCTCTCTCATTCCTGCAAACTACCGATGTTTTAGAATCCATGACGATGGCACTGAAATCAAACGACAGTTTGATAGGAAGCGTTTTTATTTCTTTTTCGGAAAACGAGGCGGAAAAGGGGACTAAAAGAGAGGATTTTTCTCCCCTCTTGAGAGTAAAGTGAAGGAACGAAAGGCGTACCAAATGACCCATAAAATCTGTTCCTTTCCCTCCTAGACTGACTTCTGTCTACTCCCATCCCTTTACACAATCAATGAACATTTAAAAACATCCGTTCGTACGAATACAGAAAGAGGGATGGAAGGAGGGAAGCAGACCATCAAAAACATGAATGACCCAAGTCACGTCTTTATGGAAATTGAGATTTTATTCAATTCCAAAGGATTATTTAGGAATCATTTTTGATAACTGATTTTTCAGTTCCATATAGTTCATATTTTTCGTCTAAGTAAGAGGGAGAATCAAATGAAAACCGCAATTATTTTTTTTCCACTATTTTTCTGCAGGAAGAATGTTTGCTTGTACATTATTTTTCTACATAATCCCCTTCCAGTTCAATGCACTTATGCCATCAGATAGGAAGTGCTTCAATACCGTCTGAGAAAAATTATTCTGGTTGACACTGTAGGCACTCATGCACCGCCGATTGGATTTCTTCATCAGACTTGAACTTCTGCCCTCCAAGGAGCTCCTTTAATAGACTAAAGATGTGGAAATCTGATGGTGCCAAACCTGGCAAGTATGGCAGATGTGGGAGGCACTTCAAGCATATTTCGTCCATGGTTTTCATTGTTGCACGAGCAGCATGAGAAGGGGCGTTATCATGTTGAAGCAAAACGCTCTTCTCAGCAACCCCCTTCACTTTGTCACCGCTGTGGCGTAGGGGATGTGTTCGATCCTCTCACGCAGCGGGCCCGGGTTCGAATCCTGGTCGGGAAAAGTTACCTAGGTGGGGTTTTTCCTAATCTGTGAGACAAATGTCAGGTAACTTTAGGCTCAGGTAACTTGTGGTCCCCAGATATAATCTGGCCGTCATTATCATATTCACCCCATCCTCGCCTTGTTCGGAGTGAGTGTGTGTGTGTGTGTGAATGGTGTGTCTCGTCCTATGTGTTTGCGTTGTCTCGGAGGTGGCCCCGACATTGGGCCGATCACTCATCCTCCATGTCCTTGTCTGGTCAAAAAAGTATGTAACTTATGTGATCCGTAGATAATTCCCCTCCCATCCTGTAAGGCCCGGGTGGCGTGGGTCGCTTAAACAGTCCCTAAAAGGTAAAACTAAAGTAAAGAAAGAAAATATAATTAGATGTAACTTCTGGCTAATTATGTTTTGTAATGAAGCTAGACTAGCCTACTTACTTATATTTAATGTTTGGAGTTTAAAATCATGCCCTATACTGTAGACCATAGTTAGTAATAAGTTAACACACGATTCTTGAAGCCTTTTCTCCGAAGATGGCCATCAAAGAAATATCCGAAACTGCAGGTCTTTGTAATACGACGCGAGTAAAGCCTGAGAGCCATGTTAGTCGGAAGCCTTCGTACTCCTCTACGCTGTAATAGCCTATGTTTTTGTCAAAGGTAGGGAGGAGTTTTCCTATTTAGACTCACAAGGATCTGTGCTCGTAATAAGGTTATTCTCAACTGTGATTTCAAATTCCAGTACTCTTAAGTCCTTGGAGGTGGCGACAAGCAAATAATTTACATCGAGATAGCACATGGAGGTAAGTAGGCCTAAGTGCTAAGGACGACGCAGGCCTGATCCGAAGACAAGAAACCGTAAACAGAAGAACGAAATTCGAGATAGGCCTACTTGATTAAGTTGGCCTGGGTGGCGCAGTTAGTATCGCGATGGCTTTCTGTGCCCAAGGTTCGATCCCGGCCCAGGTCTATGGCATTTATGTGTGCATAAATGTGTCAGGCCCATCAGTAGATTCACTGGCATATAAAAGAACTCCTGCTGGACAAAACTCCCTCTCACCGCCGACGGTCGAAGGCCTAATTTGCAGTACATCCCCGTTGTTATATGACCATAAAGTAACCAACCAACCTGCTTGATAAGTATTTCAGAATTCGCCTTTGAGAATAGTATGAATAAAACAAAAAATAAAACAAAACAAAGAAGTCAGAACTCGAATTAACTTCCCTCGGAATTCGAAACGAGATCCCCGAATATGAGTGATGCTATGATATCCACTATTATAGCCCACCACAATTGCTTATGTTGAACTCTTCCTCGAGGTTTTCGCCCTGTCCTTCTCTTTCTTCATTCCTATTGTAGTGTTATAGAGTTATAGAGTTAAGATGGCGGACGAAGTGGAAGCACGGATTGGTAGCGCTCTAAAAGTAATAGAAAATATCACGGAAGCTGGAGGTTATCTGAAAAAAGAAGGTAAGGAGGACCTGAAGCAGGCGGTAAGTGACATTAGAGAATGTTTCGAATCGATGAAAAATGCCTTAAAAGCAAAGGACTCAAAAAAGGAGAAACCAGAAAGTCAGGTTAGAGAAGAACAGAAACGGACAAAGCCCAAGGAAGCGGATGGCTCCCCTTCAGGACAGGTGGCGCCATCTGTTGACCGCTCTGTGGACACAATGGCACCTACCGGTCAGACACCACCTAGCGGATCAAGACAAGACACGCCGAGTAGCGAGGTCGAGCAAGTAGCGACTCACAGTGGTCAATTGCGGAAACAAATCCAAGAAGCAGTCTACCAACACACGAGCCCAAAAGTAACCAAAGAGAAATGTAATGATATGCTAACATACGAAGAGTGTAATTGGCAGCAAATAAGGGCAAGCATAGAAAACATAACGGATTTTCTGACAAATAAGTTAGACACCGTAATTGAAAATAAAATCAACCAGAAATTGAACCAAACACCAAAGGAAACAGAAACAACAGGAATAAAAGAAACGGAAAAAAGGAGAGGTGAAAGCCCATCAGAAATAGAAACAGAGAAAGAAAATCACGCACAAAGGAGGGAATGGAGGGATGTAGTCCTGGGATCCAGCTCCGGAAGTAGGAGGACAAGCTATACCGCGGAAGGAGAAAACGACCCCAACAAAGCAAATCACAACGCAAGCAGGGAAAATGGACTGCAAGCCGCTCAGAGAGCAACCTTCCCGGCCCCAAAATTAGGCACGGGCGCCAGAACAGACAGACTGAAACCAACCAAAAGTCTTAAATGGATGTTCATCGGAAGACTGGATGAGGCCACAACAGTAGAAGATATCACAGAGTATATGAAGGATAAGGGCGTCACTTCAGTACATACTTGTAAAGAGATGAGAACCAGAGGTCGATCAAAAGCATTTAGAGTAGGAATAATAGAGGAAGAAGCTGACAAGATAGACTCGGAAGATTTCTGGCCAGAGGGGGTAACTTTTCGCCCCTATCTTTTTCAATAAAGAAAGCGAAAGACAAAACCCTACAATAGAGGTAACCACATGGAATATAGAAGGAATCAAATCAGCTTTGAGCATACTACCCAACAACTCATTATTCATGCAAGACATAATAATATTCTGTGAAACATTCTTAACCGAACCCTTGAACATCAATGGATACTACGCGACTCATGCACTAGCAAAGCACACCCAAAACGGCAGACCTTCAGGCGGAATATCCTGTTTCCATAAAGCATCATTAGGACAGGCAAGACAATCCCACGTTACCGAAGAATCAGTCACTGTTCACCTCAAGGACATCACAATAATAGGTGTTTATCTACGTCCTCAGACAACAGCTGAGGAAACTGTAGAATGCATAGCAAAAATCTTAGAACAAGCTGACCCGGAAAAGTCAACCATAATGGCAGGCGATTTCAACTGCCGACTGGACATCCCGAACAGAAAAGGAACAGCCCTAACAGAACTGATGGAAGAAGAGGGTTTCCAACTAGTCAACAACGAAAAAATCCCCACATACATCGCGCACAACGGAACGAGCACAATCGACCTAATTTTCCATCGTGGAGAAAACATTAAGCTAAGGGGTCACGCAGTTCTAGGAAAGGACTCCTGGGACACCACCCGGAAACATCTACCAGTAACGGCATCTTTCCAGGTGCAAAAGAACCCAGGTCGAGAGCCCAAGGAAACACGAAAATGGACACCGAGGCTGTTGGACATAGCAGCCCTCACCCGGACCCTTGAACAGGAGCAGGTGATGGGACTCATAGAAGCAGGAAAACTAGACGCCGCCGCAAGCTTGCTACAAGACTGTCTATTGGAAGCAACGCCTGCCCCGCCTCCCACGAGGAGAAGCAAGCCCTGGTTCGACACAGAGTGCTATGAAATGAGAAACAATGTTCTAGGAAGACTACGAGACCTAAAGAAACAACCAGACCAGGAGAAACGAGAAAAGTATACACAGGAAAGAAGGACATACGTAAATTTGCTCCGCGAAAAGAGGAAGGTTTACACGCACAAAAAAGAACAGCAACTTCTGAGAGAAGCGGAAAATAAACCGTACAAAGCCCTAGACGCAAGAAGAAACTCAGTGGTACCAAAAGTCCCACTAGAAACCTGGGAAGCTCACTTTACGGAACTGTTCCAACAGACAGCCTTCAAACAACATGATGCACCAGGAGGACACACGGAAAGGGAAATCCCTCCAACCATAACAGAAGCAGAAGTCTGGTCGGTAATACAGAGAAGCAAGCCGAGAAAAGCAGCAGGACCAGATGGCATCTCAAATGAACTCATCAAGGCCTCACTTCCATACACAATTGGCATATGGACAGCTCTGTACAATAAATGCTTAGAACTCCATAATATACCGGATACTTGGAGGAATTCAACAATCAAGATGTTGTACAAAGGCAGGGGACCTCAGAACGCACCCGATTCATACAGGGGGATTGCGCTAGAGTGTGCAGCCTTCAAGATGTTATCCAAGGTAATACAGGAAAGAATTTTTGAAAGAATAATGGAAGTCATGCCAGAAGAACAACATGGATTCATACCTGGAAGATCGACGACTCAAGCAATACAGAAAGTTCTAGAATATATAGGAGAAGCTTTAAGACAACCCAGAGGCAGCGCATACGCGACCTTCGTGGACTACCAAAAAGCATTTGACGGAGTGAATAGGAATATTCTCGTCCGAAAACTCAGGACAGTGCTAGGCTCAGAAGACCACCTCCTTAAACTCGTAACAAGCATCCTGGAACACAACGTAATAAACATAAGTGACGGTCAGTTAGAATCAGCGAACATAGTACAAACAAACGGGGTCTTACAAGGCGACCCCCTAAGCCCGATATTATTTAATATGCTCACAAATGACATCGTACAAAAGATCACAACGGAGGAGGTAAAAATACTTCTATACGCAGATGATATGGTGATCCTAAGTAAAGACAGGGCTAAGATGCAACAAGCGATCAACAAGTTAGAGGAATGGTCGAGAGAAAACGAACTGAAAATTAATCAAAACAAGACAAAGGTAATGAAATTCCGAAAAGGAGGACGAATCTCATCCAATGATGTTTTCACATGTGGAAATCACACACTAGATATAGTAAAAATCATACAAATACCTAGGGTTAACCCTACAGGTAACCGGTTTTACCTTCACAAGACACGTCGAGGACAGAACAATAGCCGCAATAAAAGCCACAATGGAAATTAAAAGACTTAGAAGCCTCTCACTAGAAACAGCAACTTCACTGTTCAAACTGAAAATTGCCCCAATAGCATCCTACTCCATCGAATTAATTTGGTCACACCTAAATTACAAAAACATCAAAGCCCTGGACAGAGTCAAGGCCAGATACCTAAAGAAGACCCTTGGTGTATCGAAGTACGCCCCAACCCGTTTAGTATATCAGCTGGCGGGAACAACAACATTTATAGAAGACCTGATATCAACACACAATCTGATATCAACCCAAGCATGCGAAAAGTTCTTGGAGGAACGAACACAGAAAGCAGCAGAAATTGACCCCGCTTTCTACTGCACCCCAGCCATGAAAGAGGAGGAATGGAAAAGAGCCGACTTCGAACTTCGCCACCTCTACACCCGAGGGGCAATACACGGTTTCCACCACCGCATCTGCTGCAGGAAAGGATTCCACAACGCTGACAGTGAATGTGTCTGCGAACTCTGCAACCGAGTCTGTACACAATATCACCTGTTCGAGTGTACCCAAAGAACATTGCCACTCTCACATTATGCTAAGGACGAATGTCAGTAACTTCCCATGTACAACCCTTTGTACACATTGTGTTTAGTTCTATTTAATAAAAAAAAAATATTGTAGTGTTATTTTCATAACATTTTCTACCATTGCGGCATTGCCCAATGGTCATGTAAGATTTTCTGCTTTTCATACTATCTTTCTCATTTCCTCTATATCTTTCTTTTATGATCATTTTTTATCATAATAAGGTTAATATTTGTATTAAATGTGTGGGCCTGTTCTTATAGATATTTTATAATTAGTTTTTAAGTTAATTATCTAAAGTAACTATTTTTTAACAGTATTGTAATAAATATTAATAAAGAATATCAAATGTAATAACTTCTTGATAGGCCTAATAAAACTGGATAGATTTTTAAATATTCTACGATACTGGAAGACAAAACAGGAGATGGGATCTTCACATTGAAGGTTGCCTTCTATAGTTTCTGTTATGAAACATTTAAATAAATGTATAGCGACGTCTTATTTGAGATGTTTTTATTTTTACGCCTTTTCAATCTATTTTGAGATGTGGGATTATAAGTTCGGCAGGTTCTAACAAAAATTGTGACATCTTGCTATTGCAAAAGAGAATTCTTAGGACAATCAAGAGGTGTGATATTCGGTAACATTGCAAACCCTTATTTATCTAATATATAAAGTCGAAAGTGTGTATGTATGTATGTATGTATGTATGTATGTATGTATGTATGTTTGTTCCTTATACAAATCTACATTTCTTTACCAATTTACACGATGTTTTGCACACATACCCAGTTAAGCCCGGGAAGTATAGCTGTCGACATTAAAATTGAAACAAATCAGTCCTTCCCTTGAAAATTATATAATTTCTGTGAATATTCTACTGAAAAAAATGAAATGTTGTTCAGTTCACATGGCAACAGTGAATTGTTTACTGTGATTACATAGGGCCTTGGCAACTATATAGTCTAATGCTGGACTTTAACGAATTATGATTCCATGTAATATATTGGCGAAAATAATTACTGAAAAATGAATTACACGAAAATAAAGCACAGTGTGATGCAGTCACATAACTTTCTCTACCCTCGACATAAGAAATATTTTCTCACTTCACATTTTGATGTAGAATAAGAGGTCGTATTGCAGGAGCAACTTAAGTGTGTGAGTATGCTATATCAGAAGTCGGTAAATAGTCAGTTATCCATAGCTGTAGGCTTTTTATTAGTTGAGATTTATCATAGGTCCTAAGCATGGGATGGAACATTTTGAGTCCTATGCTCGCAGTGTATTATGTCCCGGGAGTAGTAGTAACTAGCTAGATATAAAGCAAAATGGCCGCCACCCGACCCCGCCCCGGCGTCGCGACGTCGCCCCCCTTGAAACATGTCACGACATGCACCAACGCGAGGTTCTTTGCTCCATGACGTCATAGGAATTTTTCAAACAAAAGGATACGGTCTTATGCGTTATTGTATTCCCTGGTTCATACCTACAGTGCAATGCAGGTAACGTAGGAATGAAACGATATGTAATGTTTACACATAGTTATAATAATAAGCTATTGCATCTTTCCGTATTCTGTTAACAAGTGACTCGCACACAAATACGTCTGTCTGGGAATATGATTGTATAAACAGATTTTCTCATGTATCCTAATGGCTAAAACATGTCGTTATAAGGGTCGCATTCCAAACATATCTTATCTCTCTTTTTTTCTTAGGGGAGAGAGAATTTTAAAGGTGTGACGTCTAAACACTATACATAACATCATGACTAAGAGGAAAAGAATTCCTTTCAACAGCTTATCTTTTTTGCGAAACAACAGGAACACGGAAGTGTAGCTTTGGAATGTATCCCTTGGCTTGTTTAGAGATAAAAATATCTGATACAATCTTTTCTCTTGGGGGAGAGAGAATTTTAAAGGTGTGACGTCATTAATGTAAGTGTTTCAGTTTTCTGTATAAATACATGTTTTCTGTACAGTTCTAAGTTAAGAGTGACCTCATAGTGTGTTGGCGAAGTCATCCATCTGATCCTCTGGTAAGTAATCATATTTTCTTTTATTTACTAATAATTAAGTGACAGTTTATTGTTTTTTTTAAATGATTGCGCTGGGCTTTTATAGTGAAGCCCCTCTTTATTAATTGACTCAAGGATTTTATAATAACATTTTTAGTACAAAATGTTTGTGGTTCAGAGCTATGAAAATTGTAAGTAAAAATAAAAGCTAATATATGTTCATTGTGTGCGTTTCCACCTAATTATATAGATAGTTTGAATTAAAGAAGTTTCGGTGTCACAACAAAACAAATATGAAAGCCCGCGTTGTGCCCTTTCGTCCTGTGGTGTTCCGACGCCGCCCCCGACGCCCTAGTTGTGCCCTTTTGGCAAAAATACGTCATGGGTGTCATATGAAAGCGTGAGATGTGCCCTTTCGTCCTGTGGTGTTCCGATGCCGCCCCCGACGCCCTAGTTGTGCCCTTTTGGCAAAAAGACGTCATGGGTCGTTTCGAACAATTGAGTTACGCCTTTTAACACTATGTTATCCATATTCATCCCAAATGTTGTAATTAGGCCCTTTGGACCAAGGAGAGGTTAAAGACGTTATGGTAATCGATTCGAACAATTGAGTTACGCCTTTTAACACTATGTTATCCATATTCATCCCAAATGTTGTAATTAGGCCCTTTGGACCAAGGAGAGGTTAAAGACGTCATGGTAGTCGATTCGAACAATTGAGTTACGCCTTTTAACACTATGTTATCCATATTCATCCCAAATGTTGTAATTAGGCCCTTTGGACCAAGGAAACGTTCTTGACGTCATGGGAGTCGTTTCGAACAATGTAATTATGCCCTTTCGCACTATGCTATCCAAATTCATCCCTACGGTTGTAATTAAGCCCTCATGACCAAAGGGAATGTTGTCAGGTCACGGGAATCGTTTCTAACAAAAAAAAGTTACGCTCTTTCGCACTATGCTATTCCCCGATTCATTCATTCATACACCTTTTACCATTTAAGCTCTTTGGTAGAAAATGTGTACGCATAGAGGCGCTGTTATGCAATTAAGAGCCAGGAGGTAAATAACAAGTGTTCCTACTATACTTACAGATACTGTAAGAGGGACCTATGAAAACAACATGCCTGTAGAGCGCATTCCCTAACAATGTTTTGTTATTAAAAGATAAATAAGTTTATACTTACATAACCTTTTATATTTCATCTTCTATACAGCATCTATTCTCCTTCCAGATGAACAGTGTTATTATTAACTATATGTAAATGACTGTGTGTAAGGATTAGGAAAACGGTTAAGGTTAAATTTCATTTCAGACCGTCACAACCTTTTTATTGTGTATCATAAGATTGTCACGCTCCTGTGAAATAATGTGTATAAACAAAGGGCTTCGCAGTAGTAGTGCTGCATGGTTTATTTCAACATACTGGGTTTACAAACACGATGACAGAATGGAATTTCATCACAAGGAAGTGATTGAAACACACACACACACACATCCGCGTCAGTACTTGTTATGTGTAATCAATACGACATGTATAAAAGAGTTTTAACATGTGATCTCATACACTCTATATTTCCTAAGTGTCTATAGCTCTACGTGTGATTGAAAGTGATAGTGATTCAACTGCTTCTCCTTCCAGAAAAAAAAACCATTAGCATCAGAGGTATGTTTTATTTAACTTCAGGTTTGTTTAAAAACACGTAATGAATATTGTCTATGATCCATGACTTTAAACTTAAAACAATTTGCTGTGCACATTTTGCTTCAGGAAAAGTATGGAATTTACAGACAGTAATACATTTAGGTAGAATATTTAAATTTGGACAATTGAAATCAAATAGATCTTAGACCTCAACAGACGGAATAATGTTGTGTAGAAATTGTTTCTTCTGACAACCTTTCACAAATACATGATCACAATTGTTGAAAATGTTTCTTACAATAATTTGCATGTGACCATAATCTACAAATCCATGATCGTATTTTAATCCATGATGAAAATGTTCTAAGTAATGTTTTGTCATCTCGTTTACAACACGGTCCTCAGGGCTGTTGAATAATAGATGTACACTGTTTTCACATTTCAAATCACAAGAAAAAAATTCTTTTACAAAAAATTGACCTGTTGATTGTTCGACAAAACCCTGTACGTCTGCAACTCGGCCACCCTCTACGATCAAAAGAAAACAATATATCACTAACATAATTCATACGGTTTGGTCAGTATAAAGTACATAAATCATAACCTTTTGTTCTTTTTCTTTAACATCTAAAGTAATATTGAACACTACTGGTTGTGAGATTGAAACACACCTTGCCCCATAAGTAGTGTTATTGAATTTCTCAATTATAGATACCATCTGAAAAGAAAAAAAGGTATTTAATATAACATTTTTATACACTATGTCAACAATAAACTCTAGCTGATAATGACTAACAACTTAGTAACAAAATAGTAAAACATCGAAACTGATAGAAATAGGAAAACAAACAAACATGACGTTACTTACTTCGTTAATTGTAAAAGAAAAGACAAAGTCTATGTTAGAAGAACAGATACTGATGCTGCCGACAAGTATGTAGTCTACAGTATTCACAGAACGAACGATGAAACAGTGTTTAATGATGGGACAATAAAGTCAACCTTTTTATAGCGATATTAAGTAACTGTTTCCCCCTCTTTGAACTTACATTCGTTTCTTGTTTGAAATAGATAGACTTAGATGCAGGAATGCGATTTCCTAGGATAGCGTCATAACATATTTTCTCTAACCATTTCATCATATACTAGAAATAGATTTAACCCTCTTTCTCTTCAGAATAACAATATAACTCAGTCGTCAAATGGTGAAACTATGTTATATTCTCCTCTCGTACCCTACAGCTATCTATAAATATAATAGTGAAAGTATTTGCTATCTTAAAGTAATCTTCGAAACCCATGTAGATCAACATGTACAAAATTAATTTGAAAATGTCGACATGTATACTTAAGTCGCTATGAAAACTAAATGCTTTATACAAATCATAGTTGAAAAAGGACAAAGCATGCCTTTTCATACTGTATAAAACACAACTTGTGATTAAAAATTATACTATTATTACTAACATGTACCAAATTAATTTTAAAATATCGACATGTAAACTTAAGTCGCTATGAAAACTAAATTATTTATACAAATGTCTTACATGTACAGTACAACTGCTATGAAAACTAAAATATTTATACAGCTCTTGGTTGAAAATCTGACAATACGTGCCATTTCATACTGTATAAAACACAACTTGTGATTAAAACAAAAACTGTTTTCCCTTTAGGATGTTGTAACAAAGACCTTGAGATGTCGTTAAGTAAGTAAGTAGACAAGTATGACAAACACAGCAAATACGTTACGACATTGTACACGTAAGTCTTTATGAAAACTAAATTATTTATACAAGTCATGGTTGAAAGCTCACAAAGCGTGTCTTTTCATACTGTATAAAACAAATCTTGTGTTAAAAAAACAGTATAAAGTATTTAAATGTAGAAAATATTACTAACATGTACCAAATTAATTTTAAAATATCGACATGTAAACTTAAGTCGCTATGAAAACTAAAATATTTATACAAATGTCTTACATGTACAGTACAACTGCTATGAAAACTAAAATATTTATACAGCTCTTGGTTGAAAATCTGACAGTACGTGCCATTTCATACTGTATAAAACACAACTTGTGATTAAAACAAAAACTGTTTTCCCTTTAGGATGTTGTAACAAAGACCTTGAGATGTCGTTAAGTAAGTAAGTAGACAAGTATGACAAACACAGCAAATACGTTACGACATTGTACACGTAAGTCTTTATGAAAACTAAATTATTTATACAAGTCATGGTTGAAAGCTCACAAAGCGTGTCTTTTCATACTGTATAAAACAAATCTTGTGTTAAAAAAAAACAGTATAAAGTATTTAAATGTAGAAAATATTACTAACATGTACCAAATGATTTTTGAAAATGTCGTCCTTGTACACGTAATTCGCTATGAAAACGAACTTATTTATACAACTCCTGGTTAAAAACCGAGGGAAACGATTCTGCATTACCTTTGTTATTCACATAGTTTGGAGAATGACATTACACATCGTTATGAAACTAACTTATTTATACAAGTCATGGATGAAAACCGACAAAGCGTACCTTTTCATACTGTATAAAACACAACTGGTGATTGAAAATGTACAACTTTATTCAGATGTAGAAAATATTAGTGCTTTCACAGCACAACTTGTGATTAAAAAAAACTCAAGCGTGTCTTTTCGTAGTGTATAAAACACAACTTGTGACTGAAAAGTACAATTGTATTCAGATGTCCGAAATAATAATAATGTTATAACAACACAACATGTCCTAGATTAATTGAAAATGGCATACATGTACACATCACTTGCTATGAAAACTAAAATAATTATACAACTCAAGGTTGAAAACTGATTGAAAAGGTACAACTTTATTCAGATGTAGAAAATATTAGTGCTTTCTCAACACGACGTGTGATAAAAAACTTTACAATATTATTAAATGTACCAAATTAATTTTGAAAATGTCTACCTTCTACACTTCCATCGTTATGAAACTAACTTAATTATACAAGTCATGGATGAAAACCGACAAAGCGTACCTTTTCATACTGTATAAAACACAACTGGTGATTGAAAATGTACAACTTTATTCAGATGTAGAAAATATTAGTGCTTTCACAGCACAACTTGTGATTAAAAAAAACTCAAGCGTGTCTTTTCGTAGTGTATAAAACACAACTTGTGATTGAAAAGTACAATTGTATTCAGATGTCCGAAATAATAATAATGTTATAACAACACAACATGTCCTAGATTAATTGAAAATGGCATACATGTACACATCACTTGCTATGAAAACTAAAATAATTATACAACTCAAGGTTGAAAACTGATTGAAAAGGTACAACTTTATTCAGATGTAGAAAATATTAGTGCTTTCTCAACACGACGTGTGATAAAAAACTTTACAATATTATTAAATGTACCAAATTAATTTTGAAAATGTCTACCTTCTACACTTCCATCGTTATGAAACTAACTTAATTATACAAGTCATGGATGAAAACCGACAAAGCGTACCTTTTCATACTGTATAAAACACAACTGGTGATTGAAAATGTACAACTTTATTCAGATGTAGAAAATATTAGTGCTTTCACAGCACAACTTGTGATTAAAAAAACTCAAGCGTGTCTTTTCGTAGTGTATAAAACACAACTTGTGATTGAAAAGTACAATTGTATTCAGATGTCCGAAATAATAATAATGTTATAACAACACAACATGTCCTAGATTAATTGAAAATGGCATACATGTACACATCACTTGCTATGAAAACTAAAATAATTATACAACTCAAGGTTGAAAACTGATTGAAAAGGTACAACTTTATTCAGATGTAGAAAATATTAGTGCTTTCTCAACACAACGTGTGATAAAAAACTTTACAATATTATTAAATGTACCAAATTAATTTTGAAAATGTCTACCTTCTACACTTCCATCGTTATGAAACTAACTTATTTATACAAGTCATGGATGAAAACCAACAAAGCGTACCTTTTCATACTGTATAAAACACAACTGGTGATTGAAAATGTACAACTTTATTCAGATGTAGAAAATATTAGTGCTTTCACAGCACAACTTGTGATTAAAAAACTCAAGCGTGTCTTTTCGTAGTGTATAAAACACAACTTGTGATTGAAAACGTACAATTGTATTCAGATGTTGTAAATACTAATGTTATTTCAACCCAACATGTGCTAAATTACTTTGAAAATGTCATACATTTACACATCACTTGTTATGAAAACTAAAATATTTATACAACTCACGGTTGAAAACTTACAATGCTTGGCTTTTCATCTGTATAAAACACAACTTGTGATTAAAATCGCTATGAAAACTATAATGTTTATACAAGAACTGACAAAGCGTGTCTTTTCATACTGTATAAAACACACAACTTGGAATTGAAAATGTACAATTTTATTTTATAACGAGAAAACTACAGAAAACAGATGGCTCAGATACACTTAAAGCGTGAACCCAACTTAGAGTGTAAGATTTATTATATCACAGCTTTGGTTAGGCTATGTTAGGTTAGGAAAGGTTGGGTTAGGGTATGTTCACAGCTTTGGTTAGGTTAGGATAGGTTAAGAAATGTTAGGTTACGATATGTTAGGTTACGGTATGTTAGGTTATCTCGGAGGAAAGAAAAAAAAAACTCGTCGCCCGCTTTGGTTAAGTTAGGTTAGGTTTGGAAAGGTTAGGTTAGGTTACGACATGTTAGGTTAGGTTAGGAAGGGTTAAGTTAGGTTAGGTTACGGTATGTTAGGTTAGGTTATCTCGGCTGAGGAAATTAAAAAACTCGTCGCGCGCGATGAGTTTTTTCTTCAATTTCCTCCGAGATAACCTAACCTAACATACCGTAACCTAACCTAACTTAACCCTTCCTAACCTAACCTAACATGTCGTAACCTAACCTAACCTTTCCAAACCTAACCTAACTTAACCAAAGCGGGCGACGAGTTTTTTTTTTCTTTCCTCCGAGATAACCTAACATACCGTAACCTAACATATCGTAACCTAACATTTCTTAACCTATCCTAACCTAACCAAAGCTGTGAACATACCCTAACCCAACCTTTCCTAACCTAACATAGCCTAACCAAAGCTGTGATATAATAAATCTTACACTCTAAGTTGGGTTCACGCTTTAAGTGTATCTGAGCCATCTGTTTTCTGTAGTTTTCTCGTTATAAAATAAAATTGTACATTTTCAATTCCAAGTTGTGTGTTTTATACAGTATGAAAAGACACGCTTTGTCAGTTCTTGTATAAACATTATAGTTTTCATAGCGATTTTAATCACAAGTTGTGTTTTATACAGATGAAAAGCCAAGCATTGTAAGTTTTCAACCGTGAGTTGTATAAATATTTTAGTTTTCATAACAAGTGATGTGTAAATGTATGACATTTTCAAAGTAATTTAGCACATGTTGGGTTGAAATAACATTAGTATTTACAACATCTGAATACAATTGTACGTTTTCAATCACAAGTTGTGTTTTATACACTACGAAAAGACACGCTTGAGTTTTTTAATCACAAGTTGTGCTGTGAAAGCACTAATATTTTCTACATCTGAATAAAGTTGTACATTTTCAATCACCAGTTGTGTTTTATACAGTATGAAAAGGTACGCTTTGTTGGTTTTCATCCATGACTTGTATAAATAAGTTAGTTTCATAACGATGGAAGTGTAGAAGGTAGACATTTTCAAAATTAATTTGGTACATTTAATAATATTGTAAAGTTTTTTATCACACGTTGTGTTGAGAAAGCACTAATATTTTCTACATCTGAATAAAGTTGTACCTTTTCAATCAGTTTTCAACCTTGAGTTGTATAATTATTTTAGTTTTCATAGCAAGTGATGTGTACATGTATGCCATTTTCAATTAATCTAGGACATGTTGTGTTGTTATAACATTATTATTATTTCGGACATCTGAATACAATTGTACTTTTCAATCACAAGTTGTGTTTTATACACTACGAAAAGACACGCTTGAGTTTTTTTAATCACAAGTTGTGCTGTGAAAGCACTAATATTTTCTACATCTGAATAAAGTTGTACATTTTCAATCACCAGTTGTGTTTTATACAGTATGAAAAGGTACGCTTTGTCGGTTTTCATCCATGACTTGTATAATTAAGTTAGTTTCATAACGATGGAAGTGTAGAAGGTAGACATTTTCAAAATTAATTTGGTACATTTAATAATATTGTAAAGTTTTTTATCACACGTCGTGTTGAGAAAGCACTAATATTTTCTACATCTGAATAAAGTTGTACCTTTTCAATCAGTTTTCAACCTTGAGTTGTATAATTATTTTAGTTTTCATAGCAAGTGATGTGTACATGTATGCCATTTTCAATTAATCTAGGACATGTTGTGTTGTTATAACATTATTATTATTTCGGACATCTGAATACAATTGTACTTTTCAATCACAAGTTGTGTTTTATACACTACGAAAAGACACGCTTGAGTTTTTTTTAATCACAAGTTGTGCTGTGAAAGCACTAATATTTTCTACATCTGAATAAAGTTGTACATTTTCAATCACCAGTTGTGTTTTATACAGTATGAAAAGGTACGCTTTGTCGGTTTTCATCCATGACTTGTATAATTAAGTTAGTTTCATAACGATGGAAGTGTAGAAGGTAGACATTTTCAAAATTAATTTGGTACATTTAATAATATTGTAAAGTTTTTTATCACACGTCGTGTTGAGAAAGCACTAATATTTTCTACATCTGAATAAAGTTGTACCTTTTCAATCAGTTTTCAACCTTGAGTTGTATAATTATTTTAGTTTTCATAGCAAGTGATGTGTACATGTATGCCATTTTCAATTAATCTAGGACATGTTGTGTTGTTATAACATTATTATTATTTCGGACATCTGAATACAATTGTACTTTTCAATCACAAGTTGTGTTTTATACACTACGAAAAGACACGCTTGAGTTTTTTTTAATCACAAGTTGTGCTGTGAAAGCACTAATATTTTCTACATCTGAATAAAGTTGTACATTTTCAATCACCAGTTGTGTTTTATACAGTATGAAAAGGTACGCTTTGTCGGTTTTCATCCATGACTTGTATAAATAAGTTAGTTTCATAACGATGTGTAATGTCATTCTCCAAACTATGTGAATAACAAAGGTAATGCAGAATCGTTTCCCTCGGTTTTTAACCAGGAGTTGTATAAATAAGTTCGTTTTCATAGCGAATTACGTGTACAAGGACGACATTTTCAAAAATCATTTGGTACATGTTAGTAATATTTTCTACATTTAAATACTTTATACTGTTTTTTTTTTAACACAAGATTTGTTTTATACAGTATGAAAAGACACGCTTTGTGAGCTTTCAACCATGACTTGTATAAATAATTTAGTTTTCATAAAGACTTACGTGTACAATGTCGTAACGTATTTGCTGTGTTTGTCATACTTGTCTACTTACTTACTTAACGACATCTCAAGGTCTTTGTTACAACATCCTAAAGGGAAAACAGTTTTTGTTTTAATCACAAGTTGTGTTTTATACAGTATGAAATGGCACGTACTGTCAGATTTTCAACCAAGAGCTGTATAAATATTTTAGTTTTCATAGCAGTTGTACTGTACATGTAAGACATTTGTATAAATATTTTAGTTTTCATAGCGACTTAAGTTTACATGTCGATATTTTAAAATTAATTTGGTACATGTTAGTAATATTTTCTACATTTAAATACTTTATACTGTTTTTTTTAACACAAGATTTGTTTTATACAGTATGAAAAGACACGCTTTGTGAGCTTTCAACCATGACTTGTATAAATAATTTAGTTTTCATAAAGACTTACGTGTACAATGTCGTAACGTATTTGCTGTGTTTGTCATACTTGTCTACTTACTTACTTAACGACATCTCAAGGTCTTTGTTACAACATCCTAAAGGGAAAACAGTTTTTGTTTTAATCACAAGTTGTGTTTTATACAGTATGAAATGGCACGTATTGTCAGATTTTCAACCAAGAGCTGTATAAATATTTTAGTTTTCATAGCAGTTGTACTGTACATGTAAGACATTTGTATAAATAATTTAGTTTTCATAGCGACTTAAGTTTACATGTCGATATTTTAAAATTAATTTGGTACATGTTAGTAATAATAGTATAATTTTTAATCACAAGTTGTGTTTTATACAGTATGAAAAGGCATGCTTTGTCCTTTTTCAACTATGATTTGTATAAAGCATTTAGTTTTCATAGCGACTTAAGTATACATGTCGACATTTTCAAATTAATTTTGTACATGTTGATCTACATGGGTTTCGAAGATTACTTTAAGATAGCAAATACTTTCACTATTATATTTATAGATAGCTGTAGGGTACGAGAGGAGAATATAACATAGTTTCACCATTTGACGACTGAGTTATATTGTTATTCTGAAGAGAAAGAGGGTTAAATCTATTTCTAGTATATGATGAAATGGTTAGAGGAAATATGTTATGACGCTATCCTAGGAAATCGCATTCCTGCATCTAAGTCTATCTATTTCAAACAAGAAACGAATGTAAGTTCAAAGAGGGGGAAACAGTTACTTAATATCGCTATAAAAAGGTTGACTTTATTGTCCCATCATTAAACACTGTTTCATCGTTCGTTCTGTGAATACTGTAGACTACATACTTGTCGGCAGCATCAGTATCTGTTCTTCTAACATAGACTTTGTCTTTTCTTTTACAATTAACGAAGTAAGTAACGTCATGTTTGTTTGTTTTCCTATTTCTATCAGTTTCGATGTTTTACTATTTTGTTACTAAGTTGTTAGTCATTATCAGCTAGAGTTTATTGTTGACATAGTGTATAAAAATGTTATATTAAATACCTTTTTTTCTTTTCAGATGGTATCTATAATTGAGAAATTCAATAACACTACTTATGGGGCAAGGTGTGTTTCAATCTCACAACCAGTAGTGTTCAATATTACTTTAGATGTTAAAGAAAAAGAACAAAAGGTTATGATTTATGTACTTTATACTGACCAAACCGTATGAATTATGTTAGTGATATATTGTTTTCTTTTGATCGTAGAGGGTGGCCGAGTTGCAGACGTACAGGGTTTTGTCGAACAATCAACAGGTCAATTTTTTGTAAAAGAATTTTTTTCTTGTGATTTGAAATGTGAAAACAGTGTACATCTATTATTCAACAGCCCTGAGGACCGTGTTGTAAACGAGATGACAAAACATTACTTAGAACATTTTCATCATGGATTAAAATACGATCATGGATTTGTAGATTATGGTCACATGCAAATTATTGTAAGAAACATTTTCAACAATTGTGATCATGTATTTGTGAAAGGTTGTCAGAAGAAACAATTTCTACACAACATTATTCCGTCTGTTGAGGTCTAAGATCTATTTGATTTCAATTGTCCAAATTTAAATATTCTACCTAAATGTATTACTGTCTGTAAATTCCATACTTTTCCTGAAGCAAAATGTGCACAGCAAATTGTTTTAAGTTTAAAGTCATGGATCATAGACAATATTCATTACGTGTTTTTAAACAAACCTGAAGTTAAATAAAACATACCTCTGATGCTAATGGTTTTTTTTTCTGGAAGGAGAAGCAGTTGAATCACTATCACTTTCAATCACACGTAGAGCTATAGACACTTAGGAAATATAGAGTGTATGAGATCACATGTTAAAACTCTTTTATACATGTCGTATTGATTACACATAACAAGTACTGACGCGGATGTGTGTGTGTGTGTGTTTCAATCACTTCCTTGTGATGAAATTCCATTCTGTCATCGTGTTTGTAAACCCAGTATGTTGAAATAAACCATGCAGCACTACTACTGCGAAGCCCTTTGTTTATACACATTATTTCACAGGAGCGTGACAATCTTATGATACACAATAAAAAGGTTGTGACGGTCTGAAATGAAATTTAACCTTAACCGTTTTCCTAATCCTTACACACAGTCATTTACATATAGTTAATAATAACACTGTTCATCTGGAAGGAGAATAGATGCTGTATAGAAGATGAAATATAAAAGGTTATGTAAGTATAAACTTATTTATCTTTTAATAACAAAACATTGTTAGGGAATGCGCTCTACAGGCATGTTGTTTTCATAGGTCCCTCTTACAGTATCTGTAAGTATAGTAGGAACACTTGTTATTTACCTCCTGGCTCTTAATTGCATAACAGCGCCTCTATGCGTACACATTTTCTACCAAAGAGCTTAAATGGTAAAAGGTGTATGAATGAATGAATCGGGGAATAGCATAGTGCGAAAGAGCGTAACTTTTTTTTGTTAGAAACGATTCCCGTGACCTGACAACATTCCCTTTGGTCATGAGGGCTTAATTACAACCGTAGGGATGAATTTGGATAGCATAGTGCGAAAGGGCATAATTACATTGTTCGAAACGACTCCCATGACGTCAAGAACGTTTCCTTGGTAAAAATACGTCATGGGTGTCATATGAAAGCGTGAGATGTGCCCTTTCGTCCTGTGGTGTTCCGACGCCGCCCCGACGCCCTAGTTGTGCCCTTTTGGCAAAAAGACGTCATGGGTGTCATATGAAAGCGTGCGATGTGCCCTTTCGTCCTATGGTGTTCCGACGCCCTAGTTGTGCCCTTTTTTGCAAAAATCCCACCACGCATACTCAGGTCCTTTGCTCTATGACGTCATGGGGTTAGAATTGAAACATGTCACAACATGCACCAACGTGACGCTACTCTCCGAGCAACACTAGGATGTAGTCATGCTTTCTAAATAACTTTTCGATGACGTGTATAGATACATGTTTCCGTACATTCCTAAGTTAGGATAAGATCTTGTAAATACATGTCTTTTATACAAAACTCTCCGAGCAACACTAGGATGTAGTCATGTTTTCTAAATAACTTTTCGATGACGTGTATAGATACATGTTTCCGTACATTCCTAACGTCGGGGCGGCGTCGGAACAGCACAGGACGAAAGGGCACATCTCACGCTTTCATATGACACCCATGACGTATTTTTGCCAAAAGGGCACAACTAGGGCGTCTGGATGAATCGGGAACAGCACAGGACGAAAGGGCACATCTCACGCTTTCATATGACACCCATGACGTATTTTTGCCAAAAGGGCACAACTAGGGCGTCTGGATGAATCGGGAACAGCACAGGACGAAAGGGCACATCTCACGCTTTCATATGACACCCATGACGTATTTTTGCCAAAAGGGCACAACTAGGGCGTCTGGATGAATCGGGAACAGCACAGAGCCAAAGGGCTTAATTACATTATTCGAATCGACTACCATGACATCACAGGACGTCCCGGATCAAAGGGCCTAAGTATAGAGACTGTTCCTGTTGCGTAACGGGAATACTAACCATAGGGCCTAAATCCTAAACAAGGAGTCTGGATGAATCGGGAATAGCACAGAGCCAAAGGGCGTAATTACATTATTCGAATCCACTCCCATGACGTCATGGCGTCGCCGGTACAAAGGGCACAACTCAGGCGTCTGGAAGAGGCGTCGGTTGGCGGCCATTTTGGATTATAGCTTGCCCCTTACTACTCCCGGGTTTTAGGGGAGGAAAGTATGAAAGTGATACTGCATTTCTATTTTATTTCAGCTCCGAAACGGTTGTATGGTAACATGAGAATGAGAAGTAAAATTTTCCGTCAAGTCAATACAATCTTATGTAATTTATGTTTCTTCTTATTTCAACCCCTCCCAGGCATGATGAGTAGAAGCAACGGAATGCAGCATTCGACATCCTCTATGAGCCATAAAAAGCTATATCTAGCGTTTTCTGAGGGAATAGTCTGAGTGCCATATGTTGTTCTTCCTCATTTCGAATTCTACATAAGCTTACATTATTATATCAGGACCTAGAGTTTCAACATCGAAAGTCCTCCATAAGTTAATTTCAAATTACAAAATACAAAGCCCGGGCGACGCCGGGCCTTTTCAGCTAGTTGAATATAAAATTCTGATTGTAGTAAATCTGTATTTATTTGATCTGTTGGTTCATGTACATATAATATAGAGAACTATAATATTAGAAAAGATGTACATGTCCATCAAACAAGGTTCAACGATGAACTGAACCCATCTAAATTTAGGTTAAGTAAATCAATGAATTCTCATTTATATTTAAGACCTAAATGCTACAACAAGTTGCCCGCCCAAGTTAAAAACTATACAAAAAAGGAATGTTCAAAGAAAGTAGTGTACAACTGGCTGATAAGAAAATATCTTTTATTGTATTGAGGAGTTTCTGAAGACTAGTACAAAGGAGATTGTATTTTAACTTACTTTTATCTTTTAATTTGTTTAAGACAATGCAGTTTCTACAGATTTATTTTTGACACTGTTAATGTCAATATCTGTGCCTAACAAAAAATTATTATTATTATTATTATAAATTATTAAAATATGCTATTTTTTCTTTGAAAACAATTGAACTAGCTTACTTCAGGGAAAAACGCTTCTTAGTGATATAAAAAACTTTACGTACCATATGGACCACTCTTACACGCAGAGAATATCTGATTCAAAGATCTGATTGTCAAGAGTAGAAAATGTGACGTCGATTGGTTTTCAAAGCTAGACATGCGGATAAAATTGTGCAGAGAAAAAAGTGTAAAAGGAGGGTGGATATGTGAGTGAAGATCCGCAAATATCAATGGAGAAAGAAGCAGATGAAAGAGTTTCTATCGAATGTGAAAGATGTATGGGGAATGGGAATGACGCAATCACTTTGTTTGGCGAATTGTTCAAACTTCGTAAAAAAAAAAGAAGAAAAAAAAAAGGATGCTTTCATTGAAATGTTGGACTCCTACAGTCAGTCTGCTATAAGTTACACCAATTCTGCGATCAATTAATTTATTGACATTTCCTTAGTTTGAAATTTTTCTGAAATAGAATTCCTTCTTTCAGGAATTCGTTCCAAACTCACATCTATTCTGTCAACATGATTAGTTTCTCACTTCACGTTATATACGGTTCTAAGAGGAAAGAAATTATGAATAGAGCACTAAATAGTTAGAGAAATGATTTGACTAATGTACTACGGTTAGAATGGCACAGAAAAATCGCATTGTTATTGCGGACACTCCTCATGAATGAAGTTGCAATAATGCAAAGAAGACAATAGTTTAACCCTTTCAGAGCTACTGATGTATAAATTTGTCACCTCAAAGAGTTGAATAAAATCAGAGATATAAGATTAATATACAAGGTGTTAATCAGGGCCCGGATTCTAATGACATGTCATCTTTTTATTGATGCTGCATAGACATTGCCAACTTGTGGATAAATCCTAATCATGGCCTCTAGATTATAGAAATGCAATTTTACTAGGTCATTTTTTTGTCATTTTTTTGCAATTTTATATTTTTAGGGCATTTATTTTACTTTTAGGTCATTATTTTGTCATTTTCGTGTCATTTGCTTCCTTATTTAGTCATTTTCATGTATTTACATTGAGTGTATTAACTTTTTTTTCGTCGATAGCGGTTCTGTCTTTGAAGTGTTGTTTGTTTAATGCAAGAAGGAAAAATTCGGCGTTAAAGTGTTGACATGTCTCAGTCGGAAGTGAGAATCAAAGAAACGCCAAAATTTTGTATTATATTACTATTGTTATTAGATTGACTTGGCACCAGAGTCTGCCACCTGCTTGGATTTGAGAGTGCAAACTACTGTTTACCCTCAATAAACAACAATATATTCCGGCAGACCACAAAAGGAAATGCCGAATTTTGACTCATCAGTGCCTCGGTGCAAGTATAGATTTCCGTGAGAAAAGAACATTCACAACATTACAGTTATTTACAGTTTTAACAATTATGTACAAACTAGTCTATAACTTTGTGTGTACAATAATATTTTTTATAAATAAAATATAAGTTTTTAGGTCATTTTTTATAATTATTAAGTCATTTTCTTTAAAATTCAGGGTCATTTTATAGGTCATTTTTCAAACAATTTTAGGTCATCAGAATCCGGGCCCTGGTGTTAAGAAATAACACCGAAATAATTTACCTGTAATATAGAGGGGATTTAGAGAAGCAATTTTTATTAGGAGATTTTGCTCTATGACGTAAAATGTGTATGCTACAGGGCATTAAAGTCATTATAATTTGGTGCTCTTAAATCAATAATTATGCGAAATAGGGTTAAAATTTTCATTAAATTGACTTCATGCCTTCCTAGTGATCGATAAAAACTTGACTCTTAATCATTTGTCAACAGCCGTATCATAATGTAGTGTATCCATAATCTGCAAAATTTACAGACTAATCACATGACTGGTCGTCACTGCATTAGTCTTCTTTTTATTCGTAACTACTGACTACAGTGTTAACAACGAAGTTCCTTTGTTTTGCATTTTTTCTAATGTTAGAAGTCAGTGGCGGCCATGCCCTGGGAGATTTTATGCTGTAACAGGAAAAATTGAATCCATAGAGCAAAAATCTCCTAATAAAAATTGCTTCTCTAAGTCCTCTCTATATACAGGTAAAATATTTCGGTGTTATTTATTAACACCTTGTATATTAATCTTATATCTCTGATTTTATTCAACTCTTTGAGGTGACAAATTTATACATTAGTAGCTCTGAAAGGGTTAAACTATTGTCTACTTTGCATTATTGCAACTTCATTCAGGAGGAGTGTCCGCAATAGCAATGCTATTTTTCTGAGCCATTCTAACCGTAGTACATTAGTCAAATCATTTCTCTAACTATTTAATGGACAACATGTCAAGTAAATTGACTATTCGGTCTGTTTCGGGAATTTCCGGGAAGCGAAAAGCGATCGCCAGCTTAATCGGCTTTGGTTCGGGAATTTCCGGTTAAACAACATGCAGTCGACAACTTCTTCAATATTCCCGGCATCCATTTTGTATTATGTGAGTATCTGGTATATCAGTGTTCTCAATAGTATTGCATCTACTTTTAAAATTATTTTTTATGGCATACCCCATTGTTGAAAAATGTGATAATTATTTTGAAATGATGAAGACATCTGTACAAAATTAGTATTTAAGAAAGTCATAGACAGTTAACAAGAAGATAATAACGAGTATATAAAACTACTCTCATTTTGTAATGTTGGCTGCCCTCTTCAGAGGCGTTTTCACTTTTAAAGTATTCATTTCTGTTCGTAACCGCACCTACACATGTTAACCTATAACACTGTAGTGGAGACAGTTGTTAATTGGCAAACCACTTGACTTGTATACATCAACAAGTTGATGATAAACATTTAACATATGTTAACTGCAACATGTTGGTGTTAAATGTATATCAATGGAGACGCAGCTTTACAGCCCTGATCTGGCACCCAGCGATTTTCACCTGTTTCCGAAACTAAAGAAATTTGTTGGTGGAAAAGAGGTCTCAACCGATGAAGACCTCAAAGTGGCAGTGACATCCTGGCTCAGGTTTTTGGCGGTAGAAGAGTATAACATCGGCATTGAAAAACTGGTACCACGTTACAATAAATGTCTTGACAGCACTGGCGATTACTTTGAGAAATAGAGTAAGGTACTGTATCTTAGTACATAAAGTAAACTACTCACGCCTGATGATTTCTTGCGTAAAATTGGGTGAAATAGTGTTCTCCAGTTCTGTTCCAGGTGTACTGTACAGTTATTAACAGTTATTAACAGTTATTAAATATTAGAACTATTTTAAATGGATAAGAGTAAAGTGTCCCTAAGAAGGATCTTCAAATGATCGTGCTCCAATTCATGTTAGTAGGATGACAATTTTGAGTAGCCTATTATTCAGAACATGGATTCATTTTTATAGGAAAACGGATATAGCCATTTTATTAGTAGGCCTAAGTCAGATAACAGTTTCAAATTTCGTACATTAATTAAAATCTTTAGCCATTTTTTTTCAAAAGCATGAATTAAAAGAAAATTTTTTCATGAAAGTCCCCTTAATATTACAGTTAAAAATCCCCAAATTCTGGGCAGTTCGATGAAATTAAAAAAAAAGGTCCATAGTTTTAAAAAAATAAGTAAATACAATTCGTTTGACCGCTGTGCTTATACACAGAGAGACAATTTCATTCCAAAAACACTTTTTTTTCGGTTTCTGGGCATCGTGAATGTCGTTTTACCGGTGTTATCTCCATTTAGATTTTTTGTCACGATATGCCATGATGTGAGAAAGTAGTAACTCCAAACATAGTTCGACTTTGTTTGTCTATTACTTGTTGAACTTATTAATCTACTTACCTTACAGTATGTTTCCCTGCTTAACCTAACATTACTCATCTTGCTTATATCTTCTACTAGTCACGGCCGGTGTTTTCTTGGGTGAAATATTGTTCTCTAGTTCTGTTTCAGGTGTACTGTACAGTTATTAGATCATGCAGCTATTGTTTTCCTTTTCTTGGAGAGACCTCCAACATTTTACTGCAATTTTTTATCTAAATGAAACGAATGTACCATGTAATAATGTGAAACTTAATACGTACAAGTTTACGTTCTTCATTTAGAAAATTGGGGTTTAAAATTAACATCGTGTTTTAACGGAATACGAGATTGTTTGGGAGGAAGCAAAGGCGGGTTGGGGAGGTTAAAGCATTTATTTTCAAATTGAACCTACATATAATTCAGGAAACACTTCTGCAGAATACTGAAACAGAAAAGGTTGGCGAGGGTGGGGGTTTGCTGGAGAAGAGATGCATGCAATAACTGTTGTTAATTCGGGGGAAAATAAAAGACGAACACAGTATAATAGCGGTTCTAAAGTCAAAATAATGAACAGTAGAATGAAAATCTGACACTTTTATACCCCATGAGGGGTGGGCCTACTTTACGAATTATACATAACTCTCCGCTCTATGTTCACCTATGAGGCATCATGTGTGTATATATAAGGTTAAGTAGAGGAATTATAAATAATTATCACTGGTTCCCGCAGTAATTCTCTCCGGTCTGCGACGGAGGAAGCATCGTACGAGGGAAAAGTGGAATGAGGCGAGGGAAGTAAAAAAGGAGCGAGACAGATAGTTGATGTTTTGAGGATGGGAAAGACAAGGATAGGCTGAGATGAGTATGGAGTAATGTCCCTGAGGATATGTTAAAGCATACTAGAGCAGCATCGGTACACAGGTAGGTTCCGTTCGTTAGAAGCAAGGGTTGGCAAACCTGTCTGCTGTTACCTCTACTACCGGACAGATTAAATAATAAATACACAATAGCGTACTTTCATAATATAAATGTAGTAGGAAACGATTCGCCATCTACCCTCCGTCACTCCGCCTCACAAATGGATAATTTACTAAAATGTCCTACAGCACCTTGGAAAAAAAAAAGAGTTCATTTTTACTTCGTTTTCTCCATCAGGGGGTTCTTAATTTATTCTGTCAGTACCGTTATTTTGGAAGTCGATGATGCTGTTGTTTAAATATGCAGGTTGGCATAGACCATCATGTTTAACTTTAAATTCAGCTTTGCGGTGGAAGAGAATAAAATGTTACGAGAGACATAACTTATTGAAAAATGCATTTACATATTTATTTATTTTATTTTAGCGAAATGTTTTAGAGGAGGAAAATGGAGGAATACATTATTTCAGAGATATGAAAATTAAAAATGGCATTATTTAAATTAAATGTTTTGAAAGTAATTGCTTTCTCGTTTCCAGAATCATGAGTACGAGAACAGAATTATATTTAAAGTGAAATATCTTAAAATGTAGCGACTAATCCACTCATAGGCCGCGTCTTTTATATTGACCAATAACGTTTAGCAAGTCCTCGAATATATACCAAACACGATCGGTCATCTTACAGGCCTAATTTGCTTTCTCTGGCCGCAATAATGCAATTTTATCTGATAAAACTTCATCTCGAAACTGGACACGTAAGGCATTAACGTGCCATGATCAATACATCACATGCTGCCAGCGAAAAGAATGAAAAAAAAAATTATTTTATACAACATAACTTGTTTAGAATGTGAAATAATCTGAGTATTTGATTAAAGACACAATTTTGATTTCGCTGCAAGCCAGTTCGTGTGTTTTTATAGCGTTCTGATGCTGACGAACTCCATATTGTAGTAACGCATTATTGATAGCATTGGGAACTCCAATCGATTCGAATTCTTGAGAAGTAAGAATTTAGTGTCTTTAAACGTTTTAAATTGGAACATTTATTTTTGAAGTAAAACTTCTTTAGTGGCGGTAGTCACACTAAAACCGTCACGAAATCAGTCACAATCAGTCACACTAAAACCGTCACGAAATCAGTCACACTCAAAACCGACTTGTTTCGGTGCAGCCTGCACAGAAAACAATCAACTCAATGATTAGGAGTAATCAAAGGAAATTTTCAGACCTTACTTCCTCAATGACAATAGACAATTCCTAAGCAATCTAAAGGTATATTATCTATTTTATGGAACCCGGAGGTTCATTACCGAGCAAATCCAAAATTTAAAAATACAAATTTCCAAAATTTAAAAAAAACAAAATTAAAAATTAAAACATCCAAAAATCCAGAATTTAATAAATAATAAATTCCAAAATTTAAAAATTAAAAAATCAAAATTACCAAAATTGAAAAAATCTAAAAATCCAAAATTATAAAAAACTAAAATTAAAAAATCCAAAAAATAAAAAATTTAAAGAATCAAAATTTAAAAAATCAAAAATTAAAAAATTCAAAGATCCAAAATTAAAAAATCCAAAAATCCAAAATTAAAAAAATTAAAAATCCAAAATTAAAAAATACAAATTTACAAAATTTAAAAAACAAAATTAAAAATTATAACATCCAAAAATCCAAAATTTAATAAATAATCAAATAAAAAATTTAAAAATAAAAAATCCAAAATTTAAAAAATCTAAAATTAAAAATTCAAAGATCCATAATTAAAAAGTCCAAAATCCAAAATTTAAAAAGTCCGAAAACCCAATAAATTAAAAAGTCCAATAATGCAAAATTGCAAAAATCCAATAATAAAAATTTGAAAAAATAAAAAAATAAAAGAAGTTTTACTTCTGTCGCGTGGCGTTCCACGCACTCTTTTTTTTTTTGTATTTAGGAATAGGGGTCCTATTTAGTAATTTTTAAGGGCATATTTGCAGTCATATTTTCCACTTTTTCCTACATCCGAACCCTATTCATAAGATTACTAGTCAGAAACACTAACTAAAATATCGCAAAGGGATCAAAACGACCCTCAGACTTTCTTTGTTAACTGACATCAATGCATATGTATACTCACTTCAAAGGTAAGAAGCCATATTTATTTGTACTCAAAACAGCATTCTATAAAACACTATTTTGTATAGAACCTTTCTCGATGTATTTATTAAGGTGATAGGCCGATATTTTGATGTATTTTGCATTCTTTTCTACCAGGATTAATTACGTGAAAAATTATTGATAATTTTCATTGCTTTTTCATTCTTTTCAAGTAGCCTCGGTGTTAAAGAGTGGATTGCTTTTTGCAAAGCAAGTAATAGTAGAGCACATGTCACCCTCTTCACCAGGGCCCTATTTCATAAACCTGACAGGCACTACAATTTGACAATTATGTCATTTTGATAGATAATTTATCTATTTTTACATCTACATATTTGTCATATTTTACAGGTAAATAATTATAAACTGTCAAGGCCGTTTCTCAATAGTGGACAATTGCATAATTATGTTTGTCACAGAATGCAAATCGATTGTCGCAATATGAAAAGAATCGATTATCGTGCTTTGTGAAACAATGAGTTATTAATTTTGTTTGACGTTTTAACCTTCATATATTTATTGCCGGCAATAAGTGGTAGGTCTGAACATCAACGTCAAAAAGACACATTTTAAGATTGTCACACGTCAGCCCGACTCCTTTCTAAATGCAGAGCTCCGGTTCAATGAGTCTTTAATACAAAGAGTGGACAAGTTTAAGTACCTTGGAACATGGTTATGTGGAGATTGGAGATCAGACATGGAGATAAAATGTCGCATAGAGAATGCCCGTAATGCTTTCATGAAATTCAAGAAAGTTCTCACAAGCACAGATCTAAATTTAAACGTCAGAGTTCGATTTGTAAGATGTTACATCTGGTCTATACTTCTGTATGGTTCTGAAGGATGGACACTGAATACAACAACAGCAAAAAAGATCGAGGCCTTTGAAATGTGGATCTACCGTAGAATGCTTAAAATTCCATGGACAGCAAGAATAACTAATACCGAAATATTGCAACGGCTACACAAACAAAGAGAAATACTAAGAATTTTTAAAAGAAGAAAAACTGCATACTTAGGACATCTATTACGGAATACTAAATATATGCTTCTACAGTTGATAATTGAAGGGAAAATAGAAGGTAAAAGAAGAAGAGGGCGAAAAAGAATATCTTGGCTTGATAACATTAAGCAGTGGACAGGATTACCACGGGTAGATCAACTATTACATACTGTGGTTCATAGAATGAAGATGCATCATGTGGTCGCCAACATCCATTAATGGATAGGCAGAAGAAGAAGAAGAAGAAGAAGAAGAAGAAGAAGTGGTACTAATGAATAATAGGCTATGTGTTCCACATTCTATCGGCAGAACAAATTTATTTCTGTTTGTGGCTTCTTGTAATCTGTCCCCTGTTGATTAGACTCTGATTTTGTTGATTTTTTTAAAACCTGTATCATCCAAATTAATTGATAAATTAATTTTATGCTTTAAAAACCTACATTACTTCACTTTCTAATCAATTTTTTCACTGCTACTACTGTTGGTTTATATATCTTATGTATCAACATTATAACTTAATTTATTGTAATAACTGAATTCCAACTTTTCAGTTTTTCTTCTGATTTAATAATTGTCAAAATGCTGACATCATGATGAGTGAAGTGTCACCAAAATCATGAAAATTTGACAAATATGTTTAAAATTGTAAACAAAAGTCTGCATAGTTAGGTGTTTCATAAACAAAAATTGTCGGAAAACATGGAATATTTGTCATATTTCATCTGAATTGTAAAATTTTGGAAAACAGAATAGTGACATATTGTCATGACAATTTAAATAATTGTCAACTATTTTTCTGACCTGTATATTGCTTTGAGAAACAGCAATATGTCGCATTTTAGGATTTTCAGACATTTCATTGTAGAATTGTCATGTTTATGAAATAGAGAATAGGAATAAACTCTTTAACACAGGAATAATTTCTTCAGGGGCGTTTAACTGCAAACTACAGCCGAAATGTATTTGTATCCCTGTTTTCTGTGATTCTTGAATAGAAGTGCAAAAATACCACGATCAACAGTAGAAGGACAAACACTCCCTAGGACTACTGTAGATCACCTAAGGAGTGTACTCGAGCTACGTACGCTACGCTGACAGTGGGCAGGATGACTTAGCCCCTCATGGGATGATATAGGACAAATTCAAAATCATAGTGGATATTTATATATGCTCTCCATAATAGGTTAATCACTAGGGGCGGATTTCTATGACCCAAGAAATAGGATATATGCATGCATTTATAATTTAAAAAACATTAAAATATGACCATTAAAATTTCAAATATGACTTTACCACTTACACATTGTGTATATTTTTTAAAGTTTCATTACAATACATTTTATTAAAATAGAGTGTTAATTATTTAAAATATCTGTCTATAGTGAAAATATTTGCAGTTTATCACATTTCATCTCAGCTCATTATGGTTTGAATAAATGCATTTTCAAATTAGAAATTCTCAAAAAGTATCATTATAATGCAAAATTTACAAAACTTGATATGAAACTTCAAAATTTTTGTAATATGCACACAAATATGCCATAAATATGACCTAAATATGCATATTCATAGCAAATATGCTACAGTAGTTGAAAAGTTCCTGAATATGCAGTTAGGCTATGTGCACAATAAAAGCCGTTCCATTTTCACCAGGATGCCTGGAATCTGTTTTAAATTAGATGGAAACCTGAAATAATGCAAAGGGGAAAAATATGACATGTCATAAAAATCCGCCCCTATTAATCACTTATGACCAGGGCATGGATATCGATTACCTAAAAAATGAGCATGACTGCAAAAATTTAAAAGGCCCAAAAATTGCAAAAAGTTACCCAAACTTTTATGAAAATACTAGTTTATTCAGCAGATTTGTGTCTATTCTACATTTATGTTGTTGACCCAATTATAGGCTTGTAATGGTTTAATTAGAATGTAGCCTATGTTTAAGTATAAACAGCAAACACCGCCTTTCTGTATACAAATTATAATTATAACAAGATCTATATATATCGTATTTATGCATATTTACAACTCCGATAATATTCAATGTAAGTAAATGCAAAAAAACTATATATTATGCAAGAAACTACAGAAATGGAAAAAATAATGATTTTGTATTTTTTAAAATTTCCTAAAAATATGAAATGTGTAAAAAGGACCGTAAAATGGCCAATAAAACAAATAATGACATTGATTTCTAAAAAAAGTCCTAAAAATAGCGAAAAAGATATCTAAAATTACTCTAAAAATTACCATTTTTATAATCTAGGAGTCTTGATCATAATATCTGCACTAGTGGGCAACGTCCATGATATACCAGTTAAAAGTGTTGTGTGCACATCGGCATAGTATTTTTATCTTGCAATATCATCTTGCTCATCGCCACACACCCTTCGTAGGGGTGGACATAGAGACAAAGTTGGAATTACATCATCGTATTGAATGCAATGGAGTTCACAGTAACTGCTAGGTAGACAGACAATATTGATATAGTCTATATTGTGTACATTAATATTATAATTGATTTGTGTAGAAATCATTCATAAAGTATATGCCTGCGATTGAATGAGACTTTGAATTAACCTAACCTAACCTAACCTAACCTAACCTAACCTAACCTAACCTAACCTAACCTAACCTAATCTAATCTAATCTAACCTAACCTAACCTGACTTAACCTATCTACGATATCAACGGCCGGTTTCCTTAGCCGCGGTAGCTAAGGGGTGCTGCCTTGGTGTCGGGGTGAAGGAGGCTGTAGGTTTGAGTCTCTATGTCCACCCCTAGCCCCAACGGGTTGTGTGGCGATGAGCACGATAATATTACAAGATAAAAATACTATGCCGATGTGCACGAAAATGCGACTGTGCCGATGTGCACGACACCGTTAAATGATGACATGTCATCGAAATCCGGGCCCTACTTATGACAATAGCTTATTATTAAAAGTGTATTTTCATAGAATCATAGTGTAGAGTGCATTATTATCAGGAATAAAAACACAAAATTTCTTACAATCTGACTTATGAAATCATATGTTCTCTGCTCTCCTCTGTGAAAATTGTCTAAAACATGGCAGCTGTGGACATTCTGTACAGACTTGTACGTAGAAAGTGGTGACTTCTGCCTACCGTATAGACGTCATATGTAATTCTGTTAACAACCGTATGGATGGATGGATGGATGGATGGATGGAAAGTATTATGGTTTGTAGGATGGCTAATACCTAATTGCCCTGGTGAAGAGTGGGTGGTTGGTAAGGCAGTGTTAGAAGGTCCGAACACACAGGAAAGTGAGAGTATGAATAAATGAGGAGGTAGCAAAATGAGAAAGATAACGGCAATGGCATTGGACAGGGATATATTCTGAGGGAAAGAGAAATGATGGACGCGCCGCTCCGCTCTGAGGATGCAAAGTAAAGGTGAATGGAGCCACAGAGTGGAACAACGAACTAAGTAGAAACAGATTTTTTTATACTTCTTCTGATTCATCTTATTTTATAGTAGTATCTGGTAGACGCTGTTTGGAAATAGTATGTTCTATATAGGCCTATATGTTTCAATGTTCTCATGGAAATAATCTTACTAACCGTAATATATCATTCACTTATAGAATTACTTCAATAGTCTGTCGCTATATTCTAGTGATGTTATTCTATGGTAATTAGAGGGCCCGGATTTTTAGGTTTTTGTAAACTCTGTAATAGTTTTTTAAACATATTAAAATAGTTTTAATTTAGTGTTTTACCATTTTAAGACAAGTATTTATAAGTACTGCTTTAATCAATACAATAAACAAAGTGAAAAAAAAGTTTATTTTTCTTTTTACTTAGGATTTCATAGCTTTGAACCATAAAACTATAGGAACACTTTTCGCTTAATTTTCAAAAGTTATAGTTTACATAACAGAATTATTTTAGAACACCCTCTTTCATTCCCAACTCCACCACAACCACTCAACAACAGTGTTTCTCAATGAATCACCCAACTTTTAGAATACTTTACTTTCGGGCTCTTGCTGGTGCAAACACTTTGAATAATACGAAAGTGTAAGCTTCTTGATAATGTCTCTAATTGGCTTCTAAAGAAACAGGGCATTTCGGGTTCACTAACGTTTTCCTTTACCGCGACAATGAAATACATAATGATAAAATTACAACATTATAGACTATATAGAGAGTTTGGTATTTTATCGTTTTTTTTAATATTATAAAACATGTTTAACTATTTTTAGGTTTTATAAGATTGGATTTTATTGTATTTCAACTATAAAGCATTTAAGAGATTAGCCATAAGGTTTTATAAGATTGGGCTATGTAACTGCCATGGCAATGAAATGGATAATTATGTTAAAATATCCCGGGTAGCTAGCAAGGAATAAAATAGTTTAAAACGTAAGAATCTGGGCTCTAGTGATTAGAACTTATAACTTATTTGACACATACACTTGCTCTGAAAAACTTTCTAGTCAAAATACCAGTGATTTTAATTTTGTCACAGTCCTAGAGTGGAGACGCTATGAACTGTTATAGCTTAAAAGAGAAAATAAGGGAACGTCACCCCCCCGAACTGGTCATTAAGCTGGGAACAGTAGACCTACCGTTACTTCCAGAATATAACACAGTTCAGTTGAGTTAGAAACGAAACCCTTACAAACCCAATTTTGAATGATGTACATTACTTAAAAATAGAGCAGCAAAAAGGAAAATGTGATAACATAAACCGAATCTTTGATCACAATAAACGGCATGTTTTCAATGTATGAGTGTTAATCCGTACGGGACTTCATAAAAGTGATAACAATACCCGATTGATAACACTATCCGCGATTACATTAAGCGGCGTTCATCAACGCATTTAGGAAAACTTTTATGAAAATTATGTATTGAATTATAGTCGTAAAGAGATTAATTACTGTATAAAAATATAGCTTCTGGGTTATAGAAAGTATTAAAAAACCATTATGAACCCTATAACAATGAGTACTTTCCTAAAATTTTCAAGGAACAGTCCTTTAACTTAAATAGGTCATTACAGTGGATCCCCTTTTACAATTTAAACTCAGCTTATAGTCAACCTTTTCATGACCACAAAATAATCTGGAATTCTGATAGAATTTATTGGCAAGACCTACCTTTTAATTTGTCTTTAACAGACTTATAAATCTTTATTGCTCCTCAAATCATTATTTTGAGTATGAAATGTCGAGAGTATTTTTTTTATCTGAATCTTATGCCTGTCTTGCGTTTGTAGTGGGAACATATAAAAGGATAGCAAGGCCTGCCAAGAGAGAAAAGGATCATTTTGTGCCAGGGAACGAATAGAATATGAGATATAGCTGCCACGGGGCTGGTCTGTATGCCTGTCCCTTAAGCCCTCATTCAGTCTCTCTTGCTCTCTTTCACTTACTGACCGACACCCTAAATTCACAAGAAACTGTTATTAAAATCCACATAACTGAAATTCAAACATGGTCTATTTATAAGTGGACCCATAAGCAAATTTAAATACATTTCATTGGATATCAAGATGGATTATCGAAATCCAAAGACGTGACCTTCTTTGAAACCAAAGTAATATGTATGGGTTTTCTACACTTCCTTTAGAGGTTCTCTTGTATAAAAAAATGTATATCTAATCAATTGTCTCTGAAATAATTGAAATCACTACACGCTTCCATACATAATATTATTGCCTGCACTGCTTTCAGTGACACATAAACAAAGAGAGGGAAGTTACAGAAATATCTTAAATTATAGTCAACCCTCGATATAATGCCTCTCTGTACAGCGCCACCTTCGCACTGCGCCTATAAATACAAGTGAACGGATCTTCTCCCATTTAAAATACATAAGAAACCTCGTTACTGTGCCAATTCATTTAGTGCCAGTGAATATAAGACAAGATTTTTACAAAATATAGCTTGCAGTGATTTTTTTCAGTTGTAGAATTCTTTTAAAACTATTGTGAATGTTAGGGAAGATTATTTAAGAAACATATTATACTGTATTTCCAATAAGTAAGTGCTCCCCTGCCACTAGCTGTTAATGTAGTTCAGTGGAATGAGAAAGCTATGTAAAGAAGTCTGATATTCACCCTTTTTGACCCTCACAACAAAATACAGCATTCTGACAAGACCAAAATTCAGTTTCCATAGAGACTGAAGTTTATAAATTGAGCAGACATTAGCCTTAATCCTGATGCCGGAACCATTTGGAGGCCTCCGTGTATATGGGTTATTTATATAGAACTGCTGTATCTCTTTCATAGCACTGCCCTTTTGATATGTCACCACGGAAGCGGGTGGATGCATCAGTCAGATCTTGTGGTGGTCCATCTTATGAAGACAAGGATGATGAAAAGGACGAAGCTACCCACAGACCAAGTCATCGCGGTCAAATATAGATAGAAACAAGCAAAGGGCCATCCACCACCCGCATGCTTCTTCCCCCTATCTGACCAACCACACACACATACACACAAACACACATTTACGTGGAGCCAGTCATGAGATCTAACCATTGATTTTCAATACTTTAAAGTAATTTAAAAGAAAGACACTAGAAAGTGTCATATTTTTTAAGAGACAAAATTACATTCTCATTTTATTACAGTATGTAAGAAGTGGTTGACAAGAAACGGAGTGTTAAGAAAAGAAAACTTATTTAATTTTTTAAAAATAAGCTTTTAGTGTTGACGCATTTTGTTTGCAGAAAAATGGCACATCTACAGTCTGTCATAGCTAACATCAGAATCTACCTCTGTAGTAAGTTGTTGAAAGGGACTTTCTGCAAAACAATTATTATGATATAAATCTTTGTTCAGGCACAAAATCTTAACGAAATATTTGAAGTGTCATTTATAGCACCGATATTAAAAGCATTCCGCATTCGAAACAACTAATCCCTTCTTGCATATAAATCAGTTCATAATAGGTCTATAAAAATTACCTCCATAGTTGAGTTTCTATTTGTTCTCTTCTAGTTCCTTTATACTCCGCCGCAGTGCGTGATGCTTCAACATATCAAATTATTAAGCAGAAATACTCAAAATAAGATTATTAATTACCACCGCGTATTTCTAAGTGTCGTTGGTGGTACACGATTTGTGAGTTTCAAGGGTCTTCAGGGTATACCTGGACACCCCCCCCCCCATTATAAAAATGAGAAGATGAGGCAAAAATCTTGGTATCAAGGTGCGCGGTAGCGAAATGAGCTTGTGGAGTGGCTTCGAAGCAGTATTGTCGCACAGATCAAGATTCATGTCTTATCTCATCATAATTTCTTCCGGATGCTGCCCGGTTCTTGACCATAGTGGTAAGGAATGCTGCTGGAAATTTTCTGTCTTACGTAATGTTATAAATTTGGGATTTTTCTTCTATTGTTACAATTTTATGGGTTTAAAATTAGCCAACACACAGGATCCTTCATATCACAGAGTTTGATAAGCTTTGGGTATGTTTATGTTAATTTCTTCTGAATATATTGATTTCATGTCTTCTATCCTTACCGGTTCTCCATACTGGTAATAGAGTTCCTGAGTGTAAGATTCTTCGGGTCTGATGTTCCCATTGTAGTTTAGTTATGTTTGCTAGCATGTTTGAAACATTGGTCTGTTCTGTACGCTCGTTAAAATTGAATTTTGTGCCAATATGCATACACATATTTTTCAGCTTGATCTTCTTTTTGTCGAAGTCTGGTTGAGACAAATTTTTAATAGGCCTACTGTTTCTTACGTCTTGTCATTAACTATCATTATATATAAAGCTCTTTGTTAAAACCGCTTTAAATTTGAACTATCATAATAATTGTTCTTTTCAATTACATTTTTTCCTTTTTATTACTAAGAATAGATCATCTTCAAAGAATGTAACAAGAGTATTGATTGTAATTGATAAACTTCACTTTGATCTAAAGGGGTGAATATATAGAATTTATCTGAAAGGTCACTCCTTACAACCCTTTATAAGGAAAGGAAAGAAAATTAGCTATACTGTATGCAACAGACCGGCAGACTTTGTGCAAACAGGCCTAAACAGGTTTTACGCCTAAGATCCTATAGTTTTTTTTTATAGTATATTGCGATACAAGTGCCGTAAGCGTTGCATACGGATCGAGGAAGGAGTTTGAAAAAACGAGGCGTTTGCGCCAAGTTTTTTCAATTTCCGAGATCCGATATGCGCTTACTGCACGAGTATTGCATGCTATTTTTTGCACGAAGATTATTTATATTAATTGAAATATTAGCTGAAAATATTATGTTTATACACTATTGAAGATGGATGTTATATTTCAGAAAGTGATTCGCGTATGTTGGTTGTTATGGGGACCGAATATTTGTCCTGTTAAAGTCGCCACAAACTGGGGGGCCTTGGTTCCGGTCTTCCATAAAGGCTTGTATTATGATGGTTTTACTTACGGCACTTGTGATTTTTGTAATTTTTACCGCACGGAGATTTCTTTTGTTTTCATAGCAACCAGATTGCGTGCGGGAATGTCAAGTTACGATCCACGGCAACAATATTCGTAAGTACCACAAATTAGTTACGTTGTGCAAAAAAATATTTTAGGACATATTTAGGATTTGTTGGTCATATTTAATCATTTTTAAGGGCATATGTGCAGTCGTATTTTCCACCTTTTTAGGCCATGAACATCCTAACCCTAATAAAGGTATGTGTATTTGAAAACGTTTTAGAGTAGGATACGGTAAGCCTCCTATTTGCATTGAACACTTTAAATGGATTATAAAAAGGTATCTGGATTAATTATTAGACGTGTAATCTCATGCAATAACTGCATATAATGTGCCTATGCGAATTACGAGATATCGATAATCAACACTAGAAAACATTTTAAGGGAGGACAGAAGTGTTAATTTTGCTACTTTGGTCAAAAAATGCGATTTTTTTATTTTAGTGTTAAAAAATCAAGCATACTCTGAAGTATATCTGTGCAAAATTTTGTGCCATTTGTGCGCATGGAACAGGTGTTTCAGACGTAATTTTAAAGTACTGCACGTAATCCTCGTGTGTATAGGCCTATCCTTTATTACTAAGTCGTATTTATTATAGTGTATTTAGGTTCAAATCTCTATATATATAAAAGGCTTTGTCCTGACTGACTGAATGAATGACTGACTGACTGATTGACTGAATGACAGGAATCAACGTACAGCCTAAACTATAACAGGTAGAGACTTGGAATTTTGACAGTACCTTCGTTTCATAATGTAGGTGCTCACTAAGAAAGGATTTTGACAAATTCTGATTCTAAATGCCAAAAATTAAATTTTTTTGAAAATACTTAATCCCTTTTTACATAGAATTATCAATTCCAAATCACAGAATATATTGTTGCCAAATGGTATCAGGTGGGCTTGGAAAAAACAATTGAAATGCACTTTCGACAAATAAGAGAAGTTATCAAAATAATTCATGTTATAAATAAATATTACAGAATGAAATCCACTAAAATAATGGAATCACATAACTTTCTCTACCCTGGACATAGAGAAAACAAAACGAGGTATGGTAATGTGTATATTATTATATTATATCGCAGGTTTTTGGAGAGAAAAGTATGAAAGTGATAATGCCTTATGGTAACATAAGAGTGGGAAATTTCCCGCCTCGATATTACAATTTTATGTTACAGGAATTTCTGTTTCTTCTTATTTAAACCTCTACCAGGCTTGCTTTGCACTGTACAAGCGATGGGATGCAACATTCTAGATCCTCTATGAGCCATAAAAAACTATATCAAGCGTTTTCTGAGGGAATAGTTTGAGTGTAATAAGTCGTTCTTCCTATTTCAAATTATAAATGCCTATAAAAGGACCTAGAATTTAAAATTGAAAATCCTTCATAAGCTAATTTCCAATTACAAAATACAAAACCCGGGCGACGCCGGGTCTTTTAAGCTAGTATATAATATAAGGGTTGTGTAGGGCTAAATATATTATTAGTGATCGTACGGTGTAATTATAAAGTTTGTAATTATAAAGGTTTATTTATAGCCTAGGTACAGAAGATGCTTATTTTTTACTCCGAGTGCATGTAAACCTTAATCGCTTGTTTTCTCAGTTTCAATTTTCATGTTAATTTGCCACATTCAAAATCTATCTTCTCCCATAAAAATATAAATACAGCTATGAAATTTTTCACAGTGTACTTTGTAATGTGTGTAATAAGATGTCTACGTCAGATTTTTGGTATGGGTATTAGTTTTTTAAAATTAATATTTTGCATAAAAATATATCATTCTTTTATCAACTTTTTATTTCTCTGGGTAAAATATTTTTTAAACAAAAAGTATAAACAATATAAAAAATCTGTATCATTAATGGCCGGTTTCTATAAACTCGCGAATTGCCTATGGGTAAATTACCCAATGGACAGAATTTATACAAGAATAACACCACACAAACACAAATAATTTAAAGATAGCAATCACTTACACTTGTGACGAGTTTCTAGATAAATGTCCTCTGAGTAAATATGAAAATGACAGAAGAAATGTTCCTACAAACTCAGGCTAGATCTTTCCAAGGGTAAATCGTCGGGTTAATTTATCCTTTCATGGATGGCTGGATAAAATTTAACCTTTCATAGGATCAATAACAATGAGATTAAATTAACTGTACAACTCCAAGGCCTTGCTCAATATATCATTGTGGTTGAAATGGGGCTAATTTAGCCATGGATAATTTACCCATAGGTAATTCACAAGTTTGTAGAAACCGGGCATAAATCTGTTAAGCATGCATCATAGAATCTCAAACAAAAAATCAGATCCATTTTTTAATATCTGTCGGAGGAGAAAGATTTCAATTTTGTTTATAAAAAATCAATTAATTTAATTATATATCAAAAACTAATTGAGATATCAAAATGAAATTTGAAACTTCGGCATCTGTTTATGTTTTAATTGAGTGTGAAAAATTTCCAGTTTCTAGTCCAAATAGTTTAGAAAATCACTCTCAACAGTTCGGTCCTCCCTTAACACAAAAATAAACGGGACATAGATGGAGTAACGTGAATGTTTCAACCCATTCGATAGCTCTGAATATCAAATTATTTAACACCAGGTTATGAGCAGTATTAACCTTACTTGAGTTCAAACACATTTCAAAAATGCTACCTCAATAGTGAAGACAGACGAGGGTAAATCTTAATTGGCTGTAGATCCAACAGAATTAGTAATTTTAATTTTCCAGCGACGCTGTTTTCCTTCATCCCTCTAACTCCTCAAATTTATCTTTCTCTGCCGGTTTGTACCCTTCGCTTCTTTCTGTTTCTCTCATTTGAACCTTAGCGAGCTGTCAAAGTTGCGTCATGTTATCGCTCGTGACAGAACCCTCATCCAACTTGAGGCTGCTGGATGGACTGACTCTCAAGTCCTTACTCCAATCCCCTTCCTCTTTCGAAGCCGGCTTGTTTGTGAATACGAAATGGCTTCACTTGCTTGTATGTGTGTCTGCTGGTTTCATCTTGAAAACATCAGTGGCATAATATTAACATCCATTCCCTGGCGAAGCGTTACACAGTTGTTAATTGCAGTCTTCCAGCATCTCGTCACCATGGCAACAGTAATTGAAACCAGTACTTAAGCAATTTTTCGATCACTGTAGATATTTTACGATAAAAATTTATTGATCATTAACCATCATTAATTTCCAATTATTATTAAAATTATTATTACTAATATTATAATTATTATTAATATTATTAATATTAAATTTCCAAAAGTACAGAACCGTATTTTACCAGATGGCATATTAGAGTTAGGTAGATTAAACATATAGGCCTACATACAGAATATACAATACACTACATATAACTCCGTGGCGCTAATATCCAAGATGGTACAAGGCCTATCACCCGACCGCAGCGTCGTCTACCATAAACAGTAATTTTAATTTTCCAGCGACGCTGTTTTCCTTCATCCCTCTAACATGTGGTCAGCATCACGACACCAACGGCCGTTAATAGTGGTTTCCATGACCGGTGTCTCTACTTCTCTATCAAGCAGCTCCTCAATTTGAATCACGAGGCTGAGTGCACCCTTACCAGACCTTCCTACCTCAGAAAACTCCGAGGAGGTACCGGGGATTGAACCTGGACCGACGGATTTGTAGTCAGCGACAGTAACCACAAGACCACAAGACCACAAGACCACACTACGTATACATATCACAATTTTTCAGATACACTATTCATGAAACTTGAAAATCTTTATAACTTTGCGTATTTAAGAAAAGATAAGATCAGTATAGTCAATTCAAAATTTTAAAAATTTTAAATATAATATCAACTGGTAACGTTCATGCACAAATAACAGTGAAATATAGATCCTAACAGATTGGTTCTCCTCTTTACATTTACAATTTGCAGAGGCAGAAATTTTAAATGTAAGTAAGTATTCACCAAATTTCCCATGCCCTGTTAAGAATTGACTCATATAATATAGTATAAAATTTGTTGATCACTGGAGATATTTTACGATTAATTGAGTGAACATTAATCATCATTAATTTGCATATATTATTATTATTATTATTATTATTATTATTATTATTATTATTTCCAAAAATGCAGAACTATATTTTACCAGCTGGCATATTAAATATATATATATATATATATATACAGAATATAAAATACACTCCATATAGGCTACATATCACAATTTTCCAAATTCTATTCATGAAACTTGAAAAATCTCATAACTTTGCTTATTTAAGAAATGATAAATAGATGTAGTGAATTAAAAAAAAAGTAAATATGATATTAACCGATAACGTTCATGCATAAATAATGGACAATGAAATAGAGATGCCTAACAGACTGGCTTTCCTCTTTACATTTACAATGTGCAGAGGTAAAAATTTTTAATCTATGTTAGTATTTACCAAATTTCCCATGCCCTGTTAAGAATTAAGTCATAATATAGTTTGGAATCAAAAGTGTACAAGCTACTCTATTTTTCACTCTTGGGAAAAACAAATATTCGGTTGTGGTAAATAATATAGACCTAATATAATATATAGCCTACATAATTCTTCTCAATAAAGAACTTTCGAACTGTTGGATGGAGGAAATGAAGTAAATGAAAAACGAGAAACGACACGTATTATCCACCGCCGTCTCGAGAATTACACACGAGTAATACAGTCTACAAGGCGGTAGTATTATCAGTGTTCACAGTTAGCTTTGGAACTGCATAACGAATCCGAGATCGTTTTCCCAGGCGGCGCTTTCTAATCGTGGAATGAACTTTGAAGCCGGAATTTTAGCTGTTTCTTTAATTATTATTAATGGTTTAGTTTATGAATGATTCGCGTGCAAGTGTTAATAAATATAATGCTTCAATAATTATTGTATTCTTAATTTTTAACTTTTTAATTAATTATCGTGGGCGAAGCCGCGGGCACCTACTAGTTCAGAACAATTAATTGTATGATTATTTCTACGATATCATAAGCAAAAGAATAGCATTACTTTCACAATATATATTATTATGCGAGTGTGTATTGGAGCTATAATATTACTTTATTATCCTAGTAACTGTCATTTTTAAAAATAAATATTCTGATGAAAAGTTTATTTTCATAACCACGATTTCCCTGCTCAGATAAGGCGTCATGTAGATTATCTCGTCCTGTAGGTCCTGTATTGAGCGAGGCTCAAGGATATTGACAGTGGCGATTATTCCATATAGGATGTGAGGATCATCCTACACTTCATAATTTATCTACATAAATGTTTACTAGCATTCATTGTCAAGATTAAAACAGTAAAATGACAAAGCAACGTTATTGTAGAGCACTCGGGAAGGAAGTTAGCAGTTCTGTTTTGAGCAGGTTGGTATTTGCGAGGATGTCCTCAGTCGCTCACTGTTGATGTTACGTAGTCAATGCCGTTGTTAAAGCTCTTGGGCATGTGACGGGTGAGGTGGGGAAGAGAAATGTGGTGAGAAGCCAGTTTCATATGGACGAAGTTGAGGACGTCTTACAGTCCTTCCTCACAATATGTGTTCTGTGTTTTCTCACGTTTGATAGCTTGTTTTCTAAGGAGGGAGTGATCCTATTTTTATTAATATTTATTTATTTATTTATTTTATTTCTTGGTATATATTATAGGCCTAGCTATTATTAATCTTTACAGTGCTGTTTATATTTCAATATAAGTATTCCTGGAGTAATACAGGTTTCACTAGTGAATTATAAGTTTGATATCAGGAACGAAAATTATAGCGGAATAGGTGATTTCCATAAATGACAGTTTTCATACGTGGTTAAATATTTTCATATCTTACGATAAAGTAATAATGTATTAAATTTATATATCAGCCTTTATGCATTTTTTTACGGCGACGCATATGTACGTCAGTAGCAGTGAATGGGTTAATTCACTCTCTCCACACCATCCTACACAACTAAAAAACCAGGAGTCGCCACTGTATTGAACATTCATAGATAGCAGACCGAAGGCATGAGTCATCCATTACATTATGCTGGATGAAAATAGTCTTTCATACAGCAATGAGAAAATGCGTAATAAGTGTTTTGTTCCTGGCTGTACTATAGCGATAATAATATTAACGATGAGTCTGTCCAAGTATTTAAACTTCCCAAAAATGAATCCAGGGCTTAAAAGTTTATCTGCAATTCACATAGAAAATGTTATACCTTCAGACAACTCATGGTACAAGTAAACACACGTTAATTATAAATATTTATGTCAGTATTTTGATAACCCCATATAGTGATAGTAATTGTAACTACTGTATAATTCGTGAAGAGTACTGGTAATAAATTGCTTAATAGAAAGAAGAAGAAAATCATTTATTATAAACATAAATGAAGCTGCTTGCCTTTACGCAAGTTGCCATTAAGACACAGCTTAACAATTCCATCTGACAAGACAATTCCGGGGTGCGCGGGCAAAGAGAGTTAAGTCCACTTTCTTGTTACTGAGAATTAGAGTGACTTAACACACTATACCAGCCCAACATAGCTTTAGAGGTGGATAAACCCATGAGGCACACATCCATAACTACCGTACAATTTTGATTATGACTTACTGGACTTAACACAAACGTAGAGAACATTTTTATCTATAACTCTATGGACATATCTCAATTTTTTAGGATGGTGGACTTAACTCTCTTTGCCCGCGCACCCCGGAATTATTAAGTACATGGCGTACATAAATATATACAGTTTTACATTATTCTTCTAAGCAGAAGCTCACTTTTACTTTTTGGAGTAAATATTGTGATTCAAGATTGATATTGAATCAACAATTATGCTTTCAGTAAGGTGTTTTGTTTCTTCTTTGGTTATCCCTAGTTTTTGCAGTTGTTGTGCAACAGAGCGATAGATCGTACCTCTGGAACCAAACAAAAGACCATGTACTGAAAAATGACAGCCACCAAATCTTGCGTGATATTTTTCTTTAAGAAATGGAATGCAACTCTCAAAGATGCTCTTTTTCTCCATGTCAACATTTTCGGCTTGATCATCGTCGTTAGATTCATAACGAATAGTTGGATCTAGGATATAAGCTGTTTTAGCCCCTTTTTTGAATGCTATAATATCTATGAAGCGATTAGATCCTAATCCATCTACAGCATGCACTTCCTCAAAGCATTCATATCCTTTATTTGTCAGGAGGCCGGCCAATTAGGGTGATGAATAAAAACAAAGCAATTGCTAAGAGAAATTGATTTCTAGCAAAAGCAAAAGCTTACTAGGAATTGCTAGGAGCAAAAGCAAATGCTAGACCAATATATGAATAAAAATAATAGGCTTTTCCTAGCTTCGTCTAGGAAGTTCCAGCAATTGCTAGCTTCTTTTCCCTCCTTCTCTGTCGGCGTCTTTAAAACTGGTGGCAATTGTTAACAATGTTGATTGGGTTTAGTACTTGTACTCGTAGCTTGCTGAGGAGAGGAACATGATTATTCAATCATGGATAGCGAATGTAGTGGGTAAGGCGATGAAAGGGAAATAGATAGTAATACTAAAATTTTCATGATGTTAAAGGACAAGAAGGTTTTATTTACGTAAATCTCAGCTTCCCAGCGTGAAAAGAGAAAAAGAAATTGCAGTAGGAAAAAGTAGTGCCAAACAAATATTCAAAAAATTAAGTAATATGAAAATGTAAGTTAAACGGAAGTTTGATGTGAATGCTATGGGAAACAAAAAAATTGTATATAAATCTTGGGAGAAGATGTTCCTGGACCTTGTAGACTCACAAAATAATCCCACATTGAATAAAATTTCATGCAAGTGACAAATTATGTAACTGTTACTTTATTTAACTGTTTGCAATTACTGTATATTTAATTATACTGCATTTATTTATTATAGTTTTATTACACTAAACACTTGTGATAATGATATCACAACAGAAAACAGTCTTATGTACAGAAATTTAAATTAAACTTTAGTAATATTGTTTTTCAATTACCAAGATATCCTGGGTCAGACACATGCCTCAGAAATATTCTCATCCGGTCCTTGGAAGAAATTGCACCACCAAGCTTCTCTCGTGATTCACCTAGGAAGTGATTACCAAGCCACTCCACATTTACATCACTAAACTATACAGTTTTCTATAATCATTTTCACCACTATTTGTCTATTTTTACGAACATTATATACTTTTCGCTTCCAAATATTCATAAAAGCAGCCATCTTCGTAAAAATAAACTCTTCTTGACTGATCTCAAGGCACCTACTGACCTGCCTTAGAAAATATAAAGCAATTGCTGCTAATGGATACATTTATCAACCAGTCGTTATGTCATTGCCAAAGCAATATTCTGTTATGACTAGGCCCGGATTTTTATGTGCTAAAAAACTTAAAAATATCTATTTTTTATGTGCTAAAAATGTTAAAAATATGTGATAAACTTTTAAAAATATGTGCTAAAACTAAAAAAAAATATTTTTCTGAAAAAGTAACAAAAACACCAGAATGAAATGTATGTTGTGTGGATGCAAGAGGAGGACATTTCCAACAACATATCTTGTGATGAAGTACGTGGTTATTTTCATTGTAAATTTAACTGTAACTGTGAGAACCTGAATCATTATACCGTTCGCGGCTTTATTTGCGTAGATACTTCACCCGATCGCTCGGGAATAAGATCTGTGCCCGCCGCGACGCAGAAACCTGCATGATTCGCTAACTCTTGCGTGGAACTCACAGTATAAACAGTATTTGTAAAAGCACCATCAAATAAATAAATTAAATCAGGTAAACTGATATAACCAAGTTCCAGTATGTTTTCTTAATCAGTGATAAACGCAATTATGACAAGCCCATGCAGAAAAGTTATTTTTGTAATAAATCTCCCAGTTAAACTCCAAAAACAAAATGTGCTGGCAATAACAATAATGATTCAATAGGCCTACCATTCGCTGAAATGTCTGTTTCAAGTTTAAAGCAGCCTTAAAGGTTATGAATGAATAAAAAGTCAATATGAAATCTGTCAGGAATTACATTAGGTATATTGCTGCACAGAAACGAATATAAAAAATACTCACATTAAAATATAGCCTAAAGTAAATTTTGGTAGCTACATGACCATAGAATACACAATATAATATCAATATTCAACGGCTAGCTGTTATAAATCGTTTATTTACATTATTTAAATTATTATTTAGTCCACATTGACATCGTTATGAAGAAACAAATCAATCAAGGTTGCTAACAATATCAATATACGATTGGCAATTTGTTACGTTTTTTAATATATTGTGGGCCATAAAAGAATATTCATTACGAAATTAATATTGATATACTTGCTATTTCGGTACCGGCCAACCGATTTGGCCCTAAATCAATAGGCTTGTACCCAAGAACGTCATAAATTCGTACAACAAGTTTCAAGAAAATCCGATAAAGCGTATTTGAGTTATCCGCGCCTTTGTGATATATTACCATAAAAAGGCACTAAAGTGGGCATTATTCTGGTACCGGCCAACCGATTTGGTCCAATTACAATAGCCTTCTTCCCAGGGACATTATAAATTCGTATACTAAGTTTCATGAAAATCTGATAAAGCGTATTTGAGTTATCGCGTCTTTAAGATAGACACTAAATTGGGTTTTACTCCGGTACCGGTCAACCGATTCAGTCCATTATCAATAGGGTTCTTCCCATGAACATTATGAATGTATATACCAAGTTTCATTAAAATCCGATTAAGCGTATTTGAGTTATCGCGCTTACAGACACACGGACGAACGGACGGACAGACAGACGGACAGACATTTTCCCTGCCCACACACAATCTCATAAAGTACCATACTGGCACTTAATAAAACTATTTATTTTAATATCCAAAAATAAAATACGTTTAGTAAATAATGCGATACAGCACATAAACGGTCAAGTTCTGCGTTATAGTATGTTCTGATTTCTCAATTATATTTCCTGTATACCGTTCTTGAAAGATTTGCGCCAGAAATCCCACGACAGCTTAATCCTCACGTTGGCCGTGTTTCAACCCTATCCATTTCATCATTTTGCTTCATCCTGGCTGCTTGAATCTAACAAAATCCCTGTCCGATCTCCCTCTTACTTAGAAATGTCATACATGTATCTGTCTGCCGAGGAATGAGGAGCAATATGGGATGAGGCCTGCGTCCGTCCTTGTATAGATTAAATTTGGCAGAGGCAAGGCGATCCTTGTGCAATAGATATCAACATCCTTCATGTAAAAGTGGCATTTAATTCAATATAATTTATTGTGAAATAGATTAAAAATGTTGTAAATCTGGTAACGACTGGTTTGTTCTGATGCAGGGAAGATGATGATGATAATAATGATAGTAATAATAATAATAATAATAATAATAATAATAATAATAATAATAATAATTCTAGAGTGATAGAGAAAAAGCGAATAAGTCAAAATACCGAAGTTTTAGGAGGGACAAAAACAATTTATTACCACAGCATTGTTACAACTATTTAAATCAGCCCACCTATATATTTTTTTTAGTATAAGATAGGCCTACTGTGTAAAAATATCTGGGTGGGCTGATGTAAATATTGTAACAATGCTGTGGAAATAAATTGTTATTTCTCTCACCGAAAATTTTGGTGTTTTGATTTATTCGCTTTTTCCCTATCACTCTAGAATTTATTTAAGCCTTTACGTACAGAATACAATTGGCCAAGTCATCTATATATATAAAAATGAATGTATGTGTGTGTGTGTGTGTCCTTTATGCATTACTACACCATTCATCCGATCGCCATGAAACTTTGGGAAGTTGTTGGGTACATTCCCGTGAAGGTTTCTGTCACACTACATTTTTAATTTTTTGCCTTCGTTCGCGAGTTATGAGTGAAAAACGGCAAGCAAACGTGCATTTTTTACGCTTTCGAAGCATCAGTTATTCATTTCAGTTGTCAAATCAATTGCAGAAGGCTTTGTCTATTTTTGTCATACTTTGGAAACAATAGCATCGCGATCGCTTCGGAAGGCAATGGATATCTCATGTTATTATAAACGCCAGAGAAGTTAATGATAAGGTGATGATAAGGTAATATTAAATATTTATTTATCGTGGAATATGCTTCTTATGAAAGATGGTTTACAGAAAATTCCGGGGAAGTTGCTTAGTTCGGGGTCCAGGCTACAACATTTCTATATGTAATCATAAGTAAAATCTCTTATGTAGGGTCGTTAAATCTGCCTGAAATGTAACGGAATTATAAGTCTGGACAAATGAATATAGAAACTATGGCCTCAGTAGGCTTATTCCATTCTTCATCTATATAAATAAAAACGAATATATGTCTGTCTGTCAAATACATTTACACACATTTTTTTCATCGTGAGTTTAATCGATTTCAATTTTCATAATCTTCTGAGATTGCAGCAACGCTCGACGGGTAATCTATATAGATCTTCTATATAGCCTACATAAAAATGAATGTATGTGTGTCTGTCCTTTATGCATTACTATGCCATTCATCCGATCACCATGAAACTTTGGGAAGTTGTTGAATACATTCCCGCAAAGGCATGCTACATTTTTAATTTTAGCTTTCGTTCGCGAGTTATGAGTGAAAACGGGATCGAGACGTACAATTCTTGCGCTTTCGAAACATCAGTTTTCAGTTGTCAAATCAATTGCAGATGACTTTGCCTACTTTCGTAGGCTAAGGAGACCAGCCTTTCGTACAAACTTCAAATAAATGCCCCAGAAATTTAATTTGCTATGTTAATCTCTAGTAACTAGTGTATACAAATATGTTTACTTCCGTTGTCCTTACCATTGGTACCATAGGTAGATTTTTTTCGAACCCCAAATTCGAAGTTGAGTTTTTAACATAAGTACACGTTTTGAGGTCCACTAAAACAGAAACAAAAAATATTTTCGGAAGCATGTCTGTGTGTATGTGTGCCTGTGAACAGCCTAACTCCAGAACGCAAAATCGGACGAAAACAACATTTTGTATATCTCACAAAACTAAAGCTGACAGGGCAAGACTTATGCCACATTTGGCATCAGCGATCTAAATATACCCAAGAATAAGTATAAATTCTAAGGCACCAAAATGGCTGTTGGTCTGTGTAATATATCACAATAATCAAAATGGGGCATCACGAGAGTGTGTATTAGGATTATCTTCAGCGAAAAGAAAGAAAATGTTTCTCTCTCTCTCTCTCTCTCTCTCTTGGTCGTAGTTTTACCTCTCCCTTTTTAGGATTTAAGCGACCCAAGCCGCCCGGGCCTTACAGGGCCGCGACCTGTCGGGAGAGGGATTAACTTTGGATCACATACATACTTTTTTGACCAGACAAGGACATGGAGGGCCTCCCCGGATGAGTGATCAGCCCAACGTGGGGCCACCTCCGAGACAACACGAACACATAGGACGATACACACCATTCACACACACACTCAGAACAAGGCGAGGATGGGGACGAAGATGATAATGACGGCCAGATGATATCCGGGGACCACAAGGGCCTAAAGTTACCTAACAATGGTTATAGTAGTCAAACAGTCCACAAAATAGTTGACAAATTCAAAGAAAAGGTTCTTTCAATCTCATTCGCATTAGCCAATTAACCCCCATAAAAGACAACAAAAATCTAACTTCGTTACATTTGACTATACAGACAGCAATATACACAAAATAACAAAAATAATAAAAAGGAACAACTTTCATATCGCATACAAAACAAATAACAATCTTAAGAATAAACTACATAACATAAAAAACAATCAAGAAAATATTTACAATAGTGGTGTATATAAATTAGAATATTCCGAATGCAACAGAATATATATAGGACAAACGGGTAGAAAATTCAAATCAAGATACAAAGAACATATGCTTGACTACAAACATAAAAGATACAAAACATTTGCTTACACATAACCATAAAAGCGATAAAATAGAAAATACATTAACTGTTATTCATAAACACAAAAAAGATAGAAAACTCGACACATTAGAATCTTTAGAAATATACAAGAACAAAGACAATATCCTTAATGAAAACACCATTGAACAAAACCCACTATTTGAACTTACTCTTACGACCTAACTTCCACACACGCTAACACCAAAAATCAGTAGTTACTAAACACTCAACATGGCAACATCTATTTGAATCCACAGTGGAATTCAAGGTTAGTACAGTTACATCATCTCTATTCTAAAATTACAGTGATATTAGTTTTACTTAATAGACAACATCTTTTCATGGTATATTTTGTGGTATAATTAATTTCTCTCTCTATTGTTCATTTAAAGATTTTCGCACTGAAGATGATACATCGTGTATTGAAATGAACATATCCACCAACCTACACCTATGAGCGAATGGTTAAATGCCTGCATATCTCCATTTAATAACTTCATCTACAAGACGAGCAAAATAATTTATTATCTACATCATTAATAAGGCACATATTCTACTCAAATAAAAGTTCTTGAACCTCCAATGCAATTGTTATTACATATAAATCTCAGTTGAACATAAACCACTATAATACGACTTCTATAATTATATGATACGACGTCGATCCTACATAGGCTACTTGAGTCTTATAAAAATTAAACCATTGCCTTCAGACAGAATCTAGAATTGGAATCATAACTCATCAAAAATAGGACAAGAGCAATTAATAGTACTTATAACAAGAAGATTAGAAGCATAAGAAGAAGTCTAGAAATTTATAACCTATACATAAAAAAATAAAAAAAATAGAACAACCATAAGTCAAATATTAGTGATTAACAATTGTAATATTGAATATGACATCATTATATTAAATTATCACAATCTTCTCAATGAACAATTTTTAACCGTTAGATATATAACCACTTGCATATAGAATATATTGTAGTAGTCAATGTTAAATGGTCAAGTGACATCTTATATAATTGACAGTTTCTTATTGCAGAAACTTTTTAATATTTTTAAGGTTTTATCTAATTATATATAACTTGTATTAATTTATGACTTATTGCATTTTTTACTCTTTACGTTCACAAATCACAAGATTTGTCATAACATGAAAAGAGATCATAAAAAAATTGTAGCGTATTCAAAATCGTAATGATGTAAACGATTTTGAATAGACCTATATTTCTTATCATTACTGTATAATTCAATGAACTGTTACAGATAATAACATTTTAATGCTAATTTTTCTTATACTGCATATAAGGAATGTTAATACTATACAATTATAACTTTTTGATCTTGAAATATTAAGTAATAAATTGACATTATATATGACCTAGAATATCTATTCTGTAAATTTGTAATATCTCATTATAATCTCTACTGTCAACAATACAAAAATAAATAAGCATTTCACACATTTAATTGTACATTTGCTCTTCTAACCAAACATTCTTAATAACAAATTATCTCATAATTACTTTCCATTTTCACTAGTTAGGGCCTACATTTTTCAGGCATCTTGGTCCTTCGCTTTTAAGTTGTGATTTTTGAGGGTCTAGGCTAAAATATCTACACACACACATATATATATATATATATATATATATATATATATATATATATATATATATATATATATATATATATTCTAGTTTACCCTCAAATAAAAAAGATGAAATTCGTCAATACTAAAGTTAACTGACACTTGTCTCATAGGTGAGGGAAAACCCCGGAAAAAACCTCACCTAGGTAACTTGTCCCGACCAGGAATCGAACCCTCGTGAGAGGATTGAACGCATTCCCTGAGCCACAGCGGTGGACTGAAAGAAAATGTTTAAGGCGCTTTAATTAATGAATGAACGAAAACATTTTTCTATGGGATTTATCTGAACATTCTAGTTGAGATTTCTGTCAAAGAAAACTCCTAGATTTTTAACAGATGAACTGAAAGGAATTAGGGATTTATTAGTTAGAAGGAGTGGTAGATTAGCGTGACAGGTCTCAGCCCTTGGTGACCTTCAAATAAGAAAGCTATTCCTTTTTATAAAATAAACAGAGAATTTTTCCTTAATCTTTTTTTGTCACATAACATAGCCTAATTATTATATAGGCTATACTAGTAGTAGTAACGCCTGGCAATTGTTTGAATAGTGATTGAAAAGTGATTGCTAGTTGTAATATGAAATAAATCTGACACCAAGAAAAGCCAACTTGAATATCAAAAGTTACTTTTACAAAGATTACATAAAGCAATGTTCAAGTCTGTGCCCAGTGCAAGGTTGGATCCAAACTAGAGGCGTTCAGGTGGGAAGAATTTCGGGCTGCCCTGGTCTTAGCAATTGTGCAAACAGTTATAGCTAGAACTATGATTTTATATACAGTATTTTCATTTGGAAAATATGTACAGAATTAAAAATAATAATCTCTATATATATTAAAGGCTTTGTCCTGACTGACTGACTGAATGAATGACTGACTGAATGACAGGAATCAACGTACAGCCTAAACTATAACAGGTAGAGACTTGGAATTTTGATAGTACCTTCGTTTCATAATGTAGATGCTCACTAAGAAATGATTTTGAAAAATTATGATTCTAAATGCCAAAAATTAAATGTTTTTGAAAATACTTAACCCCTTTTTGCACAGATTTATCAAAACAAATTCTCAGAACGTATTGTTACCAGTTGTATCAGGTGGGCTTGGATTAAATGAAATGGATGTTTGACAAATTAGAGAAGGTATCATTATAATTCATATTATCTATATTAATAAAAGGAATTGTCCTCGATGTCCAGCGAAATCTACTGAACGCAGAGATCTGAAATTTTAAACATAGGTGGGCTGAAGGGTCGGAAAATGCACCTCGAAGCCGGAATTTTAATTTTAGTTTTCGTTCGTGAGTTATGAGTGAAAAACGGGTAAAAAACGTGCAGTTTTTGCGTTTTCAAAACATAAGTTTTCAGTTATACATTTCAATGTCAAATCAATTACAGTTGGCTTTGGCTATTTTTGCCATATCTTGAAAATAAAACTTTCGCGATCGCTTGAATGTTGTAAACCCTAAATATGGTCAAACGTTGTTTTATTTGGACGAATCTCACTAGACAGAGGTTTTCTGGGCCAAGAAACTCGAATCTGAGGACGCTTTTACCAGACGATACTATCTAATCGTGGTATGTAGTCCACGTGATTTAGGTGTTAATAAATATAATGATATAACTATTATGCTCTTAATTTTTAATTTTTGAAATAATTATCGTGGGCGAAGCCGCGGGCAGATGCTAGTAGAATATATTTTAAAATGTTTAAGGTGATACAAATATGTAATATCACATATTCATTACCGTGTATTTATCAACCATTTCATAAAGTATGGGAATATCTCCCTCAAAGAGAGATGTTATAAAATTATTGTATTTGGGTAGTCAAATATAGGTTTAAAACCTCAAATTCACTGAATATTAAGGACGTGGGTGTATCTGAAGTTGTTCCATGTGTAAATTCTGTCGATTTACTTATTTATTGTGTTGTAGTTACTTTTTTTTGTCATTTTTAGTATGATTTTAATACTCTTTAATACCAAGTAGTCAAGAGTAATTAGTTATGTCCATTTTGGTTTGAGAAAATATACATCTGTAGGTACAATTTGGTATAACATTAACTTCAAAAAATATGTGTGGTTAATTAGTATGTAAAATAACAAACAGTGAATTTTCGTCTAACCCGTAATGTCCCACCCGTAATGTTGATGGTTTTAATAAATTATTATCGATGAGTTAAATAAATGTTCTGACAATCTGTAAATAGTTTATAATTTGTATTTAATCTCTCTTATATTCATTAATAACAAAATTAAGACTCTAACATTAATTTCAGGACGGCAAATGAACTGTTTTTGTGCATCATTAATATCTTTGTCCAAATTATATCCCACCCGTAATAGATGTTGAAAAAAAAATTAAAATATATAAAATAAATTGTAAATAATGCTTTGCATGTAGTGTGGAGGAGAAGGCATTGAAAATTTTACAGATTGTGAAGAACCAATTCTAGTTTATTATTTATGATATGTAATAAACAAAAATAGTTTTCATAATATGCTAGAATGTCCCACCCGTAATTATGAAATGGCTGTTATGTAATATGATTAAAAATCAAATTTTCATTATGACCATGGGCGTCCGTTTATGACCAAGGGTGTCCGCAGAAATCGTTCGTTTATGACCATGGGTGTCCGCAGAAATTTGGTCAAGGGGGCAAATGAACAAATTTCTGCCATCACCACATGCCACTATGCCACTATGTGAAAACACCGGTCGCCCGGTCTCAACTTATAATAACGACCCTGATAACCCTTATAATTATTATTGATTTTATTATTATTCTTATTATTATTACTATTACTATTATTATTATTATTACTATTAATATTATTATTAATATTATCATCATCCACATTCTTGATTTACTGGAGTTGGACTTATGACTATGGGTGTTGGGTACAATCTGATATAGGCCTAGTGCAATCACATCACTTAAGTTTCACATGTACTAAATTTCATATAAAATTTTATATTTCCATTGCCTTACCTTCGTTACAGTAAAATGTTAGCTAAAAAAATTTTAAGTTTAGTAGAAGTAGGCTAGGCCTAATTATTCCTACATGCTCATATCTAAGGCGTGGTCAATTCGTTTTTGCCCAAACAACTCTAATGACAGAATGGGAAATTTGAGCCTCTCTTCACATTAGGCCTAATTGCTTATAGTAATTTAGTTGAGTTCCGGGGGGGGCAACGGCCTACCCTGCCCCCCTTCCGGTTTGCCATGATTATGGCTAGTTATGTATTAAGTACACAAAGCAATGCATCAGCGGACGAATTATTTCAGATGAGGTTCAGTTTATGGAATTGTGACCTATACGGAGTACCCTTGTGTGGTGGTTTGGTGATCGCGAACAACACCTGTAGGTCCCTTAGGGGGATATTCACGGTGGATTTGTTTGCGTCAGTACCCTACGTGACAAACCTAGGGACAACACAAACACCCCGCCCTGAACCCGGGAAAGATATTTTGTGAAAAACCAAATATAAAGTGCATCGTCGCATGAGACATATCCCACCCTAACCCACCCTTAGTGAAGTACTTTCTTTTATACCACGATCTAACGAATTCTTCGAGGATAAACAGGCTCACAAACCGTTGGGTACAAGGCAAACCTGTGGGTACAAGGCAAACCTGTGGGTACAAGGCACTTACACTTTTATTTTTAATATTTGGTACAAGGGGCACTCTCGAATTTTTAATATCTGGTACAAGGGGCATTCTCGCAGTTTTAATATTTGGTACAAGGGACACTCTCGCATTTTTAATATCTGGCACGGTCGGGAGTGTCGGCGACAATATACAAGGATAGTTTGTCACCATGCTTCGCTGAGAAACAAAATGTGAATATCGAGTGGGCGGAGCTTAAAATGCACCTTATATTTGTCTTTCGCCGGTATTTTCACCACTGAAAAATGCTCAGTGCGTCCGGGAATCGAACCCGGGCCGCCGCAGTGGAAGGCAAGCATGCTAGCGACTCAGCCACAGCAGTGGACAGTCCACTTGTATGTGTACTAAATAATATTTCCGTTGGACATATGGCATTAATGCAGGATCGTGTACGAAAAAGTAATAGATTACGTATAATTAATCACTATATAATATGAAGAAAACACAAATAATCACCAAACGTGAACCGGCCTACTGGGAAAATTCCCGATAGTCCCAAAGGGCCAGCAGCTTCAAGGTTAACGTGGGCGGGAAGCCATGCCAGTTTGATCCCTTTCCGCAGACATGACCGATACCTTTCTTAATAAGCATATCACTCACCGAGCTTTGTCTCCAAGTCTCTGTGTTATCTTCCAAACTTGATATAGTAATGTCTATTAACACAATCACACGCAAAACGATAATTATACACATGTTTTAAATAGAAAATCACTCGACTTTTACTCACACACAATTTTGAACACTGATTCTCACGGTAGCCGGTGACTAGAAGATGCCTCGGACGAGTCCAAGGAAGTCTTGGACGATTTCATTTGACAATAACAACGAAAAGAAGGGAGGTATTGGGTTAGTTGAAGTGCAACAGTATCAGCACCTGACGCTGTATGCATCTGCCAAGGGAGAAGTTAAAGAATTGACTGATAGTGGCGTGGTAGAGCAGTTTGCTCAGTGCGGTAGTGATTAAGTCGTGTATTTTTATATTTAAAACGTGTGTATAATTAGTGATTAGCGTGTGATTGTGATCTTAGACATTTCTATATCAAGAACGGAAGACACCAAGATAACACAGATGTGTGGAGTCTAAGCCGGTGAGTAATATTAAGAAATATAATATGTGGCCTTGTCTGCTGAAACCAATCACACAGAAATGGCTTCACCCTTACGATAACCTTGACGCAGCTTCTCAGACCACCCATACCGGCCATAGCCTACTACATTAGCAGTGTAATGAATACAATCAAGGTGACATAAAACAATTAATTTTATTCTCAATGATCTCGGAACGCTAAATAAAGCAGTAGTACCGGTATGTTTAATTACGTATTATGTCTGTCATTCCATTGCTAGAACATATTAGTAAATGCTAGGCTCACTAGATGGCGATAGTGGCCCGTCAAACTGTAGCCTTTGTATGAACATCCATTTTGTGATACTTTGGCTTTGTCACTGTGTATGGTCCAGATTAAGTTTCACTTTACATCATTTAATGCATTGTAGAATTTTTTTTATCATCTTTCCTCGTGGTTCACATTAAAATGTATGGTATAGTAAGTTATGGGAGTGGAACATGTACTGTTTGGATTTTTTTCATGATGGTTTGTACCCAAAGCGCTCGGAAATCATGAACACATCGTTCGGGCATGCACAATTTCTCCACAGGCGTACCCACGAAAGAATTCGTTAAGGTGGGACATACAGCTTTCGGTGAAATTCATAGGTGAGATATAGGTGAGTTTCATTATTTCTTTTAAGTGGAACTTCTTTAGGCACGCTAGGAGTAAATCGAGAGCTAACCCAGAGTTGCGTTACGAACAAAATCGTCACAAAAAATTTTAAAAGTCCAAAATTCCAAAGTTTAAAAAATCCAAAAATTCAAAATTTAAAAATGTCCAAAACTCCAAAATTAAAAAAGCCCAAAAATCCAAAATTTAAAAATTTAAAAATACAAAGTGAAAAAATTAAAAATCCAAAATTAAAAAATCTAAAATCCAAAATTCAAAAATAAAAAATAAAAAAAATCCAAAATTTAAAAAATTTAAAAATTTAAACATACAAAAATAAAAAATCAAATTAAAAATTAAAAAAATCAGATTCAAAATATAAAAAAACAAAATTTTAAAATAAAGAAATTCAAAGATCCAAAATTTTAAAATTGAAAAATCCAAAATTAAAAAATTAAAAATTGAAAACCAAAATTAAAAAAACAAAAAACAAAAATTGAAAAAATTGAAAAACCAAAAATTAAAAAATCGAAAAATCAAAAATTAAAAAATCGAAAATAAAAAATAAAAATTCGAAGATCCAAAATTTACAGAGACCTAAATTAAAAAATCCAAAATTAAATAATTCATTGATCCAAAATTTAAAAAATCCAAAAACCCAGAATTAAAGAAGTTCAACAATCCAAAAATGAAAAATTCCAATAATCCAAAATTGAAAAATTCAAAAATTAAAAAGATCCACGTTTCACTTGTGTCGTGTGGCGTTCCACGCACCCAATTTTTTTCCCTCACCAATGAATTGCTCTACAACCTTGCAACCTGACATAATCTATATTCTAAAATTGCATAACTTACTATTTTCAAAATTAATCGAACTGTTACAGTCATGGGTAATTATAATTACAAAATGGCAAGCACTAAAATGACGTTTCCGTGATAATTTCCACAAATAACAATATTTTTGGGTGATTCTTTTTTCTATCTATTTGCAAACATCGTGTGGACAACATCATCTACAATTTTTGGAATATCTACAGTACAGTATAAGTATTTTTAAAAGTTATTTTTTTTTTCTTTTTCATTAAATCTGATATTCAGTCATCTGTTCCTTGTGCTCTCACGGCCGGTTTATATTCTCAGAGAAAAGTTGGCAGGCTCTATCATGAATTTCCTATCAGACAAGCTCAGTAACCACAACTCCTATTTTCACTCGCCTGTCTCCTCCGACCCCCACTTATTTTGCGCCTGACTTTAGGCTACATACGTATGAATAATGGAAAATAATTAAAAGTATCCCAACATGAAGTTTATATTGACGATGCCTATTGCATGTGTGTTAAAGAGAAAATATATGTTCTATTCTAAGCTGATAAGCATGCCTACGATTTCGTTTATGGAAATTACGGGAAAACATTTTAATAGCCCCCCCCCCCTTCGGCCCGTTGTCGGCTGGGTGGCGCAGTTAGTATCGTCCTCGATTTCTGTGTCCAAGGTTGCGGGTTCGATGGCATTTATGTGTGCATAAATGTAACAGGCCCATGTCAGTAGATTTACTTGCTTGTAAAAGACTCTGCGGGACAAAATTCCGGCACACCGGCGACGGTCACAGGCCTAAGTTGCAGTACATTCCCGTCGTTAAATAAACATATACTAACCAATTTTCGGTCCGTTAACGGCACAGTTTAACGTATTTCAGTTTGATTCTAGAAGTATGATAAATACGAGTGTCGTGAAGTGGACAGTGACCTAACCTAAAATGCAATCTTACACTAGGAAGTTACTGGTAAACAGGGATACTGTCACATCGTATGTGAAAGTAGCCATCGAAACAAAAATAAAAATGTGTTGTTTTAAAATTGGTTTTAGGATTACCTAACCTTGGTATTTATGCGAGATTATGTCACTGATTAGCAAAAATTTACATGCCTATCTTTTCGAGTTAGGTGAATTTCTCAAAGAGCTTTGTATTAAAAGAAAATTTTAACTTATTTCATGAGTTTTCTATGATGTCCCTTTCCGAAATTTGAATAAATATTAGGGAATTAATTATTAATAGCATAGGCTTCCCTTCTTAAGGTAGACCTACTTAAAAGGAAAATATGAGGCTTCTCTTGGAAACATGTATTCATTACTATATCGAAAATTAGGCTACATGAAAATGAGGGACTTAACAGGAATGGGACGTCCTTAGTTGTGCTTCACTCGTTGTGTACTTACGAGGAAACCGTGCGGGTTATCATGTCGAAACCAATCCTCAAATTTTGCATATCGATAAGTCTTCATTATAGATAGACACAGCCAAAATATTAGCTGCTCATACGCACTGTGAATGAAAACGTGATTATATTCCATAAGTAACAACGACGGGGACCTGTAGAGCTCACTTGAACAGCCTTCAAGGTAGTAATCTGCGTGCTGGGTTCACGTGATAGCGGGGTGAGCGATAAAGGAGGGAAGGAGCTATCCTGTTTTTCCTTGATTGTGCTTCACTAGATAATTTTTAGATAATTGTTTCTTATCGTTTTCACATTTTGGAACTATATAATCTGTACTAGCTTGAAAGGCTCGGCGTCGCCCTTTTTTAATTTTTTTTATTTTGTAATTGGAAATTATCTTATGAAGGACTTTCGTTTTTTTTTTTTTAATTCTAGGTCCTTATATCTTCTTCTTGAATCCTGTGCCCCCTTGTTGGGGCGTAGGGCCTCAATTTTGTTACGCTTATTTTCCTAGAGAGGGCAGAGGGACAGGTGGTAAGCCCATCGCCCCTTAACCCCTCTCCGGAAACTAAGGTATTACTTGGACGTGAAAGGGCCGAGAAATTTTGTGCAGAGGCTCTAATTTAGGCTTGGAGTTCTTTTACGTGCCGGAGGACTCCGTGCCCAGGATTTTTACGTCCTGAAACCCCCATCGACTGCGGCCGGGTTTGATCCCACGACCTTCGGATCTAGTGGCGGGCACGCTACCTCTAGACCACCGCAGCCGACATGTCCTTATATAGGCATTTAGAATTTGAAATAGGAAGAACGACTTATCACACTCAAACTATTCCCTCAGAAAACGCTTGATATAGCTTTTTATGGCTCATAGAGGATGTAGAATTTTGCATCCCATAGCTTATACAGTACACTGCAAGCCTGGTAGGGGTTCAAATAAGAAGAAACATACATTTCGGTAACATTAAATTCTATTGTTTTTAAGGAATATCTATTTCACACTCTCATGTTACCATAAATCCGTTTTGGGGATGAAATTAAACAGAAATGCAATATAACTTTCATATTTCCCTCCCCAAAACATATTACCACACCTAGTATTGTTTTCTCTATGTCCAGGGTAGAGAAAGTTATGTGACTGCATTATTTTCGTGGATTTCATTCTTTAATATTTCTTTATAACATGAATTATATTGATATCTTCTCCAATTTGTCAAATTCTAGTTTCATTTATTTCCAAACCCATCTGAGACCCACTGGCAACAATACGTTGTCATGTCAACTGTGATTTGGATTTGATAATTCTGTGAAAAAAGGGATTAAGTATTCTCAAATGCATATAATTTTTGGCATTTAAAATCAAAATTTTTCAAAATCCTTTCTTAGTGAGCACCTACATTATAAATCGAAGGTAGTGTCAAAATTCCAAGTCTCTACCTGTTATATTTTAGGCTCTACGTTGATTCCTATCAGTCAATCAGTCGGCCAGGACAAAGACTTTTATATACATAGAGATAGACATCGAGGGGTTAGTTATGTTTGTTTGTGTGTATGTATGTAGGTATTATAGAGGTGTGACCACTCGAATTGCGTTTTTTTTTTCGCCATGCTTATTGAATTACAAAACTAGCGCTTCAATCAACTTGTTCTCAATGTTAACATTTATTGTCCCTACAAAACTCTTTAAGTACAGTATTAAGAACTCGGACTTTCATACTACGTATTGTGGTCGTTATTATAGGCCGAATTGACAAAGTAATAATAATAATAATAATAATAATAATAATAATAATAATAATAGTGCATAAACACCTTCTCAGATAGAAGAATAAGCAAAACAGAGAAGACAATCTTAAGGAAAATTATGGGACCAATTCGGTAGAATAACATATGCAAACTGAGAGCAGAAAAGGAGTTTATACAAACAAACAGAAAAAATAAGGCACAATTTCAGGAAAAGAAGATTAAGATACTATGGTGACATTTTCAGAATGGATAGAAACAAGCTTAACAAACAAATATTTTATCATATATATATAAGCATTCATGAGCCACAGATTATTGTCTCTGTTGGACACTACATGAGAGTATTATAGGAGAAAAATTCCTCCGGCACTGGGACTTGAACCCAGGACCTTTGGCTATTCGCGCCAATGCTCTACCAACTGAGCTAAGCCGGAGCTCAATTCACAGCGCCAGATGGAACTTCTCTCCTATGACTGATTGCCCTAATGGTCTACCTCACAGACAGACAAGTTATGTCATATGCAGTACTGTGAGGCACACTAAGTAGTGATTTTTGTGACCGGGCTCCCACTGTTATTGTACAGTTAACATTCAAGATATATATATAAGCATTCATGAGCCACAGATTATTGTCTCTGTTGGACACTACATGAGAATATTATAGGAGAAAAATTCCTCCGGCACTGGGACTTGAACCCAGGACCTTTGGCTGGGTTCAAGTCCCAGTGCCGGAGGAATTTTTCTCCTATAATATTCTCAAATATTTTATCACTATGTAAGTAAAAAAACTAAACCAGCATTTTTCAAGGAAGTTGAAGAAGATTTGAAATTACTCAATATCAAAAAGGAGGATATTGCAAACAGATAAAAGTTTAGGAAAGCAATGTTTCACGGCGAATTTCCAGAGAAATCCAAGAAGAAAACGGGAAGTAAATGGACGGAAGAACGGAAACAACAACATCCCGAAAGAATGAATAAGTTTTGGGAAGACAAGAAGAAGACAACTGTTTCACCTGGTCCTAAGCTGGCCTAATCGAAAGGAAAAAAAATTGTAATAGTAGTTGAAATGATGTAAACGAGACTCACTTTGCTAATCCTAAACACTTAAACAGGTACACCTTGCGTCACTACATCTACTGGAGCACAAACTAACAAACATAATATAAGAGGAGGGTATTATTCATTATTATACTATTATCCTCTCCCATAGTGATATGAAAAGGGAGATATAAGTCTAACTGCAATAGTCAGAATACTGTTCAACCGCTCTGGGTAGAGAAGGTCCAAATCTCTCCCAATGACAGCTGTGTGAGGCAGTGGCGGACGCAGAAATTTTTTTCAGGGGGGGGGATTTGAATAGGTAGAAAGAATACTAAAAAAAATTAATCAACTTACATATACAGTGTGTCCCACTCAAGAGTTGGCCAATGACGCGGGTTCGTGCGGCGCGGCGGGCACAGCTCCAACTCCCGAGAGATCGGGTGAAATATCTACGCTAATAATGTCGCGATGGGTGAAACGATTCAGGTTCTCACATTTATAGTTAAAACTACAATGAAAATAACCATGCACCTCATCACAAGAGATGTTGGAAATGTTCTCCTTTTGCATCCACACAATACTGGCACGTTTTTAGCAAATTTTCTTTCACGCGGATAAGTTCAGCTTCCGAGACAGAGTTCATTTCTCTTGTGATAGGCCTAGGTGATATTGTCTTTAAGTTCTTCTAACAGTATGTGAATATTATTTATGGGGAAACTTGAAAAATAAAGTATATAGGTCAATTTCCCATACATTAGAAGAGCTTAAAGACAATATCACAAGAGAAATTAACTTTATCTCGGAAGCTGAACTTATGCGGGTGAAAGAAAATTTCCTAAAAATTTCCTAAAATGCAAGAGGAGAACATTTCCAACATCTCTTGTGATGAGGTATGTGTTTATTTTCATTGTAATTTTAACTGTAAATGTGAGAACCTGAATCGTTACACTCATCGCGGCATTATTAGCGTAGATATTTCACCCGATCGCTCGGGAGTTGGAGCTGTGCCCGCTGCGCCGCAGGAAGCCGCGTCATTTGCCAACTCTTGCGTGGGACACACTGTACAATTAATTTATAAAACTGACCACTTAGAGTACATATATAGCCTTTATTCAAATTTCGGGGGGGGGGGGGATGTATCCCCCCTATTCCCCTCACCTGCATCCGCCACTGGTGTGAGGCTGTTCAATATTTCGAATTTCCACATTCAAAATTAATTTTCACCCATTAAAAGTTTATATGAGCAGCTAATTTTTGGCATGAATCTTATCTGCAATGATGACCTACCGACGTGCTAAATTTGAGGGTAGGTTTCGACATGACAACCTATACGGTTCTCTTGTTAGAAGCGGTCCACGATGTGCTCTTGTTTATAAAACTGAACATTGCCACAAGGTGGAGTTGTAATCAAACCATACACGACAGACAATGGGTACAGTACACGGTCGAAGCAGTCAGATCACTCCTCTGAACAGTGTCAGGTGTGCTGAATGGATCCATACAGTAACAGCAAAGAACTGTACGCGCTTGTCAAGAATTCCGAGATGATCCGGGGGTGTTTGAATGAATCCGAAACTCACTGCAGAGACGAGTGCAGTATTGCATCCAGGTGCAAGGACGACACTTTGAGCATCTCCTTTAACAGGAAGAGTGACAGTATTAATAACATGTAGCCTAACATACTAAAGTAGAATTGTATTCCTTGTTAAGCTAAGCTATGAGAGAGTTGTGAGGCAACTTAGAATGGAAATTATACGAAAAGTCTACTTTCAAATTCATTTTTACTAATTAGGACGATGTTTCTTAATGAAGTCAGTGGCGGCTCATAGCCATACATTCGCTGTAAGAAATCTCGCAAACGGTTTGATTACGAACCCATATTCACTAGTTCTTTTTTGCTTCTGTTATCGTATACTTTCAACTACTTTCGGTTTGCGCTATTAATTGTGATAACCCTGTATACCGTGGGTTCGGAAATTCATATTACAAACTTCTAGGGCTAGTAGAGAGGACTTAGTAGACAGCATTTCGAATAGGATCCCATGTCCGGAAATATACCGTTTCCGTGCGTTTCCGTGCGTTTCCGTGCTACAGCCATTAAATTACAATGTGTGGGATTTGCCGGTGTTGTTTTGCAACCGGAGAGGCAGTACATGACGTCAGAAGAGCACCATGTGAAATGAGGTGTGACGTAAGGTACAGAAGTAAATGACGTTTGACTCATTACAGACGAAAGTCAAATTTTTTGGTAACAATTCCAAAGTGACAAAAAACTTTCATTGATCACAATAACACTTGTGCCAACAGTGGAAAAATCAAATTTGTTCCTGTATTCTGCACTGGATGTGTCCCATACGAAACTGCCCACTACAACAGAGGTTCGATGTGACGACCACCAACGTCCTTGCACATATTGTACCGACGAATCATGTTTCGGTACACTCGTTTCATCACACCTGGTGTCCCGTTAATCACTTGTGCAGCGACCATCACTCGTACCAGCAGTTCTTCCTCGGTCTCTACAGGAGTCTCGTACAACAAACTCTTCATACGACCACAGAAGAAATAGTCCAATGGCGTTAAGTCCGGCGATCGTGGGGGCCATGCAATAGGACCACCCCAGCCTATCCATCTTTGCCCGAATCTTCGGTTCAGATGTCGCCGGACGTCACGTGTAAAGTGCGCGACACATTGTAATGGCTGTAGCACGGAAACATATAGGTTTCTATTCAAAGTATTGTCTACTAAGTCCCCTCTACTAGCCCTAGAAGTTTGTAATATGAATTTCCGAACACCCGGTATTTGTAATATAATTTGAACTGAGATCTTCGCTGTACACATTCATAAGGATGGTTAGATGTGATTAGGTAATATATACTGCTTTTGCTGTGAGGTTCTGGCACTATTGCGTTACTATAGTAAAGGATAGGTAGCACCAGCATGGCTTCGCTACTCCCACGAGACCAGATGTCTGTCCACTTTCTGAAGTGCCACATTTCGTACATCCAGTTCAGAACTAGATTAAACCAGAGTTCTAATACCTGTCTTATCAAAGCTGATCTGCCTGGTCGGACTCTTAAACCATATATTTCAATTTCAGCCACCCGTAATGATGAAATAAGAATATTTTACATTTAAGTAGGAAACTAAAATGCATTAATTTAATCTCCCTTCTTTCTCATTTATCCTTCTTCTCAGCTCTTCCTCTTTCTCTCCCAATCTCTTCCTCCCTCATCTTCCTTCTCCTTCATCCCTCTTCTCTCATCTCATGATTCTCCTTCTTATTCTTCTCCCTATTTTTGTCTTTTATCTTCTCTTCATCCACGAAGTTATTTTTCTTTTATGAGCAAGAGAATTAACAACTTATTAACATTCAGCACGTGAAGGAATGTAATAACTTTGCTATCCATATTTTCGGTATTAAACCTCGTAAATAAATTCACCAACTCTACAAAACAAAAGCCAGAAATGGCAATTGAAATTTTAAATGAATTCTTTAGTCGGAACTCCAATTAGTTTGATCCACTGAATGTATGGTATGAGATTAGAAGAAGCCATACGGTGTCATGGTTGTACATCTTAACCAAGCACCCATCGTTCCTAGGAACCCTAACATGCCCGTTATATTAGGCCTATTGTCAAGAATATTCCAAACAGCGACCTCTGTCCGTCATTTTTCAGGTGAGATCCAAAGACCCCGGTAGAGATTAGAAGAAGTAATAATAATAATAATAACAATAATAATTATTATTATTATTTATAATAAGGCAGTAAGGCCATATCTTCCTCTCAACCAGAAGAAAAAAAATACAAACAACTTACAAAATATGGAAAGACAGAGTTAGACTGAAAAATTCAATGCCATAGCTGGGATTTGAACCAGGATCTTTGGCTCACCGTGCCACTGCTCTACCAATGGAGCTACCATGGCAACATGCCGATAGAACATTAAATTCTCCAACTGGCTCGCATTTCTCGGTGAATTGATTTTTTTTCATTTTTCAATCTGGCTCTGCCTTTCCACTTCTGCTTACACAGGCCAGTGTGAAAGAGTAACTCAGCTTACAAAATAATCGATTATGCAATAGGTGATGTTATAAGTAATATTACAGAAACAGAAATAAAAAAGAATTAGACACATTAATAATTATTTACATAAATAGACACCTTAGGAATAATTGAAAGCTATATCTTCTTAGAATGTAATTAAAACTGCGTTAAGGAAATAATACATTAGCATATTGAGTTTTTTTTTAACACGGATGTAATTGACAACTCTACTGTAAGGTAGAGTAGAATAATTAAAAATAAAATAAAATAAAAATAAATCTAAGCATTTTCAAGGTTTTTGCAAATAATTTAGTAATTTCGATTTGAACGACGATATTGTCCAATATAACTAAGTATAAAATTAAAACGACATTTTATAAGTTTATATGTCGTAGTTCAAATAAGCACAAGAAAATAATTATTCTAATTTAAATTATGATTTTTTTAACTGTAAATCTTGTTGTTCAGAATAAGACTATTTTGTACGGTATTGACTGCTCTTTTCACTTGAGGCTAAAGGAGGCACTGAATTGAGTAAATCAGGAGGTTTGACCAGATGTAACAATTTTTTGTTTAAGTTAAAATAATTCATGTGTACATAAAAGAAACTCATAATGAGTTTCCAAAAAGGATATCTCAAACTGTATATAACATTATATCTGTATTTTACTGCATCATAATCTCCGATATCCGGGAAAATAACCAATTTTTGTATTATAATGGGACCCGTGATCAAATCTCGGTGGATCCATGAGGTACCTCTACGAGTGTCTTATATTCTGTGCACCACTGACTTTTAAACAAATGGCTGAATTTCAGGGCCCTGGTTATGGCCAGTGGACTACCAACAGTGATGGGGGCCTGGGACTCTAATCAATATGGGGACCTACCCAGTTTCACAATGTTTACCATACATACATTCTACACAAGTATAATTTGATATTAAGCTGCCTAATTCATTATATTTCTGTGCACATTGAATAAACTATTTAATAATAGATTTATTTATTTTTTCATTTGGATTCACATGTTTATTCATGCATTAGGCAACTTTAAGTTTTTACCACAAGTTTGCATAGAGTAACAGTAGGCCTACAAGTATTGACTTTGTGGCCGGAGAAAATCCACGTTAGTACACAATTCTTCAACCATAGTATTGAAAAAATAGGTCAACTAAATAGTTGTGATTACATAATATTATTTTATGTACAAAAGTAAGAAAACCCAAATAGCAAAGAATAAATAAATTAAAGATTAATAATAAACTGAACACTAAACAATTTAAGATATTTTATGCGAGTATTTGCTTCTACAAATTTTGGGAAAAAATAATATTAAGTCGCACCTTGGATGAATGTTCCCACCCGCCGCTCCCTCGCGATGCACTTTCTTTTATACCACTTCTTCTGTCCTCATATTACATAGAAACTCGTGATTGGACGTTGGTAGTGTGACGTCATACCGGTAAACAAAAGATGAACAAAAGTTGACAGGCTTACTAACGTGTGGAAGATATAATATGCCACATTTTCGAAACCGACAAACAGTGTATCGTACATTATTCGAAAATGCAAGGGCGCTTCGCTTCGGCTGCCGCCTCCGCTCGCGCACTTAACTAAGTGGATAGTGTTATGCATTATTTAGATTATGTGAAGAGGTGATTGTGGTCTGGTCGGGATTGCCGAGTAAGCTAGAGGGTTGTCATTTTGGTGTATGGGTTGGTAGCTTGTATTTGGTACGATCGGGAGTTTGGAGAGAAGGGACGATCGGGTGTGCCGAGATAACAAGCGAACAGCAACGCATTGTTTGGAGCGTAAGGGGGCGACTTAATCTTCTCTTATGCCCAAATTTTGTTATTACCTCATCAAAATTGACTCATTTTGAAAGTGATATTAGGGCTATTCTTGAAAAACAAGATTACATTCTCTTCTCTTGCTCGTCGGAGCTTAGGCCTATATCATTACAGTGGGCCTACGGTACTTCCAATGTGGTTGTTCTATCGTGTTTTTATTTAATTCATTGTCTAAAAAGGTATAATGTTGTTTAATAGAGAACTGTTTATTCACTCAGCCCAGCCCCGTCTCTCATCTGGTAAAAATAAATACAATTTTGGGGGCCTATGTTCAAAGCGGGGCCTGGGTGGATCGCCCCTCCCGCCCGGCCTTGGTACGCCACTGGTTATCGTATAATTTGGAGGGTTGTAGTGGGATCTAGATAGTCCAAGGAATTTTTATCTGACTTCAGAAGTTCCTCGTAAGACGATTAAATATGACAATTAGGCTGAATAGGTAGGCCTATGAGATGCGTAATTGTATTGGAGCTCTGTATAAAATTCTGTGAAATTTATCTATTCTAATTTGTGTGTTATTTAATAATAACAACAACAATTCTATTTTACAATAGCGGTGCGATAATGCAGATTTAAGTACAACAGTTTCTTTTGATTGGTGTATGAACTTAATATTCTGCACTTTTAAGACTCGTATCTTTTGAGTGCGTGACTTCACGCAAGACTTGTTTTTCGTACCTGAAACCGATCGTGTGATTTTGGACATGAATTTATTATACGATAATGTAATATTTATGTCATCGTTCTCTGTCAGCCATGGCGTGCAAGCCACAAATGATCAATCACTTACCGAGGTTATATAGTTCTGTATTTTTAAACTAATCGACGATTCACTTCAATTAAATGTCCTGAACAACTAAGTGAGGAGTAATGGGATAATCCTATTGTATTTTTTCATTTCCTGGAATTTCTTTTCTCCTACAAAGTGAGGTGATTGGATAACAATACTGTTTTATTTTCATTTCTAGGACTATTTTTGAAGATATATTTTACACTCTATGACTGATTACCCTAAGGTCACTGTCACACAAGTTATAATAATAATAATAATAATAATAATAATAATAATAATAATAATAATAATAATAATGTTTTATTTTGCCTGGAAGAGTTAAGGCCATAGGGCCTTATCTTCAACTCAACCAGGATAAATACAAAATACATTAAAAGAAATCTACAAAAAACAAATGCAATAGATATCATACATAATAATACGAAATGCTAGCAAAAGAATAATAATACAATATTGATCTGAATGTATTAAGACATAAGACAAAAATGAGTCGAATAATATGCAGAGAAAACAATGTGAATTAAAGAATTATATATAATTGGGTGTGTATAATTATAATATTATACTATAATATATACTAAAATAATAGAGGTCATATTATGTCATTTGCAATAATTATCTCATGTGCAGTGCTGTGAAGTATACTAATTAGTGATATTTGTGACCGGGCTTCCACTGTTAACTTATTGTACAGTGACATTCAAGGTATATATATGCATTCATGAACCACAGATTATTGTCTCTGTTGGACATAGCAGATAGGTTCCATCTGGCACTGTGAAGCGAACTCTGGCTTACCTCAATTGGTAGAGCAGCGGCACGGATAGCTGAAGGTCCTGGGTTCAAATCCCAGTGTCAGAAGAATTTAATATTCTCACGTAATGTCCAACAGAGATGATAATCGGTGGTTCATCAATGCATATATCCATCTTGAATATTAACTAGGCTATATAATACCAGGAGAAGCCCAATAACAAAAATCACTAATTAGTGTGCCTCACAGTACTGCAAATGACATAACTTATCTGTCAGTGAGGTAGACCATTAAGGGCAATCAGTCATAGGAGAGGGGTTCCATCTGGCACTGTGAAGCGAGCTTAGCTCAGTTGATAAAGCAGCGGCACGGATAGCCGAAGGTCCTGGGTTCGAATCGTAGTGTCATAAAAAAAAATTCTCCTATAATATTCTCACGTAGTATCCAAGAGAGACAGTAATCTGTGGTTCATGAATGCATATATCCATCTTTCACTCTATGTTCGTCTGTTTGTTATTTATGGCATCATTGTAAAACATAATTACAGAATTACCTTATATTTATTATCAACCATTCTCGTTAACCTGGTACTTTGTGTTATAAAAATTTCGTAATGGGTAATTCACTTTGTACTTTTTTCTTTTTCGAACAGGTTCCACAAATTTAGCTGTCATCTGCTTCCATAAGTTTAATGTTTTTAATTCCACTGTTCTGTAGCCTACATATTATGCAATCATTCTTCAATGATAATGTAGGCCTAAGGATTTCTGTAGAAAACGTTAGCCATTATTCCACTCAGAAAATGAAAGCCCTTTATACAGTAGATTGCGGATAAAAATCTCAAGAAAAGGAAGTGAACATATATCATTCTTGTTCTTGGAATCTGGAGTATTGGTACAATCTGCCCTCGAAACCAAGAGACCGAGTGGCCAACTGAGAAATGAGGGTGGCGTGAAGAAGTAGAGAGTGAGGGTGAAAAGAATCTCAGCTTGAGACACTCAAAGTAGTTGAATGGGGTTACTAGAGAACTCGCAGGGGATTTGGAAGATGTTCGACAAAATATCGGATAAAGGATTCGAGAGACCTGTTAGCTGCAATCGGATCAGAAGGGAATTTCCTATCTTCTCTTTTCCTTCTTAAGTACATCAGTAAATGTTTTCTCTGGCCGATTACATTATTAAAATATTATATATCAGAGATCAAAGATAAGTAATCATATTTTTATTGATTAATATTAATATTTCCACCATAACATAATTAACAATTTAACATAAAATCTAATTCACACGTAAATAATTAGTGTTTTCATAATTTCCTCCTCTTTTCGACATTGTTAATCTTATCGATAAGTTTTAGGTACATGGGAATACTAGGCTAATTAATTCTAGAATGGCACCCTTTCTCTCTCTCTCTCTCTCTCTCTCTCTCTCTCTCTCTCTCTCTCTCTCTCTCTCTTCTCTCTCTCTCTCTATCTCTCTCTCTATCTCTCTCTCTCTCTCACTCTCTCACACACACACACACACACACACACACACTCGCTTTCGTTTTCTCTTACAGTCATATGATTGAACACAAGCAGGCTTTCTCTCTCTTATAGTCATACTATTGTGGTCAGACACGCTTTCTCGTACTCTCTTCTTTATCTCTGCATTTAAAGTCAAGTGTGCTTGTTTGTTGTATGAATCCAGTAAATATATTAGGGTCTTTCTCCAGAAAAGGACAGATTTCAATGTTAGAATTTAAAAAAAAAAATATTTTTTATTTTGGATCATGTAATTTTTTTATGTAATATTTCCTTCTGCAGAGTACTACTGAGGTACTTGCCCTACTTACCGAGTGGTATTTTGCATTAAATTAACAAGGTTAGAAAATGGCGCATTCATGGAGGTGAGAAAATAGTATGAAATAGTAATTATAAAAGAAGTTATGTGAGAATTAGAATTAATTTACTGTATTAAATGTTATCATGAAAATGAACAATATTTATTACCATACAAATGGATTAACACACAACTTTTTACTTATTTTTTTCTATGTTGAAATGGATTATCACATTAAAATCAAAACTTTAAATCAAAACATGATATATTGTCATAAACTATTAGGCTATACCAGTATCTTCTTTAAACAAAAATAAAAAATGCAGACAGTTAAATATGTCATCAATTACAACAATAATTACACCTCTATGGATAGGACTCGAGAGTAACAGTAACGGAGGTGAGGGTAACGGAGGTGAGATTTTTCTCTAATTTATCAAAATGCTTGGGAACATTTGAGGTTAGAAAATCTCAGTTCTAGAGTTTAACTTAGCATTCCTTATTATTATAATTTGTAGCAAAAGTAAATATAAAAACATACAACTTTACCGTTGGGTGTAGGTAACGGAGGTGAGGAAGTCCAATTACCAACTCTGCATTTAGCACTTTTACACAAACAAAACAACACTTAAAATCACACTAACAGCTTGGCTTTATATACATGATAAGAAAACTGCCAAAAGTTGGAGTCCAAGGAAAATAGAAAGACTACAGTGCCATATCTGTGGAAATAATTGAACTTTTATATTGTTTCACGGAGGTGAGGTCTCACCTTGGGACAAGCATGTTTAGTGCAAAAAATTGTCTTTACAAAATGATATATTTTATTTTCTGTTATTAATGACTCATTTTTTGAGCTGTTTGTTCTTGTTACAACACTAAAATGGAATAAAAATTAAAGCCTGTTGAATTATGAAAGAATGAAAATGACAAGTCAGGCATTGGGACATGACACGGAGGTGAGATCTCACATACTGTGCCCTAAAATGCAGAAAATAGTTTAAAAAGTGGAATATGGGATCAAATATACCTTATTTCAATCTAACTTATCATAATAATTCATAATCCATAAGTACTTATTTTACACCAGAAAATCAACTGCGACATGAATCTGCCCTTTTCTGGAGAATAACCCATTAACAATTTAATAGCCTACTGTTTTCGGATGATTACTATACTTGTTCCAAGATATGTACGGAGCAAAAGTAAACAACAGACTTGCCTTGACTAACTGTGTCCTGTCGTTTCATTGGTTAATCGCACCAGCGCATACTTCACGACAAACTCAGTCAGATGTTTACAGATGTTTACATCCATTCCGCACACATCATGTAATTATTTATATCTTATGTAATTGTGAAAACGTAAGTTATGTTAAGTGAGTTAAAAATCTCGCACGATATCTGTGCCGATGAGGCAGTTATTCGCTAGAGAGAGACATGCTATTGTACGAGAGAGAGAGGTAGCTTGGCCTTTACAAATAGAAAGGGAGGTACTGTTGTGCGAGAGATAGGTAGCAGGCCAATCGACGTTACAGTCCCCATGAAAACATAATGTAATGATTTAGGCAATCGGCACAGATTTCGTGCGGGATCTTTACTTGCTTTCGTATTTATGCCATAAGCTTGCATGTTTTACAACATACCCTATATCTAGCAAACAAGATTTCATTTGTTTTTATCTTTTCCTTGACAAACTTGTTGATTCTGAAGAAAAACAAGTGACATTAGTTACTAAATAACAAAACGTATGTTATAACTAGGGACCGGATTCTTAGGTTTTTACCTATTTTTTTCCTTACTTCCAAAACAAAAAGCGCTCATACACTTTTTCGAATCATGTCCATAGGATTCATCCACATTAATTCTGTGGTACCTAAAAATACCTAAATGGGGTATAAAAACCTAAATATACCTAAACGGGAAATAAAACCAAAAATATCTAATTTAGGCCACTTTTTGGTATTTTTTGTTTGTCAGTTGAGAAATCGATATTTTGCGGAGAGACAAAACTTTGTCGGGTTGAAATTAATACCACCAGCGTTTCGTTCAACCCATTGTCGTCTAGGATGGACAGTGGATGGACGTGTTAATTATGCCGAAATAAATGAAATCGAGTTTATTACGGCAGTGGATTGGCGACGACCTGAATTTTCTTCTTCTTCTTCTTCTTCTTCTTCTTCTTCTTCTGAGGTTATTTTATGACGTTGCACCCCGCGGGATCCTACGTCTGTTCTGTCGTTTTCGAAGTTGTTCCTGCTGTATATGCAGACGTCATTCAATACAACTCACAGTTGAGAATCTTGAAAGATACACTGTGATATACTGTAACCAGGAAATGTGAGGCAATCTTATTTTCACTGCTTGTTTTGATTGTTTACGCTTTCTTTCTTCAATTGTGTAATATTGTCCTAAAGCAAGTTTACACAAATTTAAGTTATTTTTTTTTAAATTAAACTTTACAAGTATTATGTATTGAATCCTATGTCGCACATTCAAATTCATTAAACTAATTATTCTACCCGAAAACAATATTTTGGACTAAAAACCTAAAAAAAAAAACTATTTCACCTAATGGAAAACCTAAAACAGTGTTTTTAAAAACCTAAAAATCCGGTCCCTAGTTATAACGTAACTAGCTTAAAAGGCACGGCGTCACCCGGGTTTTGTATTTTGTAATTCGAAATTAACTTATGAAGGACTTCCGATTTTTAAATTATAGGTCATTATATACGTATTAGTCGGCCGCGGTGGTCTAGAGGTAGCGTGCCCGCCTCTAGATTCGCAGGGCGCGGGATCAAACCCGGCCGCGGTCGATGGATTTTTCAGGACGTAAAAATCCTGGGCACGGAGTCCTCCGGGAGGGACTTTAAGCTGGGGGTCCCGTGTCGTAGATTTACGGCACGTAAAAGAACTCCAAGCCTAAATTAGAGCCTCTGGACAAAATTTCTCGGCCCTTTCACGTCCAAGAAATACTTAGTTTCCAGAGGGGGGTTGCGAGGCGATGGGCTTACCACCTGTCCCTCTACCCTCTCTCGGAAAATAAGCATATCAAAATTAGTATAGGTAATGAAACCTCCACTTGGAGGCCCCTTCGCCCCACCTGGGGATCATAGGGTACCAGATACCAGATACAGATATACGTATTAACGATTTCAAATGAAGAAGAACAATTTATCACCCTCAAACTGTTCCCTCAGAAAACGGTTGATTTAGCGTTTTATGGCTCATAGAGGATGTAGAATTTTGCATGCCATCGCTTCTACACACCAAGACAGGTAGGGGTTCAAATAAGAAGAAACAGAAATTCCGGTAACATAAAATCGTATTGTCTCACTCTCATGTTACCATACAGCCGTTTCGGGGATGAAATTAAAAAGTAATTAAATATCACTTTCATACTTCACTCCCCGAATACCTGGGATATAATAATATACATATTACCATACCTCGTACGGTATTCTCTGTGTCCAGGGTAGATAAAGTTATGTGACTGCATCACATTGTGCATTATTTTCGTGGATTTCATCTTCAATAATTATTTACAGCAATGAATTATATCGATAGCTTCTCTAATTTGCCATGTGAACTGTGATTTGGATTTGATAATTCTGTGTAAAATCGGATTAAGTATCCTAAAAAACATTTGATTTTTGGCATTTAAAACAATTTAAAAAAAAAATCCTTTCTTAGTGATATTCTTAGTGAACACTTACATTATGAAACGAAGGTACTATCAAAATTCCAAGTCTGTACCTATTATAGTTTAGGCTCTACATTGATTCTCTTATCATTCATTAGTTAAGTCAGTCAGGACAAAGCCTCTTGTATATATAGAGAAGGGATTAATTAATTCGTTGTGTTTTTCATTTACATAATGTGTGATGAAGTACAGCACATGTTATAAGTAACTTCAGAACTTACGTCGCCTTTAAAGAAACTTGCGAAGAAAAAGTTTGTCCAGCGGCGAGAAGATACAGGTTGTAAATATATATAAAACGTTGAAATCGAACCCGGGACCCTTGGTACTTAATCTAAAAAATAAAGTTTAATTGACTTGACAGTGTGTAATCGACTAAACAGTTTCAAATCTAACTGTTGTGAACTGTGCTTTGTTCTTTCACATTAAGTTGTTTACTTTTGCTCTTTACACATCTTGGATCAAGTACCTATATCAGCACAACACGTTCTTCGAAAAGCTCACAACTGTGTCTTACAGTTAGTACCAAAGGTTTGCAGTACATATCGCGCCATGACCCATCAAAATTATACGTTTTTATTTTTTGTATAGTCTTATTACTATTTGGAAAGGATGGTTTAATTTTATACGGGATGCAGCCAGAGATATTACCAGCTAAAACCCTCAGCAGAATAGCTCGATTCTAATAAAATGCGTTAAGAATAAGGCATTCGAAAACCTCATGAGAAAACTGCATAACTCGAACGAGTAATTTCTTTACAGAAGAGACAAAAAAGAACATTGTTATATTGGATTCACGAGGAAATTTATACTGATTATGTCGAAAATTGTTGTTACTTTGAAAGTAAACGTAAATGTTAAACTTTTTCAAAATTAATATTTATTTTAAAAAGAAATGCTCCAAGCTACGAGTTTTCACATCTGTTATATTTTGTTTGGAAAGTTAAGTAGGTTTTCTTATAATAATATTATTGTTGTTAAAACTGTGTAGGCAGTATTTAAGAATTTATATAATCGTTAATTTTTTTTTCTTTTTAAAAATTAAAGCAAACTATCACTTTACAAAAAAGTTTTTTTTGTCACTGGCCAGCCGCAGATGACTACCAGATATTCAAAACTTCCTGAAAAGAATATTAATAAACGTGACTGTAATATAATTGATTTGTTACTGAAATATGAATGCAAATTTAAATGTAAGTAGTATTTCTCACCAATATGTAAATGTAGAGTGAACTGAAAGTTAATCAAAACATATAACTTCAGGCAAATTACTTTGAAATGTATTTTGGAGTTAACATAAATAACTAAATAAGAGTGATTTATGGAATTATCCTCTTTTACCGTGACGGTTAAATCGTGGGGTAAATGTGTTGGATTTACCGTTTATTCTACGAGTAATAGGTAATTCTTGTATCATGTGGAATTTTCAGTTTAGACATAAAGTGAAGAGTACGAATGACTTGCGCGGTAGATCGCTACCTTCTTTCAGATTATCAAGTGTAGGATCTTAAATTTTTGCGTAGTATTTGTTTAAATCCTTGGGTAAAATATTTCATGAAAGCTAGTTGTGGTTTATACCTTGCCTAAACAAGAAATGGACATAATAAATTGATCTTGTTCTTCTTTAAATTATTTTCTATGCTAGATGTCTTAATTTTAATTTTTTGACTGAAAGAGCTGAAAAATTTGGTACAGAGGATATAATGTAGGCCTGAAATGATCTAATGTGGCGTAAATCTACGACAAGGGCCCCCCCAGACGGCCGGGTTTGAATCCACGACCTTCGGATCCAAATGCGGGTTCACTTCTTGTACACCACGTCGCCGATATGTTGTTACTTATGTGTTATTATAGCAGGCTTACTGTTATCATTATTTCTGCCATGTGTCAACATTCTTAGACAGTTTTTGTTTTAATTCAAACATTTATTAAGTGTCAGCATGAGAATATTATTGGAGAAAAATTCCTCTGACACTAGGATTCGAACGAAGGATCTTCGACTATCCATGCCGCTTTGAAGCGAACTCGGTAGAGCATTGGCATGGATAGCCAAAGGTCCGGGGTTCAAATACCAGTGTCGGAGGAATTTTTCTCCTATAGGCTAATATTCTGTAATGTCCAACAGAGGCAATAATCTGTGGTTCATGAATGCTTATATCGATGTTTTCATTAGCGAAGAATTTCTTCTAAAAACTAAACTATCGTCAGTAATATATTAGAGCATAGATGCGATTTAAAATAAAGAAGGGAAGAGAAAATCATGAAAGAGATTCGGTCTGATTTGATGTGAAATCCTCCTAAGAGGCTCAAAGGTAGATCATAGAGTTCAAGACATCCCCTCCTGTGTGGACGAGGGATGTCGTGTGTAACAAAACAGGATAAAAAATACACCCTCTAAGCTGAGCTTCCGCTAGCGGACACCAGTGACCGGAGAAAATCTCTTTTATATTTTATACTTCGTGGTTGAAAGAGAATGCGGTGTATACAGTATTAAAGACTGGGAATAGAGAATTTTGCACCGAGGCATTACGGGGACTGTTTGTTGTATTTTTCATCAGCTCTACCAACAAGAAAACGAAGAATTGACTACTGTGTAATATATACACTCCCAAACTTAAGTGACAAATGTATTCTAGTTTTGAGTAGTGATGGGAAAAATCGAATGATTTTAACAATCGAATGATCATTCTAATTCAGAACTAAACATTTCGAATGAAATCATTCGAAGTGTTTTATTCATAGAGGGACATACAACTACGAGATGTTGGTTCGCTAGCTTCAATATTCTTCGAATGAAATCTTCCGTTCTCACTTCACTTCATTGGCATTCGAAAGCGGGTAGATTTAAATTTAGTGCGCACATTTCCGGCAGAGAACAATGCGGCCAGCTTACAACAAACACGGCCTCCAGAGATGTTTATTATTTTAGTCATGTAGTCTCGAACAAGTGCTGTAGTAAATACAGTAAATTAGGCCTAACATGAAATTTCTTGAAGTCCTACAAATATATATTGCTTAATCTTATAAATGTATCAAATATAAAAATTTGAATGGCTGTATTTAATATCATAATTCATAATATACGGTAATTAATCAAATAAATAATCCATTTGAAAATGCATATGTTTCATGTAGAAGCTAATGATGGATGTAAAACAGGAACAATCTTTGAAAAATTGAACTTTTTAATATTCGAGAGAACGGCTATTTTATTGTCAAAATATATTTTGTAGCCTAAGGTTGAAACTCATGAAAATAAATCTTCGCTCTAGCTCTGCGTCATGCCATCCCCGCTTGGAATGGGAGAGACGGAAGTTACCGAACGCTTTGCTAACGGGGACACGATGGAACACGAAAACAATCGAATGAACGAGAGAACGAGCCGAGATGCCAGATTCCGAGAGGTTGAAGAAGCATTCGAATGAATTCATTCGCTTTCACACTTCAGTTCAGTAAGCGAAGCGCTCTAATGCTAGTCTGGAGCAGAGCAAAATCATTCCAATGATTTTTTAACATCTCGAACATTTCGAATGATTTTAACAATCGAATATTTCGAATGAATTCATTCGAATGGTTCCCATCACTAGTTTTGAGTAGAATGCACGATAACAAAGCTTACAACATTGTGTTTGAACAATGAATTTGTAACCATTTTCACCATTACTCGTTTTGAAATAAAGCCATTATCAATTGAGGTATGAGTTCATTGATACATATTGTTAGAATCAGAATTAAAATTGATTTATTTTACCTGGTCATTAAGGTCATTAGGCCTTCTCTTCCATTCAACCAGGGTTATTACAACTGAACTTTATACAATAATGCAATAGAGAGTATGATAAGAGTACTGTACAATATAGTTACAGATACACAGAAACACGATTATACTATTATCATTTAAGGCTCAAGAACTAGTTCTCTAGACATAACACAGTACACAGAAACCAATATCCTATGTTATATAGTTTACCATTTACTGAGATTTAAACTATTACTAAAATTTTAACTATTACTAAGACATGTAATATTCAAGAAAAATGAAAAATTTTGGATAGGTGGAAACGCTTACAGTAGTTAGATATGTGATGTTTTATTGTTATTATTAATGTATAACCCAGTCCCTAACTATGGCGTCATTAGTCAGCTTGCGTAAGAATTGTATTTGTGTTTGCGAGTTCCTACAGTTCTCAGGTAAAGCATTCCAAGACCGACACATGGAGACGACAAAGGAGCCTGAGTAATGGGCTGTTTTGTGACGAGGGATACTTAGAATAGAGTTTCTTTGTAAGCGAGTTCCGAGATAATGGTGTATTCATGGTGTAATTGTTACTGTCTTTTAAAAAAAATCAGCTGTGTTTATACTCCTTTCAGCTACGAGTCCATATCAAGTGTTCGGGATCTGTGTCTATACAGTAGGGTAGGCCATGGAACTACTGATTGTCAATTGTTTCTATTATTGGTATATTTTATGGAGTAAATTTCAACTGATATTAATTTAAATGGATATGATACAGGATGAAATGGGGAGGAGGATTCATGGCACGTAAATATCCATCTTGGCATTTGCCTTTACGACTGGGAAACCCATGAAAAACTCCATGTCAAATTGGCCGGCCGCGGGATTTGAACCTGGTACCTCCCGAATGCGAGTCCAAGACGTTACCATCTCGGTCACCTCGCTCGATGCTGCCCCTTTTGTTTTTTACTTAGAAAAGTTATATATATTATATTTCTTAACAAGAAAATATATTCTGGAACAATGTGGTCCAACCTGTATTCACAAACTACTGGAGCCTCTTGATTTATGTACTAGAGGCCTAGTGACAAGCAGAACTAGGCTATAAAATGTTTGTTACCAAGTCTTTAACCTCCCATAAAAGAAACTAATATAGAATAGGAAGAACAACTTTGTTTTGTTGTTAAATATGCTGTAAAATATTCCCGGACAATATACGACGTTAGATGTAAAAGTAATGAAATGATTATTGTTAATGTTATATCTTATCCTCATGATTAGTATGAAGATCAATGACACTGTTATACCGAGCGAGGTGGCCGAGATGGTAACGTCTTGGACTCGCATTCGGGAGGTCCCAGGTTCAGATCCCTTAGCCGGTCAATTTGACATGGGTTTTTTCATGGTTTCCCCAGTCGTAAAGGCAAATGCCGAATTGTATATTTACATACCATGAATCACCCTCACTATTTCTTCCTGTATCATATCCGTTTAAATCAATATCAGTTGAAATTTACTCCATGAAATAGGCCTACACCGACAATAGAAACAATTGACAATAGTTCCATGACCTACCCTACTGTACAGACATAGATCCCGAACTTCTGATATAGGCTCGAAGCTAAAAGGAGTATAAACACAACTGGAAAAAAAACCGCTGTTATATAGTAATTAGAATATTACTATATTTCTTTATTATTTTATTATTTTTTAGGTCATTAGGCATTTTCTTCTATTCTACCAGGCAGTGAAACAATACAGTTTTCTAAAATAAAACCAGGAGAACTTAAAAATTCAAACTAAAGGTGCATTTACTAACAGCCTTTGTAATACCTTAAAATTTAAAATAATTTAATTAGATGAGGTTAAAGTAGAGTATTATTAGCCTACATTATACGTACTGAATACAGACAGTAAAATAAGTAAACACTACAAACCTAGATTACGCCCACTTATTACACAAGGATATAAATGAGGGGTTAAAGGCAAAGTGGTGTAAGTCATGTTTTATGCATTTAGAGAAACAGATGGGTTTGTTAGATTCATTATAATAATTTCTCCTAATATTGTCTTTCCACCTACCTATATATATAGGCTATACATACCGTATTTTACGGACCATAAGACGCACTTTTTAACTTTGAAAACAGAGCCTTGAGAGTTGGGTGCGTCTAATGGTCCGGAGTACGCTAAAAAAAATTAAATTTTGGTAAATATTGCCGGAGTACCACAGTTATAAACAAGGTGTTGTAAACGATAAGATAGTTACAAATTTTGGCACAGATTGCACATCAGTGCACTTGTCACAATCGCAAAATAAGGGTAGCTGTAAACTAGGTATAGAATGCGAAAAGACAGGAATGCTGAGTTCTTTTATACGAAAGGAGTTGTCTCCGCCGGGTAGTTTAAATGAAGGCAATGGCCTCTAAACAGCGTTGTCCCGTTACATTTACGTATGCTGGTATTTTCCGTCTTTCATGAGAAATCAGTTCAGTTGTTAAAATTTACGCGTTGTGTCATGTACAACGCAGGTTTTAAGTTAGAAGATATTTACACTGATTCTATTGCACACGATTATAATTTGTTTATGCAATGAAGTATATTATTCCCTTTAAAATATTTCGTTTAGAATCACATTAAATTTCTTTTCCATTAAATTTCCATCCTAAAATCAAGGTGCGTCTTATGGTCCGGAGCGTCTTATAGTCCGTAAAATACGGTATATAGTGTGTGAACATAGTGGGAATTACACAACCCTTCCTGCTAACATATCTATACCACAACATTGCATTGCAGTACTTAGATCAAAAAATTCTATATCCCGGAGAGAAGAAGTCATCATTAGAGACCGGATTTTAAAGGGAATTCCTTTTTTTATATTTCATCACAAAACGTGATAACATTGAACAGGACATTACTGAGTAAGTTTCAACTGCAAATGACCTGGTTTTAACATCCCTTTTTTTCCCTTTTTTAGGCTCATCTCCCTTTTTTTAGGAACTTTCCCTTTCCAGTACCGTTTTTGCTAATTTATTTTGAAAAATTCGTAAATTACCCAGTATTTGGTAATATGAAAACATTAAAAAAAATTTTCACTGATTCACCATTGAAAAAATAATTCCTCCCAGCAGAATAGAGCGTTTCAGGGAAATCACAGGCTTGCCATTGACTAAGTTTCCCATTATAACAAGGAGGGGAACATGGATTTCGTGTGCTATTTTCCTCTGTGAGAATTTCAACAAGATCAAAAAATTTCTTCGGTCATTAGATGTTACATAATCAGCAGCTGTAGAGCAAGCAAAGGCTTTACATAAAACAAACATGTATCTCTCTGTTGAATTTTTACACTCTCTTACTTATATATCCATTTTTTCCCACCTTTTTTGGCAATAATTTTCCCTTTTTTCCCCACCTTTTTTGGCAATAATTTTCCCTATTTTCGTCCTTTTTTTAGTGAAAATTTTCCCTTTAAAATCCGGTCTCTAGTCATCATAAGGGGAGGGACATACAGCTTTTGGTAAATTCATAGGTGAGAAATAGGTGAATTTCATTATTTTTTCCTCAGCAACGAATTGCTCTGCAATCTTGCATTGTGATATTATGTTTACTGACTACTTCTACAATTGCATACTATTTTCAAAATTAATTAAACTGTTAGCCTACAGTTATAGGTAATTATCGTTACAAAGTGGCAGCCACATTTCGTGCACTAAAATGTCGTTTCCGTGATAACTTCCACAAATGGCAATATTGTTGAGTGACTTTTTTCCTATATAGGCTATTTGCAAACATCATATGAACAACATCATCTAAAATCTTTGTAATATATATAGTATAAGTATTTTTAAAAATCAACATTTTAAAATGTTCTTTTATTAAAATATATATATTTTTTAAAACAATAAAATAATAATATTTAATGAATGATTGTAGATAGTGTTATTCATATTATATTAACAAATACACTGAAAAATAATCACTCAGAAATATCGATATTTGTGGAAGTTATCAAGGAAACGGTATTTCAGTGCATGAAATGTGGCTGATATTTTGAAACGACTATTCAACTCATACGCCGTGTGTTTGAAATTGACCAATAACGTTAAGTAATTCCTCGGATATAGACCAATCACGGCAGTTTATCTTGCAATATTCTTGTAGGAATCGCGAGGAGGGTATTTTATCGCGGTAAAACCAGCTGGTCGTTACTGGAGACGCAAGTATCAGTGTGCAGTGATTGATAGTCACTGTTGCCACTAAGCGGCATGAAATCAGATTATTTTATGCAACACAACTTATTTGGAAATTGAAATAATAGAAATGTACATTGATTGTGAACACAATTTCGATTCGGTCCAAGCCAGTTAATGTGCTTTTATTCTGCTCTGCTGTTAGGTTACCTAAATGAAGTTAACTATAATGTAGATATAATCAGTGGTATCACTGATTACACCAAGGTAGCTCGAATCGATTCACGGATGGTTGATTCACAGTATGCAGTGATATCGTAACTTTTAATTTTATTTTTATACAACAAAGCACGAAAGTAATTATTATTTATATAATCCGTTACATTTTATTCATGGAATAGTCCTAATAAATCCAACTCTAGTTGACGAGTTACATCACATAAATTCGCTCCTGCTTCGCAGTCGCTAATCTATCGATAAACTCGTCAACTCTCATGGAATTACCTATGTGATTACCCGTAATTGTGACAGTTTGATTAATTTTGAAAACAGTATGCAAATTTAGAAGTAGTCAATAAAGAATATGTCACATTACAAGATTGTAGAGCAATTCATTGCTGAGGAAAAAGTAATGAAATTCACCTCTTTCTCACGTATGTATTTCATCCAAAGCTGAATGTCCCCCCTTAACACGGTTGCGGATAGGTCACTTCCATCTCACACACACCTTTCTTCTCCGACGTGAACCTCCGCCTATCTGTCCACGATGTGATGTCCTCCTTACTGTTCGACACATACTGGTTGAGTGCATTGTCATTTTACCCTCTCGAACAAATTGCCTTCAGGATCTAATTTTGCCCTACATTCTGCGTGACGATGCCAGTACAATTACCAGGGCTGTGCTGTTTTACTTGATAGTGGCCTCTATGCTCTGATCTAGAATAAAGTACACTTTCTTTCCCCCCCTTCGATAGGCCCCCATGACCTTAGATGTTGACAGGCCTCTAAATTCATTCTCTCTCTCTCTTTCCCTCTCTTTCCCTCTCTTTCTCTCTCTTTTTCTCTCTTTCTCTCTCGATTATACAATAAACTTCATCTGTATCATTATCAAAGTTATTCTCTTGCTACGACAAACAAAACTCTTAGTTAATCACCTCATAACCTCTTACGATTCCTAATTTCTCATTTTCTTCCACAAAAGTTTACTCTTATCATATTATATATATATATATATATATATATATATATATATTAGCTACGTCCGCCGGCGTGGTCTTGTGGTTAGCGTCGCTGACTACAGATCCTTCGGCCCGGGTTCGATTCCCGGTACCTCCTCGGATTTTTCTGAGGTAGGGAGGTCTGGTAGGGGTGCACTCAGCCTCGTGATTCCAAATTGAGGAGCTACTTGATAGAGAAGTAGAGGCTCCGGTCAAGAACACCACCATTAACGGCCGTGGGTGTCGGCATGCTGACCACATGCCCCCCAATCCTGCCATCTGCCTACGGGAGATGACGCAGCGGTCGGGTGGTAGGCCAAGTCCCTTCAGGGATGTAGCGCCACGGAGTTTAGTTTTATATATTAGCTACTACTTCATGACATTAGGTTAATGTTTATGTTTTATTTTAAGTATTTGTATTAACAATGTGTCTGTAATTATTATTATATTTGTAATTTATTTGTAATTTTTTCTGTCATTGTGAGCGGATTCTATGCATAAGAGGAACTTTTAAGTTCTACGCTTACAATCCTTAAAAAAAATCAGTTCAATACAATTCAATTATCTCAATGCTATATCCGGGATTTGAACCACAGATCTTCGGCTTTCCAGCTTAGCTTAGGCTTACAGACGGCAAAAGTGGATTAATTATAATTGCATTATATTGAGATTACCTGAGATATAGGATATCCGTTCCACCTACTGCCTTGTCTACAGAAGGTATCAAATGGGCCTGACGTTCAGTTGACGTTGTTACCTACCCACACCAGTTCAGACATAGCTATTCACCTGTCCATTGAATTGATTCGATATTTGCATACAAATTAGGTTTTAAAAGGTTCATTTACTTTCTTTTTTGTTCTCCGTGGCTGAATGGATAGCTTTGAGCATATCACATTCTCTTTACTTTATTTAAGTCGTTATCAAGCCGATCCTACTGGCCACAAGAAATTATATCTCTAATTCTCCTTGTAGAAAAAGAAGAAGAAGATCCAATCATCTTGGCTCCTAACTGTCCGTACGACCAATCTTCATTTTCCGAACACGTTTTATGTTAACCACCAATCACGTGACCACAACCACTTGCCTAGTGTACACGCCTTCTAAACATTACTTCTGTCCATCAATCAGATCTTTTCATCTTTTTGTTCTCTTCATCTTCGTAACTTATTCCCTGCTTGGTGAAGCGAATAAGAGAAAGGCTTACCGTACAATAAAATGGGCCTCGATACAAGTTGTTTAAGATGCATGGTATCTTTTAAGATTCTAAATTAACTGGGAGCCTCGTATTGAATAATTATATTTGTAGTAGACTTTCTTGTGTTTTATTCTTACTGAGAAATCTTGGACATTAAATATGCCTGAAAGGTTATATGGGAGTAGCATATCTGGCCTATTTTCAGTCAATTATAAAATACGGTCTTATTAAGTGCCAGTATGATACTTTATCCGATTGTGTGGGGAAGGAAAAATGTCTGTCCGTCTGTCCGTGTGTCTGTACACGCGATAACTCAAATACGCTTAATAGGATTTTCATGAAACTTGATATACGCATTTATAACGTCCATGGGAAGAACCCTATTGATATTGGACAAAATCGGTTGATCGGTACCGGAGTAAAGCCCAATTTAGTACCTATTTTAAGGTAATATATTAGAAAGTATATCAAATGCAAATTAGTTACCATGAAAACATATTGTTTTACAGTATTCATATGCGGTACGGCTTTGGAAATTGCAATACAGTTATCTATGACAAATAACATTATTCCTTCACATACGGTTATGAAAGTAGATCGTTAAATTGAGCGAGGTAGCTGAGATGGTAACGTCTTGGACTCACATTTTGTTGTTCCTGGTTCAATTGCCGTAGCCGGCCACTTTGACATATTTCTTTTTTTTTTTGTATTTTTATGGGCGATTGTCAAGATATCACAGATCTGTATAGTTCTGCTGTTGCTGGACGATTTAAAGCTGATTAAAAACTAGACCTTTGTTCTACCTGAAGCTCTACTTAATGTATGAATCTGGAGCTTACCTCGGAAATCAATTAAAAAAAAAACTTATTTTCTGCATATCATAATTGCAATTATAACTGATGAAGCAAATGCATACTGGCACTTTGTTACATCAGTTTACCTGATGTTATTTTGTAGGGGAATTGTAATTTAATAAGTGATGTATAGCAATTAGAATTTTAATAAATTATAGTTCTAGACCTCACTGTAGGACTTTATTCATAAATGACAGAATCATGACTCTAGCTAGTTTATATCCCTTTGAATTGCTGATATTTCTAAAAGATAACATTTCAAAATCCTCCACGAAAAAATGACATACATAATTATGATACCAGGGCCCTATTTCATAAAAGTTACAATTTTACAGGTGACAGGTGACATAAAATTGTCTTACAGGTTTACATTTTGACAATTGTGTTTTTCATAAAAGCTGACAACTTTACATAAATGTCATAACAATTTTGTAGATTTGTATGACAATTTTACATATTGTTGTTTCTCAAAACTTTTGAGTTTACAGGTAAAAGTCTGACAAATATGTCAAATCTTAGGATACCTACCATTTATGAAACATTAATTTTTGCTGACATATTTACAGATTTACAAAAAATGTAGAATTGTTATTACAGAAGTGACAGGCAATCTTTCATATGTAGGCCAACAGAGTAGGTTATGTAAATGTGTGGCATAACATGGCAAACTTTCTTGTGATTTAAACTTTGCTAAATTGTCTTACTAATAATGAACACTAGTAGTAGTGATATTGTAGTAGTGAAAGTGGTGAAGAAATAGACATGAGTCCACCCATTGTTTTTAGGCAATGGATTAACCAAACTTTCAATTTCAGTGACTTTGTATTAAAAGAGAAATATAATTCAATTATTTTCGATAGTAATAATCGATTGCTTAAGTATCATATTCAATGTTGAGACACGTATCTGAGAGCCATCTACAGTGTACTAAAGTAATCTTTAGGTTTGACATAAAATTGTCGCGTTTATGAAATGGGTTCTTTTAGTCTGACAATTTACATTAATTTGCCTGTAATATAAGGAAAAGTTGTATTATTTATGAAAAATACAATTTTCATGACATATTGACAAATTTGTCAGACTTGACACAATTGTCGTATTTGTCACACCTGTAGAGTTTTATGAAATAGGGCCCTGGAAACATAATCTTGCACACATACCAAAATGCTGGCTAACAAAGACAATACAGCAATATGAAATTATGTCCTTAAAAGTATATAATAAGTTTCTAATCGAAGTATTTGAAATTTACAGTATTATTTTTGTAAAGAGAATTAGAAATTGGCTACTCAGTAAAGCCTTTTATGACTTGAACGAATTTTTTATGTGCGACTCAGTAAGTATCTGAACATTATATTGTTTATATCCATTTTACTCTAGACTTAGTCTATGGACTAATAATAATAATAATAATAATAATAATAATAATAATAATAATAATAATACTGTTGTACTAAAATATACTGTTGTACTAAATAAAATTATTTAGTCTATTTACCTATAGTCCAACATGCTTTTACAGTCAATTAGCACTCACAATGCAAGTAAGATTTTTAAAATGCACAAAAATAATATTTTTATTAAATTAAATAAAAATTTAAAACAATTAGATACGTTACCTTCGAATGAGCGACTTTTTGTGTTCGGGGGTAAATACGAGAATATTGACTATAATACCGGTATAAACAAAGCTTTAACAACCAAGTGTGTTAACATTTTAGAAGTTTTTGTGATGGAAAATATTCTGTAGCTATTTTTCTTGTAGGCTACAGTTAGGGGAAAAAAAGCGGACAGATTCTTGTAGCTGATTTCAGAGCCTTGTGATACGCAAATAAATGTAAGAGATGTAACGGATACTTTTTTCACAAGCAATGCAAATAACGTGAAATGATTTCTCAATTAAATCAATTTTTCGGCTGTAGAACGAATTTCAATACATTCCCTGCTATCCTGTGAACGCCGCTAGGCATGCGCAGTGGCTCATATAAGCAACTTAGATATTTTAGTAGGTCCGCTCTTTTCCCCCTACCTGTACAACAGGTTCTCGTGTTACAATTCCACAACATTTTGTTTCTATGTGGAAAAGGTAAGTGAAGACACAATGATGTCATCGTGATCACGGCTCTGCGATGATCTATTCATCTCCGTTATCATTGATTATACAACTAGCAACAATTTTATTCTTCGTTATCTTAAAAAATATTTCCTTTGTTCTAGCTATATTGATTGTCTATATATATGTACATTCATGTTTATTATTGTCATATTCTAGATCCATATTATTTTTTATTTCAGTACCGGTACTGTAATTGCCTCTTGTCCGCTCTATCCATAGGTGGTAGCTCGCAAATATAAGGAGCCGATAATGAATTTAAGCAATAAATAAATAAAATATTTAATAAATAATTTAAACAACGATCTACTTATCCTAACAATTCTTCAATATATTTTCCCACACATTTATTTCCTAAATTTGTATACTGTTCGATAAAATTAAAAAGTCCTTAGTTCAAAAGAGAAGTAAATACAATGAACCATTTACTCGCTGTGCTTGTCCACAACAGACAGACAGACAGCCGCCATCCAAAATTTTTTTTTTTTCAGTTTGTAGGCAACGTGAAACAAGACAACAAGGTCTCATGTTGATTTCGATTATTTGTCACTAGAAATTAAAACACATTCTCTTGCGAGAAATTAAAACATATTCAAATTAACTTTTTAACTTCATTCCCATAGATACAGTCATGGCCCACTCGTTTCTTCAAATGTCTGGAACTAGTATTTAAACATCGTATTTGCAATTGAACCCTTGCCCCGAATGTATCTGACAAAAAGTTAGAAGCTAGCATTTTGACTTAAAAACAGTCCATACCTTTGCCAACTAGTGTCAAATTCGTACAAGCGTACGGTAGTGGTATGCCTGCAATTATTCGATTTAATAGAAAAACAATGTGATATGTGATACCCTTATCTATGCTGGTGTTTTCTGGTTGCGCTAATATGCTGGTGGGGTCCTATATAGGCCTACCCCAAATAAAAAAATAATGATAAAAAGGTAAATTAAAACAAATATTATTTATAAACCATAATATTATGAAAAAATACAGAATTGCTAATGGTTAAAGAAGGTTGTTAACAATTTTCACATCCAAAATGGGCAAGTAGGCTAGAAATAGAAATAACACCCATTTTCACACCAATTGTTAGTTTTTCTGTCTCTCTGTAGACAAATACAATATGACCGTGGGGTCCAAACTGTTAAAACTGTGATATTTCACTTTTGAGCGCCAATGATGCACACCACTTCCAACAACGGTTAAATAACAATATATACTAAGATTACAAATAGCCTCAATGGCATCTAATGTTTAACTCGTGAAATATTACAAAACAAAAGAGTGGAGGGGTTTCAAAGAACCCACAAGCACATTTAAGGGTTAACACTCTTTTGCTAATGTTTCTAAAAACTGTTAGAATGTCAGATACATTGTTTATCCGGTCAAGTTTTCAATTAGAGGAAGGATTCTTTTCTTTCGTGACGATATGATGAGGTTGTCAAGGGGATGAGTTGACCAATGTGGGCATGGCGGTGACAACTGAGGTGGTGATCCGGGTGAGTGGAGATGACGGGCGTTTGCGGTGGAGATGTGGAGGTGATGGCCATGATTGTGGTTGCGGCCGAGGATTTTTTCCGCTATGATGATATGGCAAGACAAAAACAACAACCACGTGCTATATGTGTCCATGCGAGAATCATGTCATTTCCTCAGAGTTCAGATAATATGACTTCCATCAATTCATCTATGAACATTAAATATGTACCAACAGCATATCATAAATAGTAATAAAATCTATTTTATTTAAAACCTTTCAAATGCACGATCTATTCGATTAATGGTCATAAGGAGGACTCGGACTTTTAGGTGCTTATAAAACCAAAATATTTATTTTTTATGTGGTTAGATAGTCAAAAATATGTTTAAAATATATGAAAATATTTTATTTAACTTATTTAACCAATATTTACAAAAGTACTCAACTGGTCATTCTAGTGAGCAAGTGTAGAACTGTTGCAGTGAATAAAAAAAGTAGATCTTAAGTTGTGCATCTTAAGGCTGTGACGATTTTCACGGAACAGAGACTTGTATATTGAAAATGTACGTTCAACATCGCAGGATGTTAATCTTGCATATTTGTAACACGCAATGTCACTGACACTCAGATGTTCCATCTGCTCCGAGTTCTCTACACTGTTACCCATTAAAATATCTGAAATTTTGTGCAACACTTGTAACCCTTCATTCTTATTTAGGCATGACAGGAATCTTTCTTTAATTTTGTTTGCTTTTGAACCACTGGTTTTGTTAAGTTTGTTTTCAATGTGTTTGTTTTCTTTTATTGATCTGTCAACAATTGTTTTGTTGTTTCCAACTTAGTAATGCAGTGTGAGAGGAAAAAGAAATTTGCACTAAAAAAAGGCCAAATCAGCCCTGACTTATTGTCTGACTCAACATAACAACGCAATATATTGAAAATATGGCGCAATTTTACAAAAACAGTCAAACTATTCATTTCTAAACGTGGCATGTGGTAACATATGTAAAAAAAAGTTAAGTTACCAAAAATATTTATTCAAATAAGAAATATCGAAAATATTTTTTATTTATGTGTTATGCAACTCAGTATTTTGAATCCAAAGGTCCCACCCGGAAATTTGACAAAGTCCAGAAATCATAAGTAATAGAAAAAAAAATGTATTTTCCTAAAAGTCCGAGCCCTAGTCGTATGATTTAATTACCATAAGCATATGCTTAGGCTATAGTAAGTGGCTGCATTGCGAGTGTGCGAGTTCAGTTGCGTGTAGTCTACCTCACGCAAAGACATATTGTTCGAAAGGAAGGATTGGGAATGTGGAAGACGAGCAAACTTAATCATGTTGCTTTACGTGTTAGTAGACTTTTATAAAGAGAGGCGTCCCTTTTATTCTGTGCCATAAAATTATCAAACTACCAAAGCAGAAAAGAACATTCCTGACCTTAAGCGTATTTTTATATCATACCATAAAAGGGTAGAGAATTGACGTATTATCCAGCAAAATTCCTTAATGTACCAACGATGTAGTCCTATTATTATTTATTATTTGTTGGGCCCCTTCCACCCCGGATAACCTGAGTCATAGGCTATACCTCCGGTCCAACAACCGATTTAGCATTTGTTCTAAGATAATCGCGTCACTATCTCTTGATCATAGATATTAAAAATTATATAGGATCACTCTACGCTTAGTCAAATGCCCTGGAAATCACCATTACATTGATTGCAAAAATTCGAAAGATACGCAGCTCGGATGTACCATTATAGTGCTAATTATAAATATTGCCATTATGTTCTAGAACTAAAGCAAAACACCAAGTCAAACAGCTCAATTCAAGCTCTAGACAAAAAAACAAAAACAAAAGAAAGACAAAAAAAAAAAAAATCCGCAATTTTCGTTGCTCTTCAGTCTATACTTATTATCTAAAAATTTGCAACACAACCCTCGAGAAAATACACACGCCCCCACAATAATCTGATTCAAATAACATGTTCAGGACAGTAACATGTTATCATGATTAAATCTTGTATGCCGCAATTCTAGTGTTTTCTAATACAACATTTTACAAGAATATTGCCTCTCATGCAAGAATCTTCATTTTCAAGGATAAAAATAATAAGTGTACTTATATCATTATACGTCTACAATTTCAAGCCATGACGTGTATTTTTAGTTACATTTGTTAGTTTGCCGAAGTTTTGGAATCCTCGTGCACTTGCGGAACAATTTAGCATATAGTCTAATAACAAAAACTGATTAGAAGATTTTATAAAACTAATTGCCATGGAAACTGTATCCACCAGTATTTACTTTTCAAGCTTATGAGTGGAATGTTTGATAAAATTCAAGGTATTGTAACATCGCATTTCGCTATATGCAGGTTTCCACGAACGAGTGATGACTTTTGTTTTCCATCGACGCAGGCTGACCAACTTATGCATTATACATTGCTTGTTATTACAAGTCTAAACAATTCATAATACTACCCACAATTTATTACTCTGTATATTCAATACCGGAGGCTAGTGAACAGCTTCATAAGTGTTTTCTTCCCCAGTAACAGTAATGATAAATGCAGAGCTTCAGTTAGTTACTGAATTCAATCAATAATTTGTAAGTTTAAAAGATTTTATACTGGAAATCAGAGAAGTCCTTCTTTTCAAAAAGTAATACAAGTAATACAGGGGTTTCAGAATTGCTTTATAAAAATTTAATAGGAATCTTTGAGATGTATTGTAATTCTAAAATAAAATAATGTACGCAAACTATTTAGTTTTGTCGTAATTTCAATTTAAAAACCATCAGGTTTACCTGCCGGGGGTGTGATGTCACCCCTCTAACGTCCAGTCACGAGTTTCTTCACAATTCGGAGACGTAAATATGGCGGAAATTTTGCTAATTTAACCTAATTAGTTGGTTTTAAAATAGAGTCCCTTTACATTGCGACTTTACCTTATAGGCCTATTTAAGTGGGAAACCGTGGACATTTAGGGTACGCCGTAGCGTAGTGGTTGAGCCGCTGCGCTACAAACCGGAAGGTTGCGGGTTCGATTCCCGATGAGGTCGTTGAGATTTTTCATTTGGCCTAATCCTTCTGGTGGCACTATGGCCGTGGGGTCAACTCAGCCTCCAACAGAAATGAGTACCAGGAGCAATCCTGGGGTTAAAGGCTGACAACCTTACCACCTTCATGTTCCGAATGTCCAAAATCTGAGAGCCTCAACCTCCTTGAACCCTCTGGGCCTCCATGGCCTGTATAGGGATCACTTTACCTTTTACCATGGACATTTAGCTACAGTTCACGTCAGTACAGCCTGCCATGGGATAACGAATACGAAAATTAACGTTGCTAAAGTAGAAATGAAAGTGTTTCCATTCTTGGAAACTAATTTATAACGTTCTTCCTTTGTATCTGCGGCCACATGATGAGTTACTCGTACGTTCCAAGGACTTTCCGAGAAAGTAGTTATGAATACTTCTGAGAGACAATCGATATGCTTCGAAAATACTTTTCGCCGTGTCCCAGGTTGGACACTCTCCGAATATTTCTACTGCCTTTACCTGGTGTGCGTCCTGCCGAAATGAAATAAGGAAAAATATAAGAAACTATCATAATACTCTTGTCAATCACAGCTTACGTTTCTAACGAATGATTCTGGTATACTAAAAGGCGGCTCGATTCAGTTCAGTTCATAAAAAAATGAAGACTGACGTCCGTGTAACAGGTAGTTATAATTATACGTCTATACAATGAATTCCTGTTGTTGTATTCGAATATACAGAGAAGAATGATTTAAGTTCGCTTTGAATATTTTTAAAAGATCACAGTTCATAATTATACTTAGTGTCTAGAATTTGTAATCTATCTATCTTTACCTGAGTTTCACCTCTCCCTTTGAGGGACATTTAAGCGACCCAAGCCGCCCGGGCCTTACAGGGCCGCTACCTGTCGGGAGAGGGATTACCTTTGGATCACATACATACTGTTTTGACCAGAAAATGACATGGAGGGCCTTCCCGGATGAGTGATCAGCCCAATGCCTGGACCACCTCCGAGACAACACAAACACTTAGGACGAGTTACATCATTCACACACACACTAACTCCAAACAAGGCGAGGATGGGATGAAGATGATAATGACGGCCAGATGATATCTGAGGACCACAAGGGCCTTAAAGTTACCCGACATTGTCTCACAAATGAGGAAAAACCCCAGCAAAAAACCCCACCTAGGTAACTTGTCCCGACCAGGAATCGAACCCGGGCCCGCTGTGTGAGAGGAGCGAACGCATTTGGAGATATCTATAGGAAAAATAATAGCCTATAAGTAATAAATAATAATATTAATAATTTTAATAAGAAAGTATTAATGTCTAAATCTACAAAAGTAGTAACAATTTTTTGTTCACAAGAATTCGATGTGGTCAGTTCAGATATTTTGTTTAGATGCACATAAATAATTTGTCCACCAACGCACACGCACAGATTATATAGTTTTGGTGATCTATTTAAGATGATAGACTCAGATATTTCTAAACAGATGACAATTAAGGATTATCAAAAAGAGAAATGAGTGAGATAGACAGAGGAGACAGGGGGAGAGTGAGACTTTCTCACGTTTGACAGAATAGGGGCAGTATTCTGCAAAAGGCCACAGTATTATTACTTCTATTCCTGAATGACATACTTCTTCTTATGGTGAGGAATGATATGTACTGTAAATAGATTATTGGGCAACACTCACCAATGTTTGTTGATCCCTTTGTGAAGCCGTTGTCAATAGTTGCTTAATCTTGCGTGAAGCGTTCGTCTTCTTAATAAAATAATAAAACACACACATTATATAAAACGTAAACACTAAAAATTGCAACTTCACAACAGGAATCACATGTGATTGCAACTTCACATGTGATTCCTGTTGTGAAGTTGCAATTTTTAGTGTTTACGTTTTATATAATGTGTGTGTTTTATTATTTTATTAAGAAGACGAAAGCTTCACGCAAGATTAAGCAACTATTGACAACGGCTTCACAAAGGGATCAACAAACATTGGTGAGTGTTGACCAATAATCTATTTACAGTAAGTATTATTACTGTTATGGATAAACTCAGAACATACGGTAACAGTTCCTATACACAATAGGGGACCAGCCCTGTCTCCTTAGCATTACAATTTTAAGTTTTTCTAAACGAAACAACGTTAAAAATGTGTCCCCAGGTGCAAGGATTAAAATTAGGCTCAAAATTGTTCATATATAAGAATACAAATTTATTTCTAGTGCCTTAAAATACGTAATTCATGATAACATATACCTGACAGCCATCTTATTTGGCAAACAGGTTGACCAACACGACAAACCTCGCGGGAGATATATGGCACATTTTCGAAACGCGTGAATTCGGTGTGCCCTACAAAACTAATATCACTGTTCATAACCTAACAAATTTAACCTATTATTGATAAATTTCATCTTGAATTTTCTTTGAGGGAAGAAGTAAAAGTATAGGAATTGTTATGTTCAAGGATTTTGGTAATTTTATGTATTTTACCGTCTGTATATGTGAAAGTGGCAAAATTAGGTTTTTTGTTGTTCTTTTCTATAGGGCTTAATTGGCTGTGAGAGTTTTCTTTGTTTTTTGCTTTTCCTGTTTGTTTATTAATTATTTTATTTATTGTTTGAATGTTGTATCCGTTATTAATTGCAATTTGTGATATTATTTTATATTCTTTATTGTAAGTCTCGCGATCTAATGGATGGTTGACCATTCTATATATCATACTGTTAAGAGCAGCTAGTTTTAGTTTGTATGGGTGATTATATTCTTTATTTATTAGTGTATCTGTATACGTAGGTTTTCTGTTGTGCATTATATAACAATTTCCGAATAGCATATAGAACCTCTAACCACATTAAAGATAAATCATACAACACAAACAATAACCAAATAAATATTTTTGACAACAATGGAGTATATAAACTAAATGTATAGACTGTAATAAGATATTCGTAGGACAAACGGGGAGAAAATTTAGAACGAGATTCAAAGAACACAGAATGGACTTCAAACACAGGAAACTGAAATCAGCATACGCAAAACATTTAGTTACTGAAAAACATAGATTTGAAAGTATTGAAAACACACTTTCGATAGCTTATAAAGAAAAGAAAAGCAACAAACTTAATACCTTAGAAGCCCTAGAAATCTACAAAAACAAAAACATAATCCTCAACGATAACCCCATTGAATACAACCCACTTTTCGAACTCACCCTTTAACTATAAATGCAGTCAACAACACCACATTCCTTGTAGTAATGACTTAGTCTTCATCGAGACAACTTCTTTTACCATTAAGGTTAGTTTAAATTAACTTAACAACCACTCTACATTATAGCCAATATCTCATATATTTCATTAATTCTCTTTATTCTTATTCCCATTCTAGACTGAAGATGGTATACACTTGAATACCGAAATGTACATATCGCCCAACTAGTAAGAAGCCAAGTATCATCCTCAAATTCAATGCGGACAATCTTACTACGTATTCATAATATCAATGTGAATAAAAGTTAATATACTTATTGAACACATCAAAATTCAAGTGTAAATTTATAATAACTTCAAATTACAATCTTGTAAGACCTAGTTTTTTATCTCTGTGAACTAAGAAGTTACTAAAACATATATAAAGAACAACTGAAATTCATATGGTGATGATACTAACACACAAGTATTTTGCTTGTAAGATTATAACGTTTTAAAAACGTGTAAACGAGTCCATGACTTCTATTTTAATTAATGAATGGAATTATACGAACTAAAAATTTTTTTACGCCAATACGTTGTAAAAACGATCATAAGTACGAATGATCATTGATATTAATAATCAAAGGTCAGATAAACTTATTACTACATATGGAATAAATGTTTATTCAAATTGTCTTTCAGAACATTTCTCACCGTTCCATATATGTGGTATACAAAGAATATTAGAAATCTATAGGCCTACACGTATTGGAAAATAAAATCTGTAAAATAGATTATAATTTTATGACAAAGTTGACAGTCTCCAACAATTGGATACAACAATTTTAACTGTAATTACAGAATATTTTATAATTTTATTGTATAAAGATGTACTTAGGTCCATACTTCTAACCTAACACTTGAAGATACTGAATTTGCGAATGTATTTATACTTACATCTATATTACTGCAAAACAATTTTAATATATGTGCTTCGATTGTAATAACTTATAATAATTTATTGAATATACATACGACAAGTATAATAATAACTTTTCAAAACAATAATGCTATAAACTAGTCAATGGACATAGTATTGTATGACATGTACTTAAATAAGTTCTATTAAATTATTAACTTACCAATTATATTATTATTAATTGTAAAAGATTGTCCCCATATTAATTGTTCTTGGCTTCTTATTTATCGTTTTTTGAGGGTATAAGACTAAACACTTCCTATACTTTTAAATTTAACCTAACCTACCTGCCAGTAAAATAGAATCTACCTGCCACTACTTACCTTAATGCAAGGACAGTTGATCATTCTGCTTCGCTCAGAACCATAATATGGCTGGCGTGTCTTATGTGTAATTAAAACGAACTGGTCGAAATGGGTAAAAATACAAGATCTAGTTCTAAAAACTACTAATTTCACCCCTTAATCAATTCCTTGAACAAAAGTAGGTACATTTATTGAAGTTTCCAGTTTCAGGATGGAAAATTGCAATGCTAAGGAGATGGTGCTGTATAGGCGCAATAGTTTATTTAATATAGTTTGAACGAAATACCAATGACGTTCACTTTCTTCAAGTATTTAATAATAATTTAGGAATCGCGCACAATGTGCATTATCTTAACCTAAGACTTAACCTAACACCCAGTCCTGAACCCGACCCGGCCGGGAATCGAACCCGGGCCGCCGGAGTGGAAGGCAGGCGTGCTACCGACTCACCCACGGCGGCGGACTTCTTCAAGTATTTACAAACGCTTTCCTATCATATTATAAGCAGACCAGAAACTTCATAAGAACAATAGAGAAAAACTTAATCTATTATCATAAAAAAACTTACAAATCCATGTCTTTATAGAGGAGTGTGCATATCTTATTCTCTGACTCAGATCCAAAGCCTATAATGTATCCAATTCCATAAAGAAAATCTCTGCGATACACTCATTTACACGGAAAACCATGTGGTTTGCTAAGCTATGTTTAAGTACTTTAGCTTGTGGAAGAGGTGACTAGCTGCATCTACCTCATGACAATTTCTACCAAAAAAATTTAAATAAAAATGTTATGTAAAGTTAATATTAAAAAGTTCATTATCTACTTGGAAAATGGAATTTGATACATGAGTACATACTTAAATCTCTATTCAGAGTTACTTTTGCTGATTTTGAAAGAAGGTAGGCCTAACAATTTCAAGTTTTATTTATTATTTATTTATTTATACAAATACAAATGCATATTTATACAAGTAAAATAAAACAGAACAAATACAAATTTCAAAAGTAACTACAACTACTATTAAGAGGAAAAGAAATATAGGCTGTTTCTTACATAATTTATAATTATTCTAGAACATGAAATATTAACATTTAGTAATACACCCGAATGAGCAAGACTGCTCGTGCTCGGGTACAGTTTCAAAAATATCAAAGTGAAGAAATAGGAGAGACAAAGAAACAGAGTGTTTAAAAAATGTGATTAACTAATAAAGAAAGTAAAAAAGTGTTAAACATAGATACATAAAAATGAATGAAATAAAAATGTCTTAAACAGCTAAAAAATTACAGAAAATGCTTTACATATCTATTAAATTTAACAGTGGAGTATGCTGCGAGATATTTCTGATCATTGAGTTATAGAAGCGGGGACCAAAATTAATGCTATGTTTTAATCCTGCCGATGTGAGACATTTTGGTTCTGATAGGAGTAAACTAGTATTTCGTCTAGTTTTGTAGACATGATAACTGGAAGAGTATTTTATACGATGTTTGTGAAAATATTTTAATAAGTTATAGAAAATTTGTAGATTTGGTCAAAACTGAAAACATTAAATTCTGAAAATATTAGGCTAGTTGGGTAATCAATGTGTTTTTTAGACAGATTTTTATTGTTAGTCTAAATTGCAGACAACGAGGAAGACAGAAAGGTAGAAGGAGGAAATCCTTTGAGGAAGAAATTAAATTATTAGCGTAAAATGTCCCGTTTAAGGCAATGGCCTCTTCAAAGGGGGTAAGCTCGAATACACCTACACGTGGTGAGAAATTCCACGTGAGGGATATTTGTGCTTTAGGGCTTTTATTCAATTTGAGGATAGCTGTCTTAAATTAAGGGTACCAATTAGACACAGCCAAATTAAAACAATTCTAAGAACTATATTAAAAGGACCTAGTTCCATAAGGGCGTAAGGCACAAATCTTTAATTTTGAGTTTTTAACATTTATGCCTTCTTCTCATATCTCTTAAATACCTAGTGAACTGTTTGTACTTGTGCCTTGAACCTCTGCTCAGTTATAAGAAAAGACCTGCGAGACTGCACATTCATTCTATTTCATAACAGTTCCATACAGGCGTAAGGCACACTTCCTATCTGTTATTGAAGTGTGTTTAACAGCTGCTTTTATTTTCCGCAGTGCTACCATCCAAGCAAATGTTTATAAAAACTGAACTTGCATTTCTGAAGTGTAATTTCATTCAAAATAGTTTGTTTTGCTTATCTATTGTATTAATGACTATACTGGTACTCATTGGAAAACATGCAATTGTCACTGTATAATACAGATTTTTACTAAAATAAATTAAAAACAAATAATAAGTTATGACACAAAGTAAAAAGATTTTGCTACTGTAAAAGTACTTCAGTTTTTGTTTAACATGTTTAGGTACCTCTAGTTGTAGGTACCTCTACACTCTACCTTGTAAATTTGCAGAACACTAATTTAGCCTGTCCTTCAAAAATATATGTTATAAAATTAAACTTTAAACCACCTACTTGTGAGTGGTAACACTGTTTAAAATCATCAAGATTTCTCGAAACTATGTTCTTGTGCCTTACGCCCTTATGGAACTAGGCCCTTTTATTTGAAGTTGAGAATTTCCCCACATATTCATTATTAATATATTATTTATATCACATTTTTAAAAAACAGCTATCAATAAAGGACTGCCTTTCTATTTATTAACAATTTCTGATTACTTATGATCATTTACTTGTTGTTAGATTGTGAATGAATTTCGTAAATCCAGTGCTATAGAGTATAATAAAGAGGGATAAAATGTTCCTTGTTGTTAGAGTTCCATTTCACAAAAGAAGGGCAACAGAACACTGCACCTAAATACAGCAAGATTAGCGTTCCGTCCAAAAGTCCCGCAGTTATATGCTGTCCCAGTGTTGGGGTTTCCTGGATCCCATTTCACATATCCAGTCGACTCCAACGTCTCATCTGGAAATATTGCAATGAATAGAGTCCACTCAAAATAAATTACAATTAACTATTACGCTAAAATTTTAATAATATTCAACTATGTTACAGTATTTCAATATTCCTGAATTATCACACAGACGAAATTGTCAAGCATTGTTATTTTTTCCAAATTATTTAATGACGAAATACATTAAATTAATATTCTGGAAGAAATATATTTTTATGTTTCATCTTATAGATCATATGAATTGCATAGTCTTTTTTTCAATTCAGAATCAAACAATGACTACCATAATAATTCTCCTCTTCTAAAATGTGCTCTGTCTATACAATCAATTGCACAGAATGGGCAATATAGATAAGTTATATTTAATACTATTTATTTATTTATTTATTGTGTCTCCAAATCTTTATGAACCCTATTTTGGCAGAAAAGGCATGTTAGGGTTATAGCTTACACGGCAATATATACAGCAAAATATAGAATATTAATTACACATGGTTGTGAATATATGTTAGATTCTGCATAAAATGATTATAATAACATTGCTTCGTGAAAATTTTTTGACACATGGAAATTTCGTCACAATCTTCAAAAGCAAATTTATCAGGAGTCTTTTCATTTCGAACATAGGACAATAAAAAAAAAAAAAACATGTTTTACAGTTGGTATGGATTCCTGACACAATTATAACCACTAGCTGAAATAATATGAAATCGTAAAAAATAACTCCCAAATTTTCCATGGCCTGTCATAAAATGTGTTAAAATAAAATTTCGTGTGAATATTTTAACATTTAGACGAAAGTGCACTGTAGGGAAGAGAAGTTCTTTAGTCAAGGCGCCATTTGTACTTTTTATCCAAACGTCATTCCAGGAATTAAAGATGTAATGTAACATTTTGTTTTTAACGTAAGATATGGGGCTCTTGGAATATGAATAACGTAAGAATATATTATAGGAGAAAAATTCCTCCGACACTGGGACTTGAACCCAGGACCTTTGGCTGTTCGCGCCAATGCTCTACGAACTGAGCTAAGCCGGAGTTCAATTCACAGTGCCAGATGGAACTTCTCTCCTATGACTAATTGCCCTAATGGTCTACCTCACAGACAGACAAGTTATCTCATATGCAGTACTGTGAGGCACACTAATTAGTGATTTTTGTGACCGGGCTCCCACTGTTATTGTACAGTTAACATACAAGATAGATATGTAAGCTTTCATGAACCACAGATTATTGTCTCTGTTGGACATTACATGATAATATATTATAGGAGAAAAATTCCTCCGACACTGGGACTTGAACCCAGGACCTTTGGCTGTTCGCGCCAATGCTCTACCAACACAAAAATCACTAATTAGTGTGCCTCACAGTACTGCATATGAGATAACTTGTCTGTCTGTGAGGTAGACCATTAGGGCAATTAGTCATAGGAGAGAAGTTCCATCTGGCGCTGTGAATTGAACTCCGGCTTAGCTCAGTTCGTAGAGCATTGGCGCGAACAGCCAAAGGTCCTGGGTTCAAGTCCCAGTGTCGGAGGAATTTTTCTCCCATAATATATTCTCATGTAATGTCCAACAGAGACAATAATCTGTGGTTCATGAAAGCTTACATATGAATAACGTAGTCTGAAAGATGCTGCTGATTTAGCTAATTTATCCGCACGTTCGTTACCAACACTTCCCTGGTGTCCCCTATCTATATTTAATACTAATAATAAGCGGTTAAAAAAAAATTGAAAACTTTAAAATTGTAATTATTAAAAAGTGGTAGTTAAAATATGCTCCATGTCATTTTCTCTATTTAAATCTATCGTTTCGACCAAAATTATGTTACTTTTGTTTTGATATGTTCCCTTCATTTTGTAATTTTCATATTGTGTGTGCTTCTTGCTCCTTTTTTGTATTTTTTTAGTTGTAGTATTAGTATAAATATTTTTAGTATAATAATAAACATATAATATTAGTGTTGTGAACCTGGTGTAAATAGTATAAGAGAATGTTGTAATTGGGCAATGAACCTGTTATATTCTGCACAAAATAAATATTAAATCTATATATATATATATATATATATATGTATGTAAGGCTTTGTCCTGACTGACTTACTTAATGACAGAGAATCAACGTAGAGCCTAAACTATAATAGGTAGAGACTTGAAAGTTTGACAATACCTTCGTTTCATAATATAAGTGCTCGCTATGAAAGGAATTTTTGCAAAATTTTGATTTTAAATGCCAAAAATCAAATGTTTTTGAGAATACTTCATCCCTTTTTTTACACAGAATTATCAAACCAAATCACGGTTCACATGACAACATATTGTTGCCAGTGGTCTCAGATGGGTTTGGAAATAAATGAAATGGGAGTTCAACAAATTAGAGAAGCAGTCACATAACTTTCTCTACCCTGGACATAGAGAAAACAACACGTGGTATGACTATGGTACGTAATAGGCCTAGGTTTTGGGGAGAGAAAGGATGTTTAATTTCATCCCCAAAACTGTTTTATGGTAACATGAGAGTGAGAAATAAATATTCCACAAAGACAATACAATTTTATGTTAGAATTAGAATTAGCCCGTTTCATCCCTAAAGGGCAAGGGCCTCTTGACTGGCAAGGTGGCTGTTTCGGCAGTCCTGCTTAGCCACTGCGGGAAAGATCCTCATTCCTCTTATGTTGCTTCTGTCAGTCGCCTCCATTCCCTTCGATCTTTGGCCTTTGTAGTCCAGTTTGTCCCAAAGTGAAGCTTTAGGTCTTCTGCCCATCTTCTCTTCTGTCGTCCTACTGTTCTGTGGCGGTTACCGTACCGGAATTTCTGTATCTTCTTATTTGGACCCCTACCGGGCTTGGTGTGTACAAGCGATGGTATGCAAAATTCTACATCCTCTAGGAGCCATAAAAAACTGTATCAAGCGTTTTCTGAGGGAATAGTTTGAGTGTGATAAGTCGCTCTTCCTATTTCAAATTCTAAATACCTATATAAGGACCTAGAATTTAAAAGTCGAAAGTCCTTCATAAGTTAATTTTCAATTACAAAAAAGGAAACCCGGGCGACGCCGGGCCTTTTAAGCTAGTAAATAAATAAATAAATGAATACCAACATTCTGACACTCGAAAGGTATTTATTTCTAATCTTATGTGATCATAAATGTTTAATAATATAAAGGATTTAAGTAATAACAAAACAAAATTAAATAAAGTTGATTATACCTTAAATAACAAATAGAAACTGGGAAATATTGACACATTGAAATTATTAGTGGTAAGTCCTTAAAAAGAGTTATGATAAGATATTATTCACTTACTTGTAACAGTAGTATACTGCCCTTCCGAATCACTATCGTGAAATCCAATATAGGCCCAGTTCTTTTCAGAGTTAGGATACTTTTCCCAGAGTAACTTCATGGCTTTCGCTTCTTCCTCTTTATTGATTACTAGAAGATGAGCACCTTCTTGCAGACAAAAATCCTCTGCATCCTTCCAGTTTTTCAAATCAGGGTTCAGTTTATAGTACCCGAAACCAGGTATGAACTCGTATCCAGCAGTGATAGGGATATTCCATACTCCTGGTGCTCTTGGTGTAACTGTTGACACATTAGACATAGGAGCTGCAAGAAAATAATGCAAAGTAAAATTACAGTGAATAGTGGTTAGTTTAATGGAGATGGGCCTAATATCCGTGATAAAATCTTTTTTAGTACACGCTCAGCAAAACACCTGCTTCTCGGACTATTAACACGCCAAAAAGTAGCACTTTACCAACCTAGGCTGGTAAGGTAATTTTTAGTACACGCTCTCTAAACCAGTTGCTTATTGGACTGGTAACACGCCGAAAAAATTGCATTTTAGCAACCAAGGCCGCTAAAATTGCATAAAAGTGCATTCAAACTGCATTCAAAATGCAGTTTTATCTGCCTTGTACTTTAAAATCGTCATGACAATCTATAAACAAAAATCAGATGGCATTAACAGTGACACTGGACACATGGATTTAAGCATATACTTGATCTTAAAATAACAAATTTAAGCCAACATGTTTCTTTATGATAATCAGAAACTTTAACAGGGTTTTTGGCAAAACAGGGTAGCCTTCTTCATCATATAACAACAAACATAAGCCAACAACTTTTCCCATCTTCGTTCACAAGAGAATCATCACTTACCATGGACGCACTAGCATTTAATTATGCACTAGCATTTAATTGCAATATGTTCCATTTCATAGTCTACTATTGCCGTCATGTTGCTGGCACCAGCTCCAATTCAGTGTTTCTAGCTTGGATTGAAATTTCCTCGGGATTATCACTCATATATTCACAAGCTTTTCATAATTATAGTTCGTATGCATTATTGTTTACAACAATCTACTCATAATGCATCTATACTGCATTTCGTATTGGTAAGTACGGTTCATTGTTGTTTTGCGATTTAGTTGGCTGTGGGAATATGGATTTAACAAATAGCTGACTACCTTTCATTATAGTTATTTATAATTTATTTTTGTTTCATTTAATTTAATTTAGAGAGCTTTTACTAAAAAATATTGTATGCACCACGTACGCAAAAAAATTATCGAACTCATCCAGTATTTCAGCCTCGGCTTACTCCTCCTCGGCCGCTATACTAGATTCGTCCGCTAAAGCGCTATTTTGCGTACTAGATAGGCTACATAAATAGCTTTTTTAGTACACGCTCTCTAAAACAGCTGCTTATCGGACTGGTAATACGCCGAAAAGCTGCACTTTAAAGGACAAGTCCGCTAAAATTGCATAAAAGTGCATTCAAACTGCATTCAAAATGCAATTTTAGCGGCCTTGTCCTTTAAAGTCGTCATGGCAATCTATAAACAAAACCCAGACGGCATTGACCAGTCACACCAACTTTAACATGGATTTACGCATATAATTGGTCATAAAACAACAAATTTAAGTCAACACGTTTCTTTATGATAATCAGAAACTTTACCAGGATTTTTTTACAAAACACGATAGCCCACTTCATCACATGACTACAAATATAAGCCAACAACTTTCCACATTTTGGATCACTTGAAAAACATTCCTTACCATGGACGAACAGCATTTAAAAGCCGTAAAATATCCCTTCTCATAGCCTATTTCTGCCGTGAAGTTGCTGGTAGCAGCTCCAATTCAATGTTTCTGGCTTGGATTGAAATTTCCTCGGTATTATCATTTATATTTTCACAAGCTTTTCATAAATACTAGTTGGTATGCAATATTGTTTACAAACAAGGGACTCATATAAAATGCATCTATACTACCACATTTCTTATTGCTACGTACGGTCATTGTTTTATGATCTAGATGGCCATGACAATATAACTTAAAGAAATGACTGACTGCCTTTCATTATAATTATACGGTATTTTTTATTTTATTTCATCTAATTTATAGAACTTTTACTAAAAAATATTGTATGCACCACGTACGCAAAAACTTTAGCGGACTCATCCAGTATTTCAGCCTCGGCTTTCGCCTCGGCCGCTATACTAGATTCGTCCGCTAAAGCGTTATTTTGCGTACTTGATACATAAATAGCTATTAGTGTACTAGGCCGGTAAAGTTGTTATGGCAACTGAAAAATCCAGATGGCAGTGACCAGTCCCCAACCGTAACAGGGTTTGGAACCAAATAACTTTACCATAAAACAACAAATGTAAGACAGTATTATTTATTTACGTTAATCGGAAACTTTACTAGGTTTTTGGTCTAAAGAACACTTAATAATGTAACAAGAAATATAGGCCTAAGACCAAAAAGCTATGTTATTCATAAGGATTCCGCATTACCATCTTGTCTATATCCGCATTTCATATTGGTTCGTAGCATAGGTTCAGGCGGTTGTGAGAATGTGGCGTCAACAAATGGCTGAGTAGGCCCTATGCCTTTTATAATCAATTAAACGCTATTTTTATTTCATTTCATATATTTTACAGAGCTTTTACTAAAAATATTGTATGTACCACGTACGCAAAAGCTTTATCAGACTCTTCCAATATTTCGGCCTCGGCCGCTAAAGCGTTAATTTGCGTACTTGATACATAAATAACTAAGTTATTAAGATGGGGGCTAGTAATACCATATTTGATAAAATTCCCTGTGAGTGAAAGGAAATGGCGGACTCCAAGTCCATGTGGTCTGTGGTTACCATTCGCATTCTGAGACTCGTGAAAAGTTCTATATTTCATTAAAAGCATAAGCACTATAAAAACGTTAATAGAAAACTGAAATATAAGAAGTAGTAGGAGTCATTTTAAATACATTTAAAATGCTTCATTATCCATTTCATAAATAAATATATATAAGCCAAACACATTTTGACTTCCTCTGCCCATACCATAGGAATATTGTATTCGACTCCGTAATTCGAAGTTAAGTTTTCAACATAAATAACCTTTAACTAATCTTTAATAGTCCAGGACCTGACTGCAGTCCTGTAGGAAAATTTGAGTAGGGAGAATTTTTTTACATGAATGCTTAGTAGGTGTCCTAGTAAGTATTTTGAGCTTGGGTGGACATTCCCCACCTGGTACATTTTCCAGCTTTGACGTCATCCCAAGATGGCAGCCGCTCGATCACAAAACTACTCATATCTATGTTAATACTTGATCGATTTTCATGCAAATTGAGTCAGTATGTTGTAATTACTATTTGTAAGGTGTATAGCAATGTGTTTTAACTGTCATTACAAATAAGTAAACAAAAATTTAAAAAATGAAGTGATTCGTCATCACCATAGTCTTGCACAATAAGCTTTAAGCAGTCTCCTAACGAATTCCCGATTCTCAATCATTTTAAGACTGATTCATACATGATTGGCGCTTTCCATAACTTTGTCCATGAGGAATCCTCCTTATGTGGTATAGGAGTTTCTCATGACACTGTGTGTGTATTTTTTCAAGACAACCCACTAGATATACCAGTTAAACCAAAAAACCATGTGTATCGGAGATCGGTATCACACGAGGTTTGAAAGCGATTCAAGAGCTTCTTCCATGCCAAAAGATACAATCGTATTACAAACCAGCAAAGCATTCTGTTCTTCCAAGCGATCACGAAGTTTACTTTTTTTCTTTCTTTTTTACAATGAATGAGGATAAGAAGAAGCAATGCGAAAATTCTGACTTGTTATGGCACTTTTCAAGAACCGCACGACCTCTTCTGCACAGTTCCGATGTTGATACATATTAAGGGCTTTTTACTCCAGGAGAAAACCTTGAACAACTTATACCATCGTGGAGTGCTTCCAATGCACTTAGTTCAAAAGAGAATCTACAGAAGGAAACAAGTTGGATTTTGCCTGTGATTCCAAACCCAGCATCTCAGCATGCGACTGTTTACATAGCTTTATTGAATTTCAAAAGTATCCTCGACAATTTGGGCCAAAACTACCTTCCAGTAGCCTGCGACGAAGGTGTTTACGCTATTGCACGCTAAGTTCAGCTAAGCAATCCAGATAAGTTTTCAAATATTGTACTGGTGTTTGGAGCATTCCATATGACTGAAATTGTGCTTGCTTGTTTAGGTAAACATATTCGTGGAAAGGAATACCCAGTGTGTTCATTGAATACTCAGTGCTTAGGGTAAATGTGGTAGAGTCGGGTTTAAATGGGAACAACTATGCGAGGGGAGTAAAAGGAATGTTTATGTTGAGAGAAACCATGTTTAGGTTGATGATGAAATCATTTTTGGAATAACATTCCATTCAGTCTTATGCATCTGAGTGATGCATCTGTGGGATGAAACATGTTTTATTGCTTAAAAGAAAGAGTCAGGTAATGACATCCCCTAGAACTGGTCATCCTGTGAGCTGGGAACAACTTCCAATACAACACAGTACAGTTGAGTTAGAAAGGAAACTCATAAAAAACGACATTTTGAAGAACCTGCAGTACTTGCAAATGAAGCCGTAAATGGATAATGTGATAACATAACAGAATCTTTGATCACAATAAACAACATTTTTTTAATATTGCAGTATTAATCCGTACGGGACGTCATAAAAGTGATAGCATTACCCGATTGATAACATTATCTGCTATCACATTAAGCGGCGTTCACTGTATAGAGTTCTAAACATTTACAACTCTGAGTTATCTATTGTATTTACCTGACATGACGACTCTGAAAAGCACCGACTCTTCATCTTCACATTTAGAAACCGTTTGGTCAATGTCGATGTCCCAGGACCCCTCACTGTCTTCATTTCTGTCATGTCCGAAGCGAACCTGTGAATCAGAATAATTCACTTTGTTTATTGCGATGATTTGGAACTGAGTAACCAAATACTTAATAAATCTGCACCTAATTATTTAGTCTCCCGTTTCTCACTGTTGTCTTCCCAACATAACCGCGACACGCGATCTCAGAATAACAGCCTACTTTCAATTCCACGCCATCAGACATCTCTGTACTCTGCCTCGTTCACTATAGCCATGACCCGCACCTGGAACTCCCTTCCGCCGGACATCAGGGGTAGTCGGAGTCTACAGATTTTTAAGTCTAAGTTACTGAGGTATCTTCGTTACACAACCTAGGTTAATTTACATTGTACAATATTTTATCCTATATTGCCTAAATTTGTTAATTTCTTAGTTTTAGGTTCCAGTTTTAGTGTATATTATATTATTATATTAGGATTATATACACACACCCAATTACGAGTATATGTAATTCTTAATTCACTTTGTTTTCTCTTTTCATTATTGGACTCATTATTCTCTTATATTTTAATATTCTATTGCTAGCATTTCGTTACTATTATATATGGTATCTAGTGTATTTGTTTTTTGTAGGTATTACTTTAATGTATTTTGTATTTATCCTGGTTGAGTGGAAGATAAGGCCCTATGGCCTTAACTCTGCCAGGCAAAATAAAACCTTATTATTATTATTATTATTATTATTATTATATTAGTTTCATAGTACTAAAACTGTATCATCTTATTTGCTAAAGAAGAATAGGAATCGACCTATGGGAATGCAATTTGAAAGTCAATACCGTAAACATTTTTTTGCACTCCTTAACTAATTAGTGGTACTTACAAATGTTCTTGCCGTGGGTCGTAAGTTGACATTCCCGCATGCAATCTTGTTGCTATGTGCGGTAAGAGTTTCCGTGATGTTATGAATTTACCTACGCCACACCTCAATAAAATTAAATTGATATAAATAATCATCGTGCCTTTATTTTGATATATTTATCGTAATACTACTATTTGTACAATTATTGAAAGAAATTCCTCCATACTTATTTACAAATAGGCCTATTCGGTTCCCATAACTACAAACACATGCGAATCACTTTCTGAAATATAACATCCATCTTCAAAAGTGTACATTCATAATATTTTCAGCTAATATCTCAATTAATATAAATAAATTGATATAAATAATCATCGTGCAAAAAATATCATGCAATACTCGTGCCGTAAGCGCATAATGGATCTCGGAAATTGAAAAAACGAGGCGCTCGCGCCGAGTTTTTTCAAACACTTTCCTCGATCCGTAAACACGACTTACGGCACTTGTATCGCAATATACTATTAGTAGCCTACACAGTTGCTTGTCGGACTGGTTACACGCCGAAAAATTGCATTTTAGCAACCAAGGCCGCTAAAATTGCATCAAACTGCATTCAAAATGCAATTTTATCGGCCTAGTACTTTAAAGTCGTCATGGCAAAATATAAACAAAATCCAGATGGCATTGACCAATCACGCCAACTCTAACATGGATTATAGCATATAATTGGTCATAAAACAACAAATTTAAGCCAACATGTTTCTTTATGATAATCAGAAACTTTACCAGGAATTTTCGCAAAACAGAGTTTCCTACATCATCATATAATCAACAAATAAAAGCCAAAAACTTTTCACATCTTCTTTCACGTGAGAAACATTGCTTACCATAATAATGCACCAGCATTTATTTGGAATATACTCCTTCTCATAGTCTACTGCTGCCGCGATGTAGCTGCCACCAGCTCCGATTCAATGTTTCTGGCTTGGATTAAAATTTCCTCGGTAATTAATATTTTCACAAGCTTTTAATAAATACTAGTTCATATGCATTATTGTTTACAAAAAGCGACTCATATTGCATCTATATCGCATTTCGTATTGGTATTTACGGTTCATTGTTGTTCCCGATCAGGGGGCAGTGAGAATATGACAAATGGTCTTGTGCTACCACTAGCTTGTGTCGAGTTTCATACACTTTGGTTGTGCGTGAGATCTATTCGGCATCGAACATGAATGAGTACCAGCAGTAATCGCCATCAGCTGATATCTATAGCAGAAGTCAAGAACTATGAGAACTTAGTAACAGCTGATCGCCGCGTTTTTCTTTTTATGAATGTAAAGACTCAAAATTTAAACATTTAATAAATTATGGTCGAACATAGTCTTTTTATAGTAGGTTCATTGCATAATGTACTTTTTTACTTTCTCGCATATACGTAGTGTAGAGAAAGTATTGTGATCGTGACAAAAAATCGAAATTGAGATTACACCGGGAAAACATGTTTCATGAAAAACAGAAGAAAGTGTTTTTGGAATGACGTCTGTCCGTATGTACGACTATCTGTGGACAAGCACAAAGGGTTAAACCGTTCGTTGTATTTACTTCATTTTTTGAACTAAGGACTTTTTCGGAATTTCATCGAACCGGCCAGAATTTAATATTTATAACTGAAATATTAAGGGGACTTTTCATAAAAACTTTTTTTAAATTTAGATTTTTGAAAAATTGAATCTAACGATTTTAATAAAAATTTTAAATTTTAAACATTTATCTATGACTAATAAAATGTCTATATCCGTATTTCTGCAAGAATTACTTAAGGGGTACTTTACTCGTATCCATTTTCAGTATCTAGATTATCTCCATTACGAGCATTGGGGAATACATGAAAACCTATCGCAGTAAAGTTGTAGAAAAAATTAAAAGGAACATTTTTTGTTAAATATATTTCTTTATAAAATTAATAGGTCTCAACATGAAAACGAAATATCATGACTTAAACATTCATTTCAGAACATTCATTTTGATTAAAATATGAATGACTAGCATGTGCCCGCGGCTTCGCCCGCGATAATTATTTCAAAAATTAAAAATTAAGAGCATAATAGTTAAATCATTATATTTATTAACACCTAAATCACGTGGACTACATACCACGATTAGATAGCGTCGCCTGGTAAAAGCGACCTCAGATTCGAGTTCCTTGGCCCAGAAAACCCCTGTACAGTGAGTTTCGTCCAAATCGAACAATGTTTGACCATATTTAGGCCTATATTGATTATCCCTCTTCCGTGTAGGTTGAAAATTTCATATGTCTTCGGGCCTTGATATTCTAAACAAATGAATCGTCCAGGATGGACTTACAAAATCAAGCGATCGCCCGCGATAATTATTTCAAGAATTAAAAATTAAGAGCCTAATAGTTAAATCATTATTTTATTAACACCTAAATCACGTGAATTACATACCACGATTAGATATCGTTGCCTGGTAAAAGCTATCTCAGATTCGAGTTCCTTGGCCCAGAAAATCCCTGTATAGTGAGTTTCGTCCAAATCGAACGATGTTTAACCATATTTAGGTCTATGTTGATTATCCCTCTTCCGTGTAGGTTGAAAATTTCATATGTCTACGGGCCTTGACATTCTAAACAAATGAATCGACCAGCGTGGGCTTACAACATTCAAGCGATCGCGATGCTTTTATTTCCACGGTATGACAAAAATAGCCAAAGCCAACTGCAATTGATTTGACATTGAAATGTATTACTGAAATCTGATGCTTCGACAGCGCTAAAATCACGTTTTCTGCCAGTTTTTTACTCATAACTCGCGAACGAAAGCTAAAATTAAAAATTCGGCTTCGAGGTGCATTCGCCCACCTTTCAGTCCATCTATCTTTAAATTTTCAGATCTTTGCGTTCAGTAGATTTCGATGGGCATCGTGGACAGACAGACAAACAGCATGTGCCCGCATGTGCCCGCGGCTTCCCCCGCGATAATTATTTCAAATTATAATTATTAACACCTAAATCACGTGGAGTGCATTCCACGATTAGGTAGCGTCCCCTGGTAAAAGCGACCTCAGATTCGAGTTCCTTGGCCCAGAAAACCCCTGTATAGTGAGTTTCGTTCAAATCGAACAATGTTTGACCATATTTAGGGTTGATTATCCTTCTTCCGTGTAGGTTGAAAATGTCATATGTCTGTGGGCCTTGACACTCTAAACAAATGAATCGTCTAGGATGGACTTACAAAATCAAGCGATCGCGTTGCTTTTATTTTCAAGGTAGGCTATGAGGTATGTTGACAAAAATAGCCAAAGCCATCTGTAAGTTATTTGATATTGAAATTTATTACTGAAACTGATGCTTCTAAAACGCAAAAAAATGCACGTTTTCTGCCAGTTTTTCACTCATAACTCACGAACGGAGGCGAAAATTAAAATTCCGGCTTCGAGGTGCACATTCCGACCCTTTAGTCCGCCTACTTATAAAATTTCAGATCTCTGCGTTGAGTAGATTTCGCTGGGCATCGCGGACAGACAGACGGAAGACAGACGGAAGACAGACAGACGGAGGACAGACACTTCCTTTTATTAATATAAGATGTTCTTCTGTTGCCCATAGTAACAAGAATACTATAATCTATTATTGTTGTGAAATGTAGTCAGTTTACCACAGTCTAGTGAACACACCAAAATCATTTAGAGCAAGGTGGTATAGGATAATTTGTAGGGGAAAGGTCCTGGGTTCAAATCCAGTTTCGTTGCCACCCAAATTTACCATTAGACTCTTGTAATAACTCATTCGGGCAGCATTTGCTTCTATTGTTCTGCTATATCTCAATGTATCCAGCATTTTTGCCTTTGAGATTGAGGAAAATATGCAAATCCCAAGTTGTTGTTGTTGTTGTTATTATTATTATTATTATTATTATTATTATTATTTCACGGTAAAAGCATTGAACATAAAGATCGACCCTGATGCTTTCCGTTCTAGATACATGTTAGTTTTATGAAAATGTTATAAATAAAATTTAATTGTCTTTATAATTTACTTTTTTCTGTGCTAGCCTTTAACACGTATATGCGAGAAAGTTTGTGCAACATATTTTACCACCATTTATTTACTATTTCGATTTTTGGCCCACGTGCGTAAGTAAAACTTTTTTCATCATTGCAATTTTTAAAAATTATATTATAGTAACCTAGTGCTTTATACTTTTATGTGTTCCTTAACATTGTATGGCGAAAATTACTTTACTGTGTTTGGATAATTGTTTGGTTTTTCATAGTTTTAACTCATAAATTACCTGAAGTATTTAGAACCCCTAAAACTCGGCGATGGAATTCTCCGAAATAACATACAAGTTACCCTAACTCAAGACCATTCCTTAAAGCAACACGTAAAATCCTTCTTCATCAGCAGTGGGTTTTTTTTGTTTTTTTTGTTTTTTATTTTTTTTTTTTTTATTTTTTTATTTTATTTATTTATTTCAGGCAGTGTTGCCATACGTACGACTATAGTCGTACACATACGACTATTTCATAGATTTGTACGACGTACGACGCAACCATGTGTCGTATGCCTATTCATACGACTATTTTTAATAGCCTATTAGCAATTTATACTATTTATACCATTTTGTGTTTATTTTTTAGCAATCTACTGCAGAATTTCAATTTGGATAAACATGAGGTTTTTTTCGTAGTTTATTTTGTATGTCACTATTTGAATGGCGGAATGTTAAAATATCCATTGTCAAATAAAACTCAGTCAATTTATTTATTACAGGCTTTCACGGGCCGGTGCCGCACCACGCTTAAGTTGTATTGTTGTATTGTTATTGCTACTTCTCTCATTATTCTTTACCAAACATTTTATATTTTAGCCGCACGTGTGCAAAACGAAGCAATCCAAATCTCTAAAGAAATTATACCGATAAAGAGCAGCTGGCCCTATTTTTTTTAATTTTATTTTGACCAAACATAATAATCATATCATTGTTATTATTAATAGTGGGTATGTGAAATATGCACTTTTCATATGCACTTTTCGTGCATATGAAAAGTGGCTGAATATTTTTCTTTAAATAATACTTAGAAATTTTACTTTCTTATGGATTGTAATTTATTAATATTTTATTACTATTATCGTTATCATTATCATCAGGTGTACGACGATTTTAACTAGCGTACGACTATTTTCACTTGTTGGTACGACTGTTTTACTTTTCTGATCTGGCAACCCTGATTTCAGGTCGCTTTTTAACTGCCAGGGTCACCAGCGACCACAATAAATCATACATTTATATTGAACAAGTGCTACAAGAAGTGGAGTATGAAGAAAAACATATATGCAACTTTAAATTTAGTAAGAAGAACAACATATTAAACATAAAAAGGACTGGAAGTAATTTAGCAACTACTGACAGAATATGAGTTGATTTTACATTAGGCTTATATGAATGATTTTAACTGTAGCAGTGGAATTATTCTCGCACATAAGCTATATAAAGAAATAGCTTAAAAGGCCCGGCGTCTCCCGGGTTTTGTATTTTGTAATTCGAAATTAACTTATGATGGACTTTCGATTTTCAAACTCTAGGTCCATGGTAGGCCTACGTAGAATTTCGAATGAGGAAGAACGACTTATAACACTCAAACGCTCAGGAAACGCTTGATGTAGGTTTTCGTGGCTCATAGAGGATGTAGAATTTTGTACCCCATTGCTTTTACACACTACGCCACGGAGGCGTTGAAAAAAGAAGAAGAAATAGAAATTCTGATAACAATATTCTATTGTCTTTATTGAATATTTTGTTTCTCCCTCTCATGTTACCGATTGAGGACTGAAATAAAAAAAATTAAAACATTATCACTTTCATACTATCCTCCCCCAGAAAACCTGCTACATATTAATATACTGCGCGCATAGGACTATTGTTAGTTTTAGATGCTTAGGGCCTATGATATCCATATTTCTCAATTAAAATACAAAGTCTACAGCTATTTTTAATCTGTCAGTGGATAGGATTTTTGAAGTAAAACTTCTTTAGTGGCGGTAGAGGGTTAATCGGGAAAATCAGTCACACTAAAACCGTCACAAAATCAGTCACAATCAGTCACACTAAAAAGTCTTGTTTCGGTGCGGACTGCACAGAAAACAATCAACTCAATGATTAACAGTAATCAAAGGAAATTTTTCAGACCTTATTTCCTCAATGGTAATAGACAATTCCTAAGCAATCTAAAGGTATATTATCTATTTTATGGAACCCGGAGGTTCATTACCGCGCATATCCAAAATTTTAAAATACAAATTTCCAAAATTAAAGAAAACAAAATTAAAAACTAAAACATCCAAAAATCCAAAATTTAATAAATAATAAATTCCAAAATTTAAAAATTTAAAAATCGAAAATACCAAAATTGAAAAATCTAAAAATCCAAAATAAAAAAAAAAATAAAATACAAAATTTTAAAATCCAAAAATAAAAAATTCAAAGAATCAAAATTTAAAAAAATTCAAAGATCCCAAATTAAAAAATCCAAAAATCCAAAATAAAAAATAAAAAATCCAAAATTAAAAAATACAAATTTCCAAAATTAAAAAAAAAACAAAATTAAAAATTATAACATCCAAAAATCAAAAAATTGAAAATAAAAAATTAGCAATTTAAAAAATCAAAAAATAAACAATTCAAAAATCGAAAATTTAAAAAAATTAAAAATTAAAAATTCAAAGATCCAAAATTAAAAAGTCCAAAACCCAAAATTAAATAAGTCCAAAAACCCAATATTAAAAAGTCCAATAATGCAAAATTTAAAAAAATCCAATAGTAAAAAATTGAAAAAATACAAAAAAAAATAATGTTTTACTTCTGTCGCGTGGCGTCCCACGCATTCTTTTTTTTTTTTTTTAACCGACTTCCTATATAGCATACTCGTTGGCACACACTCAGGCTGAGACAACTGGACTGAGCTGACCCTCCACTAACACCTCTTATTGTACTTCAAAATGTGAAGTAACAAAATGATAACCTCCATGTCCAGGGTAGGAAAGTTATGTGACTGCATCACATTGTGTATTAATTTTTTGGATTTCATTTTGAATTATTTATTTACACCGATGTATTACATCGAAAGCATCATAATTTGTTAAAGCCCAGTATCATGTAGCTCCCAAAGCCTTATGAACACTGTAAACAATACACTGTTGTCATAAGAAATTAATTGCATTTGATAAATATTCAGTGTTCAGAAATTATACAATTTTTCACGGGAAGGAGCAGCTTGTTTGAATTTTAATGTTGACCGCGTTACTTTCCGGGCTGAAATGAGAATATGTGCAAAATTTCGTGCAAATTGCTCAAGAAATGTAGATTTGTATAGGGAGAACACATACCCACATATTCACAATACACTTTCGATTTTATATAAGTTATTAAAAGATGTGTGAAATTATATAATGATTTTTATGACTACTTTGTAAGCTACAACACTAAAATTCGTTTGTGGCGAAGAAGGGTTTCCATCCCTGGAAATTTAAATATAATAATAATAATAATAATAATAACTGTGCTTGTTTAGAATTAAAAGTTATGTTAGAGTATGTATCAGCTGCTGCACCAAATGACCTTACATGAATTCAAGTTCCATGAGAATTTTATTTTTAGGTAGATTTCGAAGAAAATGTACCTATTGGGATCATACCATGTCATGACTTCCGAAAAATTCTTTCATATCTTTACGTTTGATGCCTCCCTAAGTATGAAACCACCGCCCGTTATTTTTTTTTGTATATTAGGCCTATATATCTTTACACGCTAGCGGCCGTAATTTTGAAGATATTTGAACCAAATTTCATTGTTATTTCTAGGCCCAATAGTTCGGTCAAGTTCGTTAATGAGCAAAATTGGCAAAAGGTGGAGTCGGGGGAGGGGGTTGAAATTTTGAAAAATTTATATCTCGGCCCCTATGAAGTATAGAGGGAAACTTTGTTTGAATAAATTAGAGTAGGCCTATTCCCTATGGAGTTCACAGTGACACCAACTATTCGGGGGTTTTGGGGGTACGAGTGGGGGTGGGGGGATGGAAATTCGAAAATTTTTGAAACCACGTCTTGTGGGGTATAAGTTGAAAAGCTTTTGTTGAGTACTCTACAAATCAATAACTCGTTTCTCGATAGCTATCTTATAAGGCGAGATTTGAATGTTTGAAAAAATGCTCTTTCATATTTTTTTCAGTTATTATTGCGGGTTTGTCATGCCAAGGCTAAAGAAGAAGAGTGCTGCGCAGCGACAATAAATTTAACCAAAAGCACGATGTACATTCCGAGTAAACATTCTGACAGTACAGCGTTGGAAATAAATTAGACTATTAATATTTATCTTTTATCCATTCATTATTCATAACCAATATTTCTAGGGAATTCCCAATATGTCATATAGGTCAGTGCTTGCTTGCATTACTATTAAAAGCATTAAGTTATATTTGTTTACACCTTTCGCATGCCGATAAATATTTTATTAGCAGTAATACCCCGAGAAGGACCGCCTGCCTAGTCTCGTGGTTCGCTGGCTACGGATCCGTAGGCCCGGGTTCAATCCCCGGTACCTCGGTTTTTGAAGTAAAACTTCATTAGCGGCGGTAGAGGGTGAATCGGGATAATACAAAATTAAAAAATCCAAAAAATAAAAAATTCAAAGAATCAAAATTTAAAAAAATCCAAAATTAAAAAAATTCAAAGATCCAAAATTAAAAAATCCAAAAATCCAAAATTTAAAAAAATAAAAATCCAAAATTAAAAAATACAAATTTCCAAAATTTAAAAAACAAAATTAAAAATTATAACATCCAAAAATCCAAAATTAATGGATAATAAAATCAAACATTTAAAAATCCAAAAATAAAAAATTTAAAAAATAAAAAAAATAAACAATTCAAAGATCGAAAATTTAAAAAATCCAAAATTCAAAATTCAAAGATCCAAAATTGAAAAGTCCAAAATCCAAAATTAAAAAAGTCCAAAAACCCAATATTAAAAAGTCCAGTAATGCAAAATTGAAAAAATCCAATAATAAAAAATTGAAAAAATAAAAAAATCTAATTAAGTTTTACTTCTGTCGCGTGGCGTCCCACGCACTCTTTTTTTAAGGTAGGGAGGTATGGAACGGGGTGCATTCAGCCTCGTGATACAAACTGAGAAATATCTGATAAAGAAGATGATGAATATGGTAGACAGGAGATGATGGGCGTTGATTGTAGATGACGCGTTCGGGTGGTAGGCTTAGTCCCTTCAGGGAGGTAGCGGAGTTAGTTAATACCACGAGAAGTGTTGACTTTATCGATGCAATGAAGAGAAAATTACTAGCAAATTTTAGGCATATTTAATAGGACTTTTTTCTCTCTGAATGTGAAGTCACGGAGATGGTTAGGCAACGATATCTGCCGGTCTCTTTTCTTATCTCTAGAAGAGGTCACATGGCGATATTTGAACTGTTGAGTGACACAAAATTCTCGGACGGACTGGGGAAATTCATGTCTAAAAGTTCGACAGCTCAGGGTAGAAGAAGGATTGGAGTAATCTTTGCCTCCGTATTTTTTGTATTATATTGTAATATTATTGTCATCTCTCTTCTATTATTACAATTTTTTGGTTTTTTCATCTTTGTGTAGCATTATAAAGTGCCAGTATGGCACTTTATGACATTGTGTGTGGGGGACGAAAAATGTCTGTCCGTCCGTCCATCTGTCTGTTTGTCCGTGTCTGTACGCGTCACAACTCAAATACGCTTTATTGGATTTTCATGAAACTTGGTATACGCATTTATAATGTCCATGGGAAGAACCATATTGTTATTGAACCAAATCGGTTCACCGGTGCCGGCGTCAAACCCAATTTATTGTTTTTATTTAAAAGTGCCATAACTCAAACACGCATTATCGAATTTTCATTAAACTTGGTATACACATTTATAATGTCCATAAGAAGATGTCTGTTGATATTGGACGTAATCGGTTGGCCGGTACCGGAATAATGCCCAATTTAGTGCATTTTTATGGTATTATATAACAAAAGGCCCCATAACTCAAATATGCTTTATCGGATTTTCATGAAACTTGGTATACGCATTTATAACGTCCATGGCAAGAAGTCTATTAATCTTGGACCTAATCTGTTGACCGGTACCAGAGTAACGACTAATTAAAGGACACATGTTTTTTTTTATTTTTGTCTACCGGTATAATTTGACAGTTAACACTATTCCTTCACTTATGCTTATCAAACGACACCGTCAAACTGACTGAGTTGGCCAAATGGTAACGCCTTGGACTCGTATTCTGGAGGTCCCCGGATCAAATCCCGGACCCGGTCGATTTGACATGGATTTTTTTTATTTTATTTTTTATTTTTATGTGAGTGCGCGATTGTCAAGGTATCACAAATCTGTAGTTCTGCTGACGCTGGTCGATTTTAATCTGATTAGAAAAAACTTATTTTCTGCATATCATAATTGCAATTATAATTGACTCAACAAAAACATACTGGCAGTTTGTTATATCAGTTTACCTGATTTTATTATATTATAAGTTATCGTATTATATTGCATTGTATTATTAGTGTTACATTTTTTTTCTTTGTCTTGTGCATGGTAAAGGCACTTACGGCCGTATAGGCCCGTGCAGTGGGTCTGATCCATAGAAAATATATTAAATATGTATATAAGAATAAAATCAGGTAAACTGATGTAACAAAGTGCCAGTATGTTCTTTTTTTAATCAGTTATGACTGCAATTATGATATGCAGAATGTGTGTTTTTTTTTTTAATTGATTTCCAAGTTAAGCTCCAGATTTATTCATTAAGCAGGGCTTACGGAAGAAGAAAGGTCTACCATCTCGGCCACCTGGGTCATTTTAACGGTCTAGTTGGATAAGCGCATGTAAATCAATATGTTTTTTGTCATAGCTACCTGTATTTTAATTTCCAAGGCCTTATAAGATCACAGTAAAATAATAGGCTATGTTGTCAAGATAACTGATTTTCATTTTTTTTTATAAATTCTTTCGAATACGTATATTACCATAAAATAGACACTAAATTGAGCATTACTCCAAAACAGGTCAACCGATTTTATCCATTATGAATAGACGTCTTCCCATGGACATTATAAATGTGTATACCAAGTTTCATAAAAATCCGGTAAAGCGTATTTGAGTTACCGCGTCTTTAACATATACACTAAATTGGGTTTTACTCCGGTACCGGTCAACAGATTAGGTTCAAATTCAATAAGGCACTTCTTATGGACGTCATAAATGGGTATACCAAGTTTCATGGAAATCCGATACAGCGTATTTGAGTGATGGCGCCTTTCTATTAGAAAGGCGCCATAATCTATTAAAATAGGCACTAAATTGGGCATTACTCCGGTACCGGTGAACCGATTTGGTTCAATATCAATAGGGTTCTTCCCATGGACATTATAAATGTGTTTTCCAAGTTTCATGAAAATCCGAAAAAGCGTATTTGAGTTATGGTGCGTACAGACACACGGACAGACGGACAGACAGACGGACAGACATTTTTCGTCCACCACACAATCTCATAAAGTACCATACTGGCACTTAATAAAGATGCACCTTACCATACCATAAATTGTAGAAACAAAATTAAAAATAAAATACATTGAGTAAAATGTATTGCTTAGGTGCTTTACTGCCAAGCCGTTCATTCAAAGCACTCGACCGTTTCATTGTCCAAATCAATTGAAGGGGCTAGTTCCATAAGGGCGTAAGGCACAAGAGCATAATTTTGAGAAATCTTAATGTTTTTAAACAATGTTACCAATCACAAGCACAGGTCTTTTCTTATGACTGAGCAGAGGTTTAAGGCACAAGTATAAATTGTTCACTGAGTATTTAAGAGGATAAGGTATAAATGTTAAAATCTCAAAATTCAAGATGTGCCTTACGCCCATATGGAACTAACCCCTTCAATTCAGTTAAATTACTCTTACCCAATATAAATACTTTAAATAAATGCAATAACTGGTTTTACTATATAGGAAATGGTTATTAAGTGCCAGTATGGTACTTTATGAGATTGTGTGGGGGACGAAAAATGTCTGTCCGTCTGTCCGTCCGTCCGTCCGTCCGTCCGTCAGTCCGTCCGTCCGTCCGTGTGTCTGTACGCGCGATAACTCAAATAAGCTTTGTCGAATTTTAATGAAACTTGGTATACACGTTTATAATGTCCATGGGAAGAACCCTATTGATATTGGACCAAATCGGTTCACCGGTACCGGAGTAAAACCCAATTTAGTGTATATTTTAAAGGCGCAATAACTCAAATACGCTTTATCGGATTTTCATGAAACTTGGTATACGAATTTATAATGTCCCTGGGAAGAAGTCTATTGATATTGGACCAGATCGGTTGGGCGGTACCGGAATAATGCCCAATTTAGTGCCTTTTTATGGTAATATATCACTAAGGCGTGGATAACTCAAATACGCTTTATCGGATTTTCTTGAAACTTGGTATACGAATTTATGACGTTCTTGGGTACAAGCCTATTGAATTAGGGCCAAATCGGTTGACCGGTACCGAAGTAACGAGTATATCAATATTAATTTTGTAATCAATATTCTTTCAAGGCCCACAATGTATTAAAAAACTTAACAAATTGCCAATCGTTTATTCATATTGTTAGCAACCTTGATTGATTTGTTTCTTCATAATGATGTCAGTGTGGCTAAATAATAATTTAAATAAACGATTTATAACAACTAGCCGTTGAATATTGATATTATAATGTGTATTCTATGGTTATGTAGACTACCGATATTTAGATTAGGCTATATTTTACTGTGAGTATTTTTCTTATTCGTTCCTGTGCAGCAATATACCTAATATAATTCCTGACAGATAGATTTCATATGCTTATTATTCATTCATAACCTTTAAGGCTGCTTTAATTTGAAACAGAGATATCAGCGAATCGTAGGTCTATTGCATCATTATTATTATTGCCGGCACATTTTGTTTTTGGAGTTAACTTTTATGCATGGGCCTATCATAATTGCGTGTATCACTGATTTAAAAAAAAAATACTGGCACTTGGTTATATCAGTTTACCTGATTTTATTAATATATATAAATTTGAATGTGAGTATTTTTATTATTCGTTCCTGTGCAGAAATATACCTAATGTAATTTCTGACAGATTTCAGATTGACTTTTTATTCACTCATAACCTATAACATAACCTATAAAAAAAACATGTCAGCGAATCGTAGGCTTATTGCATCATTAATATTATTGCCAGCGCATTTTGTTTTTGGAGTTTAACTCTTATATCTATTACAAAATTAACTTCTTTTCTGCATGTGCCTATCATAATTGCAATTATCACTGATTATAAAAAGCGTTCTGACACTTTGTTATATCACTTACCTGATTTTATTTACATTTAATTGAAGGTCAGATGTTGTCGCATGATTTGATACTTTACCTCGGAAACCCAATGTCTTGTTTGATTCCTTCGGCTTGATATAAAGAGCTTCAGGTTGCTGTTGTGTGACGAAGAACATAGCTTATCCGCAGAGATGGAATAAGCCAACAAGAAAAGAACAAGCGAGATGTACATGCTGGAGCAGATATGCATACCTGGTGCTCAAGTCTTTATATAGTACAAGCAAAACGGCTTATCTCAGATAATCTAACGTTGCCCCAAATAACATTCTTAGACATGGATTTACACAAAATTTTAATAATCCCTGCTTCATCTACAGCAGAGGTGCCAGTCATTTGTACGGTTGTATTTCACAGTTTTGTGAAAAATTGTCTCTTGTCTCTTTTCTATTTTCCATTTTCCGTCTTCTGTTCAGAAATCTAAAAGTAAGAATTTGTAAGACAATTATTATCCTGCCGGTTATATTACATGGATGTGAGACATGGTCGCTTACTCTACGGGAAGAACATAATCTGAGAGTTCGGAAACAGGGGGCTTAGGAAAATATTAGGGCCTGAGAGATGAAAATGGGGATTGGAGAAAACTGAAAAAACGACGAGCTTCATAACTAGTACTCGTCAGCGGATATAGTAAGGGCAATTAAATGACGGAGGATGAAATGGGCTGGACAGGTTGCGAGCATGGGGGAGGAAAGACATATCTAAAAAATATTGACTTGGAGACCCGAAGGCAAAATACCACTTGGAAGACCTAGACGTAGGTGGGAGGACAATATTAGGATAAATTTAAGGGAAGGAGGATTTGCGAGGGATGGTTGGATGGAGTTAGCACAGAATAGGGTTGAATGGCGGGCTGAGGTAAGCGCGGCAATGAACATTTGGGTTTCATAAAATAGATATTATTCCTTTAGCTTGCTTAGGAATTGTCTGTTACCATTGAGTAGATAAGTAAGTAAGGGACCTTATGTTTTGATAACAGTGGTAGACTAAGAGCGGTATTTTACAAAACAGCTTTCCTTAGGTATTTTTATCTTTATAAATACCTCAAATATCATTATTAAGCAAATTGTATTCACCAAATACCGTGCTGCATTTCAGGAAATGTGTAAATAAGCACAAGTCCTGATTATTATTATTATTATTATTATTATTATTATTATTATTATTATTATTATTATTATTATTTATTACTATTATTAATTACCTATGATATTAAATATAAGTGTGGTAACTAATATTGTTTTGGTCTTCAAGTAAAAAGTAAAGTGAAGTGTTCCCTATAAAGGTCATGGAGGCACAGAGCTTTCCAGGATTATAAGGCTCCCAGATTTTAGACATTCGGCACGTAAAGGGGTCAGCCTTACGCACCGGCCGCCTCACCCCCATGATTGCTCCTGGTACTCATTTCTGTTTGAGTCTGAATCGACCCTAGGGTCATAGTGCCACCAGAAGGATTAGGCCAATTTGAAAAACTCCAACGATCTCATCGGGGATCGAATCCGCGATTTTCTGGTTTGTAGCGCAGCGCCTCAACTGCTACGCTGCGGCGTACCCCTGTCAGCAAGTACTTAGGCTACGTATAAATAAGTGAAAATTATTCTCATATGAGTAGAATGTTGTAAAAGAATATTCTGTGAATCAATTAAATTAAGTAATTTTTCATATACACATCAATCATTTTAATGTGTGCCTTTGGTGGCCCTAATGTATTCTTCAATGCAATTTAATTAGTACGAACGTTAAAAATTACAAAGTAAACATTTTAATACACTTATTTGTATTACCAGTTTGTGAAATTCTTTTGAAACATTTATAAATCCCCTGTTTACTCGAATATTATTAAAACGTCTATACCAATACCTGAGAGAATTAAATTTTTTCCCAAATTGCAACATGAATGTGTCATCAGTTTAATTGACATAGGATTGAAAGCGAAGCCCGCTACGTACTCTACTATATACCGACTGACAAACGTGTGTCAAAAAAGTGCCGGATAAAAATTATATAAACCAAATGAAGCTACCTCTATCTCTCAAACCATCACTACCGCCATCTACTTTTGATAATCACACAGTTGCAAATACCATCTCCAACACGTACGTTCATATTAGAATCATTGCGTAAAAAATATCCGCAGGGCAAAAAAAAAAAAAAAAAAAAAAAAAAACATTAGTGATTATAAAGTACGACCTTTTATATTAAAAAATCCGCGCATGAAGCTGTCTCTATATGCATTAAAATGTATGTATGTTAATTAAATAATAAAAAAAAAAGGTTCTAGCTCTGAGAGTGAGTAAGTGAGAGACTAGGGGTAGGGGTGGAGAGAGAGAGTTTAATACCCACATATGTAGATAGGGTAGTGATCTACAAAGGTAACAGTAAAGCCATTTTGACGTCATAATGGGGCTGTGGTAGGTTGGCAGAGGCTAGGTAGAGGTGAGGTGACATACACACAGCAGAGGAAAGGGGTATGCGTTAAAAGTAGATTAATTACTCCATCGTCGTTGCGGTTATACCTTGCTTCAACCCATCCTACATCTGTTCGTTCTAATATGTGAGAAAAGATATGTGTCATTTTGATTGATTGGGTTGACTAAGTCACTAAATTCAAATTGATGGTAAGTGAGTGTTAAATTTCAGAAATACATTGTCTGAAATCCATACATACACTAGCATCTCTGTAATATATCTTCAAGAGCAGCTTTTGGGGGTTTATTACTGCTAAATAAGATAATGAAAATGGAATCTTAGAAGGAAATTATAACAACTGCATGCACTACAAACACTTTTTAGCACGTGCACAACTACAGAAGAATGGCATGTCAACTTTGATTAAAATAACTTGAAAAGTTTTTTACTTAGCCTTTGATGTAAGCACTTTGCAAAATTTCAAGTTTTAGGACTGAAACTAACTTACTATATTGAAGTGAACAAGTAGCTGAAGCCCGAATGGAACAATTCATGCAATAGTAAATAGTGGCAAAAGATTAAGTGTCCAATGTTTATCTATACTATACTTGATCCAAGATGTGTGCGGAGCAAAAGTAAACAACAGACTTGCCTTGACTAACTCTGTCCTGTCGTTTCAAAGGTTAATCGCACCAGCGCATACTTCACGATAGTGCGACAAGCTCAGTCAGATGTTTACTTCCATTCGGCACACATCGTACAATCATTTATATCTTACATAATTGTGAAAAAATAAGTTATTTCATGTGAGCTGCTTGCTTTCGTATTTATATATCCAGAAAACAAGATTGCATTTGTTCCTATCGTTGCCTTGGCAAATTTTTTGATTCTGAAGAAAAACAAGTGACATTAGTTGCTAAATACAAGTATATTTTATAATATAATTAATTAATTCCTTGTACTTTTCATTTACATAATGTGTGATGAAGTACACCACATAATTGTAAGTGAAAGTAATAGGCATAGTCTCTAATAATTTGCATCAAAGAGGAAAATTGCCAGCCAAATCCTTCAGAACTTACGTCACTAATAAAAAAATGTGCGAGAAAAAGTTTGTCCAGAGGCGAGAAGATACAGATTGTAAATATATACAAAACATTGAGAATAGAATCCGGGACCCTTGACGCTTAATGTAAAAAAAGGTTCAATTGACTTTACTGTATGTAATCGACTGAACAGTCTCAAAAACGAGTTATTGTGAAAAGTGCATTAGGTTATTGACTTTTGCTCCGTAGACATCTTGGATCAAGTATAGCTCAATTATAACGAAAGTTGTTTAATTCGTAATAGTGAAAGCGTTTTTTAGTTTTCATGAATAACTTGATTCCAGTAGCTTTATTTTTTACCCCAGACGTGTTCCTTTTTTGTCTTTTTCTCATTCTACGATTTCTCTACGATTGTCTTTTTCTCATTCTCATTCTATTATATAATTTAACGAAAAATAACATTTCAAAAAAATGATTTAAACATACTTATACTGAAGATATTTCAAAGATCCTAGATTAAATTGTTCACATGATATTAACAAACACACAGAAAAATAATCACTCAGAAATATCTATATTTGTGGAAGTTATCAGGGAAACGGCTGTTCAGTGCATTAAACGTGGCAGCCATTTTGAAACGATAATTACCTGTAACTGTAACAGTTCGATTAGTTTTGAAAATAGTATGCAATTGTAGAAATAGTCAATAAAGAGTATGTCAGATTGCAAGACTGTAGAGCAATTCATTGCTGAGAAAAATAAATAATGAAATTCACATATTTCTCACCAATGAAATTCATCGAAAGCTGCATTTCCCCCCTTAATATAATTATTTTTATTCAGAAGAGTGATTGTAGAGTCTTGGTAGCTTATTCGAAATAGAGCATGATTTTTACTTATGATTCTGTTTTATCATTGCTGCTAAGTCGAAATCTTAAAAAGAATAGTTCATTTTTATTGTATGTTTCCTCTGTATTTTATGAATAATATCGGTTTATCAACTCCAATGATGGAATTTTTGGGTGTTTAAATTTTACAAATAGAGATGAATAACAGTAAGCTCAGGGAATAATTATGTCTATAAATAGAATGTTATTTCCACCTGGGATTATGAACTATTTGTAAAAACATAGGCGTACATAAATCGAATTTAGTCATTTAAGCATTTGTCACCTACACAGTTTATTTTGACTATTTTTTTCTTATCGAGCTTCCTTGAATAGAATACTGACATTAGTGAATCACAGACCGACCAAACAAGTAGAGAGCAAGTTGAGTAGAGCTGCAATAAAAAGAAGTTAATTCCTGTAGGTTATTGAAATTACTAACTAAAATATATAACTGTATTATTTAAAAAAATTATATTACTCTATGCATGTATATTCACAAAGCATTTCAACATTACAAAATCATCAGTAGGGCCTGGATTTGAAGGTTTTTAACCTATTTTTTCCGGTGCTTCCTAATTAGAACATTTTAACGTATTTCTCCGTTTCATGCCCCTTGCTTCCGAATATATGAATCTTATAGAACCTAAAAAGGACTAAATCAGACTTAAGGGCCTAAGAGGGCTAAGGAGAACTTTTGCTGAAAAACTAGCTGTTAAAGAGGACTTTTGCAGAAAAACACGGATTTTAAACAGATTTTACAATTAATGCATAGGAAAATAAATATGTGAATTTGGATTATAAGGAATATGTGAATTTGTGCATTTTAATAAAAGACATAATAAGATGGTCCAGTAATTTTCTGCCAAGCCTGTCAAAAACAAGTAAGTAAACATAGCTGTCTTTCATTTTATCTGCCAGACTTCTTTCTTCGGATTTTGAAATTGAAATTGAAAATACTTTTACTAACATGCATATGCGGTTCAATTGAAGTTGACATTTTTCATGAACATAATATTATTATTTTAATTATTGCCATCTTCTTAGTGTCCGTCCATTGAATTAAAGACTTTTCATTAAAATACAGTAGTATTAAAAAAGAATAATTGTAACATTAAAGGGTAAATATATTAATTGTTTATGCTATTTTTCGAGTGCCGATATAATAAATAGTTAGTTGATTATTTTCTAAAGAAAACTAGAATAACTGTGTCAAAATTATAATACAAGTCGGTGTTAATATCAGTGTTAATTATATGTTTAATAAGACGGTTAAAATCGTTTGTTTAAAACTAAAAAATGACTATTCCACGAAAATAGAAGGCCAAAATTACTTTTATAAAAGCCTAAAATTCTGGGCCCTAGTCGTCAGTGACTGTCAAGTATTAACTTTTGTATTGAATTGCAGTTATCTATGCCGCTATTTAAGAAAGCATGTTAGATAAAGCTCTTGAAAACAGAGTAAGCTTATAATATTATAAAATAACACAACATTTTCTGAACAACTCAGTATAGGCTTTAAATTTTGACTTTTTCACACATACAGAAGAATTGAGACGTATAATGAACTAACAAAAAATAAATCGAAATAGCAGAGGAAAGACATGTTTCAAGATGTGTAGAAACAGAAAAGACAGTGTTTTCGGAATAAATTCTGTGTATTTGAGTGGCTTGTTGGGAACAAACTGTGCATTATATTTAATTATTATTTTATATTGCGGACCTTATTGGACTCTTTTGAACCCGTAGAATTACCGTTACTGGTTTCTATTACCAAAATATGAAGGGAACTTCTTTAATTTTGATTTTTGAAAAGCTTCCCTAATGATTTTGTTAAAAATTTAAGTATCGAAACTTCTAACTAGGAATAATAATTGAGCTCTATGCCTATTTGTTTTTTCTATAAAAACATGCTTAGGGAAACTCTACTCGTTTCATTTTTACATTTTCTAGGCTATCTGAACTATCTCAACAGCTGCAAACGAAATTATTCAAGTAGTGTATAGAAACACTTAGGTTAAGAGCGTATTTTTTCAGCACTCATATTTTATTATGTATTCACTTATTTTTATGTAATGTATTATTTAGTTTTTATTTCTTTATATGTACGTTAATCAGTTTTTTTCAGCTGTGTTTATACTCCTTTTAGCTTCGAGGCTATATCAGGAGTTCGGGATCTGTGTCTGTACAGTAGGGTAAGTCATGGAACTATTGCTTGTCAATTGTTTCTATTGTCGATGTATTTAATGGAGTAAATTTAAACTGATATTAATTTAAATGGATATGATACAGAATGAAATGGTGAGGATGATTCATGGTATGTAAATATCCAATTCGGCATTTCCTTTCACGACTGGGCAAACCATGAAAAAACTCATGTCAAATTGACCGGCCACGGGATTTGAACCTGAGACCTCCCGAATGCGAGTCCAAGACGTTACCATATCGGCCACCTCGCTCGGTGTTAATCAGTTGTATACTGTTTGACAAATAAGTTGTATAATTCATGTATTTCCACTGCTATATTAGAATTTCACTCACAATAAGAAGAAGAATATCCTTGAACAGGTTGCAGAGCCTTAAGTTAAATTCTCAGATTAATTGTAAATTCCATACAGTACTTCTAGAATTTAATAATGCATCTTTGTGCTAAGTTTTTGATGCCAATCTAAAATATGCAGCCTCACTCTGTAATAATGTAAACAAATAATTCTACCAGATAATCCTGCGATACAAAAATCGTGGGATTACATTCAAGCGTCCTATATCCTTGAATGCCTTCAATCTTCTACACAATCTGACGTTGACCGGGCTAGAATCCGCGCCTTACAAGAAAGAGAATCGGGATCATGGCTTCTGGCTGTCCTTCAAGATTGCGATTGCTCTTAGACTAGGTTGCAAGATCTGTTTTCCCTATAAATGCTTATGTAGAGCTGTTGTTGACTGCTTTGGTCTCCATGGTCTAAGCTGCCCCAAAAATAATGGGAGATTTTCTAGATATTTCATGCTCAATGATATTCTCCAAAGAGCGCTTACTTCAGCTGGAATTCCTTCAATTCTGGAGCCTACCGGCATAAGCCGCAGCGATGGGAAACGTCCAGATGGTCTGACATTAATTCCGTGGTCTCGTGGTAGATCTCTTCTGTGGGATGCAACTTGTGTGGATACCTTGGCTTCATCCCATTTACCTAGCACATCAAAATTAGCAGGTTCAGCAGCATTGTCTGCAGTGAACATCAAAAGAAGTAAGTACCGTGACCTGCTACATAGGTATGAGTTTATTGCTTTCGCTGTTGAGACCATGGGACCTTGTTTCGCTGAGGCTAAGTCATTGTTCTCAGATATAGGAAAGAAACTTGCGGTTCAAAACGGAGATTCTCGATCAACGCCTTTCCTGAGACAGAGAATCAATATTGCTTTCAAAGGGGAAATGCCTAAAAATCTTCCCTAAAAATCTTGCTCTTGAAGAAATCTTTTACTTTGTTTAATGTCTTAAGATGTAAAATAAATGTAAACAAATTAACATGGTACTTTATGAAATACTTACTTGAAGTTAGCATCTAACAGTATAATTTTAATATTTTGGGACCGAGCGAGATGTCCGAGATGGTAACGTCTTGGACTCGCATTTGGGATGTCCCAGTTTCAAATTCCGTGACTGACCAATTTGACATGGGTTTTTTCATGGTTTTCCTAGTCGTAAAGGCAAATGCCGAATTGGATATTTACAAACCTCACCATTTCATCCCGTATCATATTCATTTAAATTAATATCAGTTGAATTTAAATCCTTAAAAATACACCAACAATAGAAACAATTGACATGCAATAGTTCCATGGCCTACCCTACGATAGACACACAGATTCCTTACTCCTGATATGACCTCGTAGCTAAAAGGAGTATAAACACAGCTGAATTTTAAAAATATGTATATAAATTGGGGCATTTTAAGGAATCTAAAAACATAATGTTTCTCATGAGAAGTAAATGCCAATTTACTAATGTTTACTTGCTTTCAATCATCCCTTGTTTAAAATAATGTTTAAATTCAATTAGTTAATCTATTTGCACAAACAATTTCAATTATAAGAAGCCCACTATCAAAACATACCACATAATTGATTCCATCCACACCGTATCTGTGTATTTTATCTCACAGGTAATGAGTGACACATGAGTGTACTAATGGACTGAAGTAACCACAGAGAAGGGTAAAAAAATAGGAATTGGCTGTATAGAGAGATGGAATCAACAATCCAACCCTATTCATACTCTCATTGGAAGCGAAAGAGAGAGAAAACAAAAAATTCTGTGCAGAATAAAAATGACGTCAACTAATAATCGTACTCTGCTACCACCTCAATCAGTACAACCCCTCATCAAAAGCTTTCACCATAACGAAATGTAAAACCTCTCATGCTCGTGTGGTGGTGTGCTTTAACACCTATAGCCAGACATTGACACCGCCACCTTCCCAATGACAACGATAAAACAACGCCAATTCCATGAGGAATGCTTTTTATTTAATCAGGTTACATCCTTCCCACTCATAAGGGATTTCAAACAACATACGGAGGCTTACAGGCATTATAATGCCTCTGCTCATTTCAGCGTTACATATACTAAGAAGTGAAATACACTTCAAGTACGAAAATAAGTCTACTTTATTTACTGAAGCACGGTATATATAAATTTACACAAATTATTTTCCCATTCGGGAAGTCTCAGGTTGAAATCCCGTGGCCGGCCAATTTGACATGCGTTTTTTCATGGTTTCCCCTGTCGTGAAAGCAAATGCCGAATTGGATATTTACATAACATGAACAATCCTCACCATTTCATCCTGTATCATATCCATTTAAATTAATATCAGTTGAAATTTACTCCATTAAATACACCGACAATAGAAACAATCGACAAGCAATTAGTTCCATGGCCTACCCTACAGTACAGAAACAGATCCCAAACTCCTGATATAGCCTCTTAGCTAAAAGGAGTATAAACACAGCTGAAATAAAATATATATATATATATATATATATATATATATATATATATATATATATATATATATAACTTATTATTATCATAACTGTTTCAGCATGAAGCTGAATATTCTTTCTGTGATTATAATTGTTTTAAATCTATTTTAGAATCACAATTTATCTACTATAGAATAGAATAGAATAAAGCTTTGAAGAACTATTTCAACAAACATATGAATACTTTCCTTGAGTACTTATATTTACTCCTAAATAATTAGTGAGAGAGCTATTTTGAATTCAATTGAATGTTTTTGAATAATTGCAGTAACTGTTTTAAAATAAGGTATGTTTTAGAACTGCATTTCCTACACTTGGAGAAATTACTTAAAGAGTTTTATATTACGAAATTTTAGAATTATATCTATATTAGTTCCTTTTAAAAATAATTATATACGTGTTCTGAAGGCATTTATATTATTTATTACTATGCAATAAAGAAAATGCTTAGATTTTTTAGAGTATACACCGTTATAGCAAATAACACGTTACCGTCAGAGTCATAGTTTTCTCTCATGTAAAACGTTGTAAGGGTACTTAGAAGGTTAGGCAGATCTTTATTACTGATCTTTATCTCAGGCTAATGTTTAGCAAATAGCACGTTTTTGTTCGAGTGTTAGCTTTCTTTTACATAATGTGGTTTGGGGGTTAGAATGATTTTCTAATTATAGGCCTAACATATATATATATATATATATATATATATATATATATATACACACATATTTGAGTGTGTCTCATAATCTATTTCCAGTTAAAACAATGCCAAACTGGAAATATCTTTTAAGTAATTTACTTAAATATGGCTTAACATTTTTATCGATCCCGAATGTGAGACAGAACAACAGTAGGTACGAATATATTTTTTAACATTCCTTGTTATGCACTCTTTCTATCAGTTTCTGTACAGAATAAATTTAAAATTTACTTAAGCCAATATAAATTAGGAAAATAAGTGTTGGTAAACAAGAAGGAAGGAGAACTTGAGATCTTAAAGTAATAGCAGAAATAGGCAACGAAATCATTGTACAGTATCTCTTTTCGATCTGTATTAGTTATACAAATCAAATTTATTGAAAGTTACTACCCTAAGAAGATTTGTATTTAGCTAGAGAATTCTGAGTTATGCTTTGTCTATACATTAATAATACATAATGTCTAATGTTGAATGTTTTCCTTGGCAAATTATGTCCAGAAGTTGCTTTATATTTACTCTTCCTATCTTGAACTAACATGAAATGAAAGTATATATCTTATTCTTACTTTTTATAAAGTCAAATATAATAAAATCAGGTAAACTGATGTAACCAAGTGCCAGTATGTTTTTTTTAATCAGTGATACACGCAATTATGATAGGCCCATGCATAAAAGTTATTTTTGTAATAGATGTCCGAGTAAACTCCAAAAACAAAATGTGCCGGCAATAATAATAACGATGCAATAGACCTACGATTCGCTGATATCTCTGTTTCAATTTAAAGCAGCCTTAAAGGTTATGAATGAATAATAAGCATATGAAATCTATCTGTCAGGAATTACATTAGGTATATTGCTGCACAGGAACGATAAGAAAAATACAGTAAAATATAGCCTAATGTAAATATCGGTAGTCTACATAACCATAGAATACACATTATAATATCAATATTCAACGGCTAGTTGTTATAAATCGTTTATTTAAGTTATTATTTAGCCACACTGACATCGTTATGAAGAAACAAATCAATGAAGGCTGCTAACAATATGAATAAACGATTGGCAATTTGTTAAGTTTTTTTAATACATTGTGGGCCTTGAAAGAATATTGATTACAAAATTAATATTGATATATGCGTTACTTCGGTACCGATCAACCGATTTGGCCCTAATTCAATAGGCTTGTACCCAAAAACGTCATAAATTCGTATGCCAAGTTTCAAGAAAATCCGATAAAGCGTATTTGAGTTATCCACCCCTTTGTGATATATTACCATAAAAAGGCACTAAATTGGGCATTATTCCGGTACCGCCCAACCGATCTGGTCCAATATCAATAGACATCTTCCCATGGACATTATAAATAGGTATTCCAAGTTTCATGAAAATCCGATAAAGCGTATGTGAGTTATGGCGCCTTTAAAATATACACTAAATTGGGTTTTACTCCGGTACCGGTGAACCGATTTGGTCCAATTTCAATAGGGTTCTTCCCATGGACATTATTAAACGCGTATACCAAGTTTCATTAAAATTCGATAAAGCGTATTTGAGTTAGAGCGCGTACAGACGGACATACATTTTTCGTCCCCCACACAATCTCATAAAGTACCATACTGGCACTTAATAACAATGAAGTGAACAATAGCTTTCGTAATAATCTCTGGTCAGTCTAACAGAATGCCGGGAACCTAAGATGTGTTAGCCCAAGAGGAATTGTCACCTACCAGAGTATGTACTAGAGAACGCAAGAGTTGGTATGTAGGCAATATGCAGTCGTGCTTCAACGAATGGTTACATATTATGGAGGACATGTTAAAGCATGGGCAAGGGGACAACTCCATGTGGGTGGAGGTAGGAGGAATTGGCCATGAGTTATGTTGATGTTGTCGTTATTATTGTCGGATGGTAGTGCTAGTGGTGGTGGGAATGGATGGATGGGCAAGCGGACGGATGGATGGATGGACAGTAGGAAGACGTGAGATGACAAACAGGAGCGATCAGCATTATAGAGGGACACACATACTACTACATTATAATACATAGCATTTGGACCGCCACATTGCAGACAAATGGTCTCCGTTCCACTGCACACAGAAGCCCCTCAGTCCAGAAGCTATTACCTGTCACCGGTTTATGGCTACTAGAGGCAAAGCTAAAGGGAAGACTGATCATCAACCCTAATGCATAGATTTGTAACTGAATAATAACTCTGATGCATGTGTAATAACTTAAATGTTTTGAAAATGTAAGTTCTGTATGCAAGATGAATTTGATGTGCATTTCCAGCAGCGAGGAAAACCCGAGAAGAAAAACTGTCTGGAGTTCTGTTGCCATCTGCTGACAATAAAGGACATTTAGCACTTTACGCGAGTTTTAAAAGAATACGCACAATATTATTGAATAAGGGCTTGTTTATTCTTACCTTTCATCAGAAAAAGGAATAAAAACAGATTAGAAAAGGCGTGTATTGATTTTTGCCTTTCTTAGAAAACGGAAAAGAAAAACTGTCTGCATTTCTGCTTCAAGACTCTGTTCCCATCTGCTGACAGTAAAGAACATTTAGCACATTACGAAAGATGTAAAAGAATACGCACAATATTACTGAATAAGGGTTTGTTTATTCTTACCTTTCATCATAAAAGGGAATAAAAACAGATCAGAAAAGGCGTCTATTGATTTTTTGCCTTTCCTAGAAAACGGAAAAGAAAAACTGTCTTGATTTCTATTTCAAGACTCTGCTGACAATAAAGCACATTTAGCACCTTACGAAAGATTTAAAAGAATAAGCACAATGTTATTAAATAAGGGTTTGTTTATTTTTACCTTTCCTCAGAAAAAAGAATTTACACAAATCAAAATGGCGTCTATTAATTTTTTTCTTTTCTACAAAAGGAAAGTAAGAAAGTAGTAAAAAAAGGAGCAATTTAAGTCTGTGTGTAATACGAGTCCTTTTTGCTTGACTTTTCCTCGGAAAACTTTTTTAAAAAGTTTGTAAAGAATAGGAGTAAATTATTATTTTTCGTTCTTACCTTTCATCGGAAATAAATCCAGTTAGTATAGGATAGAAATCTATTCTTATCTTCCCTCAGAAAAAAAAGTAATTTTCTATTATTCAATGGGAATCAGCTTATTCTTACTTTTCCTCAGAAAAAAAGAATAAAACAGATCAGAATAGGAGTCTATTGATTTTGCCTTTCCTAGAAAACGGAAATGAAAAAGTAGTAAAAAAAAAGCAGCAATAGAAGTCTGTGTGTAATGCAATACGAGTCTTTTTCGTCTTACCTTTCCTCTGAAAATATTTGTAAAAAGTTTGTATACAATAGGAGTTAATTTATTCTTTTTCGTTCTTACCTTTCATCAGAAATAAATGCAGTAAGTACAGGAAACTATTTTTATCTTCCCTCAGAAATTGCTATTATTCAATGTGAATCTGTTTATTCTTTCCTCGGCAAAATAAATGAAAATTGTTAGTATACATTAAGAATGTTATTATTCTCTCCTGTTATTAACAGTTATCCTCAATTAAATAAATATAGTTAGCAGAGATATGGAAAACATAAAAACGACGTAGAGTGTAGAATATGAGTCTATTCTTTTCATACCTCAAAAAAAGAAAATCGGTTAGTACTGAATAAGAGTTTGTGTACTAAAACATTTTCTATGGGAAAAGAAACAATTTAGGAATCAATTTATTCTTTCTTTCTTAGAAATAAATTTAGATAAAATTAAATAGGAATCGATATGTTATTTTCTTTTCTTAGAATGAAACGAAAATCATTCTTAGTATGCGAATCTGCTTACTCTTAATGGGAAAAATAAGTTAAGGCAGTTAGTATAGAATAGGAGTTTGTTTATTCCTAAATTTCCGAAGGAAAACAAAATAAAAACCTTTTTGTCCTTACATATCCTGAAGGAAAGTAAAGTATTCCAGACACAAGCGTGGAGGTCCTTAGGGTTCCAGAAATTTGAGTCTCTTAGATTTTCAGACATTCAGTATTGTGATGGTGGTAAGGTTGTCAGCCTTACGCATCGGCCACCTTTACCCCAGGATTGCTCCTGTTTAAATTTTTGTGAAAGACTGAGTCTACTCCAGGACCATATTGCCACCAGGAAGATTAGGTCAATTGGAAAATCCCAACAATGTTACATCATCAGGGACCGAACCCACTACTTTCCCGCACTTGCTCAACCACACACTTCTTACATATCCTAGGAAAAATATATTCAAAACATCGAGTCCAGTGGGAGTCTATTTATTCTTACCTTTCTTCGCATAGGGAATGTAAGGCAGTTAGAACTCTTCTGAGCTTGTCCATTGTCTTTCAGTTTCAGGTATATCAGAAAGACTTTCACTGTGTCATTCATTTGTATAGCCTATAACAGTTGAGTGAGGTATTTGTTAGGGGCAATTTGATGGACATGCCAGTTCAAAAATATTGTGTTTTTCGCAAAGGTTGTCCAAGTAGATTAATTTACTTACTTCGTTAGCAACTAAGTTACAGTGTTTTATATTGTAAATTTAAATGTATCACATTGACATCCATTAAATTGCTCTCTAAAATCAACTCACTACTTCTAAAAAAAGCTAATTTAAGTAATGATAGATAATTTATTGGTCATTTTTTAAATTCAGTGCCTTTTTTACTATTTTAGGGCATAAAATATATATTTTTATTTTGCATTTTTTCGCTATTTTATCGTCATTAAATGCCTTGCCCTAGAAGTTAAGATATAGAGATTGATTTTGTTCTCTACTATTTAATCTCATTTCTGAATCAACTAAGTTATGTCAATTTTAATTCAATATTGCTAAACGACAATATTAGAATAAATACCGGAACCTAAAAAATGCTGACTTTTCAAGAAGCTAACGTAGGGCGTTAAACTTTGAATTACTCTTACAGTAATATTTCTTTGCAAGTCACATAGGCTAGGCATAATACGCTATAGTGTATAGACTGTGATGTGTGTATAATTTAGTAAAATAAATACCAGGAAGAGCATAATTAAATATTCATTTGGTATGTTTGTACAGCTTATGGTACACTCGGTAGTTCATGTTTAGGCCTAACTTGCTGGTGTTAATCACAGCCCGGGAATCTCGGTTTCAGCGGTGAAGCCTAGCTTTGTTCTCATCCGCCATCTTGGCTCACTATAAGACACCTATTAAATCACACCCAATTCAGTAAGAAACTACAGTATTACGAGAACTTAGATTAATGTCTATTTTCACAATTTTCTATTGGAAATTTCGCATCCACTGGTGAAACATACCGAAACCTCAATGAGAAGCATGTCCTCTTACTACGAGTATTATTCTTGGGTATTCGTTTCTATTACATGCTAAAAATTGGGTTTCTTATGTCATAAAATTTGACGTTTTATTGGTCACTTAAGGAAAAAAACAAGAAAAATTCCCTGATAAATAAGGATTTTATTTTTCATTAAACTTAGGAACACTGTAATTGGAATGAGAACAGAAAAGAGAGTGCAATAAAAACTGGTTTCACATTCCTGGACTGCAAAATATTACCTTTTCTAATTTAAAATTTTTATTTAATTTGTTTTCAGTCTATCAAAACATAGGCCTATTTGAAATTTTATTTGTCAGTATCTTGCCTGACGTTGATTCGTGTTCCGCCATATTACTATACTACATCCGCTGATCAACGTGGCTTCACTGCCGCCAACAGTACAGCAAACACAATTGCCGATCTACATATCTATATATCTGTGGTGTTAATCCAGCCTATATCTTAAGCTTATATTTACCCAGAAACAAGCAGATGTTCAAAAGGCTTAATAAAAAGCATAAGGAGCGTTTAGGATCTTCCTCTTAAATCATTTCGTGAATTTAATAATCCTTTAGTTAATAATCAAACTTTTTTTTATGATTTCGGTCTCGGTGACTTAGTAGTAGCGATCCCGCCTCTCTAATCGAAGATCACGGGTTCATAAACGACCGATATCGATAGCTTATTTCAGGAACTGAAAATCTTTCAAACGAAAACTACACACCATAGGTCCCTTGTAGTAGAGTTACTGTTCGGGTCTATACGAGGAACTGGAGGGAGTCTGGGTACGTCCTGTGGGATCCTGGTGGTCTGGGCTTTGGCGTACAAAGTTCGTTTCTAGTCCGGAACAAGTTTTATACTAGCCTATAGGTTACAATATGAATTCTTTAGAAGTTCCTCTTCCCGTGATATAGGTAAAGAAAGTAGGCCTATTATATTCTACCCCAAAATTTCATGCTCCGTTTTCCCCATAAATACAAGTTTTTAGGTTTCCTGAAAAAAATTAATTTAAAAGAAAGTTATTTTCAAAAACATGCTTGTCCAAAATTGTGTGTATCTCTCTATGTGCCTATGTGTGTCTGTATGTGCACCTGTGCTCAGCATTCCTAAAGAACGAAAACTCCTATCAATGAAATTTCTTTATTTAGGTTAGATATATTCTAAGATCGTGATACACACATGGACGGCAAAATTTATTGCCATTTTATGTGAAGACAATTTCATTTTTCGCTTTTTTTTTAACGCTTTAAAGATTTTTTAAAAATTTGTACACTATGTGCTCATAGGCTACCAAGACACAAAACTTCTAATTGAAACATTTTCACAAAAGTTTTCTGGAGGGTACTTATAAGATAGCTGCCGTTTGTGGAAGCTCAGGTTAGTCTTGCGTGGCTATCTATACTTGCTGAGGATAGACAACTGAAATTGCACTGTACGCAATATGCCCGCTTCTTCTATATCGTAACGTGAAGTGGAAAAATTATATTGGTAATGCTTGGGGTAAAAGAAATCGTATGCGAGCATTACACCAGAATTAAGCTGGGTTGTTTTGTCCATGCTTGCTGTAAAGAAGTTCTGTATGTGCGTTTTATCACGTTTTATTTTTTGTATCCTTTGGGGATGCGACACGAATTGAGGAAGGACTTTTTTTCATTTCTACAACCAATTTACAAGAAGAGTATTTTATTTTACGGGATTTTCTCAAAATAGGCTCTAGATATTTTGTTTTAAATTTTTTACTCGAATTGCAAAGCATCTGTAATATAATCTATTATAATATAGGCTACGGCATATTATAAATTACAATGCATTATGCGGAGAGCTATGTGTATTATTTTAAACATTTCCCCAAAAGATTAATAAATTTCATTTTTCTTTCTTTGAGGGTTGAAGTGTTAAGGAAATTAGTGATTAATATTTCGCCTTATACCCTCAAATAATGATAAACCAAAAAATCGCAGTTAGCCTCAGATATTTATTACTAGATTAATATAATCTGTTCTGAGTTGTGAATCATACTAAAAAATACATATGCTAAAAAGAAGTACACATATTTACATCATCAATTAAAATACTATTTACAATATCACAGAGTTAAATATTTCCAAATTCATTAAAATCTATTTACATTTAAAACATATACTTAACATGTGTTGCAATTATTAAAAGTAGTATGTAGTCAAGAATGTGTATAATCTGTTACAAGCAGATTATTATAGAATGTAAAATTGTTTTATTATAGTGTCTATTTAACTGATAATTGCAGTAGTCAATGTTGGAACAAACACAGGTTGATTTATATAGGCCTACAGTAAAAGTATTGTTGTTCTAGTAGTATGATTATATTATATTCTTCTGAGTTCTGTTCATGGAGAGTTCTATATGGGAGTCGTTGATCAAAAATGCGGCTTACTGCTTCTTGGGTTTATCATTTTAGATAATGAGATGCATTTCGGTGTATATATGCACCATCTTCAGTCACTTGTAGCCTAGAAAGACTATATATCTTCACCTGCTGCTGTTATGCTGCGATTTTTTGGTTTATCATTATTTGAGGGTATAAGGCGAAATATTCATCACTAATTTCCTTAATATTTCCCCAAAATAAATTTTCTGAAATGTAAGTTTTAGGACTTGCCTCACGAATAACGTGACTTCGAATGAGGCTGAGACAACTGAATGCAACACTCAATACTGCAGAGGAATATACAGGGTGTTAATGAATAACACCGAAATATTTTACCTGTGTATAGAGGGGACATAGCCAAGCAACTTTTATTAGGAGATTTTTGCTCTATGGTTTCAATTTTTCCTGTTACAGCTTAAAATCTCCCAGGGCATGGCCGCCACTGACTTCTAACATTACAAAAAAATTCAAAACAAAGGACCTACGCTGTTAACACTGTAGTCAGAAGTTATGAATAAAAAGAAGACTAATGCAGTGGCGACCAGTCATGTGATTAGTCTGTAAATTTTGCAGATTATGGAAACTCTAAATTATGATATAGCTGTTGACGAATGATTAAGAGACTGGTTTTTATCGATCACTAGGAAGGAATGAAGTCAATTTAATGATCATTTTAACCCTATTTCGCGTAATAATTGATTTGTGAGCACCATATTATAATTACTTTAATGCCCTGTAGCATACACATTTTACGTCATAGAGCAAAAATCTCCAAATAAAAGTTGCTTGTCTAAGTCCCCTCTATATACAGATAAAATATTTCGGTGTTATTTATTAACATTTCTTTCAGTCTTCATTTCCATACTCCTGAAAAAAGTCCATAAGAACTGAGCTAAAACCCATTAATGATAGCCTATTTGCACTATTTTTCGTAATTTTTCTTCACGAAAGCTTAAGTTTCAGGAATCAGTATACTATTGATTGTTTCGAAGAGCGAATTTTCAGAATTTGTCACACAAGTTATATGTACTTTTATATTATTGTGACGATCGTGTCACCATGATACACCCAGAGTAATGTTTGGGGTTCCTAGACAATTCTTACATTTTTCTATATTATGCAACTTAATACTTTACTAGATAATAAGCCCATTATGCGGGCTGGACAAATAGTAACCTAATTTGAATAGTTATCGAGTTATGGCGGAAACATGTTGTATAATTTCAAACAAGCAATAGACTTACCAGACGGTTTGGTTCATATCAGATTTCCCTTGCTTAAGCGGGTGACGTGTTTGAATTGTTTAAGGCTAAAAAAATTGAAAGTGTAATTTGTAGGACTATTTAACTCATGTTTTTCTTACGATTTGAACCAATAACATACAATAAGAATGAGTCCAATCACATTTATGATTCACTCAATATTTATCAAACTTTCTTTATCAACTCCTGCAAAAGTGACAAAGAAACGTCTTCTTTTCTTTATATTCTAATCTGTTCGGAGACTACGAGTATGTAGGCAGTGTTTATGCCTACGTCACCATTGCCACAGTACGTTAAGATTTATAGTGGAAATGAAATGAATATTACGGTAGCATTTGTTCTGGAATCAGCATTCCACATTTCAACAACGTTGGCATTTAATAATTGTAATCACCTCTTGTAAACATTATAAACACATAACCTCGACAGCATGAATGGACACTGGTCAAACGCGAGTGACCGTTCAGTGGTGGCATAGTAGACTCGCCAGCTGCTGAACAGCTAACATCTGATAGTATGAGCTTAAAATCTTTCAATAAATAGTATTTACCAATATGAATCGCTAGGGACTATAACAATATGTAACAATATTTTATGCCCGATATCTTCATTATTAAATTTCAGAGAACAGTACTTGAACAAATAGATGTTTATTAACTGATCGTGTTTTGTCCACACAAAAAAACCAGCCGTAAATGCTGTCGTGAATTCTTTTTACTTCTTCTGCCCGTACCATAGGTAGAGGAAGTATTGTTTTCGAGCCCAAAATTCGAAGATGAGTTTTTAGAATAAATACACGTTTTGAGGTCCTCAGAATCCAGAAATACTACCCGCGCGCCACTTCTTGAGCGCTGGATTTACGGGGAAGTGAGGGCCGGGGGGAACAAAACAAAGCTATTCCGCCAGTCTTTCTGCAGTGTTGTCAACCAAAGAAATAACGTTTCAGCAGAATCGCGCGTATGGTATTTTATGTAGTGACTTTAATATACAACGATTTTAATGCAGTCCAATAATATAACGTGGTGACGGTATTGCGTAACAATTAATTACACGTCATAAGCCTTTGGTTATCAAATAAGTCATCAAATAAGTCATCAAATAAGAATATTATGCATAATATAGGCTCAATATTTTTACACTGGATGACTAATTTTAAGCATAAAGAAGAGTCTTAGCAGAACATGCTTCACCATTTCGTGTTTTAAAACGTAAGAGAGGTAAGGCATCTAAAAGTGGAGAAAGCTATAGGCCTAATTTTAAACGTATTTAATACAAATTTTGAAAAGTTCGCTCAACTTTCAGTCCATGAAATTGACATCAGAGTTTACGGGATCGTCAGAAATTAGCACATACGGAATTCTTAAAGAGGTGAGGAAAGTGTTGGATGTACAATGAAGTGTTTGTGAAATCAGCAGTTCGAAAGATTGTATTTTTCCCCATAACTCGATGCGTCAGTAAAGATAATGCAAATAAATAAATAAGAATCCTGAGGCAGAATGAAAGCTTAGTATTGAAGCCACTAGATGTCAGGGTGCATAGCGTACTTCGTGTTTCAATGTTGTCAGCTTAACCTACGAAGTTGAACGAAACATACCGAATAGGGAGCCGAGCGCTCAAGAAATCGCGCGCGGGTAGTACTATTTTCAGAAACATGTCTCTGTGTGTGTCTGTGAACAGCCTAGCTACAGAACGGAAAATCGTATGAAAACAAAAATTCGTATTTGGGTCAGGTACCTTCTGAAGATGTGAGATGAAGATCGGCGACAAGTTTCTCTTATTTTTAAGGGACTTTACATGAAGAAATTTTTATTCTTACCAATTTTCTCGAAAACAGCTCAAACGATTTTCTTTAAATATTGTGCACGTGCATTGCTTATACTAAGAGCTAAAACTTTTGTATGAAACATTTTTCGAAAAAAAATTATCTGAAGTGTTGTTATAAGCCACCCATTTTGAATACGTGCTCTTTGCAATATATCCTGTTGTTCTATAACAGAATGCGAAGTGATAAAAGTGCATACTTAAAGTAAAGAAAGTTACGAGAGTACATCAATAAATTTTATTTGGTTTATGTATCCTTCGGGGATGCGACGTGATGTGGTAAGGACATTCTCTTCGTTTTTACAACCAATTTACATGAAGAGAATATCATACTTAATAATTATATTATAATAAGAGGCTAGCATTTATCTGGGCAGAGGAAGTTATGTGAAATTCACATAAAACTTTTAATAGTACCGTGTCAGTTACAATGTTACTGAATAAATTCAGATTAAATACATTTTTATTGATTATTTATTACCAGGGCCCGGTTTCTGATGACCTAGAATTGTTTGAAAAATGACCTATAAAATGACCCAAAATTTTAAAGAAAATGACTTAACTATAAAAAAAATGACGTAAAAACTTTTACTTTATTTACAAAAATTATTATTGTACACACAAAGTTATAAACTAGTTTGTACATAATTGTAAAAACTGTAAACAACTGTAATGTTGTGAATGTTATTTTCTCACGGAAATTTATACTGGCACTGAGGCACTAGTGAGTCAAAATTCGGGACATCCTTTTTTGGTCTGCCGGATTATATTGTTGTTTATTGAGGGTAAACAGTAGTTTACACTCTCAAATCCAAGCAGGTGGCATATTCTGGTGCCAAGTCAGTCTGATAACAATAGTAATATAATAAATATTTTTGGCGTTTCTTTGATTCTCACTTTCGACTGAGACATATCAACACTTTAACGCCGAACAAACAAACAACACTTCAAAGACAGCACCGCTAGCGACAAAAAAGTTAATACACTCAATATAAATACATGAAAATGGCTAAATAAGGAAGCAAATGACACGAAAATGACTAAATAATGACCTAAAATTGAAATAAATGCCCTAAAAAAATAAAATGGAATAAAATGACAAATTACCTAATGCATTTCTGTAATCTAGAGGCCATGATTAGGATTTATCCACAAGTTGGCAATGTCTATGCAGCATTAATAAAAATATGACATGTCAATAGAATCCGGGCCCTGTTTATTACATATTATTCATTAAATAGTCATCACAATTGCAACTCATGGCATTACCTATGATAACTATCTTTCACAATAATTAAAGAGGCAATTGTATATTTTAAAAGAAAAATGTAAGTTTCATTCTTAAGATGTACCTCCCCTTAAAAATGAAGTGGAACTCTTACTATCGGTAATTATAGTGAAAGCTTAGGGCACTTGCACCCTCAACAAGTTTTGGGATGGAAGGAAATGGCGTATGTGAACAGTCCCGTCAATCAATGTAATGTCGGCAAATTAGGCTGCTATCAATCATGGTTGTATTGATTGGTGTGACCAGTTGCTTCCTTCTGTCCACTATTTCAAGAAGTGTTTCCTATAACACTCGGTCAGGATTTTCACATTCACAATCTGTATACAGTAAAGCATAATGAATAGAATGAGAAAGTGTGATGACTTCGCCGCTAATACAATGGTGGGTATAGGGAGTGCGGCGGTCCACCGAAACACTGGCAGCACCTTCGTTTGCGTTTCAACTTCTCAATGCTGCATCATGATCATAGGCGTAACCAGGCCGACCATATGGGGGGGGGGGTTATAACATCCGGGAGAGGGGGGGTCCGGGGGTCCTCCCACGGAAAATTTTAAAAATGTAGATGCAAAATAACAAGTTTTTCGCTTCCGGGGGTCTTCCCCGGAAAATTTTAAAAATTAAGACGCAAAATAACGAGTTTTAAGCTTCCCACGCTTTATACTTGTATTAAGTAATTTATGGGCAGACTTTAAAAAATTATACAATTTTCCTTTTTTTAATCAATGGGGGGGGGGGGTTCAAACCCCCAAACCCCCCCCCCTCGGTACGCCTATGATCATGATAGTTTGGCATCTTATGATTAAACTCGCAATCTTTAATTAACCTTTGCTCCTATTTCTGTGAAATAATCTGCACAACACAGTCCTTCTGATGGTTAAAACAGAGATTTAAAAAATGCGGACATAAATGTTTTTATTTCATTATATAAACATCACCAATTACATAAAATTCATGGAGGGTGAAACGGAATTTGACTATGCGACAATTTTTTTAATTTTTGTGTCCCGTAAAAACTTCAAGAGAAAAAGTTTTAGTGGAATATTTCAACTTTATTTTAAATTCAGTACCACCTTTATATCTTGAATGGTTTACGAGTAATTGAGTGGTAATTATTCCTGGCGCACAGCCGTCTGAATGATGTGGGACGATCGTGAAATGTTGAGGGTGAAGCAAATTTGACTATGCGACATTTATTACTTTATTTTTGTGTCCAGAAAGAGATCAAGCATGTAAGGTTTAGTGAAATATTTGGATCTTATTATAAATCGAGTACCACCTATATATTTATAATGGTTAACGAGTAATAGTAATTACTCTAAAGCTAAAGCTATCAGAATGGTATAGAGGTATTGGCAGGCATCTTTTCCATAAAATACCAGCAATAACGTAAAATTGTTACATAATTTATTCGTGGACTCAATAATAATACTATATTAACTGACTACTTGTACCCATACTGCAAGATTGACCCGTTGGGGAAAAGGAGCGAATGAAGCTTTTTTCTAACTTAGTAAATCTGCACTACTTTTATTTATGCATTTATTGAATTATTTATCATATTTTCTGTTCACTTATGTTAGTAATTTTTATGTATAATTATTATAGCAAATGTCTTATTAGTTTAATATCTTGATCATTTTTTTAATAATATAATTTAACAACATAAGACGTACATCAGTTACAGCGAACGGCGAATGGTCGAGGGTTTGAGCAAATAGCGGGCTGTAGTTAAGGCAAGAGGATTTAATTTTTTTATGAAAAAATCAGGGAAAATGCTTTGAAATATTGTGTGATATATGTAGAATGCATTGCAAAACAATTTTTGCGTATGTGCGTCTTTATCGGATGTTGAGACCCCAAATTTTAAAGATCACGCGCCCTATTTTTGTAGTGCTGCTTATGAAATTTTCCATGCCCTGCAATTCACAAACCATCCCTTAGTTTATATTATCTCTGTTCACATAATTTGTACACAGATCTACACTTTTGACCGTGTTTCACCTACATAACTTACCCCATACAGCCAGGAGAAAATTAATATTATTATAAATAATATTACTATTAATACAATATTAATACAAATTAATAGCCTACTCAGTAATATTCTATACAATGTAATATTAATATTAATATTAATTTATAAAATATCCCTTAGCTGTTTTCTACCCTAATTATACGTTGTTATTTCTATACAAATGTACATTCTTTAAAAAAATTCTCATCATATTATACTAACATACCCTCTACCCTATTTTCTAGGCAACAAAATATTAGATCAAATCATCCCTTAGCTGTTTCATACCTATATTATATAATTGTTCATTGCTTGTGAACATCTTCGATTTTTGGAAAGATGTGGAACGAAATGTTATGGTCAAGCTTCTTGCAATCTGAGAAATTACTGTTACACACGGCCATGTTTATTTATGGAGATGAGATCTTCCAAGACGTGTAAAGCAGCCCGAAAATTGTCAAAAGTATCTAACAATTCAATTTAGATAAGGTGAGTCATTTTGAAATAGATTAATGTATTATTTTGTTTAAGAATGTTTGCAATTTTTCCTATACCGCCCGTAGTAATCTTGCTCCCGCGAATCTCAAGCAGAGTAACTGCTACCTAGCGGCGGAACCAGTGAACTACCTCAGTCATCACACTTTCTTCTCTATTCATTATGAGTAAAGCTTGCCGGCTGTGACCGTGCAACATCCAACGCCACCTATTAGCAAGACTGTATTCAATTTTATTGTGAATTAAATGAAGATGGCCTTGATCGGTTGCTTTCTTGATTCATTTATTTTCGACTGGCAGAGGTCTTATCTATCTATCTACTCTTATACAATTCAACGGCCCTAAATAGCGTGCTTGCTCGCTCGCCCGCTTCGTGAGACATCGGGTATACTCGGCGATGTTCGTCTCTCGCAGTGTAAACTTTCATGACGACTACAAAATTAGGAAAACCGTTTCTTTATTATATAAGGCCTAAGTGAAATGAACACAATGAACAAATATCCTAATTTTATTTTTACTTACAATTTTCATAGCTCTGAACCACAAACATTTTTGATAATCTACCAGTGTAAATTTCTTATAAATCCTGGAGTCAATGAATAATTGCGGCCGAAGCCGGGGGCACCAGCAGTAAAATATTGATGGTTTAACTCTTGAAATATCGCTGATAATAATAATCCAAACAAACCATTCCTTCCCTTGAAACATATAATTTCTGAAAATTACACTGAATTGATAAATTAACATTCACATCATATTCATGTCAATAAACAGTTGAGAAACAATACGTATTATGTGTTCACAGGTTTCTTTGGAACTGCATAATCGATTCTGATATAGTTTTCCCAGGGGGCGCTTTCTATTCGTAGAATGTACTCTGAAGCAGGAATTTTAGCTGTTTCATTAATATTATTAATGGCTTAGTTTATGAATGGTTCGCGTGTAAGTGTTAATAAATATAATGCTTTAATAATTATTATACTCTTAATTTTAAATTTTTAAATGACTTATCGTGGGCGAAGCCACGGGCACCTCCTAGTTTTTTACATAGGGGGACAGAAGGGGATCATGAACGCACGCCTAATTGGGAAAACATCGAATGATTTGGACGAAATTAAGTATGTGGTTTCTTTGGGGCTTGAGAACTCGAAACTGAAGTCGTTTTTTCCCGGGCAGCGCACTTTAATCGTGAAAGGCACCTTGGAGCCAGCTTCTTAACTTTTTAATTATCATTCGTTTTAATTGTTTATGCATTATTTGAGTAAGGTCGATGAATTATTTTTTTTTTCGAATCTGTATGGTAATATGTCGAATCATAGTTCAGTGTTAAGTTTAAGGTTAATGTTTAGCGTCGAGCATAACATAATGACTTTATTAAGTGCCAGTATGGTACTTTATGAGATTGTGTGGTGGACGAAAAAATGTCTGTCCGTCTGTCTGTCCGTCTGTCCGTGTGTCTGTAAGCACCATAACTCAAATACGCTTTTTCGGATTTTCATGAAACTTGGAAAACACATTTATAATGTCCATGGGAAGAACCCTATTGATATTGAACCAAAACGGTTCACCGGTACCGGAGTAATGCCCAATTTAGTGCCTATTTTAATAGATTAGATTTCTATTAGAAAGGCGCCATCACTCAAATACGCTGTAGCGGATTTCCATGAAACTTGGTATACCCATTTATGACGTCCATGAGAAGTGCCCTATTGAATTTGAACCTAATCTGTTGATCGGTACCGGAGTAAAACCCAATTTAGTGTATATTTTAAAGACGCGGCAGCTCAAATGCGCTTTACCGGATTTTTATGAAACTTGGTATACACATTTACAATGTCCGTGGGAAGACGTCTATTCATAATGGATAAAATCGGTTGATCTGTTTCGGAGTATTGCTCAATTTAGTGCCTATTTTATGGCAATATACGTATTCGAAAGAATTTATTAAAAAAATGAAAATCAGTTATCTTGACAACATAGCCTATTGTTTTACTGTTATCTTATAAGGCCTTGGAAATTAAAATACAGGTAGCTATGACAAAAAACACGATTGTTTTACATGCGCTTATCCAACTAGACCGTTAAAATGACCCAGGTGGCCGAGATGGTAGACCTTTCTTCTTCCGTAAGCCCTGCTTAATGAATAATTCTGGAGCTTAACTTGGAAATCAATTTAAAAAAAACATATTCTGCATATCATAATTGCAGTCATAACTGATTAAACAAAAACATACTGGCACTTTTTTACATCAGTTTACCTGATTTTATTGTTCAGGTAAATTTATGTCACATTGAAATCACATTAATCCACATGAATCTACATAGCATCCATTAGATGCACTACATCGGCAAGACGTATGCTTGATAATTTTCTAGTAGTAGTATTATTATTTTTTATATACAATGGAAGACCGTTATATGAAATTAACAGGCAGGCACGAGGTTAAGTTCTTATAATGGTCAAACATCGTACGACATTTTATGTTATTTTGAATCTTAAAATCAAACATAATTTCATTTCTCTTGAGCATTTGCATTGTAATGGAATTCAGGCTCTATTGGTTGGCTACAATTTGTTTCAAACAAATCATTATTTTAAAAAGTTGAACACACCAGAAACGTTTGCAGAAAAGACTAATCGCGATCTATTTGTAAAGAAATTGATATCTCTCTTGAAGTTATAGAAAAGGCAAATAACGTTCTAGTATTGAAAAATCGTTCGGTACGATAAGGAGTTGCAGGCTTTAATGAATGGAGAGAAATGAAGTTCGTAAGTATTGTTAAGAGCGAAAATAAATATTGTGTTTGCTCACGTTTGTGTTTTCTTGGTTGGTTGGTATATGGTTATTTAACGACGGAGATATACTGCAACTTAAACCTGTGGCCAGTGCGTCGGAATGTTGTTCCGCAGGAGTTCTTTTACATGCCAGTAAATCTACTGCCTGTCCCATTTATGCACATATAAATGCCAACAACCTGGGCCGGGATCGAACCAAGCAACCTTCGGCACAGAAAGCCAGCACGATACTAACTGCGCCACCCAAGCCGAAGTGCTTGTGCTTTGTCAAAAACATTTAACCCATCTCAATGATGAAATCATTATTTATACTATTTTAAATTGTAAATGATAACTGATACACGATAATATAAGTAGTAGAAACCGTAGTATTTGGAGTGGTTAAAACGAAAGTATATAAATAATTATTATTTATTTGTACGAAAGGGAAGAGAACGACAGTGACATCTGGTGATATCCTCAATTACTGGTATAACACCCTGAACGCTCTTTTTGGTAGAACATTATAAGGATTTTAATTGCAATTGTTTTTATTGTAAATGAATGTCTTGTTTTCCATAGGTCCCTACGAAATGTGTATTATATCACTAGCTTGAAAGACCCGTCGTCGCCCGGGTTTTGTATTTAGTAATTGGAAATTAGCTTATGAAGGATTTTCAATTTTAAATTCTAGGTCCTTATATAGGCATTTATAATTTGAAATAGGAAGAACGACTTATTACACTCAAACTATTCCCTCAGAAAAAGCTTGATATAGTTTTTTATGGCTCATAGAGGATCTAGAATGTTGCATCCCATTGCTTGTACAGTGCACAGCAAGCCTGGTAGAGGTTTAAATAAGAAGAAACAGAAATTCCTGTAACATAAAATTGTAATATCGAGGCGGGAAATTTCCCACTCTTATGTTACCATATAGCATTATCACTTTAATACTTTTCTCTCCAAAAACCTGCGATATAATATAATAATATACACATTACCATACCTCGTTTTGTTTTCTCTATGTCCAGGGTAGAGAAAGTTATGTGATTCCATTATTTTAGTGGATTTCATTCTGTAATATTTATTTATAACATGAATTATTTTGATAACTTCTCTTATTTGTCAAAAGTGCATTTCAATTGTTTTTTCCAAGCCCACCTGATACCATTTGGCAACAATATATTCTGTGATTTGGAATTGATAATTCTATGTAAAAAGGGATTAAGTATTTTCAAAAACATTTAATTTTTGGCATTTAGAATCAGAATTTTTCAAAATCCTTTCTTAGTGAGCACCTACATTATGAAACGAAGGTACTGTCAAAATTCCAAGTCTCTACCTGTTATAGTTTAGGCTGTACGTTGATTCTTGTCATTCAGTCAATCAGTCAGTCATTCAGTCAGTCAGGACAAAGCCTTTTATATATATAGAGATTTACGAGGGTCGTTCAATAAGTAATGCAACACATTTTTTTTCTTAAGGCAGTTTGGTTTTATTCAGGATTCGAATACAACATATTATTCCCCATGGCGTAAGGCTGTAGCATTGAACGGAGATGATGTTGAAAAGTAGGGTTTTGTAGCCAAAAGATTGGGGAATAATATGTTGTATTTTAATTCTGAATAAAACCAACCTGCTTTAAGGAAAAAAATGTGTTGCATTACTTATTGAACGACCCTCGTAGAATAGGAATGTAGTCTTTCGTTCACTAGTTGATTTTGCTTGCAACACTTATTAAGTGCCAGAATGGTACTTTGTGAGATTGTATGGGGGACGGGAAAATGTTTGTCCCTCTGTCTCTCTGTCAGTGTGTCCGTACGCGCATTAACTCAAATACGCTATAAATACAGGATTTTCATGAAACTTCGTATACGCATTTATAACGTTCATGGGAAAAAACCTATTGATATTGGACCAAATCGGTTGACATATACCGGAGTAATGCCCAATTCATGGGCAATATATTAGAAAGGTAATGGTAATAAAGAAAAAATTTATCAAATGGAAATCAGTTCTCATGGCAACAAATTGTTTTACAGTGTTCATACACGGCTTACAATACAGTTAGCTTTCACAAATAACACCACCCACATATTCCTTCACATATACTTATCAAACTAGACCTTTGTTTTCCGTAAGTTGTGTTTAATGAATCGATCTGGAACTTAACTTGGAAATCGATTACAACAAATACTTATTTTCTGCTTATCATAGTGTAATTAAACAAAAGCATTCTCTCAGTTTGTTATATCATTTTACCTGATTTTATTTTTCTGTAAATGATTAATTGCGATTTATTTAAAACTAACAACAAATGCGTTTTGGAGTGCCATCTTCCTATATAAGTTATTGGCGAACCTATTAATGAAAAAGAGACATTCTCTACTTCATTGAAAATATTGTCAGATGTATCATACAGAAGCAGTGTTTTACAAGGAAAGAAAGTGATTTAGATGACGAATCTGCATTAATTAGGCTTTAGACCACAGACGTGGCAGACATATCAGTTAATCAACAAATAGCGTGCTCTTATCAAGCCAAGCTATCTGTTAGTTAGTTATACAGTTAGAGTCATACTAATAATCCCGAAGTCTCTCTGTAGCATGCAGAGGAGCCAAATGACTGAGTGATAGATAGACCGTGCCACAGTTTCAACAGCAATATGAATAGCAATTGCCATGACCGTGGTGTTGCCCATACATCATCAACTATGGCTGGAGTTGTGTTGTTCGTATTGACAGATGTTGCGACAACACAGATGGATACAGGGGTAAATTTGGAATGTGAGAGAGAGAGAAGGGGGGTGGATAATAATTATATCAACAAATTGTAACATTGTGGGTAGTATATATGGATGGGTGTTTGTATGTGTGAGGTTAGCACAGAGAGTTATGAGGGTGTGGGAGTAAGCGATCACCTATGATACTGTCACCATATTGTATTCAATGTGATTACTGATTAGAGAGACGCTCGGACCGTTGGATGGTCAGACGGATGGATAGATGGATGGTTGAACAATGACAGAGAGAGAGAAGCAGGGTAGGGTTGTTGAGAGGAACCGTCGGCATTATATGGGGAATTTAGTTTGTTCCCAGTAGTGTAGACGATCATACTGTGTCCCCCTTTCTGCAGTAATAATAATTACACTCTAGCTATACAGGAAAGGGTATGAGAGTTTGTGATTTTCAATGCCCGTGCCCCACACCCATATTCCAGGCTGCATATGGGTTTTTAGTGACCCTATTTGTTACCATACCATTCGAACTACCAAACGAGACATATCCGGTAATTACTTCGGAAAATTGATTACATTTCTTTTTTTTTATGCTTTATGGAATCAACTATGGCGTTATTTTTCGCATTATAGGGCGTTGGGTATTCTATTTTATTGCCCATTGATTAAGTTTGCTTTAATAAACAGTAATTATTATTGTGCGTTATTGGTTTTTGCTGACTTTTGTAATTTTGCCTAATTGCTTGACACTTTGTTTCACAACATAGTTAAAATACTTTATGGTAATATAATATTCGCAACTTGACATAAATTGCCATTCAAAAAATTACAAGCCAGGAATATTTAATTGAGGTTGATATGAGTCAGTAAGTAAAAAGTATGGTGTTATCCAACAGTTTATGTTGAACGGCATATTATAGTTATTTTTTATTTGTTTTGTTTAAAATCAAATAAATAATATGTAAGCTGTGAGATTAGGGCACATTTATATGAATGAGTACTAGAAAGAGTTACTAGTAAGATATGGATGTTTATGACCTAAAAAAGTGGAAAATATGACTGCAAATATGCTCTTAAAAATGACCAAATACAGTGGACTCTTAGTAATTCGAACTCCAAGGGGAATTAGAAAAAAATCGAATTATCCAAATTTCGAATTAACCAAAACTGTGACTTTTTAAACGAAAATGCCGTAAAAATGTAAAAAATAAACTCATTCCAATAAATAATAATTATTGTACAGTGAATTTTACCTTAATGACTGCCATCCTGTTGTTATGATGTTAATTGAAACCATTTTTTTTCCACACTAAAATTGTAACCCTAAATTTAATAAAGGAACACAATGGCCCATTTAAGGGATGTTACGATCACGCGACTGCTTAAACCATTTTAGAGTGCACTCGTCAACACTGGGAAATTCCCCGCCTCTCATATGTTTCTTATTTCCCCCGTTTTGTGTAATCTAACTTTCAAAGATTTTTTCATTTTTTATGTAGGTGGACAAAGTGTTCGGTAAAATTCCGTATTCCTTTGCAATGTCACACTTCTTTCTTTCCCCTCTCTCCACCTCTCATAACACTCCACTTTTTTTGCAGGCGTCAAACTGGTGTATGCTCCACGCTTTGACATTTTCAAACACAGTCACACACTTTGAGGATAGAATGTACACTAAAACTTTCACAGATGTGTTGAATCCCTCCAAGACTGTAGCCGGAGGGGGTGAACTTCGCATTCCATTCAACATCTATTCAACAGAAGGAAGATAACGGTGGTTAAAAATACACTTTAGTACGGTACCTGCTGGCTACGAGCGACTAAGGTTCTTCAGCGAATTAGAGAATTCTTGTGGAATTCATGGAAGCAATTAACTCTTGGAATCCTTACAACATTAACATGAGACAAATTTTGGCTTTGCTTTATCCAAATTAAGCTTAAAAACTTTGAAATAATTGCAATTTTTTAACATACATTTATGTAGGAATTTCAAGGGGAATGAGTGTTTATTCGAATTATACAATATTTCGAATTATCCAACGTCGAATTAACCAAATTCGACTGTATAACTAAAATAATCTTAAATATGACCTAATAAAAGAGCGTATTTTCTAGAAATAAATGTTCCTATTTAAAACGTTTCATTAAACTAAATTATTACATCACACTAATTCAATCAGATAATCATTTTTTACAATTTTACAGGTGATTTACAGTTTTGCTTGTAATGAACTTTAATTTTCAAGAATTTCCTCCTCTTCCTCGCTTTATTAGCTCCAAATAATATGTAGACCATGCATGTCCCTATAAAATATGAACAAGTTCATTAATTTTAAAATTTAAGTTACTTAATAAAGCATAACATTAAATTAATGAAATAAATTTCAAATTTATCTCGACCATTTAGTGCATATAGGCCTACTTTAAGTTATAATTGTGCTCTTTTACCGAAGTTATAACTAAAATATGACGTTAAATTACAAATGTGACCAAAATATGGCCAAGACCATAGCATGACCAAATTATGAGTTTAAACGCAAAATAAAAACGGTCCGATTAGGATAATAAGCGTGCAATTCATATTTAATTTGTGTTTCCGACGAAAATAGAGGTCAGGATAAACAAATATGTCATAAAATCCTCGTTACATGTATCCAAATTTTGAAATTTTCTCTACATTTTTCATGTATGAAATTAATACAAGGTTGACAGGAATGTTAATATAACATTAGACCCAATGAAGAGTAATGAAAATATTGTAAGTAAAATTAGTTAGTCGATAAATAGGCTACTTTCCAAGTAAAATAATTTTGGTAAGAATATTTTATAAGTATATTAAATCAGAAACTTTCGTTTAAACAGTTTTATACTATCGTCATTGAGTTAAGACTTTCCTAGAATTAAATACCATTCCGAGTTTTTTGGCCTACGGCCGTAGTTAGAACCTTGATTCCTCACATGTGGGAAGTGAGCAGTGATAGCGACTTAAAAGGAAGTTTTAGCTCTTAGTATAACTTATGCACCCCATGTAAACATTTTAAAGAAATTCGTTATCGCCGATTTCGAGAAAATCGCGAGAAACAAAATTTTCTTCATGCAAAGTCCCCTTAAAAATAAAAGAGAGTCATCGCCTATCTTCGTATCACATCCTCAAAAGGTACGAGTACCTAACCTAAATAAAAATGTTATTTTCATGCGATATTCTGTTCTGGAGATGTTCATAGTCACACACAGACATGTTTCCGAAAATATTATTTTTGAATTCAGGGGCCTCAAAACGTAGGGGGGCACATAGTTGGGGCATAGAAGTAACCGAATGCGGAATTGAAAATTCATTAAAGATAATCTGAGGCTGATCGTAATAATAAAGATTGTTCAAGTGTGTTTGCTGTTAATTTACTTCAGGGGACAGCAATCCAACACACATCACCCTATCAGCATGGTTGATTGTATGGTTAATTAACGACGGGGATGTACTGCTACTTAGGCCGGAATTTTGTCCCGCAGGAGTTCTTTTACATGCCAGTAAATTTAATGACATGGACCCGTCACATTTAAGCACACATTAATGCAATCAACCTGGGCCGGGATCGAACCCGCAACCTTGAGCACAGAAAGCCAGCACGATAATGACTGCGCCACCCAGGCCGATCTTATTAGCCTAGAAATGTTGGACCAATTTAAATAATATTGTTTATACAGCCTATTATAATGCATTTATCCTTTATTGATTGAATCCAAATCTCTAACAGTTATGTTTACAACAATCAATTACTATTTTTAAGACTATTCCATTCACACGCCGCGCGTTGGATATTGGCCAATAACGTTTAGCAATTCCTCGGATGTAGACCAATCACGATCATTTATCTTATAAAATTCTTGCTATTAATATGAGAATACGATTTTATCTGATAAAGCGTCATCTCTTTCCTGGACACCTAACGTGCAGTGATTAATACGCCACATGCTGCCAGTGAACACAATATAAACATAACTTCTTTGGAAATTGACATAATATAAATGCACATTGATTAAAAACACAATTTCAATTCGGTGTAAGACAGTTCGTGTGCTTTTATTCTGTTCTTCTTTTAGCTTACCTTAATTAGGCCAATTATGTGTTATATGTACCATTGGTAGCATTGGTAACAACATGGTAACTCGAATCGTTTCATGAAAGGTTGATTCATAGTATGCCGTGACCTCGCATCTGTTAGTTATGTTTTTTTATTTCAAAGTAAGAAAGTTATTATTATTTGTATAATCCGTTATTTTTTTATTTATGAAATTATTATTATTATTTCACAGTAAAAGCATTGGACATAAAGATCGACCCTGATGCTTTCCGTCCTAGATACTTGTCAGTTTTATGAAAATGTAGTAAGTAAAATTTAATTGTCTCTTTAATTTACTTTTTCTGTTCTAGCCTGTAACACGTATTTGCGAGAAAGTTGGTGCAACATATTTTTGCACCATTTATTTTATTTCAAAGTAGGAAAGTTATTATTATTTGTATAATCCGTTATATTTTTATTTACGGAATAGTCTTAATAAATTCAACTCGAGTTTACGAGTTCCTTCAGGTAAACTAGCTCCTGCTGCTCGGTCGCGAATCTGTCGATAAACTCGTAAACTCTCTTGAATTAGCTCTGATAATTCATTTTGCAGTGAGGGTACAGGAAAGCAGTCTACGAACGTAAATCGTGTGAAAATATGGTAGTACAATACACATCCTTTCAAAATATTTCAGCGATCATTTAATTCTGTATTGACGTACAATCAAAACGAAATAAAAATCCGATTCGAGACAAAAGATTTGAAGCCGTCAATGTCCATGATCGACAGTATAACACCACCAATTCAATGTAACGGAGTCGCACAGATTATCATTATCCTCACCGGAAAGTCCATCCGAACAGATACATAGCAACATGAACAGATATATAATAGCAAGTCCCTCCTTCTCTTTCATATCCTGATTTATTGCAAATGACCACCGTTAAAGGGGTTGAGGGGAGGCAGGTTAGAGAATCAATCAATGGCATGAAATGATTCAATTGTTCGATCGGCAGGCATCTATTGTAACAAACGATGACAACAATCCATGTTAGCTAAGCACAGCTTGCATACAGAGAGACATACATATAGAGGTAGCTTCATGAATAAGGGGCATATCAGACAGTTTCCTGTGTTCTCTACGACATTGTGTATGAAGTTCTTATCTGTATTGCCGCTCTCAAACCAAAGCCCTATGCTACCAACCTCTGTCATATTGATTTCTTTTGTTTCGGAACAACGTAGTATCATTCTCATTTGAAAATAGAATTCGTTTTCAACTTTTGAACTTTTCTAAATGCATGAAAATGAATACCTATTGTAGTTAAATATTTCATATAACTCATCCATCTGGCTTTCATAATCTGAATTCTGTAACGAATATCATTTATAATTTCTCACACGAAATACATACCCTACGTTCTAAAGTAGAAAATAAAATCCAATTCCGTAAATGTACCAAAGCGGAAAATGAATGACAATTGAACTCATTATGGCAGAGATCTAGGTAAACAGTGATATTTAAACATAATCATCACAGTGAAAAAAAAATCTGATGTGAAAGTCACATAACTTCCTCTGCCCAAATAAAAGTTAGCAGTATTCACATATCCTTGTACAGAATCGCAAGACACAATTTTACGCTAAATATCCCATAAATGCCTCTTCTTTCAATGATGCGACTAAAAGCGCAGGCTATATAACAAACTTAAAAAAAAACAAAAACAAAAAAAACAAAAACAAGTGACTGCAGACGTTTATTGAACTTTCCGCCGTAAAATATAATTTCCGAAATTTATCGAATATTTGCCTCAGATACTTCTTTACTCTATGCATGACCAACAATACATCTTTCTCACTTCACATTCTTATATAGAATAAGAGGCCGCAAGACAAACTTTCTACAAACAGTGGGTGAACAGTGGGTGGCTTGTAACTACCCTCAGAGAATTTTTTCGAAAAAAAGTTTCATATAAAACTTTTAGCTCTCAGTAAAAGGAACACATGTGCAAATTTTAAAGAAAATCGTTAGAGCCGTTTTCGATAAAATCGCGATAAACGAAAATTTCTTCATGTAAAGTCCCCTTAAAAATAAAAATAAGAGAAAATAGTCGCCAATCTTATCCTCACATCTTCAGAAGATACCTGACCCAGATACGAAATTTCGTTTTCGTACGATTTTCCGTTTTGGAGCTAGAGTGTTCACAGACAGACAGACGGACAGACAGACAGACAGACACACAGACATGTTTCAAAAAATTGTATTTTTGGATTCAGGGGGCCTTGAAACGTGTGTATACTAAAAACTCAACTTCGAATTTTGGGGTCGAAAACAATACTTCCTCTACCTATAGTACCTATGGTACGGGCAGAGGAAGTAAAAATGAAAATCGTTATGATTCATTGCCAGGATAGTGTGGGAATCTGGATAAACAGAGATAGATCCAATAAAAAAAAAAAATATTTATTTACTGAGTCAAATACAAGCTGTTATTATTAAGTGCCAGTATGGTACTTTATAACATTGTGTGGGGGACGGGAAAATGTCTGTCCGTCTTTCCTTCCGTCCATGTGTCTGTACATGCGATTAACTCAAATACGCTTTAATAGATTTTCATGAAACTCGGTATACACATTTATAACCTCCATGGGAAGAAGCCTATTGATATTGGACCAAACCATTTTACCGGTACCGGAGTAAAACCCAATTTAGGTCCTATTGTATGGCAATATATTAGAAAGAATTTTTCAAATGGCAATCAGTTATCATGACAACATATTGTTTTACCCTGTGCATATACGGCTTTGAAAATTGGAATACAGTTAGCTATGACAAATAACACTATTCCTTCACATATGCTCATCAAACTAGACTGTTAAACTGAGGGAGGTGGCAGAGATGGTAATGTTTTGGACTCGTGTTCTGGGGGTCCCTGGTTCAAATCTCATAGCCGGCTAATTTGACTTTTTTTAAAAGTTTTTATGTGACTGTGCGATTGTCAAGAAGACATCACAAATCTGTATAGTTCTGCTGATGCTAGACGATTTTAATCTGATTAAAAAAAACTAGACCATTGTTCTTCCATAAGCCCTGCTTAATTAATCGCCCTGGAGCTTAACTGGAAAATCAATTAAAAATATATATTTTTGGATATCATAATTGCAATTATAACTGATTAAACAAAAGCATTCTGGCACTTTGTTACATCATTTTACCTGATTTTATTAAATTACTGGTTCTGCAGATGCTCCTGCTACTAACAGTATGTAAAGTATTTCACACACTTCCTGAGGTTTACTTACTTACTTACTCAGTGGCAAGACAATTCCTAAGCAAGCTAAACGAATATTATCTATTTTATGGGACCCGGAGGTTCATTGTCGATCTTACATGAGCCCGCCATTCAATCCTATCAAAATACCGCAGCCCTTCATTACTACAGTGGGCAGACTATACCTCATAAATTATTCAAGAAGAGATGTTTTTGTTAAACAAGCGAACATAATCTTTTTAATAAAGATTTCTTTAATTTGTTCTGTGCTAACTCCATCCAACCATCCCTCCCAAATCCCATTTCTCTTAAATCTGTCCTAATATTGTTCTCCCACCTACGTCTACGTCTTCCAAGTGCCCTTTTCCCTTCGGGTCTTCCAGTCAATATTTTTGAGATGTCTTTCCTGCCCCATGCGCGCAACATGTCCAGCCCATTTCTTCATTCGTGATTTAATTACCCAATTTATATTCGGTGAAGAGTGCAAGTTATGAAGCTCGCCATTGTTCAGTTTTTGTCCAGTCCCTATTTTTATCTCTCTTAAGTCCAAATATTTTCCTTAGCACTCTGTTTTCCAACATCTCAGATTATGCCCTTCCCGAAAAATAAGGAACCTTATCTCTCATTCATATAATAAAGTACAACCGGCTGGATAATTTTTCTCAGGTTTACTGTCTTACTGCCGGATTACATTGTTGTTTATTGAGGGTAAACAGTAGTTTGCACTCTCAAATCCAAGCAGGTGGCAGAATCTGGTGCCAAGTCAATCTAATAACAATAGTAAAAAAATACAACATTTTGGCGTTTCTTTGATTCTCACTTCCGACTGAGACATGTCATCACGATAACGCCGAATTTTTCCTTCTTGCATTAAACAAACAACACTTCAAAGACAGCACCGCTAGCGACGGTAAAAATGTTAATACAGTCAATGTAAATACATGAAAATGACTAAATAAAGGAGCAAATTACACGAAAATGACAAAATAATGACCTAAAATTGAAATAAATGCCCTAAAAATATAGAATTGCAAAAAATGACAAAAAATTACCTAATAAAAATGCATTTATATAATCTAGAGGCCATGATTAGGATTTATCCACAAGTTGGCAATGTCTATGCAGCATCAATAAAAAGATGACTTGTCATCAGAATCCGGGCCCTGTTAATAACAATGAAAATTGGAAGAAAGAAGTTGACGTGCACATAAATTACGTAAAGATATAACAAATTAAGAACTTAGGATCATCATGTTAAATCTAATAACACATAAGTACTAAAAATGGTAAAACTATAATTAGCATCGTTAAACAATGACAGTAACTACGTTTTAGAATAATAATAATAATTTTCAATTTCAATTTCAATCATTTATTTATAGAAGCTACAGACAATTTTTACAAATTTTAAACAGCAGGCTTCTACTTAATATTAGAATGAATTATGATAAAGGAATGGCAGTGGTGAATTATGATGATGATATATTATTTACAATAATAAAAGAATTACATATACAACAGGAATTACAAGATAACACATAATTAGACATCTGACTACCTAACTGTCAAGTCTGCAGTTTTAACATGATTGATTGTGCGGTCAGCAGAACTATGTCAATAGCATGAACTTCGTTACGTCAGCACATTCTTTACTTATAATTCAATGCAGACACTAGTTTATATGTTTATATTTGAGGAAAGCAGGTCGCATTCTTTAATTAAAGATTGTGTCATTACATTTCTTGTTAAACTTGTAGAGCATATGGCCGTTTTATCAAAATAATGAATGAGTCCTTGTCAGTCTTGTGTGTATATAATAATAATAATAATAATAATAATAATAATAATAATAATAATAATAGTAATAATAATAATAATAATAATAATAAACAGTAATAATAATCACTGCTTGTGGAATATATCAGAATTTTTAAATAGGGCATTGCAAGCAATAGCCATTCTGTTAGAAGGAATCACATATGGCTGTTGAACAGAAAAAATTGTTCGATTTCTTGTTCCTCGTGCATATGGGACAGAGAGCCCTATGCTATCTAAAATTGATTTGCAATGTATTTCCCCACGAAAGACTTTAGCTATGAAATTAGCATCTGCAGAAACACGCCTATTATATAATGTTTCCAAATTTAATAACTTAAGTATATCATCATAGTCCAAATTTCTGTTAAACTTATTACGTATAAGGGAAACAAATTTTCTTTGTATTCGTTCCAGCTTATTACTGTCAGATATTGTAATGCTGTTATAAGCAACACTACAATATTCTAAGCCACTGCGAATTAAAAATTTGTAAAGAGTAAGTAATGACTCTATGCTTTTTAAATTTTGAGAAATTAAACGAACTAATCCAAGAGTTTTTAAAGCCTGTGTGAAAATATGGTCAATATGGACATGAAAATATAATTTTGAGTCAAGATAAACTCCAAGGTATTTTATATTTTCTGAACGTGCTATTATGTTTTGGCCAAGACGATAATTGTATATTATTTGGTTAGTTTTTCTACTAAATATCATGCTCTGGGTCTTACTGGTGTTAATTATCATTAAATTTGATTTACACCACTGGTGTATGTAATCGATATTCCTTTGCAGTAATTTGCAATCCGAAGCCGTAGATATTTTATTCCATATACATAGGTCGTCTGCGTATGCTATTTTCTTACATGTTAGCATATTAGATATGTCGTTAATAAAAACTAAGAACAAGAAAGGACCCAACACTGACCCCTGGGGTACACCATCTGGTATGTAAAAAGGGTCTGAAAAATAGTTAGATATTCTAACTCGAGCAGATCTGTTTCTTAAATAACTTGAAAACCAATTGACATACTTGTTATGTAGACCTAAATTACTCAATTTTTTAACAAGAAGATCGTGATTTACTACATCAAATGCTCTGCTCAGGTCAAAAAATATGGCATCTGATTGCGATTGTGAGCAATTTTCTTTAAGTATGTCATTGAGAAAAGTGATAATATTGGTTGCTGTGGACATGTCCTTGGTAAAACCATGCTGGAAATCATTTAATTTATTTTTACTGAAAAATGAAATATGTTTATGAATGATGGTTTCAAAAATTTTTGAAAATGTATTTAATATGGCTATGGGCCTAAAATTTGCCAATTCTTTGCTTTTGCCTTTCTTATGTACCGGCCTGATAGCAGAGATTTTCCAAATTGAAGGAAAAGTTTCTGTTTCCAGCGAAAGGTTATACACATATGTAAGTACAGGTGTCAGTATTGGGGCACACCCCTTAACAATAAAGCTTGGTATCTGGTCGAGTCCCGAACTCTTAATAATAATAATAATAATAATAATGATGTTGAGAGTTACTAATTCTGAAGATTTCTTTAATTCTAATTTTAAATTTGGACATAGATTTATTTACTAGATCTGGATATTGTGAGAGAAAGTGATAGAATTTTTGCCAAAATTGGAGCTATGTTTCTTTGCAGCAGTCGTTGAACAATTTGATTCTGTAAAATGGTTAAGAGCCTATTTTTGTTATAGAAACTTTACACTGGTGAAATGAATTGCCCATTTCTCTTCAAGACAACATAAGTCTATATAATATTTGAAATGCGTATGAAATTTCGATTAATATTTCCATGAATTGCAAATAATCTTCTCTTCTATGGAAATGTGTGGGTAAGAGGAGAACGTTTTTAAGTTTATCAGAATATTATCCCGAATAGCTGGTATTTGTTCAGGAATATAATGGATTTATTAATACAGTGCTGTATTAATTTACTGTACTGAATTATAACGAAAAATTAAATAAAAGGCAAACAGAGAACTTTAGCACAAAATAAAATACTGTACAGTAACTCAATTTATTACAGTATAAATGTCCAGTGCTACAGTACACAAAGGCGTTGAAAATCATGTGGGTCTATGTAAGTGATTAACTGTAACTGGGACTAGACAGGCTTCAAACTTACTGCGAGGAATGGTCACTTACTGTTAATACAAAAAAGACTAAGACTATGACCTTTAAGAACGGATCAGTTTATAGCAGGGAAGAGACATGGACGTATGCGGGACAATCTTTGGATAACGTGAAGAACTTCGTGTATTTAGGATTGACGCTTACTATGAACGGACGATGGGCAAAGCACATTGAGGTGACGAAACATAAAGCGGGACTGAAATCAGCTGAAACTCTTCGGATACGTAGTAAAATTCCAGACATGCCAATAGGTGTTTTGGAAACTCTGTACGGGGCAATAGTGAGATCGACGATGACTTATGGGGCTGAGATATGGGGTTGGGAAGAAACAGGGAATCTAGATCAGGTCAGGACGCGTTTTTTAAAAGGGATTTTGGGGGTAGGGAGGGTACTGCAAACTGTGGCATTATGAGAGAGTTTGGAGCGCATAGTGAGACTATAGAGTGTAAAATTAGGGCGGTGAAATATTGGTTACAACTTATGCTGGGGGATCAGTCTCTAATTAGAGCAATATGTTATCAAGAACAGCTAAGAATAGGAGGAAATACATGGGCTTCCAAATTAAGAAAGGGATTAGAAACAATTGGGATGGGATACGTTTGGATGGATGGGCAGGGAAATAGGAGAAGTGTGTGGAGGAAAGTTAAGAACCGTTTAAAGGATATTGATAGACAACAGACAAATGCACAATGTCAGACTATGGTTTCACTTGAATTACAATCGCGGTTAAAATTGGAGTGGGGGAAGGAAAACTACATAGGAAAAGGATCTAAAGTCAGTAAACTAGGCCTCGCTTGGATTAGACTCGGTGCGTGGAGAATGATTAAGATCATAGATGAAAACGGAATGAGAGTTTGTCCATTATGTAAGGGGGAAGAATCATGGTTTCATATTTTGGCGAATTGTGAAGGTTTGGAAAATTGGAGGGGAAAATATTTACCATTATCTTTTATGGAATCAAATAGAGATCAACGGAAATGTTTGGAGTTACTGACGGGAAAAAACGTTCAGGAAGGCATTGGGAAGTTTTTAATGAAGGCGAGACAGCTCAGGTTTGAAAAAGCGACGAATTGGAGAGCGGGTGTGGAGGGTGTGGAATAGATTTTGTTTGTTTGTGTTATTTTGTATTTATATTATTTGTTCTTTTTTTTGTGTGTTTTTTTTGCTTAAGCATGTACGGTCCATGCGGACCCATGCGACTGTTTACATCGGAATTTGTAAAAAGTTAATTATTGTAATAAACACTTACACACATATGATTAACTGTAACTGAGTAATTATAGTGTAGTTTTTAACAGCTGACTGGACACTGGACTAAAATAAGTGAAAATTTGGAATGTCTCTTTGTATGAAGGGCTCTTTCTACCTGCTCCACCGTCACAAAGGCTGTCTGTCCGACTTCTTAACATAGCTTCATCATTCCACCGCACTACATCTACGGTTAGTGGCAGGGGAATTTTCACTTCTTGGAAATACAGTACATTATGTTTCCTTAATAATATTTCTAACATTCATGAAAGTTTTGAAAAAACATTCTCCAACTGGAAAAATCACTGCAAGCTATATTTTGTAAACAACTGGTTTTCTATTCACTGGCACTAAATGAATTGGCACAGTAACGAGGTTTCTTATGTATTTGATATGGGAGAAGATCCGTTCACTTACATTTATTGGCACAGTGCGTGGGTGGCACTGTAAAAAGGGGAATATATCGAGGGTTGACTGTATATTATAAATCTTACTGTCTTCGAGATTATAAGTTACGTTGTGACGTTCCCAGTCTAAAAATGTTCTCTGCTTCTGATAATAAAAACACAGGCTAATACCAAAATAATTCTTATATGTCTTATTATTACATGCACTCGTTTATTTGGAAATTGTATCAATCACGGCTGAGGTGTTTACATTTCACTTACTTGTACGGTGGAATTCAATGCAACAAACATCCAGCAGCAAGCTAACGGCAGTTTTTAAATCTACAGGTATGACCATTTTACTGAGAACAATAGAACTATGTGGACAGTGGATATAATGTCCATAAGGGAGAGATGCAGGCAGGCATATTAGAGCCGAATGTATGACGAATGGACGTGTTGCACAGCTGTTACGTCATGCATATCCTTCGTGATGGATTGCTGCAGTGGCGGTGAGCTTGTGCCACGCTGCCAATAATATCACTCTCACAAGTTTGGCCGTTTAATACGACTGCCTATATTTTAAACCCAGTAATAAATTCATGCCCAGTTAGAAGGCCTACAACAAGTATTCTTAATAAAATTTATCTTAAAATTGAGGCGTAAGGCACAAAACTTTAATTTTGAGTTTTTAGCATTTATGCCTTCTCCTCATATCTCTTAAATACTCAGTGAACAATTTGTACTTGTGCCTTAAACCTCTGCTCAGTTATAAGAAAAGATCTGTACAGTCTTATAAGAAAAGATTTGTGAGACTGCACATTCATTCTACTTCATGGCAGTTCCATACAGGCGTAAGGCACGCTTCCTATCTGTTATTGAGGTGTGTTTACCAACTGTTTTTATTTTCCGCAGTGCTACCATCCAAGCAAATGTTTCAGTTTCAGTTTATAAAAAACTGAACTAGCATTTCTGAAGTGTAACTTCATTCAAAATAGATTGTTGTGCTTATTATCTATTGTAATAATGACTATACTGGTGTTCATTGGCAAACATGCAATTGTCACTGTACTATAATACAGGCTTTTACTAAAATAAATTTAAAAAAATATGACAAAGTAAAAAGGTTTTGGTACTGTAAGAGTTCTTCAGTTCTTGTTTAACATGTCTAGGTACCTCTAATAGTGAAAAATCCCAATACACCCTTCCCTACCTTGTAAAATTTGCAGAACACTAATTTAGCCTGTCCTTCAAAAATATATGTTACAGAATTAAACTTTAAAGCACCTACTTGTGAGTGGTAACACTGTGACTTACGCCCTTATGAACTAGGCCTTCAATTTATTAAGTTTATAAAACACAGAAGTTATGAAGTGACAATAAAATTTCCTTACTTAAATCACCTATACACAGCAATAACAAAACAATACGACTTGTTTATTTGGTCATGTACGCTGAAGTTACATACTTCCCACTATTTTATATTGCAAATATTTCCCATAAATGTAGAATGAAGATACCGTTACCTATAGTCGGCGCGGAAATGTTCTAGACAGTGGGTTTGGAACCGGCCCTAAATAAGCAAGTATGTTTGTCTCACCCCTAAGTAGATACGATTATATATAAACACATTATTATTATTATTATTATTATTATTATTATTATTATTATTATTATTATTATTATTATTATTATTATTATTTTTATTATTATTATTACTATTATTATTACTATTTAATCATGTACCTTCTAAACCCTATTTTGCAAGTCTTATGTTAGGGTTATATTTAATTACAAAGTATGTATATTGCATTACAGTATCTCTATGTATACTATAAGAGGATTTTTTGTCCTGACTGATTGACTGACTGACTGACTGACTGACAGAGAATCAACGTAGAGCCTAAACTATGATAGGCACAAAAACTGTACGAAGTACAGAAACACTAAAAGCTGGATTATTTTTTGGCCCTCAAATTCACGGCTCATAAGTCATAAACGATTGTACAAATATGATAATATCAATTTTGTTAAAGATCCCATGTTATATTCTTATTGTAATGCTAATGTAATATTAGTGTGTTGCTTTTTTCTTCACATGATTTAGAAGCTAATAATAGGCAGTTTTTTTTTATTTATATCAAACGTAAAATGGGATAATATGCATACTGGTAGCACCATATCTCACAAAACTAATATAAAGCTGATAGGGAAAAACTAATGGCACATTTGGCATCAGCGACCTAAATATACCCAAGAATAAGTATAAATTCTAAGGCACCAAAATGGATGTTGATCTGTGTAATCAGAATTAATTATGAAAAGGTTTCTTTCTGCCTAACAGTTTCAGCTTATTTTATTTATAAATGTTACATTAAAATTTCAGTTAATATGTTTATCAGTAGATGAAAAATAAATTTTAATGCTGATAACACAACTTTATGACAATTCCTTCCCCAAAAAGTAAACTCCTTATCTGAACATTAGGTAGTTTGAACTAAATTGAACCTGACAATACTAAGTCTCTCCATGTTATTCGCTGTAGAAACATATTTAATGCATTAAATTCCTTAAGAGCATTTAAAAACATTACATTTGTAAACATTGTCGTTGAATATTTTCTCCATTAAGTGCATCCAAGCGAAAATAACATTCCATCCCCTCATTTTTTTTATAACTTAGAGGGACGCAGAAATTATGTGTTTCGCTTCATCATAGTACTTAGGTACGCATGGGTTGAAAAGAAAATGCTCTCGGATATAGGAAATACAAAGAATTAGAAATAATTCTTTAAAAGTAAGGAGAAAAATTAAAAGAAGTTTTCTTCCGACCCTTTTGTAATTATTATTAGCCTGTGTAATTCTTCCCCGCGGGACATAAATAACAAGGAGTCGGAAAGAAAATGTATACATTAGTGATAATTTATATTTCTTAAACATTTCTGTCAACCCATCATGAGTTCTAAAGACCATTTCTCTAATGACATCGCGATTAATATTGCTTTAGTTAAAATGTAAACAACGTTTTGCACGATGATTATTTATATCAATTTAATTATAAGTTATTAATTGTGATATTACCTGAAAATATTATGTATATACATTCTTGAAGATAGATGTTTATTTCAGAAAGTGATTCGCATGTGTTTGTTGTTATGGGAACCGAATATTTTGTCCTGGGGGCCTTGTCCATAAAAGCTTGCATTATGAAGTGTATCGTAATGACCGCAAGCACCGTAAGTAATTTAACCGCATCGCAACGCCCTTAGCAACAAGATTGTGTGGGAATGTCAACTTACGATCCACGGTAACAACATTCGTAAGTACCACTAATTAGTTAAGGAGTGCAAAAACAACTTAACGGTTTCTTAACCTCGGATGCTTGTTCATTTTCGACATTAGTACATATAAAAGTACTATAGATGGGAAATAAAATTTCAGCAAGTATACTATAGGTACAGAATTATAATACAATAATAGTAATTAAAAGAAAAACACTTCATCCAGGGCTGAAGACGAAGGAAAGGTTCCCATGACACTAAAGGCATTCCCCCTTTGTATGGCAATGCTGATACGTTGCCTCAAATATTCGCCAGCCCTAGGATCCCCTGTTGCAACAGCAAGTCTTCTGCCTATCTCTGAAGATAACTTCTTGGCTTCTGCACACCATGTACCAAGTGTCTCGACAGCGAAAACAACAAAATGGTACTGGTCAACTGTGTGACAGTACTTTTTCAATTTCAGAGATACAGCAGAAATCGCAGCAGAGCCTGGATTTTTGCAGGTGCCCGGTAAATGTGATGAAGCTAAAGTATCGACACAGGTAGCATCCCATAAAAGTGATTTACCCCTGACCCAAGGGATCAAGCTCAATCCGTCGGGTCTCTTACCATCGGATCGACTAATGCCAACTGGTTCCAAAATAGTCGGGACACCAGCAGAGACTAAGGCTCTTTTAATTACGTCCTGAAAAATCCATCGACCGCGGCCGGGTTTGATCCCGCGCCCTGCGGATCTAGAGGCGGGCACGCTACCTCTAGACCACCGCGGCCGACATTTTTATTGGTAGATATTATTAATTAGAAGTAGAAAATTATGCCACTGTGTGATATAAAATTGTAACACTCCCAGGTAACCAACTTTCATGACTTCACATGGAAAGGATATTTGCCTTTAACTATTAAATAGAGTCAGTTTTATAAGAATTTAAAACTTCAAAATTCACTGCGCCTTTTTAAATGTGAGATTTCTCACGGTGATTGCAAACATCGTCATACTTGGTGGGTGAAAAGCGTTGTCCGTATGTTTGCAGCATTGTACCAGAAAATTAATAAAAGCTCTAATATGGCTGGCACCATGGTGTGACTCATTACATTAAATGTAACTTATATAATCACAGATTTGGACGACTACGTAAAAATATAATACACGTGGTAAAATGATTTTATTATTCTCTTAGGATTGCTACATTCCATCGCAGAGTAGGATTACCTCCACAAAGTCTCTGGGTTTTTACGTATACACCTTAGGAGCGAGTCTCACCTTTCTTAGAGTTTCTGCCTAGGGGAGGTAGCTGCACCCTGATTGGCTATCCCACTCCACGTGTTGTCTGTCTCTGTCTCTGCGGCATTATCCCTCCACTCAACTATTACAGTATTTTCTACCACTGGCAACATGCAGCATGATCTTTACTCTCTGCCCAGCAGTAGCTCACTGATCTTACGCGCAGCGAAACCGCTCATCTTGGTAACGAGACGTAACGAGAAGCTCGCTGGCTGGGTTAGTCTTCAAGGCCAGAGACTCTGTGGGAGTAATCCTACTCTATGTGCTCGTTTCGCAAACATAACCTATTCGCAAAATAAATTTTTCTTTTTAATATTTGGATAATAACTAACCATTACAAAGTCGATCTCCGTAATCTCTGAAAGCACCAAGTTACCAAAACAAGTGTGTATTATACTGGGTGTTCGGAAATTCATATTACAAACTTCCAGGGCTAGTAGAGGTTTGTACCGTTTCTGTGCTACATCCATTACAATGTGTCGGATTTGCCGGTGTTGTTTTGCAACCGGAGAGGCAATACATGACGTCAGAAGGGCATAATATGAAATGAGGTGTGACGTAAAGTACAATAGTAAATTACGTTCGACTTATTACAGACCAAAGTCAATTTTTTTGGTAACAATACCAAAGTAACAAAAATAATCATTGATCACAATAACACTTGTGTCAACAGTGGAAAAAAACAAATTTGTTTCTATATTCTGCACTGGATGTGTCCCATACGAAACTGCTCACTGCAACAGAGGCTCGATGTGTCGACCACCAACGTCGTTGCACACATTGTACCGACGAATCATTTTCCGGTACACTCGCTCCATCACACCTGGTGTCCAGTTAATCACTTGTGCAGCGACCATCACTCGTGCCAGCAGTTCTTCCTCGGTCTTTACAGGAGTCTCGTACACCATAGTCTTCATACGACCCCAGAAGAAATAGTCCAATGGCGTTAAGTCCGGCGATCGTGGGGGCCATGCAATAGGACCTCCTCAGACTATCCATCTTTGCCCAAATCTTCGGTTCAGATGTCCCCGGACGTCACGTGCGCGACACATTGTAATGGCTGTAGCACAGAAACGGTACGTCTCCGGACATGGGTTCCGATTCGAAATATTATCTATTAAATTCCCTCTACTAGTTAGTAGTTTAGGTAAATTCCGCCTATATACCACAAAAAGCTGAAGAGAAAAAGAGAAAAACTAAAATAGCCTATGATGTAAATTTAGCTCTCATTGTGTATTATAAAATACTTAATATATTAAATCAATTCATCACTTAATAAGACAGAATATTAAAACGACATTGAGCTCAATGTATTGTCAAAGTAAAATATTCACAATAATCAATAATAAAATTATAAAATTGACCCTGTCATTTATCATTTAAAATATAGCATAGATTAAAACATATATGAGCTTGAACTGAGGCATTCACATATTGCCAATTGTTATAAATTATCGTCCAGTGCTTATGTGTGTGACAAATATTGTATTCTATAGATGAGATGCACTTAGCTCCTTCTTCTTGTATTTAGTGCGGCTGTTTATTATTATGAAAGTCAATTATAATATTGTCAATATTAAGAGTAGTTATAAATTTATGTAGTTCCTCTTCTTGGATCGACTAGCAGATCTTGAATAGTATGTGGTGAATTATCTCTTATACTCTTCAGCTTTCTTAGTTTTCATTAAGTAGAGATGCATTTCGACGTCATAGCGTCATCATCAGTCATGCCTAAAATGAATATTTTAGAATCAAAAGAAACTAGCCCTAGAAATTTGTAATATGAATTTCCGAACACCTGGTATCAAAGGTATACAAATACTTCGGGAAAAATGTTAAACGCAATCGGTAACAGAGATATAATGTGAAGGCAGACACAATTTCACAGCTGTGAATTCCATAAATGTTAAAGATTTTACGGTATAAACAAATGGACAATTTTACATTTTAGTATATACGAAATCATGTTTTCTGGAGGTTATCAACTGCTTCTGAAGGAACTCACCACTCAAACTATACGCATACTAACAACATCATTCAAATATTTATACAAAAAAGTACAACATGATATTATAAGAATATATAGTAAAAATTGTTTAGATGTTTAGTTCAACTATTGTTTATCTGTTACCCATAATTTTTTTTACCATCGTATGAACCATTGTCAAAAGTGATTGAATGGTATGCTGTGTCTATGGCAACTTGCTTGAAGCAAGCAGCTCATTTTATTCAATAAAATGTTTTCTTTATATATATATATACAAAAACGTGTTTGTTCTGACTGACTGATTGACAGACAGATATTCAACGTAGATCCTGAACTATAATAGGTAGAGGTTTGGAATTTTGACAGTACTGCACCTTCGTTTCTTAATGTAAGTGAACACTATGAAAGGATTTTGCAAAATTTTGGTTTTAAATGCCAAAAATCAAATATTTTCGAGGATACCTTTTTACAAAAATTAATCAAATACAAATCACATTGCATGTACAGTTCTCATGACAACAGTGTATTGTTGGCAGTGTTCACAGGTAGCTTTGGACGTAGGCTACATGATACGTGATTTTGACAAATTAGAGAAGCTATCGATATCATTAATTGATGTAGGTAAACAATGAAAAATGAAATCCACGAAAATAATGCACAATGTGATGCAATCACATAACTTTCTCTGCCCTGGACATAGAGAATACTATTTTCTCACTTCATATTTTGATGTAGGCTAGAATAAAATTTCGTGTTGCAGGGACAGCATTTTCAATTGTCTCAGCCCGGGTGTGCCAATGAGTATGTCATATCAGAAGACTATAAAAAGTTATATCCACTGATACTTTCTTCATAGCTGTAGGCTTTGTATTTTTAGTTGAGAAATATGGATGTTTATGATAGGCCCTAAGGATGTAAAAGGAGACAAAATAGGATGGAACATATTAAGTCCTATGCGCGCAGTATATTATTAAGTCCCAGGTTTTGGGGGAGGAAAGTATGAAAGTGATATTGAATTTCTTTTTTATTTCAGCCCCGAAACGGTTGTATGGTAACATGACAGTGAAAAATAAAATATTTCGTAAATACAAAACAATTTTATGTTACCAGAATTTCTGTTTCTTATTTCAAACCCTACCAGGCTTTGTGTGTAGAATCAATGGGGTGCAATATTCTACATCCTCTACGAGCCATAAAAAGCTAGCCTATATGAAGCGTTTTCTGAGGGAAATTCTAAATACCTATATAAGGACCTAGAGTTTGAAAAACGAAAGTCCTTCATAAGTTAATTTAGAATTACAAAATACAAAACACGAGCGAAGCCGGGCCTTTTAAATTAGTGAAATATAAGACACATAAAATACTGAATAGGGATCGCAAGGAAAAACTCACGAATTTTCCAGCTCAGTTTCTCAAAATGTCAGATTTCACAACAACACAGTCATTGGAATTATGTGTTAATTACTGGCCTATTAATACGGGTCCAGATATTTAAGTATTATGCTATGTGGTGATAATTGTTACATTATGTTTGGTATTCATAGAACTTTCTTTGGTTAAACAATAAATTAGCTATAGGAAAATAATACTAAAAATCTCGCGTACGAAATTCTCAGAAATAATGTACAAATCAACCAGCCGTGATACTATTGCCAAAGCAATACCTAAATTTAACGGAACATTTTTCCTTGAAATATTAATACGTAATACCAAGGATCATAAACTATCAAATCAAGAAAAATGTATATATATATATATATGTATATATGTTTTTCGAAATGTATTTGTATATCTGTTTACCTGGGTCCCTCGCCTGTTTAAAGCAGAGATGGGAATCTGTTACTTTTTTTGGAACAGTTACGTTACTGTTACAGTTACACGAAAGTAACTGTTATTTATAACCGTTACCTGTTACTTTTCTTGAATATTACGTAGTTAATCGCCAGATCACTTCCCACTTGTAGGGAATGCCCTTTATCTCCCCCCCCCCCATAACGGTTATGGACGTAGCCAAGGCTGGGGCTCTAGGGAGGGACCCCCCCCCCCCGAAATAAAAAACAGTTGTAAAATTTAGCTTTCAATTAGGGATGATAATCGATAGTTAAAATATCGAGGTTAAAATCGGAGAAAACCATCGATATGACGATAATATCGGCCTGAAAACATCGATGTATTTAGACAAAAAACATCGATGTATATTTAAAAAAGGCCATGGTATCAGAAAATTAGGCAAAATTCATAAATAAACAGAAGTATTTCCATGAAAACAATCGATGTAAAAAATCAATGTTTTGGGAAATTAAACTCCAGTAAATAAAATTATATCGTAGAACCAAGGTAGCCTATTAATCTTCTTTTTGTTACAAAAACATCCATGTCGGGGAGAAACATCGATGTAGCAAATACATCAGTTGTTTTCCATCGATGTAAAAATATCGATTATCGACATGAAAATAAACTTTTTGGAATTTTCCTGTGGTTTACAGCCTAAAAGATATAAGTATACCAAATTTCTAGTTTCTAGCTCATCTGGAAGTGGGCAAGCATTCATGTCAGTGAGCGAGCCCTTTTTTCGGGGGTTTTTAGGGCTAAAAATATAAAAACTACTTTTTGGAATTTTCCTGTGGTTTACAGCCTAAAAGTTATATGTGTACCAAATTTAAAGTTTCTAGCTGTAATGTCAGTGAGCGAGCCCTTTTTCGGGAGTTATAGTGCTAAAAATTTTTTAAAAATACTTTTTTTGGAATTTTCCTATCGTTTACAGCCTAAAAGCTATATGTGTACCAAATTTCAAGTTTCTAGCTCATCTGGAAGTGGGAAAACAGTAATGTCAGTGAGCGAGCCCTTTTTCGGGGGTTATAGGGCTAAACATTTTTAAAAATTACTTTTTTGGAATTTTTCTATGGTTTACAGCCTAAAAGCTATATGTGTACCAAATTTCAAGTTTCTAGCTCTTCTGGAAGTGAGCAAACAGTAATGTCAGTGAGCGAGCCCTTTTTCGGGAGTTTTTAGAGCCAAAAAAAAAAAAAACACTTTTTGGAATTTTTCTGTGGTTTACAGCCTAATAACTATATGTGTACCAAATTTCAAGTTTCTAGCTCATCTCGAAGTGAGCGAGCCCTTTTTCGGAGGTTTTTAGGGCTAAAAATTAAAAAAATTACTTTTTGAAATTTTCCTGTGGTTTAGAGCCAAAATGTGTACCAAAGTTAAAGTTTCTAGCTCATCTGGAAGTGGGCAAAAGTTAATGTGAGTGAGCGAACCCTTACTCAGGGGTTTTAAGGCAAAAAATTAAAAAAAAACTTTTTGGAATTTTCCTGTGGTTTACAGCCTAAAAGCTATATGTGTACCAAATTTCAAGTTTCTAGCTCATCTGGAAGTGGGCAAACATTAATGTCAGTGAGTCAGTGAGTCAGTCAGTCAGCCGTGTGGCTTTATATTATAGGGATTTTATTATTAGTAGTAAAATTATCAATATTATTTCGAATAATTTACTACAGTTATTGAATTCATATTTCACGCTATATACCCACATTCTAAGTTTAAATTATCCAGTAAAGGCAATATCGTATTTTGATAAATTTTTAAGTGGTATGTAAAGCAAGAAATATATATGAGATCAGACAGCATGAATTCTATGCATGAACTCTTTACGCCCATTAATAATTAAGAAAATAACTTTTTAAAATTTATTTATGTTATTTTTTTTATTTTTTGTTATTTTTTATTCTTATTTTTTGTTTTTTTTTATTTGTTTTATTTTTTTGTTTTTTATTATTTTAATTTTTTATTATTTTTATTTTTTAAATTATTTTTGTTTTTCAAATATTGGAAGTAACAGATGAAACGAAAGGCGAAAGTCACGGACAAAACACTTCTAACAGAAATATTAGAATTAACTGTAACAGGTCAGAGTAACTGGAGCAGGTGGAAATAACAGTAACAGGTCAGAGTAACTGGAGCAGGTGGAAATAACAGTAACGGGTCCGAGTAACTGGAGCAGGCGAGAGTAACAGTAACAGGTCAGAATAACTGGAGCAGGTGGAAATAACAGTAACGGGTCCGTGTAACTGGAGCAGGTGGAAATAACAGTAACGGGTCCGTGTAACTGGAGCAGGTGAAAATAATGTAACGGGTGTAACTCTCGACACGTTACTTTGTTCCAGACCAGTTACATTCGCTCGACACCGACAAATTTCTCAACGCAACTAATAATAACAATAATAATAAGTAAATAAATGAAATAAAAATCAAAACAAAAAATAAAAGTATTAAAAAAAACCCTGAGAAAAAGGAGAGCTGCTGAGAAATTTGGAGAAACTATACAGAATTCTTATATATTTATATATCTTTACACGTTAGCGGCCGTAATTTTGAAGATATTTGAACCAAATTTTATTATGTTATTTCTAGGCCCAATAGTTAATGAGCAAAATTGGCCCAAGTGGGGGGGGGTCGTGGGAGGGGGTTGAAATTTTGAAAAAATTATATCTCGGCCCCTATGAAGTATGGAGAGAAACTTTGTTGGAATAAATTAGAGTACTCCCTATGGAGTTCACAGTGACAGTAACGATTCGGGGTTTTTAGGGGTACGAGTAGGGGTGGGGGATGGAAATTCGAAATTTTTGAAACCACGTCTTGTGGGGTATCGTTGAAAAGCTCTTGATGAGTACTCTACAAATCAATACCTAGCTTCTCGATAGCCCTCATATAAGGCGAGATTTGAATGTTTTTAAAAAGTGCTCTTTCCTCTTTTTTTGCAGTTATTATTGCGGGTTTATCATGCCAAGGGTAAAGAAGAAGAAAACTGCGCAGTGACAATAAATTAAACCAAAAGCACTTCGAAATCTACCTCAGCCTGTAGGCCTGCCTAAAGGGATTTTATTTCACTTCACACAAATGCAATTAATAGGAAATGATCAATCTCCGCCATTTCATGCAGATGTCTAAACTTAAATAGATGAATTTTCGCTTCTCATTGTAATGATTGCTCGATGGCGTAGTGGGTAAGATGAAGGGCTAATATGCTAGCGGTCCCGTGTTCGGATCTCCTTGGGTCGAAAATTTAAAGGATAGGAATAGATAGGTAGGGTAAAGGAGAAAACGGATTGAATAGTAGGAAAGGGGAAAGAAGTGGTGAAAGGGGGGGAGTCAGAATTTCCAATACTGCTAGTAGTTCCACCATTCACATCTAGATGTCTCGAGTGGGAAGAGCTAAAGGGACGACCTGTTTTTCCCTCGTTTTTTAATAAAAAATCCCGGGGGAGGACCCCCATTTTTTGGATTTCCAAATAATAGCAAACTTTCGTCTGTGTCGGTCCCTCCTTTCAGTATTTTCTGGTTCCGCCTTTGGTTGAGACGAAAATAAGATATCCTAGGAGGAGCTTTGGTAACCGTTACTTTTGATTTTTTGTAACAGGTCGTTACCGTTACATACATGTAACAGTTACAAAGTAACAGTTACAAGAAATATTCCCCAACTCTAGTTTAAAGACCCCATTGCGGATAAAACGTGTATTACATTCTAATTACTTTATTCGAATATATGATACACAAAATATATAATTTAATTTTAACACCCAAATGAGCTTTGACTTGTGTGGGTGCCGTTTAGTATTAATTATAAATAAGTACCATTAACAGTCAATTATGTTGGTAAGTAATTATTACGAAGAATTATATTTAGTTTGCAAAGAACTTGAGATAAAGACGGAAATTTTCAAATTCACATACTCATCACTAGAACTAGAAAAAAAAGAACCGTAAATAATACAATTAAATGTTAAACTCAAATTAAATTTGAGAGAGAACTGTAGATAATACAACAAAGCGGATTGGAACTTTATATGAATGTGAGACTCTTCGGGAAGAACATAATCTGAGAGTGTTCGAAAACAGGGTGTTTAGGAAAATATTCAGACTTAAGAGAGATGAAAACGGGGACTGGAGAAAACTGCACAATGACGATCTTTATAACTTGTACTCTTCACGGAATAAATCACAGAGGATGAAATAGGCTGGACATGGGGGAGGAAAGACATATCTCAAAACTATGAATTGAGATCCGAAGGGAAAATACTTTTTGGAAGACATATACTTAGCTGGGAGGACAATAGTAAAATAGATTTAAGAGTTAAGTGAAGTAGGACTTGCGAGGGATGGTTGAATGGATATGCACAGAATAGGGTTGAATGGCGGGCTGTAACCGAGGCAATGAACCTAGGTTCCAGCGATTATTTACTTAACTACTAGATTGATTAATGAATTTCATTTCCGTTTGTGGTATATTAGCTTAATTGTCATTCAAAGTTCCACCTTAACCACAAAACAATAAAATAACAGAGATTGTAAACTGGATACACGGTATCTAAAAATTATTATATTCTTATAAGCTTTTACATATGATCATACAAGTCAATAAATAAATACAAGATTAAAATAGCGACTGATGTCGCAATAGTCTATATCAATTATTCTTAAAATTTATCATATCATATAATTACACAAGTTAAAAGGTACAAGATTAAAATAGCGATTGATGTCGCAATAGTCAATATGATTATTGCTAAATTCTAAAATGTCAGTTTTAAAAATTATAAATTAACTTTAAATTATAATATTTTATTGTACAATAATTATCTATTTTAGAGAATCTTATCGATCCTTTTATTATCAATGTTCACTAATAACAATGTTTATCTTATATACACCACTGTACACTTAATGATGATAATATATTGCCTTGTAACCCACTTTTCTTATTCAAATCGTCTGATATCATGTATAGTACAGATATTATCTTATAATACCTTATTAAGAATACATCTGGAGGCATTAGCGTATTGTTTATGTGTTAGTTTGTAGCAATTTATGTTAAAACTTCTTTTTTGTTGTAGTTATCTTCTTACAAAAATCATTTTAGAATCCGATTAACAGCTAGAGTACTAGATACACGGATTCTAAAATGATTTATATATATTATATTATATTATATTATATATATATATTATCATCATTAAGTGTACAGTGGTGTATATAAGATAAACATTGTTATTAGTGAACATTGATAATAAAAGGATCGATAAGATTCTCTAAAATAGATAATTATTGTACAATAAAATATTATAATTTAAAGTTAATTTATAATTTTTAAAACTGACATTTTAGAATTTAGCAATAATCATATTGACTATTGCGACATCAATCGCTATTTTAATCTTGTACCTTTTAACTTGTGTAATTATATGATATGATAAATTTTAAGAATAATTGATATAGACTATTGCGACATCAGTCGCTATTTTAATCTTGTATTTATTTATTGACTTGTATGATCATATGTAAAAGCTTATAAGAATATAATAATTTTTAGATACCGTGTATCCAGTTTACAATCTCTGTTATTTTATTGTTTTGTGGTTAAGGTGGAACTTTGAATGACAATTAAGTTAACTACTAGATGTTTTATTTAAATCATTTATTTATCGTGGAATGCACTCCAAAGCCGGATTTTTAGCTGTTTCATTATAATTATTAATAGTTTAGTTTATGAATGATTCGTGTGTTAGTGGCAATAAATGTGTTTGAATTATTTTGCTCTTTTTAAAATTAATTATCGCGCCAGAAGCCGCGGGCACCGGCTATTAGACTTATATAATTTCGATATGACTATGGTCTAAATATAATATTGTATGTCTACATGAAATGATTTCATTGTTTCTGAAGACAAACTTTGTAATAATCGTCTTGTACTCCATACTCTTGTCTTGTATCACAATTCCTTGCTTTGCCCATTAAATTAATATCCTTCCTGTGAGTTTTATTCAACACAAGCATAATCTAAATTCTATATTTAACTTTTCCACACTCTCCTTATTTATATTTTGAAAAGCAATGTGATTAAGTTTGTATGTGAATGTATAAAAATATGCCGTTGGATGTGGAAACTGCATTAATGGATTAAGACGTAAAATTTTAATGAACTGAGAAACGACTTCAGATAATCGTGAGTGAATTGGAACAAGAGGAGATAGCCTGGTTTTAGAGTTCCAGCGATTCAACAATGAAACATATTTCAGTAATGGTAATAAACAGGACCCGGATTCTAATGACATGTCATCTTTTTATTGATGGTGCATAGACATTGCCAACTTGTAGCTAAATCCTATTCATGGCCTCTAGATTACAGAAATGCATTTTTAAGTATTTTTTAAATGCAATTTTATATTTTTTGGGGCATTTATTTCAATTTTTCGTCATTATTTTGTGACATTTGCTTCCTTATTTAGTAATTTTCATGCATTTACATTGAGTATATTTACTTTTTTCTTTTCTCGCCCCAGAGGTGCTTTCTTTGAAGTGTTGTTTGTTTAATGCTGTAGGGTTTACAAGCTTTATTCTTCATACGGGTAATATTTAAATAAATTACTAGGTCATTATGAGGGCATGGATTCTAATGACATGTCATCTTTTGATGCTGCACAGACATTGCCAACTTGTAGATAAATCCTAATCATGGCCTCTAGATTACAGAAATACATTTTTAGTAGCTCATTTTTTGTCATTTTATACTATTTTATATTTTTAGGACATTTACTTCAATTTTAGGTCATTATTATGTCATTTTCGTGTCATTTGCTTCCTTATTTAGTCATTTTCGTCTATTTACATTGAGTGAATTAACTTTTTTTTTTCCGTCGCTAGCGGTGCTGTCTTTGAAGTGGTGTTTGTTTAATGCAAGAAGGAAAAATTCGGCGTTAAGTGTTGTCATGTCTCAGTCGGACATGAGAATCAAAGAAACGCCAAAATTTTGTATTATATTACTATTGTTATTAGACTGACTTGGCACCAGAGTCTGCCACCTTCTTGGATCTGAGAGTGCAAACTACTGTTTACCCTGAATAAACAATATTATAATTCGGCAGACCACAAAAGGAAATGCCGAATTTTCACTCGCCAGTGCTAGAGTGGGTATAAATTTCCGTGAGACAAGAACATTCACGACATTACAGTTATTTAAAGTTTTTTCAATTATGTATAAACTACTCTATAATCTTGTGTACATTATAATTTTTTATAAATAAAATATCAGTTTTTAGGTGATTTTTTATAATTATTAAGTCATTTTCTTTAAAATTTAGGGTCATTTTATAGGTCATTTTTCAAACAATTTTAGGTCATCAGAATCCGGGCCCTGGTTATTATAATGCAACATATTTGTAGGATCTACTTTAAAAACAATTTTCTTACTTTTCTACTCAAATGCTCAAGTTCAAAGAACAAAGTTTATAGACCTACAACGTCCTTTCTGTATTTATCATTCTTATAATTATTTACATATAAGTTTGGGCCTCAATACAGTATAACTATTCACCGTTACACACAATAGAACCAACTCACTCAGGTAATATCCGTGCTGTATAAGAATCTTCCGTCGTAAGTAGATATTTTTAACTCTCTCTTACTGAATAGAAGACAATTACAATTACAGTTTATTGTTCCAAAGTTGATACACCACCCGAAGAAGCAGAGCTTGTGTTCGGGGGTGGTTCAGTTCAATATATTAGAAAAACTTATACTAAATAATTACTTAAAACAATACATAATTTGGAGAAGTATGACAAATAAAATGTATAGAAGGTTAGAACATATTCTATTTATAATACAAAGGTACGAGGTAATACAATAATAATACATAACAATTTATTTGTTCAAATTTTAGTAAAAAACAAAGAAATTAAGTTCTATCCAAATTTTAAAGTTTAATATGAAAAATGTTATAACATTAATAGTAGAAAACAGAAGTGATAATTATATAAATTTTTTAAATTGTTTGTTGTTTAAGCTATTTAGATCAGGATGGTTGGTAATAAATGAATTGAATAGTCTTGGGCCCAAACTTGAACTGTGCTGAGCTCCAGCAGTTGTAACATTTTTTGGTTCAAGTAATAAATTAAATTGATTCCTTCGTGAGTTATATACGTGAGATTCTGATCTGTAATTGTCACGATGTTTATGAAAATAATTCAGTATGACCTACTTGTAAATTTGGTCTATGGTGAAAACGTTAAATTCAGAAAATAATAATTTGGAAGAATAGTCAGGAGGCTTAGATAAACAAATCTTTATGATGCGTTTTTGAAGACAAAGCAAAGGGCTGAGGATCGTTTTTGCAACTCCTCCCCACCAAATTATGCCATATTGAATAATAGAATGAATTAGGGCTAAATAAATCGTACGTAAAACATGAGCTGGTTTGTGATTAGGCATGATAGCAGGACTAGTACAAAAAGTAACATGAACCCTTTCAGGTCGTGCGTTATGGATGGTGATCTGGTTTTTGAGATGGAAACGGAAATAGCATCGCTTACATGTGTCGTATCGGTTTTCTAATTTCAGCCTCTCGTTACGCACTTTTAACTGATCCTGTATTGTTTTCTCACTTGACGTTCCAGACGGAGGATATCTCGGATATCTTCACAAGTATCATATGCCAATGTTTCATGCTACGCGAGTTGCAAACTTTTTAATTTACGGTGTGAGAGTTTTACACTAGGGTAAACAAGTATTACATTTAGCATGTACACTTCTCAACATTACTGAATTGTAATGCATGCTATAATAGCTATTTATGTATCCAGTATGCAAAAATAGTATATTGCGATACTAGTTCCGTAAGCGGTGCATACGGATCGAGTAAAGGGCTTTTTTCAATTTCCGAGATCCGTTATGCGCTTACGGAACGAGTATTGCATGCTACTTTTTGCACGATGATTATTTATATCAATTTAATAATATTAATTGAGATATTAGCTGAAAATATTATGTATATACATTATTGAAGATAGATGTTATATTTTAGAAAGTGAATCGCATGTGATGGTTGTTATTTATTTATTGTACTAAGAATATTACAGGCTAATGCCCAATTACAATATTCTCGCTTATATTAATACACCAGATTCTAATATTAAATATTTTAAGTGATATTCATAATAATTAAACTAATACTATAACTCTAAAAAAACACACATAAAAGAAAAACAGAAACACAAACAATATGACAATTACACAAGGGAACATAATATGTAAAACAAATAATAATAATATAAATAATAATATAATAGTTATGGAGGAAAATATATATAGGCCTATGATACACTAATGATGTTATCATATTATTTCGTGTACGAACAAGAAATAAAAAGAAAATAGAGGATGATCGAAGTATTGAGAGTGATTATCGAAATTCTCGCTCGCAAGTAGGCCTAGGCCTATATCGATAAACCCGTAATCTCTCTCTACGACACAATTTTAATGAGTATTCATAAAATTATGTTTTAGTATACGCTCTCTAAAACAGCTCCTTGAGGGACTGCTAACACGCCGAAAAATTGCATTTTTGCGACCTAGGCCGTTAAAATTGCACAAAACCGCATTTAAAATGCAGTTTTATCGGCCTAGTAGGCTACTTTAAAGTCTTCATGACAATCTATAAACAAAATCTAGATGGCATTGACCAGTCACACCAACTTTAACATGGATTGAAGCATATATTTGGTCATAAAATGACAAATTTAAGCCAGCGTGTTTCTCTATGACTATTCAACTCATACGCCGCGTGTTTGATATTGACCAATAACGTTAGCAATTCCTCGGATATAGACCAATCACGGCCGTTTATCTTACAATATTCTTGTAGGAATCGCGAGGATGGCATTTTATAGGATAAAATGGTCTGGTCGTTACTGGAGACGCAAGTATCAGTGTGAAGTGATTAATAGTCAGATGGTGCCACTAAGCGGCACGAAAACAGATTATTTCATAAACATAATTTGTTTGGAAATTGAAATAATAGAAATGTACATTGATTAAGAACACAATTTTGATTCTGTGCAAGAAAGTTCGTGGGCGTTTATTCTGTTCTGCTTTTAGCTTAATTGAATGAAGTTAACTATGACTGTCTTATATGCTCTGGTTACACCAAAACAGCTCGAATCGATTCATGGACGGTTGATTCATAGTATGCCGTGATCTCGCAGCTGTTAGTTTTGTTTTTGTAGAACAAAGCACGAAAGTTATTATTATTTGTATAATCTGGTGGATTTTTATTCATTGAATAGTCTTAATAAATCCAACTCGAGTTGACGAGTTGCATCAGATAAATTCGCTCCTGCTGCGCAGTCGCGAATCTATCGATAAACTCGTCAACTCTCGTGGGATTACCTATGATAATCAGAAACTTTACCAGGGTTTTCGAAAAACAGGGTAGTATACTTCACCATATAACAACGAATATAAGGCAATAACTTTTTACATCTCCGTTCACAAGAGAAACATTGCTTACTATGAATTCACCAGCATTTAATTGCAACAAAATATTACTTCTCGTAGTCTACTGCTGCCGAGATTTTACTGGCAGCAGCTCCAATTCAAAGTTTCTGACTCTGATTGAAATTTCCTCGGGATTATCACTCGCATTTTCACAAGCTTTTCATAAATACTAGTTCGTATGCATTATTGTTTACAAAAAGCTACTCATATGCATATATTTTTTTCCATGCGGCTGTGGGAATATGACGTTAACAAATGGCTGACTACCTTTCATTATAATTATTTGTAAGGTCTTTTTGTTTCATTTCGTATAATTTAGAGAGCTTTTACTAAAACATAGGCCTATTGTAGGCACCACGTACGGAAAAACTTTATCGGACTCATCCAGTATTTCAGCCTCGGCCGCTATACTAGATTCATCCGCTAAAGCGTAAATTTGCGTGCTTGATACATAAATAGCTATTATTTTCTTCTTCTTCTTCTTGCTCTCCAAGGTTTGGGAGCTATCCCGTTCCGCGCCAAAGGTAATCCTTTTTTTAAAATTGGTCTTTCCATCTGGTCCTCGGCCGTCCTATATCCCGTCTTCCCTTTGGGTTGTATAAAATAGCTTGCTTCGGTAGTCTGTCAGACGGCATTCTATTGACATGTTCATGCCAATTCTTTTGGTATTTATCTACCTCTTCCACCATACTTCTTTCTAGGCCCAGTTCTTTTCTTATTTTCAATACTTTAAATTCCTTGAATGTAAGATGAGTCAGATAATCTATTTTTCGTTTGCTTTTGTAATAACATCAATGGCGGAAGTGAAGTCGGTGTTAGCCCTGTCCATCCTATGATTCCGTGTTGCAAAATGGACTGAACTAGACCTGAAAACCTGAAACGTAATTAACTCAAAAACCGTAAACGTAATCACAAAACGCAAATAATAGGCCTTTGTTAAAACAGAAAGAGTAGGGTATTATTTCAAGCACAAATACTTTCATATTAACCAACTGGTCCACATAAATCTAAGCGTCAATGCGTTCTGCTGTTAACAGTTTTGAAAGAATGGACATAAAACTTACATGCGTTCAGTCTAATTAATATATTTTACCTTGAAATAATTAAATATTTTGCTACAATTATCAAATAAATCTGCAAAGTTAAATTTAAAGTTCATAACTCGTAGATTAAGTCTCACATGGTTTTCTTATTTCGGCATGCGACCGTTTAATCAGGGAGATTCATGGTACGTGTCATTAAATTTGTATAATTTTTGTAATCGATCTCAGAGTTAAACTCCGGATCGTTTCTTAAATCTATAATACAGGGTGGAAGATGTGTAACTGCGCAGATTTCAATAACTTGTCCCTTCCGCAGAAACAATACATTGAAGACAGAGAACTTTTCTCACTGTGGTTAGGATATCCGTTATGGGGACGGAATATTTGTCCTGTTAAAGCCACCACAAACTGGGGTAACCTTGGTTCCGGCCTTCGATAAAGGCTTGTATTATGATGGTTTTACTTACGGCACTTGTGCTTTTTGTAATTTTTACCGCACGGAGATTTCTTTTCTTTTCATAGCAAGCAGATTGTGTGGGAATGTCAAGTTACGAACCACGGCAACAATATTCGTACTACCCGCGCGCCACTTCTTGAGCGCTGGATTTACGGGGAAGTGAGGGTCGGGGGGAACATAACATAGCTATTCCGCCAGTCTTTCTGCAGTGTTGTCAACCAAAGAAATAACGTTTCAGCAGAATCGCGCGTATGGTATTTTATGTAGTGACTTTAATATACAACGATTTTAATGCAGTCCAATAATATAACGTGGTGACGGTATTGCGTAACAATTAATAACACGTCATAAGTCTTTAATTATCAAATAAATCATTTTCCTCCGGGAAGAGAATGTTATATAAATAGGCTCAATATTTTTACACTGGATGACTAGTTTTAAGCATAAAGAAGAGTCTTAGCAGAACATGCTTCATCATTTCGTGTTGTAAACCATAAGAGAGGTATGGCATCTAAAAGTGGAGAAAACTATAGGCCTAATTTTAAACGTATTTAATACGTTTTGTGAAAAGTTCGCTCAACTTTCAGTCCATGAAAATGACATCAGAGTTCACGGGATCGTCAGAAATTAGCACATACGGAATTCTTAAAGAGGTGAGGAAAGTGTTGGATGTACAATTAAGTGTTTGTGAAATCAGCAGTTCGAAAGATTGTATTTTTCCCCATAACTCGATGCGTGAGGAAAGATAATGTCAATAAATAAATAAGAATCCTGAGACAGAATGAAAGCTTAGTATTGAAGCCACTAGATGTCAGGGTGTATAGCGTACTTCGTGTTTCAATGTTGTCAGCTTAACCTACGAAGTTGAACGAAACCTACCGAATGAGGACTAGGGAGCCGAGCGCTCAAGAAATCGCGCGCGGGTAGTAAGTACCACTTACTAGTTACGTCGTGCAAAAAACGCTTTAGTAGACAAATCTAGTATAGAAATACTGGATGGTTTTTGCGTTTGCGTTGGATGTTATAAATTCGTAGTCTATACTACGTTTCATGGAAATCCGATAAAACGTATATGAATTATCGCACGTAGAGACACACGAACAGATAGACATACAGACAGAACATTGTCCACCACACAATCTCATAAAGACTGCGCTACCCAGGTTGACAAAATATAATACAGAAAATAATTTATATACCAGTGGTTAAGGCCATAGGCGTAACCAGGCCGACGTTATGGGGGGGGGGTTATAACATCCGCGGGGTCTGGGGGGTATGGAATACCCCCAGGGAGTGGGGTTCCTCCCCCGGAAAATTTTAAAAATTAAGATGCAAAGTAACGAGTTTTAAGCTTCCGGGGATCCTCCCCCGGAAAATTTTAAAAATTAAGATGCAAAATAACGAGTTTTAAGCTTCCGGGGTTCTCCCCCGGAAAAAAAAAATAAGACGCAAAATAACGAGTTTTTTAAGCTTCACACGCTTTATACTTGTATTAAGTAATTTATGAGCAGACATAAAAAATTATACAATTTTCCTTTTTTTTTAATCAATGGGGGGTTCAAACCCCAAAAACCCCCCCTTCGGTACGCCTATGGTTAAGGCACTGCGCTACAAACCGGAAGGTCGCGGGTTCGATTCTTGAGGAGGTCGGTGGAATTTTTTCATTGGCCTAATCTTCTAGTGACACTATGGCCCTGGGGTTGACTCAGCGTATGCGTATGGCTGGCAACCTTACCACCCTCCTGTACCGATGTCTCAATCTGGGTGTCTCAACCTCTCGGAAACCCTCCATGGCCCATACAGGGATCACTTTACCTTTTTTTTTTTTTTTTTTTACTGTACAGTCGGTAAAATAAAAAATGTCGGGACTCGTATGCAGTTGAAATTAAAGTTTTAACGCATTAGTTCACAAGTTTCCTATAAAAAACATAAAATATAGGTCATTTTCGGAACATATGAGGCAATGCGACAGGAGGGAAGAAAATGAACAACGAGGGAAAAAATGAACTACGAGAAAAGCGCAACATACGAAATTCAACTTAATGTATTGTCATAATTAATTTTGCTTTGTGTCATCGCGTCACATCCAAATGCTAGCTTGAGAGAAAGTGTAGTTAGGGCTGCAATGTATGAATGTTTATTTTTACTACAGTTAGGCCGTAGTCTGGTGGTAGTTTAACAATCATATTGTAATTGACCTGCAGTTTTCGGCCTCTGAAGCAGCGAGAAGGTTCCATATTTCTTAAAGAGCAGCTGACCGGAAGTTTTCATACGACTGGCCGGCCGCGTATTTCGATTGCTTGCAGAAGTTGAACGTAAGTTATTGATTTTGCACTACAAGTACCGGTATTATAAAATAAAATCTTTAAAAAATGCTCCTTGTATAAACATATTCCTCGCGAATCTATTAATTATTAATATTATAAAAATTTGCAACCAAGAATAACTTATGGCGGATTTGAGGCATATAGCCACAGCCTTCTATACATGTTTGTTTTGGAACAAAACTGACTAAATAACCAAGAAAATACATGGATAGACAAGAGGCGTGTGTGAACCTAACCTTAAGTCTTCCTGTACATGCGCATATGCTCGTTCGTGATACTTAATCAAATACCGCCCGACGTTTTTTATTTGACCGACTGTACTTGTATTTAGAATTTTCACTATTTGTTTTATGTTTCACCGTAAGTATTGAATGCTTATTGGCAAACATGGTAACCACATCTTAAGTTGGGTCCATATTTCATATTTTGGACTATTTAGCCTATTTGTAGATTTTGCAATATTATGAGTTCATACAATAATACTATTTTACAGCTCCGAATTTTGTCTTATAAAGGATTAAAATGTAAATGAAAGAATTGCACCAATCAGCATCAAGAAAATAGGCTCCTTAAATACCACATTTCATAGGAAATAGTTAATGATGTGATGTCTAGTGGTTTACAATTTCTCATTTCTGATTTCGAAAATTAATCGTTCTTGTTAAACGATTTACGCCAAATACTCAATCCATGTTATTTCAAGTGTTGTTTACCAACTGAAAAGAGGATAAATTAATTTGATATACCGGTATGTCATAATAGATACATAATTACCTGGTATTCGTTCGCCAAGCAATATTAGTACACAAGTTGAAATACCCACAATGTATAAATACTGTAGGACAGCGTTTCTCAACCTTTTTGAACCCGAGGACCTCTAAAATGTCTAAAAAATTTTACGGACCCCTAATTTTACATTCCATTTTTAAATGAAGGCCTAATATTAGGGGTATTGATTATAGGTCGTTATAACGAAATATGTGAAAAAATTTACTTCTTTACTTTTCACTTGCTTTATGATATATTTTAATGTCTGCGGACCATCTGCATCATCTTCGCGGACCACCGGTGGTCCGCGGACCATAGGTTGAGAAACGCTGCTGTAGGATGTATTGAAATAAAAAAGATGAGAGCAATACAAAACCAATGTCCTCATCAGGTAACGAACCTGCGACCTGCAGTGTTTAAGCGAATCGCACCAAGCCTACTCACACGTTTATGAAACTTTTTTATAAGACTATAAGTACATAGTATTGTATATAGCATTACTTAATCTTCTTATAACTTATTTTAAAAAATTAACACTACGGTTTTATTACTGCATGCTCCATTACATAATGTAACTTTTAACTTACTTATAATGCCTATAACCTTATTTCACAAACTTAAATTTTCATTATAACTTAATTTGACATTTTACTTGTTTTGCTTGTAGTATTATCTTTTCTTTAATGAAACTTATGTTTTTTACTTAATTAAGTATCTAATTATTATGATTAGCCTTAACCTTAGTATTAGTCATTAGTCTCTTATCCATTACTTCGTTATTAATGTAAATCTACATTGTATATATTTTTTTAACATGGTTGAGTGGAAGAGAAGGCCTTATGACCTTAACTCTGCCAGGCAAAATAAATAATTTATTATTACTACTACTACTACTACTACTACTACTACTACTACTACTACTACTACTATTATAAGTTTCATTAATAACTTTTGATATTAATAAAATTACTCAAGATACAGTCTGTACATCAAATTGAGAACTTTTTCGTAAATCTAGCAGACTCAAATCCAGACTCAGCAGACGTAAATACAGACTCAGACTGGAAACCTGTTAAAACTTTTAGTTAAAAACGTTTCTTGGAGAAAGTAATAATAATAAATTATGAACACACATAAAATTATATGAACACACAAGTATTTCACTTATAAGACCATGTTTATAAATGTAAATATAAATCCATGACTTTTATAATTTTAAGCATATGTGTTATCTTAATATGAGCTAAAACCAATTGTGCCAATAAACCTTATAAAAAGGTCATAGTTATAGATGATCAGATAATATTAGTAATCATAAACTAGAGATATATACAACTACATGTACAAAACGCTACTGGTTGATTAAAATTGAATAACTCTTGATTGATAAATATTACCTTTCAGAGTATATTTCTCTAACTCATATATATATATATATATATATATATATATATATATATATATATATATATATATTAACAGGAAATGAAAAAAGTACTGTATGTACATTTGAATACGATTTGCAAATTAGACTATAATTGTATAGCAGCATAAAACATACAATATTTGCAAAGCCAGTACGCACAATTAATTTGATTGTACAACCATTTTTAAACTGTGAATACATGATTTTTTTTTATAATTTTAACTCTTATTGTATAATGACACGATTGTGAAAATATTTCTAATCTAACACATGTTGACACCAAATTTGCTAATATATTATTACAGACATTTATATGACTGTTTAACAATTCTAACTTGATGTAATTGTTTTTATGTAACCTATAGTAATAACCTATACTAGTTCTAGATTATACATGTGTACAATTATACTAAGAATTTTTTTTTCAAAACAACAATTCTATCCTACCAAAAACTAACAAATAGACATAGTTTTTCAATACATGTAATCAACTAAATTCTAATAAATTATTGACTTACCAAATATATCACTTAATAAGATATTTGTAAAAGGTTGTCCCCACTTCCTTGGTTGACGGCATCTTATTAATGTAATTTTGAGGGTGTAAGACTAAAATACTCCTTGATACTTGTAAGGTTGCATTATGTAGTCTTGGAAAATCTACCTAATAACATTTTAAGGTAAACCAAAAGTTTCTGTATTTGTTTTATTAAGAGACAATGCTCAAAATTTTAATGCGCCCAGTGCAAATTCAGGATACTGCTAAACAGGCATAATATAAGCCACTTCCTACGATCTTACTTAATAAAGTAATATATTAACTGATGCTGCACGTTCATGGGATTTATCAAATTAGCAACTATATAATGTGATGTCTGCTAGATGGTAGAATAATTCTAACTTCCCTAGCAAAGACTACATTAAGGGGAGATGAAGAGAGAATGAGAGGCCAAAGTTCAGGTCAAATCAAGAGCGGGATTAGCAACTGACCATACACTAGATGGTTGCAGTAACTAAAGCTCTAACATAAACCTTAAGCACACGGCATGAAGAGCGAGAAGGAGACGGGGGTTGGCTACTTCACATCAGAGCCCGCGAAAACTTTGGCTATACAAGTCTCTAAAGCCCGATATGGTTGGTGATTTCCAGTGATTTTCAATGGCGTTAAATTTATTCACTTTGCCTATATAAAGTTAGGTGGGATGGACGCTGGGGCAGGAATCAAGGCCATATAATAGGAAAAGGGAGAAGGAATAGGCGGAGGAGTAAAGGGAGTTTCTAGAAAGGGGTGGTGAAGCAGCAGAAATAGTAGTAGCAGTAGAAGGAAGAGGCCTGAGAATAGATGGCACGAGTGTTTCTCTTGTACATACATAGCAAGGAGTTTGGGAAAGGGGTGTTAGATGGTTTGGTTTGTCGTTCTAAGAGGGTGGGGCCGGGTATAACCACGGTCCACAAACTTTGAATGTATTTGTCTTCATGCCGTCGTGGAGACTGTTCTTTTTAAAAAGCAGTCGAAACAATATACAGCTCGGTCACTGAAGCTTGACCCGTCGGTTCAGACGTGTGCAAGAAGGTGTTCATGTGCTCACTCTGTGGGAACTACCGTAACACCAGCTTGAGTGGCGAAACTCCATCAACTTAAGAAAATTACAAATTTATCAGAACTTCATACCTTAAAGCTTAAGAGAATAATTAGGAGAAAAGTTCTTGACAAATTATGCCAAAAGGGTCCTTTTTCTCCCTTAACTATGCTGGTGTTTTCAGGTTGCGCTAATATGCTGGTGGGGTCTTATATACCCCAAATAAAAAAATAATAATAAAAAAAGGTAAAATAAAACCAATATTATTTATAAACCATAATATTATTAAAATATACAGAATTGCTAATGGTTAAAGAAGGTTGCTAACCAATTTCACATCCAAAATGGGCAAATAGGCTAGAAAAAGAAATAATACCCATTTTCACACCAATTTTTAGTTTTTGTGTCTCTCTGTACACAAATACAACATGCTCGTGGGGTCCAAACGGTTAAGAACTATAATATTTCACTTTTGAGCGCTAATAATGCACACCACTTCCAGCAACGGTCAAATAACAATATATACTAAGATTACAAAAAGCCTCAACGACATCTCATGTTTAACTCGTGAAAGATTACAAAACAAAAGAGTGGAGGGGTTTCACAGACCCCACAAGCAAAGTTAAGGGTTGCTCGACAGGTGTGAGAAATACATTTACGTCAAGTCTGATAAATTTGTCAATAAGTTATGTATGTTTCATAAATATTACCTGTTCTCCTTGCATAAAAGGCAAATTAATGTAAATTATGTAAATTTTATGTACATTAAAATGTAAAACAACACTTTATAAACGCAACAATTTTATGTAAAACATACATTTTTATACCTCTATCAACTTAAGAAAATTACAAATTTATCAGGACTTGATACCTTAAAGCTTAAAAGAATAATAGCAGAAAAGTTCTTGACAAATTATGCAACGGGGTCCTATTTCATAAACTCTACAGGTCTGAGAAATACTACAGTTATGTCAAGTCTGGTAAATTTGTCAGTAAGTTATGTATGTTTCATAAATATTAAAAGTTCTCCTTGCGTAAAAGGCAAATTAATTTAAAATATGTAAATTTTATGTACATTAAAATGTAAAACAACACTTTATAAACGCAACAATTTTATGTGAAACCTAAGTTATTATAACTCTATCAACTTAAGAAAGTTACAAATTTATCAGAACTTGATACATTAAAGCTTAAGAGAATAATTAGTAGAAAAGTTATTGACAAATGATGCCAAATGGGTCCTATTTAATAAGCTCGACAGGTGTGAGAAATACAATTATGTCTAGTCTGGTAAATTTTTCAATATGTTGTAATTGTATATTTCATAAATATTAGCCTACAGGTTCTCCTTGCATAAAAGGCAAATTAAAATAAATTTTGTAAATTAAAATGTAAAAGCATTTTCTATAAACTCAACAATTTCATGTCAAACCTAAATTGTTATTACACTGTAGATGGTTCTCATATATATGTGCAATAATCGATCTCAACATTGAATGTAATACATAAGCAATTGATTATCACTTTAAAAATAATTAAATGATAAATTTTGTACCTATTTACGCATTCTTTACATTTAGGTAACAAATTCGCTAGATTGATGAGTAATTATTTTGCTAATATAACTGTTAGTATCACTGTTATTAGTGTTCATTATCAACAGAAAGCTTAGATGATAACAGGTCTAATATTCACGAAAAATTTGCCAAGTTATATACACATTTACATAACCTATTAACTATATAATATGAAAGATTAGCAGTCACTTCTATTTTAACAATTATAATTGTATTATAAATTTGTGATATGTAAACAAAAACTAATGTTTTATGAACTGTAGCTATCCTAAGATTTGACCAATTTGTCAGATTTTTACCTGTCAACGCCAAAGTTTAAATAGAATATTATTTTTTAACTGTCGTACAAATCTAAATATTGTCCTTTGCCTACATATTTTATAAAGTTGTCAGCAATTATCAAACACATAAATTGTCAAAATATAAACCTGTCACATAATTTCCTGTACTCTGTAGCCTATAAAATCTTAACTTTTATGAAATAGGGCCCAAGTGTACAATAATCTTTACGTTGCCTATGTTATCAGAAATGTGGGAAATTCGGGAATTGTAGTCAAAGCCTAGGAAAAACTGGAAATGACTCATGAAGTATATATTATAAGTGCGACATTAATTAAAATGCCATCGACCTGGGCCAAATCAAACCCGCGAACTTGGGTGCAAAGAACCAGGTTAAATAGATTAGGTAAAAAGAATGAAATATCGTATAGGAATGGTTTTAGCTCAGTTTACTGAGAGGGTAGAGAGAGAGAGTGAGAGAGAGAGAGAGAGAGAGAGAGAGAGACAGAGTGTGTGTGTGGGAGAGAGAGAAATACAGACAGACAGAGGGAGGTGCTGTATGATTTTTTTTCTATACTGACATGCGCAGCAAACCATTTGTGTAACTAGTGGTTTTAAACAGAATGCAGTCCGGATAATAGAATTTAATCTCAATAACCCGACTTGTTTAATACTAGCCGCCCATAAACTCTGTAGCCCTCATTCACCGGCTCTCCGTCCCGCCATTGTCTTCCAGACCCGTCCCGTGTATTGTAATGCTGGTTGCAGATGAGCTAGGCTAAAAAATCTCAACCATTCTGTTTCTCCAGACAACCGCCAGATAGCAGCACTACGCAGAACAATTTCTCACGTACTGGTTATTCTTAGCTTCTACATTCCTGGTTCTTGATTATGCGTGATTTCATACAATTATATTGTATTTACGGACTGACATATGACCATTCGTTTTTACGTTCTGATCACATCACAGAAAAACTGCCGTAACTTAATTTATTCCTTCAGTTACGCAGACTATTAAAGTTGAAATGTAGAATTTTAAGAGTAAAGAAATTATAGCCAACATTGCATATAACTTAAATGGACTCATTAACCATAAAATAAATCATCTGGTCTGAAGTGAAACAGAAAAAGAAACACAGAAATTACAGGTAGACTTTTGCAAACATAAATTATTATAGCCTAAATCTTAAAAAAAAATATAAAAAAAATTATGTGAGTCAGTTGTAGAATTTAAATTTGTTCCGGCACGTTGCCATGGTAGCTCAATGTTAGAGCACCGGCATAGAGAGCCGAAGACCCTGGTTCAAATCCCGGCTATTGCATTGAATTTTTCAGTCTGGCTCAACCTTTCCACCTTGCCATGACCAGTGTGAAAGAATTATCATTATTATTTCGGGAGGATTGTAATAAAATTTAATCATCACAATTTAAGTGAAACTGCACATTTTGGATTGAGATCGGACTAGTCTGAATTAAATTGTTATCTTGTTCTTAATTATTTTCAAAATAATATAAGACTTGCGGAGAAATTTTGACAATGGAACCTCCACCTCCAAGCTTTATTCCAATCACGAATCAACTAGTAGCATGGTGATGAAAAGGAATTCAATGTTATTATTATTATATAGATTTTTTCCTGATACATCTGTATAGCCTGTTTAGCATCTCTTTCTGTGTGATTTAGGATCCAGTATTACAACCTGTTGTGTTTCTGTCCATGGCTATTATATCTGCATGTTTTTCGGGGGCATTTTCGGATATAGCATAATATACCTCGTAAAGACCTTCTCGATGTTGTAAAGACATAGGAATGATAAGTACTTTTTCGCAACAATTCTGTTTTCCTGGGAAAATCAGGTCATGTCCTAAAATTTCAGCCTCATTACAGCCTCGGAGGCGGAAATGGTTGACAGGATCTCTTCACAGTTAATAAAGAAGACTGCAAGTTGTTTATACCAAAATATGTGTACTTACCGATGAAGAGAGGATAATATAAAAGAATAGAAATGTATTACATGTCTTATATTATTATTCTTCTGACTTACAGCTTACAGAAAAGTGTAGGGTAAAGGCACCTAATATGAGACCCTCCCCTAATATGAGACCCTCGATTTTCTCAGAAATTAAGAGCTGGATTATTTCGACAATGAATGGAATCTTTAGCAGTTGACAGCTAAACGTTCCTATGAAGTTGGCTGCAATGACGGAGCGGTTATTGCTTCAAGTTAGATTGTTGTTGTCATTTCATCATGTGTAGTTTTTGAAGCGGTTGTTAATAACGCATCAAAATACATTTAAGATAAGGTAATATTCATAATTTTTTACTGTAATGTGACTTGACCATAGATGGATTAATTATTTAGAAATTTCCAAGTGGTTTTCATTATTTATAAAGCATCAGTAAATTTTCTTTTTCCTTCATTGAAGTGACCGTAATATGAGACCCTATGGGTTGCCTAATATGAGACAGGGTCTCATATTAGGAGCTTAACTTTTTTAGGGTTAAGAACGAAGATGTATTATATATTATTGACATTTGCAGATGGGTGATAGTCCAGCTGACCGCCTAAAAGGTTTCGTTGTTAGCGTCGCTGGCGACTGATCCGTAGGCCTGGGTTCGATTCCCAATACCTCATCGGATTTTTCTGATGTAGGGAGGTCTGGAACGGGGTGCACTCAGCCTCGTGATACAAAATGAGGGGCTACTTGATAGAGAAGTAGCGGCTCCGGTCACGGAAACCACAATTAACGCCCGTGGGTGTTGGCATGCTGACCACATGCCCCCAATCCAGCCATCTGCATATGGCAGATGACGCAGCGGTCGGGTGGTCGGCCAAGTCTCTTCTGGGATGTAACGCCACGGAGATTAGTTTAGTTTTAAGATAGTCCAGCTAATAAATGGAAGACATGGGACAAACAACAGATGAAATTTCACCCAAAGTTATATCTCCCCCTTAATGCTCTAGATTTGTCATTTCATACATTTTTTAAGTTCATTTGCCCATACTATGGGTAGTATAGGTAGAGGTATTATTGTGTTAGACCCATGAATACTTTGGAGCAACTGACCCAACATTCTTGTGTAAAACATGTGTCAAGAAACAAAATAAACAGAGGGTCTCATATTAGGAGACATTTTTCAAACTACGTAAATTTCTCATTTTTTAATTTTTCACAATTTTCTCTTCAAAACAGGGGTTGTTAACAAAAATTTATTTATGTACCTTAAATTGAATAAATGTAGAAGGTTATCTTTGTGTTTTGGAACATTTCTGACTTTTACCTGCTGAGTTATTAATATTTAGAAAAATGGGTCTCATATTAGGTGCCTTTACCTAACTAGCAATATTAGTTAAATATTAATACAACATTAAATAAAATCAGGTAAACTGATGTAACAAACTGCAAGAATGCTTTTGTTTAGTTAGGGATAAGTTCCGTATTTAAAATCAAGATAGCGTGATTAGTGATTATTTATATAAGACTTTTTATTTTTTAATTCAAAATTAACTTATGAAGAACTTTCGACTTTCAAATTCTAGGTCCTTATATAGGTATTAAAAATTTGAAATGAAGAAGAACGACTTATCACACTCAAATTATTCCCTCAGAAAACGCTTGATATAGCTTTTTATGGATCATAGAGGATGTAGAATTTTGCATCCCATCGCTTTTACACACCAAGCCTGGTAGGGTTTCAAATAAGAAGAAACAGAAATTCCAGTAACATAAAATTGCATTGTATTTGCGGAATATTTTATTTCTCACTCTCATGTTACCATACAACCGTTTCGGGGATGAAATGAAAAAGTAAATCTATATCACTTTCATACTTCCCTCCCCAAAAACTTGCGATATAATAATGTACATATTACCATACCTCGTACGGTATTCTGTGTGTCCAGGGTAGAGAAAGTTATGTGACTGCATCACATTGTGCATTATTTTCGTGGATTTCATCTTCAATATTTGTTTACAGCAATTAATTATATCGATAGCGTCTCTGATTTGCCAAAGTCCCTTGTCATTTATTTCCAAACCCACCTGAGACCAATGCCAATAATACACTGTTGTCATGTGAACTGTGATTTGGAGTTTATAATTCTGAGTAAAAAGGGATTATGTATTCTCAAAAACAGTTGATTTTTTGCATTTAAAATCAAAATTTTTCCAAAACCCTTTCCTAGTGAACATTTACTTTATAAAACGAAGGTACTGTTAAAATTCCAAGTATCTACCTATTATAGTTTAGGCTCTACGTTGATTCTCTGTCAGTCAGTCAGTCAGTCATTCATGCATTCATGTAGTCAGGCAGGACAAAGTCTCTTATATATATAGGGTATAGAGATATATTCTTAATACCAATTGCTTCCTGTAATATTCCGACAAACTAAATATGATTGGAAAACTTGTAATTATATCTAGAACTTCCTAGAGAATTTTTAAAATTAGTTAAAAATCTAGATTCTTCCTAGAATACATAGCGTACTCCACATAGAAAGATTTCGTACTGTAAAACCTGCTGCTTAGCTTGAAGACTCAATGGGTTACAGATGGTGCCATAAATGTATTGGAAGAATAAACCAGTAAAGAATGCTACCTGAAATATTCCAGTGTGGCGAGAAATCTTTAATCAAGAGTAGCCTATACTCATATTGCTGCGTCAATTCCTATCCATAAACATCCCATCTACTGAAGTTCCCGCTTCGTACCACATCACCCACACGACCCTCCCTACCACATCGTTCCACCCCTTTAAACTTCAGTAATTTTTAATTAGCGTTATCGGCGAGTGCTTCCCAGGCTAAATTATGTTTTCCGCTCTCATCCATGCAATGCATATACCCTCTCTCATCTTTATCTTTTTTCGGGGTGGAGGGGGGGGGGGAAGGGTCCGGAAAGCTCTTTTTTTTTTTATACAAAATGGATAGTACGCAGAAATGGAGGAGAGTGAAAAAGAGGGGAAACAGAGATGGGTTACTGCGAGAGAAATTTTAATTATTCCTTATCGAAAAGTAATCTGAGTTTCAATTATTTATAGTTATTTTAATCGTTAGTCTTCTAAGATACGCGATGGAGACGCGCGCGGTACTAATTTTCATTTTTTATTTTCTATCTGTTTTCATCTTTTCTTATTCTTCCATCTTACTTGTTCTACTTCTTGGAAAAGTAAAAGAGTGGTTTGGGGTATAAGAGGTGGGGGAGGTGGGGACGAAACCTTGATTGCGAAGAAGGGTGAAAAAAAATGGCATGAAATTTATCGCCCAAGGCGATAGGGAGTACGATAGAAAGAAAACGTTGCTCTTAAAGAAGGGGAAAAACGTGTCTCCTTCCTTTTTCAATATTCCCCTAGCAATGTTTCTAATTTCGAAATGAGGGAATGGCTTGCAGTAGGCATATTGGTTAAGATAACTATCTATCTATCCTTCCTTACTAATACCACCAGTAATATACCGAAATTTCTTTACTTATTATCGTAAAAAAACACGAGTTTCATCATACTTACATTTGCCGTATCTAGTATCATTTATCTTATGAACGGGTTTTACTGTCTTCTGATTTCTACAATTACAAACATCCCCTATAATTAAAGGGACTACAGCAAGATGGCTAAAGTTAGGTTAAGAGGGACAATAGACGAAATAAAAAGATGAAATAGTTTTTTATTATTTTGTATTAGTTTTTTATGTTTTTTTCAATCTGCTCTCTTTGGACTTGCACCCGAGCACGAGCTACCTTAATCAATCGGGAGTATTTCTTAATGTTATATTTATTTTATCATACTTACTTACTTATTTACTTACTTACTTACTTACTTACTTACTTAATCAATGATAATAGACAATTCCTAAGCAAGCTAAAAGCATATTATCTATTCTATTGAACCCAAAGGTTCATTGCCGCGCTTACCTGAGCCCGCCATTCAACCCTATGCTGTGCTAACTCCATCCAATCATCCCTCACAAATCCTAAGATTGTCCTTCCACTTACGTCTAGGTCTTCCTCGTGGTCTTTTCCCTTCGGGTCTCCCAGTCAATACTTTTGAGATAAGTCTTTCCCCCATGCGTGCAACATGTCCAGCCCATTTCGCCCTCTCTGATTTAATTATCCTTAATATATCCGGTGAAGAGTACAGGTCATGAAGCTCGTCGTTGTGCAGTTTTCTCCAAACCCCAGTTTCGTCTCTCTTAGGCCCAAGTATTTTCCTATGCCCCTGTTTTCGAACACTCGCTGATTATGTCCTTCCCGAGGAGTAAGCGACCATGTCTCACATCCATATGATACAACCGGGAGGATAATTGTCTTATGAATCTTAATTTTTAGATTTCTGGACAGAAGACGAGAATTACTGTACCTATGTATAAAAAATTATATTCCTTTGTGTTTTATCTATCTATCTTTCTTCCATACTAGACAATTTTTAACCTGAATTTTTGTAATATCAAATATTTTAATATTAAAATTAAGTAACAAAAGTAATAACTAAATAAAATAATAAACAGGGCTTATGGATGTGGAGGAAGCTATTTAGGCCTACTTACTTCTGCAGGCTATTCAGAAACTAAAGCGAAGAATGTATGGAAAAAAGTTTGAATGATGGATCTATCCGTGTATGTATTCAGGAATGAGCCCCATATCGTGAATTAAATGCTTTAGTCATAGGCCTACTATGCTTGCTTTAGTATTTTGTTCACAAAAAAGGCTATATAATATTATATTTATATCGTGAAAGAATCTTAACAGAACAGTAGATATTGAATACATATTCATACATTTAAATTTTAACACATCCTTTAATGAATGGAATTTATTGTTTTTTATACTTCATTTGCGATTTTTTAAAATGAAACTCCTCAGATAAATGACGTTTCGACTGCATTTATCAGTATATTTTGTTTCATTATCTAAGTTAAACAAAACTGTAACTTTTTCGTATCAACTACTTGGGCCCTTTTTACAAAAATATTAAGTAGGCCTAACATTATTAATGTCTGCCGGCGTGGTCTTGTGGTTAGCGTCGCTGACTACAGATCCGTCGGCCCGGGTTCGATTCCCGGTACCTCCTCGGATTTTTCTGAGGTAGGGAGGTCTGGTAGGGGTGCACTCAGCCTCGTGATTCCAAATTGAGGAGCTACTTGATAGAGAAGTAGCGGCTCCGGTCTAGAAAACCACCATTAACGGCCGTGGGTGTCGGCATGCTGACCACATGCCCCCCAATCCTGCCATCTGCCTACGGGAGATGATGCAGCGGTCGGGTGGTAGGCCAAGTCCCTCCAGGGATGTAGCGCCACGGAGTTTAGTTTAGTTTAGTTTTAACATTATTAATTAATCTATTCTGAATTTTCCGCCTTTATTTGTTTATTTATCTCTTACTTTGTTAGTCACACCAAAATAACTCTGTATATGAGTTTTTCTACAAATATCCTTTAATAGGTCCTAAATATCTTTAAAAATTAGGGGAGGGGCAATCAATAGATCGTGTATAACTTATACAATGTATATCTATACCACATCTCTTTCTATCTGACTTCTTGCAAAAGAAGTGTTAAGGATGGAGGTAATAATCAAAATCTTATATAATTCATTCAGGATTATATTATTAATTCATGATTCAATCTTACATTATTCACTATGCTGTACTGTATGAAGGGACGTTTGTGATTGCAAAGAGTTGTCCAAAAAAATTACCTCCTAAACAAAACAGAAAATTATAAGCATTCTTTCATCGTTTGAGATATTGTTTTCTAAGTTTGATTTCCGGTGTAGGATATGCTAAAATTTCCACCAATTTAAAGCTATGTTTTAATGCTTGATCAAATCAACTACCTTCAATTATAATTATGCTCTGTACTTACTGTACACATGTCGTGAATGACATAAATTAGAGTGACATATAATTGTTTTGCATTTTTTATATAGAACAACAAAATAGAACTTCTGTTTGGTGACTCAGATGTTTTACCGGATTTTGGCTTTACTTAGTGTGCTTATTACAAATATTATGTAAACATTTTTTCTTTACCAGCTCTACTTTTATATAGAGTGCCATTAACTTATAACCTTTTTCGCTGAATTAAGTCTGAAATTTGTTTTATCATATTTAAGCCACATTGTTTTATTTCTATTTCATAAGTTTATTAAGTCTGTATTACTGTACTATATCTAAGCCACCTTTTACATTTATGCTTCATAAGTGTTTATATTAAGAATCTGTATATATATATATATAAAAGGCTTTGTCCTGACTGACTTATTGACAGAGAATCAACGTAGAGCCTAAATTGTAATAGGTAAAGAATTGGAATTTTGACAGTACTTTCGTTCCATAATATAAGTGCTCACTAAGAAAGGATTTTGAAATATTTTGATTTTAATCAAAAAAATAAAATGTTTTTGAGAATACTTAATCCCTTTTTACACAGAATTATCAAATCCAAATCACAGTTCACATGACAACATATTGTTGCCAGTGGTCTCAGATGGGTTTGGAAATAAATGAAACGGGACTTTTAAAAATTAGAGAAGCTATCAATATAATTCATGTTATAAATAAATATTAAAGAATGAAATCCACGAAAATAATGCAGTCACATAACTTCCTCTACCCTGGACATAGAGAAAACAAATCGAGGTATGGTAATGTGTATATTATTATATCGCAGGTTTTTGGAGAGAGAAGTATGAAAGTGGTATTACATTTCTGTTTAATTTCATCCCCAAAACGGTTTTATGGTAACATGAGAGTGAGAAATAAAATATTCCTCAAAGACAATACAATTTTATGTTACCGGAATTAATGTTTCTTCTTATTTGAACCCCTACCAGGCTTGCTGTCTATATGCAAAATTCTACATCCTCTATGAGCCATAAAAAGCTATATCAAACGTTTTCTGAGGGAATAGTTTGAGTGTGATAAGTAGTTCTTCCTATTACAAAATATAAATACCTATATAAGGACGTCGAATTTAAAAATCAAAAGTCCTTCGTAAGTAAATTTCCAATTACAAAATAAAAAACCCTGGCGACGCCGGGCCTTTTAAGCTAGTACGTATATAAGGACCTAGAATTTAAAAGTCGAAAGTCCTTCATAAGTTAATTTCTAATTACAAAATACAAAACCTGGGCGACGCCGGGCATTTTAAGCTAGTATGATATAGATGTGCAAATAACAACCTTATATACCACTGGCTAAAATAGGGTATAACCTTTTGGAAAATAAATAGAGAGACGAGAGAAATCATCTAATATATAAAGTCGAATGTGTGTTTGTGGGTATGTATGTATGTATGTTTGTTCCTTATACAAATCTACATTTCTTTACCAATTTACACGGAATTTTGCACACATACCCAGTTAAGTCCGGGAAGTATAGCGGTCAACATTAAAATTCAAACAAAATACTCCTTCCCTTGAAAATTATATAATTTCTGAGAATTTTATACTGAAAAAAAAAATGAATTGCTGTTTAGTTCACATGACAACAGTGAATTGTAACCAGGCTGAGCAGATTGCAATTCTTAGAGCACTGGCAGCACTAGACAATATGCATATGAAGATAGAAGAAAGATTTGCGGCAATATACACGGACAGTAAAATCACTCTGGACCTTCTCAGAAATAATTCAAGACACAATTCTATTATAGATGAAATCCAAAACAGCATCAGAAGGCTTAAAGAACAAAATTGGGTCATACACTTCTCCTGGATCAAGGCGCATGTGGGATACACCGGTAATGAACTAGCTGATAAGCTAGCCAAGGAGGCGGCGCTCAGCAACGGAATGGACTTTGCCTACAACAAAAAACCCAGAACAACAATTGTCACTGAAATCAAGGAAGAAGGACTTCAGAAGTGGCAAGAGGAATGGACCAACTCAATGAAGGGTGCAGCGTGCAGGGAATTCATCCCATCAGTTGTTCAAAGAATGAAACAACCAATTCAGTTAAATTTCGCGTTAACAGCTGTGATTACTGGACACGGGTTAACCAAATCATACTTATACCGACTAGGTATAATACAGGACCCTATTTGTATCTGCCTTAAAGAGGATCAAACAGCAGAACATTTGATTTATAGATGTGACAAACTTAAACCACAAAGAGACAAAATGATAAAAGAAATTGAATCTAAACGTGCTAAATGGCCAGTGAGTAAGGTGCAGCTAATCTCAAATCATTTGAGAGTCTTTAAAACATTTATACAGAGCATCGACTTTGGCGAACTAAAATAATATAAGCTATAAGTAACATTATGAAGACATTGTTAAGTAATTTTGATAAGTGTTAAGTGAAGTGATAATCTAAAAAGTATCTATAGTAGGGAATAAGTCAACAATAAGTGTGTAAGACAATGTGCAAATAAGCACAAACTAAATTGAAATATGTAAAGTATGGCATGTAGTACTGCGTACTGCAATGGGGCATGCCAGCTAAAGCCAAGACAAAAAAAAAAAACAGTGAATTGTTTACTGTGATGACATAGGGCCTTGGCGACTATTTAATGCTGGACTTTAACGAATTATGATTCCATTGATGTAATATATTGGCGAAAATAATCACTGAAATTGAAATCCACGAAAATAAAGCACAGTGTGATGTAGTCACATAACTTTCTCTACCCTCGACATAAGAAATATTTTCTCACTTCACATTTTGATGTAGAATAAGGCGTATTGAAGGGATAACTTAAGTGTGTGAGTATGCTATATCAGAAGTCTGTAAATAGTCAGTTATCCATAGCTATAGGCTTTGTATTAGTTGAGATTTATCATAGGCCCTAAGCATGGGATGGAACATTTTGGGTGCTATACTCGCAGTATATTATGTCCCGGGTTTTAGGGGAGGAAAGTATGAAAGTGATACTGCATTTCTATTTTATTTCAGCCCCGAAACGGTTGTAACATGAGAATGAGAAATAAAATTTTCCGTCAAGACAATACAATCTTATGTAATTTATGTTTCTTCTTATTTCAACCCCTCCCAGGCATGATGTGTAGAAGCAACGGAATGCAGCATTCGACAACCTCTATGAGCCATAAAAAGCTATATCTAGCGTTTTCTGATGGAATAGTTTTATAAATCTTTTTCTTCATTTCAAGTTTTACATACATATTATATAAGGACCTAGAGTTTCAAAATCGAAAGTCCTCCATAAGTTAATTTCAAATTACAAAATACAAAGCCCGGGCGACGCCGGGCCTTTTCAGCTAGTTTATTATAAAAATGAAGCTGCTTGAATACACAAGTTGCCCTAAGATAATTTTAGAAGAAACCCTTAATTTCATTTGAATTTCATTGAACCTTAATTTCATTTGGTTGATATGATAAATTATTTTTTCTACCACGTGGGTCGGCACTTAACAAAAATACAAGTTGTTGTGGTAGTTAAATCCGCCTCTGGATAGGCGCTTTAAAGTATCATGCATTATTAATGACTATTATATAGGAGCGGAGCACATGGCTGCTACATATGTTATCGTTTGAGCCGGAACGTAACTTAAATATTTCATCGGAGAGCTTTCAACACAACCTCTACAATATCGGGAGAGTATTACAAAACATCGCTCGATGATTACCTATCATTTAGAATACCACTCTAAGTAATAACGTTTTCATATGCATAAAGTATTACAACGATACAGGTATTTTCTACATTAGTGGTCAGGGTGAGAGTCTTAAAGGAACCGACTCCTCAATCAGCATAACTTCAACAAAATCAAATTTCTTTTGTAATAATAAGGGGATCCGGAAAAGAGAAAATTAGATTTTTGAAGTGAAACTTCTTTAGCCGCGGTAGGGGTAAATCGAGAGCTTGTGTAACGCTCAAAATCGCCACGAAATTAGTGAGGTGTAACGGAACGGACTGCACAGAACACATTCAACTCAATGAATAGGCTTATCCAAAATTTAAAAAATCCAAAAATTAAAAATTAAAGAATCCAAAATTTAAAAATTTAAAAATTTAAAAATCCAAAATTAAAAATCCCAAAAAATCAAAGATCCAAAATTTAAAAAATGCAAAATTAAAAAATCCAAAATTCAAACTTTTAAAGATCCAATATTAAAAAGTCCAAAAACCCAAAAAATAAAACATAAAAAAGTCCAAAATTAAAAATCCAAGTACACAAATTTAAAAAATAAAAAAATTCAAAATTTATAACATTCAAAAGTAAAGAATCCAAAATTTAAAAATTGAAAATCGTAAATTAAAAAATCCAAAAATTGAAACAAGTCGCACTTCTGTCGCGTGGCGTTCCACGCACACTTTTTTAAATTTTCACTTTTCGATGTTTATTATTCTCTGAAATCTCCTCTTTAAATTGATATGAGTGTCAATGTTTTATCTTGTCTCTAAGTATATTAACTAATTCCTATTTATAACCCTTAACGTGGGTTTCGATGTTGGAAGGAACCCTGTTCAATGAATGATATCGATAGACAAAGAGAGAATTAAGGCATCAGATAGGTCTGTAAAAATTGTAGAAAGGATGGCTAGACAGAGGAGGATTTACAAAAAAAAACTGAAGACTGACATGTAGGATGCCCCAGACAATCCTTCATATGGAGCTGGGATGCACTAAAATGTAAACTTAAACTTTATCCCACGATTCCCGAAAACTAAATTTTTTTTCTCAAAAAGTGTACCTTTCCTCAGCATCCGCTGGATGTATTTGTTTCAATTTTTTAAGAATTGTTTGTTAAATTTTTCCCTTCCTTTTACCGGAGGGATTTGAAGAAATTCTTTTTAAGAAACATCGTATATCATAAAATGTGCTGAAATTATTTTTTAAAAATGTTCCTCGAGAAAATAGTTCATAATTCTTAAACTAATATATTTATCCAAAAATCCCTCCTTTAAAACAATGCCGTAAAAATTACAATATTTAACTATCGGTAGTTCCTGAGGAAAGGTAAACTTTCTTGGAGGTATTTTAACATTGTAAAGATAGGGTGTTCCGGCTCCCCGTCCCATTTATTCTGATGACAGTTTTGTTGGTTGTTTGCCATCAGGATGAAGAATATTCACTCGGAATATATTCCATACATCCCTCCGTATGATCAGTTTTTCCAGATGAAATAACATCTCTCTGTTAATGTAACTAAAACTAATTTAATTCCTTTCCTCTTAACAGCTTCTGAATTAAAACAATTAAAGTCACTTGAACATTTAAAATTAAAAATCCATAACTCGGAATGTAGAGACCATCCGGTTTATAAGCGTCCTTCTATTAAAGCATCTACAGAAGTGAAATATTTGAAGATTGTTATTGATGAGCATTTGAAATTGGATAAAAATATATCACATTATGTAATAAAATTCGAAAAACAATATATAAATTTGCATATCTCCGAACTGTATGGCCCTTAACACTCATTAACAGCCCTAGTCAAATCCGTTATTCAGTATGGTATTATTGGATGGGGAAGCATTAATACAACTGTTCTTACTCCATTAATTATATTACAAAAACGCATAATCAAAATATGTTTAAATAAACGGCTGGTTTACTTAAATGAACTAATCTATTCCGATTTTAATGTACTATTTAGCACTACCCAATTCTTTATATCCACCTTATTATAATTGTACCATAAAAATAAGACAAAATTCCTAGCTGTTCCACATGAACACAGCACTAGACGGAATAAAACTAGTACATTAGTAGAACTAAAATATTTCACTTCTGCTGGTCTATCACTTAGCTCTTGTTTCGGTACTCGTCTATATAATTTTAAAATCACATTAGCCTACATCCATTTTTAGCCAAATGCATTTATGGAGTCTTTAAATCTAAAATAAAAAAAAAAAAATTTTATTTTTCATTATTATATTTATTTCTATATCAGTTGAGTCACACTTTTATTTTCAGATTTTGTCTTTTCCCCTAATACTATTTCACAATATTTTGTCTATTTAGTTTTAAGGTAATTTTAGGTTAAGATTATATTTCAATAATGTAAAACATGTAAATATAAGCATGGAACTCTCCCAAGCTCGAGCTCCTGTTCTTTCGGGGTTTCAGGATCTTATATTATTATTATTATTATTATTATTATTATACAAATTATACAAATATTATACAAATACAAAAATACAAATACAATACAATAGAAATGATAAACACCCGAAAGAGCAGAATGCTCGGGCTCAGGTGCAGTTCAGTTTTAAAACGTACAGCAATATCATACACACACACACACATAAACATGCAAACATCACAAAACAAAACTAACATAAATCACAAGAGACCAGAAAACATAAAATTTCATTACTATTAACATTTTCTTATAAAATACATGAAGAAAATAAAACTATTTTAGAATAAGTATTTTATAATATATCTCATTCTATTCTTAAAACTATTCACATTATGTTATTTATGTCTGGATGCTTTCTTAATACATTATTGTATAGTCTTATACCAAAATTAAACCCATGTTTCAGCGCAGCTGATGTATTACACTTAATTTCAATTAAGGGTGAGGAGGCAATTCGTCTTGTGTTATGAGGTGAAAATGTGTTTTAAAATAGATTTATGTTTATGGATAAAAATAAGTAGATTTCTTTTATATAAATTCAAAATATCTAATACATTAAATTCAGGGAAGGTACGTTGCGTAGGGTAATCCAAAGGTAAATATAATATATTTACATATGTTATATGTATTTATGTAATTTTAATAAAAATAAAAATATAAAAATTAATAAATCTGTAAGAGAGACTATGCAGATGTACGAAAATAAATCTAATAGGCATCGTATGAATGGAATAGTCATTATAACAGGAATATGACATCACGTTTTACTCTTGGGAAAATCAATAAGACTAGTTACAAGATCTTACATCAATATATTCAACAAGACTATTCAGTATCGGAAGTCTACTTATGATATATGCATTAGGCCTAATACAATCCCTTTCATGCAGCATGTGTTACATACTTATATAAAATGATTTAAGTACATGGAAACATAAAAAGACAGACCGTATAATGATTGCAACCAGCTATGAAGTGTTAAGGTATCACCTACTTTCGTAACTGTATTGATGTATAAATAACTTGAAAGCACCACCATAATCATTTCGCAACTAAATATGGGCTGGAAATTATCGGCGATAGTCTTATGAATATTTTCTGTGGCCCACTAGCTTTATTGGATCGTTATCCCTGAATATATAGCTCAAGGGGTGGCCAAACTGTCAGATCTGTTATTTAGCGAATATTAAATATTGTAACGGCAATCTTTACCTTCTTAAAGTAGATAAGCAGTAACATCTCGCATGTTACAATATTTCAAGAACTAACAACTTTATTATACATTCGCATTATTCATATCAACTTGTATGCAAAATAAACTGATATTTTACCATGTTTGACTGTCTATGCTCCAATAAACCCTCCATTTACTGCCATAAAAACGAATTACAAACAAATGACGCAATGAATGAATTCCTTTAGCGATGGAAAATAAACAGCTTCTAATATTTGTATCATATTGCATGCACATGCCTGCAGAGAATTAATCAAATGGTCTTCAGAAAACTACCATTCGTTACAGATCAAATTGTTACTTACATACACTTGAGGCAATGCTGGAAAATAAAAATCATCTTTATAATAAATTATTCTGATTTTTTATCAGCGTGATATTGGTCAATTTGTTATCACTACTTGCAAATATTCGTGATGAAACTTTAAATGAGTTTAGGAATAATTATTCATTAAACAAAACTGTTATTGTTAATAATTAGGGGGCGGATTTCTATGACATGTCATATTTTTCCCCTTTGCAATATTTCAGGTTTCCGACTAATTTAAACCCGATTCCAAGCACCCTGGTGAAAATGGAACGGCTTTTATTGTCCTTATAATTGCATATTTAGGAAATTTTCAACTATTGTAGCATATTTATAAATATGCATATTTAGGTCATATTTTTGGCATATTTGTGTAAATATTAAAGAAATGTTGAGGTTTCATATCATATTTTGTAAATTTTGCATTATACTGAAACTTTTTGAGAATTTACAGGTATTTTAAATAATTAACATATACAACATATATTAAAATGAACTGTAATGAAACTTAAAAAATATACATAATGTGTAAGTGGTAAAGTCATATTTTAAATTTTATTGGTCATATTTTAATGTTTTTTAAGTCATAAATGCATGCATATATCCTATTTTTTAGGTCATAGAAATCCGCCCCCTATTAATAAGTAATAAGACATCATATCTCATTAAAATACTTGACATTTTAGCGCAATTTTAGTGCTAACATATAATAATAGAAAATTGATGTCTTCACAGCTCGTCGCTGAGTTATGGATTTTAATAATTCCGAGAAAATTACTCACCTTATCTTTTCCCTTGTTTTGAACTCTGTTCAAAAAGTGTCCCTGTGAATTTCTCAGAGTAATTTTGTGTATCGTGTAGGCCTGTATCATAATTTAAAATCTCTTTATGCCATGCATGAAATAAGTTGTGTGTATCATTTTATCTTCCTTCCTTGCCCTACGTTTTGACAACTTTATTTATTCATTTATTTATACAAATACAGATACATGTTTATACAAGTAAAGTAAATCAGAACAAGTACAAATTTAAAAAATAACTACAACTGCTATTTAAAAAACGAAAAGAAAGATAGGATAATCTTACATAATTAATAGGCTAATTATTCTATCACAAGAAATATTAACATTTAGAAATACACCCGAATGAGCAAGACTGCTCGTGCTCGGGTGCAGTTTCAAAAATATCAAAGTGAAGAAGGAGGAGAGACAAAGAAAACAGTGTGTAAAAATGTGATTAGCTAATAAAGAAAGTAAAAAAAAATGTCAAACATAAATGCATAGAAGGAATGAAACAAAAATGTCTTAAACAGCTAAAAACTTACAGGAAATGCATTAGATACAGAGTGGCGCACGAAATGTCATACCATTTATTTTACACATAACACATACTAATTTTCATTATAGCTTTACATAGAATACATAGAATTGATCATTAGGCCTTGGAATTTTGTCTTTAATGCATAATGTGTTCAATATGACCGCCATTTTGCCTCACAATTTCTTGTAAACGAACCCTTACATTCGTCACCACTTTTCGACACAAGTCTTCAGATAACGCACGGCACAACTCCACTACATGCGCTCTGAGCTGATTCCCAACTCTGCAGATGCTCTTTAGACGGACTTCGAGTCAAAGCAAATCGAACCGCTTCAATATTTTCAGGTGTACGAACACTAGCCCGTCGCGACCGCTTTTTTCCCAACACAAACTTCTCAATTAGTCTGTAAATTTCCTGCTTGCTAGGAGCCCATCTTGTATTAAAGTGAGCACGAAAATGTCTCGTGAGTCAAAACTACACTCTTCGTTTCGACGAAAAACAGAACAACTTTCACCTTATGTTCACCATTCAAACGCCCGTTGTGCGCCATTTTACAAACTAATGCTTGTGTTCGTTGCCATAGTGAAATCCGACATGTGATGACACCTATAGGATTTTCCACGATCTTCGGCTTACATTAGCACTGTTAGAAACAGCGAAACTCCTATATTACAATATTTATGAGATAATCAAATGGTATGACATTTCGTGCGCCACCCTGTATCTATTAAATTTAACAGTTGTGTATGCTGAGAGATCAGGATACTTACATTAGAACTCCAGTTATCCGGAATAATTGAGACCGGCCGCGATCCGGAAAATGAAATATTCGGATAATTGGATAAATAGTGAAAAAGGTCATTAAAAAAACTAAAATTCACAGTACTCCACTGTAGTATCACATCTTGAACATATCGGTCGGAGTTAGTTGTCTTCTTGACAAACTACTGTCGATTTTTTGGGATAGGCCTAAATGGTTTGAATTTTTGCAGATTAACACAGCCCAAAAAAATATAACTTTTTGTTTGGTGTCTCAGATGTTTTACCGGATTTTGGCTATGGGCCTACTTTGTGTGCTTATTCCAAGTATGTAAACAGTTTTTCTCTACCAGCTCTACTTTTGTCGAGGGGGGTGGGACTTTATTCGTGAAATCTTAGTCTAGCGAAACAAAATCTTGCTTGAGAATATAGCTAGCGAAGGTTCTTGGCCATACTTTGGACACGTAGGACGAAAACTGTACAAAGTAAAGAAAAATTAAAAGCTGGAATATTTATTGGCCCTCAAATTGACAGCTCATAAGTCATAAAAACCGTACAGTATGTGATAATATCAATTTTTTAAAGACCCCATGTTATATTGTTACTGTAATGTTAATGTAATATTAGTGTGTTGCTTTTTTCTTCACATGATTTAGAAGCTAAAAATAGGCACTGTATTTTATTTATAAAAAACGTAAAATGGGATAATATGCATAATCGTAATACCATATCTCACAAAACTAAAGCTGACAGGGCAAAACTAATGGCACATTTGTCATCATCGACCTAAATATACCCAAGAATAGGTATAAATTCTAAGGCACCAAAATGGTTTCGGTCTTTGTAATCGGCCCCTGAAAGAGGGTTTGTCAGTACTCGCTGATGCAAAAACCACTTGAATATGGGCTCAAAGCGATCCGGATAATTGGAGTTCGGACTTTTTACTGTATCATCAAAATTGTTGAAAATTATAATACTTGATACATTTTGACTTCTAAAATAATTTAAAATATTTTTCAGATTGTTTTACGTCAGATAAGCTTTTATTTTGTAATATTGTTACCATTACCTAGGAACGATGCATACACGGGAGCCTCTGGTTGAGTTTTCCTCTGTAAAAAACTGAAAAGATACAGCCAAAATGTGAAATTTTCAACTTTTCTTACCAGATTTCGGTAGACATTCTATTTTAAAATCGAATTGTCACCGCATTATGTCTTTGCATGCAAATGGAGAACCATCTTCGAAATGATATCACGGATCATTCTTGAAAATATACCGGGCGTTCATGAATAGCACCGAAATATTTTACCTATGTTTAGAGGGGCTCTATGGATTAATTTTTTTCCTGTTGCAGCATAAAACCTCCCAGGGTATAGCTGCCACTGACCTCTAACATTAGAAAAAGTGCAAAACAAAAACTTCGTTGTTAACACGAAAGCTATGAATAAGAAAGCTAATGCAGTGGCGACCAGTCATGTGATTAGTGTGTAAATTTTCGAGATTATGGAAATATTAAATTATGATATAGCTGTTGGTGAATTATTAAAAATCAGGTTTTTGTCGATCTCCAAAAAGGCATGAAGTCAACTCAATGAAAATTGTAACCCTATTTCGCTTCATTATTGACTTATAAGCACCAAATTGTAATGATCTTAATGCCGTGTAGCATACACATTTTACGTCATAGAGCAAAGATATTCTAATTAAATTTGCTTGTCTGTGTCCCTTCTATACACAGGTAAAATATTTCGATGGTGTAATTAACACTCTGTATTATATTACTGTACTGAAATAAGAAGTAGTTCCTACTTGAAAACTGTCAATATTAACTTTACATATCTATTTATGCTTAGTACTTGCAATTTTTACAAACCATTTATTTATTTTTTATTTATTTTAAAATTACATAAATAGGCTACATGGATAATATATAAGATCCTGAAACCCCGATCGTGCTCGGGGCAGTTCCATGCTTATATTTATATGTTTTACATTATTGAAATATAATCGTAACCTAAAATTACCTTAAAATTAAATAGACATAATGTTGTTAAATAGTAGGCTACTAGGAAAAAACACAAAAGCTGAAAGTAAAGGCATGACTCAATTGATATTACAATAATTATAATCATGAAAAATAAATGACCATGATAGTAGTAGGTGCCAAAAGGGATGAAAATCTAAGTTATATGACTTTTTTAATTTTAGATTTAAAGACTTCATAATTACATTTGGCTGAAACAGGATGTAATGTGAGTTTAGAATAATACAGATGAGGACCGAAACTAGAGCTATGTGACAGACCAGCAGAAATGAAACATTTGGGTTCTACTAATGTACTAGTTTTATTTCGTCTTGTGCTGTGTTCATGTGGAACAGCTAGGAATTTTGTTTTATTTCTATGGTAGAATTTTAATAAGCAGTATCTATAGATTTGGCCATTGCTAAATACATTAAAATTGGAATAGATTGGTTCAGTTGGGTAGTTCAGCCGTTTTTACTTTCTCGCATATACGTAGTATAGAGAAAGTATTGTGTTCGTGACAAAAAATCGAAATCTACATAACACCAGAAATACATGTTTCACGAAGACTAAAAACCGAAAAAAGTGTTTTTGGAATGACGTCTGTCCATCTGTCTGTGGACAAGCACAGCGGGTAAACAGTTCATTGTTTTCAGTTCATTTTTTGAATTAAGGATTTTTTCGGAATTTTATCGAACCGCCCAGAATTTAAGTTTTATAACTGAAATATTAAGGGGACTTTTCATGAAAACTTTTTTAAAAATTTAGATTTTTGAAAAAATTGGATCAAACGATTTCAATAAAAATTTAAGATTTGAGACTCTTATCTATGACTAACAAAATGGCTGTATCCGTTTTTCTGCAAAACTGACTTAGAGGGAACTTTACTCGTATCCATTTTCAATTTTTCTAGGCTGGACCCATTACATTGGGCGATAGGCTAAATGGAAACATAGCATAGTCAATGTGTAGAGAAAATAAAAAAGAACATTTTTTGTTAAATTACATTTCTTTATAAAATTAATAGGTATCAAGATAAAAACGAAATAACATGACAAATGCGAATTTCAGAACATACATTTTGAATAAAATATGAATATTCTTCTATTGGCCATAGTAACAAGAATACTATAATCCAATTATTGTTGTGGAATGTAGTCAGTTTACTACAGTCTAATGAACACATCAAAATCAATTAGAACGAGATGGTTTAGGGTAATAGGAAAGAGGTCCTGGGTTCAAATCAAATTTCGTGGCCACCCAAATTGACTAGTAGGCTCTTGTAATAAACTCATTCGTGCAGCATTTGCTTCTATTGTTCGGCTATATCTCAATGTATCCTCCATCTTTGCTTTTGAGATGAGGAAATCATGCAAACCCAAGTTATTATTATTATTATTATTATTATTATTATTATTATTGTTAATATTGCACGGTAAAAGCATTGAAGATCGACCCTGATGCTTTCGGTTCTAGATATTTGTTAGTTTTATAAAAATGTAATAAATAAAATTTAATTTCTCTATAATTTATTTTTTTCCGTGCTAGCCTTTAACACGTATATGCGAGAAAATTTGTGTAACATTTTTTTGCAACATTTTTTAAAACATATTTTGATTATGCGTTTTTGTAATAAAATTAGTGGAGTAAGAACAGTTTTATTAATGCTTCCCCATCCAATAATACCCTGAATGTCACAATACTTCTGAAAAGTAGAATTTAGTTCAGTCCTACGCTACTACAAATCGTATTCCCTAGAATACCACTTGGAGCAAACAAGATTGAGACTGTTTGAGCTAATCGCTCTATCAAACACGAGGATCTCAAGAATCAAGCCGTCAGCATCATAAACTGGGATTTACATATCTGTGTCGGGGTTAATAACAAAAGTGACTCGAATACGAACTGCGTTCATTAACACTTTTTAGCACGAACGACTAAGGATAGTATTTTGAGAGATTAGACAAAGCAAAAATAAAATTAGTATCTGAGAGCAGCCACGCAGCACTTAATGCTGAGGAATATCATGTAACGCTAATCTTCCAGCCTTATTCACAGTATTATTGCTATGTTTGATACAGACTTACAGATTATTACTTCCGTCTTCTTGGCTAAAGCTTAAGATGCCAGGTCTTTTATGTGAAACGTTTAATTTGAACGAAGAATTAAAAGCTTTGGAACTGTTACAATAATTCAGCAGTGTTTCTTCAAAATTATATACTCGTATTGTCATGTGTAACTGGAAATGAACTGAAAGCCTTATATTGTCTCTCTTTTGATAAAATGCCATCTTATTATTACTGTCAAGAAGACACTGCACTACTAGGAATGTGAAAAGGGTATTGTATACCATACCTCTTATACAGAGTGATCCATGACTTTTTTAAAACAAATTTTCAGCAAATGAAGGCTAACGCTATTTGTATTTAAAAAGCTTATGTGAACAAGTGGTCTGTTCGTTCAGGAACAAAAAACAAATTGCTTTATATCTCAACTAGAAGTGTCTTTTTCAGGCCTGTGGCACCAAAACAGCCTTTTGTTTAGAATGACCCATATATATGTATATATATTTGAAGAAACACTCCTAAATTATTGTAACAGTTCCAAAGCTTGGTTTATCTCAGAACTGGTTCAAGGGAATAAGAACATATTTACGCATACAATTACTCAACTAGGTTTTAGAGGTTAATAATGGTGTATTTCTCTTGTTTCAGGTAAGTAGGACCACACATTTATGTAACCTAATATCAAGAATTGCATTGGAAACGTGCTAAACGGATGCCTAGAGGCCTGTGGATCAGAACCGCATCTACAAGTGGAAAGGATCTCAGCCGTCGTACAGAGAACAGAGGTTAGACTACAAACAACTGATCCTAATTTACTTAACAAAAATAAACAGCCTTTAAAAGATAGCACGTGTTTATCATAAATAAGTTAGCCTAGTTAACAGGTAATTCTTGAGTATATTTAAGTTCATCTCTATATATATAAAAGGCTTTGTCCTGACTGACTGAATGAATGACTGAATGACAGGAATCAACGTACAGCCTAAACTATAACAGGTAGACTTGGAATTTTGACAGTACCTTCGTTTCATAATGTAGGTGCTCACTAAGAAAGGATTTTGAAAAATTCTGATTCTAAATGCCAAAAATTAAATGTTTTTGAAAATACTTAATCCCTTTTTACATAGAATTATCCATTCCAAATCACAGAATATATTGTTGCCAAATGGTATCAGGTGGGCTTGGAAAAAACAAATGAAATGCACTTTTGACAAATAAGAGAAGTTATCAAAATAATTCATGTTATAAATAAATATTACAGAATGAAATCCACTAAAATAATGGAATCACATAACTTTCTCTACCCTGGACATAGAGAAAACAAAACGAGGTATGGTAATGTGTATATTATTATATTATATCGCAGGTTTTTGGAGAGAAAAGTATGAAAGTGATAATGCTTTCTGTTTAATTTCATCTCCAAAACGGCTTTATGGTAACATAAGAGTGGGAAATTTCCCGCCTCGATATTACAATTTTATGTTACAGGAATTTCTGTTTCTTCTTATTTAAACCTCTACCAGGCTTGCTGTGCACTGTACAAGCGATGGGACGCAAAATTCTAGATCCTCTATGAGCCATAAAAAACTATATCAAGCGTTTTCTGAAGGAATAGTTTGAGTGTAATAAGTCGTTCTTCCTATTTCAAATTATAAATGCCTACATAAGGACCTAGAATTTAAAATTGAAAATCCTTCATAAGCTAATTTCCAATTACAAAATACAAAACCCGGGCGACGCCGGGTCTTTTAAGGTAGTATTGTTATAAATTGCATCCAATAGTTATATTCTAATGCATCCTAATCACATTATTGAACTAGTAAAAACTTGAGTAGTAGCAACGGGGCCATATCCGGAGTTCGGGATCTGAGTCTGTAGGCCTATTGTAGGGTAGGACAATTCTTTGCTGGGGTTTGAATTCTTTCGGTTCATGGATATCATTTAGTTGATTAAGTTAGTTAGCTGAGTTACTTCGATAGCTTGGTTAATTACTTATAAGAAACTTGATGTTATTATCATAGGTAATCCCACGAGAGTTGACGAGTTTATCGACAGTTTCGCGACTGAGCAGCAGGAGCGAATTTATCTGATGAAACTCCTAAACTAGAATTGGTTTTATTAACAAAAATGTAACGGATTATACAAATAATAACTAATTTCGTGCTTTGTTGTATAAAAACAAAACCAACAGTTGCGAGATCACGGCATTCTGTGAATCAACCATCCATGAATAGATTCGAGTTACCAGTGTTACCAATGGTACATATAAGACATAGTTAACTTCATTCAGGCAAGCTAAGATCATAACAATAAAATCACACCAACTGGCTTGACCGAATCGAAATTGTGTTTTTAATCAATGTACATTTATATTATTTCAATTTCCAAACAAGTTTTGTTGTATAAAATAATATGTATTCGTGGTGCCTAATGGCAACATGTGATTTATTAATCACTGCACACTGATGCTTACGTGTCCAGTAACGAGCAGAAGATTTTATCGATAAAACAATATCCTCATATTAATAGCAAGCATTTTATAAGATAAACGATCGTAATTGGTCTATATCCGAGGAATTGCTAAACGTTATTGGTCAATAACAAACACGCGGCGTATGAGTGGAATAGTCGAGCTAATTTTCTAAATATTTTAGCTATCCGAAATGTAACTGTCCTGTTGAAACTGTAAATGCTTTGTTTGGATTTGTGTTAATGTAAAAATAAAAATAAAACAGTATTTCATTATATCTTTAGACTTACATAAGAAGAAATAAAATAAGATAAGACAATATTTACCGACTGAATTCTTACGGATAGTCTACTTAGGTCTAATATAATCAGCAGGCTTTAAAACTTAGTGCCCGAACCCACAGAGGGAGATGATTCCAGTTACCAACAACCTGAGTATAGGGGTGGGGGCGATTGCGTAGGCTGATAAGACAGTCATTCATAGTAGTACTGAGAAGTCAATGCGCTCGTAGTACGATGCCTCTCAAATTGGTCAACAGTGTACCTTGTCATTATGCGTGTTTATAAATTTATAATACGTGTTCGGAATACCGAAAGTAAAGTATTCTAAAACGCAAACATATATTGAAACATTTGGGAGGGACTATTACACACAAACAGGAGAACATATCGTTTTGCATGCTTGTAATGTGAGTTTAGAGAATGAGAAGTTATTTTGTGGTCTTCCTATATCTGTATTCCGGTTTGTTTACTATCACGTGAATTAGCATATGGTAGCTAGGGCATACGCCGAGCAAAGTCTGTACAGTACAGTTGCTGTTAACATATTCGATCGGGCACTAAGTTTTAAAGCCTGATAATCAGTCATCAAATACGGTATCATTGGTTGGTGGGGAAGTGGCACTTCTGTATTGACTTCTTTGAATCTAATACAGAAAATAATAATAAAAGTTTGCTTAAAAAATCCTACAGTATATCCAACAGAATTGTTATTTCATAGAACAACTTTAAGTTCACACTTTTAAAATACTTTCACAAACACCGAAACGTACACGTATCTGATTCACATAGCTACAATACAAGGAAAACCAAAATACTTCACCTCTTCTGGCTCTAAACATATCGTTTATTATGGTCCAAGACTCTATAACTCCATAATTAGGTAACATCGAAAAATAATAAATATGAACAGAAAAAAATTCGATAAGTTTAACAAAAATCTTATTTCATAGGTTATAATTTGCTTCAATATCTAATTGATAGATATTTAAGGAACCATTTTATTAATTATACCACAGGATTTCAATTTTGTTCTTTCCATTTTTTCTGTTCTTTCTTTTTTTTCTAGGTATTGTTTTTAAGTTAGAGTTCTATTTTGTTTCATGTATTTGTATTTAATTATAATAAATTTTGTAACGTAAAACCTAACTGAACCCAACACGATCACTTGCTCATTCTTTTGATGTATTTTTGATGACGTATGTAATACAAATGAAAAAAAAAGTGAGTTTCTGACATGTTGTACTCCGAAGACTGATATAGGGAAAAGTCTATTAGGAAACTGGAAGGCTCGCCGTTCCATCTTGCGAGACAGAATGACATTCCCTGTTGCACCAAGAGACTTAGAGAAAGCCGTCTCGTCGTCACAGGCGCGTAACCTATTTTACACATCTCCGGGTTTGGTAATGGTATCCGAGCCAAGTCCCAGAGGTGCCATTCTCTCAGAGAGGATGTGGCCTGCCCATCTCGGGGCAACACTACCGGTACATCCATTCTCAACAATTCTCATTCAATATTTCTTAGCATTGCTTTTCTTAGAAATACTCTTGTAACTGGCTGTCAAACTTGTGGCCTTTTGCAAGCATACCTGTGGCAAGTACAAATTAGGCTATAATATAATTGAAAGCTATTGATCGGTTCTTCCGCACTATCAGCTGTCGAAGTTTTAAACGTCCCTGAGCTTTCGGACTACAGCTCTGAGTCCATCTTCTGGGATCTGATTGAGAAGACAGGTCCCAGAAGATGGACTCAGAAATGTAGTCTGATGTCTCGGAAACTTTTAAACTTCGACTCGGCTGATAGATAGCCCATGAATAACTCATCAATAGTGTTCGCAAAGAAAAGTTATAGTCTTTCGTAATATGTACACTGCCCCAAATTTAGTTTAGGTTTCTTTATCGCTGACTTTATATTTTATTTTAAAAATTTCACATGATCTTTAAAAGAGCTACTGCTCCACTAGCTAAAAGGAAAAGGAAACTGAACTAAGAAGCGTGAGCGTTCAAAAATGTATGTTTTAGTGCACGTTCTCGAAGAAAAAGCTCCTCGTCCGACTGATAATAGCCGAAAAATTGCATAAAACTGCATTTGAAATGAAATTTTATCGACCTAGTACGCTAAAGTTGTCATGACAATCTATAAACAAAATCCAGATGGCATTGACCAGTCACACTAACTGTAACATGGATTTAAGCATATATTCGGTCCTAACAAATTTAAATTCGGTCCTAAATAATTTAATAATGTTTATGATAATCAGAAACTTTAGCGGGGGTTTTCAGAAAATACGGTAGCCTACTTTATCTTGTAGCAACAAATATAAGACTACAACTTTTCTCATCTTCGTTCAGAAGAGAAACGTTGCTTACCATGGATGCATCAGCATATTATCATAGTCTACTGCTGCCGAGATTTTTCTGACAACAAGTTCATTTCATTGTTTCTGGCTTAGATTGAAATTTCCTCGGAATTATCACTCATATATTCACAAGATTTTCATAAATAGCCTACTAGTTAGTAGGCAATATTGTTTATAATAAAGCGACTCATATATTATGCATCAATACCGCATTTCGTATTGGTGTTGTTCAATGTTGTTCTGTGATTCAGGCTGCTATGGTAATATGAAGTCAACAAATGACTGACTATACTTTTTATTATAATTAATTATACGGTATTTTTATTTAATTTCACATGATTTAGAGACCTTTCACTAAAAAATATTGTATGCACAACGTACGGAAAATCGTGATATTTATTTTTGAATATTTATTATCGTGAAAATTATTTTGCACACTTGATACATAAGTAGCTATTTGCACACCGGTGAACAGAAAAATACTTTTTTTTTTAAATTTGCAACAGCATTGTCACGCGAAAAGAATACAACTTGAAAATACATTATGAAACGAACCAAAGGAAATGAAGGCTAACATGTGCTAGCACATATCTGTTTTGCGAAAATTGAGAAAGGGAGTGTCCCTTCTGTTCCTGCAAGCTATGTCGAATGGTCGCCCTGAGTAGGAAATCTTACAGTGATTGAGGCTACGTATAGCAATACCCTGTAAAAGCTTCTGAAATTGTGTGTCCAGAAAAGAAGGCTTATTAAAATAGATTTCATTGACCAGAGACACTCTTGCTGAACGGACTAGTGTCAAATAATCTGAAACGACGGTGGAAGGCCTCATCAGGATTGAACGTTTTTCTATTGGCAATGATAAGACCTTGAGTGTTTTTACCATTCAACTCATCCCCATTCATGACACTACAACAAACTTTGATAAAGTAGAACAGTTTCTGCATGTAGGCAATCCTCATGACTAGGGCAAGGCATTTAATGACCATAAAATAGTGGAAAAATGCAAAATAAAAAATGCATTTATGACACAAAAAATAAAAATAGTGAAAAAATGACATAATATTTTTTAAATGATCAATAAATTATTCATTATTACTTATATTTAGTTTTTTAAAGCAGTGAATTACTAAAAGCAATTTGATGGATGATAATGAATTATATATGAATTTGAAGATTCGATTAATTTAACATACACCCACATATAGTATAATGCGTTTAGAACAAATACACTATCTTGCAGAAAATATTGCATAATTTATATTTACACTATACTACGAAATAAGAAAACAAAACCTAAGATAAATAATTATTTACAAAGGGGGTAGATTAAATTATTAAGATCTCTATACTATAGACCTTAAGTACTAACTAATCAAAGAGATGGACGAATTAAATACAATTGTACGTTTTCAAAAAATAATCTAATAAAATATGAATGAGTAAAACTATATATAGGCCTACTGTACATACCACTAACAAAAAAAGTAAATTATAATCTCGAAAAAATTAACAACCGTTTTCGATTGGACGAAAATAGCCTAATAGCACAAAAAATTAAAGGAAACAACATATTATTAATTTTAATAATTTTAATAAAACATTGTTTGAGTTGAGTAATATCATTGAATATTAATTCAGACTAAATGAATACATTCGCAGAATTGGTATGACAGTAGAGAGTATAGTTAAGAAAAACATATAAATAATTATTTTGTATCTATATGTTAATTCGGACAACACATTATAAAATACTCGTAAACTTTCAATTTAGGTATAAAAGCATTTTAAGTTCGGCAGGTCATGAGTTCATTACGATCGAGTGTTCCAATGAAAATAAGTAGGAATTGTGAAAATGATGAATACAGAGCTGAAGTGTAATGTGGAATTTCACACCGTGACCGAGTGTTTAAGTTATAGAATTGAAAAAGATTATGCCATCGGGAAAACAAGTAAGAAAAGGTTTATGTATACAAAATTTGGTATAATATGAACTGTGAGTATAATTTCCTTCTCTCCTGTAACCTGAGCCACGATAGCATTTTGAAAGAAAGTGAAAGAGAAAAATTTATACTGTAGAATCTGGCTACACATCAAAATCTAAAGACACTGTTCTTCTTTATAGAAATCAGTGGGCGTTCACAATCAACCTTCAGTAATGTCTGGCTACATCTCGCTTAAGGAGTAACATTGTTTACTACAAAAGACTACTTTCAATTAGGCCTACACAGTGAGAGATGTCAGCGAAGTCGAAAAAAAACATGTTACATGTGACATGAAGGGACTAGATTACTGTTCAGTACAGAACTATGATAACACTAATAATTATACTCGTACAATTTCTTCTTATATTCAGAGCTTAATGTTTTCTTGTCTCCTTTAATGACTAAAGTTATGTGAATATATGCATATACTCCACACACAGTATTGCATATTAACAATATTTATTCATTTATTTATTTACAAAGTTCACATTTATTCTCAGTTTTACAATTATTTTACATACATACTTACTTACTCAATGTCAATAGACAATTCCTAAGCAAGCTAAAGGAATATTATCTATTTTATGGAACCCGGAGGTTCATTGCCGCTCTTATACGAGCCCGCCATTCAACCCTATTCAGTGCTAACTCCATCCAATCATCCCTCGCAAATCCGACTTGCCTAAAATCTAACCTAATAGTGTCCTCCCACCCACGTCTATGTCTTCCAAGTGGTGTTTTCCCTTTGGGTCATCCAGTCAATATTTTAACATATGTCTTTCCTCCACCATGCGTGCAACATGTCCAGCCAGTTCATCCTCCGTGATTTAATTAATCTTACCATATCCGGTGAAGAGTACAGGTTATGAAGCTCGTCGTTATGCAGTTTTCTCCAGTCCCCATTTTCTTTTCTCTTAGGCCCAAATATTTTCCTAAGCATAACAGTAGTTATCTCACTAATGTTGTCAGAGTTCTGTATTGTACATTAATCACTATACTCGTAGAGTTTCTTTTTTTATTCAAAGCTAAATGTTTTCTTGTTCTCTGTTAATAACTAAAGTTTTGTGTTTGTGTGCGTGTATGTATTCTTACTTAATGACAATAGACAATTATTCAGCAAGCTGAACGAATAACCGGAAGGTTCATTGCCGCGCTTACCTGAGCCCGCCATTCAACCCCATTCTGTGTTAACTCCATCCAATCATCTCTCGCAAATCTTATATATATATAGTATATATATATATTACTCCACTCATAATATTGTACATTAGAAATAGTTACTTATTTATTTACACAGTTCACATTTATTCTCAGTTTAAAACTTTTTACATAGCTTAAACAACTCTTAAAGCTAACCTTTTTATACAGTATAAGCAGTACATACAAAAAATTAATTGAAATTATGTGAAATTGATTCCGACATTCCTGTTTTTGTTCTTATTGTTAACAATATGAATAGTATAACTTTCCTTATTATGTCCTTACTTTATATTCTACACTTCCACTGCCTATTTATTATTATTAATTATATATATTAATATACCGAGCTTATGTTACATTGTTTAGCTATCGTCTGAGTTATGTCATTTATTATCTGTAGAACTCTAAATAATGAAGTTGTCTTCAATATTGAAAGAAGGCGACATGACTTCCTAAGGTTCCTATACCATGTCCCTATATTTGCTTTTCAATATCACAACACAGCATATAGGAGTTTGTAATATACCGTACTGGTGCATTTTATTACTGTTAATATCGTAACTTTTCATAACATCTCGGTGGGGGTAGCGTTAACCTATTGATTTAAAAATCTCTCTCTTTCCCTCTTTCCCTGGTTCGCTCATACATTCACACCTTTATACCTATAGTCATGATTTCATTAACATGGATTCTTAATCTTACGTGTTTGCACCCTGACATGTTTGCTTTAGGTAATTATTTTTGTGAGATTAAGTAAGTAATGTGTAACTTGATACTTTACATTATAGTTTATACAGGGAATTAAAATGTTATCTTAATGGTGCATTATTATAAATCAAGTAAAAATAAGCTATACGTAAGAAGGAGTGTCCATATAATCCATAAGCATTATTTTGTAAACTGAAGTATTGGTACAGTATGTGTGAACCCTCATGAACCCCTTTTTGAAATGTATAACTTCTTGGTACTAATAAGTGTTGTAACTTATTTATAGCTACCCAGGGCTATAACTTTATTTAACAAATTTAAAGTTTCATTATAACATAATTTGACATTTTCCTTGTTTCGCTTGAAAAAATTATTATTTTTTCTCTTTGATGACAGTTATGCTTTTTATGAAACCTATGCTTTTTACTTAATTAATTATTATGATTAGCCTTAACCTAAGTTTTAGTATTAGTCCTTAGTCTCTTATCCATTACTTTGTTATTAATGTAAACCTACATTGTATATATTTTATAACCTGGTTGAGTGGAAGAGAAGGCCTTATGTCCTTTTTTCTGCTAGGCAAAATAAATTATTTACTATTACTAGATTTACTGAGAACTTGAAGGACCTGCTCATATTAAGGCAGGCCATACTTAATTCTAGACGGCATGAAATGTCAAGCGAGGAATGGTATTAAGTACAGAATATTTACAAGATTGTGTGGTGGACGAGAAAATGTCTACACGTCTGTCCGTGTGTCTGTACGCGCGAAAACTCAAACACGCTTTATCGGATTTTCATGAAACTTCACATACACATTTATATTTATTTTGGACGAAATCGGTTGACCGGCACCGGAGTAATGCCCAATTTAGTGCCTATTTTATATGGTAATATATTGTACAGAATGTATCAAATGCAAGTCAGTTCTCATGAAAAATTAAATAAAAAATAATATTGTTTTGTGGTGTTCATGTACGGTTTTGTAAGTTTCAATACAGTTAGCTTTGACAAATAACCCTAGGTTAGGAATGGAATACAGCTAAACACATTCAATCTGAAACCAATCCATCAGCAATTACATTAGGCCTATTACTTGCACATAAGTGAGGAGCGTTTGAAGTGAAAAATAATCATCTTTAAAGTGCAATGTAGATAAGGTAACCGGTAGCAGTAAAATTTCGATAGAATGAAAGATATTGGAGAGTTTTTGCCCAGCTTACGTTGAGTTACCGTAAACGCTAAAGTCACGTGATTGATGCTCTGCGCATGCGCCGGTTTGCTGTGACGCTATCTCTCTATATATAAAAGGCTTTGTCTTGACTGACTGAATGAATGACTGACTGACTGACAGGAATCAACGTACAGCCTAAACTATAACAGGTAGAGACTTGGAATTTTGATAGTACCTTTGTTTCATAATGTAGATGCTCACTAAGAAAGGATTTTGAAAAATTCTGATTCTAAATGCCAGAAATTAAAATGTTTTTGAAAATACTTAATCCCTTTTTACATAGAATTATCGAAACAAATTCACAGAACATATTGTTGCCAATGGTATAGGTGGGTTTGGATTAAATGAAATGGATGTTTGACAAATTAGAGAAGGTATCATTATAATTCATATTATCTGTAACTTATTAATAAAAGGAATTGTCCTCGATGTCCAGCAAAAACGCAGAGATCTGAAATTTTAAACATAGGTGGGCTGAAGGGTCGGAAAATGCACCTCCAAGCCGGAATTTTAATTTTAGTTTTCGTTCGTGAGTTACGAGTGAAAAACGGGCAAAAAACGTGCATTTTGTGCGTTTTCAAAACATAAGTTTTCAGTTATACATTTCAATGTGAAATCAATTACAGTTGGCTTTGGCTATTTTTGTCATACCTTGAAAATAAAACTTTCGCGATCGTTGTTTTATTTGGACGAATCTCACTATACAGAGGTTTTCTGGACCAAGGAACTCGAATCTGAGGTCGCTTTTACCAGGCGATGCTACCTAATCGTGGTATGTAGTCCACGTGATTTAGGTGTTAATAAATATTATGATTTAACTATTATGCTCTTAATTTTTAATTTTTGAAATAATTATCGCGGGCGAAGCCGCGGGCACATGCTAGTATCTGATAAGGTGATAACGTTATTTCAAAATGATTAGCATGAAGTTTTACGGTAATAGACATGAATTCCGAAAAGCAGGAATATCTTCGCTTTAACCTTTTCACTGCTACTGATGTATAAATTCGTTCGTTCAAAAACTGCATAAAAACAGAAATATAATATCTATAAAGTAAAGCTACATGCAGAATTGTGAGAAATTTTATTCTTCCGTTAGACTACAATCCATAGTAACCAGTTATTCTACTGCAATTTTCTCTATTGATTTCAAACTTAGATACCACTGATGATTTCAGTTGAAGATGGCTTATATTATTGTATAAATTCAGCATTGTAAAGGTTAACATAAATACAATTTGCTTATTTCTCTTCCGTGAGGTTATTAGTTCAATGAAGTATATTATTTTACTAGCTGAAAAGGCCCGGCGTCGCCCGGGCTTTGTATTTTTTAATTTGAAATTAACTTATGAAGGACTTTATGTATGTAGAACTTGAAATGAAGGAAAAGATTTATCACACTCAAACTGTTCCATCAGAAAATGCTAGATATAGCTTTTTATGGCTCATAGAGGATGTCGAAAGCTGCATTCCGTTGCTTCTACACATCATGCTTGGGAGGGGTTGAATTAAAAAGAAACATAAATTAAATAAGATTGTATTGACTTGACGGAAAATTTTATTTCTCATTCTCATGTTATCATACAACCGTTTCGGGCTGAAATAAAAGAGAAATGCAGTATCACTTTCATACGTTCCTCCCCTAAAACCCGGGACATAATATACTGCGAGCATAGGACTCAAAATGTTCCACCCCATGCTTAGGGCCTATGATAAACATCCCTATTTCTCAACTAATACAAAGCCTACAGCTATGGATAACTGACTATTTACCGACTTCTGGTATAGCATACTCACACACGTAAGTTGTCCCTTGCAATACGACCTATTCTTCGACATAAAAATGCGAAGTGAGAAAATATTTCTTATGTCGAGGGTAGAGAAAGTTATGTGACTGCATCACACTGTGCTTTATTTTCGTGGATTTCATTTTCAGTAATTATTTTCGCCAATATATTACATCGATGAAATCATAATTCGTTAAAGTCCAGCATTATAATTATAGTCGGCAAAGCCCAATGTTATCAAAGTAAACAATACACTGTTGTCATGTGAACTGAACAACATTCATTTTTTTTCAGTAGAATATTCACAGAAATTATATAATTTTCAAGGGAAGGACTGATTTGTTTCAATTTTAATGTTGACAGGTATACTTCCCGGGCTTAACTGGGTATGTGTGCAAAATGTCGTGTAAATTGGTAAAGAAATGTAGATTGGTATAAGGAACAAACATACCTACATACATACATACATACACACTTTCGATTTTATATATTAGAAGATACGCTCAATTATTAAGTGCATCATTGAGTGCCTGTATGATACTTTATGAGATTGTGTGGGGGACGGGAAAATGTCTGTCCGTGTGTTTGTACGCGCGATAACTCAAAAACGCTTTATCGGATTTTAATGAAACTTGGTATACGCATTTGTAATGTCCATGGGAAAAAGCCTATTGATACTGAAGCAAATCGGTTTACCGGTACCGGAGTAAAACTCAATTTAGTGTCTATTTTAAAGGCGCAGTAACTCAAGTACGCTTTATTGTATTTTCATGAAACTTCGTACACGCATTTATAATGTCCGTGGAAAGACGTCTATTGATATTGGACCACATCGGTTGGCCGGTAGCGGAATAATTCCCAATTTAGTGCATTTTTATGGTTATGTATCAGAAAAGCGCTATAACACAAATAGGCTACGCTTTATCGGATTTTCATGAAACTTTGTATACGCATTTATAACGTCAATGGGAAGAAGCCTATTGATATCGGACCAAATCGGTTGACCGGTACCGGAGTAATGCCCAATTTAGTGATTATTTTATGGTAATATATAGGAATGAATTTATGAAATGCAAATCTGTTATCATGACAACATATTGTTTTACTGTGATCATATACGGCTTTGGTAATTGCAATACAGCTAGCTAGCTATGAAAGATAAAACTATTCCTTTACATATGCTTATCAAACTAGACCGTTAAACTGAGCGAGGTGGCCCAGATTGCAAAGTCTTGGATTTACATTCTGGAGGTCCTTGGTTCTAATCCCGAAACCGGCCATTTTGACCTTTTTTTTTTGTATTATTAAGTGAGTGTGCGATTTTTAAGATATCACAGATCTTTATAGTTCAGCTGATACTGGACGATGCCAATCCGATTAAAAAAAAAAAAAACTGGATCTTTGCTCTTCCGTAAGCCCCACTTAATGAATCAATCTGGAGCTTAACTGGGAAATCATTTTTAAATTATTCTTGTTTTCTGCATTTTACAGTTATAACTGATTAAACAAAAGCATACTGGCACTTTGTTACATCAGTATACCTGATTCTATTTCTAGTATAATAAACCACTGCAGATAATTTAATGCATGTAACATACCCAGAAACATTTCAATAAACTTACGTAGCAGTGTTCATAAATTTTTACCTGTTAACATATTTTTCAGATTAAAATCCCATTTTGAGGTTATGTTAATATTTATATCCTGTTATGAGGTGCTATGGAATTCATATATATAACTTAAACAGTGGACAATTAAATTTATGCATGGGCCTGTAACATTCGGGGAAGAATTTGGTATCATATCCTACAATAAGTCGTTGTTAAAACCTCTTAGTGCTGCAATCTGAAACAGTTCCTCCATTTTCTCTGTTACCGTTACCGTATCAATTTACGCTGGCAAAAACTCCTTCGTAGCACAAGACGTTATTCCATTTACCGTATTCTATCACGTGACATTAGAGTATACCGTATCAGAGAACACGCTATGGCAAAAACTCTTTATTATATCGTTCGCTTTTCAAGAATCCTACCTATGTTAACGTAAACCATGAGGGGCTGTGGTGTATCGTATCAATGGGACAACATTACATAAATCTTGCACTTTTAGTTGAAACAAACATCAGTAGAGAAACATTACTTAAGTGTACAATAATTAATAAGTATATATTTTCACAAAAGGTGATACAAACACTCTTGAAACGTAAACATTAACGGAATTAGGAATAACCCTTCCCTGCCTAGTTCCATGGAGTCTCTATAGCATTAAATTGTACACTACTCATCTCCACGAATTAAAAATATTTCAATAGCTGCATTTAAAGGGACAGTCAAATTATTTTTGATAACAAAAACCTTTTTTACGATCTTATTTCGTTTTAATAACAGAATACTTTAATTTCACTAATGTTAATATATTATCATTAACTCACATACATTTTATTCAGGCTTTAATATCTAAGTTATATTAATAAAAATGAATTACCAAATGGTTGTTGCCGCAACACGTTAGAACGGCTCGACCGATTTGACTGATTTTTGTTTTGTTGTATTCGTAATTGTCAGGACAAGGTTTGTATGAAAGAAGATTTTTGGAAAATCAACGGGAAAAGTTGGAAATGTGAAATGAGGCACAGTTAGAGAGTTCTGCTGTCAATTGTTTACATAACGAAAGTATTGTTTACGGTGTTCACATAGGGCTTTGGAAATTATATTATAATACTGGGCTTTAACAAATTCTGATTCTATCGATGTAATTATTACATTTGTGAAAATAATTCTTGAAGAATAAAATCCACGAAAATAAAGCAGTCACAAACTTTCTCTACCCTCGACATGGAAAATAAAATTTTCTCACTTCACATTTGGATGTAGAATAAGCGGTCGTATTGCAGGGACAACTTAAGTGGGTGCCAGTGAGTATGCTATATCGGAAGTCGGTAACAAATCCTATCCACTGATACGTCACTCATAGCTGTAGAATTGTATTAGTTGAGAAATAGGCCTAGGGATGTTTATCAAAGGCCCTAACCATCTAAAAGAAGATAAAATGGGTTGGAACATTTTCAGTCCTACGAGCGCAGTAGCCTATATTATGTCCCGGGTTTTTGGGAAGGAAAGTATGAAAGTGATATTGAATTTCTTTTTTACTTCAGCCCCGAAACGGTTGTATGGTAATATGAGAGTGAGAAATACAATTTTCTGTCAAGACAATACAATCTTATGTAACCGGAATTTCTTTTCTTCTTATTTGCAATCCTCCCAGGCATGGTGTGTAGAAGCAATGGAATGCAACATTCGACGTCCTCTATGAGCCATAAAAAGCTATATCTAGCGTTTTCTGAGGGAATAGTCTTGAGTGCCATATGGCGTTCTTCCTCATTTCGAATTCTACATACATATTATATAAGGACCTAGAGTTTCAACATCGAAAGTCCTCCATAAGTTAATTTCATATTACAAAATACAAAACCCGGGCGACGCCAGGCCATTTAAGCTAGTACGTGCTAGTACTTTATAAAGATGTACTGACAAATGACAAATGGAGATCATTTGGAGGCAAAACAGCAACCATAGCCTTCTGTAATACTGATGTTAAGTTATGTCCTCTAGAAACAAAATGCTTCGGGGAACCGGATATCTTACTTCATATTAGGCCTATAATAAATAGTAATAACAATAACAAATGTTATCAGTAATAAGAAACATAATAATAATGATAATAATAATAATAATAATTATAAAAACAATAATAATCTACTAAGATAAAGTTAATGTTTGCAGTGCCAGAATCATATAATATAATTCATTTTTTAAAAGGCCATATATTATTATTATTGCTAATATATTTTTTTTAAAAGAAAATGTAGCCCTACCGTATTTTCTTTTACAAATGTTAAAATGGTTACATAGAACCTTATTGTAAGTTCATCCCATGCGTTTGAGTTTTATTTAATGGCCATAAAGAAATAAAAACGCATGTTAGATCAAATCTACGCCATATACGCGAATGATGCCGGGGTAAATTGTCTAAAGCAAAGCTTCTTTATGATTCAGCTTCTTACAGAAAGAGTTTGGTATTCTGTTGAACTAATTGCTTATTGTAATAAACTCCTTATTTCTTCACGTTATTTTCTTTACCTAAACGTCTTTACTGTAACAACTTTTCTATCCTTTCGCTCGTCCGGCACTAAGAAAATAAATAAATTTTCCTTGACATTGTGTAACTCCGCTTTCACATATACAATATAATCAACGTCAGTATTATGCTCAGAGTTTGTTACGGGTTTTTGGTCATAAATAAAACAACTTTTTGACTTTACAAGTAAAAGTACACAATACATAAGCCATCAAGGCATACAAAATACTTTGCATACAAGCGAGCTTTACCTAAATGGTGAAAACCCGTGATTTCATACATGTAGCCCCGTTCATTGAATAATAAAATATTGTTAAAGTAGCAGGGAGAAACCATATCATAATATCTTATTACAACGGAAGCGAATGAAAAAGGAAGTTTTCTATTAGGTAAACACAAGGGATTGAAGTCATATTTCAGCCTTTGTTTTCAATATTAAAATGAACTACCGGTACTTGTTTTAATAAAATAAAAATACATGAGACGACGTACGGGGGAATTTGTTTTACAAAGGTTATTTCCTTCTATGACGTCAGGAAAGCATAATAATGGTTGCTCGTGCTGCAAACCTTTACGATTTACTGTGGTTCTAGATATTGAAACATTATCATCATCATCAACTTCATCTTCATCATCTTCATGGTTTATGCATGTTGGCCTGTTTCAGTCTCAAATTGTGAATTGGTCTTTTCATCTCCTTGGTGGACGTCCTTCAGTTCTCTTGGTTTATTTTGGGATCCGGTGGCCTTCTATCCTTTGAACAAGCAGGAAGTACCTAGTATGATATTATTTTTTTTTAATTGTAATTAAAATATCTAGATCTTTTCTAATGCCATATTTATATTTTTTATAGTCTGCCAAAGGTCTTGGACATTTCTTCTCTGCAGACTTTATCTGTCTGACTTCCTTTTTTGTTAACGTCCACCATTCATATCCATATATTAGAGATGGTACGACTAATACCTTATAAAATTTTAAAATAGTGTATTTTCTTGTTTTGTTTAGCAACGCTCGTTTTATACAACATATACAGAGTGTTAATGAATAACACCGAAATATTTTACCTGAATGTAGACGGGACATTGACAAGCAACTTTTATTAGGAGATTTTTGCTCTGTGACGTAAAATGTGTATACTACAGGGCATTAAAGTATTAACAATTTGGTGCTCATAAGTCAATAATAAAGCGAAATAGTGTTAAAATTTTCATTAAATTGACTTCACACCTTCTTAGTGATCGAAAGAAAACCTGATTTTTAATCATTCATCAACAGCTATATCATAATTTAGAGTTTTCATAACCTGCAAAACTTACAGACTAATCACATGTTAACAACGATGTTCCTTTGTTTTGCGTTTTTTTTTTTCAAATGTTAGTAGCAGTGGCGGCCATGCACTGGAAAATTTTATGCACTAAGAGGAAAAATTGATTCCATAGAGCAAAAATATCCTGATAAAAGTTGCTTGTCTATGTCCCCTTTGTACACAGGTAAAGTATTTCGGTGTTATTCATTAACACTCTGTATAATTTAATCTTTGTGATTGATGAATTTCATACCGTTTGTGATGGGTGCGTAAATTCCAGTATTTGTATGGTCATACAAGTACTCGAAGAGGCTAGATGTCTGGTACATCAATCTACAATACTGAGTACTGAAGATGGCATAATAATTGGTGCCAAAATGCGCATATCTGTATTGTTTGCATGACTGATACAAACAATACTGAGTTTGCAAGTTACTGATACACGGATGTTACAACTAGGCAGAATCCGCAATTGATAGGAACTGCCACAATTTCAGTGACATACAGCGTCTTAGTAAACAGTACAAACACTGTATATTTGATCACAAGTTGTTGTAATTAACATAAATATGGTACAATAAGATTGACAATTTAATCATTCAGGAATAATAAATCTATCAACTATTTTTTACATTTATATTGACAACAATATGTCCAGTGGATTATAATCTGCTATAATTATACATTTTTAGCTTGTTTCAGTATTTAAAGATTTTATCAGTTTGTATATTTGTGTAATATAGAATGCTGTAAGTAAATATAAATAAAAGATTTAAAATAAGACAAGCCGTTGAATATTGATATAATATTGTGCATATTATTCAAATGTATACCTACCGATATCTACAGTATGTTTCAATGTGAGTATTTTTTTAAATTTAAACGTTGCTGTGGAAGCAAATAAACCTAATGTAATTCCTGACAAATTGATTTCGGATTAAATTTATTTCATTCATAACCTATACCTGAAACAACCATGTCAGCGAATCGTAGGCCTACACTTGATTCACTATTATTGCCCGTTCTATTTATGAAATACTGTCATATTTTATTAATTTCTTCTATCAGTGTACACGAGTATGAATTAATGTTAATAATCGAACTTTAGACATTTGTTCTTCCATAAGCCCTGCTTAATGAATCAATCCGGAGCTTAACTCTGGAAATCTATTACAAAAATAACTTATTTTTTGCATAGGCCTAAGATAATTGCATTTATCACAGATTAAACAAAAGCATTCAGGCACTAATTTATATCAGTTTTTCCTGATTTTATTAGTTATTATAAAATTGATAAACTTGTTGTTAAACTGTTCATTTGATCCGAAATTCCGTTAAATCAAAACAAAATCAATCGATCCGATGTGAGCAATCATTAGGAAACAACACTGCCCTCCAAAGAATTACAAAGTCACAAATATAAACATAATTTATAAACTTCTTTATGAATTAAAACAATCGGGTGCGTGGAACACCAAGCGACAGAAGTGAAACTTGGATTGTTTTAAATTTTTGGATTTTTTCAATTTTGGATTATTGGATTTTCAATTTTGGATTGTTGGACTTTTTTAATTTGGGTTTTTGGACTTTTTTAACTATGGATTTTTGAATTTTTATAATTTTGGATCGTTGATTTTTAATTTTTTAATTTTTTAATTTTGGATTTTTAAAATTTTGGGATCTTTAAATTTTTATTTTTTAGATTTTTTAATTTTGGATTTTTAGATTTTTTTAAATTTTGGATTTAGGATTTTTTAATTTTGATTTTTTTAAATTTTGGATTTTTTTATTCTGAATTTTGGATTTTCTAGATTTTTAATTTTGGATTTTTTTATTTTGGATAAGCCTAATCATTGAGTTGATTGTTTTCTGTGCAGTCCGTCACAGCCCCACTACTTTCGTGACGATTTTGTTCGTAACGCAACTTTGTGTTGGTTCTCGATTTACTCCGAGCGCGCCTAAAGATAAAAATAAAATAATATATAATACGTATATGAGATTATAAGAAAATCATTCTTTATATAGGTGTATACCAAAGAAATTTCCGACTAATTAGTAGACCTAACGGAACTTCCTTACTGTTGCAAAAAATTAATAGCTAAGTTCTTAATACCTTATGTCTATCATTCTTATCGTTATCACTACAAACATTTTAGATATAAATTTATACACTACAGTTTTGATAAACTTGTCCATCGAATGCAAAACCTGCGACGTGTAAGACATTACATCCAGCGTAAAATTGAGATACTTCAAAGGGATGGAAAATTGGCAATTATACAGATACTGGATTAATTTGTTCAGAATATAAATTTGAAAATCTGTAGTTGGTAATGTATTTGTCTCCTTTATACTCATTCCTCTTTCCCTGACCCTCTCAAATGTTTCCCTCCACCCCCTTTATAATCTACAAATTTCTATATTCCAATCTCTCTCTTTCTGTGTCATTTGCAGTTTCCGAAGTAAAACCAAAGCTTTGTATTATAACGCCTGAACGTTCGTATCCCTCTCTTCTCCGTAATTTAGCCTCCAGCGAAAATAACTTACGGATTGGTTTGGTCTCCTCTATTTCCAGCAAGACCGAAGCAGCTAATTTCACCCCGCACACCCCCTTTCTCTTCCTCAATTCCTCTTTAATTCCAACGATCAGAATTTCATCTCTCTTTTTTTAAACTCTTAAGAGGGTAAAATAAAAAAGGCAAAACTGAGAGAAATATCTGTGCCGGAAACGACATTGGTATATGATTTTCTTTTCCCCTTTCCCTATGTATATAGAGTCGATCCACAATTCAAGTAGAAAAAATGTTTTTAACTTTAAATGGCCTTAGGGAAAGTAAGTTATCCTTCGAAATTGGGAAGATAAAAAATAATGGGATATGAGGGAACAAATTAAAAGGGAAGTAGATGTGATCGAGTCCCATGGAACATCTTAAAGAGACATAATGAGATTCGAATAAAAAAGTTTGATGGAGAATGCGACGAAATAAGTTGGAATTCTTAAAAAAAATAAAGTTTATTAAGGACTGAAGTCTTAGCAGTTCATATTAAAATCTAAACATTGTTTAAATTAATACTGTTTTTAGTACGCGATCTCTAAAACAGCTGCTTGTCGGATTGGTAACACGACGAAAAATTGCATTTTAGCAACCTAGGCCACTAAAATTGCATAAAACTGCATTCAAACTGCATTTAAAATGCAGTTTTATCGGCCCAGGACGCTAAAGTTGTCATGACAAACCAAAATCGAAATCCAGATGGCATTGACCAGTCACACCAACTTTAACATGGATTTAAGCAGATATTTAGTCATTAAACAATAAATTTAAGCCAACATGTTTCTTTATGATAATCAGAAACTTAACAGGGTTTTTCTCAAAACACGGTAGCCTACTTGATCATATAACAACAAATATAAGCCAAAAACTTTTTACATCTTCGTTCACAAGAGAAACATTGCTTACCATGGATGCACTAGCATTTAAATGCAATAATATATTCCTTCTAATAATCTACTTCTGCCGTGTAGTTGCTGGCAGCAGCTCTAATTCAATGTTTCTGGCTTGGATTGAAATTTCCTCTGGATTGTCACCCATATTTTCAAAAGCTTTTCATAAATACTAATTCCTATGCATTATTGTTTACAATAAGCGACTAATTATATGAGTATTATAATAATGCATCTATACCGCATTTCGTATTGGTACGGTTCAATGTTGTTCCGCGATTCAAATGACTGTTAGAATATGACGTTAGCAAACGGCTGACTACCTTTTAATTATAAGCAGGGCCCGGATTCTAATGGCCTAATTTTTTTTTAAATGACCTATAAAATTACCCTGAATTTTAAAGAAAATTATTTAATAATTGTAAAGAATGACCTAAAGCTGATATTTTATTTAAAAAAAATTATTATGTACACACAAAGTTTTAGACTAATTTGTACATAATTTAAAAAACTGTAAATGCAGAAATAGTTTTGCAGGTCTAAAAACTTTGTTTTTTATTCTTGATTGGAGCATTTGAGAAGAAAATATTGTTTAAAAAAGATCCTACAAAAAATTTGCATTAAACCTAGTAATTTATTTAAATATTACCCTATGGGGAAAAAAAGACAACAAATTAAATCACTCAATGTAAATGTATGAAAATGACTAAATTAGGAGGGAAGTGACACGAAAATGACAAATTAATTACGTAAAATTGAAATGAATGTCCTAAAAATGTAAAATTGCATAAAGTGACAAAAACTTACATAATAAAAATGCATTTCTATAATCTAGAGGCCATGATTAGGATTTATCTACAAGTTTGCACTGTCTAGGCAGCATCAATGAAAGATGACATGTCATTAGATTTCGGGCCCTGATTATAAGGTATTATTGTTTTATTTCATATAATTTGAGAGCTTTTACTAAAAAAATATTGTACGTTAAAAGTTTATCGGACTCATCCAGTATTAACCTTATTTTGCCTACTGTCTTTATACGTAAATAGCTATAGCCTAGGTCACGCGCAGTTAAGTAGCCTCCAGGACAGTAGATCCATCCTACAGCGTTTCCTCGTCTATGAATTTTTCATATTTACTTTCCTTAGCTGGGTGTACATTTTTTTCGAAGAAAAATCTACCTATTGCAATGGATACCACTTTATGATTTTCGAAAAATTCTTTCATATCTTTACGTTTCATGCTCCCCTAAGTACGAAACCACCGCCCGTTCAAATAAAAATTTTGTGATATTTATATATATATATATATATATATCTTTACACGATAGCGGCCGTAATTTTGAAGATATTGGAACCAAATTTTAATATGTTATTTCTAGGCCCAATAGTTCGGACAAGTTCGTTAATGAGCAAAATTGGCCCAAGGGGTTGGTCGGGGGAGGGGGTTGAAATTTTTAAAAATGTATATCTCGGCCCCTATGGAGTATAGAGGGAAACTTTGTTTGAATAAATTAGAGTACTCCCTATGGAGTTCACAGTGACACCAACGATTCGGGGGTTCGAGTGAGGGTGGGGGTGGGGGTGGGGGATGAAAATTCGAAACTTTTGAAACCACGTCTTGTGGGGTATCGTTGAAAAGCTCTTGATGAGTACTCTACAAATCAATAAATAGTTTCTTGATAGCTCTCATATGACGCGAGATTTTAATGTTTGAAAATAATAACACTTGAAAGAATTATTATAATATCATAATTTTGTCTTGTTTAGCGGCTTTGCTAATTTTATTCATTGCTGATCTTGCGCACGGCCTCCCAGAATATGATATCCTATTATTGTTGTCAAAACAATTGATTGTAGGCTCTTCCTCTTTACTGCAGGTTTGCCATGCCAAGGCTAAAGAAGAAGAGTGCTATGCAACGACAATAAATTAAACCAAAAGCACTTCGAAATCTACCTCCGCCTGTAGGCCTGCCTAAAGGGATTTTTAAGTTTTTATTTATATTATCGCCGCACTCAATTCGTTGACAGTTAACATCAAAGAAGTCGCCGCCGCTTGGAGTAGTTTGCCATACTGCACAGTGTTAGTAAACAGAGCGGGAAGATGTAGATGCAGCAAAACACTTACGTGGCAATGACATTGAGCAATGAGAGAATTGGCAACACGAATTCAGTCAGCGGTTTCTTTTGAGAAAACCTTTTACAGTAACAACAAGCATTGTAATATGAGAACAAAGCGAGCCGCCCGTCAACGTTATGAGTGCGGCGATAATACACCCATATTTGGTCTTAAAATTGCTTTCACTGACTTACCTCCTGGTTACATACTTCCTCTGGATCGTACCCTTTTGCGTCCTAAAGCGAATGGTCGCTTCATCCAAACAACCCTCGTGCGCCCGGTGCAATTTGACGTAAACAACCCTCGTGCGTCCCGTCTTATCAATGTCAAGAAAAATGAAAAAGAGGTCTTCTTGGTAGAAAAAATGGTTGAATATAGAACTGAAGCACTCATTTAAGTTCCTACTACAAGAAAGTAAACTGGTAGCCAAAAGAAAAGAGTAACTTCATTCTCCGCTTTAATTTTATTTAATATTGGCAGTAACGCAAGGTTTACAATTTTTGAGGTGTGTAGCAGTTCGCCTCCTCGCGGTGCACCCTGGGTAATGCTAAACGAACTGCATGGTACAAATTATTAATTTTACCTGTATTCCATGGGACGCATTTTGGTCATTACTCTAGAGAGACCCGGGACGCAAACGGGTCATTGGATCTGAGGATCTATGGACGCAAAGGTCCTAGTTTAATGGTTTTGGGACGCAAAAGTTCAGACCCCTTCCACTCCATTACTCCGTTCACATAAAAATTTTACATAACATCATTAATTTTTCTTTCTTCGATATGAACATTTCAACCTGTACCTCTAGCAGAAATACCTTGATCGCTTCTTATAAATACAGATATAATGAATAAAGGAAATCCACTAAATTACTTAACTTACTGAAATTATCCATCTTATTCCTTGATAGATGGAACTTCAAGCTGTTTTCTGGATTTTAAAATATATTTCTGGAATGTGATACATGGATGAGAGTATGTTATAGAATTTTAGGGTGGGAGTTTCAATTGACACAGAATTGCAGTCAATTTCTAATGTCAGATACACATAATCACGTACTTACTAGAGAAGCTGAAAGCCGGAAACGATCCAACGCTCAATTAAAATTAAAACTGTAAATGAAGCCTACACTCCGTTTTTGAGCAGCACATCTGGATAAAGTTGTACATCTCCACCGTCCTAAATTCTGATAATTAATATCTCTATATATACAAGAAGCTTTGTCCTGACTGACTGACTGAATACTAGAGAATCAACGCAGAGCCTAAAATATAATACGTAGGGACTTGGAATTTTGACAGTATACCTTCATTTCATAACGTAAGTGCTCACTAAGAAAGCACTTTTCCAAAATTTTGATTTTCCAAACATTAAATGTTTTTGAGAATACTTAATCCCTTTTTACACAGAATTTTCAAATCCAAATCACAGTTCACATGACAACATATTGTTGCCAGTGGTCTCAGATGGGTTTGGAAATAAATGAAATGGGAGTTAACAAATTGGAGAAGCTATCAATATAATTCATGTTATAAATAAATATTAAATAATGAAATCCGCGAAAATAATGCAGTCACATAACTTTCTCTACCCTGGACATAGACAAAACAATACGAGGTATGGTATGGTGTATATTATTATATCGCAGGTTTTGGAGAGAGAAGTATGAAAGTGATATTGCATTTCTGTTTAATTTCATCCCCAAAATGGTTTTATGGTAACATGAGAGTGAGAAATAAGATATTCCGCAAAGACAATACAGTTTTATGCTACCGGAATTTCTGTTTCTTCTTATTTCAACCCCTACCAGGCTTGAAGTGTACAAGCGATGGGATGCAAAATTCTACATCTTCTATGAGCCATAAAAAGCTGTACCATGCGTTTTCTGAGGGAATAGTTTGAGTGTGATAAGTCGTTCTTCCTATTTCAAATTGTAAATACCTACATAATGACCTATAATTTAAAATTGAAAGTCCTTCATAAGATAATTTCCAATTACAAAATAAAAATCCCGGGCGACGCCGGGCCTTTTAAGCTAGTATTCCATATATGTAAACAAAATACAGAGTGTGTACAAGCATTTACACGACATAGGATTATTAGGGGATTATTGCACTATGAAGTAAAATGTGTATGCTACAGGGCATTACAGTTATTACAATTTGGTTCTCATAAGTCAATAATGAAGTGAAATAGGGTTCAGTTTTTCATCAAATTGCCTTCACGCCTTCTTAGTGATAGATAAAAACTTGATTCTTAATCATTCATCAACAGCTATATCATAATTTTGAGTTTTCATAATCTGAAAAATTTAGACTAATCACATGACTGGTCGCCACTGCAATAGTTATTTAATCATTACTCCAGTGTTAACAACGAAGTTCTTTTGTTTTTCATTTTTTTCAAATGTTAGAAGCAGTGACGGCCATTCCCTGGGAGATTCTATGCAGTAACAGGAAAAATTGAATCCATAGAGCAAAACTCTCTTAATAAAAGTTGCTTGTCTATGTCCCCTCTACACACAGATAGAATATTTAGGTGTTATTCATTAACACTCTATATATAGGCAATAGCTGTGGTTAGTGTTAAGCAGGGCCCGGATTCTAATGACATGTCATCTTTTTATTGATGCTGGATAGACATTGCCAACTCGTGGATAAATCCTAATCATGGACTCTAGATTATAGAATTGCATTTTCATTAGGTCATTTTTTGTCATTTTTTGCAATTTTATATTTTTACGGCATTTATTTCTATTTTAGGTCATTATTTTGTCATTTTCGTGTCATTTGCTTCCTTATTTGGTCATTTTCATGTATTTACATTGAGTGTATAAACTTATTTTTCGTCGCTAGCGGTGCTGTCTTTGAAGTATTGTTTGTTTAATGCAAGAAGGAAAAATTCGGCGTTAAGTGTTGTCATGTCTCAGTCGGAAATAAGAATCAAAGAAACGCCAAAATTTTGTATTATATTACTATTGTTATTAAATTGACTTGGCTCCAGAGTCTGCCACATGCTTTGATTTGAGAGTGCAAACTACTGTGTACCCTCAATAAACAGCAATATAATCCGGCAGACCAGAAAAGGAAATGTCGAATTTTGACTCACCAGTGCTTCAGTGCCAGTACAAATTTCCGTGAGAAAAGAACATTCACAACATTACAGTTATTTACAGTTTTTACAATTATGTACAATCTATAAACATAAACAGGCAAGAGAGCTCAAAGGGAGGTGGGGAGGACATGTGGCCAGACTACCTGCAGACAGATGGGCCTATGCCACCACGATCTGGGACCCAAGAAGAGGGAAAAGAACAAGAGGGAGACCGAGAAGGAGATGGGCTCAGGACTTCATAGAAGTGATAGAACCGCAATGGTCACGAGTAGCAAGGGATAGGAGGGAGTTGAAAATCACAATTTTAGATTTAGAATAAAATGTTGACATAATTTAGAAACTGAAAGTGAAGTGAATTAGGGAAAAAGTACAGGACACTCATTCTAGCCTCAAACCGGAACACAAGCTACACACAGTAACTAACAGTTAAAGTAAAAGCTCAAAATCCGAGCATGCACACAGGAAATAGCTCACCCCCTGTGTACAAACTGAGCTAACCCTACCGATAGTAGGAGGCCCTTGCCTGTAAAGGATTCAGTGGCTTTTACTAATTTCTAATTTCTAATTGTGAAAATATGAATGATAATCCCGGGGAAATTTCAACCAAGCCAAACACTGAATTGGAGCTGGTGCCAGCAATATCACGACCAAGAGATGGAATATATTGCAATTAAATGCTGGTGCATCCATGGTAAGCAATGATTCTCTTGCGAACGAAGATATGAAAAGTTGATTTATATTTGTCGTTATATGAAGAAGTAGACTACGTTGTTTTGCGAAAAACCCTAGTAAAGTTTCTGATTATCATAAAGGAACGTATTGGCTTAAATTTCTTGTTTTATGACCAGTTATATGCTTAAATCCATGTTAAAGTTGTTGAGACTGGTCAATGCCACCTGTATTTTATTTATAGATTGTCATGACGACTTTAAGGGTACTAGGCCGATAAAACTGTTTTTATGCAATTTTAGCGGCCTTGGTTGCTAAAATGCAATTTTTTGGCGTGTTGTCAGTCCGACAAGCAGCTGTTTTAGAGAAGGTGTACTAAAAAAGAATATATAGGCTTAAAATACAAACACACTTTCCCCCCCCCCAACGAAATGATTGATAATAGATCTCCAGAATAGATGTAAAACCTGTTTTGCTATAGTTCATCATTAGGTTGAACAACAGCGCATTGGCAGATAGCTTGTATACTTACAGTCTGCATCATCTGGATGACGCACTTGATGTAACACTGCAAGGAAGAGAAAGTAGTGTGAGACATGAATATCCATCAACAAGAATAATTTATTCTACTTTTACGTTTCTTTTACGACTTAACTTACTGTAGTTTTATTGTATTGACTTTGCATTTTATGAACACAATTTGTAATCCTTAAATAAAATTGATAATGTATCTTGAAATTGTGTAAAAAGACAGAACATAAATTGGAAGCAAATTTGTTACTGATTAAAACTATTCAGATGTTACATACAGTCAAACTCTGTTATAACGATTTCGAAGGAACTGCCAATTTATAAGCAATTTCCCAGTCAGTCGTGACAAGCATAAATTTTTATCAGAAGTAATCTCGAGTAGGATTTTAAAAATCCCTTTAGGCAAGCCTACAGGCTGAGGTAGATTTCGAAGTGCTTTTGGTTTAATTTATTGTCGCTTCGTAGCACTCTTCTTCTTTAGCCTTGGCATGACAAGCCCGCAATAATAACTGCAAAAATGAGGAAAGAGCACTTTTTCAAACATTCAAATCTCGCCTTATATGAGAACTATCGAAATTAGTTATCGATTTGTAGAGTACTCATCAAGAGCTTTTCAACGATACCCCACAAGACGTAGTTTAAAAATTTTCGAATTTCGATCCCCCCACCCCCACTCGTACCCCCAAAACCCACGAATCGTTGGTGTCACTGTGAACTCCATAGGGAGTACTCTAATTTATTCAAACAAAGTTTCCCTCTATACTTCATAGGGGCCGAGATATAAATGTTTTAAAATTTCAACCCCCTCCCCCGACCACCCCCTTGGGCCAATTTTGCTCATTAACGAACTTGTCCGAACTATTGGTCCTAGAAATAACATAATAAAATTTGGTTCAAATATCTTCAAAATTACGGCCGCTAGCGTTTTAAGATATATATAAATATCACAAAAAAAAAATTGAACAGGCGGTGGTTTCGTACTTAGGGAGGCATGAAACGTAAAGATATGAAAGAATTTTTCGAAAATCATGACATGGTATCCATTGCAATAGGTAGATTTCTCTTCGAAATCGACCTAATAAGATTATTCAATGAATAAAATGTAACGGATTTTGTAAATAATTATTATTTTCTGACTATGTTCTCAATATTGTGTCAACTGTGAGATCACGGCACACTAAATGAATGGACAGTCGATGAATCGATTCGTTACCAACAGTACGTACCACAAGACAGAGAGCGTCTTCTTATATTGCTAACATCAGAGTGCAATAGAAGCACACGATCTGGCTTGTCCGTAATCGAATTTCTGTTTTTAATCAATGTGCATTTACATTATTTCAATTTTGAAGAAAGATATGTTGTATAAAATAATGTTTTCTTTCTGTTCTCTGGCAGCATGTGACGTATTAATCACTACACGTTGATGCCTTACGTGTCCAGTAACGAGCTGACGTTTCATCAGATAAAATTGCATCCACGCGACCCTAGAAAGCCTATTACAAGATAAACGATCGTGATTGGTCTATATCCCAGGAATTGCTAAAAGTTATTAGTCAATATAAATAAATTACGCGGCATATGAGTGGAATAGTCATAGGTAATCGCATGAGAGATTACGAGTTTATCGAAGTGTTTGCGAATTTATCTGATGTAACTCATAATCTCGAGTGGTGAAATGATTTACTTTTTGCTTGCTAGGTATGAACTTACTTTGGTTACGGAATTTATATACCAGTGGACTCTTAGTAATTCGAACCCCAAGGGCAGACATGGGCAAACCCCTATCCATTGACACGCAACCCGCAAGCCTTTGTCAACTTACACATAGTTCGAAAAGAACGGGTAGATGGAGACACAAACAGACAATAGGTGCAGTGGCGGTTGCTCATTCTTAGGGAAACACTAATTTCACTTTATAATGTACACTACAAGAAACAAATAATACAAACAATTTTGTATTTTTAATTATTCTTTTACGTGTGCAATTATTTCATTATACGAAGGCTTAGAATGTGCCATAACGCCTTTCAATCGGAACTGTGTCGCGACCCGTCACTGCTTGCAAAGACAGTATGACTCGTACATGGGAATAATCCACCACGTACACCGAATGTCAACAATGCCATCTTGTGTGTTATGCGGGAAGGTGAAGAACCACAAGTGGTTCGCGAACCAGTAAATGCCCATGTATGTCCAAGGGGAATCAGAAAAAAAATCGAATTATCCAAATTTCGAATTAACCAAAACTGTGACTTTTTAAACGAAAATTCCGTAAAAATTTCAAAAATAAACGCATTGCAATAAATAATAATTATTGTATAGTGAATCTTACCTTTGACTGCCATCCTGTTGTTAGGATGATAAATGAAACCTTTTTTTTTTCACACTAAAACCGTAACCCTAAATTTAATAAAGGAACTCGTGTATGCTCTACGCTTTGACATTTTCAAACACAGTCACACTTCGAGGATAGAATGAACACTAAAATTTTCACAGAAGTGTTGAATCCCTCCAAGACTGTAGCGAACGGGGTGAACTTCGCATTCCATTGAACATCTATTCAGCAGGAGGAAGATAACGGTGGTTAAAAATAACTTTAGCACGGTACCTGCTAGCTGCTACCGACTAGGGTTCTTCAGCGAAATAGAGAATTCTTGTGGAATTCCTGGAAGCAATGAACTCTTGGAATCCTTACAAGATTAACTTGAGACAAATTTTGGCTTCGATTTATCCAAATTAAGCTTGAAAAATCCGAATTAATTGCAATTTTTTAACATATATTTACATAGGAATTTCAAGGGGAATGATTATTTATCCGAATTATACAATATTTCGAATTATCCAACGTCGAATTAACCAAATTCGACTGTATATAGTCTATATATATATAAAATAGGAAAGATAAGAAATTATTATGAAAGATAAGAAATTCCTGGAATATATTTTTCACTTAAAAATCTCTTAATACTATATTTTCTTTGTCCACCAGGTAAGTACTTCAACACATTAACACTAAACTACAGGATGCTCAAAGAAGTAGAAGAAATACTAAGCACCCAAAGACGTAGTGAGATCATGAATTCTATAGTTGCTGGAGTGAATTCTAAAGTTGCTGGAACGAAGGACATAAGAAGATGAAAGATCATAAGCGAAAGCAGAAATATAAATAATAGTGAATAAATCTATAACATATAAATATATTGTAAATATATCTCAAACAGATATGTAATTGTTTAATAAATAACACTGATTAAAAGTTGATAATCATTCATAAATACAATATGTAATGTCTAGCATTCAAGAAAATATTGTGATCCTACACATATTTAAATTATACACGAAAAATAATAAATTATAATGCTATTCAGTTTCCATCAAATACTAAATGCCGCTAACATAATATTAATATCCAAGAAATTTCGAGAATACAAGCCAAACGAAATGATCAAAAACTCAGAAATTCAAAATATCCAAAGTGACTAGAAAAACCTACTTTACAGTAAATATTCAAGATACAATCAAGGCCTACTCTTATACAATTCAACGGCCCTAAATAGCGTGCTCACTCCCTCGCTCACTTCGTGAGTTCATCGGGTATACTCGGCGATGTTCGTCTCTCGCAGTGTAAACTTTCACGAGTACAAAATTAGGAAAACCGTTTCTTTATTATATAAGGCCTAAGTGAAATGAACACAATGAACAAATATTCGAATTTTATTTTTACTTACAATTTTTATAGCTCTGAACCACATATATTTTTAATAAACTGGAGTCAATTATTAATAATGGCGAGCGAAACCGCGGGCACCAGCTATTGATAGTTCAACCCTGTAAAGTATCGCGGACACTAAAAATGCAAACAAACTACTCCTTCCCTTGAAAAATTATATAATTTCTGAAAATTACACTGAATTTATAAAATAAAATTAACATCATATTCATCTTTCAACAAACAGTCGAGAAACGATACGTATTATCCACCGCCGTCTCGAGAAATACACACGAGTAATACAGTCTAGAAGGCAGTAGTTCACAGTTAGCTATGGAACTACATAATCGAATCTGAGATTGATTTCGCAAGCGGTGCTTTCTAATCGTGGAACGTACTCTAAAGCCGGAATTTTAGCTGTTTCATTAATTATTAATGGTTTAGTTTGTGAATGATTCGCGTGCAAGTGTTAACGCTTTAATAATTATTATACTCTTAATTTTTAATTTTTTAATTAATTATCGTGTTTACAGGTGATTTCCGGATACCACTTCAAATGTGAACTAAAAATAGTTTTAAAACATGTCTATTGGAAGTTGTTAACAAGCAGGAAGAGGTAATTGTGCTTTTACTTGTTTTTGTCCCTTCACATTTCAGTGACAGTAAAACCAAAATATTCGTGACTCTTTTTGGAAAAAATTAAATCAACAATTTATTGCACATACTGCATAGTTGCGCTTGTTTTACCGAATTTATAACTGAAATATGACAATAAATTACAAATATGACCGAGATATGACCAAGATCATGAAAATGACCAAAATATGACTTTATATGCCAAACTCGCTTCGATCATTGGGGGCTCCACCCCCAAACCCCCGCTGAGGTTCTCGGGAAATGTTTTTTAAAAGATCTATGGGAGATAAAGTGCGTGTATTTAGTCTGCTGTATTGGCTTTTACCTTTTTTGCCAAAATAAACCTGAAAAAATAAATGTGAGATGACTTTGGGTTTTTTTTCGGAATTTTCCCATCGGTTGCAAGCTAAAAGGTATCAGTTTGCCAAGTCTAGTTTTCTAGATCAACTGGCAGTGTACATACATTTATGGTGTATTTTATGGAGTAAATTTCAACTGAAATGAACATGATACAAGATAAAATAGCGACTAAGATTCATTTTATGTAAATATTCAATTTGGCATTTGCCTTTACGACCACGAAAATCATAGAAAAGTACAAGTAAAATTGGTTTAATATGTTGTAAAGAATGCGGGACTTCATCTCAGAGTTATTATTAAAGAATATAAATTATGAAATTTCTTACCGGTATATAAATTATGAATTTGTATTTGCGGCGAGAATGATGGTCAGGATAAAAATATGACATGTCATAAACATCCGAACCCACTGTCTTTTGGCACAATTACAGTCATTTGACAATTTATAAATAAAACACAAACAAGCTGAGAACATTTTCATTGGAGCTTAGGGCATTTCCTTCTAAATTACTACTACTGAATTACACTACATAGGCCTATTGAAGTTTGCTGGTGTGGATGTGCAGTTCAAAGAAAACCCACAGGTATAATTAATTTGATATGATTTATTGTAATATTTAATATCAAAGATGATAGATATACAGAGTTCTGGCAGTTTTGCTGTCTGCTTGAGTCTCACTGATGCCAATCCGGCCAGAGGAACGCCTTTCCGCTGCACCAGAGCCTCTTCAGGGTGGTAGACGTTCTTGCAGCGTTTTTTTTATAGTGGTATCCCCAGTAGGCCTAATCCACTGTTCACGACGAGGTGACGAGGTGACGAGGTGACTCAAGCAGAACACTGAAAGTAAAATGAAACAAAATCCAACTTTAGATACTGAACAGTGGTTATGAAACTTGAAAACAGTACTACAAAAGAAATGTGATTCAAGTACCATGCGCTTGCTGCTACTTTTGTTTACTTCCAATCTTAGGCATCCAAAATTTAAGCAGACACACAGCATTTGAGATAATATTACATATGGTATTCAGTGGCGTAACTTTTTGCAGCTGGGCCTTTCCGCAAAAATATGTTAGGTCCCCAATTAATATTTAACGCATAGGCCTACAGAATAACCTCTTATTCGATATGTGTCCCTAATGTTGATTGCTTAAAAAAAGTAATAATTATGTACTAGTGTTTATTTTTATCTTGCCAACCATTTTACTCTTATTTATATATTTTTAATAATTTTTCATACCCCAATTTTCCTTAATTTTTTGTCTTGTTTACTGTTTTGTTTATCTTGTTTTCCTTTTTTGCTTAGAACACAAACAGACACCCATGCCTGAGGTGGGACTCGAACCCACAGCCTCCTTCACTGCGACAAGGTAGCCTTAGTTAAAAGCAGCTATACTAAATCAGAATGAGGAGGTGCCGTGCAGAAGGTTATACGTCCATTTAAAAAAAAAGTGAGATAGCAACAGCTCTGTGAAGGCAAAGGTGATTGCATTCAGATAACTAAAGTAGATTTTACCAAAAAGCATCAGATCCCATCTTATTTCCATACAAAATAAGTGGGGTTAATGCGAATAGTAACATGTCCAAAGCCTAGCTTCAAGCAAAAGGTAACATGTCCTTCCCACCAATGAACAGCAGTTATGAAGAGTCATGTGACTTCCAGCATCCAATAGAGTTACTTACACTTTCTTTTGCATATTTAGTGCGAGAGTTGCTTATTATTCTGGATTGTGAATGCTTTGTGTGCTACAATTTTCTTAATTATTAAGGATGTCACGATGGAAGATGGTAGTGTTAGAGTTGGGGATGCCAATCAAGGGACCCATAAGAGAAAAAGGAATGAGTCAATGAGGGATAAACAGAGAAAACACCGCCCAAACAAAAAGTCCCATTTTTTACTCATCTGAAGATATGGCTGGACGTGGTTCTGTGGAAGTTTCCTCGGCTTTGTCATATTTCTTGAGAAATCTGGATCTGACAGGAATTCGGTGTATTTGATTGAGTTCGAAAATTGGGTGTTGAGTGGAATTTGCTGGACTTTAAATCTTTGTCTGCACGTTTCAAGGAAGTTTGATTCTTCCAAGGTTTTGGTAAAAGCAACTGAGCATTTCCACTTTCAGTTCAATGAGGAAACTTTCCAGCAACTTCAAAAGAAAGGATGGGGAGCTCAATGTTCAATTATTTATCTTGTTTATAGTGAGTTTAATATAAAATCCAGTTAACTTAAAATAGGCTGTATAATTTGCCTGGAATTCAGCGGGAGGGTTAATATCTCCCAATACATTTGATCAATTCCAATGCAATTTTAAGTAGCTATCTACAACTTGTAACAACACTTACGTCTATATTTTGGTGCCGGAGGGCTCCAATTCCAGGGAGATGGTCTTGTCAGTCAAGGTCTTCACAAAGATCTGCATTCCTCCTTGCAGACAAGGAACGAAATGCAGAGTGGATTCTTTTTGGATGTTGTAATCAGATAGTGTGTGTCCATCTTCCAGCTGCTTGCCAGCGAAGATGAGCCTCTGCTGGTCTGGGGGGATTCCTTCTTTGTCCTGGATCTTAGCTTTGACATTCTCGATGGTGTCGGAGGGCTCCACTTCCAGGGAGATGGTCTTGTCAGTCAAGGTCTTCACAAAGATCTGCATTCCTCCTTGCAGACAAGGAACCAAATGCAGAGTGGATTATTTTTGGATGTTGTAATCAGATAGTGTGTGTCCATCTTCCAGCTGCTTGCCGGCGAAGATGAGCCTCTGCTGGTCTGGGGGGATTCCTTCTTTGTCCTGGATCTTAGCTTTGACATTCTCGATGGTGTCGGAGGGCTCCACTTCCAGGGAGATGGTCTTGTCAGTCAAGGTCTTCACAAAGATCTGCATTCCTCCTTGCAGACAAGGAACCAAATGCAGAGTGGATTCTTTTTGGATGTTGTAATCAGATAGTGTGTGTCCATCTTCCAGCTGCTTGCCGGCGAAGATGAGCCTCTGCTGGTCTGGGGGGATTCCTTCTTTGTCCTGGATCTTAGCTTTGACATTCTCGATGGTGACGGAGGGCTCCACTTCCAGGGAGATGGTCTTGTCAGTCAAGGTCTTCACAAAGATCTGCATTCCTCCTTGCAGACAAGGAACCAAATGCAGAGTGGATTCTTTTTGGATGTTGTAATCAGATAGTGTGTGTCCATCTTCCAGCTGCTTGCCGGCGAAGATGAGCCTCTGCTGGTCTGGGGGGATTCCTTCTTTGTCCTGGATCTTAGCTTTGACATTCTCGATGGTGTCGGAGGGCTCCACTTCCAGGGAGATGGTCTTGTCAGTCAAGGTCTTCACAAAGATCTGCATTCCTCCTTGCAGACAAGGAACCAAATGCAGAGTGGATTCTTTTTGGATGTTGTAATCAGATAGTGTGTGTCCATCTTCCAGCTGCTTGCCGGCGAAGATGAGCCTCTGCTGGTCTGGGGGGATTCCTTCTTTGTCCTGGATCTTAGCTTTGACATTCTCGATGGTGACGGAGGGCTCCATTTCCAGGGAGATGGTCTTGCCAGTCAAGGTCTTCACAAAGATCTGCATTCCTCCTTGCAGACAAGGAACCAAATGCAGAGTGGATTCTTTTTGGATGTTGTAATCAGATAGTGTGTGTCCATCTTCCAGCTGCTGGCCGGCGAAGATGAGCCTCTGCTGGTCTTTGTCCTGGATCTTAGCTTTGACATTCTCGATGGTGTCGGAGGGCTCCACTTCCATGGTGATGATCTTGCCTGTCAAGGTCTTCACAAAGATCTGCATTCCTCCTCGCAGACGCAGCACCAAGTGCACTGAAAGCGAGTCATTTAATTTCAGCATAAGAAAATTCAAGAATGACAAAAGTGTTGATATAACCATTTTGGTAAAAAAATACGATTCTTTAATTTTAGTGTCAACAAATGAAGTTATTCCGTTTTGATGCATTGAACAGGTGCTGCTGACACCATTTTTAAATCTCAATGCTCTTTCAACTGCTAGTGCATGCAAACGTTAATTTCCGTTTTCTCAACTTCAATTTGCATGTTATTTTGCTACATCCAAAATCTATCTTCGCCTACAAATATAGATAATTTCTTCACGTTATACTTTACAGTATGTATAATAAATTGATTAAAAAGATGTTCTGGATAGGCCTTAGGTTTTTTATATATTTAGTATAATCCCAGGCATTTTTTTCACATTTTAATTAAATAGGACTGGTAGGTAGGCATTGTCCCTTCGGGGATGTCGCGCCACGGAGTTTAGTTTAGTTTAGTTTAGTTTAGTAGTTTAGAAAACCACTCTCAACACTTCAGTCATCCTTTAATCGTTCAATAGTTTACTCGATCCAATTGGCCCAGGCGAGTGCATGTAAGGGAGGTAAAGTTCAAATCCTCTAGCCGGCTAACATAACTTAGATATTTTGGGGGTTTTCTCAACACCCAAGACAAATTATGGATTTCACTTCTCAGTTCCACAGGCCTTTTACACTTCCCATTTTATTTCATTCAATTCTCCATCGTCCTTCACGTCCGTAAAGACGATTCCATCTGCAAGTTGCATCTTTATGTTCTCTATTTTAAAAATAAAAGTTGATTATTGTGCGGTTTGAATTGCTGTTTTCAAGGCTTGAATATTGTTGCGTGTACAATATTAATCGATAATTGGACAAGAGTGTTATAATGAATTTCAGTACTCTAATGGATATCGTAATAAATCTGTCGAGTCATGTTTAGTAAGCGTATTATAGAATTGGTCGAACAAAAACGGCCATGACTAGAGCCCGTAAGTTAGGCAAAATGCCTTTATTATGTGGGTAGCTATATATTAAAGAGTGAAATGGACATAAAAATGTTTTCGTACTTTTGGGACGGTAGGGCTAGTTTTTATATTGCCTTTTTTTTTGGCTTCTGTTGCCTATTTTAATGTTTAAAGCGTTTTTTTTTTGTTTGCCTTTTTTAGGTCGTTATGAATTTTATCTGTGATTATTTAGCCTGAACATTTTAAAATCCACGTAAAGATTTTCAATGCATGAAAGTGAAAAAGTGTCACACAATTAATGAAGCGATGCATTCACGTCACAAAAATATTTATTGAATATTATTAAATATACTCGTCACTTCAGTGGAACTAAAACGGTATTTTTCCAAGATGAAAAGTTATCTCCGATATATGAGCAAATAAATAGATCTGAAAATGTTTAACTTAATTTTTGCTTGTAAATACAGGGAAGGCCTGACATCAAATACTGAGAGGCGCAAAGCCTCTGCTTCTATACACTGGATCCAAAAAGCAAGTACGAGGCGGGTTCAGAAAGTAAGTTTCCCTGGGACCATTTACAAAAACAAAACACAATTTCATGCAAATATTTATTGCAACAGACACAGCAAGTGTTCTCAACATATTCGCCACCGGAATTGAGACATTTGCCATGCCGTGTTACCAATTTTTTAATGCTTGTGTCTTAGAAGTCTGCCGTCTGGGATTTGAACCACTGTGTGACAACCATCTCTGCCTCTTTCATTATCTGTCATTTCTTGAGGTATATGACAAGATGAAAATCACTGGGAACGAGATTCGGGCTGTAGAGTGGATTTTTAAACACCTCCCAGCCGAACTTCTGCGGGAGACTTGCCGGGAAACTGGGATAGTCTGTGTATGGGGAATTTCAGCAGATGAGCATTTCTAGTTGGGTATGAGTGAATAGATGATCTGATAACCTCAGAATTTTAACTTGGTTTCATGTGCAGAAGTAATCCAAAAATGTAATGATTAATAACTGTCATAAACCATAATCCCTTAAATTTTGGTCTACAGTGACATTTGAATTATATAAACTTGTTTTTATTAATTTCTGTTAAAGATAGGATAAAAATGGGGATGCAGTTTGTTGATTTTTAAATAAAGAATTTATGTAATTATCTTTTAAATTGTGGAAGTTATGATTTCAAATTAGCGACAAACTTCGAGATTCGTATAATTGTCTTTGCATCCTGAAATATATTGTATAGCATAACTTGGTCTGTTCTATATATACTTACTTACTTACTCAATGGCAGTAGACAATTCCTCAGCAAGCTAAAGGAATATTATCTATTTTATGGAACCCGAAGGTTCATTGCCGCGCTTACCTGAGTCCGCCATTCAACCCTATTCTGTGCTAACTCCATCCAATCATCCCTAGCAAATCCTACTTCCCTTAAATCCATTTTAAGATTGTCCTCCCACCTACGTCTTGGTCTTCCGCATAAATTCTCTCACAGGTATAAAGCTAAACGTTCATATAAGTCTTTCTCTCTCTCTCTCTCTCTCTCTCTCTCTCTCTCTCTAATCCTAAGCCCCCATGTTGGGGCGAAGGGCCTCCAAGTGGAGGTTTCTGTTTACCTATGTGAATTTTGTTACGCTTATTTTCCTAGAGAGGGCAGAGGGACAGGTAGTAAGCCCAAAAGTCAAATTGGTCGGCTTTGGGATTTGAACCAAGGACCTCCAGAATGCGAGTCCAAGATGTTACCATCTCGGGCACCTCGCTCCATATAAATCTAGCATACAGAAAATAACATAAAATTAACGCGTATGACAAGTTAAGTTATAGGCCTATGTAAATTTTCCTTCAAGAAAACAACAATATAAATCTACAAAAGAAGAGGACAGCAAGAACATAAAAGTGAAGCAATTAATATAGACATTGTGGTAACCAAGTGCTTACACAATTTACTACTTTTAACGACTTTGACCGGTAATATTGATATTACGAGTACATACATCAAGGACAACACACATTTTTAACAAATTATTTGTTTTCTCTTATTGCTTTACTGTCTCTTCTTATACATGTTACATTGTTTTTAATCGTAAGATCAATTTTAACAGGGACATTTTATTGTAATTTTAATTCTTTGACGCAAAAGAGAAATAGGCCTAAAATTTAACCTGGGGTATCTATATATTATATACCGTATTTTACGGACCATAAGACGCACCTTTTACCTTGAAAACAGAACCTTGAAAGTTGGGTGCGTCTAATGGTCCGAAATACATTTATAAAAATTAAAATCATGGTAAATATTGCCGGTAATGCCATGACCATAAAGAATGTGTTGTAAGGATAGGTTATTTGCAACTTTTGGCATAGACTGTACATCAGTGCACTTTTCTCAATCTTAAAATGAGGGTAGCTGGAATCCAGGTATAGAATGCGAAAATAAAGGAATGTTGAGTTCTTTAATACGAAAAGAGTTGTCACCTCCTTGTCCTGTCACACTTACCGTATGCTGAATTGAGGGTTAGACGGTTTAAATTAGTTCCAATCTTTATGAGAAATAAGTTCCGTTGTTAAAATTTACGCGATGGCACCTGTACAGAAGAGATTTTCGTACAACGCAGGTTTTAAGTTAGAAGTGAATACACTGTTTCCACTGTAGAAGGTTATAATTTGTTTATACAATGAAGTATATTAATCCCTTCAAAATTTTTCGTAGAGAAACAGTACATTTCTTTTCCTATAAATTTCCATCCTAAAATCAAGGTGCGTCTTATGGTCCGTAAAATACGGTAAGTATTTTTATGTTAAAAGAATAAATATATGAGGAATTAAAAGCAAACCATCCAAGAATTATTGTTTTAAATGAGAGCATAAGATGGGAAAATTTTATTTACTTTATTATAAGTATAAGTTGTGTTCATACCTTCACCAGATCAGAGGAGTGGAGGCTCGGGTTCCCCCACAGGAAGGAGATCCTCCACTAATTCAGCAACCCACTCTTCGTTCTCATTATGGTCATCGTCTCCACCTCGACCTAGCCACCAGTAAAACAGTGCTCCACCAATGGCACCCGCCAAGATTGCGATATGGACATGTAGATGCATGTTTATTCTCTTTCAAAAATATCACTTTTATTATCAATTAACACAAGTTAACTTTAAATGAAGTTACTATGGAAACGAGGATGATGACGTTATGGTAATCTGACGACGTCATGGTAACCTGTGCAAGTCGTACATTCTTCCTCTTAAGCAACAAACGAAGCTGTTTTTACACCGGATGGAGGTCAAGTCCCGCACGGTTGATATTTTAAAAGTATATGTACCTGAAGTTAATTTTTGTAAACACTTTGAAATGTGTAAATTCTGATAGGAAGTAATAAATCAAGTGTTAAGATAAATTTTTTCTCATTAGAAAGCCAAACACAAATTTCAAATTATCTCGATTCCGTTATTTGATGACTTTGTACCTTTCTTATATGAAGGTTAACAGACCGCTTGAATATAAGTTACTAGCTTAAAAGACCCGGCGTCGCCCGGGTTTTTTATTTTGTAATTGGAAATTAACTTATGTAGGATTTTCGATTTTTAAATTCTAGGTCCTTATATAGGTATTTATAATTTGAAATAGGAAGAACGACTTATTACACTCAAAGTATTCCCTCAGAAAACGCTTGATATAGTTTTTTATGACTCATAGAAGATGTAAAATTTTGCAATCCCATCGCTTGTACAGTGCACAGCAAACCTGGTAGAGAAACTCCTGTTAAGATAAAATTGTAATACCGAGGCGGAAAATTTTATTTCCCACTCTCATGTTACCATAAAACTGTTTTGGGGATGAAATTAAACAGAAAGCAATATCACTTTCATACTTCTCTCCCCAAAAACCTGCGATATAATAATATACACATTACCATACCTCGTTTTGTTTCCTCTATATCCAGGGTGGAGAAAGTTATGTAACTGCATTATTTTCGTGGATTTCATTCTGTAATATTTATTTATAACATGAATGATATTGATAACTTCTCTTATTTGTCAAACTTGCAACTTTCATTTTTTGTCTCCAAACCCATCTGATACAATTGGCCATCTGACACGTTCTGTGATTTGGATTTCATAATTCTGTGTAAAAAGGGATTAAGTATTCTCAAAACATTTGATTTTTGGCATTTAAAATCAGAATTTTTCAAAATCCTTTCTCAGTGAGCACCTACATTATGAAACGAAGGTACTATCAAAATTCCAAGTCTCTACCTGTTATAGTTTAGGCTCTACGTTGATTCCTGTCAGTCAGTCAGTCAGGACAAAGCCTTTTATATATATTTTTTTGATCCCTATACAGGCCATGGAGGCCCAGAGGGTTCCAGGAGGTCGAGGCTCCTAGATTTTGGACATTCGGCACTTGAAGGTGGTAAGGTTGTCAGCCTTACGCACCGGCCGCCTTTACCCCCAGGATTGCTCCTGGTACTCATTTCTGTTAGAGGCTGAGTCGACCCCAGGGCCATAGTGCCACCAGAAGGATTAGGCCAATTGAAAAACTCCAACGACCTCATCGGGAATCGAACCCGCGACCTTCCGGTCTGTAGCGCAGCGCCTCGAACACTACGCTACGGCGTACCCCCAAGACTTTTATATATATAGAGATATAAATGTGTATCGTGAAATAATCGACTAAATAAGGGCAATTTGTTTTTGCATTATTTTGTTTTATTTTGCATTTTTCGTCTTTTTTAAGAGATATAGGGTTTTTTTTTTGGCAATTTTTAGGTAATTTTTGGCATTTTAGGTGATTTTCGGCATTTTTAGGTGATTTTCGGCATTTTAGGTCATGTTTCAGTGGAGGTGGAGAGGAGCTTTTCCATGTACAAATCGTTAATTTCAGACAACAGACAATCGTTTTTATTTGATAATCTCCGCCAAGTGTCCATAGTTCATTTTAATTCAGGTTTATTGTAAACACCTTAGCAGTACGTCTTGTAGCAATAAATATTTTTTATTTCTTTTTAAATGGCACATATCGGCGAGGGGCAATTTGAGGGTAGGCCTATGCCAGTTCCGAAAGAATTTCTTTTTCGCTTAAGATTGTCCAAGTAGCATAAATTTATTTACTTCTTTAGTAACAAAATAAATGTGTTTTATAATGTAAATTCGTATATAACGCACTGTCTTAAAACGCATTAGAAATTCAATACATAAAAAACAAATTATAAGTAATAATGGTAAATTTACTTTTTTTTAAATTTTGAGTCATTTTTCACTATTTTTAAGTCATAAATGCATTCTTTATTTTGCATTTTTTCACTATTTTATGGTCATTAAATGCCTTGCCCTATTTATTATTGAGGTTTTTAGGTTGACGAAAGTAGCCAATATGTAAAATTCAAAAATTAATTTACTCTTATACAATTCAACGGCCCTTAATAGAGTGCTCACTCGCTCCCTCACTTCGCGAGACATCGGGTATACACGGCGCAGTGTAAACATTCAGGAGTACAAAATTAGGAAAACCGTTTCTTTATTATGTAAGGCCTAAGTGAAATAAACACGAACAAATATTCTAATTTTATTTTTCCTTACAATTTTCATAGCTCTGAACCACAAACATTTTTAATAAACAGCCAGTATAAATTTCTTAAAAATCCTGAAGTCAATTAATAATGGCGGGCGTAGCCGCGGGCACCAGCTATAATATATTGATAGTTTAACCCTGGAAGAATCGCTGACAATAAAAATCCAAACAAAACACTCCTTCCATTGAAAAATTATATAATTTCTGAAAATTACACTGAATTTATCCGATAAAATTCACATCATATTCATCTGTCAACAAACAGTTGAGAAACGATACGTATTATCCACCGCCGTCTCGAGAATTACACACGAGTAATACAGTCTAGAAGGCAGTGGTATTATCAGTGTTCACAGTTAGCTTTGGAACTGCATAATCGAATCTGAGATAGTTTTCCCAGGCGGCGCTTTCTAATCGTGGAATTTACTCTAAAGCCGGAATTTTAGCAGTTTCATTAATTATTAATGGTTTAATAATTATTATAGTCTAAATTTTTAATTTTCCAATTAATTATCGTGGGCGAAGCCGCGGGCAACTGCTAGTATTGTACAGCCTCCAGTAAATAATTGCTCCGACTATTCAATAAATTTTTATGTCCTTGGTGAAGAAAATAAAAGTGTGTGAAGTTAAACAAGGTCAATGGACCACTATAATTATTGCTGTTTTAAGTGAGGATAATTACACGGAACTACGAGGTACAATACCTGAATATTCGAGTTATCGCGCGTACAAACACACAGGGAGACGGACAGATAGATATTTTCCCCGTCCACCATTTGTTTGGTTGTTTAATTTGATTTGAATAAATTTGAAATTAAAGAATAAAATAAAAAGCTCCTATAGCTTATTGAATATTTCCAGAAAATGAAACAGTAGGCCAAACTGCCAGATTGAAACAATTCTACAGACTACTTCGCAGCCAGTACAATTTGCAGTCTCCCAGGAAACGAAGAGTTTCAGTTTATTTCGTTCTAAAAGAAGTCAAAAGCAACACGTATTTTATATAAGTATCGAAGAATATTCAGTCTTATACCCTCAAAAATAAGAATAGTGAGATGCCGTCTACCAAGGATGTGGGGGCAACCTTTTACAAATATCTGTTAAGTGAATTATCTGGCAAGTCAATAATTTATTATAAACAATTTAGATTACATGCATTGCGTAAAGAACACACTTATTTGTTAGTTTTTAGTATGGTACAATATTGTTTGAACATTTTTTTACACTTTTTATACGTAAGTAACTTAGGATTAAATATAAATTGTTACTTGTTATTACACATGAAGTAATATATCAAGAATATCACTTGTTATATAGTCATAAATTATTTGCGTCGAATATGATGGCAAATTCAGGTCAGCTTAATATTTTCTGACGTGTCTTTATATAATTAAAAATTGAATTCATAAAATTACATGTATCTATAAAAATGAATGTATCATACAAGATATTGTGTGTTAAAAATTATATACACTTTTGTCACTATATAATAATGCCACTAAATAATATAAGCCTTTGTGTATTTACAGGTTAAAAATTATATGTTTTATCGACTTAATTATGCGATATATCTATTTATAATCTTGTCATTATACATTAAAAATTACCCATTATCATGAAGATATTGATTGAGTTGTTAAATTATCTGTAAGTCTTTTTGTTATCTTGCACTTGAAGTCTAGTTTGCAAATATTTATTCAAATTTATATGTAGTATTTTCTTTATTCTACTATTTTATATATGATTTGGTGAAAAATATTCTTCAAGGTTTCACTAATAACTTTGTAGTTCATAAACATATAGTTCATACAGTCATAAACAAATAGTTCATATAGTCATTAACATTAAAATTACACTTTATCATGACAATATTAGTTAAGTCGTCAAATATCTGTGTGTCTTTTTGATATCTTATACTTGAAGTCTGATTGAAATTTATATGTAGTATTTTTTATTATATATATGATGTGGTGAAAAAATATTATTCAAGATTTCACTAATAACTTTACAGTTCTTATTAGTTGATAAGATTGCCCACATTGAAGATTGGCATATGGCTTCTTTATTCTTTTTTTGTCGAGATGTACATTTCGGTATACTTATATATATACCATCTTCAGTCTAAAATGAAAGTGAAAATAAAAGAGAATTAATGAAAATATATTAATATCTTAATTGTTAATTAGGAAAGTGAAGTTAATATCGAATAGACGGACTAACCTCAGTGGTGGTGGAAAGTATCTTGATGAATACTGGACCAAATCGGTAGACCGGTACCGGAGTAAAACCCAATTTAGTGTATATTTTAAAGACGCGGTAACTCAAACACGCTTTACCGGATTTTTATGAAACTTGGTATACACATTTATAATGTCCATGGGAAGACGTCTATTCATAATGGATAAAATCGGTTGACCTGTTTCGGAGTAATGCTCAATTTAGTGCCTATTTTATGGTAATATACGTATTCGAAAGAATTTATAAAAAAAATAATGAAAATCAGTTATCTTGACAACATAGCCTATTGTTTTACTGTGATCTTATAAGGCCTTGGAAATTAAAATACAGGTAGCTATGACAAAAAACATATTGATTTACATGCGCTTATCCAACTAGACCGTTAAAATGACCCAGGTGGCCGAGATGGTAGACCTTTCTTCTTCCGTAAGCCCTGCTTAATGAATAAATCTGGAGCTTAACTTGGAAATCAATTTAAAAAAAAAAAACATATTCTGCATATCATAATTGCAGTCATAACTGATTAACAAAAACATACTGGCACTTTGTTACATCAGTTTACCTGATTTTATTATATTTGGTGGTTGTATATGTAATGTCTTGTAGGATTGTGATTGCAATATACCCTGTATAGTGAAGTAACAGTGAGCTCAGTGTTATTACCAGGGCCCGGATTCTGATGACCTAAAATTGTTTGAAAAAATGACCTTTAAAATGACCCTAAATTTTAAAGAAAATGACTTAATAATTATATAGAATGACCTACAAACTGATATTTTATTTATAAAAACTATTATTGTACTGACATACATATTTGTGGAAACTGTAAATGCAAATAGGATGTTGTAGGTCTAAAAGCTTTGTTCTTTGTTCTTCATGGGAGCATCTGAGAAGAAAAACAAGAAAATTGTTTTTAAAGTAGATCCTACAAAAATGTTGCATTGATTTAACTTAGTAATTTATTTAATTATATAAGAGTATACTCAATGTAAATGATTGAAAATGACAAAATAAGGAAGCAAATGACACGTAAATGACAAAATAATGCAGTAAAATGCAGTAATGCAATAATGCAGTAGAAGTAAAAAGACTTTCATCTTTTTTATTTCTTTATTTTTAGTCATTGTATTATATATTCATATTATTCAAGTACTTATGTTCGAATTTTTTCTTTGTATTTAATGTACGTTTCTTGTATTCATGTATATCAGTTCTTTTTAAATTTATTATTTATCATTATTATTATTATTATCATTATGTATTTCATGTTTTTGCCCTGGATGAGTGTCAGAGAAGGCCTTATGGCCTTAACTCCGCCAGGTTAAATAAATAAATAAATAAATAAATAAATAAAATTGAAATAAATGCCCTAAAAGTATAAAATGGCATAAAATAACAAAAAAGTATCCAATAAAAATGCATTTCTGTAATCTAGAGGCCATGATTAGGATTTATCAACAAGTTAGCAATGTCTATGCAGCATCAATAAAAAGATGACATGTCATTAGAATCCGGGCCCTGGTTATTAGTATTGTTTGCAAGCATTTTTCTCGTCCATTGAACTGGTAGATTTTAGCGTATTTATTATAATTTACAAAGCTAATGTTTTACGTGCTAATTTTAACTTTTTAACTTGTAATTTATCATGTTTTTAGACATTATATAAACCAGTAAATTAATATCAACAATAGTAATAACACTGAGCTCACTGTTACTTCATTGTACAGGGTATATTGCAATCGCAATCCTACAAGACATTATATATACAACCACCAAATATAACAAGTAACAAATGAATTTATCAATCAAAAGCATATTTTTTTCATTCTAATACTGCCTTGTTTTTCCTGCTTTGCTTCTTTCTTTTGAGTGGTATATAGGCAGATATTTCTATACTTCTAATATTTATATCTATACCACTGGAAAAATGAAATTTATTAACTACTAGCTGAAAAGGCCCGGCGTCGCCCGGGCTTTGTATTCTTTAATTTGAAATTGACTTATGAAGGACTTTATGTATGTAGAACTTGAAATGAAGAAAAAGATTTATCACACTCAAACTATTCCATCAGAAAACGCTGGATATAGCATTTTATGGCTCATAGAGGATGTGGAATGCTGCATTCCGTTGCTTCTACACATCATGCTTGGGAGGGGTTGAAATAAGAAGAAACACAAATTACATAAGATTGTAATGACTTGACGGAAAATTTTATTTCTCATTCTCATGTTACTATACAATCGTTTCGGGGCTGAAATAAAAGAGAAATGCAGTATCACTTTCATACTTTCCTCCCCTAGAACCCGGGACATAATATACTGCGAGCATAGGACTCAAAATGTTCCATCCCATGCTTAGGGCCTATGATAAACATTCCTATTTCTCAACTAATACAAAGCCTACAGGTATGGATAACTTATCAGCGGAAAGGATTATTTACAGACTTTTGATATAGCATACTCACACACTTAAGTTGTCCCTCTTATTCTACATCAAAATGTGAAGTGAGTAAATATTTGTTATGTCGAGGGTAGAGAAAGTTATGTGACTACATCACACTGTGCTTTATTTTCGTGGATTTCATTTTCAGTAATTATTTTCGCCAATATATTACATCGATGGAATCATAATTCGTTAAAGTCCAGCATTAGGCTATATAATTGCCAAGGCCCTATGTAATCATAGTAAACAATTCACTGTTGCCATGTGAACTAAACAGCAATTCATTTTTTCAGTATAAAATTCTCAGAAATTATATAATTTTCAAGGGAAGGAGTATTTTGTTTGAATTTTAATGTTGACCGCTATACTTCCCGGGCTTAACTGGGTATGTGTGCAAAATTCCGTGTAAATTGGTAAAGAAATGTAGATTTGTATAAGGAACAAACATACATACATACATACATACATACCCACAAACACACATTCGACTTTATATAATAGATGACGTCCAAAGTTTATTGGTCTCTTCTAGCAATATTTTCTATTTTCTTCATCCAGTAATATATAGTTCTGTAGGACAACAATTACGGGTCTTATATTTTTAATCAATTACTTAAGAGCAAAAGGGCGTATTTGCTTACTGTGCAGCAAGTGTCAGATCTTGCCCTATTACAGCGGCATCTTTACCAAAACGCTTAATACAGGAATAGCAAAGGAGGGAAGAGCGAAGCGTAGCTTTACAATCCAATTACATCACGGACTTCAATCCTTCTCTATCTCCCTCCTGTGCCTCAAACCTCTCGCCTTCCTTAACCCTTCCAACTACTCAACTACCCGCAGTCCATTTCCTCAACTGACCAAAACTGGTATGAGGTTTGGTCAGAGAGAACAGCGGTTAGTTTGTCTATTTGGATTCCATCTCCGTTCAAAGTCTTCTTGTAACGTAAGGGTTCATTCCCAATGTATGCACTACAAAGGTTTAAGGAATTTCACAGCTAAACCTTACTTATAACTAAGTTAGCTTCCGTGGAATTTATTTGCATTCTAGAGACGTGTGAAACAACTTTCCATGCACCTTTTTACTGAACTGTTATTAAATATACCTGTTTTCCTTCAAATGCAAAGGCTCTTAGTGAATGATATAGTATGCACTATGAAGTAAGGTTTCGCTAATAGAGAAGTAAATGTTGCGGACATCTGTAAACTACTATTTTGTCAGTAAGCTACAGATGTATTCTTTTTGTATCAACTTATAACTATGCTCTTCTATGAAATTATATTTACTTTGATTTTGATTTACTTTGATTTGATTTATATTATAATTTAAAGTCATTATTTTATAGTGTGACATGGTCGCTTACTCTTCGGGAAGAATATAATCTAAAAGTGTTTGAAAACTGAGTGCATAAGAAAATATTTGAGCTTGAGAGATATGAAAATGGGGACTGGAGAAAACTGCATAACGACGAGCTTCATAACCAGTACTCTTCACCGTTATAGAAAGAATAATTAAATCACGGAGGATGAAATGGGCTGGACATGTTGCGCGCATAGGGGAGGAAATATATACCTCATAAGTTGAATGGGAGACCCAAAGGGAAAAGACCACTTGGAAGACTTAGACGTAGTTGAGAGGACAATATTAGGATATGTTTAAGGGAAGTAGGATTTGCGAAAGGGAGGTTGGATGGAGTTAACACAGAATCTGGTTGAATGGCGGGTTCAGGTAAGCGTGGCAATGAACCTTCGGGTTCCATAAATTACATAATATTCCTTTAGCTTGCTGAGGAATTATCTATTGTCATTGAGTAAGTAAGTTATTTTATAGTTGTACAGGAGGGACATAATTGAACACACAAATATAAGCAATGTAGGAAAATAATTTTTCGATTCTTTTCCTTGTTTACCCATTACCACATATCACAGTCTCGTTAAAGAAGATGCTGGCTATTTTTAGATCAATGCTGACAAAGGTTAGCTCATTATCGCTTTGAATATGCTAAGTTAGTGCAATAATTTAGTTTTGCAATTTAAAATAGGGTTTTTTTCAATTCATTGTAAGTTGTTAGGGGGTTGGAAAAGTTTTTAAGCAGGATTTTACCTATTTTAATTAAATGAATAATTGTTGCTTTTTCTATGTATGACAAAATGAAATAGAACAAAAAATGACACAATTTCTCAACTTCTTTGCGACGTGTACTTCGATATTCGTTGTATTATTTTATATCTAAAGGAACCAGTACTAATTCCTACACTTTGAATGTTTTATAACATCTTAAACTTACAGAATTTGTATAGTTTAAATCATTTCAAGAGATGATTCAATAGGCCTTTAATATACCGTGTACGAAATGCTGATATGATTGAGAGTGTGTGTGTGATAATGAAACTGAAGATATTTTTAGGCACTTAAATAAACCTTTTTTTATGCTGTTAACAACATTTGTAAAATAAATTAATTCAAGTATTCTATGTTTATGAAGCAGAACCATAATATTGCATAGCATATTAATTCAAACGTGAATTGAATTGAATTTCTGGCATAAGTTTAGTGAAGAAGTGAAAGTAATAACCAAAGAATTAAAAAATAAATAAACTATGAAATCATAACAGACAAACAATAATAGTTTAACAAATACTACATTACTTTCGTTAAATCTCGATTTTTTAAAAATGTACAGGTAAGGAAAAAAAAGCGGACCGACTCTTGTAGCTGATTTCAGTGGATATACATCTGTTATCTGTCATATTTCTGTCTGAAAGCACACCCACAAATGAATGACTTATTTTCTAACGGGTTTCGAAATGGGCTAAGTCAACAATCGACACTAGAACAAATTTCAGTACATTCCCTGCTATCCTGTGAATGCCGCTAGGCATGCGCAGTGGCTCATATTGGCAACTTAAATGTTTTACTCGGTCCGCTTTTTTCCCTACCTGTACACTTGATTAAAGATAACATTTCATCATATACTTAGTAAATTGTCAGTAAAAATAATTATACTGATGTTAATGATGTTAGAACTACTATCATATTATGAAGCATAAAATAGGAAGAGAATAAAATTGAACATTATTTTCAACTGCTTTTTCGATAATGTCCTCACATCTAATGAAAACTAATCCATTCTTGACCCCTTTACCCCATGGTAGGCTACGTACATATTATATAAAGTTATGATAAAAGTATCGGCATGAGAAATACAACGCATTATTAAGTGCCAGTATGGAACTTTATGAGATTGTGTGGGGGACGAAAAAATGTCTGTCCGTCTGTCTGTCCGTGCGTCTGTACGCACCATAACTCAAGTACGCTTTTTCGGATTTTCATGAAACTTGGTATAAACATTCATAATGTCGATGGGAAGAACCCTATTGATATTGAACCAAATCGGTTCACCGGTACCGGAGTAATGCCCAATTTAGTGCCTATTTTAATAGATTATGGCGCCTTTCTCATAGAAAGGCGCCATCACTCAAATACGCTGTAACGGATTTTCATGAAACTTGGTATACCAATTTATGACGTCCATGAGAAGTGCCCTATTGAATTTGAACCTAATCTGTTGACCGGTACCGGAGTAAAACCCAATTTAGTGTATATTTTAAAGACGCGGTAACTCAAATACGCTTTACCGGATTTTTATGAAACTTGGTATACACATTTACAATGTCCATGGGAAGACGTCTATTCATAATGTATAAAATCGGTTGATCTGTTTCGGAGTAATGCTCAATTTAGTGCCTATTTTATGGCAATATACGTATTCGAAAGAATTTATAAAAAAAATGAAAATCAGTTTTCTTGACAACATAGCCTATTGTTTTACTGTGATCGTATAAGGCCTTGGAAATTAAAATACAGGTAGCTATGACAAAAACATTATTGTTTTACATGCGCTTATCCAACTAGACCGTTAAAATGACCCAGGTGGCCGAGATGGTAGACCTTTCTTCTTCCGTAAGCCCTGCTTAATGAATAAATCTGGAGCTTAACTTGGAAATCAATTTAAAAAAAAAAAAACATATTCTGTATATCATAATTGCAGTCATAACTGATTAAACAAAAACATACTGACACTTTTTTACATCAGTTTACCTGATTTTATTTTAAAATAAAAGAAGGAATATTTGTTTACTTCACGACTCAAAAATAATTCATGTATCCTGCAGTTCTTTTACTCAGTTCTGTTGAATTGAATAGTTCACTAGGCAACGAGCTTATAATAGCATTTATTAAGACACGAATATGTTTTTATGAAACGAGCAAAGCGAGTGTCATTTTTACACGAGTGTCTTAATTACCTTTATAGGCAAGTTGCTTACTACTGTTTTTGTTCGATCATAATGAAATGCTTAAGGGGGGTCATACAGCATTCGATGCTGAAAAATAGGTGAAGTTTTATTATATTTTTTCTCAGGAATGAATTGTTCTGTAGCCTTTCAAACTGGCATGCTTTATATAGATTTTTATAATTTCAGACTACTTTCAGAATTAATTTAACTACTACAGTTAATGGGAAATTATCATTACAAAATGGCAGCCAAATTTTGTGCACTAAAGTGCCGTTTATCTGATAATTTTCATAAATACCAATATTTCTGAGTGATTCTTTTTCTATTCATTTATAAAAAACATATGGAAAAAATAATCTAGGATCTTTGGATTATCTGCAGTATAAATATTTAAAAAAATGCATCACTTGTTAATTTTTTTTAGGAATTTTAACATCAGAAATATTTAAAAAAAAACTATTAAAGTTACATCAATGATTCTAGACAGTTTTGTTCAATAATATCAACTATACTTGCATGCAAAATTTCACTGTAATATATTAATAAATGTTTGAGTTATCAGGGAAACGCACAAAATTTGGCTGCCATTTTGTAATGATAATTAAACATTAACTGTAATAGTTAAATTAATTCTGAAAATAGTATGCAATTGTAAAACTAGTCAATATAGAGCATGCCAGACTGCAAGGCTACACAACAATTCATTGCTGAGAAAAAAATAATGAAACTTCAACTATTTTTCAGCATCGAAAGCTGTAGGCTATGTCCCCCCTTAAGTTTTGGGTTGTTAGAATAACTCGTAACTGATGAAGCAAATGAGTCTCGGACAACATCTGTTATATGGCAGGCTACAAAGTATGCAGGTTGCAGGACTTTTCTTTAACGTCAAACAACGAACATTAAAACGCAAAAAATGAACTCAATTTAGTATCTTAACAAAACTAACACGAACAGAATTGTCTTAATTTTAAATACAGGTTATTTACTATCCAGATTTATTTGTTGTTCTCAAGGTTTAAATAACAACACAGCCCCCCCAAAAGTTTCTGTTTGGTGCCTCAGATGTTTTACCGGATTTTGGCTGTACTTAATGTGCTTATTCCAAATATGAAAACTTTTTTTTGCACTCCTTAGCTAGTAAGTGGTACTTACGAACTTTGTTTACATGGATCGTAAGTTGACATTCCCACACAGTCTTGTTGCTAAGGCCGGTTGCGATGAGGTTAAAACACTTACGGTCCAAGCGCTACGTCATAATTCATTACGATACACTTCATAATACAAGCCTTTATGGCCACGGCCCCCAGGACAAATATTCGGTTCCCATAACAACAAACACATGCGAATCACTTTCTGAAATAAACATCTATTTTCAAGAATGTATTTACATAATATTTTCAGGTAATATCACAATTAATATAATTAAATTGATATAAATAATCATCGTGCAAAAAATAGCATGCAACACACGGGCCGTAAAGGCATTTACGGGTCTCGAAAACTTAAAAACCCTCGGCTGCGCCTCGGGTTTTCAATCTGTTTCCTCGACCCGTAAACGTGCCTTACGGCACTTGTATCGCAATATACTATTTTCTACCAGCTCTACTTTTATATAGATTTTATTCGTGAATTCTTAGTCTACCGAAACAAAATCTTGCTTGATAATATAGCTAGTGAAGGTTCTTAGCCTTACTATAGACACGTAGGACGAAAACTGTACGAAGTACAGAAATACTAAAAGCTAGATTAGGCCTATTTGTTGGCCCTCAAATTGACAACAGTTAAATATCTGTTAATAACAGTTATGAGTTACTCATAAGTCATAAACGACCGTACAATGTGTGATAGTATCAATTTTTTGAAAGACCCATGTTATATTCTTATTGTAATGTTAATGTAATGTTATTGTGTTCCTTTTTTCTTCACATGATTTAGAAGCTAAAAATAGTAATACCATATCTCAAAGCTAAAGCTGAAAGGGCAAAACTAATGGCATATTTGGCATAAGCGACCTAAATGTACCCAAGAATAGGTATAAATTCTAAGGCACCAAAGGTCTGTTTAATCGATCCCACACGAATGTAATAATAAAAATCTGTATCGTAATGGGTATCCCTACGTCACATGTAATAAGGGTATTACAGAAAAAATAAAAACCTGTGAAGTGACAGTATCAGCTTGAACATATCACATTGCTGTGTGTTTGTGTGTGATTATTTGCTCACAAATTTCGGGATTTCGTTTATTTTTATTTTTAGTTATGTATAGCACACAGGTCCGCGATTACGTAATTGAATAATGCAATTAGTGAACTGAAATTCTTTGAAATAGTATATTGCGATACAAGTGCCGTAAGGCACGTTTACGGGTCGAGGAAACAGATTGAAAACCCGAGGCGCAGCCGAGGGTTTTTAAGTTTTCGAGACCCGTAAATGCCTTTACGGCCCGTGTGTTGCATGCTATTTTTTGCACGATGATTATTTATATCAATTTAATTATATTAATTGTGATATTACCTGAAAATATTATGTAAATACATTCTTGAAAATAGATGTTTATTTCAGAAAGTGATTCGCATGTGTTTGTTGTTATGGGAACCGAATATTTGTCCTGGGGGCCGAGGCCATAAAGGCTTGTATTATGAAGTGTATCGTAATGAATTATGACGTAGCGCTTGGACCGTAAGTGTTTTAACCTCATCGCAACCGGCCTTAGCAACAAGACTGTGTGGGAATGTCAACTTACGATCCATGTAAACAAAGTTCGTAAGTACCACTTACTAGCTAAGGAGTGCAAAAACTGTATATTTTAGAGCGGTGCGAAAAGAAGGTCAATTTACATCAATGATAGATGAAATTGTATTCAACTGTGTATTATTTGCTGCTCTGGTTTACTCTGCAGTGTTTTGTACATGAGGACGTAGCCACAGATTCTATATGGCATTCGATCTCACCCTCTCCTGCGAAACTATTCTGTCCTTAACCACATTGTCCATGCTCTCCTTGGTAGGACCGGCATGACCACTGAAGTTAAATTTATGTTAAGAGGAGAACTCATATGGCCATAAAGACGGACCACCTGTGTGAATGAGGCCCATTCGCACGGGGAAGGAAATGAATATAAACATCAGAGTACAGTAAAGTTATTTGTTCCTCTCCATCCATCCTTATGCCATGATTCATAGGAATTCAGTATGCACAATATATTATTAGTAGACCTGGGATTTTAAGGCAAATGCCTATTTTGTTCCTTATGAAATAACATGAAAATTTTTAAACATGTTGACATTTCATGATAAATCCCTTATATTTATAGAGTTTTATAGTGCCCTAAAATGCCTATTTGACTATTTTAGTGCCTAAAATGCCTATTATGTACATTTAAAATAAAATTCAACTTCTGTAATTTTCTTAATCGTTTAATGGACACCCCTGAATGAAGAGCAGAACAGCAGAGGGTGTGTTTTTCACAGACACTTGATTTTCCCAAACAATTGTCGCCAAAAGAATGCTGAATGTCGGGGGAGGATTTGCTCAAAACAACAAGTATCAGGTATATAGTAAGAAGGGACATACTGTGTCAATTTTTCATATAAATCAAAACTGTTCTTGATAAATGTTTTTTTTTAAATTCTGTCTTAATTTTGCAATTATTTCCATTAAGAATAGGTATAGCACGTTTTTTACAGTAAAAAAAGATCACGTTACAGTTGAAAGGCTTATTTTAGTATTTTAAAGTTTATTTTCTGTGTATTTACACATTTTTAAAGCTTATTTTAAGTGCCTATTTTCTCTTTTAAAAGCCTATTTACTTGTTTTAAAAGCCTATTTTAGGTGCCTAAAACTATTTTTTTAGAGCCTAAAATCCCAGGTCTAATTATTAGTAGGGCAAGGCATTTGATGATTTTGCATCTTTTTTATATGAAAGTTAAAACTTAGCTCGAATATAAATAAATGTGTTTCATGAAATAATTGATTAAATAAGGGTAATTTTTTGCATTTTTTACTTTAATTACAATTACAATTACAATTTATTGTTCCAAATTACACGACAAATACATAAAAAAAAGTTGATACACCACCCGAAGAAGCAGAGCTTGTGTTCGGGGGCGGTTCAGTTCAATATAATAGAAAAACTTATACTAATTAAAACAATACATAATTTGGAGAAGTATGACAAAATATTGTGTATAAAAGGTTAGAACATGTTCTATTTACAATACAAAGGTACGAGGTAATACAATAATAATACATAACAATTTATTTGATCAAATTTTAGTAAAAAACATAGAAATTAAGTTCTATCCAAATGTTAAAGTTTAATATGAAATATGTTATAACATTAATAGTAGAAAACAGAAGTAATAATTATATAAATTTTCTAATTTTAGACCTAAATTGTTTGTTGTTTAAGCTACTTAGATCAGGATGGTTGGTAATAAATGAATTGAATAGTCTTGGGCCAAAACTTGAACAGTGCTTAGCTCCAGCAGTTGTAACATTTTTCGGTTCAAGTAATAAATTAAATTGATTCCTTCGCGTGTTATATACGTGAGATTCTGACTTGTAATTGTCACGATGTTTATGAAAATAATTCAGTATGACGTACTTGTAAATTTGGTCTATGGTGAAAACGTTAAATTCAGAAAATAATAGTTTGGAAGAATAGTCAGGAGGCCTTTTTGCATTTTTCGTCATTTTCAAGAGACAGGTCATTTTTTGGGAGTTTTTAGGTCTTTTTTGGCATTTTTGGGTCATTTTTGGTATTTTTAGGTATTTTTCGGCATTTTTCGTTATGTTTCAGTGGAGATAGACAGGAGCTTTTCCATGTACAAATAGTTAATTTCAGACAACAGACAATAGTTTTTATTTGAGAATCTCCGCCAAGTGTTCACAGACCATTTTAATTCCATTTTATTGTAAACACCATAGCAGTTTGTCTTGTAGCAACAAAGAATTATTTATTTCCTTTTAAATGGAACATATTTGCTAGGTCAATTTGGTGGGCATGCCAGTTCAGAAATATTTTTTTTCGCTAAGGGTGTCCAAGTAGTAGAGATTTAGAGTAATAAAATAAGTGTGTTTTATATTGTAAATTCATATATAAGGCACTGTCGTCTGTTAAATTGTTTTGAGCAATTCACTAATTTTTGAAGAAATTAAATATTTGTAATAATGTAAAATTTATTGATCATTTTTTAAAATTTTGCGTCATTTTTTCACTATTTTTAGGTCATAAATGCATCTTTTATTTTGCATTAAGCACTATTTTATGTTCATTAAATGCCTTTCCCTAATTATTAGGATGAAGCCTGTTCATTTACTGAGACATTTAAACCCATGCATGTTTGATATTGACCAATAACGTTTAGCAATTCCTCAGATATAGACCAATCATGATAGTTTATCATAGATAACACCACGAGAGTTGACGAGTTTATCGATAGATTCGCGATGAAACTCGTCAATTCGTGTTGGATTTATTAAGACTATTCCATGATTAAAAGTGTAACGGAATATGCAAATAATAATTACTTTCGTGCTTTGTTGCATAAAAACCAAACTGATAGCTACGATATCACGGTATACTATGATTGAAACATCCCTGAATCGATTCAAGATACTATGTTGTGACACTGCTACCAACGGTGATTATAAGACATAGTTAACTTCATTCAGGTAAGCTAACAGCAGAACAGAATAAAATCACACCAACTGGCTTGCACCGAATCGAAATTGTGTTTTAATCAATGTAAATGTCTATTATTTCAATTTCCAAACAGGTTATGTTGTATAAAACTAGGAGGTGCCCGTGGCTTCGCCACGATAATTCTTTTAAAAATTAAAAATTAAGAGTATAATAATTATTAAAGCATTATATTTATTAACACTTGCACGCGAATCATTCATAAACTAAGCCATTAATAATTAATGAAACAGCTAAAATTCCTGTTTTAGAGTACATTCCACGACATGAAAGCGCCCCCTGGGAAAACTATATCAGAATCGATTATGCAGTTCCAAAGAACCTGTGAACACATAATACGTATTGTTTCTCAGCTGTTTATTGACATGAATATGATGTGAATTTTATTTTATCAATTCAGTGTAATTTTCAGAAATTATATAATGTTTCAAGGGAAGGAATGGTTTGTTTGGATTATTATTATCAGCGATATTTCAAGAGATAAAACCATCAATATTTTACATCTGTTGCCCCCGGCTTCGCCCGCCATTATTCATCGACTCCAGGATTTTTAAGAAAATTACACTGGTAGATTATTAAAAATGTTTGTGGTTCAGAGCTATGAAAAATGTAAGTAAAAATAAAATTAGAATATTTGTTCATTGTGTTCATTTCACTTAGGCCTTATATAATAAAGAAACGGTTTTCCTTCCTAATTTTGTAGTCGTCATGAAAGTTTAGACTGCGAGAGACGAACATCGCCGAGTATACCCGATGTCTCACGAAGCGGGCGAGCAAGCACGCTATTTAGGGCCGTTGAATTGTATAAGAGTAGATAATCCGTTTTCGTGCCGTTTAATGGCAGCGTGTGACATATTAATCACTGCACACTGATCCTTACGTATCCAGTAACGAGCGGACGATGTTGTCAATAAAACATCATCCTCATGTTAATAGCAAGCATTTTATAAGATAAACGATCGTCATATTTCTATATCCTAGGAATTGCTAAACGTTATTGGTCAATATCAAACACGCGAAATATTATGAGTGGAATAGTCTTATAATATCCTTCCTCGGATCGAAAGCATGCAATTTTATCTCATAAAACGTCAGCTCGTTACTGGACACATAAGGCATCAACGTGCGGTGATTAGGACGTCACATGCTGCCCTTGAGCATAATGAAAACACATTATTTAGTACAACATAACTTGTTTGATATTGAAATAATATAAATATCCATTGATTAAAAATACATTTTCGATTCGGTACAAGCCGGTTCGTGTGCTTCTATAGGTTTCTGATGTAAGCAGCTACCACGACGCCCTTAATCTTGTGATGCGCACTATTGGTAGCATTGTGAACTCGTATCGATTCATCGAATCGATTCGTGGACTGTTCATTCTTCTAGTATGCCGTGATTTTACGGCTGACAGAATATTGACAACGAAGTAAGAATATAATTATTATTTTTGCACGACTTAACTAATTAGTGGTACTTACAAATATTGTTGCCGTGGATCGTAAGTTGACATTCCCACACGCAATCTTGTTGCTATGTGCGGTAAGAGTTTCCGTGCTGTTATGAATATTACGCCACACCTCATAATACAAGCCTTTATGGACAAGGCCCCCCAGCACAAATATTCGGTTCCCATAAACAACAACAAATGCGAATCACTTTCTGAAATAAACATCTATCTTCAAGAATGTAAATACATAATATTTTCAGGTAATATCACAATTAATATAATTAAATTGATATAGATAATCATCGTGCAAAAAACAGCATGCAATACTCGTGCCGTAAGCGCATAACGGATCTCGGAAAATTGAAAAAACTCTTTCCTCTATCCGTATGCATGCCTTACGGCACTTGTATCGCAATATACTATTACAAAATCCATTACATTTTATTCATGGAATAGTTCTAATAAATTCTACTCGTGATTACGAGTTTTATCAGATAAATTATATCGATATATCGATTATAAAATATATAGATATACACGTAATCTCTCCTGGGATTACCTGTGATAAACATCAGGGTAAGATTATCTTAAAATTATAACTTGGAACACTTATTTTGAATTTAACTGCAATACTTTGTTTCATTTACATTTATATTTAACTAGTACACAACTTAAATGTAGCAAGTATATATAAAACCCTTATAATTGAGCCGCTTTTATTTGGATATCTTTAAGCATTTTCTATTATTTGTAACTAAATATTAATATATTGATGGCTAATCTTATAACTGTGGAAACAAGCTCATTCAAAGTAAAAACAAAAATCCCATTGTATCTTAATTATTAGCAGGGAGTAAGATGAACATCCCCCAAGGCAGAGAAGTCCTTTTACCTCTCATGCTGAAATGAGAACATTGTACTTCTCATTCAGGTGAGGAATACATGGTCATGTATAGACTCCTTTTCTTCGTACACATTGGTCATTCTGTTCGAATCTGACCGTAAATAATAATAATAATAATAATAATAATAATAATAATAATAATAAATTTTATTGTCATTTGGCAATGAAATTGCAATAGACAAAGTCAGTAGAGTTAAAAATAGAATAAAAATACAAGTGTACATATACAGGCTACAGGTTACAAAGATTAAATTAGAAACTAAATTGTGGTACACAACCCTTTATATCAGGTCGTTATGCCATGGCACACGCAATTAACAAGATAATTCCCATTGAAAAAATTCTTGGATATCATAAAATGGATTCCTAACAAGTAAAATAAAAAGCTTACTTTTGAATATGTTTACCGGAAGCTGAGTTATTTTTTATGGGAGCTTATTGTACATTTTTAGGCCTAATACCTCATAACTATTAAGTGATTTAGATAATCTATTATATGGAATATTGATAAGTTTGTTATTCCTAGTATTGTGAGAATGAATTTCCCGTCCCGTATAATAATCTGAAATATTGTTTTTAATATATAACAAAACATGAAAAATGTAGAGATTTATAACGGTTAAACATTGTAAGTTAATAAAGAGTGGTCTGCAATGTTCTGCATTGTGTGCGTCCGAAATGATCCTAATAGCTTTTTTCTGCAGTAACAATATTTTATTGACATGATTACTATTTCCCCATAGTAAGATCTACGATTGCTGACTTCCCTTCTTCTCTCTTGAAATTCTAAGAAATAATAAGATGATGAAGTTAAGCCCAGTTTCCAAAAACCTCTTACTCTTCTACAACGGCGTTGCTTGAATTTCCTGAAAATAATATATAAATACCGTATTTTACCGACCATAAGACGCACCTTGATTTTAGGATGTACATTTAAAGGAAAATAAATTTAATGTGATTCTAAAGTAAAATATTTAAAGGGGATAATATACTTCATTGCATAAATAAATTATAACCTTGTACAATGGAATCAACATAAATCACTTCTAACTTAAAACCTGCGTTGTAAGAAAATCTCTTCTTTACATGGGCAATCTTAACAACTGAACTAATTTCTTATGAAGGACTGAAAATACTTTTAAACCCCCTACCCTCAATTCAGCATACGGTAAGTGTAACGAGACAAAGCTGTTTAGAGGTCATTGCCATCATTTAAACCGTCCGGCGGAGACAACTCCTTTCGTATAAAAGAACTCAACATTCCTTTCTTTTTGCATTGTATATCTGGCTTCCAGCTACCCTGATGTACAGTTTGTGCCAAGATTTGTAACTATCTTATCGTTGTTTATAGCTATGATATTCCTGCAATATTTACCATAATTTAACTTTTTTAGTGTACTTCGGACATTAGACGCATCCAACTTTCAAGCTCTGCTTTCAAGGTTAAAAAGTGCGTATTATAGTCCGTAAAATATTGTAATATAGCGTATAATTTAGAGCAAACATATAGATTAGAGTATGAATAAACCATTCCACTTCCCATCCAACTGGTTCTTTTCAATGTGGAATACAACTGAAGTGGCTGTAAAATCCATCCATCTATGTTATTGTTGAGTGACGACGCAGAAAAAGCTGCTGATGTCAAGTAGTTGATATTCAAAGTAGATGTTATGCTGGCAGCCTATATCCTACTGGTGGCGCATATGAGCATCTAATGCAGCAAGAGGATAAGATATCCCGCATATATTTGAAGATATCCCACCCTTGTTTTCCTCTTTCTAGAAGCACCCATATATTTCACATTCATATGATTACGTCATATAACAAACCAAATTACTATTGGTAAGTTCCATAGAAGGCTACTAGTAATGTTAAATAAACACATTGCCTGTTGAAAAATATGTTGAAAATTGTTGATATGATTCACTTCCAAGACCATCCTTATAGAATTGGCAATGAGAGTAGTGTTTGTTACTTCATTGCTAGACTTCAGACTTTTAGGTAGCTAAAATGCTGTTTTAGGTACCTAAAATAGGCTTTAAAAATTGGAAAATAGGTTCTAAAAATCGTAAAATAGTCTCTTATAAAATCGTTAAGTTGCCAATTTTCTGAAATATCTCAATTGCAATGCAGAATATTATATTTATTGAAGTCACCATTAATCATTAATCATGATAAAACACAGATATAGGCCTATGGTACACAGAATTAAATAGACCTATTGCCCTCAGTGATTCAGGGAACCACTTTTTTGTTTGTTTTTGTTTTGTTTTGTTTTGTTTGTTTGTTATTGGATATGGGAGTCTGGAGAAAAACACTACATTTTCTTGGGAATTCCAAGGAATCTTATTTTTTACCGAAGATGAAACATTCCTTACTATTTAACCATGGCAGAAATGTGTCATGTAGGCCTACTGCACATTCCGAGCTAAAAATTGAGTACGAACTGAAAATAAATGCTAGAATTTATAATAAAAACTAACTTATTTTGAACTTTAGAGGAAAAACAAGCAAAAAGGCAATATTAGGCTCTAACGTAAAAATAGGCTGTTTTAGGTTTTATGCATTAGGTTGTCTCAGCTTCATGCAAAAAGTATTGTTCGCGAGGCAAGACTAAAAAAAACCTAGTTTATAGAAGAGGTGTCTCGATTGAGGTGACATCTGGCGGGAAACTGTTAAAACTTTAAAGAATGCACCCACTGACGTCATGACAACTGCGACTGTTGATTCTTCACAGACACTTCTTGTTAGTGTGAAGCTTTCACCGAAGAAGGATACGACAGGATGTCCGAAACGTTAAACGCTAAAAACACGACGCGGCCCAAACCGGATAGCCAATACAATCAATTTATATATGACACCGGCCGTGGAAGCCTACGAACTTACTTTTTCAATTAAATTTGCATTTTCCAACAAAACTCCGCTACAGCGCAAACTGTAGATCTTTCGTTCGATTTAATTGATCAAGTATTTTAAGATAGGGTAATTAGAAGTGCCCGGATTCTAATGACATGTCATCTTTTTATGAAGCTGCATAGACATTGCCAACTTGTAGATAAATCCTAATCATGGCCTCTAAATTATAGAAAAGCATTTTTACTAGGTCATTTTTTATAATTTTATGCAATTATATATTTTCAGGGCATTTAAGTTATTTCAATTTTACGTCATTATTTTGTCATTTTCGTGCCATTTCCTTCCTTATTTAGTCATTTTCATGCATTTACATCGAGTATATTGACTTTTTTGTCGTCTTTTTTTTCTCATAGTTTAATATTTAAATAAATTACTAGGTTAGTATAATGCAACATTTTTGTAGGATCTGTTTTAAAAACTACTTTCTTGCTTTTCTTCTCAAATGCTTCAATCAAGAACAAAGAACAAGTTTTTAGACCTACAACATCCTTTCTATGTTCACAGTTTTTACAATTATGTGCAAATTAGTCTATAACTTTGTGTACAATAATAATTTTTTATAAATAATATATGAATTTTTAGGTAATTATTTACAATTATTAAGTAATTTTTTTTTAATTCAGTGTCATTTTATAGGTAATTTTTCAAACAATTTCAGGTCATCAGAATCCGGGCCCTGGTAATTAGTAAGGGGTTATGGCCTGCAAAATCTCCAGATCTTTGTGTATGTGAATCTTATTTTTGGGGAATATATATGTATTCTGATTCATTAATTTTGAGTTTATATTTGTTTGTATTCTTATATATATATATTTCTTTTTTATGTACGGTACTCTTTGTCCTAAGGCAGCTTATAATTGTTACAGGAAGAAATCAAATAAAAATAAGACTCATTAGCAGTAAAAATTACCGAGTAATATTATTATAATTACATTATTATTCTGAATAACTTCGAATGCCTTCTCAATACTCTACATAAACGCTTGGTTTATGTGAAATTAACGCTAGATTTTTTACACGTTATAGATACTTCTCTGCTAATATTTCGTGAAAAATAAATTCTTTCAATATGAACTCTGAATGTATGAATTTATTTTATGATATCTTTCTGTGACATAACACAGAAGAACACGGAAACCCTTTCTGTCATATTATTATTTAAACAATTAATTTGACAATCTAAAAGACGCCGGAAAGTGTGAAGCGCAGAGGTATGTAATGAAGTATGATGTGTTGTGACGAGTAAATGGCAGTATTGTGGAGCAGGATCTCGTGTATTGTTATGGACATATGGACCATGCTAATAGCGAAGTGCCTCACGTTAGATGGAAATGGAGTTGAGGGACTTGAAGTAAGGGAGGAATTGAGTGAGATGGACAGGAGAGAGAGAGAGAAAGAGTGAAAGAACGATAGGACGAAAGAAAAATGCTGTGCATGCAGAAAACCAGGGGTGTCATCAAAACAAATGCATTTGTCGAAATCGAAATTTTATTTATTTATTTTATTTTAAAATTACATAAATACATAGATAATATATAAGGTCCTGAAACCCTGAAAGGGCCGGAGCTCGTGCTCGGGAGCAGTTCCATGTTTATATTTACATTATTAAAATATTTCAGTTTCATGAGATAAGGGTTATAATATTAAATATTTAATAAAGTTCCGCCTTAACCCTTAACACACAAATTATCTTGATCCACTCCAAAACAGCATTTAAAAGATAGACACAAATAAAATACTGATGTCACGTATAAAGATGTAGATGAACGCTGGATTCTTCTGTGTGGAACCAAGATGCGTCATTATTTAAATAGAAAATGCATTTCGGTGTATTTGATGCGTCAACTTCAGTTCTGATGAGTTGTATTGAACACCACAATTCCTCTGATATAATGTTGTTTATATGTTTGTTATTTGGTAACCTAGGTCACAGTTGTACTCGTAATTAGGTCAAATAAATGATTTTGGTCAATTATGTTTTTATTAAGGATGTTATTCTTATTCTTATAAATTTGAAAGCTTTCCAATATATTAAGTCCAATACCCTTATCACAGATATGTAGGACTTCCAGGGTGTTATTTAAGTTATCCAATCTATGACCACTATCATGTTTTACATTATTGAAAATATACAAACTTAACCTCAAATTACCTTAAAATTATTTATTTTTATTTTATTTATTTATTTATTTAACCTGGCGGAGTTAAGGCCATAAGGCCTTCTCTACCACTCAGCCAGGGCAAAAACATGAAATACATAATGATAATAATAATAATAATAATGATTAATAATAAAACATAGAACTGATATACATGAATACAAGAAACGAACATTAAATACAAAGAAAAAAAAATAGAACATAAGTAATACAAATGACTAAAAATAAAGAAAAAAAAATGATGAAAGTCTAAACAAATACATTCTTAGTTATTACAAAATATAATGAAAATTAAAATATATTACTAATTAGCATCAATTCCTAAATGTTATTGTATACTAAATTTATTAAATGGCGCTTGAACTGTGAAGTCGTTTGGCAGCTCCTGAGATGGCTAGGCAGTGAATTCCAGTGACGAATAGCTGTTGTTGTAAACGAATTCGAATAATGTGTAGTTCTGTAAAGAGGCATGGATAGTAAGGGGTCAAGCTGAGAGCGCGTGCCCAAGTTATGGTAGGAAGAAAGGTAATGAAAGCGACTGGAAAGATAGCTAGGTGTTGAGGCATGAAGGATTCTATAGAGCAGTATGAGACAGTGAAAATATCTTCGCTCACGCAGGCGTACCCATCGAAGTGATTCCAGTGACGGTGTTATGTGGTCATATTTACGAATGTTACATATATATCTGACGCACGCATTATGAACACGTTGCAGTCTTTGAGTCAAATTGCTGTTTAAGTCAGTAAGTAGGACGTCACAATAATCAAAATAGACAAAATACTGTGAAATAGTACTAGGGGAAAAGACAAAAGCTGAGAGTAAAGGCATGACTCAATTGATATAAAAATAATTATTATGATGAAAAATAAATGACAATGTCCTGATTGCATATTATCCGAAGACATCTTAAGAAAACACTTATAAAACCATTGTTTTTAAGTGCTGTTTATATACCACATTTCTCTACTGTATATTATTTCACCTATGCGTACTTTTTACATATTGTTATTATTGTTATATGCCATACAACTTGCTATTGTGTGATTTTTTTTTCTCTTTATCGTTGTTAATGTTCTTGTCTAGATAATAAACTTTGTTTTTTCGGCTGCCTTGTAATCAAATAAACACTTTAAAATAAAAATAAATCCCTTTAGGCAGGCCTACAGGCGGAGGTAGATTTCGAAGTGCTTTTGGTTTAATTTATTGTCGCTGCATAGCACTCTTCTTCTTTAGCCTTGGCATGGCAAACCTGCAGTAATAAGAACTGAATTCGGTAAAGAGGAAGAGCCTACAATCATTTGTTTTGACAACAAGAATAAGATATAATATTCTGGGAGGCCGTGCGCAAGATTAGCAATGAATAAAATTAGCAAAGCCGCTAAACAAGACAAAATTATGATATTATAATAATTCTTTTAAGTGTTATTATTTTCAAACATTAAAATCTCGCGTCATATGAGAGCTATCAATAAACTATTTAGTGATTTGTAGAGTACTCATCAAGAGCTTTTCAACGATACCCCACAAGACGTGGTTTCAAAAGTTTCGAATTTTCATCCCCCACCCCCACCCCCACCCTCACTCGAACCCCTGAATCGTTGGGGTCACTGTGGACTCCATAGGGAGTACTCTAATTTATTCAAACAAAGTTTCCCTCTATACCTCATAGAGGCCGAGATATAAATGTTTTAAAATTTCAACCCCCTCCCCCGACCACCCCCTTGGGCCAATTTTGCCCATTAACGAACTTGTCCGAACTATTGGGCCTAGAAATAACATAATAAAATTTGGTTCAAATATCTTCAAAATTACGGCCGCTATCGTGTAAATATATATATATATATATATGTATATATATATATATATATATATATATACATATATATATACATATATATATGTGTATATATATATAAATATCACAATTTTTTTTTTGAACGGGCGGTGGTTTCGTACTTAGGGGAGCATGAAACGTAAAGATATGAAAGAATTTTTCGAAAATCATAACATGATATCCATTGCAATAGGTAGATTTTTCTTCGAAATATACCTAATATATGTTTTTATATCCTATATTTTCTCTACACATTTCAATGCATTTCAAATTCAGTACTTTGCAGGTCCAGAAAATTTCCCTACTCAAATATCACAGACAATTTAGGAGTAATTCATATGTTTATCTGTAGAATTTCCATGATCAGTTAAAAGGATAAGCTGATCACCATTGTTTGTGATACTGTCAGGAAAATTATTGTAGTCGTATCCTCATTCGTTATAGTAACCCAATTTATTTAACCTTAAAGATTTGATATCAATAAAAGAAGGGAACCTGATATGTCCACCTAAAAAAGACACAAAATAATTATACAAAAGCAATACGAATAGAAGGAGAAAGATTGTGCAAACCGTTGTTCACTACTAACATGTAATGGTATAAAATATATGTCGTTTAGTGCAGAGAATTGATGTGAAGAATTAATTTTAACGAAAAGAATCAAGATAACGGGATTGCAGTTTCTCTAAACTTACTTATTAAGTTGTTATAATATTAATATTTATTATTACGTAGGTGGGAGGACAATCTTAGAATGGATTTAAGGGAAGTAGGATTTGCTAGGAACGATTGGATGGAGTTAGCACAGAATAGGGTTGAATGGCGGACTCAGGGAAGCGCAGCAATGAACCTTCGGGTTCCATAAAATATATAATATTATTCCTTTAGCTTGCTGAGGAATTGTCTATTGACATTAAGTAAGTAAGTAAGTATTATTACTGTATTGTTATTACTGTTTTCGTTATTTTACAGATTACATTCCCGTATTACATGAGATTTTCTGCTGACTGTTATATTATTATTATTATTATTATTATTATTATTATTATTATTATTATTATTATGGTTATTATGATTATTACTACTACTACTACTACTACTACTACTATTGGTACTATTACTACTATTATAGACTGTTTTTATAAATGTGAGTTTCAATAATTATAGAATTAATAAGTTTCATTTTTCCTTTTGAGGGTGATTATCAATTAAATGTAATTAAAGATTTCATTACCATCTTATTTTTAAAAAAATATTATCGAAGGGTATAAGGTGATGATAAAATTAAAGTAAAGTAAAGTGATCCCTATATAGGCCATGGAGGCCCAGAGGGTTCCAGGAGGTTGAGGCTCCCAGATTTTGGACATTCGGCACGTGAAGGTGGTAAGGTTCTCAGCCTTACGCACCGGCCGCCTTTACCCCTAGGATTGCTCCTGGTACTCATTTCTGTTGGAGGCTGAGTCGACCCCAGGGCCATAGTGCCACTATATTTTAAATTTAATTTCACTCAGTTATAGAGTCACTGGCCCTGAAATAGCCCATGTTTTCATAAAAATAATAACTCTGATGTTAATTGTAAATCCACTGGCATGAAAGTATTGATATAAAATTAATCAACAGTAAATAAATTTGTAAATGTATTATAATAAATTGTATAAGTTATAGGCTTTTTAAGAATTACCTAGTATTCAATAAATTGAAATTGGTATTGTATATAAATGCGAATTTTTGCAGTTACATATTTGTACATCCATGTAGAAGGGGGAAAGAGATGTTGATGGTCCATGCTGAATATGGAAAGATTTCTGTATTAGCCCATAAAATTCGAGGTTTTTAAACATGTAAAAAAAAAAAAAGTAATAGTAAAAGAAAGTTTTATCTTCGTGGCCGTTAGGAGGTTGTCGTTTTGGAATATGGTTCCTGCTTCCGGTATTTTTCGGATGGTTCGGTCTGTGACAAATGACGATCAAGTATGGAAGTTATCCTTCCACTCTCCTACCAACTCTGGAGATATACAGGGAGAGAGACGTAAAGAGATGGAATGACGGAAGTTTTAAGGGAGAAGAATGCAAAGTTTTCTGGTGCGATGTTATGCTTGTCAGTCACATGGATATGTATATGTAGGTAGTTTCCTCGTGTAGTGTCAGCTTGCTTCATCATATTCACATCATCATCATCATCATCATAATTCCCATCATGCTAGTGATAAAGGTAAATAGATGTGTCAACATTATGATATTCATAAACATGACACAATTTATGCATTAGTAGCTTATAATGAAAATCAAAATTCCGCATAGCTATAACATAAAGTCAATACCTTATTAAACTAATGGCCGGTTGCAGAAAATCTCTTCTTGATCGCCAATCAGTTGATCTATGATTAGTTTGATTGTCAATCATTTCAGTGTTGAGTTGCAGAATGGCTAATCTTCGATCAAGGCACTACGGTCAACTGATTCTCGATTTGACGGAAAAACATATGTGGCAACAACGCTAAACCAGGTCGCAGTGCACCATTCAGTTGTTTCAGCGGCCATTTTCCCTGTGTTGCGCATAATTATACGTATTGACCACCGCCGTCTCGAGAATTATACACGAGTAATATAGTTTAGAAGGCAGTGGTATTGACATTCTGTGCTTTAATTATTTTACTTTCCTTGCGTATGTGAAAATGTCTGACCAATAAGGATATCAAGGGGCCCAAATTTGAGCTGGAATGAGAAAGCATTGTTGCTGAATATTTAAGAAGGTTACACGAGCATCAATGAAAATAAAAGACCGATGCAGTTTGGGCAAAGCAGAAAGATAATGCCTGGCAAAACATTGCTTCAGATTTCAGTAGATGCAGTCCAGAAAGGCCTAGAACCTAAGAAGTATATGCCTAGAGAGATTTGGATAACATACAGAGTTGTTATGCACAACTGAAATTATGATGGAAAAGTAGGCTATTGTGGTTTTTATCTTTACTTACGTATTGCATACCATGTTTAGGTAAGGAGTCTTTGCTTACAGTGCTGTGTGTAACTTATTCCCCTTGCACATGAATTCTGTAAGAATCGCGTGTATAACACGATCTTTTGGCGAAAGGAATATTATATACCGTAGGCGTATTTTTCTATTCAATTAAACATAAGCATTGACCTCTAACCTCACATATAAACAGATTTCATAGGCCTATCTCTGTTTACAAACACAATACCAGCAGAGTTGATTGGAGAATCATTATTTGACCAGCAAAATATGGGTGATCAATTCTGACCAGAGATCTGATCGCCGATTAGCACTGATTGTCGTTTGTGCAACCCGATTGTAACTGATCGCCGATCTAACTCTGGTCAAACTCCCATCAATCTCTGATCAAAATTGATTTGCTTTTCTGCAACTGGCCATTAGAGTGTTACATTGTAGTGATTTGAATAGTTTTGGGTTTATTATTATTGTTACCGGCATTGTGTGAAATCCGGCATTCTATAGAATGCCTAGGTAATGTATAGAATGCCTAAAATCGAACGTCAAAGTATGAAATGATTGATATTTTATACATTGCCTAGGCATTGTATACTTTGCCGGATTGTCTGCCGGCAAAGTATATAATACGCCTAATCCCACAATTTTTCCCCGCTACCACTGTTTAATAATAAAGACAATGACGATAATTGATAGATAATTGATTGAACTCAGATCGGAAGAACATAACAGACTAAGAGCATAATGTGGAGCTAACATGTCGGAGTAGAATTGAGGGTAAATTTGTATAACAGTTTTAAAAAATGCAAATAACCAAATACCCTGAACTGAAATGATTAACAAAATCACTTTGTACGAAATAATTTCTACTTTATGTCACAAATATTTAGTGTAGAATAACTCATATATTTAAAATGCAGTTAGACTTTTTGAAATAGGAGAATTAAATAGTCTGCTAAATTTGACAAAGAAACACATTTTCTGAAATCAACATTCTTAATTGAAATATGGTGTAATGAAAAATTACAACTGTGATTATGTAGTAGGACTTCTTTATATGAATAAGACAGGCTGTTGGGAAAATTAGGTTGCAATATCATTGGTAGGTGAGTACTTACTGTAACAAGTACTTCAATCTCAGTTCTGCTTTCATTGTTTTCCGGTAAGAATATCCTGTGTTTTATTTCGTAGTTTTGTTCTTTCAGTTTTAAATGCGTATTAATTAATTAATTAATTCTTGTTCCCTTTTAACACTTTGCCTAAATGGTACTTACTGGTCATTCTGTATAATGCCTGGGAATTGTATAAAATGCCTAGGAAAAGTATGTTAACGTTTTCAGAAAAAACTAAAACCACCAGGCATTCTGTACATTAGCTAGGCATTCTATAGAATACCGGGATATATGTATATAACATTGTTATACTGGGTATTAATACCGGGATATATATATATATATATATATATATATATATAACATTGTTATACAGGGTATTAATGAATAACACCGAAATATTTTACCTGAGTATAGAGATGACATATACAAGCAACTTTTATTCAAATATTTTTGCTCTATGACGTAAAATGTGTTTGCTACAGTCATTCCAATTTAGTGCAGGTAAGTCAATAATTAATCAAAATAGGGTTAAAAACTTTCATTGAATTAACTGAATGCCTTCTTAGTGATCGTTCAAAACCTGATTCTTAATCATTCATCAACAATTATATCGTAATTTAGAGTTTTCATAATCTGCAAAATTTACAGACTAATCGCATGACTGGCCGCCACTGCATTATATTTTTTATTCATAACAACAGCGAAGTTCCTTTGGTTTTCATTTTTTTTTTTTTTAATTTTATAAGTCAGTGGCGGGGAAATTTTATGCTGTAACAGGAAAAATGTAATCCATAGAGAGATGCTCGTCTATGTCCCCTCTATACAAAGGTAAATCATTTCGGTGTTATTCAATAACGCTCTGTATGTCACGTAAAATGTTAATTTTCAGATGACACCAGTATATAATATATATTTCCAGTATATGTTTAGGAAAGCCAAACTTTGAAATATATATGTAACTGGAATTTTAAAAGGGATACCGTAGAAGTACAACCTAATGATGAATTTTAATAAAAAATCCATTTTAGTATGAGTTATTGATCAAATAGTTTGGATCTTGTTCAGGAAATAATTTATTTTATCAAGTAAATGTTTATTCTTTTTGGTGTCATTTAGTGGTCACTGTTTCCAAAATAAATTATTTATTTATTTTTAATTTATATAACTGCACTGTACAAGATGTGTTCGTTTGCAATTTGTAGTGAACTCACAACATCTGTACACATGTCCTGAAGATGTGAAACTGATATAACGAAACGTTAGAAAAAATTGACACAAGATTTTCATATCACCTCTCTTGCACCATAACAGTTCAATCCCTTCACAATCAGACATAAGTACCTATAAACAAATATAAATATTGAAGTATAGTATGATTTCTAGTAGAATCATAGTTTTCCTATAGACTATGATAAGGAGGTTTATTGATTTCACAGCACGAATTATCTTTGCGTATAATCTTCGTAAAGAGATTTTCATACCAGCATTTCTGGCAATGTGAAAAATCCCACTCATGAAATGCAGTAATACCTAGTATATACAGAAATATTAAGATCTGCTTCGTCAAAGTTGCTAATCCACTGTTACTTTCTTGAAATCATCTATCAGTATGAACATTGTCTTTCTGAAGCCTTTCATCTAATTCTTGGTCCCAAACCGGCGTCCTGTGGGTACATCGGGTGTGATGCATCTTAACATGTCCTCGTGACTTTCTGTTTCAGTACGTTTCACTTATTTCCATGCTATAGATGCATATCCGCCATGCCCGTCTTTTTTCAGACCTCTTCATTCTTTAATTATATCCTTCAGTGTCAACTTTAGGGCCATGCACTTCATTTTGCATCGAACTGGAACATTTGTAATTTTGCCTTGAAGTTAGTGTCCACGTTCAGCAACACTGGCAGATCGAACTACATCTGAGGCTCCAATTTTGTTGGTTTTATTCCAGAGTAATTTTAACCTCTAGAATATTGAAGAACAGAACGTTTGCGGCAGGACTGATAATTAAGAGGTTTAAATCACAGATATTTTACTTTGAATTTAGAGGACCGATTACAGCATATCGAAAAAAATGTTTCCTTCCATCTTCAGATGTGGCTGATGCTTCCACAGAACTCATGTTAGTTGCGTCCACTAATGACATGAAGTTTGCAGAATAAATAATATGTAGATCGAGACGCCTTTTTCTTTGGACGGCGGAGCCATTTGATGGCCCATGTAGGCTACAACAAAAGAGCCTGAATCCTTTCATTCATTTTACAATTCTCAATTTTATTCTCCACACATCGACAATAAAATTACTATCGATGTTCTACTGGAAATACTCGTACAAATACTTGGGCGCACCAAGATAAGCTCCATAAATTACGGAAAGCACAGGAAAGTATAAATGACAAAACGTACGATCGACAGAATTAATTTCATCTTGTTACTGTATTACGAATATCTAGAATAGAGTTTTTGGACTCTCGCAGTATATAAAAGTGTTGGGAATAAAATTCTATGCAACAAAATTGTAGATTTTTATGAATATCAAACGAGGTGGCATCATTTTTTAATATTGCCACATTTTTACCAAGCCGCGGGCAGACTTAAGGTTATGATAATTAAAAGGAATATGTGGCTATATGTTACAACAAGAATTTACGAACCCCTAAGTCAGTCACAAGTCTTGCTGAGTCATGCCGCAAACACATCCTTGAAGCTGGGTTACGGTTTCTTGAAAATGACCCCAAACGTACTTCTCCATTGGTCCATGTTAGGTTGATACATCGTTTTATTTCCTGCTCTGATCTGTTTTCAAAAGATACCATTTGGCCTAATATACCCTATTCCTTGATGTATGCTAGTATAATCTCTCAGCAGTTTATCAGACTCAGATATATGATTACGTTTCTGGTTGTAGTTTTGTGTTGCACAATACATTTCAGAAATAGGTTTCACAATTACACAGCATTTAAGAAATATTGTCGATTTTAATCTCCTACCATATGAATAATTTGGCCTTATATAAATTAAAATTAAATAACAGTTAGTTAGTTTGTTAGTTAGTTTATTTTCTTACACAGTACAGTGCTTTTCATTAAACTACACTTATAAGTTTACATATACTTATAAACTACTTCTTAAAGTTTAACACACACATTTACAAATTAATAATTTACATACAAATATTCAATACATGTACAATATTTAAACATGCTACATTTTACTACATTATACATTTTAATATTATTTCTAGCTCTATTTTTACAGTATATGGAAGATGAATTATACAAATTGAATGATAAATTTAAGAATACCGTATATACACACTTACAAAGAATAGAGATCACTTATATTATAAAAATAGTTTGATAAAAGAAAGGATTTGAGCATTTTTTTAAATGAAATTTCTTTTTTTTGTGATGTGATATGAGAGGGGAGTGAATTAAATACCTTCGAGCATAAGTAGTATGGAGAAGATTCGAATAGATGGGTAGAGTGTTTCGTCAGTGCTATGCTGTTTTTATGTCGGGTGTTGTAAGAGTGGTAGTCAGAATTAACTTTGAAAAGGAGTCTATGAGAATAAGCAAACAGTACTGTGAAAGTACTGTGGATGACTGTAGAAATCATTAATTTGGAGTTGTGAAAATTTTAACTGAAGAAGTAAAGTTTGGTTTAGAATTTATGTTATTTTAATGGTGAAATTTGATCTTATTTTTAGTAAAGTCAGTATTATGCCTCTAGTACGATTTCATCATAATCTTACGGGGATCTTAATCGCCTTACGCGGACACGAATTCAATAAAATCCCAAGAGAAAACTTACAACTTTGCATAGGGATGCTTGCTCTTTTAACAGTGGTCACCACATTTGGTTCATATAATCTTAAACGGGCAGTAGGATGCAATACTCAAAGCTAATCCTAATTCATCCTTCTATATATCTAGTTCCCAGTTTCTGTGGAACCTTAATCAGAGAGAGGAAGGGAAAGGAAAAAGAAGAGGGGTGAGAGAGTAGTGATGGGATGGGGATGAAGGGGTGCTTGATGAGGAGTGGAAAGGGTAGGGTTTGAAGGTTTTTGGAGGAGATGGACATAACGAGGAAGGGAGCAAGGGAAGAAGAGATGGCATAGACATGGGGTTGAGAATCATCTCTCTGAATGAATATTCATGTTGGAGTTTTCGTCTCCGTTCCATATCGAGGATCGTGCGACATTTAGATGAAATATTGTGTCCAATTCTATAACCGTGGCTTGCAAGTATTAGGGCTCGCCAATGGTGGCATTTCCATATATCGACGGCAAACGTTGGGAATTAGAAATGAAAGTCCCTCTTCCCCTAAGCTCAAGACCACTCAAGTGTCATAGTGAATATTAATATGGTTTTAAAAACTCAATAAAGTGGGGGACGTTTGTTTTAGATCCGATGTCCATCGTAGCTGAAATGTTGTAACTACGTATTATGCCACTGCAGACTTCAGAGAGCTTCCCAATGCTGTAATCTTGTGATATATAGCGTACTTCTGTTTAGTTTTCACAATCGATAAACTATCCATTGTTATCTTGAACCACGTGAATGAAGTGGCCCTCTATGAAATCTTCTATCTATATAAAAACGAATGTATGTCTGTCCATCCTTTATGCATTACTACACCATTCATCCGATCGCCATGAAACTTTAGGAAGTTGTTGAGTACACTCCCACGAAGATTTCTGGCGTAATACATTTTTAATTTTAGCTTTCATTCCCGAGTTATGAGTGAAAGACGGGAAGAAAACTAGCAATTTTTTCGCTTTCTAAGAATCAGTTTTCAGTAGTACATTTCAATTGTCAAATCAATGAACCGGTGGCTTTGTATAATTTTGTCAGACCTTGGAATTAAAAGCATCGCGATCGCTGAAAACCCACGCTGGTTGATTCATTTGTTTATAATATCAAGGCACGCAGACATCTGAAATTTTGACCCTAGACAGAAGGCCTAAATGGGTAAACAATGTTCGATTTGGACGAAACTCACTATGCAGGGGTTTTCTGGGCCAGGGAACTCGAGCCTGAGGTTATTTTTCCCATGCTGCACTTTCTAATCGTGAAATTCGCTTCAAAGCCGGATTTATAGCTGTTTCATTAATTAGGCCTGTCGATCGTTTAGTTTAGACCTATGAATGTTTCGCGTGCAAAGTGTTAATAAATATAATACTTCAATTATTTTGCTCTTAATTTTTAATCTTCTGATTAATTACCGTAGGCGAAGCGCGGGGATCTGCTGTAAGATATAAAAAGCTATACCTAGCGTTTTCTGAGAGAATAGTTTGAATGTGATAAGTCGTTCTTCCTCATTTCAAATTCTAAATACCTAAATAAAGACCTAGAGTTTGAAAATCGAAAGTCCTTCATAAGTTATTTTCTAATTTACAAAATACAAAACCCGACCGGCGCCGGGCCTTTTAATCTAGTTCAAAATAAATGATGTGACAAGTAATTCCTGCATAGAATACAATTAACACCGCTTAATGTAATCACGGATAATGTTATCAATCGGGTAATGTTATCACAATGTTATCAATCGGGTAATGTTATCACTTGTTTGAAGCTCCGTACGGATTAATACTCATATATTGAAAAAAAAAAATGTTTATTGTCATCAAATATTCGGTTTATGTTATAACATTTTCCTTTTTGCGACTTTATTTCCAAGTAATGTACGTCAGTAAAAATTTCGTTTTTAAGGATTTCGTTTCTAACTCAACTGCATTCTGTTGTACTGGAGGAAGCATTATTGTTCCCAGGTAACAGTATGACCAGTACGAGGGGGTGGTATTACCTAACTTTCTCTTTTAAGCATTAAAATATGTTTCACCCCATCACTTTTTTCATGTATGTCTACATCTTCCGTATTCTCAACCTCCCATAGATTCTCAGGAATGTTTCTCTCCTTCGTGTCTTCTTGTCCCATAAAACCATGTCTTCTTTGGTCTGCCTAGGAAAATTATATAAATGGAATAACCTGCATTTCTTGGATTATGGTTCCCTGTTGTTTAACTTTTGTAAGATGAATTGTGTATTTCTTGTGTACGTCGATGTTCATGATACGAGTGATGACGGTTTTAATATTTCCCATATTATCTTCTCAAAGCTTAAAACATTTATTAATGTCTATACAACATAACTTATCCAAACCAGTATGCAGCAAATTACGAGTCTACGTTTATAGTTACAAACTCCAGCTGAGCTTACTTCAAGGCGGTGCAATCAACATTTTAGAGTAATAGGGGTGTAATGTAGAACAAGAAGGCACGAAGCGATTCCTTCGTTTAGGGAAGCATGAATGAATTTATAAAGCCTACTCTCAAAATAAAAAAATAAAAAATACTACAGAACTTAAACATAACAAACCATTCACTTATATGTTTTCCTGTTGTAAAACATGATCAAAATTTGTATTAAACTTGTACTGTGCTTGAAAGGAAAAAATTATTACTTTCAATGTACCGGTAATGCTTATGAAAAACATTACAATTTTTCAATTTTTTGATAAAATTTATCAAAATTTTAAATTATTTTATTTAGTAAAATAATTGCAAAATACATTATACTCATATTGTTTATTTGCTTGTTCATTTATTTTGCTTAAGCCTTTTGTTTTCATGCAACTATCATCGGGACACCTTATTTTTAAAAATTAATGAACTCTTTTTGCTCTTGCTCCTTCCTTTTTTACTCTCTTTAGATGTATTTTTCCAAATACGATGCCCTGATGGTGGTTAAATGAAACCTAAAGACATAGATAAATTAAATAAAATAAGGTTGAGATTAAGGAAAAATTAAATAGACTTAATACTAGGAACTCAACAATATTTTATTTTAATATTTTCCTAGGCCTTTCGGCGTAATTCCGCCATCTTCAGGGCATCTTCTTTTACAGGTTTTGATGCTTCAAAACTTAAAACCAAAACTGCATTGTCTTACATCTTGCCACATTTATAAAATCAAGATTTCTAAAAGCTTTATAAAAAACACTATCAACCAAGAGGCCAGAGGAGGGTGATATAGTTGAGGAAGATTCATTGTAGTGTTTACTAGAAATTTTGAAACTTTGATTTTATAATGTGACAAAATATAAGACAATACAGTTTTGGCCTTAATTACTAAGTCATTCAAACCAGTAAGAAATATCCTCTGAAGATAACGAAATATGCCGAAAGGTCTAGGCAAATATTAAATAAAATATTGTTGAGTTACTGGTATTAAGTCTATTTTATTTTATTGATCGTGTTCATCGGTATATAGCATGTATTTTAATACCTTTGATATTAAGGTATTAAATAATCACTATTATATTGATCAAGCTCAACGGTACAACCAAATATGATTTTTAACGCTTCCGTTTTTGAGACAAAGGTTATAATTCTGTATAGTAAATTTTTAGTATCCACCGTTTTCCCTCATATTACTTAAAATTCCTTTAAAAAATATAGCGCATAGCTTAAAACAGATCCAACGTTAAAATTTTATCTATGTTAAAGTGTTCTTTTTACAATATTGTAAAGTATTCATCAAATTCTCAATAAAATTATAACTTATACTGTTCACTATGACAGGTCAATGTCCATTACTTCGTGCACCAAATGTCTTCACAAAATCACATAACAGCCTCAGCAATAAAAACCTGTAGCTTTCCTGATGACTGATGTAGCCAATGTCTATATTTGTTTGATGCCCATTAACTTAAGTTAAATTTGTAGTTAAATACACCTTAGTAAAACAAAAAAACAAAAGTGTATTCGGTGCTTGTGGCTATCTTGACACTATAAATTGGTTATGTGTAAAATATTTAACATACACAGTATTTCGTCACTAAATATCTAATTCAATTGTAGTTACTATTCCGTTGACTGTTAGGTCTCCTTATAACCATGTGCGCCAGTGTTTTCTGGCTGGAAGATGCATTTCAGCATAAGGTGTGCTATCTTCAGTTCCTATAATAGACATAGGTCTATCATAGTGAACAATATAAGTTATAATTTTATTTCGAATTTTATAAATACTTTACAGTGTTATAAAAATAACACTGTAAAGCGTTGGATCTCTTTTATGCCGGTTGTCGTTCAAGAGCTAAGCTAAGTTAGTTTAGCTTAGCTCGCATACAGTGCGGGATTTCATATGTAGTTGTGTCGACAAAACTACATATGAAATCCGGCACAACTATACATGAAATCCCTCACTGTATGTGAGCTAAGCTAAGCTAAGCTATGCGCTATATTTATTAAGAAATTTTATGCAATATGAGGGAATATGGTGGACATTTATTATAAATTTACTATACATTAATTACCCTCATAGATCCATCATGAAATTTGTAAATCTTATAATTATTCTGTGTCTACTTAGTAGTTACTTACGGACAAAGAAGTGAGTCAATAAGTTTGCTTCAGCCTGTGTAAAGGTGAGGAATGTTGCGGGGCATTACCATCTTCACGTATCTCGGTCTAGATTCACTAGCTAACCATCCCCACATCTCTTCTTACTCTGCTCTCGAATGATAACCATTTATATTAATGTATATTTCCCCACGTATCAATGGGTCCCAAGTTTACCATTCTCCCATTCCCCGGTGTGGGCTCATACCACCTCCCGCCCCCCAAGCCCATGGTTTTCGTCTCTTGCTCTCTTACTCTCTTTCGCGTTCACTTTCATCGTGTCTTCTCACTTCTTGATTTGATATGCAAAGAGTAGTTTAGTTAGCTAATTGCTAATAATAGGATAAGATGAGAACTAGGAGCTTCGTTCCCATGCTAGCCAGGTAGTAGCTCTTCCAGAATTCCATGCAACAGTGCTATAAAGTCATTATGATTAAAACCGAAATTTACAGGCAATCAGTTTATGTGGCTTCAAACTCGTTTAGTCTTAAACGAATTGTGTCAATTTCATGCAAATTCTACAGAACAAAACATTCAGAGTTCCCGTTAATTTTCACTTTTTTCGTCGATTGCTGTTGTCCAAAGTCAAAATAATTTGAATTAATAAACTTCATTGTAACCGAAGAGGGTGAATTTATTCGAATAGATGTTCTTCGTCTTATACCCTCTAATATTAACAATGACAACACTCTGAATCACTTTAGGAGCGATCCTAATTTTATTGTGATAGCTTTTTACATAAATTAATATTAAAATAATAGGCCTATATACATAGATAAATTGTGTGGTTCATTGGGGGCCACTGAATATGTTCAGGTAATTAAAATCAACGTGTAAAAAGAATGATAAATTGATATAAATTGTTATGCTAGTCTATATTATCAAGTAGTAAAAACCATAATAATAGTTATGCCTTATTGGCTTTCCAAATCTACATTTGAAAATTAAAATCAATATGTAGCCTACATATTAAAATGTAAGAATAATCTGTATAATTTTATTATTCTTAAATTTTCATTTATACATATTGATTTTAATTTTCTGTTTATTATATTCTGCTAAAGAAGTGGACATTTTTGGTATATTCAAGCGTATAAGATACTGAAAATATAGAACTGATATATTATTCTTTTTTATTCTAATTGTAAGTGTTAATATTATGTTCTGCTGCATACGTTTTGTTATAGCAGCTTAAACATGAAATTTCATTACTTAAATACCATTTCCTAATTTAATCTCCATAAGCCGGACATTACGCCCACTTTAGTCCGGTTTATCGAGAGTTCACTGTAAGTATTTAATCATTCGTTAATAATGTAGCATTTTTTATACCTGAAGTCACACGAAATTTAAAACATATCTATTTTGAGAAGTTTCCTTATTCGGGAAATGATATTATGCTAAACTAGAAATTATTTTGAATGAGGACAGCTTTTACACGAGAGAACAATTTTGTTCTCTTTGAACGCAAATTTATAATTTACAGCATATTTTTAGTGCCAGTTTACTTGAATATTAAAATAAAATTAATTAGTTTTTATAATTTACAGCATATTTTTAGTGCCAGTTTACTTGAATATTAAAATAAAATTAATTAGTTAAATTTCATTCAATTCAGTTAATTTTATAACAGCGTTAAGCGATTAAACTAATAGAAGAAAATTTGTATTCATTCTTTGAATATTCAGATAAACTTAACTAAAGAAATAAGTGTTTTTATTCACAATATTGAAATGGATGAGCTTCCCGAATCTTTCACAGCTCTTATGATTTATGCTGATAAGCTATTGTCGGAGATCATCACATATGTGGAATCGATTTCGGTACTTTGCTTCTATTACAGTTAGTATGAAAACTGTTAACTACTAAGAAGCAAGCGACGAATTACCAATGTAAAAAATTCGTTAGAAGTTACAGTATACAAAATGTAGCATTTTTATCCCTGATGTCACAAGAAATTTAAAGCTTATCTATTTTGAGGAGTTTTCTTATTCGGGAACTGACATTAATGCTAAACTAGAAAAGAATAAAAAATGAACATTTATTTAAACATTTGTTTAAAGTAATAGCCTAGGTAGGCCTACTATGTTTTAGAATTTCTAGATATATCTAACTCTCTAATATTTTCCCAAATAATTTCTTTAAGGAATAATATTAAACGGCTAATACTTCATATTTCTTATAACGTGAACTCATACCATGTGATTTTGTAAGTGTTACAATAATAATAATAATAATAATAATAATAATAATAATAATAATAATAATAATGAATTTTATGTGTAATGTTTGCATGTAGTACGTATGTATTTTAAGAACTAGTTTGTTGGTAACTGTGCCATTTTAATTAACATCTATTCTTTTATTAAAAATATATATAAGAATTTTCAGAACTGTGTCATACTTGATCTCCCTTTATTTCCTGAACTATTATTTATTATTTCCTGAAATATTATTATTAACTATTATTAGTACAGAAATTTGATTCAGACGAAGCAACTTCTATGTAGTTTAATTTTGTGCATTAATCTTTTTTACTAGAACCCATAGTTTTTTAGGTATTTAGGGAAAATTCAAGAAAAAATGTATTTAAACTTACCCCTGCTCACTCCATCGAAGGCGACTTTCAGTATGTTGTTTAGGGTTGTCGTCCTCACATCTGTACCGAATTTAAAAACTACATGATTTTTATCTTCCTATTTTTCTTTTGTTGCCTGGACCATACTGTATTTTTCATTACATGTACTGTATGTGTACCATGATCGGTTCAAATATCAAGATACTCTAGTGACTTGTTGTGTAATATATAATTGCCATCTTCATGGTATAAAATATAAATCTCCTATACAAAGGTATAAGCCGTAAGTAAAGACAGTGTGTGATTTACGGATTCCTTTCGAAAGTCCGAATCTTCATACTGCTTTAACTTTTGGTCATTCGAAGAAAAATAAGAAATAACTAATAATTTTAAATGCAGTTTATTGTCCTACAACTTATTTTATGAGGTTATTGCTGTACAGCTATTGGCCGAAGCGCTAGAAGGCAGAGTGTGTCGAAAAGCTTGAGGCAAAAAAGCGTTATGAGAAAGTTTTCTATTTATTGTTAAGAATTGTCTGAACGATCGAGTCGTATTGATGATAAGAATAACAGCCTCTGTATAACTAAACTAATAGAGTTTGAATCGACAACCGGAAATATGAAACCATCTTTAAAATAATCGTACGCTTTACAGTACGGGTCACTCAGCCAGGTTTCGATAAATTTTTAGCTTCTTATAGCTTTAAATTTTTATTCCAAATGGTTTTTGTCCTTATACCCTCTAATAAAATAAAATACAACACACTGTATCCTTAAGGAGTTGGACCAAATTATTGTGTTGGCATTTTTTCTTTCGTTGACATTAAAATCAAGCGTTAGGTCTACATAAGATTATAGAAAAAGTTGCATGTCCAATTCAAATAATAAAATCCTTATATGCACGTACTATAAGTTTTAATGATATAAGTTCCTATGTAGGCCTACATTGTCAAAAGTTAAAAGATAAAATTAAAATAAGAGCTCTTTACAATAAAATAATTGGGCCTGTAGGCTTACCAAGCTTGTGGAGGTCTTTGCAGTGTAAATTCCTTAAGAGTTTAACACTATAAATACTATTTATGTTAAAAATATCCAAACAGAACTCTTTGAGTTTTATGTAGAAGTACTATAAAAGATAAGGTCCAGATCGCCAATGGTGTATAAAAATCTGATTCACATTTGTAAAAACACATAAAACAATTATTTACAAAGTAGTGAGTCTTAAAATGCTTGGTTTGCAGCAATTAAGTTGGATTCTTCAGCAGGCGTCACAGCTTCTTATGATGGTGTTCAGTGTGTTGTATTGTTATGTCTATGAAAATGCATTTCGGCAATATTCATATGTAGGGACCGGATTTTTAGGTTTTTAAAAACACTGTTTTAGGTTTTTCATTAGGTGAAATAGTTTTTTTTAGGTTTTTCCCCCAAAATATCGTTTTCGGGTAGAATAAATTGGTTTAATGAATTTGAATAAATATGTAATAAATAGGGACCGGATTTTTAGGTTTTTAAAAACACTGTTTTAGGTTTTTCATTAGGTGAAATAGTTTTTTTTAGGTTTTTCCCCTAAAATATCGTTTTCGGGTAGTTGGTTTAATGAATTTGAATGTGCTACCCACTGCCGTAATAACCTCGATTTCATTTGTTTCGGTATAATTAACACGTCTTTTTAAAATTCACAATGTGATCACTAAGTATGAATAACAGGGCAGTAATAAAGGTAAGCAAGGGCTTTAAAAGACAGAAATGTATATCCTTGTCCATACACGGCAACAATGGTTGTTCGTACGAATATTTTAAAAGGAATACGCCGGTACTCTTACACTTCCTCTCTTGATACTGTCCATCCTAGACGACAATGGGTTGAACGAAACGCTGGTGGTATTAATTTCAACCCGACAAAAATTATTGTCTCTCCGCAAAATATCGATTTCTTAAATGACAAACAAAAAAGACAAAAAAAAAGGAGCCTAAATTAGATATTTTAGGCTTCATATCCCGTTTAGGTATATTTAGGTTTTTATAACCGATTTAGGTATTTTTAGGTACTACAGAATTAATGTGGGTGAATCCTATGTACGTGATTCGAAAAAGTGTATGAGCGCTTTTTGTTTTGGAAGTAAGGAAAAAAATAGGTAAAAACCTATGAATCCGGTCCCTATATCATATGCCATCTTCAGTTCCTTTGTATGCTGAACTGGAAACCTCTCTGGTCAAAAATGAAATTTATCAATTTAAATTTTTAGTTCTTAGCAGGTAACCTTTAACAATCTATTAAACAGAACAAACACTCATATTATATCCTTCGGTTATAACCTAAGTGCAATAGGATAATCTCTTCATGAATCTAAAAAAGAGTTTATTGAACACGGAGTTTAACGACGGTTTTACAGATGACAGTCTTCGAACTCGGTATAAAGGAGAACAAACAAGGAGGCTATCTCCAGGTATGGGCGTGTTTGTCACCATTATACAGTAAGCATTCCCTGGCACTGCTGTATAAACTTTCTGCCCTCTCATTCCAAGACAACGAGAAGAGAGCTTGCAATTCATAAAGTCTCTTCTACTTCCTTCAGATACGAATCTTCCCTTCACCTTCCACCCATTCTCTACTCCTTCCCCACCCTTCCTTTTTCCTTCTTAGCATCCATTTTACACTAAGTTTTATTTACCTTATACCCTCCTACCTATACTTCTGTCTTGTTTATAACCGAAACTGTTGTGGATAGAAAGAGAACAGCCATGGAGGATCTCATTGCAGTGGAAATAGGGACTTACTCAGCTTATATTGGACGTATTTCAAATACTCAAAAAATTTATCATCACAGTAAAGTATTTTTAAAATAAAATTTGTTTCAAAACGGGTAGTAATACTCCGTGTTCCTTCGAAACCAGGAAACTGAGGATTGCATACGTTCAAAAATCTGGCACATAGGGTCGAGGGGGCACATTTGAACAATTTTTAATGTGTAATTTTTTTTATAAAAAATGTTATTTTTTTATTTCAGTAATTAACATCATTAGTTTTAATAATATTTTGGGCAGCTTGTAAATTTTTATTGCTGTCTCTAATCATAGCCTTAAGGAAAAGTTTTAAATTTTATATAAAGCATACCTTTGTTGAATTGTGCCCCTACCGTGGATCTCATTTCAACAGGGCGTGGGGTACCTTTCAACAAATTAATAATGACATCCTTTTTACTTTCAAGTCAATTAATGTTTATTTAAATAGGTCAAACAGGCTATTATATGTACAAGATTGAAAATGAAACAAAAATGAAAATGAGAGCTAATTTAGTCATCTTATTCACTAAAAGCAGAAAGCATAATGTTAAATTTTACAATAGCTTCTCTTTAATTGAATTGTTCAAAGCTGCACCATGTTCAAATGAGCCCCCCTCTCCCCTAAAAGTGGTTATATCCTTCCCGAGGATTACTCCTAGTATTCATTTCGATCAAAATCTGAAGGGAATATATCGTCATCAGGGATCGTATATGAGACATTATAACTAGTAAAATATATAATAAGATTATGAAATTTCCATCAACACATCTGAGTAAAGTACGTACTGGCATAAATGTCATATAATATTTTAATACGACTTTAATCTATTATAATGCATATTGCAAAGACGTCATATGATATTTTCATCTGTCTTTAATCTATTATAATGCATATTGCACACAACACACAAGTCTCTCTTCCAACAGGATTTAACATTGTTAAATGATTATCAACCTTATATGGTTATGGGTTTCCTTACAGATATTGTTTTATGTTCTCTTGGCTTTGTATTCCTCTCCTTCAAATGCATGTTATTCTATAAGTCTTATAGGCCTGTAGTTTCTTTGATAGGAAAATAAAAATGTTTGCATTTATTTCAACTTTGAGTAATAATGGCATATTCCTGATAATGGTTTAGATACAAATAAATGAAGAACTATTGTTTTATTTAATTTATCTTGTATACTTTGAACTTTAATTTAAGTTTGAGTTACATTATTGAGTTAGCACGAAGGTCAATCCACAAGCAGAATTTCAGGATTAATAGGCCTAATGGGTTTTACTGCGCTGTTCTAAATATATTCAATAGCATACATAATGAAATGCAAAGGTAAAGGTAAAAGTTGAATGAATACATTGGAGGGACTTGGCCTACCACCTGCGTCATCTACCGGAAAAGATGACAGGATTGGGGGCATGTGGTCAGCATGCCGACACCCACGGCCGTTAATGGTGGTTTTCATGACCGGAGCCGCTATTTCTCTATCAAGTAACTCCTCAATTTGAATCAGGCTGAGTGCATCCCTACCAGACCTCCCTACCTCAGAAAAATCCGAGGTACAAGGGATCGAACCCGGGCCGATGGATCTGTAGTCAGCGACGCTAACCACAAGATCACGCCGGCGGTCTGAATACATTGTACTTGCTTTACAAACGAGTGGATTAATCATTACATTCATATGTTTTCTTCTAGACCCTAGGCCTATAAGCATAAGCCTAAATGAGATACAGGATTATGCGACCTTGGTGCAAAATTTGTCGAGATTATACATTGTAGTCACTGTTATGCCAGAACCACAAATATGCAAAAATTCAGATTTTGACTTCAGTTTATTGACGGCATCTATTTAATATCAGAAGGAAAATTCAATTATTATTATTGTTATTATTATCTTGGTCAGCAATTAGCACAAGGGAAATTTCGTGGGCAATATAAAAGGTTCGGTTTTAACCTATAAATTCACAAGTTTCCCATTTTATTATGCCGGATGGGTCACATATTCATGAGTAGACCTGGGATTTTAAGGCAAATGCCTAATTTGTTCCTTATGAAATTTTAAAAATATGTTGACGTTTCATGATAAATCACTTACATTTATAGAGTTTTATACTGCCCTAAAATGCCTATTTGGGCCTTTAGAGCCTATTATACTATTTTAGTGCCTAAATGCCTATTTTGTACATTTAAAATGAAATTAAACTGCTTTTTTACATTCGGACATCCTTGAATGAAGAGCAGAACAATTGTTGCCAAAGGAATACTGATTGACGGGGAAGGGGAGGATTAGCTCTAAAGAACAAGGAGCAAGCAGTAAGAAGGGACATACTGTGTCAGGTTGCCAGTGTGTTGACCACACGACCATCCAATATCTGCAGGCCATGGGCTGACCGTTATTCAAATCCAAGGCCCTTCAAGGCCTGTAATGATCTAATTTTTCTGATGTGCCATAAATCCTTTTGATAAAGGTCTTTTTAATTCTGTCTTAATTTTTCAGTTATTTCTGTTAAGAATGGATATACCACGTTTCTAACTGTAATAAAAAGATCACGTTACAGTTTAAGTGTATGTTGTAAAATTGTGAAGTCTATTTTCTGTCCATTTTCACGATTTTGAAGCCTATTTTCTCGTTTAAAGGCCTATTTACTTGTTTCAAAAGCCTATTTTAGGTGCCTAAAGCAAATTTTTTAGAGCCTAAAATCCCAGGTCTATATATGAGGTACATAGTCACTGTAACATGTTTAATATTTTGACGTAATGAGAAATTTTATTGTTTTAATAATATTTTATAAAATAATAATAAATAACTACACACTGTGCAAAGCATCATAATATATTTTGGAACTAGTGTTCTAGATATTTTATTAAAGACAGTTTAAAATGTTAAGAATCAGTGATAGAAATTGAGGAATATTAATTTTTTGAATATTAAGAATTTCGAACTAGCCCTTATTCATCTCAATACGGGCATAGTCCTTCTATATAATCATGGTAGTTGTCTATTAGAGAGTGTCTTAGGAAGTACTAACCTATGAAGAGAACGCTACATGAATCTACAAATATCTTAAATAAAGTGATACCTGTTCCGGAAAATTCATATACTGATTTCTCACTGGTATTTCAGCTCTGGTATCCCACACTAGCACTGCATCCTTAAGGAAGTATCCAATATCACTTTCTCTAGAGTCGTCGCCTTTCTGATTGTCTTCAATTCAGACTCGATCCTTTAGAGTTACATTTAGCAGCTTCCGCTCATCCATCCTATGAAGACCTGTAGGCTATACTGCTTGTATTTCTTCATTTTAATGTCCATATTTTGGATCCGTGTGCTAAAACCGGAAGATACAAATATACATTACATCTTTATGTTTCCTTTAGGCTTCCCTGCAGCAAAAGGTAAGCTGTACACTAAATTGTTATTGAAAGTGGCATGATTAAATATTATGAAATTTGCTCCAGTTCATGTAATGTGCAAGGTTCATTTCAAAAGATTTCCTTTTTTACTTAAAAATATTTCATTTATTGAATTTATTTTTATCAGAGTCGAGTGGTACAGAACAACAGAAAACAGCATCCCATCAATTCACAGTCATTTATTTTGTTTTTTACTATCGTTGTAATATCTTACACTATTTAAGCTCTTACTTGATGGGTTTTCATACGATTATGGAGAGTCTACAGATATTGCTCAGAGATAAGATCTTCCTTATGAGAAATCAACTGGAAACAATACCACTTCCTTAAAAACAGTCAAAAATAAACAATGGGCAAATGAGTAGAGTGGTGCAAAAAATTTGGGTGGATGAGAAACGCACTAGAAATTGGACAGGGGATTACTAGTCCTAAGTAAAATAGGGTTTTTGTTTTGTAGAAAAAACCTGTGTCATGAATATAACATTTATTAGTACATTGTTCAAGGAGTCTATAATGACATTTATGAAAAGAGCAAAGCTAGTTCCATAATTTTCATACTAGTAAATAAATGCCACTATAGGCAAGTTGCATACAACAGCTGGTTTTCGACCTAATGAAATGTTTAAGTTTTAGGTTTTTAGAATACCTCGTAATTGATGAAGCAAACGATTCTCGGACAACAGCCATTAGTAATTCTCATTTTTTCCGGCAGGCTACAAGGCATGCAGGCCGCAGGGCTCTCTTGAGCTTTAGCATCAAACAACGCACATTTAAAAACACTAAATGAATTCCATTTATAATGATATTAAAATTAACTCGAACAGAGTTTATTTTATTTTAAATACAGGTTGTTTAATTGTTCGGTTTCATTTGTTGCTCTGATGGTTTCTAGATCGTTCCGTATTATAATGAAAATCTATATCGTAATGGAAATAATCGTGATACCGTTACGTCACATACAGTAAAAAAAAGTATTTTATGCTAACTTATTTCTGTATAACATTGCCTAAGAAATTACAAATTTTTCTATTATTCGTTTTCAGAAAAGTCAAAATTGTTATTTTATTTAACTTAAGAGGCCTGATTCAATGGCAAAGCTAATTAAAATATAGGCTATATATTGTTTTTTACTGCCGTGTTGAATCACATAAGTACACGAAAATGTAGGAAAGAAACAAATTTCACACGATTTTAGGAACTTTCAAGATGAATGAATTTAATCAAGATAATATGTCTCCGAAATCTTAATTATTTTACTTATCAACCCAAAGCATAATGGTTTTTTTAATATATTCTTGTGGATCTGTAATTTGTTGAACATCCTCCTCCTAGATGGCATCACAAGTTTCAAAACGATGTGACCCCAAAGATGAGAAAATACAACCCGCATTGTTGATGTGTTAAAGAAGTTGCCTCCTTCCCAGGCGTTCGCGAAATAACTTCGAGTCTTCGAGAGCAATAAAATGTATGTTGTATACTGCAGGACTTGCATGGAACTTCCAGTCATCACTTAAAAAAAATATTCCTCTCCTCTTGTCTGTGATACTAAACCGTTACGATGACCTCAGAATAAGCGTAATTCTCTATAAAATGCCAACAGCACATCTCTTCTCTCACCTTATGTTTCTGTACAAGTCAACTTCTATGACTGCTCTTTGAAGATTTTATATGCATTCTAAACTCTTCCTTACGTTATTTGTAAGAAAATCGTGTATAGAATGAAACTTAATAAAATATAATTTAAAATGTTTATCCCTATATTCTAGCTCAAAATGTTTACTCTATGTTTAATCCATCTTACACACTCCATCAATAATAACTAGGGCCCGGATTTGAAGATTTTAACCTATCTTTTCTCCAGCTTCCTGATTAGAACAATTTAACGTATTTTTCCATTTCATGCCCCTTGCTTCCGAATATATGAATCTTATAGAACCGGCTAAACCGGACTGAAAAGCCTAAAAGGGACTAAGGAGGACTTTTGCTGAAAAACTAGAGGCTAAAGAGGACTTTTGCAGAAAAACACTATTTTTAAATAGATTTTACAATTAATGCCTTGGAAGAGTTGTGGTCATCACCCCATGGCTTCGAACCGGATCTGGATCTCACTTTGGATAGAATACCCATCATTATAACAATTATTGATAGAGGGTAGCCTATCATATGGTTGCGTAATATAATTTTACTTCTTATGCTCTTGTATAAATTGTTAAAAATATTTAGACTCAAATCAGGTCTTCTGTCCAGAAATCTAAAAATAAACATTTATAAGACAATGATCCTGCCAGTTTTATTATATGGATGTGAGACATGGCCTCTTACTCTTCAGGAAGAACATCTTCACCGGATATAGTAAAGGTAATTAAAACATGGGGGACGAAATGGGCTGGACATGTTGAACGCATGGGAGAGGAAAGACATATCTAAAAAATATTGAACGAGAGACCCGAAGGAAAAAGACCACTTGGGAGACGTAGACGTAGATGGGAGGACAATATTAGGATAGATTTAAGAGAAGTGGGATTTGCGAGGGATGGTTGGATGGAGTTGCACAGAATTGGGTTGAATGGTGGGTTCATGTATGCGCGGCAATGAACCTTTGGGTTCCAGAGCTTGCTTGGGAATTATCTGTTGCCATTGAGTAAGTAATGATAATAATAATAATGATAATAATAATAATTGTTGTTTATTTAATGTGGCATAGTTAAGACCTTAATGCCTTCTCTTACAGTCAACCAGAGAACGAATGAAAAAAAATAGGAACAAACAAAATCCATTTATGGTCTACAAATAGTTATAGTTCCATAGTAGTTAAATTAGTCTATGTGATATAAAATTAAACTAGTTTTTGCATGACGTAACTAATTAGTGGTACTTACGAATATTGTTGCCGTGGATCGTAACTTGACATTCCCGCAATCTGGTTGCTATGAAAACAAAAGAAATCTCAGTGCGGTAAAAATTACAAAAGCACAACTGCCGTAAGTAAAATTATCATAATACAAGCCTTTATAGAAGACCGGAACCAAGGCCCCCCTGCTGTGGCGGCTTAGCAGGACAAATATTCAGTCCCCATAACAACCAACACATGCGAATCACTTTCTAAAATATAACAACTATTAGACCATGGGCTACCAATATGAAACCCTCCCCCCCCCGTGGGAATTTCCGACACATATATTTTTTTGTTGGTATTGTCATCTAGTTTAAGATTTTAGTTGTTTGCCCCTTATCAATTACAGCATTTAGCCGGAAACCCCGGAAAACCCCGGAAATCCGGAGAAAATGAATTTGTTTTAATTTTTCATTGTTCTTTGTTCCTAATATTCCCAGGGAAATTCTGACTCACACATTTTTGTTGGTATTGGCATCTAGTTTAATGTTTCAGTTGTTTGCCCCTTACAAATTACAACATATCCCCGGAAAACCCAGAAAACCACGTATATACGGAGAAAATGACTATGTTTTATTTTTTAAATCTTTGTTCTTTGCACCTAATATTCAAAGGGATTTTCTGACTTATATGTTTTTTGTTGGCATTACCATCTAGATTAAGGTTTCAGTTGTTTTCCCCTTATCAATTACAGCATATCCCCGGAGAACACCGAAAACCACGGAAATCCGGAGAAAGGGACTTCGTTTTATTTTTTAAAATCTTTGTTCTTTGCTCCTAGTATTCAAAGGGAATTGGTAAATCATATGTTTTTGTGTTGGTATTCCCATATACATTAAGGTTCTAGTTGTTTGCCCCTTACCAATTACAACATATCCCCGGAAACCCCGGAAAACCACGTATACACGGAGAAAATTACTATGTATTATTTTTTAAATCTTTGTTCTTTGCTCCTAATATTCAAAGGGAATTTCTGATTCATAAGTTTTTTGTTGGTATTGCCATCTAGATTAAGGTTTCAGTTGTTTGCCCCTTATGAATTATAGCATATCCCCGGAAAACACCGAAAACCACGGAAATCCGGAGAAAGGGACTTCGTTTTATTTTGTTATAATCTTTGTGCTTTGCTCCGAGTATTCAAAGGGAATTGGTAAATCATATGTTTTTGTGTTGGTATTCCTATATAGATTAAGGTTCCAGTTGTTTGCCCCTTACCAATTACAACATATCCCCGGAAACCCCGGAAAACCACGTATATACGGAGAAAATTACTATGTATTATTTTTAAAATCTTTGTTCTTTGCTCCTAATATTCAAAGGGAATTTCTGATTCGTAAGTTTTTTTGTTGGTATTGCCATCTAGATTAAGGTTTCAATTGTTTGCCCCTTATGAATTTTAGCATATCTCCAGAAAACTCCGAAAACCACGGTAATCCGGAGGAATTGACTTTTTAAAAATTTCTTTAAAATTTTTGTTCTTTGCTCCTAATATTCCCAGGGAATTTACGACTCATATGTTTTTTTGTTGGTATTGCCATCTAGTTTAAGTGTTTTTCCCCTTATTAATTACAGCATATCCACGTAAACCCTGAAAACCACGAAAATCCGCAGAAAATGAGATTGTTTTAATTTTTTAAAAATCTTTGCTCTTTGATACTAATATTCCCTGGGAATTTCTGAATCACATAATTTTTGTTGCTATTGCCATATAGTTTAAGGTTTCAGTTGTTTTCCCCTTACCAATTACAGCATGACAAAGAATACTGGAAAAAATCCTGATGCTGAAGGGATGAAGGCGATTGAAAACCTGGCAGAACACACTTCATATTCTAATTTGACATCTGTGAATGATAATTTATCTTATCAAACCTTCTACAGTCACTACCAAACTTTCTTGACTGAAGTTAGAGAAGGGACATTCGGTAAAACAGCACAATTTTGGAATGGTAATATGGACAAAGTGTTATTGATTTTGAGATTTCAGCGAGCAACTAAAGAAAACAACTTTGACTTACACTTGGCATGTTTAGAAGATATGATTCCCCTTTTCTTTGCATGTGACCATCACAATTATGGCAGATATCTCGTAGTCCATATTACTCACCCTTTTGAACCTGCAAGGGACACACTTGAAGCAGAAGAATTACTTCGCAATAACGGTTTCAGTGACCGTAGATCACAAGTTCCAAGTTCGAAAAATTCTGTGGATTTCCGTGCTTTTCCGGGTTTTACGGGGGTATGCTGTATTTGATAATGGGCAAACAGCTGAAACCTTAATCTAGATTACAATGCCAACAAAAAAAAAAATTATGTAAGTCAGAAGTTCCCTGGGAATATTAGGATCAAAGAACAAAGGTTTTTAAAAAATTAAAACGAACTCATTTTCTTCGGATTTTTGAGGTTTTCGGAGTTTTCCGGGGATATGCTGTAATTGATAAGGGGAAAACAACTGAAACCTTAATCTACATGGCAATACCAACACAAAACCATATGAGTCACCAATTCCCTTTGAATACTAGGAGCAAAGAACTAAGATTTAAAAAATTAAAACAAAGTCATTTTCTCCGGGCTACCGTGGTTTTCGGAGTTTTCTGGGAATTTGCTGTAATTGACAAGGGGAAAACAACTGAAACCTTAATCTACATGGCAATACCAACACAAAACCATATGAGTCACCAATTCCCTTTGAATACTAGAAGTAAAGAACTAAGATTAAAAAAATTAAAACAACGTCATTTTCTCCGGGTTTCCGTGGTTTTCGGAGTTTTCTGGGGATTTGCTGTAATTGATAAGGGGCAAACAACTGAAACCTTAATCTGGATGGCAATACCAACAAAAGAACATATGATTCAGAAATTCCCTTTGATTATTAGATGCAAAGAACAAGGATTTAAAAAATAAAACATTGTCATTTTCTCCGTATAAAAGTGGTTTTTCGGGTTTTCCGGGGATATGTTGTAATTTGTAAGGGGCAAACAACTGAAAACGTAAACTAGATGGCAATACCAACAAAAAAAAAAAATGTGTGTCGGAAATTCCCACGGGGGGGGGATGGGGGGTATACAGTAGCCTACGCTCTATATCTTCAATAATGTATATATATATAATATTTTCAGGTAATATCACAATTAATAAAATTAAATTGATATAAATAATCATCGTGCAAAAAATAGCATGCAATACTCGTGTCGTAAGCGCATAACGGATCTCGGAAATTGAAAAAACTCTTTCCTCGATCCATATGCACCGCTTACGGCACTTGTATCGCAATATACTATTACCAAAATGTGTAACACTGAGAAAATAATAAATTTTCTTTAACTTTCGGCTTACAATATAGGCATACCAGAAACAATTTTAAGAGGAGATTTCAATACATGAAAAAATAGCGTTTAATGATTAGATGTTTGTTTAGCCTGGTTTTAAAAGTGGACTGCATACAACAGGGAAGTTTTATTGCAATATGGAAATTTAATGTAATATCGAGTGTGCAATAAGAAGCTAATTCAAATAGCAAACATGTAGGCCTATAACATTTGGCGCACAGTAGAGATTGTGCAACTTTCTTCACCGCTCCTTATCCTCCAAGAAGTATAAAACGACGACCGGGCATATCAAGCTAGATGCCCCCTCTTTTTCCCACGTGTCATTTTAACAAGGTTTCACTCCTTCCTCACACTCAACTCCATTCTTACATCCCTCCTCACCCACACTTCTCACTCTTCCCTTTTCATTGTTGCCAGGTAGTAAGATTTTATTATATTAACTTTTGTTAGTACAGACTATATATAGTATTCCTTGTGATGACGCTTCCTCTATAATGCAAGGAGCGTTTGCCTGTGGTTTCGAACTTGACTGCAAGTAGCAAGGTAGATGTCAGATTAGAGTTGAGGGGGTTCCAAGTAAGAGCAGTCGAGAGTTCTGCTTTTTACTATCACATTCTCATTGTGTGGATGTACAATCATGCCATCTTTAGCATGGCAAACAAGAATAGAAGCAATTAAAATTTATCTATATTGATGCAAGTTCTGTATTGTTTAGTACCCCTTCAAATCCCGGTCTCACCTACAGGATTGGGTACTTAAAAATCACAGAAGATTTATCTGGCCTTATACCATAATTGAATTATCTTGATTCTGATTTGGATTGAAATGATTCATTGTCGTTGCAAACTGCCATTTCTGATTTGTATGGTGTTACATGTTGTACGTGTTCTGTTATTAGAAAATAAACTAGATAAAGTTTACCTGCGTAATTATTAATTAGGATACCAAATAAATCAGAAGCCTAATTATATAAAATAACATCGTTTATCATTTAGACGAAAACATGTATTAGCAGATGCATTTGGCTTCGTCCGCGATTATTTACTCAACTGCTAGATGTTTTGTTTAAATCATTTATTTAACACAAATATAATTAAAATAGTGACATCAATTTTACATAAATTGCAGTAATTACATAATCTTATTCCTAATTATATTGTTTAACGTTAAAATTATAAATATATAAACGAACAAAACGCAACTTACGCTGCCATTTAGGCATAAAAATTCGAAATTAAAAATATTTAAATGAACCATAGATTTATGAATCTTACCCAAATCATGCATAAACAATTTTAAACTATTGATAGTTAAAAATCTAAAAACCCGGCTTCAAGGTGCATTTTACGAACAAAGTGCGCCGCCTGGGCGAGAAAAGACATCAGATTCGACGTCCCTAGCCCAAAAAACCCCACTTAGTGAGTTTCGTCCAAATAATTTAATATTTTCCCATTTAGACGTAAATTCATGATCCCCTTCTGTGTAAATCAGACCTCTGCGAATCGTAAACAATTGAATCGAAATAACAACCTAACAAGGCCAATTTGAATTAATTTTATAATTGAATACTATGTTCCTATCGTTTTCCACGATAATCGAATTGATCGCGTGTCTCTTATGGAAGGTACAGTATTTTGTTTCCTCGAAAACATTTGATTTTTGGCATTAAAAACTAAAATTTTCCAAAATCCTTTCTTAGTGTGCACTTACATTATGAAACGAAGTTTAAGCCTTTACCTATTATAGTTTAGGCTCTACGTTTATTTTCTGTCAGTCAGTCAGGACAAAGCCGCTGATGTAGATAAGATGTAGGCTATTATGTTCCTTTTAAAGCTTCGAACTACAATTTGGAAATTTTAAAATGTGGTGGGTTTCTTCATCACCCTACTCTCTTTTTATCTGAAATCGTTAACAAAAGTAAGGTCGATAGGGTGATGAGGCAGATATCAATTCCAATATTCTTTAAGGACAGATATGGGAGTAGAGGAAAATGTCAACATTTTTTAGAACTGTCCTAACATGAAAAGGTTTGCTTCCTCTACATACTTCCTTTTCGATCATATTTAGTATGTTAAGGTGTACGTTCATGAAGAGGGAACTAAGACAAGAATTTAAAGAGGATCAACATTCCAGAAGTATTTCTACTGACTATATTGTGATATGAGAAATTAATAACACAGTCCAAAAAAAAAAATGTTTTACCAGATTTTGGCTACATCTAGTGTGCTTATTCCAAATCTGTAAACAGTTTTTCTCTACCAGCTCTACTTTTGTATAGAGTGCCATTAACTACTTATAACCTCTTTCGCGAAACAAACTCTTGCTTGATAATATAGCTAGTGAAGGTTCTTGACCATACTTTGGACCCGTAGGACAAAATCTGTACGAAGTACAGAAAAACTAAAAGCTGGATTATTTTCTGGTCCTCAAATTGACAGCTCATAAGTTATCAACGACAGTACAGTATGTGATAATATCATTTTTTTGACGGACCCCATGTTATATTATTATTGTAATGTTAATGTAATGTTAGTGTGTTGTTTTTTTCTTCACGTGATTTAGAAGCTAAAAATAGGCACTGTTTTTTATTTATATCACACGTAAAATGGGATAATATGCATAATGGTAATACCAAATCTCACAAACTAAGGCTAAAAGGGCAAAACTAATGGAACATTTGGCATCAGGGATCTAAATATACCCAAGAATAAGTATAAATTCTAAGGCACCAAAATGGCTGTTGGTCTGTGTAATAGCTGGGCCCTTTAATTTAATATAGCGGTAAATGGCAGCTTCATTGTCCTATATTGGTTAAGGACCCCGACATCATGAAGTAATAGAACACCCTTCTTCTTCTTCTTCTTCTGAAATCGTCAACTGATATATTTGTTTGATCCTCCAATGTCGATAATTTCTGTACTTTTCACTAATTCATTTCTTCTTACATAATCTGAAGGTCTTGGTCTCCTTCGGCACTTTTTTGCCCTCAATCTTGTTTTCTATAATTACATTAATAATTCTCTCATGACGCAAGATACTCGTATGCCAGTGAGTTCATCCCTTCGTCTCTTGCTTACCTCTATTTCATCATCATCATCATTATCAACCTCGGGGATTATAGTGCTTTCACATTCGCCAGAGGTTTCAAGGCTACAACTTCTCACGTCTAATATGCCCCCACTGATCAGCAGTCAACAGTATTCCCCTTTGCGCAGAGGAGCTGCGCTGTCGCACACACTCATACGACACCAAGGGGGAACTCCCTACTGGCTTGTCATGTGACTGGCATTGGAGGGGTATGATGGCATATGAGCACGGTAAGTGGGGGTATCATAGGCGTGCTACGTTTGGCCTTGAAACCTCTGGCGAATGTGAAAGGAATATAGGCCTTGCGACCTCTTCCGTCCTCTCAAATAAACTTGCCCTTCCATCTCTTAATGGGTCTTCCTTTCTCTATCTCCCTTTCTGGTATGTATTCTAGGATCATCTTAGGGATGCGGGACTCTGGCATCCGACGTACATGAGCATAATATTTCTCTTGATATTATTTAATTTTTTTTTTTTTTTTAAATTAAATATGTTCAGTTCTTTCCTTATTGCCTAGCTGTACATTTTATCTAACCTTCTATATTCAGCAACTTCTCTCAAAAATCTCATTCTTGATGTTTCTATTTTTTGTTTTTTACTTTCTCGCTTATACGTAGTATAGAGAAAGTATTGTGATCGTGACAAAAAATCGAAATCGAGTTAACACCGGGAAAGCATGTTTCACGATGCCTAGAAACCGAAAAACGTGTTTTTGGTTTGACGTCTGTCCGTCTGTCTGTCTGTCTGTCTGTCCGTCTGTCTGTGGACAAGCACAGCGGGTAAACGGTTCATTGTATTTACTTCATTTTTTGAATTATGGACTTTTTCGAAATTTTGTCGAGCCGCCCAGAAATTTAGTTTTACAACTGAAATATTAAGGGGACTTTTCATGAAAACTTTTTTTAAAATTTTGATTTTTGAAAAAATGGCTCTAACGATTTTAATAAAAATTTAAAATTGGAAACTCTTATCTATGACTAATAAAATGGCTATATCTGTATTTCTGCAAAAATGACTTAAGGGGTAATTTACTGGCATCCATTTTCAATTTTTCTAGATTTTATCCATTACAGTAGGCCATACACGAAAACCTACCACAGTAAAGTTGTAGAGAAAATTAAAATGAACATTTTTTGTTTAACACATTTCTTTATACGTTTAATAGATATCAAGATAAAAACGAAATAAGTACGGCTTAAATGCGAATTTCAGAACATACATGTCAATTAAAATATGAATGACATTTTGTTGCCCCTAGTAACAAGAAAACTATAGGCCTAATGTACACTTATTGTTGTGAAATGCAACCAGTTTAGCTCAGTCACAATGAACACACCAAAACCAATTACAGCGAGGTGATATGGGCTAACAGGGAAGAGGTCCTGAGTTCAAATCAAACCTTGTGGCCGCCCAAATTGACTTGGGTTTTTCATAGTTTCCTCATTCGCAAAGGCAAACGCCGGGTTTGTAGGACATGCTTACTTTCCATAACTCATCGCCGCTACGTCACTGGATATTATAATAGTTTAAACTGAACATCACAAAAGAAGACATCACTAAACCATAGAATCAGATGACACGAATGAGTTGCTACTATAGACTAATGGTTCACGCAACCATACTAAACCCGTGATATAACCTACATGCAGTTGCGTGCAATGTAACCTACTGTAAGTAGTAGTAGTAGTAGTAGTTGTGGCGAAATTCAATTATAAGTCGCCCCTTAAGTTCCGCCCATTCGATATTCACATTTGCACGGACTGTGTGATGTATTTTGTTTCTGAGCGAAGCAGAGTGACCAACTGTCCTTATTTATTGCTGCAAGTGCTTTGCACCCACTATCCTTATATACTGTCGCAAGTGCCTTGTATTCACCTCTATATATAGCTAAATAATGCATAACACTAACCACATAGTTAAGTGCGCGAAACGGAGGCGGCAGCCGTAGCGAAGCGCCCTTGCATTTTCGAATAATGTACGATACACTGTTTGTAGGTTTCGAAAATGTGGCATATTATATCTCCCGCAAGGTTTGTCAGCCTGTCACCTCTCGTCTAGCGGTGTGACGTCATACCTCCAACGTCCAATCACGAGTTTCTTCATAATACGAGAAGAGAAGAATTCGCTAGATCGTGGTATAAAAGAAACTGCATTGGTGGGTGGGTTGGGTGGGGCCGATTTATCCCAAGGTGCGACTTATATTTGAATTTTCCCGTAGTAGTACTAGTAGTACTAATAATATGCAGTTTTACTGTCATTCATTATTATTATTATTATTTCACGGTAAAAGCATTAAACATGAAGATCGACTCTGATGGTTTCCGTTCTAGATACTTCTTAGTTTTATGAAAATGTAATAAATAAAATGTAATTGTACTTTAATTTACTTTTTTCTGTGCTAGCCTTTAACACGTATATGCGAGAAAGTTTGTGCAACATATTTTTGCACCATTTATGTTTTCTTGTGATGGTAAAGCATTCTGACAGGTATATAAGAGATGGCACTGCTAAAACTTTATAACACTTCAAAACAGTATCTTTCCGTGTTTTTTTTATGAGGGTTCTTCTAACTGTCCCACATATTTGATTAAACTTACCTCTGCTTACTTTTTGAAAAGCCTCTTCGCTGATTACTCGATACATCCACCTTATCTGTAACGTCTTTCATTTGATTCAAGCTTTCCTCTTTTCTCGTCCTTACTGTTCTGTTTTGACCTCCATGGAGAATCAAACTCGATACATAACCCTTCTGTCACTTTCTTCTTCTTCTTTCGTTTCACCCTCTTTGGGGTACGTTGAACCAGTCATTTCTTTGTGTGTTGTTCCTTCCTAAGTGCCCAGTATTTCTTCATTCTTTCTGATCTTCTCTTCCTCTCTTCTTCAGAGATAATAGGTTTGGACTTCAGTGACGACCTGTCTTGGAACCTTGTATTTTCGTCTTTAGTTATTATTTTAGCCGTTCGATCTAATAGTGAATTTTCTGTAATTTTTAACTCGACTAGGTCTTTTTCAGTTTCTTTAAACCAGTTGGGTTTTGTTTTGCGGTTGCGGAAGAAGTCAAAGATTTGTTTTGTTAATCTAACAGAGTCCATTTTAAGAAGATGACCACAGAAATTTATCCTCCTTTTTCGCATAGTGTCTGAAAGTTTTTCAATTTTCTTGTAGAGGGTTTCATTCTTGATGTATATCATCTTATTATCCTGAAATTTAGGTCCTATGATTTTTCTTAAAATCTTCCTTTCCTTTAGTTCAAGTTTCTCCATCTGACCTTTGAAATTCATGTTTAGCGTTTCTGCCGCGTACAGTGCTTCTGGTTTAATTACTGATCTGTCACTTTATTATTGTACTAAAGTTCATTTTTTAATGTTAGTAGACATGTAGACTTAGTTACTTGTGCTTTTGTTGAGATCTATACTCGCAACAAAGTGAAGACGAAGAGGTAGAGGCGATATGAAAGACTTGAGATGGGGAAGTAAAAATGGTCATCTTCGCCCCTGTGGTTCTCTCTATGTAATCTGCATAGCAAAATTATTAGCAGTTCCCAGTACAGGAGAAACTTATCTGGAGCGGCGTGGCGGTAAACGCGAGACTAATTGTAACTTACAGAATCCCTCAGTAAAATCTACCACCCTCATCCTCAAAACCTCCCTGCCTTCCACTGACGCCCTTTTATGCGATTTTACGATTCCCGCGATAGCCTTTCATCCCTGCCAACTCCCTTCTCCGACTAAATCTAGTAAGCCATGCCTGCCTATTCGCAGAACCTAAGACATTTATTTCGTTCGTCTGCAGGAACGTAAATAGATTTACTAGCAAATAATTACTGTCAGTCGTTTAGGAACTGTTACTTGATTGGATTTTCTAGTTCTGAATATAACATGAAATGATTAATGATGGAAAATATAACATAAAGATCCAAGTCAAATGAGCTAATACAATTCATGGGCCTATACTGTAATGTATCATTAAAAAAAATATTTAAAATATATCTTTGATATGAATAATAATAATAATAATAATAATAATAATAATAATAATAATAATAATAATAATAATAATAATAATAATGATAATATTCATAATTAGGGCAAGGCATTTGATGATTTTGCATCTTTTTAAAATGAAGGTTAAAAGATAGCTCGAATATAAATAAATGTGTATAATGAAATAATTGATTAAATAAGGGCTATTTGTTTTTGCATTTTTTTAACTTTATTTTGCATTTTTCGTCATTTTCAAGAGAAAGGTCATTTTTGGGTAATTTTTAGGTCATTTTCGGCATTTTTAGGCCATTTTCGGCATTTTAGGTCATGTTTCAGCAGAGGTAGACAGGAGCTTTTCCATGTACAAATCGTTACTTTCAGACAGCAGACAATTATTTTTATTTGAAAATCTCCGCCAAGTGTTCATAGTTCATTTTAATTCAAGTTTATTGTAAACACCAAAGCAATTTGTTGTGTAGCAAAAATGATTTTTTTTATTTCTTTTTAAATGGAAGATATTTGCTAGGGGCCATTTATGGGCATGCCAGTTCAGAAAGGATTCTTTTTCACTAAAGGTGTCCAAGTAGTAGGCCTATAAATTTACTTACTTCTTAGTAACAAAGTAAGTTTGTTTTATATTGGAAATTCATATATAACAAACTGCCATCCACCAAATCCACCACCAGCAATTCATTACTTTAAAAAATCTAATTATATGTAATAATAGTAAATTTATAGGTCATTAAAAAAAAATAAAAAATCGGGTAATTTTTTCACTATTATTAGGTCATAAATGCATTTTTTATTTTGCATTTTTTCACTTTTTATGGTCATTAAATGCCTTGCCCTATTATTAATAATAACAATGGTTCTGAAAAACTACTCATATTTTATATTGGGACAGATCCGTACTTACTGACATATCAATAACTCACAATAGACCAGACATAGTGTTGAGGGATAAAAACAACTGGATCACATTTCTTATAGACATTGGCATACCAAATACTCACAATTTAGAGCAGTGTGAAAATGAAAAAGTAACCAAGTATTTACCCCTAGCTGAAGAGGTTCGACAACTCTGGAGGCAAGAAAAAGACATTGTGCTGCCTTTAATCATCTCCTCAACAGGACTTGTACCGAAGACCATAACGAAGAGACTGCAAGACTTGAAGATCACAGAGTACCTGAGGGATTGTATGCAAAAAGCGGTCATCTTGAGTACTACATCCGTAGTCCGCAATATACTAAAAATTTCTGTTTAAATTTAACGGTGTCATCTTGCTAAAAGCCGATGACATTGTTTTAATACCTGTAAAAGCAGTGGAATGAATAAATAATAATAATAATAATAATAATAATAATAATAATAATAATAATAATAATAATAATAATAATAGTCTACCACACTTCTTCCTTAGGCATGAAGTTCATAAATGAAGCAAGAAAATGTTAAAATAGGACGAAAGAAAATATAAGCTTATTGTAAGTTATTTTTTAAATAATCACTTTTTTAGATAAATAACTGATGGCACTATTGCGATTTTAATGTCGTGTGAAACTCAATAGCTGAATAATTTTATCCTTAACTAGGGTAATTTAAATATGAAGCGGTAACAACCGCTGTGACGCAAGGGTGCAATTGCTTCTCTCATGCAGCGTGTCTGGGTTCGAATCCTGGTCGGGACAAGTTATTTAGGTTTCTCCGGGATTTTTCCTCACCGTGAAACAAATGTCGAGTAACTTTAGCCCCTTGTTGTCCCCGGATATCAACTGGCTGTCAATATCATCTTCATTCCATCCTCGCCTTGTTCAGAGTGAATGTGTGTATGTATGGTGTGTCTCGTCTTACATGCTCACATTGTCTCGGAGGTGACCTCGGCATTGGGCTAATCACTCTTCCAGGGAGGCCCTCCATATCCTTGTCTGGTCAAAAAGGATGTACATGATCAAATAGATAATCCCTCTCCCGACAGGTGGCGGCCCTGTAAGGCCCGGGCGTCGTGGGTCATTTAAAGCTCCCTAAAAGGGAGACGTGAAACTAAGGTAAAGAAAGAAAGAACCAGTATTATACAGTTAATGTGCACCCCTTCGTTTTCTAAAAAACACATCAAATTTGTAATACTGTAATATCTTTAACTCCAGTTTTGTAGTGTGGAGAATTAGGTTACGCGTTCCTTCATAACAGTACCACACAGTACCTTATGGCACAGTGATAAGCTATGATGATTAATTACAAGCAAGAGGTCCCTGGTTCGATTCTCAGATCTGCCGTGGCACTCTTTCATGGTATAGGATCATCCGATGGATCCTTGTGTATTCTTTATCATGAAGCTAGATACAAATGATAATAAAGAGTTAAGGTGGAAATACACTTCCATCAAGTCACGTGCTGTCACACCGACATTTACAAGGCGCGACCATAAAATAAGTTCCCTGGGACCGTTTACAGAAACAAAACACAATTTCGTGGACATATATATTCCAACATATACAGTAAGTATTCAGCTATTATTCAACATATTTGCCACCGGAGTTGAGACATTTGTCATACCGTGGAACCAACTTTTGAATACCTATGTCGTACAAGTCTGCCGCCTGGGATTTGAACCACTGTGTGACAACCATTTACTCTTCTCTGACATTTCTTGAGGTGTAGGAAAATATGAAAATCACTGGGAGCGAAGTCCGAGCTATTTCTGCAGAAGTCTTTCTAGGAGGTGCTTTATTATAGTCTGTAGAGAGTAGTACACCCATGTCGTAAGGTTGTTCAGCTTAGTTTATCTCGTATGTGTGAGGTGGTGCACTACATGTTCAGCCAATGTAAAATATATATTTGAAGTCTGGCTTAAGCCGGTAGGCCAATACTTCATAAATAATGTATGATCAGCAGGGCCCGGATTCTAGTGACATGTCATCTTTTTATTGATGCTGCATAGACATTGCCAACTTGTGGATAAATCCTAATCATGGCCTCTGCATTATAGAAATGCATTTTTATTAGGTCATTTTTTGTCATTTTATGCCATTTTATATTTTTAGGGCATTTATTTCAATTTTAGGTCATTATTTTGTCATTTTCATGTCATTTGCTTCCTTATTTAGTCATTTTCATGTATTTACATTGAGTGTATTAACTTTTTCATCGCTAGCGGTGCTGTTTTTGAAGTGTTGTTTGTTTAATGCAAGAAGGAAAAATTCGGCATTAAATTGTTGACATGTCTCAGTCAGGAGTGAGAATTAAAGAAACGCCAAAATGTTGTATTATATTACTATTGTTAATAGATTGACTTAGCACCAGAGTCTGCCACCTGCTTGGATTTGAGAGTGCAAACTACTGTTTACCCTCAATAAACAACAATATAATCAGGTAAACCACAAAAGGATGTGCCGAATGTTGACTCACCAGTGTCTCAGTGCCAGTATAAATTTCCGTTAGAAAAGAACATTCACAACATTACAGTTATTTACAATTTTTACAATTATGTACAAACTAGTCTATAACCATGAGTGTACAATAATAATTTTTTATAAATAAAATATCAGTTTTTAGGTCATTTTTTATAATTATTAAGTCATTTTGTTTAAAATTTAAGGTTATTTTATAGGTCATTTTTCAAACAATTTCAGGTCATCAGAATCCGGGCCCTGATGATCACTATTTAACGTTATTGGTCGATAATTAAAACAAGCCAAGGCGTGAAACAAGGCTGCCCAAAGTCTCCCGCACTATTTAGCATATATGTTGACGAAGTCATTAAACAATGGCAAGAAAAATGAAATGTAAATTTTAACATAAATGACAAGGGCTAAACACAATATTGTTTGCAGATCATCAAGTAATATTTAGTAAAACAGAAGACGAACTACAAATGGCAGTACACAAATTCAATGAAATAGCTGTTAATTAAAATATGAGAATTTCTGAGAAGAAAACAATAGTGATGGCGTTCCAAGAGACAAACCACTTAAGATGCAAAACAGTAATAAATAATAAAATAATATATCAAGTAAATACTTTTAATTATCTGGGATTTAATGTATCCTACTGCCAAAGAAACGACATTAATATAAAATTAAACATATTCTATAGCATGTGTGGAAAAATAAAACGTTAAGAACAACTCAAATAAAATTCTATAAAACAATGGCAGTGCCCATGCTAACATATGCCTGTGAGAATTGGACACTTACTAGATCAGATAAAAGAAATATTGACTCAGCCGAAATGAAATTCTTACGTTCAGAAGCGGGCTACACACTTTGAGACAAAAAATATAATGAGGAAATTAGAACAAAGCTAAAAATATACAATGTAAAAGGCAGAATAAATCATATAAGGAATAACTGGCTAGATTGTATAGAAAGAATGCCACTACACAGATTACCACAGATTTTTACTGCATTATCAACCTAAAGGCAAAAGAATAGGGGGCGCCCAATTGCTAGATGGAGAGACTGGATTTCTTGTTGTGGAAACAGGTCTAAGGACTAAATCTATGAAGTAGAAGAAGAAGAAGGTCGATAATTGTATACACTTTGAGGGTTAGGCTTTTTAGGGAGGAGAGTACCACACCATCATTAAAACCAGGCACTCAAAAGAATAAAATTAAATAGGTTTAATAAATAAGAATTATTTGTTGTCAATAGATTTTATGAAACTCATATGAGGTCGTCTAAACCAGGAGCAGAGTTACTGGGAGTATTTTCTAATGCTTGACAGATTCCTGCTACCGTCATTGGGAGTTGGAATTCATCTTGGTGATCTAGTCTCAGATGTCTTATGAATAGACCTGGGATTTTAAGGCAAATGCCTGTTTTGTTCCTTATGAAATAACATGAAATTTTAAGAATATGTTGACTTATATTTATAGAGTTTTATAGTGCCCTAAAATGCCTATTTGGGCCTTTAGAGCCTATTTTACTATTTTAGTGCCTAAAATGCCTATTTTGTACATTTAAAAAATGAAATTAAACTGCTGTAATTTTTACATTCATGGACATCCTTGAATGAAGAGCAGAACAGCAAAGGGTCGGTTTTTTACAGAAACTTGATTTTCCCAAACAATTGTGGCCAAAGGAATACTCATTGACGGGGAAGGGGAGGATTAGCTCTAAAGAACAAGGAGCAAGCAGTAAGAAGGGACATACCGTGTCAAGTCGCCAGTGTGTCGACCACACGACCATCAAATACCTGCAGGCCATGACCTGGCCGTTATTCAAATCCAAGGCCCTTCAAGGACTATAGCAATCTAATTTTTCTGATGTGCCATAACTCTTTTTGATAAAGGTCTTTTTAATTCTGTCTTAATTTTTCAGTTATTTCTGTTAAGAATATATATACCACGTTTCTAACTGTAATAAAAAGATCACATTACAGTTTAAGTGTATGTTGTAATATTGTGAAGTCTATTTTCTGTCTCCACCTTCATGACTTGGGTTTCGATGGAAGCAATCCTTAGAATGTGCCCTTCAATTACCAATATTCACTTTTCCACATAGCTAATCATCAGACAATTGAGTATACTTCTGCAAACGGTGAACAAGTTTTTGAAGCCGTCACGGAAGACGTCGACTCACTTTTTTCTCAACCAGCCTCTGACAGTTCTCTCAACTTCTTTATCAGATACATAGTGATGACCTCGCAGATCTTCTTTCATTATCGGAAACAGATGAAAGTCAGACGGCGCTAAATCTGGACTGTATGGAGGATGCCGTATGGTGGTGAGCTTCGGTCTCCAAAGTTCTGCTGTGGTGTGGAAACAAGATCACTATGGTTCTGGAAATATATTACGGTACCTACTTTAATCAATCTTTAGACACAAACACTTTTATTATCAAGACTTATCTTAGACTTTTGTAAGGAGAAAATCTGCATTATTCAGGAAGTGTTTTTACGAATTTGTTTCAAGCCTATCTTCTGTACATTTGAGGATTCGGCAGTGTTGATGCGCGGGACCATGAACAGATAACAGACCACCCACCCGGTTTTAATTTCGTCCGGATACGGAATATTTAGTAGTTTCAAACCGGGAGTACGAAAGGTCTTCTGAGCTTAATTCCTTAAGCCGTCCCTTCGGGCAACACTTCTCGATTTGAAAGAGGCAGAAAATTTAGTATAAATCGGAATAATTTAAAATAAAATAATAAATATGACTGAATTCTTTATAATTACGATCAGAAATAAATGAAAACAGTAATAATTTTATTACCAATCACTTTCTTAACTGTTCAATTCTTATGTTGTACCTTCTTGTTCAGCTGTTTGTTTCTTCGGTTTTTTCCTTATTTACATTTATCCTTTTCCGGTATAGGCCTACTATTTATCTATTCTCTATTATTTATTCTTCATTTCTTATTCCATATTTTGTAATCTCTGTTCTCTTTATCCCTTATTCTTTATTTTTCGTTCTTAGTTCTTCCTTATCCTTTCTTCGTTCTTAGTTCTTCATTCTTTATTCTTCTTTTTCATTCTTCATTTATCTTTGTTCATTCCTAATTTTTTGTTATTATACCCCATATTACTGTACATTCACTATTTAACATCTCCACTCCTTGATTTTTAAATGCACGAAAATTCATAAAATGAAATGTTGTAGGGCCTAGATGTTTTAACTTATTTATATTTATTAAGTGCCAGTTTGGTACTTTATGAGATTGTGTGGGGGACGAAAAAATGTCTGTCCGTCCGTCCGAGCATCTGTACGCACCATAACTCAAATACGCTTTTTCGGATTTTCATGAAACTTGAAAAGCACATTTAGCCTATAATGTCCATGGGAAGAACCCCATTGATATTGAACCAAATTGGTTCACCGGTACCGGAATAATGCCCAATTTAGTGCCTATTTTTATAGATTATATTAGAAAGGCGCCATAACTCAATTACGCTATTTCGGATTTCCATGAAACTTGGTATACGAATTTATGACGCCCATGGAAAGTACCCTGTTGAATTTGAACCTAATCTGTTTCCCGGTACCGGAGTAAAACCCAATTTAGTGTCTATTTTAAAGGCGCAATAACTCAAATACGCTTTATCGATTTTTATGAAACTTCGTATACGCATTTATAATGTCTATGGAAAGACGCCTATTGATATTCAACCAAATCGGTTGGCCAGTACCGGAATAATGCCCAATTTAGTGCCTTTTATGTTAATATATAAGAAGTCGCGTTAACTCAAATATGCTTTATTGGATTTTCCTGAAACTTTGTATAGGCTACCCATTTATAATGTACATGTGAAGACGTCTACTGATATTGGACCAAATCGGTAGACCGGTACCGGAGTAAAACCCAATTTAGTGTCTATTTTAAAGACGCGGTAACTCAAATACAGTTTACCGGATTTTTATGAAACTTGGTATACACATTTATAATGTCCACGGGGAGACGTCTATTGATATTGCATAAAATCGGTTGACCTGTTTCGGAGTAATGCTCAATTTAGTGCCTATTTTATGGTAATATACGTATTCGAAAGAATTTATTAAAAAAATGAGAATCAGTTATCTTGACAACATAGCCTGTTGTTTTACTGTGATCTTATAAGGCTTTGGAAATTAAAATATAGTTAGCTATGACAAAAACACTATTGTTTTACATGCTCTTATCCAACTAGACCGTTAAACTAACCCAGGTGGCCGAGATGGTAACGTCTTGGCCTCACATTCTGGAGTTCAATGGTTCAAATCCCGAAACCGGCCAATTTGACAATTTTTTTTGGATTTTTATATAAGTGTGCGATTGTCAAGATATCACAAATCTGTACAGTTCAGTTGACGCTGGAAGATTTTAATCTGATTAAACAAACTAGACCTTTGTTCTTCCGTAAGCTCTGCTTAAAGAATAAATCTGGAGTTTAACTTGGAAATCAATTAAAAAACATATTCTGCATATCATAATTGCAGTCATAACTGATTAAACAAAAACATACTGGCACTTTGTTACATCAGTATACCTGATTTTATTTTACCTGATCCTATGAACTTTCTAAAAAGTTTAAAAGAAAAAGGTGTGTTAAGAATTAATTTCACTGTAATATTTAATAATGAAACAGACAATGTATTTTAGAAAATAAAGACCCGAATGGTGAAGTCTATATATAACTGAAGTTACTGTACTTCTACAAGTGCCATTTCCTGGGAACAGTTGAGATTTCGGTATTTCTGTCACAGAAGTGAAAGGTTTTCCTTAAGAGTCATACAAGATGGTAGAGAGTAGGAGTGGCAGAAGGACCCAAAGGTTAATTAAATTTAATTAACATTATCACTTGAAAGCGTATACAGTATGTGTCGACAAGGATAGGATTGCAATACCGTCTCCTCTTTCCCTGGCTAAACATCACAAACTTAGGGTGGAGAAGGCTATATAGGTTTATATAGAAACGGGGGGGGGGGGGTGAGATGGAAGGAAAAGGGCTTGGGGGGTGAGTGTATCGTTCACAGGAACGTCTAGCCTATCCACTCACCCCTTTCTAGCATAACTCGACCTAAACAATTCAAAAGCATGTGCTCGGGTTACTACTTAAGTCTCTATGTGTATTAACACTTCTCTAAGTATCAGTGGAAGAGTGAAAGGGAGGAATTGGGCGTAGAAGGATTGGTTTACTTAGTAGCAGGGATATCCATTGAAAATTTTACACAGCACTTACTTACTTACTCAATCGCAATAGATAATTCCTCAGTAAGCTAAAGGAATATTATCTATTTTATGGAACCTAGTGTTGTAAAATTCTCGAGAATAATCTTTTGGAGAATATTCTCGATTACCGAGAATATTAGAGAATTTTCATTCAAAATAGGAGAATATTTGTTTCAATGCAGTGGAAATGGCTTAAATAAGTAAAATGTATATATATATATTCACAGGTAAACTTGTTCAGATGGCAACCAAAATCTGTACAGACACAAAAAAACAAGGAATATGTATTAAGTATGTTGCCCCAATAAGTAAATACTTTTAGCCGACAAAAATCTACAGTTTATCACCAAAACAATTGAACCTGACCGATTTGTTCAAGATGTAAAACTTTATGTAAATACAGTACTGTACAATTTAATTCTTTATTTTTTAAAGAAATTACCTTTTTTGTGATTTACCCAATTATCTGGATCTGGTTCGGTCATGACTTATCTGGATAATTGGAGTTCTACTGTTAACTTTTTAAATTTTGTATTTTGGATTTTTTAATTTTTAATTTTTGGACTTTTTCAGTTTTGTATAAGCGTAATCATTGAGTTGATTGTTTTCTGTGCAGTCCGTTCCGTCACACCTCACTAATTTCGTGACGATTTTGAGCGTTACACAAGCTCTCGATTTACCCCTACCGCGGCTAAAGAAGTTTACTTAAAAAATTAGCGTTATCGTCATTTAATTAAGTTAGTTTAGCGGTAGTGTAAATTATGTTATTTCCCGACCTAATTCCTGCATTATCAAGCACAAAAATAAGTTACTTTGTCATCAGGACTTTGAAAAACAAATTTATTTCTGCAGCTATATAGGTTCATTAAGTAGCTTCTGAGACTGCTGCCCATTCCTACTCAACAAATGGCACCTCTGTGCTAGTGGACATTTTGAACAAAGGGAATAGAATAGAGTGGGCGGTATTCTTATTGAGAGTATTTGATATAGGGAGACTTGTTTAGTAAAGGAATCAATCTGATTCACATTGAAAATATATGAACAAGCCTACCTATAAGTATCAAAAATAAAATAAAATATGTCTTACAGTTAAATTTAAACCATTCTAAAACTTGAATCAAGTTATTATTTACCTGAAGTTTTAAATGTGAGTTGTAAAACTGATTCTCACATTACAATTAACAGTTTTGGAGAATATTCTCCGGAGAATTTTCTAGTTGAGAATATTCTCGAGAATATTCTCGTTCTCGAGAATATTCTCCCGACAATATTCTCACCTCACATCACTAATGGAACCCGAGGTTCATTGCTGAGCTTACCTGAGCCCGCCATTCAACCATATTCTGTACTAACTCCATCCAACCATCCCTCGGAAATCCGACTTGCCTTAAATCTAACGTAATATTGTCCTCCCATCTATGTCTAGGTCTTCCAAGTGGTGTTTTCCCTTTGGGTCTTCCAGTCAATATTTTAACATAGGGCCTATGTCTTTTCTCACATGCGTGCAACATGTCCAGCCAGTTCATCCTCAGTGATTTAATTACCCTTACTATATCCGGTGAAGAATACAGGTTATGAAGGGCTAAAGAAATATTACCTATTTTATAGAACCTGGAGATTCATTGCCGCGCTTACGTGAGCCCGCCATCCAACCCTATTCTGTGCTAACTCCATCCAACCTCGCAAATCCTACTTTCCTTAAATATATCCTAATATTGTCCTCCCACCTACGTCTATGTCTTCCAAGTGATTTTTTCCCTTCGGGTCTCCCAGTCAATGCTTTTGAGATAGGCTATGTCTTTCCTCCCCCATGCACGCAACACGTTCAGCCCATTTCATCCTCAGTGATTTAATTACCCTTACTATATCCGGTGACGAGTACAGGTCACGAAACTCGTCGTTATGTAGTTTTCTCAAGTCCCCATTTTCATATCATTTTACAGAACACAGTCTACACCTGTGTATAGCCCAGTTGTTCATAGCATGGCCACGCGGCTTCAAAGGACTATACCATTAAGTCGGTGTTTCTTTATATTAATTGATCTGACTAAATCGATCTTGGTTTCCGCTTTTGAAAACAAAAGCAACGTTGCAATATTCTCCCATTGTTATCACTGACCTTAGTTCTTCCTTCACTTTAATCAATTCTAATGTGTTATTGTTTACTGTAAGTAGATCTTGCAACCTTGCGTTTCACTCCACACGGAGTTGACGAGTAGCTGTCACAGCCGTCACAGGACTTTCTTAGATTTTGATTGGCTGGGGTAAAAATAAAGAAGTTGGGATGGGTTCAGAAAACTTTTCCTACTAACAAAAGGGAGCCTCCTGGCCATGCAATGAATAACTGGAATGTATCACAGATGTTGATATTGTATTCACATTCACATTGTCAACTGCAACATCCTGATCATCTTATTTTAATGTCTATTATTATTATTTTCTTTAATACTTTGATTTTGAACCTTGTCCTTGTTATCTACTAAGGACTCCTAGATTACAACTGATACGTTTTATTTTTTACTTCATTTTCATAATAATTAAATAAGGCTCTATATAGGTTCTGTTCTACAGGGTGTTAATGAATAACACCGAAATATTTTACCTGCGTATATAAGAGACATAGACATATTAGGAGATTTTTGCTCTATGGATTCAATTTCTCCTGTCACAGCATGAAAACTCCCAGGGCATGGCCGCCACTGACTTCTAAAATTTGAAAAAAAAAATGTAAAACGAAGGAACTTCGTTGTTAACACTGGAGTTATGAAAAAAACTAATGCATTGGCGGCCAGTCATATGATTTGTCTGTAAATTTTGCAGACTATGGAAACAATAAATTACGATGTAGCTGTTGATGAATTATTAAAAATCAGGTTTTTATCGATCACTAAGAAGGGCTGAAGTCAATTTAATGAAAATTTTAACCCTATTTTGCTTCATTATTGACTTATTAGCACCAAATTGTAATGACTTTAATGCCCTGTAGCATTTTACGACATAAAGCAAAAATCGTATAATAAAAGTTGCTTGTCTATGTCCTCTCTATGCACATGTAAAATATTTCTGTGTTATTCATTAACACCCTGTATATAAATAGATCGTAAAAGTAACCTACAGTATTAGGTAACACGATGCTTTTAAATTTAAGATAGTTTTATTTCGAAATTCTAATCATAACTATTTATAGATGAATGTTACGAAAGATATGCTCCCATAACATAATTAATCCTGTGTAGAGGATATGATTTTGAAATTCGTTATTTAACTGCCTCAATAACAGTTCTCCAAGAACATTTAACTATTTATTAAGTGCCAGTATGGTACTTTATAAGATTGTGTGGAGGACGGAAAATGTCTGCCAGTCTGTCAAATACGCTTTATCGGATTTTGATGAAACTTGGTATACGCATTTATAACGTCCATGGGAAGAACCCTGTTGGTATTTAACCAAATCGGTTGAACGGTACCGGAGTAATGCTCAATTTAGTGTCTATTTTAATGGTAATATATTAGAAAGAATTTATGAAAGGCAAGTTAGTTATCATGGCAACATATAGTTTCACAATATTCTTTCATATACGGCTTTGGAAGTTGCAACAGAGTTAGCTATGACAAATCACACTTTATTTCACATATGCTTATCAAACTCAATTGTTAAACTGAACGAGGTGGCCGAGAAGGTAAATTATTGGACTCACAATCTGGAGGTCCCTGGTTCAAATCCCATAGCTGGCCAATCTAATTTTTTCTATGTGAAAGGGCGGGTGTCAAGGCATAGGCGTAACCAGGCCGACCATATGGGGGGTTATAACATCCGAGGGAGAGGGGGGTCCGGGGGCCCTCCCCCGGAAAATTTAAAAAATTAAGATGCAAAATAACGAGTTTTAAGCTTCCGGGGGTCTCCCCCGGAAATTTTTAAAAATTAAGACGCAAAATAACGAGTTTTAAGCTTCCCACGCTTATGGGCAGACTTAAAAAAATTATACAATTTTCCTTTTTTTAATCAATTGGGGGTTCAAACCCCCAAACCCCCCCTCCCTCGGTACGCCTATGTGTCAAGGTATCACAAATCTGTATAGTTCTGCTGATGCTGGACGATATTAATCTAATTAAAAAAAACTAGACCTTTGCTCTTCCGCAAGCCATGCTTAATGAATCAATCTGGAGCTTAATTCGGAAATCGTAAAAAAAAAAAAAAAACTTAATTTTCTGCATATCATATTTGCAATTATAACTGATTAAACAGAAACATTCTGGCACTGTGTTATATCAGTTTACCTGATTTTATTTTTATATGTACGTATCCACTAATGCATTAATAATTAATAAATGGTTTAGCAGGGTTGAATTAATGTTATAGTTTTTGTTGCTAAATACACATCTTTTTCAATTTAATAGCTTTGCTAAAATTTCCTTACTCCAGTTTTGGTATTAAAGTCACCTAGTATAGCATATGGTGCTGGAAGTAATTAAGATATGTATTTGTTTTAATTATGAGTGGGAGGTTCGCAGACGTGATTTACAAGGGACCCATTTATTTATCTGTTAGTTTCCACGGGTTAGCATTTAGTCGCTCCTCTCTTACGTGCCTGTTCAGAGACGGATGAAGCAAACACAATGCTTAGATATAGGCCCCTGCACATAGCCATATCCTTTATTAACGCAGTAAAGGCAACATTTTTATAAATCTAATATATAAAATCGAAAGTGTGTATGTATGTATGTATGTATGTATGTATGTATGTTTGTTCCTTATACAAATCTACATTTCTTTACCAATTTACACGACATTTTGCACACATACCCAGTTAAGCCCGGGAAGTATAGCTGTCGACATTAAAATTGAAACAAATCAGTCCTTCCCTTGAAAATTATATAATTTCTGTAAATATTCTACTGAAAAAAAATGAAATGTTGTTCAGTTCACATGGCAACAGTGAATTGTTTACTGTGATTACATAGGGCCTTGGCAACTATATAGCCTAATGCTGGACTTCAACGAATTATGATTCCATGTAATATAGCCTATTGGCGAAAATAATTACTGAAAAATGAATTACACGAAAATAAAGCACAGTGTGATGCAGTCACATAACTTTCTCTACCCTCGACATAAGAAATATTTTCTCACTTCACATTTTGATGAACAATAAGAGGTCGTATTGCAGGAACAACTTAAGTGTGTGAGTATGCTATATCAGAAGTCGGTAAATAGTCAGTTATCCATAGCTGTAGGCTTTGTATTAGTTGAGATTTATCATAGGCCCTAAGCATGGGATGGAACATTTTGAGTCCTATACTCGCAGTATATTATGTCCCGGGTTTTAGGGGAGGAAAGTATGAAAGTGATACTGCATTTCTATTTTATTTCAGGCCCGAAACGGTTTAACATGAGAATGAGAAATAAAATTTTCCGTCAAGTCAATACAATCTTACGTAATTTATGTTTCTTCTTATTTCAACCCCTCCCAGGCATGATGAGTAGAAGCAACGGAATGCAGCATTCGACATCCTCTATGAACCATAAAAAGCTATATCTAGCGTTTTCTGAGGGAATAGTCTGAGTGCCATATGTTGTTCTTCCTCATTTCGAATTCTACATACATTATTATATCAGGACCTAGAGTTTCAACATCGAAAGTCCTCCATAAGTTAATTTCAAATTACAAAATACAAAGCCCGGGCGACGCCGGGCCTTTTCAGCTAGTATAGATTATAAAAAATACAGGACCCAGAACAGAACCCTGAGGAACGTATATAGAATTACTGTTGTTCAGAAAGACAGATTGATATCTATCACTTAAATATTAATGTAATGAATAAATATTGGTGTTACTAAACCAAAGAAAGCAAGCTTCTTGATAAGAAAGTAACGTGAAATAATATCAAAATATTTTGTCAGGTAAAACAACGGCTAATAAATAGATAAATATGTCACTCTTTTCAAGACCTTGTAAACACCTCTTGATAAAATCTACTCTTATACAATTCAACGGCCCTAAATAGCGTGCTTGCTCGCCCGCTTCGTGAGACATCGGGTATACTCGGCGATGTTCGTCTCTCGCAGTGTAAACTTTCATGACGACTACAAAATTAGGAAGGAAAACCGTTTCTTTATTATATAAGGCCTAAGTGAAATGAACACAATGAACAAATATTCTAATTTTATTTTTACTTACAATTTTCATAGCTCTGAACCACAAACATTTTTAATAATCTACCAGTGTAATTTTCTTAAAAATCCTGGAGTCAATGAATAATGGCGGGCGAAGCCGGGGGAAACAGCTGTAAAATATTGATGGTTTTATCTCTTGAAATATCGCTGATAATAATAATCCAAACAAACCATTCCTTCCCTAGAAACATTATATAATTTCTGAAAATTACACTGAATTGATAAAATAAAATTCACATCATATTCATGTCAATAAACAGCTGAGAAACAATACGTATTATGTGTTCACAGGTTCTTTGGAAACTGCATAATCGATTCTGATATAGTTTTCCCAGGGGGCGCTTTCATGTCGTGGAATGTACTCTAAAGCAGGAATTTTAGCTGTTTCATTAATATTATTAATGGCTTAGTTTATGAATGATTCGCGTGCAAGTGTTAATAAATATAATGCTTTAATAATTATTATACTCTTAATTTTTAATTGTTAAAAGAATTATCGTGGCGAAGCCACGGGCACCTCCTAGTCTAATACAACTCAACGGTACTATGGCCCTTTCTAAAACCATATTGACAAGATGTAAAACGTTAATTACCTAGTTATAGTTTGTTTATGTAGTAATATTTCTAAAAAATAGACAGTATACTAATTGGCCGATAATTACTGCATACAGCCTTATCATTTTTGTAGACAGGAATAAATTCTACAAGAATAAAAGTAGAGGAAATATACCAAGATCAAAAGAATAATTAAAAATTTGAGCTAGAGTTTCAAACTGCTTTTAAATAAACCTCGGCGCTTACGCTTTCTCATAGTAATCGTTAAAGAAAGGAGATAAAAAGTACAACACCTACAGGATTTCAATCCAATTAATATATCTTTTCTACAAGTAACAAAGTTTTTTTCCTATCTTTGCCAAATAATTCTGAAATCTTATAATTTATATTAATAACTCGTAGATGAAGTCTCGTGTTCTTTACTTAATTTGGCATGTTTCTGCTTAATCGTCGGATCATACGGACAAAAGTACAATAGACTTTTGTAATTTTTGTAATCGATCTCAGAGTTAAGCTCCGGATCGATTCATTAAGTATACCTCGCAGTCCGCCGCCGTGGATGAGTCGGTAGCGCGCCTGCCTGCCACTCTGGCGGCCAGCGTTCGATTCCCGGCCGGGTTGGGGATTTTTCAGTGATGAGGAATCCCTCACCCGGGTTCAGGACTAGGTGTTTAGGGTTAAGAAATAGGTTAACATGCACATTGTGCGCAGTTCTCAAATTATTATTATAAAAGTAGCAACATATTTTAAAATGTTAGAGCTGAAACTATATACATCGGGACAGGAACTATTTCTCATATTTTAAATAACAGAAAAAAATCTTCAACACAAAAATGCTTAAAACCAATAGTCATTTTAGGCTTTATTAGCGTGTTCATTGGATCAGTATTACTCTGTATACTATTATTAGCGTTATCTACTTCATGAATAATTTTTTTTTCTCAACATCTAAATAAGAATTAATTTTTTTTCCACATTCTTTAATATGTCAAACACAATTGACCAAACAGCCTTAGATTTATTACTAGAATTAGGCCTACTAATTTTACTAGATGAGTTTTTGGATCCTTCCTATATACTTTCTGCAGTCCAGTGTATTTATCCTTATTTTCTTTCACGCCATGGAAAATAAATATTTGATAGTAGAAAGTACATTTTTCCTTTAACTTGAGGAGATTTTTACGTCTCTCTGAATTTCCAGTATAACTAGGTGAAACAGGGATTGATTTATCATTAATTTCAGAATATTAACAAAGACATCCACTTTCTTATTTAAATCATTTAAGTTACATAATGCTAAGCAATTAATTTCACCCAAATAAAATATGAGGCAGGTAATGCTAAGTAGGCCTACATTAAAATTACGGTAATAATTATAAAGAAAATTAATTGATGCAGATAAATTACATTAATTATTTACACTAAAGTATATAGCGTCATGGTCGGACAAAATTTTACGATTTACTCCAGCAGAATATGTCGAATTACAAATATTCGTTATAACGTTATCAATTGTGGTTCCACTTGGACCATTTATTCCTAGAAAGATTAGATAATGAATTAATGGCCTGACTCCAAAACTTGTAAACAAGTTATACATATAAATAACTTCATTGCTTTTTGTATTGAAGTCAGTATGAAAACCGCCAGCTAAAATAAACTGTTTTTATGTTAGATTACTATAATTGGCTAAAGAAATCGTGAAGTATGGTTAAAAGGTTTCGGAAATATTTGTGTTATTATCAGATTTCCTGTGAAAATATATACATAACATAGTCAAGAACTGAATTAAAACAGAACAGTAAATATACATACAGTATGTACATATACATACACACGTATATATATATCATATATTATATATTATATATAGTCAAGTACGGAGGTCATAGGAGACAAGTACATTGTAAGAATTTCTAAAGAGTCTCTTAACAGAAAATGCTGAACCCCCACGTTGAGTAGGCCTACTATTGGGTATACAATAAAAATCAGATAAAACATATCCAGAATATTAAGCAAAGATAATTCCGAGGCACACAACCAGTGTTAAGCAACGCAAAAAATATCACCCTTCAATTCATGAACCAGTTGGGATTCACCTTATTTAAATAGGCCTTGTAAATTTCAGAAAAAAATGTTTAATTGCACGATTTGTAATACACTTATATAAAGTAGGCGTATTATTATAACAAGAATTTATAGACTTATGTTTACACATGTAGGCCTAATTACCTCACTGGATTATACTTTTGGTGGTTATGAAAGAAAAGCCTAATATATGTTCTTTGGCCAATTTTTAGAGTTTAGCACAGATTGGACGTTTTCTTGGTAAATAATAGTTTGAAAGAAGGAAACATATGAGAGTTCTTTGAATCTAACTGCAGGATAGTCACTTTTTAGGAAATTAATCATGTATTCAACAGTTGTAGTTGGCACAAGTCTATAAACATGAAGTGGACACTCTCTAGTAACACCTTTTAATGTTGGCTTGCTTAAATCATTTACAAGCTACATTGTTATCAACAATTAAAAAACGTTTAGTTCTTCTTGTTGCTACTTCAGACCAGGGAACATCCTTAATAGGACTATTAACATCTGGCGTATTACTCATGTCATTAGGTCAGTGGCGTAGCCAGACTAATAATATTTCTGGTAAGCCCAGTTATTACGAGGTTTAGAAGGTACCTGACCAAATGTATGGGTAATATTGTAACATACCTTTCTCGAGTCCTTGTCCGGTGTTTCTAGGCTTTCTGGATCGTGCGTAGTAAAATTGTTCCTTTTTCACGTAATTTACTGCTTCTTGGGCCGGAGACAAATGTCTTTCAATTCAAAACTTCAAAAATTTCAACTTACTTCATTAACATTCGTCTGGTCTTTTAAATAAATATTTATTGTGTTTTATTTTATAGGTCTAAATTTAATGATAATTTCTTATTTGGATCATATTTTCAAACTTTAGGGCATTAATAATTCGATATCCTATTTTACTTGGTCCCTTAGACTTAAGCTTTACTTAGTCATTCAATGCCAATAGACAATTCGTTAGTAAACTAAAGGAATATTATCTATTTCATGGAACCCGAAGGTTCATTGCCGCGCTTACCTGAGCCCGCTATTCAACCCTATTCTGTGCTAACTAAAACCTTCCCTCTAATATCCTATTTCCTTTAAATTTTCTCCCACCTACGTCTAGGTCATCCAAGTGGTCTTTTCCCTTCGGGTCTCCCAGTCAATACTTTTGAGATATGTCTTTCTTCCCCCATGTGCGCAACATGTCCAGTAAAAGTAAACTTGAGCTTTGGTTTATAAAATTTCGAAGATTATCTCAGTTATAAATCATAACACTAGACAGTCTTTCAAGTGTTAGAAGTATGTTAAATACTTCTGTCTAGAATGATTATTGTTGTTGTTGTTGTTGTTATTATTATTATTAGGCCCATTATTGCTATTATATTGGTATTATTATTATTATTATTGACAGTGAAACAAAATAAATAAATAAATAAATAAATATTGCCAATCTTCGTTATTAAAACTTCATTTGGTAATATTAGGCAAGTACGTACGGAAAGTTTAGTTTTAGTAATACTTATTTTACACTAACATGACTATTATATAGTACTAGGTTAAAAGACCCGGCGTCGCCCGGGTTTTGTATTTTGTAATTGGAAATTAACTTATAAAGGATTTTCAATTTTAAATTCTAGGTCCTTATATAGGCATTTATAATTTGAAATAGGAAGAACGACTTATTACACTCAAACTATTCCCTCATAAAACGCTTGATATAGTTTTTTATGGCTCATAGAGGATCTAGAATTTTGCATCCCATCGCTTGTACAGTGCACAGCAAGCCTGGTAGAGGTTTAAATAAGAAGAAACAGAAATTCCTGTAACATAAAATTGTAATATCGTGGCGGGAAATTTCCCACTCTTATGTTACCATAAAGTCGTTTTGGGGATGAAATTAAACAGAAAGCATTATCACTTTCATACTTTTCTTTCCAAAAACCTGCGATATAATATAATAATATACACATTACCATACCTCGTTTTGTTTTCTCTATGTCCAGGGTAGAGAAAGTTATGTGATTCCATTATTTTAGTGGATTTCATTCTGTAATATTTATTTATAACATGAATTATTTTGATAACTTCTCTTATTTGTCAAAAGTGCATTTCAATTGTTTTTTCCAAGCCCATCATATAAAATTTGGCAACAATATATTCTGTGATTTGGAATGGATAATTCTATGTAAAAAGGGATTAAGTATTTTCAAAAACATTTAATTTTTGGCATTTAGAATCAGAATTTTTCAAAATCCTTTCTTAGTGAGCACCTACATTATGAAACGAAGGTACTGTCAAAATTCCAAGTCTCTACCTGTTATAGTTTAGGCTGTACGTTGATTCCTATCATTCAGTCAGTCAGGACAAAGTCTTTTATATATATAGAGATTGTTTTATGTTTAGTTACGCGAACTATGAACAAACAAAGAATTATTACAAAAGAGAAATATCTCTAGCTAATGGTTGTGTACCTCTAGCAAGCAAGTTGTGCATAGTCTATAGAGCAGGGAGATAAATAAATATATTATTTTCCTCCCTCATAACCATAAAAATTAAAGTCCATTATCTGTTAAAATTATCTATGAGTACTACTACTCCAGTATTTTATCTCATTAAAAAACTTAAAAGTTTGCGTGAAGTCGGGAGGCAGAGGACAATTCTCTAACAGTAAATACTGTGCCTTTTTGACGCTCTCCTGCAGCTGTGGTGCTGAACCGGCTGGTTTCTATGGTAATTAATACTGAGAAATGTTACTTTAGTGGCTGACATCTCGGATGACACATAGCAGCCACGAGAAACGTGAAATATTTTTACTCTTCCACAATAATATTTTTTATTAAGAGCTCTAGATTCTAATTGTAATGTTGTTTTGCAGCTTTATAAACCTTTCCTGCATCCTCATTTTTATTCGGCATAAATTAACTGAAGTAATAACGAGTAATATCTGGAACTAGTTTCATTTTTAAAAATACATTTGCATTTAAACAAGAAAATGGTTATTTTACGTAATTTTTTAATAGTTCAACATGTAAAGGTCGATAACTAACTACAGCGACCAGACTCTTCAGAACTTTTCCAAGTTTACATGACATTATCATGTCATAAGACTGTGGGATTGTAAATACGAATAATATTCAACTAGAGCAACTATAAAGCAACTAGATTTTAATAGATAATTAGCAGATAAATTATAATCTTAAAATCTCAATAGATAAAACCAAGGTAATGGCGTTCCGAGGTAAGGATCCCATTAGATCGAAAATAGAATTAAACGGAAAAATAATTGAGCAAGTAAATAATTTTAACTATTTGGGATGTTCAATTGCATATGACGAAGACCGGGATCTAGAACAAAAACTATCTAAATTCCAATATATGTGTGGTACTATTTATAGAACTCTAAGGAATAAAACAAGAACAGAGACAATATTAAGATTTTACAAAGTTCTAGCGGTTCCACTTCTAATTTACGGCTGTGAGAATTGGGCTCTTAATAGAGCAAAGAAAAGGAAAATTGAATCTGCAGAGATGAGATTTCTGAGAAGAATATTAGGATATACTTTATGGGACCACAAACAAAATACTGATATAAGAAACCAACTCCAAATTTTTAATTTACAAGAAAAAATGGAGCTTTTGCAAAGACAGTGGTATGACCATATTGAAAGAATGGATCTTAGCAGATTGACTAAACAAATTTTTTTGTACACTCCGGTTGGTAAGAGATCAACTGGAAGACCACGAACTCGATGGGAAGATGACCTTTGAGGCGGAACAGACTGGAAAGTCTACCTAGGTAAACCCTGATGTAGAAGAAGAAGAAGATTAGCAGGTGCCCACGGATTCGACCACGATAATTAATTCGTAGATTAAAAATGTAGAGCAAATTAGTAAAAACATATTTATTAACACTTACACGCGAATCATTTATAAACTAAGCTAGTGAAACAACTAAAAATCCGGTTTTGGAGTGCATTCCACGATTAGAAAGCGCCTCTATCGTATTTGACATTTTACACATACGAATCGACCAGGTGAGTTCATAGAATCGAAACTATCGATAATTCCATGCAGTATATTGAAATAATGGCGATGCTTTTATTTCCAAATTGTGACAAAAAAAGGCAAAGCCACCTGCAATTGAAATGTATTAGCGAAAACTCATGCCTCAATAGCGAAAAAAATTGGCGTTTTCTGCCAGTTTTTCGGATATAACTCATGATAAAAGCAAAAATTAAAAATCCGGCTTCGAGGTGCATTTGGCCACCCTTCATTATTTATTTTATTTATTTATTTATTTAACCTGGCGGAGTTAAGGCCATAAGGCCTTCTCTACCACTCAGCCAGGGCAAAAACATGAAATACATAATGATAATAATAATAATAATGATTAATAATAAAACATAGAACTGATATACATGAATGCAAGAAACGAACATTAAATACAAAGAAGAAAAAAAATAGAACATAAGTAATACAAATGACTAAAAATAAAGAAAAAAAAATGATGAAAGTCTAAACAAATACATTCTTAGTTATTACAAATATAATGAAAATTAAAATATATTACTAATTAGCATCAATTCCTAAATGTTATTGTATACTAAATTTATTAAATGGCGCTTGAACTGTGAAGTCGTTTGGCAGCTCCTGAGATGGCTAGGCAGTGAATTCCAGTGACGAATAGCTGTTGTTGTAAACGAATTCGAATAATGTGTAGTTCTGTAAAGAGGCATGGATAGTAAGGGGTAAAGGTGAGAGCGCGTGCCCAAGTTATGGTAGGAAGAAAGGTAATGAAAGCGACTGGAAAGATAGCTAGGTGTTGAGGTATGAAGGATTCTATAGAGCAGTATGAGACAGTGAAAATATCTTCGCTCACGCAGGCGTACCCATCGACATCTATGTTTAAAATTTCAGATCTCCGCGTCCAGTAGATTTCGCTGGGCATCGCGCACAGGCAAACAGACCGACAAACATTTCCTCTTATTATTATTATTTTCTTTTATTCATTTATAAATCTCAGCTTTTAAGACTGGCACTAAGTGAGGTACGGGTCAACCAAGCACACTCACTTGCCCAAGAACTTCCTAACAATACGGGCGGTATTAATAAGCACCGCTTTTTGCATTTTAATGTAAATATTTTTATCTAGATCTAACTTCTTGATATTACTATGAAGGGATACAGGGATAACTCCTGTAGTTGATATTACAATTGGAACTATGTCAACATTAGTCAAAGACCACAGTCTCACCAACTCAAATCTCAACTCCGAATATTTATGGAATTTCTCTTGATTAGCTCTCTGTAGATTGTGGGTATTTGGGATTGTAATGTCTATGATATAAGCTGTATTGGCTTGCTTGTTCTGAAGAACTATGTCTGGTCTATTATTGGGTATAGTTCGATCGGTGATTTTATTATTATTATTATTATTATTATTATTATTATTATTATTATAATTATTGACTAAGTTACTCGATAAATACGAATTCAAATTCTTTGTAGAGTATCTGTATTCTTTTCAAACTGATCAAATATGTATTTAACGTTTTAAACGGAGAATGAATATAATATTATTCTACTTTATTTTCCACCTATGAACATTATATTCACTCTAATGATATGCTCACTAAATATAACTAGGCCTACCAACGTATCAATTTTCTTTGTTTAGTTGTCTTATTTGTAAATGAACTGCTAACTGTAGAAAGGCAACTAGTCCTCAAAACTCACAAATTCACTTTTCAGTTCTAAATGGGTAGACCCACTATTTACTGCTGAAAGGGAGTGTCTGTCATCATATTTATAGGTATGGCAACAATTTGAATTTTGCTTTGAAAAACCTGAGTTTGAAAATAACATGACAAAACAGTTTTTTGTCATTCCTGTAAAATCAGGATTTGTGGACTTGTTGCCTTTCTGCAGTTAGCAGTTCAAATACATATTAATTTTTCCGGAACTTACATAACTTACTTTAAAAACACAAGTGTGTATTTGAGTCTCACGTAAACATATTTAGTTATTCTATCCGTATTTTACTGTCGGTTACCGTAATAGGCCTACTTTGTTTTGTAAACGATTATAAACAAGGTAACGGAACTCAATGTAGAATTTATTAGTTTCTTTCACCACTATGGATGAAGGAATCATTGGTATCTAAATGGAGAAAAAAATATATGTTCATTGCACAAGGCTGCTTATAATTTGCCATAGTCTCTATGATTGCACTATTTTGAGTTCAAAGTCATTTTAGTCAAGAACCTTCTGCCTTTCTTCAATTGAGCTTCTCCGATTTTGTTCAGGAAAGACTGTAAGCCACTTCGTTCTGTACTAAACTATCTCTAGGAGGTGAAAAATAACAAAGTTTTCTAGTTTAGGAATAATTGATTCTAACATATCGGATTATCAGCGACTTGAATTTTCCCCACTGAATCCTGAAGTTTTTCATCTGGAAATATATACAGTCTTTAGGCGGGTATGTAACGGTAACCACCGGCTTGCAATCCAGAAAATTGCAAAATAAACAGAATAATTAGGATTTGCATCATCAAAAATTAATGGGTAATTATTAATACATTATATTAATGTGTTACCTTGTATGTGTCCGGAAATAAAGACATCCCATTGCAAAATAATAATAATAGGAAACTTGTATGATATGAGGACCACCTACACCACAAAAATAACACAATTACCTCGAAAGTTCAGATGGTACAGCGTTTACTGTGTTGTGATACAGATATACCACTTATATTATGTCATAACCTACATATAACATATCTTTGTAAAGTTATTGGTACTATATATTTTACAATTTTAATTGACTTTTAAGAATTCATACCATTATGTGCTAGCAGTTACTAGACTATATATTTTATGAGTGACGATACCGAGTGTATACTTGAACATAGTTAATGTGTATGAATGAGAACATAAAATATGATTAATAAAATTATTTATTAAACATTGGTAAAACTAATAGCCTATAGTGATGAAAAATACTATGATACATGATAATTTATTATATATAGGTGATGACGTAATATAAGTTATATATATATATATATATATATATATATATATATATATATATATATATATATATATGTAACAAAACACAGTAACGTTGTACCAACTGAACTTTTGGTATAATTGTGTTATTTTTGTGGTATAGGTGCTCCTCATATCATGAAAATTTCCTGTATCAACCACAAACGGACAATGAAATTTATTAATGACAAAATAATATTAATTTATGGTAGATTAAGTGTATCAAATTGTCTAACTTTCATGGGAAAGAGAAATGTGAAAGTGGACCCTACTTACTCTTTAGTTACTTCTCATCATTACTGAGAGTATCATTATAGAGAAATCACATTTATACATTAACGGGAGATAAAAGAGAAAGAAAAGAGAGGTAGTAAAGGTTATCACATGCACACATACCCCTTCTCTTTGTAATGGTATAGTAGAGCAGTAGATCTTCGTGCAGTAATTAGAGCTTAGTATTATAAGCAAGCAGCAAGAGTGAGACAGGGATAAAGAAGGTCTGGGAGATAGATCTGTTTAGCCTAACTACAATATCTCTAAAGCAGCTAACCGACCCAAACCCTCTACATTTTCCATCCTCGGCAATCCACGCGTTTGTTTGTTGCAAAGTAAGATTAAGTACCTGCAAAGGCATTTTGCTTTAATATGACCCTTCGAGATTTAACAATGTCTATGTGTGTGTGTGTGTGTGAAAGAAACAGAGAGAGAGAGACCAGTAGCTGATCTTTGTTTAGTGGAGAGAGTAATATCAGTGAAGCCCATTTAAACAATGTGAATGGGTTATCCACCAGGCAAGCGGTACCAATTTATACAAAAATTAATGAAAGTATTTGTACAATGCAATTTTAGTTAAGGAGCCACAGCATGCATAATTACATATCTGGTCGCATTTAGCTACCAGGGGAAATCTCCACTAATTGCGACATGACTTTGTAGTCATAGAAAGAGTCAAATAATTCGATAAGCTGAATGTACATTTCTGTAAGGCCAGTTTCCTCAATTAAGCTTCACTACATACTCTACGCTAAGTTTTAATGTGCTCTGATTACTATCAAAGGACTGTTATGAATATCGTACAGATCAAACGGAAATTTAAGCGCTCAGAGTAGTATGAAACAACTCTTCGTTAGCACATCACTAAATTCGTATTATTATTTTAATCTAAAGCGAGTTCTTTAGTAACTTACATGCAAATGAAATAAGAGTTAGTTCCAGCGAACATAGATGACATATTCTCAACATTAATCTGGTCATATAACTTCGTACAGTGATCATTACTAGCACACTTATTAAGTCAACAAATAAAATCAACGTTTAATAATATACCGGTAACTAAATAAAATTTTGTGTTGTCCACCGCTGTGGCTCAGGGGATGCGTTCAATCCTCTCACGCAGCTGGCCCGGGTTCGATTCCTGGTCGGGACAAGTTACCTAGGTGAGGTATTTTCCGGGGTTTTCCCTCACCTTTGAGACAAATGTCAGGTAACTTTAGGCCCTTGTGGTCCCCGGGTATCATCTGGCCGTCATTATCATCTTCATCCCCATCCTCGCCTTGTTCTGAGTGAGAGTGTGTGTGTGTGAATGGTGTGTATCGTCCTATGTGTTCGTGTTGTCTCGGAGGTGGCCCCGCGTTGGGCTGATCACTCATCCGGGGAGGCCCTCCATGTCCTTGTCTGGTCAAAAAGGTATGTATGTGATCCAAAGATAATCCCTCTCCCGACAGGTCGCGGCCGTGTAAGGCCCGGGCGGCTTGGGTCGCTTAAATCCTAAAAAGGGAGAGGTAAAACTACGACTAAGAAAGAAAGAAAGAAAGATTTTGTGTTGCTACGAAGAATCTGTATCTACTCAATGTGAAACAATGATTTTTCATGCATCCTAGATGGACCAAATGTATCCTATAGTTGTACTTAAATTATGTATTTTTTCTCTGAGATCTCTTCTTGATTTGGAAATTATATTGGTACTGTCTTAGACAACGTTCGTTCGTTTCTAATGATTGATTTTGAATTTTCTTAAAAATGAGTTCAACGGCATAACTATTTGGATATTTTTACCAAAATTTGTTACAATAAATGGAAAAATTTCAGATAGGTTTATAGTTATTAGAATATTATAGGAGAACAATCCCTCTGGCACTGCGATTCGAACATTCGGATATCCATACTGCTGCTTTACCAACTGAGCTAAATCAGTGTTCGCTTCACAGCGCCAGATGGAACCTCTCTCCTATGAGTGATTGCCCTTAATGGCCTACCTCACTGACAGACAAGTTATGTCATATTCAGTTCTGTGAGGTACATTAATTAGTGACTTTTGTGATTAGGCATACAGTGTTATTGTACAGTAACATTCAAGATGGATATATGCATTCATGAACCACAGATTATTGTTTCACTTGGATACTTCAATAACAGTGGAAACTCGGTCACAAAAATCACTAATGATGAGCCAAATGTATCGTATAGTTGTACTTAAATTGTGTATTTTTTTTGTCTGAGGTCTCTTTCTTGATTTGGAAATTAGATTGATATTGCCTTAGACAAGGTTCGTTGGGTAGTGTTTTTCTGAGAAAGAGTTCATCAGCAAAGCTAATTGGATATTTTTACCAAATTTTTTTTAATAATAAATGGGATATTGAAGATATTCCAATATTTATTAGTTTCTTCTATCCTATGGACGGGCAAGGTTTACCATTCTGTCACTGGATCAACTACCTTCATCTTTAGACTTCGTCGGTATATGACAGAATGGGAATATTATCTCTTAACCGCTATTAATGGCTTAATTGTATTTTATTATTTCGATCTAAATTAATAACAAAAAGAACGTGGCCCGGAGGAGAATGAAAGATGACAGTCCTTTAGAATGTGCCTGTAAATGTGTAGGGGCTCTAATTTCGGATTTGAGATCCAAGGCACGACACCGCGGATTATAGTCCACCGGAGAACTTCATTAACATTATTTTACGTCCTAAAAAATCCTTAGGCCGAAATCCTCAAATTCAGAAATGGGCACTTTACCAGTACGCTACCGAGGTCGATGAGTTTTATTCTATGGACTCAAGTAATTTTGTTTCTACACAATGAATATTTTAAAATTTATTTGATAAAAGTTTTAACTTTTAATAACATTTTAATTGTTAATAACTTAATGTTAATGTTAATAACTTTTCAGCATAAATAGGTTGTAGTCTGCCTTTCAGCGTTATGCAATGAAAATTTACCTAACTTTACAGGCTAATTCTTTTGTTGTTTCTGCCATTCTGATTTATCTTTCAAGCATCGTGCACTTTGGATTATTGACTACACGTTCTTGGTAAATTAATAAATCCTGAGAGAGAGTTCAACAGCAAAGCTAATTGGACATTTTTAACAAATTTTGTTATAATAAATGGGATATTGAAGATATTCCAACATTTATTATATGAATGAGCCCAAATATAATTAAATTAATGAAATAAAATCAGGTAAACTGATGTAGCAAAGTGCCAGAATGCTTTTATTTAATCAGTGATAATTACAATTATGATATGCAGAAAATAAGTATTTTCTGTTATCGATTTCAGAGTTAAGCTCCAGATCGATTCATTAAGCAGGGCTTACGGAAGAACAAAGGTCTAGTTTGATAAGCATATGTGAAGGAATATGTGGATAGTGTTATTTGTCAAAGCTAACTGTATTGCAACTTCCAAAGCCGTATATGAACACTGTAAAACAATATGTTGTCAATATGTTGATACATTCTAATAATAATCGGAAACCACCATTAACGACCGTGGGTGTCGGCATGCTGACCACATGCCCCCCAATCCTGCCATCTGCCTATGGCAGATTACGCAGCGGTCGGGTGGTCGGCCAAGTCCCTTCTGGGATGTAGCGCCACGGAGTTTTTAGGCCTATTAATAAACATTACTAAACAAATTCAACATTTAAAATTTATTAAGTTTATTAATAAGTTTCTATTTACACTGTACTGTAAATTTAGTTGCGCCACTTTGCGGTTCATTTTTGTTTCTGTCCGTGTATCAACACGGAAATGATGAGAGAGAGATAGAGAGAGACAAATGTGAATCGCATTATCCGAACTCGATATATTCTAGTCACAAGTCTGCAGAAAACTCCATCTATTCAGGTCTTTGCCTTGGCAAAGCTGAGAATCGTCCATAATACGATATATAGGTGTACAATAAGAGATTGTATACACTGGCGCATATTCTTGGAAGAGCCAATAAGACTGCTGGTAACGTGAACTGAATGGGAAAAGACGTCTTGCATAATGTCGAGCAAAATTTGCAGGAGAACATGTCAAACATGGATATATGTAACATTATTTATGTCATGCTATTTTGAATCAAGACTTATTTACTTTTATAGTTGGTGTGCATTTCGGTTTAATAAAACCATCTTCAGCTTGTTCAAAACCATCTTCAGCTTGTTCTTCTTACGCATGTTACATTGTTTTTAATTCATAAGATTAATTTTAACAGAATTCATTGACGCAAAAGAGAAATAGCCCTAAATTTAACTTGTTAATTTTAATCTGGGGTATTTATGTATTATACCAGGAATTTTACGTTGAGGAATTAAGGGCAAACGATCCAAGCATTATTATTTAAATGAGAGTGTAAGGTGGAAAAATTATATCTTACTTTATTGTAATAAAACCCTCATAGGAGATAAAATAAAATTGATTAATAACAATATCCATGGTTAGGTGGTACAAATTTCAGGCATTATTAATACAGCGTTTATTGGTGCAATCTGACTAGTTTTCCATTTACTGGGTTATATTGTCTCCTTCGACACGTATTTGTTTCGGTGGAACGCCACGCGACAGAAGTGAAACTTAATTTTTTTTTAATTTTTCTATTTTTTAATTTTGGATTATTGGATTTTTCTATTTTGGATCGTTGGACTTTTTTAATTATGGGTATATGGACTGTTTAAATTTCGTATTTTTAAATTTTTTAAATTTTGGATCTTTCAACTCTTTAAATTTTGAAATTTTGGATTTTTTAATTTTGGATCTTTGAATTTTTTATTTTCTGGATTTTAAATTTAAATTTTCGATTTTTTAATTTTGAATTTTTAGATTTTTAAATTTTGGATTTCGGTTTTTAATGTTGGAATTTTGGATTTTTTCATTTTGGACTTTTGAATTTTTGGTTTTTTAATTTTTTAAAATTCACTTGAGTTGATTGTTTTCTGTGCAGTTCGTTACAGCCCCGCTATTTTCGTGACGATTTTCTTCGTAACACAACTTTTTGGTTAGCTCTCGATTTACTCCTAGCGCGCCTAAAGAAGTTTCACTTCAAAAAAATAAAGTAATTTTAGGATTGAAGGAGTTAAACTGAGCAATCAAGTTAGAATGGAATTTTGCGATTAGCTACGATACCGTATCTGACGTGTAGTGGAATATTTGAGAATAAAAATATACCTTGCCCTGAATTCATGTTTGAGATAACTTTGTATTAACACAAAGGGTATGAATTGGAACGCCGTGTATAAGATCATGTCCACTGTTAAGTAATCACCACTAATCAATCATCAACTTATCTCGGTAATCAGGACAAGCAGGCACTGTTGTAGGATAAACCGAATTAGCAGCATATTATGTTTACTGGCTACGCTGTTAGGGTAAAGGAGAATGGGTGGGCTTGCTTCTGAAGGCTTTTGTCATATTTCGCGTGTCATCCTACCAGGACCGTCTCTTGTATGTAGCGGAGCAGCTTTCTGTAATTATTGTTACTGTAATTACACCGTGGATTAATTATCCAGTTTCTACACGCTCTTTTCCTGCTTTGCAAAAGATGTCAGTGCAGTAGTGTCTTTCTACAGGATGACTACAAAACAAATGAACCATGTTTTGGTGCACTTCATTATAACTAGCAGAAAATCCCATGAACATATATTCATACCGTGCCTTACTCTTCGGGAAGAATATAATCTGAGAGTGTTGGAAAACAGGGGGCTTAGGAAAATATCCGGACCTAAAAGACATGAAAAAGGGGACTGGAGAAAACTGCATAAAGATTAGCTTCATGACCTGTACTCTTTGGGTAATGTTGTGGGACATGTTGGACGCATGCAGGTGGAAAGACAAATCTCACAAATATTGACTAGGAGATCTGGGCCCTGTTTCATAGAAGTTTTACAATCATATTATTAACAAATACATAATAATATTAGTTATTATTATTAGTCTTCTAAATTTAGTAATAAAATGTCCACCTTATACCCTCAATTATATAAAGAAACCCACAGTTTTGTCATAAGATTTATTGTTAAAATTAAAATTTTAAAAACAGCTCTTTGGCTTACTAAATGACTTAAAAGCATTAAAATATTAATTCTCAAATAAAATAAAATAAATTAAAATATTTTGAGAATAGTCAGAGATAAAATGTCTTATTAATAATACACTAATAATTGTCATAAAAATTCAGATGTTCATTGCAGAATACTTAACACTGGTGTTTGCAGTAGAGTCCTATTGAATAAAACTGATGTTTGCAGTCGAGTCTTGCTGAATAAAATTGTTGATGAAAACAGGATGTTGAAGAAACTTCATGTATTGGAATCTGATGCACACTGAATAATTCTTGATGGATTTTCTTTACTATTGTTTTGTATGTAGATCATATATTAAAGTATTTGACAAAACTTAGGGCTCTCCTTAGTTTAACGGGATGCATTTCGACTTATAGGTAAGTCATCTTCAGCCTATAAATAGAAATATATAAATGCAACGAGGATAAAACTTAGCTGGAGAAATGTGATTGTAATGTATGAATTTATGATTGCTTACCTAGAGTTTGTGCTATGTAGCTTAGAGGCTTTCCTGTGTTACTATGTGATTTTATTTGAGAATTAATATTTTAATGCTTTTAAGTCATTTAGTAAGCCAAAGAGCTGTTTTTAACATTTTAATTTTAACAATAAATCTTATGACAAAACTGTGGGTTTCTTTATATAATTGAGGGTATAAGGTGGACATTTTATTACTAAATTTACAAGTTTACCCTCATTGGACAATGAAGTTTATTAATATTAGTCTTCTGTTTCCTAAAAATGGTTTCTAATTATATTAGTTATAAGTTCATGGCTCTAAATTATTAGTAAATATTGCTAATATTATTAGTAAATTGCTTCATAGACTGCTCGTATTTATTCATAATATTAGGTGTTTTTCTATAAGTGTATTTGGACCCATAACTTATTCTCAAACCCATGTAATTCCGATTTCGTGATCTTAAATTTGTGTAAAATGAATCACTCTTATTTAATTATCAATTTAGAGAAATCTTACATACGATATCAAAGGAATTTTTGTCATAAGTTTTTGGGATTTGAGGTTAGATTTTAATACATAAGCCTACTGCAATCTTGATTAAATGCCTGGAAAATGTATTCATATCTTGGAACTACGTAGTTGTTGTTTGTTACATTTATTAAGATACATGTAGGCCGTGCTGCTTTGAAATAGTATTGACAAAAAGACTCCAGACATAACATCCAAATCATTCAGCTGACTAATGAACTAATAATATTAGTGAAGAGATTTTATGAGTAGTGTTCATATCTCTATGAAACAAGATTTTGTTAACCAATAAATAATATTATGAGTTCTAATATTATTAACAAGTTCTATGAAAGAAGGCCCTGAAGGGAAGAGACCACTAGACGTAGGAGGGAGGACAAAATTAGAATAGATTTCAAGGGAAGTAGGATTTGCTAGGAATTGTTGGATGGAGTTAGCATCGAGTTAGTTTTATTATAGAAACAATATAATATAATTACTTGCCTATGATAATTTATAGGCATTTGTTGCAATTTCGTTCTGTGATCCCACTTATTCCTTCACATATGCTTATCAAAATAAATATAAATAAAATATTTTTTGCACTCCTTAGCTAGTAAGTGGTACTTACGAACTTTGTTTACATGGATCGTAAGTTGACATTCCCACACAGTCTTGTTGCTAAGGCCGGTTGCGATGAGGTTAAAACACTTATGGTCCAAGCGCTACGTCATAATTCATTACGATACACTTCATAATACAAGCCTTTATGGCCACGGCCTCCAGGACAAATATTCGGTTCCCATAACAACAAACACATGCGAATCACTTTCTGAAATAAACATCTATTTTCAAGAATGTATTTACATAATATTTTCAGGTAATATCACAATTAATATAATTAAATTGATATAAATAATCATCGTGCAAAAAATAGCATGCAACACATGGGCCGTAAAGGCATTTACGGGTCTCGAAAACTTAAAAACCCTCGGCTGCGCCTCGGGTTTTCAATATGTTTCCTCGACCCGTAAACGTGCCTTACGGCACTTGTATCGCAATATACTATAAAACACATCTACCCGTTGAAAAATTAATTAAACGCATCTGCTGTCAATATAATATTGTGCATTTTAACGAAATGTACGACTACCGATGTGGGGCACGCCGTAGCATAGTGGTTGAGGCGCTGCGCTACAAACCGGAAGGTCGCGGGTTCGATTCCCGATCAGGTCGTTAGGATTTTTCAATTGGCTTAATCCTTCTGGTGGCACTATGGCACTGGGGTCGACTCAGCCTCAGAAATGAGTACCAGGAGCAATCCTGGGTGTAATGGCGGCCGGTGCGTAAGGCTTACCACCTTCATGTGCCGAATGTCCAAAATCTGGGAGCCTCAACCTCCTGGAACCCTCTTGCCTCCATGGCCTGTATAGGGATCAGTTTACTTTTTTACGACTACCGATATCTACATTATATTTTAATGGGAGTATTTTTCAGTTTAAACGCGCCTGTGCAAGCAGTAGGCCTAAAGTAATTTCTGACATTGGTTTCAGATTGAAGTTAATTCATTCATATCCTATACGACTGCTTTAAACCTGAAACAAACATATCAGCGAATCGTAGGCCTGAAGTGTTGACATATTTGAAGAATTTCTTATATCAATCTATTCGAGTATGAATTAAGGTTAAGAATCAAACTTTATATCATTGCTTTTCCGTAGGATATGCCCTGCTTAATGAATCGATCTGGAGCTTAACTCGGAGACCTATTACAAAAATAACTTTTTTCTGCATAGGCCTATCATAATTGCAATTTTCACCGATTAAAGAAAAGCATTCTGGCACTTTGACATATCAGTTTACCTAATTTAATTTTATAGAAAAATTAAAAATTAAAACAGTTATTTAAAAACTATAAACATGTATATAAAATGGTAAGGAATATTCATGATATGTAGTAAGTAATATATTTAAATCCTGCAAGTAAGATGGCCTATTTGTCCTACATATCAAAGCTTGATCCAGCTTTAAATTTAGCAGGAAGATTAAGTTTATCAAGGATGTATTGACCTAATTTTCAACTCTTGACTCGTGCTGCATTTCCATTTAATGGCTATGTATTTTCAAATGTAGTTAATGCCTATTTTTCACATTATAGGCAAGTGATTATCTTTGAAACTAATGAGGGTTCCTCTTAATGCAACTTTCGAGACACCCTACCATATGACACAATCGTGGTGAAACATGTTTTCTGTATTAGACATGTCTTCCCTAGTTTTGCGCTTTCTCCCTCTCTTTTCTCCCTACTTCTCTTTATCATTCTATCTTTCTACTCTTCCATTTCCTGTTGTTTTGTCCTCATCCCTTTCACGCCCACTTTTGTTTTCCCCATACCCCCCACAGACACACATACACGGACAGGCTATTGTATATTGTTAACATAAGAATCGGTTTTCCTTTACAGCAAAATTGTTTGAGTTTTCATAAAGTTAATAACAATGTAATTGTTATCAAAGGTAATAAGTTACAATAAACTAGTTCATATTTTATCAATAAATTTACGTTGAGAGAATTCTCATCCTGAGTAGACGATACACGATAAATAAAAGAAATATGTGAAACATAACTTCCTCTGGAAAGGTGGAGTCAGATTGAAAGATTCAATGCCATAGCCTATAATGTCTGATCAGAGTTTCTGTAAAGGCGTTAGTTCGTTTTGGAAAAATAAATCATACGTCAGTTTTTTTACTATTCATATTTCTGGGTAATTTTTTAAACAAAAATATAAAGAATATTAAAAAGTGCATCAGTAAATATTTAAAGCAAGAATCAAATAATCATACACACAAAAAATTAGGTTCTTATTTTAATATCGGTTGAGGAGATAGATTTTAATTTAATGAAAAATCAAATTAATAATATAATTAATATCTGAAAACAAATTGAGGTATTAAAATAAAATTTTTAACTTCAAATTCGGTTTACGTTTTGTTAAAGTATGTAACATTTCAAGTTTCTAGGTTTCTAACCTAGGTCTCTAGATTAAAAAATCACTCTTAACACTTTGTTCATCCCTTCAAAGAAGACTGTCAAAACTGCGAAGGCTTGCACGGCCGAAGTCTAATAAGTTAAAATCTTCTGGGCTCTTGGACCTTGGCTTCAGTTTAAATAAGATGGCCCACAGTCATGGGCGAAACGTCAGGCAGTTTTAAGCTTTGACCACGGCCCAACAGCCCGATTTTTTTTTTAACCTACCGTGTTCAATGTAACTTTCCAATACAGATTTGCACACATACAGTCGTTCAATTATTATAGTAACATGTTTCTTTATCTGTGTGCACGTCTGGTATAAATTATCTTGATGGATTGTGAGTAGGGATTTTTTATACAATGTATGACATAAATGTTACAGCGGTTCGGTGGAAGGATGGTTGCCTGGGCGCCACAGTATAATGCATATACTGAAATATTTCTGTCTTTATTTGTCGAACTCGCCTCCGGTCTGCCAGTCGATCGTTGAGCACTTCCCTCTAGCTTCAGGGTAGGAAGCGAAGAACACCTTAATATTATTGCTTGAATAATAATGCAGTTTCTTTGAACACTGAAGGAATATTCTGTTTATTCAAAACGTTGGAAATACAAGTCCAGTCATTGACAATAATTACAAAATTTGTTTGTGAATAATTAATATTGTTGCAAGTTCTCGGTAGATCGTTACTAGTGATACAATTGCTGCCGTATATGATTTTGATTAATCGCGATTGAAAGTAAGAATCCTTCTAAGTCGATTAATTCCACAGCGAAAATTTTATAAGTCCAATTAATTCTGTGGGCACGAAGCCACAAAGATAAGTAGAGTGATTTTATACGGTGGACACAAGTCCCCGAAGTAGAATTGACTTGACTGCTATAGGCACGGGGCCTTGAAGTAGAGTTGAATATGACTGTTATAGGCGCGGGGCCTTGAAGTAGAGTGATTTTACATCGCCACGTTAGGCCTAAAGAAAACTTTCTTGGACAAACATTTATCCCTACTCTTCTTAATTATTATTCGTGAATCCCGGCACGTGGTACTATAGACCAGTTCTTATTGGCAACTCTCCCGACCAATAATAATATGTTAGTTTCCCACGGAAATCAATTGGATTTTCCCTTATTCTCAAAACCCACAACTTAGCGTCTCGGATTTCTAAGAAGGTTCGGACAGCGTGTTGTATCAGTAGCAACATCAGAAGCTAGGCTTAAACACAATAGCCGACTTCTTAGAATTACTTAAGTGGATCAGTACCCTCTGTGATAAGATCTTGGGAGATTCCCGATACATTGTACCTGAGTACTGCATTGCCTTATCTCGCACCCGCTAGGTCTGCTAGGGAAATTCCCAGCTTCTCCGTCTATACACTGCAATCTCATTTTAATAGTTCTTTAAAATGATGTTGTTAAACTTTTTACCTTTGCCTTCTTTCTAGTTAATAATATTTATAATGAATGTTCCGTCTTTTCACGGTCATTTTAAGACCAAACACGGGCTATGAGATTTTATGATTTTAGTTTGAATAAATTTGGGCAATTAATCTGTCATTTATTATACTTAATTTGGTTATCTTGTTTATTTCTTTTTGCCGAAGTATCTGAACTGCAATATATGCCCCAGTCTATTAAGACAGGAATCATCATAGCCTATGATTGACTTACTGGCTGAATATACTGCATCTCTCCACAAAATATTATACCTTATTTTCCTCCAGTGTTGCAACTATCTTACACAAATACATAACTAATTTAATTCCTATCCTGACACGAGACTTCACCTTAAATCCTGTCCCACATGTACAAGTTTTCTGAACCTATCACATTCATACATCTTGCGGTTTCCTGTAGTGTTACGTTGCTTGTACGTATTACTTGGTTTATTGCACGACCAAGACATTACAACAAAATTTTACGTAAACACCATAAATTTACCGATATACCCTCGTGAGACCATGAAAATTAAGCTCAAGCAGTTCTCACTGAAATTTTATAAAATATATTGAATGCATAAAGAAAAACAAAAACACTTTTTTTTTATATTGAGACTTTGACAAGGTCGATCAAGCAGTTCTCACTACACCTACACTATATTATAAAGAATGCAAAGAAACACTCTTTTACCATGAGACTTTGACAAGGTCGATCAAGCAGTTCTCACTACACCTACACTATATTATAAAGAATGCAAAGAAACACTCTTTTACCATGAGACTTTGACAAGGTCGATCAAGCAGTTCTCACTACACTTGCACTATATTATAAAGAATGCAATACACACACGTATATTTTACTCTCATTTATACACATTCCTCTAATCCTAAACCTATGTGGAACTGATAACCTATCATGCCAGTAGCTATTTTACCGCGTAAAATATGCATTACAGGTTATAGGCCTACATTATTCCAGCTCAGTACAATGCATTTCGGTTACTCCTTGCTTTCCTCTAATTTGTTCATATTTACAATACATTGTCGATAAATGACGTCACACAAAATCACTGATCATCTGAATACATTTTACGGATTTATATCCTTTATTGGTTCTGCCCAAAAATTTTCTGCTTCTATGAATAATTTAAGATAACTAGAGTCAAAGGTTAAACGTAGTTTTCCATGTGCTTTCACTACATTACAAATCGGATTTATTTGCTTACAGGCTTCTTCCATCATTGAAATTGGTACAGGCCTACTCTTATAGCGACGCTCAGGAATATCTTGTTTTAATTTCAATTTGCGTTGGTAACCCCGAAATAGGCCTGGAGTTGAACTGAACACTGCTTTGTTCTTATAAAGCATGTTATATAAAGTCGACTTTTGACCATCTGATAGCACATCAATTTCTTCTACTTTCTCTCTGAGAATTAATTCGATATCAACATTTTCCTCTTCATTTCCTCCATTCTGACTAATGTTAGTAAAATTCGCGTGTACCGTTTCACATTCATTTTCATCTACATAATTATTAGACCCCTTAATGCACAAATGACCATATTCTTCGTCCTCTCCAACAATATCAGATTCCATTCCCTGTAACTCTGCGACACTTTCGTCACAATCAGCCTCATTATCACCTTCATATATAAATACGGCCGGTTTAATTCCCATAGGCCTATATTCGTCGATACTATTTCCCTCTTGTACTACAACTGATTCCACCACGAAAGGCTCGCGTAATAATACATCTTCATTTTGGCACTCCAACTCCATAGTAATTATATTCTCATTAGATAAAAACGGTACACGTAACTTTTCTTTCTCATCTAATTCCATTTCTACCCAATTTTCTTCAAAATTTATTCTCATTAGTTGATCTGTCATAGAATCACAACCCAGAATTAATTTATGTGCTAAATGTTTTATTGTCAAAAAGTAGACTTCTAACTTCTTTCCCTCAATTTCCAACGGCAACATACACTGATGCTCAATTTTATGGGATTTGGCACCAATTGCAGTTTGTGCGTATAGGCCATGTACTTTCAATTCCTGAACGCGCACTCTTGCTGCTTTCAGCGTTTCATAGAATTTTTCGTTTATTAGAGAAAAAGTACAGCCAGTGTCCACCAACATATCGACTTCAAATTGGTCTATTTTTACCCTTATTAATGGCGGATATGTGGGTGTTATACCCTCTCTATTTGCACATCCTACTACGCACCCCTTCTCTCGTGTTTTATTTTCATTATCAGGTCTTTTTAATCCTTTTAATCCCTCGGTCTGTGTGACGTCATTTCGACCTCCAAATGCGTCTCCTAATAGTTTAAAGGCCTGTCTTGCGCTACATGCCTTTCGTCATTTCTGTGACGAATGTCTCCCTGAATATCATTGTGATTTCCCGTGCTATGCGCCTGATTCCTTTCACCTTCTATGTTAATGCCCCCCTGGTTTTCTGGAATTCGTTCTCCTACTTCGTTCTGCATCCTGCCATGAAATCGAACATTATTTACTTGTCTGTCTTGAGGCCTATTCTCTTGATTATTTCCCCTCCAGTTTTGGTTCCCATTATTTCTATATGAGTTATTATTAGGGGGTCCTCTGTTCGATTCCGCATTTCTGTTGGCATGTCCTTGGTTCCATCTACCTCTGTCATTATTTGGACCTCCTCTCGTATCTTGATTCATTTGCATATTATCCGGTCCATTTTGTCTCCTATTATCGCTACGCTCTTCTCTGTTAGTTCCTACTTCGAAACTAGATAATAACTCCAAAGCCTTGCTATAAGTTTGGGGACATGATACTATAAGCAGGTTACATATTTCCGGCTGAAAATGTCTCGTCACAAGCTGAATGGCCTCTCGTTCTGGCATTCCGGGGTCTAGTAACTTGATTAGGCCTATAACTCTTAGGAAATGGTCCGATAGAGAGACGTTGCCCCTAGGTGAATATCTCCCATTATAGACCTCATTTCTAGCTAAAGCTCTCTTCGCCTCACCCCAATATCTTGCTAAGAATAACTGCTTAAAATCCTCATAGTTGCACTCCGGGTGTACTGTAAGTTCAAACCACTCTTTTGTTTTTCCTTTTAAGGCTCTACCGAGGATCAACATTTTGTACTGAGATGGAATAGACCGTAAAGTAAAATATTCTTCAACAGATTTCAAGAAACTCTGAGGGCTCGTATTGCTCTCATTGAAACTGGGAAGTGATACCTCATTTCCTATTAAGTTACATATATTAATCCTATTATCGCTAACTACCGGCATGCTGGTGGCTACCGTCTCGTGTATTGTATTACAGGACTCATTTGCAACACTAGGAGGCCTATATGTATTTCCTATTCCATTACATATACTCTCACTACAATTTACAGCATAGTTATTTGCTACAGGCCTACGATTTTCGACCTCTTTAGCTACCGTGCTTACTTCTTTAGAGATTTCCCCTATTTTCTCAGCTAATATATTTTCTAAATGCACTACCTTGTCATTTACTTCTGAGATTTTATCTCCTAACCCTACTTTTACTTTTCCCACCTGAGTCTCCATATTCTTTTTCAAGCTAGACTCCGATTTCTGTATTTCTTTCTCCAAAATTTTCCTTTCATTTGATAATTTTTCTTCATATTTCTTGCCCTGAATTTCTATTTTCCTATCTACCGATGCCATATTATTCTCTAATTCAGACCTAATTTCCCCTTGACTTTCACTAATTTCTTGCCTCATTGCTTTTTCACTTTCTTTAAGTTCCCTACAGAATTCTCCCCTGATTTCGTTGCATAAGTTAGATTGGACCTCTTTTATATTATTAAGCTCCCTCTCAAGCCTATCTACATTCAGCCTATGTTCTTGGTCCGATTGGTCTATCCTATCTCCCAGTTTCTCTATCTTTTCCCCGGTATTTTTCTCTAGTTCCTTGATACTTTCCCTAGTTTCACTACTTGACTTTTCTAGTCCCTTCATCATAGCTTCATTAGATTCCCTCATACTTTCCTTAGATTCCCTCATCATAGCTATCAAATATGCAATAGAATTCGGGTCTATGGTTTGATTCATTTCCCTAGGCCTATTATCAACTCCCTGCTCCAACACTCCGTCACCTGTCGCGACACTGTTCTCATTGTTAATCTCCATTCTACAATTATTTATTTCCTCACCATTAAGCAAGTCGTGCCCCTCTCCACCTTCCATATTAATTTTATTCCTAGTAATTTTTTTTCCGTTTCTAAGCCACATACATAAATTATAAGGGTACTGATACACTCTTACGATCTACCTTACCTTTGGTTAAGAAGTTCAACATATAATGCATAACATGTATAATTATACCCTTGCACAATAAATATTCGATATGCCTGAGTTCTTTTAATTTGAAAAAGATTTTATTTTACTTGAATTTATTCTTTAATTTACTTAGTGAGTTTCAGTTTAATTTTACTTTGATCTTAAATTGCAAACTTTTTAAAAAAATATTATTTGATGTCAGGCTTACTAATTTATTTAATTAATATTTACTGTTTCATAAATTATTGATAATAAAATTGTTTACTTTACTGAAACTCTATGTATATTTAAGTTCTTATCTGTTGGTGATTTTTGATGTTTTCTGCGACGGTCTCCGGAACTGATGTACCACGATCTTGAATTCCAGCGGTGCCTTTACGGGTGACGTTCTAGAAATTCTGCGGTGTCTTCCTTCCGTTTTGGGATGATTTTTGAAGTTGGTGATCCTTGATGTCCAGCTTCACTCGTGCCTCACGTTGGGAAATAGCCATGTACAGCGGTTCGGTGGAAGGATGGTTGCCTGGGCGCCACAGTATAATGCATATACTGAAATATTTCTGTCTTTATTTGTCGAACTCGCCTCCGGTCTGCCAGTCGATCGTTGAGCACTTCCCTCTAGCTTCAGGGTAGGAAGCGAAGAACACCTTAATATTATTGCTTGAATAATAATGCAGTTTCTTTGAACACTGAAGGAATATTCTGTTTATTCAAAACGTTGGAAATACAAGTCCAGTCATTGACAATAATTACAAAATTTGTTTGTGAATAATTAATATTGTTGCAAGTTCTCGGTAGATCGTTACTAGTGATACAATTGCTGCCGTATATGATTTTGATTAATCGCGATTGAAAGTAAGAATCCTTCTAAGTCGATTAATTCCACAGCGAAAATTTTATAAGTCCAATTAATTCTGTGGGCACGAAGCCACAAAGATAAGTAGAGTGATTTTATACGGTGGACACAAGTCCCCGAAGTAGAATTGACTTGACTGCTATAGGCACGGGGCCTTGAAGTAGAGTTGAATATGACTGTTATAGGCGCGGGGCCTTGAAGTAGAGTGATTTTACATCGCCACGTTAGGCCTAAAGAAAACTTTCTTGGACAAACATTTATCCCTACTCTTCTTAATTATTATTCGTGAATCCCGGCACGTGGTACTATAGACCAGTTCTTATTGGCAACTCTCCCGACCAATAATAATATGTTAGTTTCCCACGGAAATCAATTGGATTTTCCCTTATTCTCAAAACCCACAACTTAGCGTCTCGGATTTCTAAGAAGGTTCGGACAGCGTGTTGTATCAGTAGCAACATCAGAAGCTAGGCTTAAACACAATAGCCGACTTCTTAGAATTACTTAAGTGGATCAGTACCCTCTGTGATAAGATCTTGGGAGATTCCCGATACATTGTACCTGAGTACTGCATTGCCTTATCTCGCACCCGCTAGGTCTGCTAGGGAAATTCCCAGCTTCTCCGTCTATACACTGCAATCTCATTTTAATAGTTCTTTAAAATGATGTTGTTAAACTTTTTACCTTTGCCTTCTTTCTAGTTAATAATATTTATAATGAATGTTCCGTCTTTTCACGGTCATTTTAAGACCAAACACGGGCTATGAGATTTTATGATTTTAGTTTGAATAAATTTGGGCAATTAATCTGTCATTTATTATACTTAATTTGGTTATCTTGTTTATTTCTTTTTGCCGAAGTATCTGAACTGCAATAATGTAAGCTGAAACCTTGAAAATAAGATCTAGCAATGAAATATAGTGATATTGTCACTATTTATATGTGAGGAATATTTCCATAGAATTAGGACAAATTTTTATTTACATCCTATAGGAAGAGAGGGTTGGACATATTGCGCGCCTGGGAAAGACATATATCAAAAATATGTCTGGGAGACCCGAAGGAATAGAACACTTGGAAGACCTAGACTTAGGTGGAAGGACAATATTAGGATAGATTTAAGAGAAGTAGGATTTGAGAGGGATGATTGGATGGAGTTAGCACAGAATAGGGTTGAATGGCGGGCACAGGTAAGAGCGGCAATGAACATTCGGTTTCCAAAAAGTAGATAATATTCCTTTAGCTTACTTAGGAATTGTCTATTGCCATTCAGTAAGTAAGGAGGTAAGAAGAGAGAGATAGAGAGATAGAATGAATGAAAGAGAGTAGGATAGAAAAAGAGAGAAAGAAGTATAGATAAAAGAAGAGAGGGAAATTAATCATATGTGTTATCATGTGAATATGGAAATTTACATGCGTTTTTAGTAGGCTATATACATACCGTTACGGAATATATATATAATAAATAAATATTTTTTTCATTCGCTACGTTGCCGGATCTTTATCTGCATCGTTGGTTTACTTCATATATTGCAGAATCTAGGAACAGATATATCATTAAATGATTTTTAAAACTTAAATGCGTAGCGTACCTTTTGAATGCTTTCATCTGACTTACCTTATCTGTTTACGGCTGTGACATGTGTAGAATTCTCACATATAGTTTTATAGGTTTCTCTCTCTCAGAGATCAAATTTACGCTTTAATGTGAATGAAACTGACTCTCACGATTGAACGTATTTTCTCGGTCGAAAATTTCCCAATAAAAGCATTTCCAAGAACCCTATTTCTCTACACTGAATATTATTTTGAGGGAAAATTTCTCTTTTCATGATACCATCTTTATTTAGCAAAACTCTGGCTAATTTACTATGCATCGAATATCGAGTTTCACTATCTGTATTAAGTTGAGCTGGGAAGACTGCTCCTTGCCTTGAAACTTATTCTACTGTGATATGGTCAAAGAAACACTGTTTTGCTACGTTGCTGACATTTATCTATGGTCAATTGCTGATTTGAGGAAGGAGCTGAAATAAGTAGAACAGACACAGATGAACCTGTAACATTCTTATTTTTAACCATAGAAATTATTTTTCAGTAAATTTAATGCACTACTGCAGAGTGAATAGGTAAGAACCTGTCTGAAGCAGTAAAGATGTACAGGTAGGGGAATAGGACGGACTCTTGTACCTGATTTCAGAGCCTTGTGATACGTAAATAAATGTAAGAGATGTAACGGAAACGTTTGTTTTCACAAGCAATGCAAATGACGTGGAAATATTTCTCATTTCAAGCAATGTATTGACACTAGAACAAATTTTAATACATTCCCTGCTATCCTGTGAATGCCCTTTTGCATGCGCAGTGGCTCATATCGGCAACTTAGATATTTTAGTCGGTCCGCTTTTTCCCCCCTACCTGTACATTTGATGAACTTCATTGTTTCCAAAGAAGGTAGATTTATTTCATATGGATTATATTTCTCCTTATACCCTCTAATGTATGGTAAGATGTGAATAAATTTTTCCCGGGTAGACAGCCAGGTTTGAAGATCAAGTGTCTCCGACGTTTCAGAGGCCCACGCTGCCTCCATCCTCAGGGATACTGAAGTGTCGAGTCTGTCATGCCGAGGTAGTATATATACAGATCGCGAGTTGCGAGGAGTCGACCAATCAGGCGCCAGTTCATTTTTCCATCGTCTTTCTTTCGGCCAATCGGCTTCTACTGTCTTTTAGTTGCTTGAGACAGTGATTCCAGGCAGGGTTGATGCTGAGGCCTCCGTCTCTATTGAAATTGTTGGCCTCAAGCTTAATTTCGATCGCTTCCTTGATTAATCTATCCCAGAACCTTGAAGCCTCTGAAACGTCGGAGACACTTGATCTTCAAACCTGGCTGTCTACCCGGGAAAAATTTATTCATACTCTTCGCCAGGAAAACCTCAAATCTTACATATGGTAAGATGTGTTACCAAATTAACCAGTAACAACACAGTGTATTCTTAGGAGCTGGACCTATTTATTAATTGTTATAGCTTTTACATGAGGTAACAATTAAAATAGTAATTGAATTAAAAATTAAGTCCTAGACCTAAATACATTGGAAAAGTAGTTAAGTATAATGAGATGCCAATGAACATAGTTCAAGTAGTTGAAATCAGAATAAGTGCAAAATTAAAACAATAAGGGGAAATATACTATTATATGGGTCCATGTTGTCAAATAGCTAGCAGCCAAAGTTAAGATAAAGCAGTTAAGCCTTGTAGGTATATCAAACTTGAAGAGTGGAGTGTCTTACATAAAATATAATTATATTTCCAAAACCCTGCTGTTATAAATTAAGTCTAAAATTATATAATCTATTCTGCAGTTCTGCTTTAAGAAAATAGTGTGTTAGCCTGAATACTTATTTGGTTATGTTAAATACTACAAATTATTTTTTTTTATTAAATAAAATAGAGTTACTGAGATTATGAGTCCAGTGAAAAGGAATCATCAGTGGTGAGTGAATAACGCAACACTCATATTTGTCAAAGAAAGTGTAGCTTTGCGCTCATATTTCTAAAGGTGGATATAATAATGAGTTTAGGGGATAAAAAGTAGATTTCAGCCATTCTTTCCGATAAAATTACATAATCTGGTTTCTAGATTGGAATGCCTAAGTAAAGTTACGTAGAAATATTTCGGATTCTTTTTAAACGCATGTGTCAAATTTTTGTGGAACTTTGCAAGATTTTGTAACGAAAAATATATCTTTCATAAATCAGCTTTCTCAGGTAAACAAAGTATAGGAAGACCACATAACTGTGTAGACCTAGGAAAGATTTATGTTATACATACAAACATACATCAATACGTACCTACATACATACATACATACATACCACACACAAGAATTAGTCTATACTTGATCCAAGATGTGTATGGAGAAAAAGTAAACAGCCAAGTGTGAAAGTACAAAGCACAGTTCTCAAGAGTTCGTTTTTGAGCCTATTTAGTCGATTACATAGACCTACGGTAAATTCAGTGGAACTTTCTTTTTTATATTAATCGCCAAGGGTCAATTTTCTTCTATATACAATAATTTATTAGAAGTTATGCCTATTACTTTAAAGTACAATATGTGGTGTACTTCTTCACAGATTATGTAAATGAAAAGTACAACGAATTAATTTATTATGTTATAAATTACGTTTTGTTTTTTCAGAATCAACAAATTTCCCAAGGCAACGATAAAAACAAATGAAAATTTGTTTGCTAGATATATGTTGTAAAACATGTAAGCCTATGATATAAATATGAAAGTAAGCGACTCACTTAACAGAACTTACATTTTTCACTGTTAAATAAGATATATATATAATTTTGCGATGTGTTCGGAACGAAAGTAAATATGAGTGAGCTTGACGCACTATCTTGAAGTATGCGCTGGAGCGATTAACCAATGAAACGACAGGACACAGTTAGTCAAGGCAAGTTTGTAGTTAACTTTTGCTCCCTACACATCTGCTTGAAATCTATTTAACATAAGTTAATATTATGCACTGACCATATATACCATCGGGCTTACAGTTGTCACTTACTGTCTAGTTACGGAAACTGTTAGTAATGGATACAATTAAATATTGCAGTGTATGAAATGAATTTTATGAAATTTAAGAGTTGTAGAAATTAAACTAGTGTGATATCCTCATGCGATAATTATTATTTCATTATTAATTTCCGGCGGTTCCTTCAAAATCCTTTGAAATCGGAATGCCAATGTAAAAACTATTGAATTTTCCTTTGAAGATTGTATAGGCCTATACTATTTAAGTTTATATTACGCTACCACTTAATAACTTTGATAATTTAATTTTTCAGCGTGTCAGGAATATTCTATTGAATATCAATAAGAACGTCAAAGAGAGTGGACCCCTAAAACCACTTATTGATTTTAGATTCAATAAACCCTATTATAAAAATTAATCAGCTGCTTTTTATGCTGAAGTCCAATATATATTAATATCGCCTATCTTTATGAGGCTTCCAATCATTTTCAGAATTTACTTATTAAACAATATCAGCTGGAGTAGGGGAATTAATTAGGTTATTCATTCCATACACGATACCAGGAAAGGAACTATCTATTCTGCTCAATATCTTACTTTTCTCGTAATGTCCACTTTTCAAGGCAAATTCTTAACACCTTAAAAATGTTTGACTAAATAAATCTGTTTCCAATGAGAATCTGTGTCAGACACACTACATAATATGCCCTCACAATATAGGGACAAGGTTGCTCTAGAGATCCAATCAATGATTAAAACAAACTGGGGAACAGTGAGATATCTTTACGAGGGGAGCGCTCAAGACAGGACGTGTTTAGCCTGGTTCGGCCTAGGAGCCTGGAAATCCCTGAAACGCCTAAATGCATAAGAAGCCAGAATATGCCCACTATGTGTCAAGTATGAGACAGCACAGCTATTCTCTCAGAATGTGAAGCCACTGAGATGCTTAGGCAACGATATCTGCCGGACTCTTTTGTTGTCTCTAGAAGAGGTCACATGGCGATATAGATCTGTTGACTGACACAAAATTCTACGACGGGGTGGGGAAACTCATGTCACAAGTCCGACAGCTCAGGGTAGAAAAGGATGGGATGGAGGGGCAGGGAGAGTAATCTTTGCCTATGTACTTTTCTGTATTATATTGCATTATTATTGTCATATCTCTTCTATTAATCACTATTTTTTATTTCTTCGTCTTTGCATAGCATTATTATATTATGTCGTATTGTATTGTATTAGTGTTTCATTTCTCTTTCTTTGTCTTCTCCATAGTAAAAGCACGAACGGTAGTATAGGCCCGTGCGCTGGATTTGTTCTATTGAAAATGTATTTAAATGTATATAAGAATAAAGATGCACCTTACCATGCCATACCATACCTATAAGGATCTTGTGTTGTTCCATCAGTTCTGATTGAAATGAAGGCACTTCTGCTGGTGGGACGCCTATGAGGCAAAACTAAGTAATTACAGTCTTCGACAAGTGTCTCAGAATAATTTTGTAGTGATCAAAGATTTCGACTAGAGACATGTGGATCGAGATTTCATTCTTGGTCGTGCTAGAGGAATATTAAGTTACTAAAGGGATTCTCATAACGACCTTAGTCCAATTATTTCATAAGACTTGGGACAAAAAAGAGTCCACAACACCATGCTTCTGAAATTCACTTTATATTTATTAGTTAGAATAAGAGACTAAGCGTAATACCAAAATATTGTAACTTATATTCAAGCTCGGACAGAAATCTAAATGGAAGTTACTTTTTTAACGTCAGCACATATTTCGTTTCTTGTTGAATAGTGAATTATTAATAATGATTACTTTAGGATAGAGAAAAGCTAAGAATGTTTTAGACCATCTCTCTCTCCAATCCTCTGCCCCCATGTTGGGGCGAAGGACCTCCAAGTGGGGGTTTCTGCTTACCTATGTGAATTTTGTTACGCTTATTTTCCTAGAGAGGGCAGAGGGTCAGGTGGTAAGCCTCTCAACCCCCCTCCGGAAACTAAGGTATTACGTAGACGTGAAAGGGCCGATAAATTTTGTCCAGAGGCTCTAATTTAAGCTTGGAGTCCTTTTACGTGCCGTAATTCTACGACACGGGGTTTAGATCATAGATAAGAAATTTTCCAAATATTTACGCACACAGAACCAAAAAAATGAAATAGTTATGCTTACTTACGAAGCAGAAGTTTGCTAGCCTGGAATGCCATCTCTAGATCAAAGGGGATTTTACTGTGTTCACACTAACTCTAAAATTTTTGCGTCAAGGAGAATTGGCCTATCCCCTATGAGATAACTCTAAAGTCTAGAAAATGAATTAAAAGCAATGGCATCAAATGGGGGAGGGGAATAACCCCATTCCATTAAGGCTGGACCTATGAAATTAGTAAGAACATAAAGAAAGTGGAATTTTCTTTCATTGTAGCAAAACATAATTTAAACAATGTAAAAACTAAATAATAATAGTAGCCTGAACAGATGGCAGCTAATTTAAAACAGAAGTGCATTTTCAAAATTAAGTCACAATGGGATTAAGAGATCAGTAAAAAAATAGAGAAGAATGAAATGTTTCATCTTTCAAAACAAAAAAGTATGGAAAATAGTTAATATTGTCAAAAACCTCAGTAAAATAGGGCACCGAAAAGCTGATGGGCAACCAATTTAAAACAGCTGTGAATATGAAAAATGAATTCACGGAAGTATGTCTTCCCTCCATTTCTCACATTTTTAAAGTACATTTTTCAGCTTAAAGATGAAATAACCTAAACAATATTGAGTAAAATTGCATGGAAATTACAATACGTCTTTGAGATTTTCTAATTAATAATTATACAAGATTATTTCAATTGGCATTACTTCTGTAAATACGACTTCTTAGGTACCGGTATCTAGGCTATGTATTATGTACAATTGTAAGTAATATTAAAAACTAAAATTTTAAAGACTAAAAAATAATAGAAATAGAAATAAAATTCTGTCTATAGATTTATTGAAGTCCACGTACAATGATTATATTGAAAATATTTCATTTTATCCGCATATACTTTTCCATTGATTTCTTAATATTGGCAACGAATAGGTGGTCCTACAGCTTTGGCACAAAAAGTAAGAAAATATCTTCATAGGCCTCCCTTAATTTCCCTATTTTACCCCATAGCTCTGTTTCATAGAACTTACTAATAATATTAGTTAATACTATTAGAAGTCGTAATATTTTTTAATACGAGTAGTTAACAAAATCTCACTAATATTATTAGTTAATTAGTCACCTGATTGCCTTGGAGGTTATGTCTGGATTGTTGTTTGTGTTTTTCCCCTTCTTAGTCTTTTTGTCAATACTATTTTAAAGCAGCACGTCCTACATATATCTTCATAAATGTAACAAATAATAACTAGCTCTAAGAAATTAATAAACCTGCCAGGCACTTATTCAAGATAGCAGTAGACTTACGTACTAAAATCTAACCTCGATTCCTAAAAACTTGTTACGACAAAAATTCCTATGATAGCGTATGTAAGCTTTTACTAAATTCATAATTAAATTATAGTGATTCATTTTCCACAAATTTAAGATAATGAAAATCTGAATTACTTGGGTTTGAGAATAAGTTATTGATCCAAAAACACTTCCAGAAAAACACCTAATATTTTCAGCAAATTTTATTAGTTCTGTAATCTATGAAACAGTTTACTAATAATATTAGCAATATTTACTAATAATTTAGAGCCATGAACTCATAACTATTATTATTATCTAATATTCTTACGAAACAGAAGATTAATAATATTAACTTATATTATTATGTATTTGCTAATAATTTAAGTGTAAAATTCTATGAAACCGAGCCCAGATATCGAAAAGCGAAAATGATAACATTGCTCGCTTAACAAGTAGAACGTTGCGAGCTGATTGGGCCCGTTCTTCACATTATTACATGTGAACAATATTCTCTGACAACGGAGGGTAATATCTGCTGTGTTTATTACATTTATTATCATATTCTTGTTTTTGCACGATTACTGTGATATTTAGCTAAATAACTTTAGAACTTAGTATACAGTTCATGACTATATTACTTTTCATTGAGGATCAAGTCAGTCCTATCGCAATGCGGTACGTTTACCATATATTATGATGTTCTATTTACATAAAATTCAGACAAAAGTATAGATATGAAATTAAACTGACATGACAATAATATATTATTCTGAGTTACAAATGGGATTATGCATTCCAGCTTTTTCTAATGATATCTGATGAAATGGTGTGTTATTTATGTCATAGTGGAATAGTGCTATGCCGTTGCACAGTGCTTACTTCAGATACAAAACGTACAATATAAAACTTCAAGTTATTTTACCGCACTGCATATAATTAAATTCTTTTCAAAAATAGTTTCTGATAATGACAGCTTTCAATTTATATGCAAGACCTGGTATAACTGCACTTTACGGATAATGTGGTCTGAATGTCATAAAGAAGTTCCACCTGATGGTGACTGCCTACTGTTTTAATGGGTTTAGTTTCTGCTACAGAGTATTTAAAACTATCCTGTGCGGTATAGTTCAGCTAGATCAATAAAATTTTAATATTCACATTATTATTGTTTCTCTCGCTTGTAGATTAAAAGGAATTGCGTGCATAAAAGGTTAATGCGGGAAATGTTTATATGTATTCAGCTGCGTTTATACTCCTTTTAGTTACGAGGTCATATCAGGAGTTCGGGATCTGTGTCTGTACAGAAGGATAGGCTATGGAACTATTGATTGTCAACTATTTCTATTGTTAGAGTACTTTTATGGAGCAAATTTCAACTAATGTTAATTTAGATAGATATGATACAGGATGAAATGGTGAGGATAATTCATAGCATGTAAATAACCAATTCGGCATTTGCCTTTACGATTGGAATTCATGAAAAAAACCTATGTCAAATTGGCCAGCCGAGGGATTTGAACCCCTGACCTCCCGAATGCGAGTCCAAAAAGTTACCATCTTGGCCACCTCGCTCAGTGCGGGAAATGTTCTATCTGATAAATTTGACTTAAAAATAATATACGGGCAACAATGAGCAAGATGCAAAATGCAGGCAGATATTTAAGAAGTAATTTAAGTAGAATATTAATCAGAGTAATTTCATTAGTTTGTCAAGTATTTTATCGCGTTTTAATTCAATAGCAATAATAGCCATTTTAAGTATTTACGTCATAATTAGCCATTTTTAGGTTTTATAAGATTGGATTACGTGACTGCCATGACAATTATGTTAAAAGATCACAGTTTGCTAGCAAGGAACAAACTAGTTTAAAACCTAAGAATCCGGTCCCTGGTCATAATATAAAGTGGTCGATATGGCGTTCCCCAGGCTCTATTTTAGTGGCCTTACTATTGGTTATGTAATAATTTTCTTGTTGTAAATATTTAAGTCGATTGCTTGCATGGTTATTTTCTTTGCTGCATTACCTTTCTCATAAACATTCAGGATCTACTACCGGACACTATCACAAAATGTGCACAAATTATGTAAAAGCAACTAATTTTCATTCAGGTATGCAAAGTAACACGATAAATTTTATTTTTTAAATAAATTATTCACAGTAGAAAACAAGGTTATTTGTTTTAGAATTCACGTGTCATCGGAAATAGGATAAAGTCTTATATGAGTAGAACTGAAGAATAAATTTAATGATAAAATTGTTTGTGTTTTAAATGAGGATTGTAAATGATTTGTGAAATACAGATTAAACAATATTTTATTTCATCATACACATCATATCTTGTTCGGTTCCTTAAAGAGACTTCAAGAATTCTCTACATCATGAGAAAACTAGTTTTAAGTACGCCTGTGTCCATTTTTTGTTGAATTTATACATTGACTTTAACTAGGCTATAATAATTTATTGAGTACCGGCACTTCACCTTACGGGGTACTCCATGGCGCAGATGATTGAGGCACTGCACAACAGACCAGCACTTTACTGAAAAGTTTTGAATATTAAAAAAATAAATTAAAAAGATAAATGGCCCGGGCGGCTTGGGTCGCTTAAATCCTAAAAGGGAGAGGTAAAACTACGAAGAAGAAAGAAAGAAAGAAAGAAAGAAAGAAAGAAAAAGATAAATGATTAAATAATTGCAAACAGATCACCATTTATTAAAATATATCAATAATGCCTTAATTGATCAAGAGTTCTTGAGATTTTTCAGTTGGCATTATGGCCCAGGGGTCAACTCAACCTCTAACAAAAATGAGTACCAGGAGAAATTTTGGAAGCGGTCGGTGCGTAAGGCTCACAATCTTACCACCTTCATGTGCCCAATGTCAAAACCTGGTAGCCTCAACCTCCTGGAAACCTCAAGACCTTCATCGCCTGCATAGGAACCATTTTACACTTTAGGCCTATTTTTATTTCAGCTTAACAGAAGGCTAAGCGATTGAGTCTCGGCGGTAATAATATGAAGAAACACTGTATTGTGTCTTACCGGTCAAACGGTCTTCTAGCATTGCTTGAACCTATGGATAAGCCATTTCACATTGCCCTTGTAATGCATGCAGTCGTTACCATTCTGTAGTCGCTTCTAAAGAATGGTCCTTTAGTGTAAAGCATTTTTACTTTTTCTACCGTCCCATAAGTAGGCTACTATAGGTAGAGGAAGTATTGTTTTCAACCCCCAAATTCGAAGTTGAGTTTTTAACATAAATACACGTTTTGAGCCCCTGAATCCAAAAATACTATTTTCAGAATCCTATCTGTGTATATGTCTGTGTGGATGTGTGTATGAACAGCCTAGCTCCAGAACGGAAAATTGTATGAAAAGAAATTTCTTTATTTGTATCAGGTACATTCTAAGGAAGATTGGTGACAATTCTTTATAAATAATTAGTATTACAGAATTAATAATTAAATTAATCATTAAATCGTTAACAGTAAGCTAATAAATAAATATGTTAAATTATTTATTTATTTCTATAAAACACTTTCTTCACGTAATCAGATCCTAAGATGCACCCATATAAATTTGCATAGTCTTTCTTCTTTCTTTCTTCAGTGTCTCCTTTTTTCGCGAGGCTTAGATTACTATTGGGGGTGCGCCGTAGCGTAGTGGTTAAGGCGCTGCGCTACAAACCAGAAGGTCGCGGGTTCGATTCCCGATGAGGTCGTTGGAGATTTTCAATTGGCCTAATCCTTCTGGTGGCACTATGGCCCTGGGGTCAACTCAGCGTCTAACACAGTGACCGGCATGTTCCGTGCTCTGTGACGTCATACTACAGAGCAGCCGCGCTCTTTGCTCGGCAATATCTCCGTACTGAGCGTGGAGGAAGGGTTCAACTGGCCAGTGGCGGAACGACGCCTATGCATTGACAGAGTGCGCTCCGATATTCGTAGATAGTATGGGAATAGCACAATTACAATGCATTTGTACGAAAACAAAATAGTACAACTGTGATAAATCAATGTAACAGAACAGTTTTGTTTGTAATGAAATTTAATATAGGTCCTACTTACACTAATCTGAAATGCATCCAGGTGCGGATGCGTCAGGTTATTTAAATGAGGCTCCGAAACTACTATAAACATACAAATACATAAAACATAAGAATACTTTAAGGAGTACTGCAAAACTTTGTCTACTCGGAAACTGAAAAATGTTAAAGTATACAAAATATACAAAATACACAAAATATACAAATTAAACTATACACCTTTGTGAGCACTATGCCAAGTATAGGCCTATTCAGACTTTTGATACACACCCTTACTTTGTGTCACTATCGTGCCCAAGCTCAAGGCATTGTCGAGATTTTTTCCCTCTTTTCTCGCGCACTAATTTTGCAATATTAGGAGACATAGTCTGGCTAACACACAAACGAGAACATTTTTCATGTTCTGATCAGATAGGCGGTTTCCATGTTGTGGTTTGCAGATCTTCATACAAGAAAAGAACTATTCACATACATACGTCGATACAAATATACTCAACATTCTAGCAGCAAATATATTATGTAGTTGCCTGGGGAAATCTTCTATAAAATATAGATAGATCCTTTTTGTTTTGAAAGCGGTCTTTCATTTCAATATTCTTTTGCAAATCAATGACTTCTAGTTGCAATGACGTTGGAACACTGTCAACATCCACAGAAAATGGTGTCGCAAATATGCAAATATCGGATTGGAGTTTTGCAAAATCTTGAAATCTGTAATAAAATATCCTGATCCAGTTCTTCTAATATTTGTACATAATTATTAATGTCTGTAATTGAATGACATACTGTAGACAACTTTGGAAAATGTGGCGTGTCTCCGAGGGTGACCTGACGTTTCCGTAAGTCTAGTATTAATCTGAATGCACTAAATTTACCATACATTTCACTGATTAACTGACCTCTGCACCCTCGCCATGGTTAATGCACGCAATTCAATGTACCATCAGGGCTCACCTTAACCCTACTGCTGCACTGAACGCCACTGCGCTAGTGCGTATTAACAGGAATGCAACTCAACTGCTCGCTCTCTCAAGCTCTTGCGAGATGATCGGCTCTTACGTCACAACTGCAGCATCTGCCGAACACTGGTCTAACAGAAGTGAAGGAGCAATTCTAGGGGTAAAGGCGGCCGGTGCGAAGGCTGACAACCTTACCTCCTTCACGTGCCGAATGTCCAAAATCTTGGAGTCTCAACCTCCTGGAACCCTCTGGGCCTCCATGGCTTGTATAGGGATCACTTTAATTTACTTAGACTACTGTTGAAAACATTTTATTCTATATCAGAATGTGAAGTGAGAATTTTCCACCGCTCATTCTTAGAGGAAAGTTGAGTGAATGTATCAACATCGGATTTTTAATTATAAATTTACATGTTTGTTATACAGGACATAACGGAGTCATTATGTTATTTAACATGATAAGACCTGTACAGAACTCCACAAAGAACTAAATACGGGAATAAAACTTAATGGGGCTTGAAAACAAAAGCTGTTGTCACAAGCATCACAGTCAAACAAACTATGGATCTTCTACACAAGAATTACACCTTTGCATGTGAGGAAGATAGCGTCTTCAACAAAACACAGCAAAAGTTAATCTCAACGCTCAAAGAGGTAAATTAGTACCGAAGAAAATAATATTAACCTTGTTGACTTTTCAGAAAATTAGGAATTAAACACTTGCAGAAATTCAGAGGCATACGTTTTAGTTTGGACCTCACTGTAGTTGTCTCAAAGCCTTGGGAAAACTTTCCAAGCAAATTAAATGTGTTTGTCACAGTGTACGAGTATTATACTAACTCCACGACATACATACATACGGAAAATGTAGGAATGACAACGTTTTCGTTTGTTGTAGCTGCTCGTGTTGTTTGTGATGTGCATGTTGTAGACGAGGGGGGGGGGGAACGAGGCAGGAAAGGAAGGGGAAGGGGGGTGTAAAAGCCTAAAACACATTAAGAGACAGAAGTCACTGGCTATAGGGGTAAAGGGGCTGAAGGGTTTTTTGAAGAGATGAAGAGAATGAGAGAGAGAGGCAACCTCGGGATATATGACGTCACTTGCAGATGAAAGTCAGACATGCGTAAGGTAATGTTGTAATACAGTGAATGAGTATGTGTGGAACACTGTTTTCCCTTTCACAAGCAGAATCAGTTAAAACATCTTTGTGCATAATTCAGAATTTACAGTTCCTAAATAAAATATGTCGGAAATTGATTTTTATTCCCAAACATTAAATTATGTAGGCCTGTTACTGTATCACTACCACTTGTCTCCTATCATTGTGTAATTTGAGGGTGCGCGGGCAAAGAGAGTTAAGTCCACCATCCTCAAAAATTGAGATATGTCTATAGAGTTAGATAAAAATGTTCTCACATTGTGTTAAGTCCAGTAAGTCATATTAAAAAACGTACGGTAGTTATGAATGTGTGCCTCATGGGTTTATCCATCTCTAAAGCGATGTTGGGTGGGTGTTATAAGTAGCCTTCGGATTTTAGATAAAGTCCTATTTTAATCCATAAGTGATATATGGACGAAAACTTATATATGCATGTTTCATAAGTGACTACGCCTAAAACTGATACTTTTATAGGACCTAAAAGAGCCTATTTTTACGTTAGAGCCTAATATTGCCTTTTTTTCTTCTTTTTCTCTAAAGTTCAAAGTAAGTTATTTTTTGTTAGAAATTCTAGCATTTGTTTTAAGTTCGTACTAAATTTTTAGCTCGGAATGTGCAGTACATGACACATTTGTGACTTGGTTTGGCAAGGAATGTTTCGTGTTCAGTAGAAAAATTCTTTGGAATTCCCAAGAAAAAGTAGTGTTTTTCTCCCGACTTCCACATCCAGTAAAAAAAAGTAGTTCTATGAATTACTGAGGGATACAAGGGGTTGAATATGCTAGCGTGCGTAGAATTTTTTCAAGATTTTGATTTTAAAAACTAGCATAGCTAAAATAAAATATTTAATAAATATGATTATTTTAGAACTGATTTACACTAATTTATTTTGATGCAAAGGTAGTAAATGGATTTCAATTATTTTTCATTTTTTGTAGGTATCCAGTGACAAAAAATCTCATTTAACTCAACATGTGGGAAACGTGGCGCGAAAAGTAAAATCAAAATAGTCTCTTCTAACTCAACCAAACAGTTCAACAACCAAAAATGAATTTCACGCAGACCTGTGCTGAGCCATCATTGCATCAAACATCCCGCTGACAATCCCCTTTTGAAAGGTTCTTGCAAAAATATTGCCAGAGGAATATTCCTTCAGAATCCACCATCAGAAGAAACTATGTGGACAGTACATACAAAGAGGCTGTCTGTAGAATTTGTTTAGACATTGGTGATTCACATTATATGGCTTTCGGTAGATGAAGCTACTGACAGTATGGGACGATAAATAGCTCCTGTTACTTCAGTAGATGTGGAGCGTTCATTTTGAGCCTATAAGTTAGTGTTGAGCGATAGGCGACATTGGTTTTCACTATATAATTTTAGAAAGCAATGTTCATGAATTAATGGACCTGTAAATAGCATTGATCAATTCCTTATAATTCTTGCCCATAATTGGCTTCACGATAAACAATTAATACTTTTTCTAGATTTTCTAGTGAAATCTATGAAATCTATCTGTCAGGAATTACATTAGGTATATTGCTGCACAGAAACGAATATAAAATATACTCACATTAAAATATAGCCTAATGTAAATATAGTTAGTCTACATAACCATAGAATACACAATATAATATCAATATTCAACGATAGTTGTTATAAATCGTTTATTTACATTATTTAAATTATTATTTAGCTTACACTGACATCGTTATGAAGAAACGAATCAATCGAGGCGGCTATCAATAGCAATATACGATTGGCAATTTGTTACGTTATTTTAATATATTGTGGGCCATGGAATAATATTCATTACAAAATCAATATTGATATACTAGTTATTTCGGTCCCGGTCAACCGATTTGGCCCTATAGTATTTTTCAAATGAGAAGCCAATTCCTTCACCGCCAATCACATGTACGAGCTTTTGACGTACCACTATCAGTAAGGGTCTTCCCTCCGTCTCGCCGTCTCTGATTGGACCGCGTATCTAAGCAGGAGAAGGAAGAAACGTCTTGTCATCTGCAAAACACTGTAATTCAATAGGCTTGTACCCAAGAACGTCATAAATTTGTATACCAAGCGTATTTGAGTTATCCGCGCCTTTGTGATATATTACCATAAAAAGGCTCTAAATTGGGCATTATTCCGGTACCGCCCAACCGATTTGGTACAATATCAATAGACTTCTTCCCAGGAACATTATAAATTCGTATACCAAATTTCATGAAAATCCGATAAAGCGTATCTGAGTTATCGCGCCTTTAAACTAGACACTAAATTGGATTTTACTCCGATACCGGTCAACCGATTTGGTCCATTATCAATAGGGTTCTTCCCATGAACATTATAAATGTATATACCAAGTTTCATTAAAATCCGATTAAGCGTATTTGAGTTATCGCGCGTACAGGCACACGGACGGACGGACAGACAGACGGACAGACATTTTCCCTCCCCACACACAATCTCATAAAGTACCATACTGGCACTTAATAACATGGGGTCTTTCAAAAAATTCATATTATCACATATTGAATGGTCGTTTATGACTTATAAGCTGTCAATTTGAGGGCCAAAAAATAATCTAGCGTTTAGTTTTTCTGTATTTCGTACAGTTTTTGCCCTACGTGTCTAAAGTATGGTCAAGAACCTTCACGAGCTATATTATCAAGCAAGATTTTGTTTCGCTAGACTAAGAGCTGACGAATAAAATCTATATAAAAATAGATCTGGCAGAGAAAAACTGTTAATATATTTGGAATAACCACACTAAGTATAGCCAAAATCCGGTAAAACATCTCAGACACCAAACAAAAATTTCTTTTTTGTTAGGCTGTGTAATAGAAATAATTGACAAAACTATAGTTCCATGGCCTACCCTACTGTATAGACATAAATCCCGAACTCTTGATATGACCTCGCAGCTAAAAGGAGTATAAAAACTGCTGAATTAAAATAAAGGATGTTACTACATTGTTTAACTGTTCAGTTTGCTAAACCAAATCCAATATACGCCTACTGTTTAAGTACGGTAATGGACTGAAGTAACTAATACAAGTACATAATATGTCAAACATTTGATAACTCTGAAAAATATATCTCACTAAGCACTCTTTGACATAGATAAAACTAAAATTATTATCTTTGTTATTTTCAAAATGTAATACAATGAACCAACGTATGCTTTGAAATTATTTAATACCATTACCTCATATTTTTAATATCGATACACGTTTTACAAAGTTTTTCATTTAAACACACTAATGGAATGGAGTTGGGATTATGGATTATTAATGTTTGATGTTTCGGGAAATTTCTAATATTATAATCAACATTGCAAGATTAACAATGTTAAAATTAGAAGTATAAAATTAACAACAGTAAATAAATTAAATATTTACAAAGGACCTGCTAATACTAATACCTAAAATTGTTTTTTAAAAATGCAGAAATCCTTTGGAGGGTGAGTGAGTGACTTAGCACATCCTACAAATATCACACTTTTTCGTCTTTTTTCGCGAACATCTTGGTTTTGCAAGAATGTGGGAAAGGAGTGCTTACTCATGCAATGGCGTTACTTAACCTATATTGAGATGTAAAGCTAGAAAATTTCATTAATTCAAGTTACGGTTGAGAAAGTCATGTAAGTGTTTAACGTAAAATTCTTATGTTTACGAAAGAGCCTTCACTTACAAAAACTCAGAAATATTCCTTTGGTCTTACAAGCACGATGCCCAATTACTGCAATAATATAAACTTACTTGGGTTTCATCTGGACTCTAAGGTTACATGGAAGCCCCATGTTGAAAATATTTGCAATAAATTGGCCAGAAGTATCTTAGTTCTAAGAAGAATTAAGACTAGCATTTTACTCGAGGTTTTAAGGTCTGTGTATTTTGCTCTTCTACAAAGCCATATCGTTTATGGAATATGTCTCTGTGGCTTGGTTCTAAAGAGGCCAATGTCATAAAACTTGCTTTTGAGATAACTGACTTAGAAGTCTTTGCAGAAGTAACATATTATTTTTGCTGAGAACTTACGAAATTGGCCCATAAGGTTTCTGTATTATGTCTATTAATAGCAATAGACATTGGCACTTTTATTATACGAAAGATAAAGAATAGCCGAGCTCAATAATGTATAGATCTCATTTTTGCAAGAAATTGACATTGACCCTTTTAGAACCAAGCAACAGAATTTCTCTGAGGTCATTCCAGGGAAACAAATTCTATTTTAACTCTCCAAAAAAGGCCCTGAGGATAATGGCAAACAAAAGTCAGAGAGAAAAGTGTAGACCTCTTTTTACTAAAATGAATTTTATGACAATTTTTAATTTATATATATTTTATTGTATCTTATATGTCAAGAAGAATCTGGAGAGAAGTGCATAATTATAATACAAGATGTAGGACAGTTGTTTTTATAATGCAATTAATTTATTCAACAAACTTCTTTTAAGTGTCCATAGTTTACCTTTTGGCCTAAATAGTTTAAAAAATTATATATGTGTATGGCTGATAGAGAGACCATGTGCACGAATTTCTTACGGCTGACTTTGTTATATAAGAACTGTTAAAACCAGAGCCAGGATTCTAATAATATTTCATCTTTTCATTGATGCTGCATAGACATTGCCAACTTGGGGATAAATCCTGATCATGGCCTCTAGATTATAGAAATGCATTTTTATTAGGTCATGTTTTGTCATTTTCTGCAATTTTATATTTTTAGGGCATTTATTTAAATTTTAGGTCATTATTTTGTATTTTCATGTCATTTGCTTCCTTATTTAGTCATTTTCATGTATTTACATTGAGTGTATTAACTTTTTCATCGCTAGCGGTGCTGTCTTTGAAGTGTTTTCTCTTTAATTCAATAAATAAAAATTCGGCGTCAAAGTGTTGACATGTCTCAGTCGGAAATGAGAATCAAAGAAACGCCAAAATTTTGTATTATATTACTATTGTTATTAGATTGACTTGGGACCCGAGTCTGCCATCTGCTTGGATTTGAGAGTGCAAACTACTGTTTACCCTCAATAAACAAAAATATAATCCGGCAGACCACAAAAGGATGTCCCGAATTTTGACTCGCCAGTGCCTTAGTGTCAGTATAAATTTTCGTGAGAAAAGAACATTCACAACATTACATTTTTTTACAGTTTTTACAATTATGTGCAAACTAGTCTATAACTTCCTGTGTACAATAATAGTTTTTTATAAATAAAATATCGGTTTTAGGTCATTTTTTTATAATTATTAAGTCATTTTCTTTCAAATTTAGGGTCATTTTACAGGTCATTTTTCAAACAATTTTAGGTCATCAGAATTCTGGCCCTGGTTATTACGTATATTGCCAATGCCTCACCTGTATTGACATTGGCTATTACACATTATTATTATTGATATTATTATTCAGAACTGTGTTTTATGTTATTTTTTTTTCTTGTTTGAATATATTTATTAAACACAATGTGTACATACAAGTTAATTTAGATCAGTTTATATGTAATTCATTAATATAGGGTTGGTTCAGTCGTCTCCGTACTGTGATAGCGGTAAAGTTCTTTTCTCACAGTTGAGTATATGATATCTGTCACATAGAAGGCCACACATACTACATCTGCATTCATCTGCGGGTTCATGATATCTGGTCTGGGTGCATATGCGGTGATGGAAGCCATGGATTGCTGTCCGTGTGAAGATATGGCGCATGTCAAACTGGGGACCTTTCCAAACATCGTCTGTCATTGCTGGTGTTGTCAGGAAGGCTGGATCCACTTGTGCCGCTTTTTCTGCTCTTTCCACCAGGAAGCTGTCGCTGGTGGGCGTGTTCTGCAGGTTGTAGGTTCTTATGAGGTATTCTATGAAAGTTTCAGTATCTGCTAGCATGTAGGTTTTCCTTATAGGTGAGTATTTGGAGATACAAAGGACTTTCCTCAGGAATGTTGCCTTCACCTTGTCCAGTCTTCTGATATTTTGAAGGGTTAGATACGGCCAGACGAGTTTTATTCCATATGAGGCAATAGGGGCGACTTTTAGCTCGAATAGCTTTAGAGCTGTACTTAGTGAGAGTGAACGTATCTTTTTCAGGTCCATAGTTGCCTTTGTCGCTGCGATCGCTCTATTTTCTATGTGTTTAGAAAATGTGGTTCCTGTTGTTTGCATCGTGATGCCGAGGTATTGGAATGAGTTGACAAATTCTAGTTGCTGGTTTCCACAGATTACTACGTCGTCCTTTGAAAGATGCCCCCCTTTTCTGAACTTCATTACTTTTGTCTTCTGAGTGTTGATATTCAGATGGTTTTCTGTAGACCATGCCTCCAGTTCGTTGATGGCCGCTTGCAGGTTATTTCTTGAGTGTGCTATAAGCGCCATGTCATCCGCATACATGACTATTGATGTTTGCGTCTGGTGAATTCTAGGTGTTATGTCGTGTGTCAGGATGTTGAAGATTAAGGGGCTGAAGGGGTCCCCCTGGAGTACTCCGTTCGTTTGTGTGATCTCTCTAGATTCCATGAGTCCATCGTTTATGATCACGATATTTGGCATTAATATGTTTTCGAGGAGTTTCATGAGGCTGTTGTTCCTGCCCAGTATTGTTCGCAGTTTCTGGATAACTATATTTCTGTTGACGCAGTCGAAGGCCTTGGTGTAATCGATAAAAGCTGCGTATATGTGGCCTTTCGGGGTTCTAAGGGAGGTCGTGATTGCCTCGAGCACTACTCCAGCTGCTTGTTCGGTGGATTTTCCCGGCATGAAGCCGTATTGCTCATTAGGTATTGCTGCCATTAATTGCCATTTTATGTTATTATGGTATTCATAAACGCCTCTTTATTGTGCGAATAATCAATTCTTGCAAAATCTTGATTGAATTCTATTTTTTTTTTCCTTGCTGTGGGCGAAAACATATGGTCACAATTTATGTTGTAAAAATATTCCACCTCCCAGACTATAACGATAACTTGCTTTTCATTCCATATCATTTGCGAAGCCAATAGCAAAGAAAATAGAACGGTTATAACAATTTGCTAGCTACCCTATTATAGCTCTTGCATCTCATTTCACCTTAAAAAAGGATATTTTAAAAGAAAGAATATAATAAATTTTACTCCCCGGTAAGATAATAAGAATTTATGATTATCGATAACTGTGAAACGTAAAAAAGTAATTACACAAGTCTTTCTTTTTTCTCCCTCTATGCATCTGCACTCTTCTTCAAACATTTTGGTTCCTCATCTTCTTTCTTCTTTGACCACGATAGTTATATTATAAGACTGTCCTGCTCCTGTGGAACGTATAAACTTATAATTTTGTTCTCCCATATTCACCGGTGGTTGGCTGCTTGGTGTCAGTGAGGGAAGGGGGTGGAGAACCTCCCTGATAACAATAAGAATTATAATCGTCGAGAGAACTTTTTTATTGGCAATAAAAACCTCGGGAGGGTTTTTGAAATATGTGACGTATACGAAACTCGACTCCCGCTAGATCCAAGTGCATCTTTCATCTAACTTTTCTTCCTCTTGCTCTTCTTTTCTCTTCTTCATTTATTGAAGCCCGCAACTCATGACTAAGTCAGGAGTTTTCTCTTTTATAAATTGTGAAACCAGCTTCGGAAGGTTTTGATGATCAATTTCATATTGTCGGATAAAAATTCAACTTCTTTACATTTTAAATTGATTGAAGTAAATGAAGTGAAACCTTCCTCTTCGAATCCGCCTATTGCAGGTCTTTTTAGGGCAATCAAATTATTTGAATTGTTATTCAAAGCATTAAATAATTCAAATAATGCCGATGATATTCTGACTAAACTAAAACTAAACTCCGCGGTGCTACATCCCTGGAGGGATTTGGTCCACCACCCGACCGCTGATCATGATGCTATTCTGACAGAGACTAATATTTAAAATCCTTCCCTTTATATAGTAAAAGTAAAGTTAAATATTCCCTATACAAGCCATGGAGGCCCAGAGGGTTCCAGGAGGTTGAGTCTCCCAGAGTTTGGACATTCGGCACGTGAAAGTGGTAAGCTTGTTAGCCTTACGCACCGACCGCCTTTACCCCCAGGATTGCTCTTGGTACTCATTTCTGTTTTCCTTTATGTAGATAAATCATAATAAATTATGCAAGACATTCACAAACCTTCACACATGTAAGTGTTAAAGTATATATTATTAGTAATTTTAGTTACCGGTATAAGAAAAATAATTTCATCCATCTAACATTAATATGTCGGTCGCGGTGGTCTAGAGGTAGCGTGCCCGCCCCTAGATCCGCAGGGCGCGGGATCAAACCCGGCCGCGGTCGATGGATTTTTCAGGACGTAAAAATGCTGGGCACGGAGTCCTCCGGGAGGGACTTTGAGCTGGGGGTCCCGTGTCGTAAATTTACGGCACGTAAAAGAACTCCAAGCCTAAATTAGAGCCTCTGGACAAAATTTCTCGGCCCTTTCACGTCCAAGAAATACTTAGTTTCCAGAGGGGGGTTGCGAGGCGATGGGCTTACCACCTGTCCCTCTACCCTCTCTCGGAAAATAAGCATATCAAAATTAGTATAGGTAATGAAACCTCCATTGGAGGCCCCTTCGCCCCACCTGGGGATCATAGGGTACCAGATACAGATACAGAACATTAATATACCGTGAGCTCATAAACACAAGAAAAGCATTTTCGTACGATATCTTGTGATAATAAGAACTGAAGCCATAATTTCTTTATTAGCTCGATGCCTGTTAATTTTGCAAGTAACTGTGTTTGACATATCTGTTCATTTTAACTGTCTCTACAACTTTAAATTACCTTGCAAACTTTTCATGTATTTTGCATCATGGATAGTAGAATAAGTAGATATAGCTAAAGAAAATCTAAAATGAGTACCAGTGAACTAAGCCCTATCTAACTTTTGTACAAAAAGATAATGTATTTGTTTTATTACTCAAAGTTGAAAGTTTAGAATTTTCAGTTTACATCACAATTATTTCACCCACTTTTTTTCGAAAATTAAACTTTGGAAAACGTCTAATTAAAACTATGCACCAACTGAACCAACTGAAACGAAATTTACAGATCAAGGAAAAAACACTTTTTCGTTCCTATAGTACTGCAATTTGATGGTATTTTTTTTTAGGATAGAGGCCCCAGGTTTTTCTAATTGGTACTTATTAACTTTTGTTTAGAAATACAGTAGTAGCCTATATTTTCTCAGGATTCAAAAATATTTAAATTAGTCATAATTATTTTTTATACGACCATTTGCCAGTCACACTAAAGACATTTTAGTGTTTATATATCGTTGTTCTTTAACATTTGAAATGTTCTTATTGGCTGTTAAATGTGAATCTATTTGCAAATTACAACAATTATACATCGTTACAATAAAATACATTTTACTCGAATAAAACAATGAGTAGAATAGTATATTATTTCAAAATGAAATGTATTAAAAATAAATAAATAAGGGTTCTTTCCTTCGTTTTTATTTTCCTCAAAAGTGACCACGTTGTATGGTGATTCTATTTAAGAACACACCCCTTTTGAATGCTTACAATTATTTTATTATAATGAAAGTGGAACATATTTAAATTGCATTTTTAATTAACTGATTTATTTTAGGATTGAAAATTTTAATATCATCTCGAAACTTACCTGTGATTTAAAAATGAAGCACACAAGACCACTTTAACACTCACAATGAACTCTGAACTACACTTGATATTGCCATACAAATAAATCATACCTGTTTATTATTATGGAATCGTTTTCTCATTTGGTTGAAACACTCCAACACTGGCCTGCAATAAGAAGTAACATGTACGGAAATTCGGTGACACATTGTAGTTATATATTTCCTTTATTTCTATCTTACTAACGACCAAGGCATCATAAATTACGAGAAATATACTACTACTACTCCTACTACTATAATTACTACTACTACTCCTACTACTATAATTACTACTACTACTACCACCACCACCACTACTACTAGTATAATAATAATAATAATAACATAAGATAATAATACGATAATAAAATAATAATATTAATAATGCTAAATATAATTATAATAGTAACAAGTGATTCATCCACCCCATGTTGAAGACACTTACTTAATGTGATGACTCAAAAAACCTTCTGATTTCAACGTTACTTAACATAAACATTAATAACACCCATTATTTCTAAGTTCGTTATTACTTCTTAATAATAGAGAAAATAGCAGCTTAACATACGTATGCTTGGTAAAATGTCGTATTCCACAATGTTGTCGAGGTTAACTACATTTCTATTATATAAAAGTTCTTCGCAGGCTGACAGCCGAGTTAAGGGTTTAATAAACTCCGAGCTTTCGGACTCCATATCTCTGAGTCCTTCGTCTGGGAAAGTGGTGAGATGGCGGAAAAGTAAAATTTACTTTGTTCTTTGGCATTCCTTTTGAGATGTCGAGACCAACGTATTACTGACGCTGCCATTGGCTGGGACCCACTAACTGCTCCGGCATATATATACTGGCCCCTTCCGCCTATATCGCTATCATACGCAGCATTTTATTATATGCATGCGAAGTTTGGTACATTACTACTAACACTAATCTAAAGAAGATGCAAACAATTCAAAACAAAGCGATTCGGATAATCCTTAGAGCCCCTCTTATTATCAGAAACTCCATCCTTCACGAAGAAATTAACCTACCAATTCTTGTAGACTATATTAGACAACGGTGTGAAAATTTTCAAAACACATTACTTCAACATTCCAACCCCCTTATAAACAAAATTGGACAAACATCACAAACTCGAAGTACGCATAAAGTACCATATCCACTAAAAGACGCCTTACCTTAGGCCGTTGCACGTTGTATAAACTAACCTGGGGAAAATAAATCATTGTAAATCTGTACCTACTTTATATTAAAAAAAAAAGTTAAGAAATCCAAAAACTGGCATATTTGCGTATGCATCAATATATAATTGCATACATGTGTACGTATGAAAATAAAAAGTGGGTTCAACCCCACACCATTATAAATAGGAAATCAAAACATTCAAATTAAGCTAACTAAAGTGGTACAGATAGAAAAATATATATATTCTCAAAATGTAAAAGACAACTCATCCCGTCAAATATTTAAGGATCCTGTCAAGGCCCTCCTGCAAAGACTATATACCTCATGACAAAGCAACAACAACTACAGGCCAAGAGTCAGGCAAATGACTCAATTGCCTTGGCATTCTAGGGGTTCACAAGCCCCACATATCACTGACTGACTGATCTCACCACTTTCCCAGACGAAGGACTCAGAGATATGGAGTCCGAAAGCTCGGAGTTTATTAAACCCTTAACTCGGCTGTCAGCCTGTGAAGAACTTTTATATATTATTCGCCGAGAAAATTTCAAATCTTATACATTTCTATTGTTTCTATGCATTGAAACTCATGAAGGTAAGAAGCAGTTATGTGTGATTACCACTTTCTGCCTGTAGTTTCAGCTGCTCAGTTGAATAGCCTATAGGCTTATCCCACAAAAGTTGTTCCTTACGACATTTTGCCTATACCTCTTGTGGAATAAGAATTTATTATGGCGCAATAACTCAAATACGCTTTATCGGATATTTATGAAACTTCGTATACGCATTTATAATGTCCATGGGAAGACGTTTATTGATATTGGAGCAAATCGGTTGGCCAGTACCGGAATAATTCCCAATTTAGTGTTTTTATGTTAATATATAAGAAGTCGCGATAACTCAAATATGCTTTATTGGATTTTCCTGAAATATTTTATACCCATTTATAATGTACGTGGAAAGACGTCTACTGATATTGGACCAAATCGGTAGACCGGTACCGGAGTAAAACCCAATTTAGTGAATATTTTAAAGACGCGGTAACTCAAATACGCTTTACCGGATTTTTATGAAACTTGGTATACACATTTATAATGTCCATGGGAAGACGTCTATTCATAATGGATAAAATCGATTGACCTGTGTCGGAGTAATGCTCAATTTAGTGCCTATTTTATGGTAATATACGTATTCGAAAGAATTTATAAAAAAATTAAAATCAGTTATCTTGACAACATAGCCTATTGTTTTACTGTGATCTTATAAGACCTTGGAAATTAAAATACAGGTAGCTATGACAAAAAACATATTATTTGACATGCGCTTATCCAACTAGACCGTTAAAATGACCCAGGTGGCCGAGATGGTAGACCTTTCTTCTTCCGTAAGCCCCGCTTAATGAATAAATCTGGAGCTTAACTTGGAAATCAATTAAAAAAAAAAACATATTCTGCATATCATAATTGCAGTCATAACTGATTAAACAAAAACATACTGGCACTTTGTTACATCAGTTTACCTGATTTTATTATTATTTATTCAAATAACTCAACTTCCCTTACTCACTGGCTTACGACTTCTTGCCAGTGCGCAGAGAAGCTCAGAACACACCAGAATCAGAAAAAATCGCATTAAAAATGGTGGCTTACAAACTTTTGCCAGTATACCATCGAAATGGCAACTGAATTCTAGGTATTGTGAAACACGTTTTCCTAGTAGTAGTAGTAAGTATTCTGCCTTCCGGCAGGTTTTCAAACTTGGTACGTGAATTTTGTTTTCCAAAACTGTCTATCCTCTGCTTCCTCCTTCAGCATCCAATATTTCCGCTTTTCCCTTAAATCGTCCAACAGCTGAATTCTTCTTCTTCCAAGTCTAGTTGTACCCTCCAATCTTCCTTCTACGACATCATGTAATAAGCAGTTCCTTCTGAGAATGTGCCCAATCCAGTTTGCTTTCCTCTGACGAATTGTGTGTATGATTGACTTCTCACCCACTCTACTCAGAACCTCCTCGTTTGTCACCATGTCCATCCACTTTATATTTTCTATCTGTCTCCAGAACCACATTTCAAAACTTTCTATATTTCTTCTCTAATTTCCTCAAAGTCCATGTCTCTGATCCATACAAAGCAATACTCCAAATATAACACTTCACCAGGTTTTTACGTAGCTCTAGGTTCAGACTACTAGTTAGCAGAGTTCTCTTCTTCATAAATGCTTTCTTGGCCATGGCAATTCTTGATCTTATCTCCTTGGTGCAATAGGCATCTTTCGTCAGTACACTTCCTAAGTATTTGAACTGGTTCACGTTCTCTAATTCTTGATTTCCCATGATAATTTGAAGCGGCTCTTCTCTCTTCGATATCCTCATTACCTTCGATTTACCTATGTTGATTTCCATTCCATACTTTCTTCCTTTTTCCACCAGACTGTCAATCATTCCTTGCAATATTTCTTGTTTCTTTGCCAGAATCACCAGGTCGTCCGCATATTTGATGGTGTTATTAGCGTATCCTCCTAACGTTTTCCTAGTGTAAAATAAATTTAGATTTTTGTCACGATCCCTATAGGCTACTCCACCTATACTACTTACATGCAAGACAATAAAACTTAATGCAATAGAACTCCAATTATTCGTACTCCAACTATACGGATCGCTTTGAGGCTGTATTCAAGTGGTTTTTGCAACAGCGACTCTTGGGGAATCCTCTTTCAGAGCCGATTATTTGCGAAAAATCAAAACCTTTATCACAAAAAAAAAAATACAGAATGTTAGCAAAAGAACTACTTTGTTCGTTATGATTTAGATGTGACATTTTATATAAGTACAGTAAAGTACAATTCACAATTCACAAGTACATGTTTAATGTTTTTGTTTTACTTTCCTTTTTAGTTAAGCACATTATACACTCTATTTCTTTGTCTCTCCTCTTTCTTCACTTTGATATTTTTGAAACGGCACCCGAGCACGAGCAGTCTTGCTCATTCGGGTGTATTACTAAATGTAATACCTCTTGTAATATCTCTTGTAATAAATAAATAATAATAAATAATAATAATAATAATAACTTCTAGGCCTACAGGAAGAATTTTACATAAGAAAAATATATCGCAAAAATCAAAAGTGTCGAAGTTAACCCTATTTGTTCCACATATGTTATTAAATTTATGGAAACTTAAAAAAATTAATTACCTTTTTCACAACGAAGAATCCAATGCAGCGTACCTCATTTACCATGAATCTTTGTAGTCAAATATTGCATTTAACGATCTTGTTTCAATTCTAAACAGTGCAGTTTAACCTATTCACTATAATTTTGTATCTGGTGTAATCTCTAATCGGGGGTACGCCGTAGCGTAGTGGTTGAGGCGCTGGGCTGCAAACCGGAAGGTCACGGGATTGATTCCCGATGAGGTAGTTGGAGTTTTTCTACTGGCATAATCCTTCTGGTGGCATTATGGCCCTGGGGTAGACTCAGCCTCTAACAGAAATGAGTACCAGGAGCAATCCTGGGGGTAAAGGCGGCCGGTGAGTAAGGCAGACAATCTTACCACCTTCACGTTCCGAATGTCCAAAATCTGGGAGCCTCAACCTCCTGGAATCCTCTGGGCCTCCATGGCCTGTATAGGGATCACTTTACCTTTGTAATCTCTATTCCATAGGAGATATTTTATAACATCTAAATCCTGATTATTTTATAGGCCTATTATGACAATCGCAACTTAATAAAGATGATAGAAAACAGCATTTAAGCAGTACACGCTAGTTATAAAAACTCATAAAAACACGTATTGTTAACAATACTACGGGTCAATACATATCAAATTAACCACTACAAACAATGTAATATCTGGACTTGAATAGCACTTCCTTAAATTTTAGCTAAAATTCAAAATTTCTACCTAAAATCTGATAAAGTCTCAATGATGAAATTTTAACCTCTTATGATAACACAATGACAGAATATTTACTGAAATATTTGGAATTTTAAAGCGTGTCCCTTCTGAGATATTTTTAATTGAGAATACCTGATTTAAAAAAAAAAATCGCAGCATTTGAAGACTCATTCAAAAAAATTCAACTCTCAGGCCTTAAAATTTTTAAGGAAGTAGTATACTATAAACACTATATGCAGACAAAAAAATTGAAGGTGAGCCTTAGTTTTATCTTTAACATTTTTAAATTTAAAAGAGGTTTTTTTCTTTTGAAAAGTTAACATTTACGTATATTTTCGTTTATTTAGAATTTAGTAGGCCAATATATAAAAGACAGAAAATCTTGTGCATTTATGCACATGGTTTTTGTTTGAACCAAATATCTTAATAAGAAAAAGAAGCTACAGAGTTTAACGCAAACCTCTGTAAAATGTAAAATAGGCTGACGCACCAATATAAAATGGCCGATAAAAAACTGAACGTCTAAAAAATTAATGAATACTTGTTTTTAACTCTCTGAATATAGTACAAACATGGATAAAAAATTAATAAATTTTGTCACAACCTTTTCAAATTAAATTGGTTGATCTGATATGGATTGACCCCTACTTAAATATTTAGGTAACATTACTGTGTAAACTTACTGATAAAACTTTCTCTTGCTGAAAGTAACGAAATGCCGTTACCTCTAACGACATTATTAGTTTCAATCGGAAGGTCTGCTAAACCGAAGAGCAGTAAACCAATCACATGTAAGCTGTGATCTTCTTTTCTCCTCTGAAATTCGATACTCTATTTCTCGCAGTGTTAAACACAGCAATACAGAGAAAGGGACGTTATTATGAAGCCAATGGAACAATGCACGCCCGTCGATCTTTCGCATGGCGTCTTGAAAAGGATATTAACAAAATTCCATTAGCGTCGATCTCGGCGAGCAATAGGCCAGCAATCCCTTTAAACAGTAAGTGGCATAAGTCACAAATTCATTCTTTCCAAAAAGTTAAGATTAATTTACTATACGTCTAGTACGCAGTGTTATTTAACTTTACTATATTCCAAGTGAGTTATGCATTTCATTTATAAGTAAAATTGAGGGTATATGGTGAATATATTTGTCAACTTATTAATAATTTTAGTGTTTATGTTTTCTGTATAAATCAAGCCTCTGTTACATTTCTCTGTAACCAATTTGTATAAATATGAGAAGTGTGTCTGCTACAAAAACGGTACGTGATGGACCATTTTGGTTTTGAAATGAGGATCAAAGTAAAGTGATCCCTATACAGGCCGTGGAGGCCCAGAGGGTTCCAGGAGGTTGAGGCTCCAAGATTTTGGACGTTCGGCACATGAAGGTGGTAAGGTTGTCAGCCTTACGCACCGGCCGCCTTTACTTCAGGATTACTCCTGGTACTCATTTCTGTTAGAGACTGAGTCGACCCCAGTTCTATAGTGCCAGCAGAAGGATTAGGCCAATTGAAAAATTTCAACGACCTCATCGGGAATCGAACCCGCGACCTTCCGGTTTGTAGCGCAGCGATGAGAATCAAGAACCTTTTGTTTGTACAGAATCACATAGTTTCATATAAAGTACAGAAAAAAGTTCAAATTTGTTGTACAGTGTAATTTAACAGGAGGTGTCTGTGTAATCTGGCTTTCAATTCTTGCGTTTACTTGAGATCAATAGGATATCTCACATGTGCCCTTAATGAACGGAGCTTGGGAATGAATATCTGAGCTAATAAGGATTATCTTTCCCTCTTCCGACATTTTATTGAATGCAAGGAACACTTGAGAATCGTATTATGAGCTCGCTTACAGGAGAATATGTTTTACTAAGCCTGAATTTACCTGTCCTCTAACAGAAGCTGCTCTTATACCAACACCAGTTTTAAGAGAACAAATTAAATTTTCCTACAGAGGTATCCTTAACATTTACATCATCGCATGATTAGGATAATTCTTACTGTTAGAGTATTCTGATTGCAAGAAGGACATATCTGTGAAAATAACGCATATTAAATGTTTGAGGACAAAGTGTACTTCATTTTTTAAATCAAAATTGTGGAATTTATTTAAATCGCGCAATTGATTTAAATCGCGCGTTGATTTTCGCAATTAAAGAAAGCATATTTAAATAAGTTAACCAATGATTATAATGTTAAGCTAAAGAAAAAGCAGTAAATATTATTATCATAGTAATTGTAACAAGTAATGGGCTTTTAAAATCACCGGAAGAGCGAGTTTTTCCGTGAAATCTTTTCAAGCGCCAACCTTCTTCAGGATTTTAGTTTTATTATGGTATCTAATTAGTAATTTTATTTCTAGCAAGATACAGTAATTCATATTGTGAGAATTTCCTAGATTTATTATAAAATAAATTATAACATCAACAATTGCAAAGGGATTTTCTACGAGGACTGTCCACAAAGTAAGTTTCCCTGAGGCCGTATAAAGATACAAAACACAATTTCAAAAACAAATATTTATTGCAACAGACACACCCAGTGTCCAGCTATTGTTCAACATATTCTCCACCGGAATTGAAACATTTGCTATACCGTGGAACCAACTTTTGAATACCTTTGTCTTACAAGTCTGCCACCAGGGATTTCAAACCACTGTGTGACAAACAACTCTTCCTCTCTGTCATTATCTGTCATTTCCTGTCATTTCTTGAAGTGTAGGAAAGGATTAAAATCACTGGGAGCGAAGTCCGGACCTCGTTCCCAGTGATTTCCATCTTTTCTTACACCTCACAAAATGACAAAGCATGATAGAGAGTCGAAGGGGGTTGTCATACGGTGGTTCAAATCCCAGGCGGCACAATTCGACGACACAGGTATTTAAAAGTTGGTGCCATGGTAAGACAAATGTTTCAATTCCGGAGGCGAATATGTTGAAAAATAGGTTTTCTTTTTTTGTTGTCTGTACTTTGTTCTTTCTAAGTTTATATTCTCTAATATCTTCAAAATTACTATATCTTCGACACTATACAGTCCTCTAAGATTATTATCTACGAAATTTCTAAGGTACTCTTTATGACTTTCAAGGGTAACTTACATGAAGTTTTGGCCTCTAGGCCAGTATTGATTTGCAGCCCCTCATTATTATTGTTATATTTACTATCGTTATTATTATTCTCATTTATTAAGGTCTTGTCTTATGTATGATACCTCGCACATGCCCATTTCATGGAAAATAATTCTAAAAGTTTCAACTCTTAGTGTAATATATTATGGAAATTATTCAATTCGTGTAAAAAATTTAAATCTTTTTAATCGTTCGCGAGAAAATCGAGAAAAATTAAATTACAAAAATGAAGAGATAATCTTTGCAACGTTTCGTGTCACATCTCTGAAGGAGATGTAAAATGTAATTCAATCAACACAAATCATTTTCTTTACCCTAAGGATATGAAACCTTTCTCACTTCAAACGCTGATATAGAATCAGAAACATATTGCAAGGAGTGGGAATTCAGTTGTTTTAACCTGATGCGAAGATTTGTGATTCACCAGGCAAAACTGACTTTCTATGAAAGTTGATTAGCTTATAACTACCCTTTAGATATTTTTTGAAGTGAAACTTTTTTAGCCGCGCTAGGAGTAAATCGAGAGCTAACCCAAACTTGCGTTACGAACAAAATCGTCACGAAATTAGTGGGGTTTGACGGAACGGACTGCACAGAAAACAATCAACTCAATGATTAGGCTTATCCAAAATTTTAAAAATCCAAAATTTAAAAATAAAAAATCCAAAATTAAAAAATCGAAAATCCAAAACTTAAAAAATCCAAAAATCCAAAAGTAAAAAGTCCAAAATACAAAATTTAAAAATCCAAAAAAAAAAAATAATAATTCAAATAACCAAAATTTTAAAAATCCGAAATTAAAAAAATTAAAAAGTCGATATTTTAAAAAATCCAAAAATCCAAATTTAAGAAAGTTCAAAAGTCAATATTAAAAATGTCCAACTATCCAAAATTGAAAGAATTCAATAATCCACAATTGAAAAAATAAAAAAATTGACACAAGTTTCACTTCTGTCGCGTGGCGTTCCACGCACACTTTTATTTGAATAAAAAAAGATCTAGCTCTTATTTAAGTACATCATGCACAAAATTTAAAGAATATCGTTAAAGCTATTTTGGAGGAAATCGTGACAATGAAATTTTCTTCATGTAGAGTGGCATTACAGTAAGATAAAGTCGTTTTCAATCTTTTATCACTTCCCTAGATAATATCTAGGCCTAAACCAAACCTAAAATTTTGTTTTCATACTACTTTTAGTTCACGGACTATACTGTTCACAGGTACACAACAGGTATGTTTCTAAAAATAGGTTTTATGAATTCAGGGGACCTCAGAACATGTATTTATGAAGAAATCGCAACATCGAATTTCGGGTGGAATGCAATACTTCCTCTACATTAGTACCAAAGTACGGAAAGATGAAGTAAACGTAATGTTTGCATTTTGTTGTGTACACAGGTCGGGTTGCAGTCAGACATCAACAAAGCAACGAATGTATGGTAAGTACTGTATTATCACTTAACTGTAGTTCAGTGTGACTTGCTGTTAAACTTTAGTAATATCTACCCGTTGTTAATCGGGTTAAAGTGAGTTTGCGTTACAGCATTTAATACAATAATTTCACAAACAAAGAGAAATATCACCGGGAAGTGGAATCATAAAAAAAATGCTGAGAACAATATTTGTACGTAATTAATCTCTTGTTAACAGTCTAATATTTGAGCGGGTGTTTCCGTGCAGTCCTTGTGAAATTAGTTGAAGGTGGCCCTGATTGTTTACTATATCAAACCGGGCCTGAATGCAATTTCCCATAAACATAGCTTTTACAATGACCATATATAATTCTGATAGATAAGTCTAATATTAAAGAAGCATGCCTTCGAGCAAAAAAATGCTATTGACATTGTCATAGTGTTAAATTAAGTTTGTATAGGCCTATCTACCTGTAAGTTAGAGAAGGCTCTCTGCGTTAGCTATTCAGAGATACGACTTCTTAATATTTTTCTATCCCATTGATAGATGTCGTTTGGAAACTTGTTACCTATTTTTGTGGCCATTCCTGAGAAATTGCTTAGTGTTTTATTTAGCCTGCATCTAGGTGCCTCAAAGTGAATTTGATGTCTAAGTTCAAAAGTATGAGAGATAGTTTTGCTCGGAATGGCAGCCAAATTATCCTTTATGAACAAAAAACATCTAAGATATTATATGGCATTATTTTCTGATCTATGAATAATGGTCTGCTATGAGTTAATTGTTAATATCCTCAAAGATTTATTTTGTAAATGAAATGCCTTTTGAGAATGACAGCTATTGCTCCATATGAGAAGGCCATAATGTAAAATACTTTGGCAGTATGCAAAATATGCCCCTTTAACATATGTAAGTGGAACGTGCTCTTTTAAGTCACGAAGAAGATATAAAATACGTGATAACTTCCTGCAAATGAGTTCAATATGCTTATCCCAGGTAAGAGTGCTATGTATAACTATGCCAATAACTTAAAAAGTTATTGTGTTCCATTACTTTTTTAAAGAAAATAATACGAATTCTGTCTTTGTGCCATTAGGTAAGTCAGGCATAGGCTATAACTTTCCGCCCTGTCTTGGGACATAGCCAAATTTATGTTGTCACAAGACATGAAGGTGAAGGATTTATCTCCAGAACAAAAGAATTACGCTACTTAAAGTTTCAGATAGGTTAATATGGTAGGTCTTTGAAATTAAATATTTATAAATTGATTAAGTGAATAATTTTATGAAAGTTTGTGGTAACTTTCAAATTTGCCCTTCGGATTAGACAATTATCCAAGGCAAACGAACGTTAATTAGCCATAGGGTTAATGTTACTTAAAAGATAAGGGCGAAGTTAAGTGTAGACTCAAATCCAGAAATGCATGCTTTTATGCAGTTCAGAAGCTCTTATCTTCTAGTCTTCTGTCCATAAATCTAAAAATAAAAATTTATAAGACAATTATCCTGCCGGTTGTATTAATGGATGTGAGACATGGTCGCTTACTCTTCGGAAAGAACATAATCTGAGAGGGTTCGAAAACAGGGTGCTTAGGAAAATAGTATACTTGGTCATAAGAGAGATGAAAATGGGGACTGCAAAAAACTGCATAAAACGAGCTTCTTAACCTGTACTCGTCACCGGATATAGTAAAGACAATTAAATAACGGAGGAAGAAATCGGCTGAACATGTTGCGCGCATGGGGCAGTAAAGACATATCTCAAAAATATTGAAGGGAAGACCTAGACGCAGGTGGGAGGACAATATTAGGATAGAATTAAGGGAAGTTGGATGGAGTTAGCACAGAGTAGGGTTGAATGGCGGGCTCAGGTAATCGCGGCAGTGAACCTTCGGGTTCCTTAAAATAGATAATATTCCTTTAGCTTACTTAGGAAGTGTCCATTGCCATTGAGTAAGTAAATAAGTAAGTTATCCTAATGAAAAGATGCCATTGTTTTTATATTTTGCATTTTTTAATAAATTGATATTTAATGTAGAAGCCCGAAATACTGTGACGGGCCCAGCAAGCTAGTAAAACAATGTTAGGATAATGGTAAAGACCGCTGCCATATCAAACCTTACGAACCTAATAATTCATTTGGCAAAATTCGCTATTATGGACCTGACCACACCAAAAATTGTCTATTAAATGTTCTTGTGAGTACGTCCTAAAAGTGCCTCGAACCGACTCATGATCACTTCCCAGAGAGTTGCTATTCGATAAATGTTGTATATGGACCCCTCTATATGCTCCGAAAGGTTTGATATAACTTTTCGAATATCCTGTATATGAGGCGTACAAGATAATTGATACTCCATTATTGTCATAATAGTTTTACAATTTTGAATTAATTTAAAATGTGACATTTCTTAATCCAAATGTTAAATAATACGTTTTATTTTCGTTAAATAAAAGAAAATTTGCTCTGAACCATATGTTAACGTGAACGCTGATTTTCCATAGGTCTACATCCGAACGGGGACATGTTAAACAGTATTTAAAATTACTGTATCTTAAATTTTAAATTATTAGTCGTACCCCTTCATTCATAAATATAAAAATAATCTTTTATCTACAGTAATAAGAGAGAATCTTTGTCTGTCTGTCTACTACTGTGCGGTCTGCCCAGCGAAAACTACTGCACACAGAGATCTGAAATTTTAAATGTAGATGGACTGAAGGGTAACCGAATGCACCTCGTAGCTGAAGTTTTAAGATCGCGAGTTATGTGTGAAAAACTGGCAGATTTTTTATTTTTTGGCATTATCGAAGCATCAGTTTTTAGTAATACATTTCAATTATCAGATCAATTGAAGAATTTTTTGAATATTAATTGGAGATGGTCTGTCATAACTTGGAAATAAAAGCATCGCGATTTTTTCAATATATCGCACAAAATTATCTATCACTTCCATTCAGTGAGCTCACCCTATTCGATTCGTTTGTTTATAATGTCAAGGCATGCAGACATCTGTAATTTTCAACATAGGCCTATATGCCTAAGAAAGAGGGATCATGAAAGTAGACCTAAATGGTCAAATATTGATCGATTTGTACCGACCTCATTATCCAGGAGTTTCCAGGTCCAGGGAACTCGAATCTGAGGTCATTTTTCCCAAGCGGCGCTTTCTAATCGCACTCCAAAGCCTGTTTTTAGCTGTTTCATTATAATTATTATTCGTTAAATTTATGAATAATTCGCGTGTAAGTGTTAATAAATGTAATGTTTTAATTATTTTGCTCTTAATTTTTAATCTTCAAATTAATTATCATGGGCGAAGCCGCAGGCATCTGCTAGTATCCAATATTGCGAAGTACGGCCTACTCAATATGTCACCAAGCATTTCTTTCATATTCAAGTTTAATACATTTTTACAGCAAGTCGTTGAAATTAATTCAGAATTGAATCTGAATGAAATGAAAGGTTGATAATATTCCTTCATCTGCACCGGTACATAAAAACAGGTTAATAAAACCCAATCACAATTTCAAACCTTCTATCCAAAAATTAATAACTAGGCTGGTAATGAGAAAAGTTAAAAATAAAAACATCACTTTTAAAAAGTAACAAAATATAATGTAAATCTTTGTAAATGAGTTGATATCTAAGTTGGCTGTTTTCTCTCGCCCCAAAGGTTCTATACAAGAGCATATTCCTCAGAGATTTGTGTACCCGACTTCATCTACTCACCCCCATCTCTAGACTCACCCTTTCTACATAACTATCTGATTTATCGGTATTCATCAAAGCCCTGCGTTGCCAGGCTTCACATAGCGCATTCACATTAGCATGTCGCCATTCAAAGTTCCTTTAAAATTATCGATGCAAATGAAATGACTCGACGCGAACTGAGCGAGAGAGACAGGAAAGGGATGACTACAGGAACTGAAAGGACTGGTATCGGGGCTTGACGCACGCAATAGATGGGATTTCTTACTCGTCTTAAGTTTTATGTCATCCCTATTACTTTATACAGGGTGTTAATGAATGACACCGAAATATTTTACCTGTGTAGAGGGGACATAGACAAGCAACTTTTATTAGGCTACTAGATTTTTGCTCTATGGATTAAAGTTTTCCTGTTGCAGCATAAAATCGCCCAGGGTATGGCCGCCACTGACTTCTAACATTAGACAAAAATGCAAAACAAAGGAACTTCGCTGTTAACACTGTAGACAGTAGTTATGAATAAAAAAAAAAGACTTATGCAGTGGCGACCAGTCATGTGATTAGTCTGTAAATTTTGCAGATTATGGAAGCACTAAATTATGATATAGCTCTTGAGGAATGATTAAAAGTCAGATATTTATTGATCGCTACGATGGCATGAAGTCAATTTAATTAAAATTTTAACCCTATTTCGCGTAATTATTGATTTATGAGCACCAAATTATAATGACTTTAATGCCCTGTAGCATACACATTTTACGTCATAGACAAAAAATCTCCTAATAAAAGTTGCTTGTCTAAATCCCCTCTATGTACAGGTAAAATATTTCGGTGTTATTTATTAACACCCTGTATGTATTACTGCTATTAATACTGTTATTATTTTCTGTTCTATTATAACTTACTATAATATGCCTAATAGGCCTACCGTATATTTCCGCAGATAGGACGATAGTTGAATCATAAAAAAGGCCCCCAAAATCCGTGGTTGTCTTATAGAATAGGTACAAAAAAATTAGACTGAAATTTATATACCTGTAAATTGAAACCATTATAAAATGATGAATTCTGTTGTCAACATTTTATTATCTAGTTATATTAAGATGTTAGGTACCATTGTTGAACTGAATTCCCCCCCCCCCGAGCACAAGCCTTGCTTCTTCGGGCGGCGTTCGAAATCACATTTGTATTATTTTATATTGTAATTTGTAGCAATAAAATTGAAATTCAAAAATTGAAATTGAAAATTGCGGGCAAATGTAAGCCGCGAAATAAAACCTATTTTTGGTATTTTTTCATTTATCCCTAAATACCGGTACTTGTACATGACCCTCGCACAATGTGCATATTGTTCTGTTCATTGTGGCGCGACTGTCCTCAGGGACGCCATTTTGAAAAAAAAAAAAAAAGATCGAGGAAGCTTTGTTCCGGTAAGGCTAGCCAAAAGTGTGATTGGCAACATTTTTGCGATGAACAAGAAAACTCGCCGTTCATAGTTTGGGGTCGTCTTATAGGAATGTTATGCGCTAAAACTATGAAATTTAAAATTTTGGAATACAAGAGCATATCTAAAATAGTCAAGATAAATAATTAAATGAATGTCACTGGAGTATAAAAATATGAAAGTTTGTAGTGTCTAACGCAGACAGCCGAAGAACGAACATGCGGGGCAGAATCATACTTATAACATCCAACATCTACTTGATGGTAGGTGGGTAATGTATTGTTAAAGCGGAAGCACATTTTTAATAAATTATTTCTAAACCATTGCTGGTTTTGTATTCAAGAATGAAATAGTTTGTAACCCCATGAGAAGCAATTAATTTATACGTATGGACTGCACATCATAAGTGTTAATTGTTATTGCACATCATGAAATTTATTAAATATATAGATCTATAATTTTGTTAATGAATTTCATGTTTGCAAAGAGGGATTAATTTCAGCTAATATGAGAAAAAATTCACCTTATACCCCCCGTCAACCTAGGAAGCAGCTAGAGTCTAGGATAATTGGTCTTCATTTAGTACCAGAACATAATAATTAGGAGTGAATTTTATTCAAGAGAAGTGCTATGTTGCTAATTTAATCCAAGCTAACATGTATAAGCCCTCATTTATGAAGAATTTTGCAACAGTGGACGTCTAAAGGTATTACCAATTTTAATTGTGGACTCGAGAATTTTCATATTCTTTGTAATGTTTATAATGGTCAGAGCTGGCCAACAAAGCCACATACGGCACACCATGTTTGTTTGATATGGCCATGAATATGACTTTTTAAAAATTATATCACTGAGGATGACCACAAATTAGTTGAAATATATTTGATCTTTACTATTTTAGAATTTTGATATTGACAAGGCAGAGTTACCGCATTTTAGATTCACGTTTTAGTGTATTGTGACTTTAATGTTTTAATTTAGATAGTATATATTGATGTTGTACCAATTTACATTTTATTGTATTTATTTCTTAAATTTAAATTGACACAGAGTATCGTATTCCTACATTTATCACCTACATTTATTTATTACATGCAGGTCAATGTACAGTAAAATTTGAGTCTTTTCAAGTGAACTTTGCTACAGATATACTCACAGTTTTAAGGTCTATTTTTATATATGTAATCCAAATACAAGATTTATGTACACACTATCTGTTCCAGACCATACAAGTATTAATGTCAATCGCCAAAAATTGATTCTAAACTCCGTGGTGCTACGTCCCTGAAAGGAAAAGGCCTACCACCCTACCGCTGCGTCATCTACATAGGGAAATGGCAGGATTGGGGGCATGTGGTCAGAATGCTGACACCCACGACCGTTAATGGTGGTTTTCTTGACCGGAGCCGCTACTTCTCTATCAAGTAGCTCCTCAGTTTGAATCACGAGGATGAATGCACCCCGTTCCAGACCTCCCTATCTCAGAAAAATCCAAGGAGGTACCGGGGATCGAACCCGGGCCGGGATCTGTAGTCAGTGACGCTAACCACAAGACCACGCCGGAGGTCGAAAAACTAATTCTATTATCTGATTATTTTATTCTTTTCTAGGCCTATACTTCTCTGGTTGAGCTAAAATTCTATTATATTACCGGGGATATGCGGTGGAGTTTTCACGTTTCAGATTATAAGTTTAATTAACACAACATAGGCGATAAGGAAATAATTGATATTACAAACTTGTTGACTATACCATAATGAGTGATTATCTTTTCAAATTTATTGGTGGATTTATCTTTATAGCATTCCTGACATAAGTCAGATATCCAAGTACTGTATTGTATTTCTTTCCTGAACAATTCCATACATAATCTTTATTATATTAATAAAAGGAAGTGTCTGTCTTCCTCCGTCTGTCTGTCTGTCTGTCCGCGATGCCCAGCGAAATCTACTGAACGCAGAAAACTGAAATTTTAAACATAGGTGGACTGAAGGGTCGGGAAATGCACCTCGAAGCCGGAATTTTAATTTTTGCTTTAGTTCGTGAGTTATGAGTGAAAAACGGGCAGAAAACGTGTATTTTTTGCGTTTTCGAAGCATCAGTTTTCAGTATATTTCAATGTCAAATCAATTACAGTAGGCTTTGGCTATTTTTGTCATACCTTGGACATGAAACCATCACGATCGCTTGAATGTTGTAGCTCACGCTGGTCGATTCATTTGTTTTTAATGTCAAGGCACGCAGACATATGAAATTTTCAACCTACGCCGAAGAGGATTATTATTATTATTATTATTATTATTATTATTATTATTATTATTATTATAAGTGGGATAATCAATATAGGCCTAAATATGGTCAAACGTTGTTCGATTTGGACGAAACTCACTATACAGGGGTTTTCTGGGCCAGGGACCTCGAATCTGAGGTCGCTTTTACCAGGCGACGCTTTCTCATCGTGGTATGTAATTCACGTGATTTAGGTGTTAATAAATTATTATGCTCTTAATTTTTAAAATAATAATCGCGGGCGAAGCCGCGGGCACAAGCTAGTGTAGGCCTATGATAAGATTCAAATAAATGCACTGCTTGTCTGAACCAAAAAGCGTCGCAAAGAGACTTGGGTCTCATATAATTCATCAGTTTAAAATTAGATTGTATTCTTTATTTCTAATTCAGGGATTGGAAAAACCTTTCTGAAAAGTACTCGTCTAGTTCGTCAATTAAACAATATAAACAATTGTTTAAATTTTATATTTTTTCCTACGAGGAATATAATCTCTATATATATAAGAGGCTTTGTCCTGACTGACTGACTGAATGAATGACTGACTGACTGATTGACTGAATGACAGGAATCAACGTACAGCCTAAACTATAACAGGTAGAGACTTGGAATTTTGACAGTACCTTCGTTTCATAATGTAGGTGCTCACTAAGAAAGGATTTTGAAAAATTCTGATTCTAAATGCCAAAAATTAAATTTTTTTGAAAATACTTAATCCCTTTTTACATAGAATTATCAAGTCCAAATCACAGAATATATTGTTGCCAAATGGTATCAGGTGGGCTTGGAAAAAACAAATGAAATGCACTTTTGACAAATAAGAGAAGTTATCAAAATAATTCATGTTATAAATAAATATTACAGAATGAATTCCACTAAAATAATGGAATCACATAACTTTCTCTACCCTGGACATAGAGAAAACAAAACGAGGTATGGTAATGTGTATATTATTATATTATATCGCAGGTTTTTGGAGAGAAAAGTATGAAAGTGATAATGCTTTCTGTTTAATTTCATCCCCAAAACGGCTTTATGGTAACATAAGAGTGGGAAATTTCCCGCCTCGATATTACAATTTTATGTTACAGGAATTTCTGTTTCTTCTTATTTAAACCTCTACCAGGCTTGCTGTGCACTGTACAAGCGATGGGATGCAAAATTCTAGATCCTCTATGAGCCATAAAAAACTATATCAAGCGTTTTCTGAGGGAATAGTTTGAGTGTAATAAGTCGTTCTTCCTATTTCAAATTATAAATGCCTATATAAGGTCCTAGAATTTAAAATTGAAAATCCTTCATAAGCTAATTTCCAATTACAAAATACAACACCCGGGCGACGCCGGGTCTTTTAAGCTAGTTGTGTTATAAAGTATGTAAAATAATACCACCTATTCCCTCGAATTTTCGTTTTATAAATGTTTTTGTTACATTATCAGCTTAATAGCTTTGTCATTTCTAAAAATCTATTGTTGTCAATATTATAAAACATTAAAATATTTGTAGGCTTAATATTCTGTGGGATGGACGATATCTTTCGGCTTGATTCCGTCATCTCCGAGTCCTAAATTACTGTGCATTACTGTCCTGAATATTATACTAACTATGTGCATACAATATTATGCATGAAGTCTCTGACATACCTTTTTTTTTTTCCAAGGTCTTATTCTACTTGTTGATCCACTGCAACTGATTATGTGGTATGTGTATTGCAGGGGGTTTTCATTTGCCAGTAGGGAGAGAGTTAAAAATGCGATTCTGTTCTTGTATGTTTTCATTGATTATTCATTTAGTTGTGTAATATATGTAATAACTAATAAGATTCTATTGCATTTAATTTCATTTCATTTGTCTATTGACTTTATTATTGATATGATATTTTCTATAGTGTTCAGATTCATGATTATGTTTAATAGAACATGTCTAATAGAACATAATCGTATCATTTGCAGTGGATCAACAAATAGAATGTGATCATCTCCGAGGTTTTACCTAAATGAGAATGAAAAAATATATTAAATATGTTTCTATGAGTGCTATATAATACTAGTTTTTTATATATCAGCTACATTTTATTCATTCTTGTCTGAGACCATACTACATAAATAATTGACGACGAAATCCGGAGATCTAAATATTCGAATATATGCCGGAAATTCTTCCAGAAAACAGAAAACAAAAACAATAGGTACAATAATAATGAATTTTAACATAATTTTATATAGTCGCGAGGGTGCAATCATTTTTATTATAAACAGACACATTTTGTTACTTCGTATTAGATTGGTTGATATTCGAGTTAGCGCTAAACAATATTGGTCAATGTCATAAATGCGTCGTATGAATGGAAAGTCTTGGAAAAATATTAATAGACCTATATAGAGCATTTCGTCTGTTTAAAACTGCACCATGCAGAATACAAAGGTCTTCAAGAATCTGATCTGAGATAGAATTCTCCAGTGTAAATAATATATTTGAATTGAATAACTGGTATCTGTATTGGTAGAAGTGTATTGGTTGATGTGTATCAATGTAGTTTAGCTTATAATGACTTCAATAGTGCAGATTTAATGTCTATGGTACTAATATTTACTAACATTAGATAGGCCTACCAAGATGTACCAACTTAGGAGTCACATATATATTCAATTTTTGAATAGGCTATTGACAGTGAATTAGTGATTTTCAACTCTAGCCAAGATTCAGATTTATACTAAACGCTACATGATCCGAAATTAAATCATTAACTAACTAACTAACTCCGTGGCGCTAACATCTCAGATGGGAAAAGGCCTACCACCCGACCGCTGCGTCAGGATAGGCAGACCGCAGGATTGGGGGCATGTGGTCAGCATGCCGACACCCACGGCCGATAATGTTGGTTTCCGTAACCGGAATCGCTACTTCTCTATCAAGTAGCTACTTAATTTGAATCACGAGGCTGAGTGCACCCCCCAGACCTCCCTACCTCAGAAAAATCCGAGGGGGTAACGGGAATCGAACCCGGGCCGACGGATCTGTAGTCAGCGACGCTAACTACAAGACCACGCCGGTGGTCGAAATTAAATCATTACACTCTAAAATATGTTAATCTGAAATAAAAACTAAGATAAACATAAACATAAACATAGGTTTATTTCATCTTCATACAACAGGGACTTTGGTTACATTCCTGTTTTACCAATCAGTCCCTTGATTACTACACAACCATTCTATAACTATTTCTATCTATTACTTAAAACAACACCCAAGTATGCTATATATTATTTCCTACTTCACTTGAATTTCTACTGCTACTATCTTCTATTTTATTATACCATTTGCTTTTAACTACAATTAAAAATTGTCCCATTATTTCCAATAGATCCCTATTTTTTGTTATGCAAAGCTTCTTATATGCTACCCCTTTATTAATTTTTAGTAATTTATCACCAATTAAATTTACCCTCCACCTCTCAGTTTCCTTACATTCTAAAATTATATGTTTTGCATCCTCTTCCTCGTTACATAATGGGCATATTCCCCTAGGTACCGATCCTCTCAAGTTTTTCAGTCTCCAAATTCCTAGTCTCCACCAGGCCAAACTGGATCTTTCCTCTCGATTACATGAAAATAGATAAGCTTCCATACCCCATTCCGATTTCATCTCTGCATAACATTGTAATGATTTAAAATTCCTCATTTCTGAAAACATTTCCTGCCTAGCAATTTCATTACACCTTTTTTTTTATTAATTTGCATATAATCTGTATATTCCATGAACCCATTCTATTCCATATCCAATTTAATCCTATACAGTTTATATTCTCTTCTAAACTTTTCCACCAATTATTCACAACCTTCGTACTTTGTAAAAATTTTAAACAATCTTTCCCAAAACTATCCTCTGGGTTTGACAAAATATAATGAATGAATTTAATTTTTTTTACTAAAAATGTGCCTCTACTACTTCCTATTCCCAATTCCAATAAAGCTGCAATATTTGCTGAATTGATCGGTATACCCAGCACTTTTTTACAATATCTAGCCCTAACTCTATTTAGATTCTCCCAAGCTTCAGTTTCTCCCCATAGTTCAGCAGCATATAATATTTTTGACTCCACTAACGCCCTAAAAATATTATTTAAATTTCCAATTTTTATGTTTGCTAACTTGTTTAGGCAATTATTTATGTTAAATAACGCCACATTCCCTTGATTTTTCATTAATCTTATGTGCTCTTTCCAATCTCCTTTACTCCCTAGTATAACTCCCAAATACTTAAATTTATCAACCACTTCTATCCTTTCTCCTTCCATAAACCAATTCTCGATCTTGCTTCTTACCCCTCCTTTTCTACAGACCATTATTTTTGTTTTCTTTATGTTTATTTTTAAATTCCACTTAATGCTATAATTCAACACCTCATTTAATGCTCTTTGTAGTCCTACAGCTGTCACTGATCCAATTGCAATGTCATCAGCGTATAGAATGGCTACAATCTCCTTACCTTGCATTATTGGGCAGTGAAACTCTTCCCTTCCTAAAACACTCACTATATCATTAATAAACAAATTAATTAACAGAGGGCTTAATTTACAGCCTTGTCTTACACCTTTGTTATTCATAATGCATTTAGACACTTCACCATTAGATAATTTAATGCTAAATCCTGTCTTCCTGTAAATCGCTTTCACATAACTTATAAATTTAGAACTTACTCCCTGTTTCTCCATCTTATACCATAGATGATCTCTATTTATGGTATCAAACGCCTTCTCAAAATCTATAAAACCCCAATAAATTTTGCCCCTTTTATTACATATATATTTATCAATCAATGTTTTAATTAGGAAAATATTGTCGCTCGTTCTTTTGCCAGCCTTGAATCCGGTTTGGAATTCAGAAATAAAAACTAAGATAATACATTCAGTAAATAACGCCGTTAAACAGCTCTGAAATAAGATCAATCCCGAACAAAGGTGACCAAATATTAACTGCACATTTATCTTTTTATTACTGTAGATCAAGTGAGAGTAAAAATAATCTTAACATTCAACTTAACTATAAAAAGAATCTACATTAATATGAATTCAATTAATTCTGCAGTATGAACTGAAATAATAAGAATTTTAATCATTATTTGCACATTGTCTTTCGTACAAAATAATTACATTTACGCTTTCCAATGACAACGCTAGTCGAAAGTACAGAACTAGTTCCACATGACAGCTAGCGCCAGAGGTGAACAAACGAATAATCTTATATACTGTAACTAGCTTAAAAGACCCGGCGTCGCCCGGGTTTTGTATTTTGTAATTGGAAATTAGCTTATGAAGGATTTTCAATTTTAAATTCTAGGTCCTTATATAGGCATTTATAATTTGAAATAGGAAGAACGACTTATTACACTCAAACTATTCCCTCAGAAAACGTTTGATATAGTTTTTTATGGCTCATAGAGGATCTAGAATTTTGCATCCCATCGCTTGTACAGTGCACAGCAAGCCTGGTAGAGGTTTAAATAAGAAGAAACAGAAATTCCTGTAACATAAAATTGTAATATCGAGGCGGGAAATTTCCCACTCTTATGTTACCATAATGCCGTTTTGTGGATGAAATTAAACAGAAAGCATTCAAAAACCTGCGATATAATATAATAATATACACATTACCATACCTCGTTTTGTTTTCTCTATGTCCAGGGTAGAGAAAGTTATGTGATTCCATTATTTTAGTGGATTTCATTCTGTAAAATTTATTTATAACATGAATTATTTTGATAACTTCTCTTATTTGTCAAAAGTGCATTTCATGTGTTTTTTCCAAGCCCACCTGATACCATTTGGCAACAATATATTCTGTGATTTGGAATGGATAATTCTATGTAAAAAGGGATTAAAAATTTAAAAAAAACATTTAATTTTTGGCATTTAGAATCAGAATTTTTCAAAATCCATTCTTAGTGAGCACCTACATTATGAAACGAAGGTACTGTCAAAATTCCAAGTCTCTACCTGTTATAGTTTAGGCTGTACGTTGATTCCTGTCATTCAGTCAATCAGTCAGTCATTCATTCAGTCAGTCAGGACAAAGCCTTTTATATATATATAGAGATTGTAAAGGCGACCACTTACAGGCTATTAGAAATTAGTAGGTAGCCTTTTCACACTGGGAGACTTGTGACGGTCACCTCATTTTATGATTGAAAACATTGCAAGTTGTACACATAATTTTATTCAGTTGTATATTCAAGCTCAGCGTAACCAGTAATCCAACCATGAGTTTAGATTTGATTAATAGATAGACGATGGTTTGGGACGAGGTCTTCTTAAAATGACACGAACAATATGAAGAATAGGCATCAGAGTGAGGATTGTGACACAGGAGACTATTTCCTTTCTCTGAAGCAGAAGGACTGATTTGTGAAAATGCTAATAATCAGATGATATGGGCGGCATTTCTTTGTAACCAATTGCACTGTTTATGAGTGGACAGTATAGCCCTGTGCACGAGGGCTATGCAGTAATTCAGGAAGTCAGTCCTACTTCGACATTCTTCTGCTCGCTGGAGCTGAATATACCAGGGATCGGGTATAAGTTAGTACAAGTATTTCTGAAGTGAAACTTCTTTAGCCGCGGTAGGGGTGAATCGAGAGCTTGTGTCACACTCAAAATCGTCACGAATTTAGTGAGGTGTGGCGGAACGGACTGCACAGAAAACAATCAATTCAATGATTAGGCTTATCCAAAATTTAAAAAATTCAAAATTAAAAAATCGAAAATACAAAATTTAAAAAATCTAAAAATCCAAAATTAAAAATCCAAAACTAAAAAATCCATAAAATAAAAATTGAAAAATCCAAAATTTAAAAAATTCTAAATTTAAAATTATAAGATCCTAAATTAAAAAGTCCAAAAATCCAAAATCTAGAAAATAAAAAATCTAAAAAATAAAAAATCCAAAATTAAAAAATCGAAAATTAAAAAATCTGAAAAATTGAAAAATTCAAAGATCTAAAATTTAAAAACTCCAAAATTAAAAATTCCATAATTCCAAAATTATAAAATTAAATAATAAAAAACTAAAAAATATCCCAAAAACCCTTATTAAAAAGTCCAAAAATCCAAAATTGAAAAAATGCAATATTCCAAAATTGAAAAAAATCTAAAAATTAAAACAAGTTTCACTTTTGTCGCGTGGCGTTCCACGCACATTTTTTAAAAATGTGGGACCATTTTAAAATTTTGAAAAAAGAAATTCCAGGGTAGGGTATGGAATGTATTTATAAAGCACATTATGGGTACTATATGTAGAATAGTGAAGGAAACAGATACCCATAAACATCCATAAGCGATTGAATCGTGGGCACTCTAATGTATTGCGGTAGTCGAAACATGAAATCACAGATACCCACTCTTTGATCCCTTAAAGTGCGGTACGGAAGGGCATTATTCCCCAAAGTTTCCATCAGCTCCTAGTGGTATTCTCCGGAATTTCTCTCTCAATTTTTGGCATATCCATCCTGCACGGTGGTCGAGTTACCACTAAATCACCATCACCTCTATTCTTATAACTAGACCTGGGATTTTAAGGCAAATGCCTATTTTGTTCCTTATGAAATAACATGAAAATTTTTAAATATGTGGACATTTCATGATAAATCACTTACATTTATAGAGTTTTATAGTGCCCTAAAATGCCTATTTGGACCTTTAGAGTCTATTTTACTATTTTAGTGCCTAAAATGCCTATTTTGTACATTTAAAATAAAATTCAACTTCTGCAATTTTTACAATCTTATAAAGGACACCCCTCAATGAAAAGCAGAACAGCAGGGGTGGGTTTTTCACAGAATCTTGATTATTCCAAACAATTGTCGCTAAAGGAATGCTGACTGAGGGCGGATAGGGAGGATTAAGGAGGAAGGACTACTGTGTCAAGTCACCAGTGAAAGAACATCTGTTTAATTGAATATAGTTCGTGATGCCTAATTTTGCAGTTAATTCTGTTAAGAATAGGTATACCACGTTTCTTGCTCTAAAAAAGACCATGTTACAGTTTAAGTGTATATTGTAATATTTTAAAGTCCATTCTCTATCTATTTACACATTTTTAAAGCATATTTTAAGTGCCTATTTTCTCTTTTAAAAGCCTATTTACTTGTTTTAAAAGCCTATTTTAGGTGCCTAAAACTAATTTTTTTAGAGCCTAAAATCCCAGGTCTACTTATAACCATACATCACAATGATGCCAAATGATGACTCCATATACTAGAGATGCCACTCTCTCTCTCTCTCTCTCTTCTCTCTCTCTCTCTCTCTCTCTCTCTCTCTCTCTCTCTCTCTCTCTCTCTCTCTCTCTCTCATGGTACCATCCACGTTCATTGATAAAAATAGATTTGCCATGACTTATGCTCCATAGACCTACTTCATGTATATAATAATAATAATAATAAAAATAATAATAAATTAGGTGTTTCGCTAGAAAGGAAAGCATAATATCATAAAGTAATGAGTACCGTTCTTCCATTGGCTATCGATGCGTAAGGCAGGAGCAGGTCTTTAAACCGTTCATTCGTTTGGTTATATAGTACAGTACCAGGTCGGGCACGTGTGGAATACTGAAAAGGGAGTGAAACCTTGGTATCTTGGTGTCATAATTAAGCCTTGTTGTATGGGCTGGGAAAATAATACTTTTACCATTAACAGAATTTTACCGATATAGCAGTAGAATTTTAAAAACCGAAGTGTAAATAATGACACAACACTCAGGTTCCGAAATACGAATGACCGATGCGCTCACACGCTACAACTAAGCAACACCGTCGCTAGAGTACGTTGTATGCAACTTGTTAAGGACTGCATAAAGCAGAAAAAATTACCTTAACCAGAATTTAAAATTAAATTTTACCAAACGGACTATGTTATCAGGATGAAATTTTGATATAGACACTCCTTGGGTCATGGTGAAAATTTCAGACTTCTAGGTCAAAGGGTCTTGGAGGAGTACGCGTACAAACACACATTTTAGGGAGCTTTTAATGTAGTGTGTATAAGACATTAAGACACCAAGAAACTCCCTTCTCAGCACGAGCTCACACTGTAATAATAATAATAATAATAATAATAATAATAATAATAATAATAATAATAATAATAATAATAATAATAATAATAATAATAATAATAATAATAATAATAATAATAATAATAATAATAATAATAATAAATAAATTTATAATAATATATTTAACCTGGAGAAAGTTAAGACCGTAAGGTCTTTTCTTCCACTTTACCATGGACTAATAGTAGGCTCTATTAGTTATTCCAATATATCACAATCAATGAGACAAAACAACACATTACATTATTTAAGATAGCCTACATTAAATGACTCACTAAATGATATGAAAGATATTAAGTGGGACAGATACAATTAAATTACACAATAGCATTAAATGATATAATCTTAATTTACATAGAAGATGAAACAATACACTTAAGTACTGTGTATGGGTCTATGTATTGTTAATTGCGATTTGAAGGTTCACAGTGACCAGAAATAGAAAGAAAAATCTTGAAATTTTATTCCATCAGAAATACTTTGCTCAGGCATTTAATATGCTGAAAAGAGGACTCTTCTTTTATTATTAGCTGGAGCTTAAAAACTAGAGGAAGACTATTGTATTATAAGATACAAAAGTCCTTCATCTGAGATAGTAGAGAATCGCATATTCGGATGATTCCCTGTACTACTCTAACCAAACGAATGAACGGTTTAGAGATCCTTCCTGCGAAAGCCAATGACAGTACTCATTACTTCATGAAATTATACTGTTCTTTCTAGCGAGACACCTAGTCTATTATACCAGGGTCAATCAGTAATTAAAGAGACAAATTGATACATTTAGGATTTTAAGTTGGCATCACTGGGATGAGTTCTAATGAGCTGATGGATCAACATTGCTCTGTTTATAACTTCAAAATTAAGTTTAACGATGTCGGGTCTTCTTGAAAATTCCACAATGGTTGAACAACGTTCTGTGATTCGTTTTTTGATTACTGAAGGTGAAAACCAGCTAATTTATGCTCTAGAATGACTAAAGTGTATAGTGAAAGTTGTATGAACCGTGGAAATTTTTACAAGTGGGTAGAACATTTCAATGGTAGTCGAGAATCAGTGACTGACGAACACCGTTCTGCCCGGCCTGTTGAAGTTGCAACTTCCTCACTCTGATTTCCATTTGTTTGGTCCACTGAAGGGGGCATTACGTGGGAAGAAGTTTCAGGATAACGAGGATGGCAAGAACTTTGTGGGGAATTGGCTCCGACACCAAGACAAAGAGTTCTTTGCAGCCGGTAAAATAAGCTTGTAACCCATTGGGACAAGTGCATAAATGTTGGAGGGGATTATGTTGAAAAGTAGGAAAAATACTTTTTTGTAGAAATAAACTGTTTTTTCTCCAGGTCAGTTTGTCTCTTTAATTATTGAATGACCCTCTTAAATAGTAAGTTATATTACTTCATTCTTCAGACTGTCCTCACATTGTCATCGCTCGTATCAAACATACGCAGAAGATTGCGAACCTTTACTTTGTGTGCGAGCTGCCTTGGGCAAGGCCAGCAGAGAAACAGGAGAAGAGAGAAAGACAGACTTTACAGAGATCTATGGATTAATATTTTGGCACTGAAGGGTTGAATGGCAAACCTAGCGACATCACAGATGAAACGTACCAGCACAAGAAGGGAGGGAGGGAGGGAAAGGGATTTTGAGTTTGGTTTGTGGGATGGGTAGAAAGAGGGCGATGGGAACGAGGGGGGGGACTCTGTTCGGAGAAAAGAGATAGAAGGACGTAAGAAAGATAGAGATAGATAGATAGTCAGTAATATAGGTTGACGTATCTTTGCTTTCGCGAAAGGGAATCAGCTTCTCTGAGTTGTCTGTGTGTATGTGTGTGGTATGGTAGTGCGGTTGCTTAGGAAAGCCAGTCGTGATCTAACATAGAGAGCGAGAGAGAACGAGACAGGGAGAGCGAAACGTTTGGCAGTTCTGTATCTATGTGATTGGTAGATGGTGACGCAACACCAAAGGCTATTGGCTTATAACAAGAGGAAAAGAGATACATAGTCACACAAGGGTGAGAAAATTGTATGACGGGGAAAGAGATAGAAGGAGAAGCCCCTTCCCCCTGTAGTACAGACTAGAGTATACGAACTATAAAGCATTATTGCCGGAGCTGCCTCTGTTATATATTTTCCTTAGCACTTTCCTTCATTTGCATGTGGAATTAGTAATGGAACGCTATGCCATCAGCCTTCCATCTCCATTGGGATTTCTGCCGGAGCAGTACAGCGTGGAGGGCGTAGGAAGCTCCCCCATAGGAGTATATGGCGCGGGAAGATGTTATTTCTATCTGAAGTGAGGTGGACGTTTACTGGTCTGATTGCTTTCCCCAGAACTGCTCTTATAATGAACGTCATGCTTCTACCAGCAATAGAAAAAAAAATCTTGAAATTTTATTCCATCAGATATACTTTGCTCCGGCATTTTATATGCTGAAAAAAGGGCTCTTCCTCTTTTAGCTGGACCACTAGAGAAAGATTATTGTATTACAAGGTACAAAAGAAGTTGTTAATTTTCAAAGTAGAAAATCTTCAGTGGCAATCTTAAATGTTCATGTTCCTAGATGTACGTTCAACATTAATGCAAGGCAGTCATGTAGAGAGAGTTTTAAGAAGTATGGAATTTTAACTGTGTATTTTAATATTATTGGAATATGTACATGTTAATGGCAGAGATTTTAATACTAATGGTCAGTACCACGAATATTTTACTCGTAACAGAGAACATTTTAATACTGGGAAACATAATTTAACAGTATACAGCAAATCGCCAATGATTGTTGGCGTGAAAATATACAATAGCTTACCTCAACTTATAAAGAATGTTGGACAACTGAGAAATTTCAAAAAGGAGGTTAAAAAATTATTAATTGAAATCTACCCATATTCATTAATTGAACATATTTGTAATACTGTGTAGTTTGTAATTTATTAGTTTCTTCTAGTTTTTATGTGACTTTTGTATCACCATCTAATGTAGACCTATACTGACGTCTCCCACAGCCAAGGCTCTAATTGGAAATAAATTATTATTATTATTATTATTATTATTATTATTATTAATCAGTTCGAGCTACTGGAAATTAAATAAAAAATCCCTTTAGACAGGCCTACAGGCTGAGGTAGATTTCGAAGTGCTTTTGGTTTAATTTATTGTCGCTGTGCAGCACTATTCTTCTTTAGCCTTGGCATGATAAACTCGCAATAATAACTATAAAAAAGAGGAAAGACCACTTATTCAAACATTCAAATATCACCTTATATGAGAGCTACCGAGAAACTAGTTATTGATTTGTAGAGTACTCATCAAGAGCTTTTCAACGATACCCCACAAGACGTGGTTTCAAAAAGTTTTAATTTCCATCCCCCCACCCCCACTCGTACCCCCAAAACTCCCGAATCGTTGGTGTCACTATGAACTCCATAGGGAGTACTCTAATTTATTCAAACAAAGGTTCCCTCTATACTTCATAGGGGCAGAGTTATAAATTTTTCCAAATTTCAACCCCCTCCCCGACCACCCCTTGTGCCAATTTTGCTCATTAACGAATTTGTTCGAACTGTTAGGCCTAGAAATAACATAATAAAATTTGGTTCAAATATCTTCAAAATTACGGCCAGTAACGTTTAAAGATATATGTATTACAATTTATTTTATTTATTTATTTATTTTTTTTTTTGAACGGGCGGTGGTTTCGTACTTAGGGAGGCATGAAACGTAAAGATATGAAGAAATTTTTCGAAAGTCATGACATGTTATCGATTGCAATAGGTAGATTTCCTAAAAACAAACAAATCGTTAGGCTTCTATAGACTATTGTATAGACGTTATTGTTCGAGCCATTTTAAGAAGACCTCGTCCCATGATATATGGCCCAAAAATCTGTGACACATCTATTATTACATGAATTATAGATTAATTGATGAATATAATTAATAGCATATCTGGCCTATGTAAATATTTTTATTATTTTAATGTTAACATTATAGCCCTTGCACAGGAAATTATAATTAAAATCTTATATAGAATCTGATATTTTAATGTAATTTCAAACCAATCTCAAAATCATCTTATGACATTTTTAAGGTTATTTTTCCTTACAAGATATAGGCCTATTTTTGAGCGTATAAGGTGGTGATAAAATCTTTAATTTCATTTCATGAAATCTATAGGTTCCAACATCAAATTTAGCTTATTTCATGCTTTTAAAACCAAAATTTCACTTCTGGCATATTAGTATATTGTCTCCAAGGTTGCATTCAAACATTTTTGAAACTATTCTATCATGAAGATCATTTCATTGAACCTGTTAATTTTTTATAACTTTGGGAATTTTAAAGAAACGTCACCTGATCAGTGTTATTTTATTATTCACCGAGATTATAAACTTCTATTTATTTGTGCTGTGATTATGAAGTCACTGAGATGCTTAGGCAACGATATATGCCGGACTGTTTTGTTGGACTCTAGAAAAGGTCAGCAATATTCGAGCTGTTGAGTGACACAAAATTCTCCGAAGGAGTGGAGAAATTCATGTCTAAATTCCGACAGCTCAGGGTCGAAAAGGATGGGAGGGAGGGCCAGGGGGAGTAATCTTTGTCTATGTATTATTATGTATTATATTGTATTATTATTGTCATATCTTTTCTGTCTTTCGTACATTTTTTCTTTCTTTTCTTAATTATTGTATAACATTATTATATTATAAGTTATCGTATTATATTGTATTGTATTATTAGTGTTACATTTCTCTTTCTTTGTCTTGTGCATAGTAAAAGCACGAACGGCCGTCTAGGCCCGTGCGTTAGATTTGTTCTATGGATAATATATTTAATATGTATATAAGAATAAAAATTCACCTTACCATACCATACCATACCATACGTACTTATTACTGTGATGCGTTCTTCAGATTTATTTGCATTTTAGTAGCCGTAAAGTTAATTTACAAAGTAGGCCTAATGTTCAGAATATTTATACGTATATTTAAATGGGTTTAAGGAAGGTATATTCAGCTTTAATTTTACTTGGAAAAGTTTAACTTTTACTTCGAAATTCTATTTGTTGTGTATTATATAAAATTAAAGAACGGTTTTTAAAGGTTCGTATTTTAATCATATTGACTTAACTTCAGCAATAAATAACATTTCTGTCAAAGTGAATGCGATGTTATGGTGAATAATCTATGTTCACATCAAACGAATAAATATTTTCTTTTCAAACTCATTTATCAGGGAAGAATTCAATAATCTCTTTGAAGTTAATGTAAATTCTTGCGTGTGTTCAGCCGGAATTATTTCAAGGATAACCAGTTGATTTAGTAACAGAAAATATGGGAAAGCGTAATGTGACTAAATCAGCTCAGCATTCAAATTAAATAGGATATATGTGTACCTTTTTGAAGTATATTTTTCAAACTTTAAAAAGCTCATTCGAACGATTGCTTTTGAACGCTTCTACGTTACCGTATGCCCTAGTTTTTCATCATAGGATATAAAAGTTAGTGAGTTCATTTTGAAATCCTAAAAAGTAAATCTAACATGATTTATAAAAAAAAGTGAACACATTCACAAATTATCGAACCCTATAAAAGGCATTATTTGAAGCAATAATTTCCTATGCCACCTACGGCTGGGCCCCTACTTTAAACAGAAGCACAAAATACAACTTCTTTCGGCACCGGGTCATGTTATCAAAATTACCGAAGGTTACGAAACTACACCGACTAGAGTACGAGAGAAGAATTCTGTTCTGACAGAATATGAATATATTCTTTAAAGATGTAGTAAAGATTGCACAAGATCCTTCTTCATCAGACTTTGGAAGAAACAATTCAAAATAACTTCACTATTACAAAGGTTATATTATAGAAACAATTCGATTATTTCGTAAAAGTTTTTCCTCCATTTATAGGAAGAGAATCCTAGTCTGAAAATAATTAATCGATATTAATTAATTTAATATATTGATTTTGTTATGTTCCACAGCTGTGGCGTAGGGGATGCATTTGCTACTATTACGCAGCAGGCCCGGGTTCGAATCCTGGTCGGGACAAGTTACCTAGGTGGGAGTTTTCCGGCGTATTTGCTCACCCGTGAGACAAATGTCGGGTTACTTAAACCCTTGTGGTTCCTGGATATCATTTGGCCGTCATTATCATCTTCATCTCATCCTCGCCTTGTTCGGAGTGAGTGGTTGTGAGTGGTGTTTCTCGTAATATGTGTTCGTGTTGTCTTGGAGGTGGCCCTGGCATTGGGCTGGTCACTCATCCGGGGAGGACCTCCATGACCTTGTCTGGTCAAAATGGTATGTATATGATCCATAGTAATCCCTCTCCGGACAGATTGCGGCCCTGTAAGGACCGGGCGGCGTGGGTTGCTTACATGTCCCTAAAAGAGAGATATATATAAAAATAAGATAAAGATAGATCGATCGATTTAGTTATGCATATCAAAGCTTAGAATAGCATAGAAACAATTCAATTATAAAACAATCTTTGTAGCCATTTATAGGAAGAGAATCCTACCCTGAAAATAATCAATCTAAATTAATTAAGTTATATATGGATTTTGTTCTGCATTTCATAGCTTAGGATGGCATAGAAAAAATTCGTTTATAAAACCTTTCCCATTTATAAAAAGAGAATCCTACCCTGAAAATAATTAATCCACATTAATTTATTACATCGATTTTTTTCTGCATATCAAAGCATAGTATGACATAGAAACAACCTTTCCAGCCATTTATAAGAAGAGAATCCTACCCTGAAAATAATTAATCAATATTAATTAATTTAATATATTGATTTTTTTCTGTATATCAAAGCTTAGGATGACATAGAAACAATTCGGTTATGAAATTTTTCCCGCCGCTCGTAGGAAGAGAATCCTATCCTGAAAATAATCAATTTAAATTAAGTTCATATATTTATTCTGTTCTGCATTTCATAGCTTAGGATGGCATGGAAAAAGTCCGTTTATTAAACCTTTGCAACCACTTATAGGAAGAGATTCCTACTCTGAAAATAATTAATCGATATTAATTTATTATATTAATTTTTCTGCATATTAAAACTCTGTATGACATCGAAAAAAGCTTTCCAGCCATTTGTAAGAAGTTAATCCTACCCTGAAAATAATTAATCGATATTAATTTATTATATTAATTTTTCTGCATATTAAAACTCTGTATGACATCGAAAAAAGCTTTCCAGCCATTTGTAAGAAGTTAATCCTACCCTGAAAATAATTAATCGATATTAATTAATTTAATGTATCGATTTTGTTCTGCATATCAAAGCTTAGGATGACATTGACGCACACAAACATTTGAAAGGTTGTAAAGAAGGGTGGGAAAATGAATAGATATTGGAACGGAAAGGGTGAGGAAAAATAATAGTGTACTTGTACAAGAATTTTAACAAGGGGTGAGGGTGTAGATGGAGCATCGGGATGGAAAGTAGAAACTGTCATTATTGCAATGCTCCCTTAGTGACATTTCCTTGTATGCCTCATATTGCAACTACAATGAGATGATTGATCCTGCGCCATAAAATGTCAACTATACTCTAAGTATTCTCATAATGCGTCCTCTCTACACTCCAATACGGAATATGAATAAATCTTACATCTATCAACGTTAAAAATGATGCTTATAAATCATATAATTCAAGATCATTAAACTTGGATTGCAATAAAACATTCCCTTGGCAGGAATGAATAATGTTATTATTGATGTTAGCAGTCTTTATTATTGTTGTTATTATTATGTTTATTATTATTACTATTATTGTTGCAATTATTGTTATTATTATTATTATCTAGGTCAAGATTAATAAATATAAGACAATTATCCTGCCGGTCGTACTATACGGATGTGAGACGTGGTCGCTTACTCTTCGGGAAGAACATAATCTGAGATTATTCGAAAACGGGGGGCTTAGGAAAATATTCGGACCTGAGAGAGACGAAAATGGGGACTGGAGAAAACTGCATATCGACGAGTTTCATAACCTGTACTCTTCATCGAATATAGTAAGGGTAATTAAATCACGGAGGAGAAATGGGCTGGACATGTTCTACGCGAGGGGGAGGAAAGACTTTTCTAAAGAATATTGACTGGGAGTTCCGATTGGAAAAGACAACTTGGAAGACCTAGCCGTAGGTGGGAGGACAATATTAGGATAGCTTTAAGGGAAGTAGGATTTGCGAGGGAGGGTTGGATGGAGTTAGCACAGGGTACGATTGAATGGCGGTCACAGGTAAGCGCGGCAATAAACCTTCACTTAGCTTGCTTAGGAATTGTCCTTTGCCATTGAGTACGTAATTAAATATTATTATTATTATTATTATTATCATTATTATTATTATTATTATTATTATAGGTCAAGTATGCAAGTATTGACTGATGATTGATAGGAGAGAGGTTCTATCTGGTTCTGTGAAGTGAACTGTGGCTTATCACAGTTCGTAGAGCATTGGCATGGACAGCCAAAGGTCCTGAGTTCAAATCCCAGCGTCAGAGGAATTTTTCTCCTATAGGCCTAATATTATCATGTAATGTCCAACAGAGACAATCTGTGGTTCATGAATGCATATGCATATATCTATTCATTTGTTAGTTTCAAGCAAAACTTATTCTGCTGTATGTAATTCGAGTAAGTATCCATTGCAATCATATAAGTTCATTATTTTCTCGGATTTCTGATTGAAATGCTGTCAGCCTTCTAAATCCCCTACAAAATGGGCATCATTCTTTAAAAAATTAATGCAGTTGCTAAGAATATTAATAAACAGGGCCCGGATTCTAGTGACATGTCATCTTTTTATTGATGCTGCATAGACATTGCCAACTTATGGATAATTCCTAATCATGGCCTCTAGATTATAGAAATGCATTTTTATTAGGTCATTTTTTGTCATTTTATGCAATTTTATGTTTTTAGGGCATTTATTTCAATTTTAGGTCATTATTTTGTCATTTTCGTGTCATTTGCTTCTTTATTTAGTCATTTTCATGTACTTACATTGAGTGCATTAACTTTATTTTCGTCGCCAGCGGTGCTGTCTTTGAAGTGTTGTTTGTTTAATGCAAGAAGGAAAAATTCGGGCCTCGGCCGGAAATGAGAATCAAAGAAACGGCAAAATTTTGTATTATATTACTATTGTTATTAGATTGACTTGGCACCAGAGTCTGCCACCTGCTTGGATTTGAGAGTGCAAACTACTGTTTACCCTCAATAAACAACAATATAATCCGGCAGACCACACAAGGATGTGCCGAATTTTGCCTCACCAGTGCCTCAGTGCCAGCATAAATTTCCGTGAGAAAAGAACATTCACAACATTACAGTTATATACAGTTTTTACAATTATGTACAAATTAGTCTATAACTTCGTGTGTAGAATAATAATTTTTTATGAAGAAAATGCCAGTTTTAGGTCATTTTTTATGATTATTAAGTCATTTTCTTTAAAATTTAGGGTCATTTTATAGGTCATTTTTCAAACAACTTTAGGTCATCAGAATCCGGACCCTGTTAATAAATTGTTATGCGTAGGCTTCAAAGGTCTTAGATTACAGTACTTTTATTTTCTCTGCATACTTTATTGCCTTATGACTTCTGGAATTTCCTGTCCCTTCATTATTTGTTTAGGTTGTATGTACCTTTCCTGTTGGTATTATGTCTGATATACATGGAACCCTTAATATCGGCTTAACTGTCTAGAAGCAGTAACGTTCGTTGTCTTCTAGTTTTACTGCTTCTGGAAGTCATTAGCTCCAGAGGCAGAATAGGGGAAGGAGAAGAACTAAGAGATGGATAGAGGAACCTGAGAATCGGAACAGGAAGTCTCTCTCCGCCTCACAAACCAAAGTTGGTTTCAATGAGAAAGGAACAGAGGTTAACCCTTGTCATGAATTTCTACATATTACCTAACCTATAAGGAAAATGAATTGATAGATGATGTATTCCCATCAGATATCCCAAACACATAATAAACATTTTGGAATAGCCATATATGAGTTTCGATAATATTATATCATCGTGTTTTCGTATTCTTCATACAATTTTGACGTAATGAGAATTCGCATATTAATCCTGTCGTATTTCTCAAGAAAAGCACCATCATTTTATGAATATTAATAGCAATAATAATAATAATAATAACAATAATAATAATAATAATCAGGGCCCGGATTCTGATGACCTAAAATTGTTTGAAAAGTGACCTATAAAATGACCTTAAATTTTAAAGGAAATGACTTTATAATTACAAAGAATGACCTAAAAACAGATATTTTATTTATAAAAATTATTATTGTGCACACAAAGATATAGACTAATTTGTACATAATTGTAAAAACTGTAAATATAGAAAGGATGTTGGTCTAAACACTTTGTTATTGATTGGAACATTTGAGAAGAAAAGTAAGAAAATTGTTTTTAAAGTAGATTCTACAAAAACGTTGCATTATAGTAACCTAGTCATTTATTTAAAATAAATGCATGAAAATGACAAAATAAGGAAGAAAATGACGCGAAAATGACAAAATAAAGAAGTAAAATTGAAATAAATGCCCTAAAAATATAAAATTGCATAAAATGACAAAAATGACCTAATAAAAATGCATTTCTATAATCTAGAGTCCATGTTTAGGATTTATCTACAAGTGTCTAGGCAGAATCAATAAAAAGATGGCATGTCATTAGAATCCGAACCCTGATAATAATACAGCAAAACTCCAGTTATCCGGATTAATTGGGACCGGACCCGATCCGGAAAATCAAATATCCTGAAAACTGGATAAATCATGAAAAGAGGTAATTTCTTTAATTGGATGAATTATGAAAAGAGGTAATTTCTTTAAAGAAATTAACTTATACGGTACAACGGTACATAAAGTGTCACATCTTCAACGTATTAGTCCGAGTCAGTTGTTTTGCTGACAAATTGTCGATTTTGTCAACTAAAGATTTTGCTTTTTCGCAAATAATCGGTTCTGAAAGAGGGTTTCCCAATGCTCGTTGCTGCAAAAACCAATTGAATACAGTCTCAAAGCGATCCGTATAATTGGGGATCCAGATAGTTGGAGTTCGGATAATTGGAGTTATACTGTATAATATAATAATAATAATAATAATAATAATAAAAAGAAATAAAATAATAATAATTATTTAGAAACTAATATTAAATTTACATTAGGAATATGATGCAAACTTTTAGTCTGTTTACATGTATTTTATTAGCAATTTAAGTTTGTATTCATGTAATATGTAAATATAAGTTTGATTCTGAGTGGTAGCCTACAGCGAAAGAGAATGGCAAATGGCCTTTTGATCTGCCATAACAATTAAACAAAATAATTATTAAACAAAATAAATAATCATATCCCTTTGTTATCAGCTACATTTCCTTTTCTACTCTTGTTAACTGTCCTTTTATATTTTAGATGTATAGTCCTAAGTAATATAAATTTCACGAAATAATTAGACGATCTGATAGCTGAATTAATAGAGAATAATAAAAAGAATAAATATCATTAATCTTACAAAACTCCATCAAATAAAAATTGTTAGGGAGACCCAAAGGGAAAAGATCAATTGGAAGACCTAGACGTAGGTATTAGTACAATATTAGGATGTATTTAAGAGAAATAGGATTTGAGAGGGATGGTTAGATGGAGTTAGCACAGAATAGAGTTGAATAGCGGACACAGTTAAGCGCGGCAATGAACCTTCGGGCTCCATAAAATAGATCATATTCCTTTAACTTGCTTAGAAATTGTCCATTACCATTGAATAAGTAAGTAAGTGGTTAGGCCTCGGTGATCGAACTCAGTGTTGCGATGGTGTTGATTACGTCCGCCAGACCAGCCGCATTATTTGAAGCAAGGTGAGAAACATTACCTCACAGCTTCCTCGCATTCTGGATGTTGTAGTAATTCAGTTTCGGTGTCGAACTGTAACATAAATAAAATGAAATTAAAATCAGTTCACATTCTGAATAGTTCAGTGGAGAAATATCATGACACCATACTCTTCAGCGTGTCTCTTATCTGAACTATTCAGTTATAAAATATGAACATAAAGACACCACATCGATGCAACTCACAAGTTTTGAAGTTATACGTGGCTTCCCTACTCCAACGTCGCTTTGCCTCTCTCTCCATGGACCCCCTACAAAAAATCTTCAGGGCCCATGACATTTCTCGCCATGGACCCCCTCCATAAATCTTCAGGGCCCATGACATTTCTCGCCATGGACCCCCTCCATAAAGCTTCAGGGTCCATGACCACCGTCGAGACGCTGTTTCGGTACTGACATCGATGAACTCTGCGACTTCGGTCGGGTAACTTCGCCGATGACGTTCGCCGATGCTGCTTGGTAGCTTGTTTTCTTCTTAATGTTGACAAAACCAATCCTACGCCGGGACGCTGGTTCGGTACATGCCCTGAAGAAGTCCTCGTCTCTTCGGGCGTCAACTGCAACATATTTAAAAATGAAATAAAAACCAGTTCACAATCTGAATAGTTCACAAGACAAAAACCACGACACCATACTCTTCAGTATAAGGCCATGAATCTCTCATCTGAACTATTGAGTTATGAATGACGAACATAAGGCTTCAGAACGATGCAACTTACCAATACAGATGTTACGCAGGGCTTCCCTACTCCAGCGTCGCTTTGACTTTCTCGCCATGGACCCCCTCCATAAATCTTCAGGGCCCATGACCTTTCTCGCCATGGACCCCCTCCATAAATCTTCAGGGCCCATGACCACCGTCGAGACGCTGTTTCGGTACTGACATGGATGAACTCTGCGACTTCGGTCGGGTAACTTCGCCGATGACGTTCGCCGATGCTGCTTGGTAGCTTGTTTTCTTCTTAATGTTGACAAAACCAATCCTACGCCGGGACGCTGGTTCGGTACATACCCTGAAGAAGTCCTCGTCTCTTCGGGCGTCAACTGCAACATATTTAAAAATGAAATAAAAACCAGTTCACAATCTGAATAGTTCACAAGACAAAAATCACGACACCATACTCTTCAGTATAAGGCCATGAATCTCTCATCTGAACTATTGAGTTATGAATGACGAACATAAGGCTTCAGAACGATGCAACTTACCAATACAGATGTTACGGGCAGGGCTTCCCTACTCCAGCGTCGCTTTGAATTTCTCGCCATGGACCCCTACAAAAAATCTTCAGGGCCCATGACATTTCTCGCCATGGACCCCCTCCATAAATCCTCAGGGCCCATGACCTTCGCCGGGACGCCGTTTCGGTACTCATAATGTTGAAATGTCTGGAAGTGATCTGCAACATAATATAATAATAATGAAATTAAAACCAGTTCACAAACTGAATAGTTCAGTGGAGAAAGATCACGGCATCATACTCTTCAGTATAAGGTCATGAATCTATCATCTGAACTATTCAGTTATAAAAGATGAACATAAAGACTCCAGAGGGATGCAACTCACAAGTTTTGAAGTTATACGTGGCTTCCCTACTCCAGCGTCGCTTTGACTTCACTGCCATGGACCCATCTCCATAAATCTTCAGGGCCCATGACCACCATGGAGACGCTGTTTCGGTACTGACATCGATGAACTCTGCGACTTTGTTCGGGTATCTTCGGCCGGCAAATTATCGCTTTATATTTTAAAATATTTCATCAAGATACGTTTTAAAAGTTACGTCGAATTTTTTCAGTTTTGTTTCTATGGTTTCAATAAAAATCCTGACGCTGCTCAGCAACTCAGTTTATATACATTTTTCTGAAACATTCATATATGAATATTTTCATTTTAAACTAGTTATTTCGACTTTTGACCTGAATTCAATGTATTTGCTCCACGGATATACGAAAAAGTTGTGAGATGTTTAGTAATTACTTCTAGAAATTCTTAAGTATATCGGGGGTTCTGGATATTCACACTGACTTGCCATAAAATTCTTCATTTCCTTTGAACAGATCGATCTGAATGTAGGAGTGCAGAACGCCATCCATTGTTACTAAATTTTGCAAAACTTTTACTTGCTTTATATTCGGAGTAAGATTCTGCTTGAGTGGTGGGATATTTGAAGTGTTTTGACTCCAAATTTTGAACCGTTAAACTGTGATTAATAGCCTATGGATAAATTTGTATATTAACTATTATACCGACCAGTATTAAAATATTATACTAAAATAATAATATAAAATAATATTGACTCATACATGGCTTCGAAATAGACTCACGGAAGTCAGATTGAATAAATGTTGCATTGCATCGATACTTTTTCGAGATTTAAACATAAAAACTAAGTTAAGACAAACGGTTAAGGAAATTAACAAACAAGACAGAGAGAGGGAGAGAGAGAGAGAGTGTGTGAGAGAGAGAGAGAGAGAGAGAGAGAGAGAGAGAAAGAGAACATAAAAGGAGATTTTTGGTGGGCACTAATCTCTAAACGAAAGCAATTCACTTAAAAAGTATTAAGGGATACCCTAATCTATGCCTATTAATCAAGGCGGATGTGCTGTGGAGTTGGGGTTATCTAAATAAAAGTTAGTTACCTGATCAAATACTCAAGTAACAAAATTAACAAAATGATAATTGAATCGTTTAGTTTTATAAGGGTCTAAGTGTCAAAAGCTATGATTTTTCCGCTGATAATTTTAAATGGATCTATGTACCGAGACCAATGCGTATCAGAAGGATCCAAGGTCCAGGGAAATTCCAAGATATAGTGCTGGGTCTGTCTCCGACACGTCTTTCTGTGGGTCTTTTACTTGTTTTCTACACAGTCATGATTTTGGCACTTAGACTCTTATAAAACTAAACGCTTCAAATAACCAAATAGCTAGACACACGGACGGACGGACAGACGGACAGACGGACAATCTCATAAAGTACCATACTGGCACTTAATAATATTCTTTAGCTTGTTTATTATTAGTCTATTTGCCATTGAGTGAGAAAGTAAGTAATTTTAAATACGAGCTTTGCTCATCTGGGGTTTTCATACAAATTAGGCCTGTATCTCAAAGAATCCGTAATGTTTGATAATAATAACGTTTGAATTAATTAAATAAAATCAGGTAAACTGATATAACAAAGTGCCAGTATGTTTTTGTTTAATCAGTTATGATTGCAATTACGAGGTGCAGAATAAAAAAAAAAAAGTCAAATTGGCCGGTTTTGGAATATGAACCATGGAACTCCAGAATGTGAGGCCAAGACGTTACCATCTCGGCCACCTGGGTCAGTTTAACGGTCTAGTTGGATAAGCGCATGTAAATCAATAGTGTTATTTGCCATAGCTAACTGTATTTTAATTGCCAAAAGCCTTATAAGATCACAGTAAAACACTTGACTATGTTGTCATGATAATTGATATGCATTTCATAAATTCTTTCGAATACGAATATTACCATAAAATAGGCACTAAATTGAGCATTACTCCGAAACAGGTCAACCGATTTTATCCAATAGCAACAGACTTCTTCTCATGGACGTCATAAATGCGTATACCAAGTTTCATGGGGATCCGATGCAGCGTATTTGAGTTATGGCGCCTTTCTAATATAATCTATTAAAATAGGCACTAAATTGGGCATTACTCCGTTACCGGTGAACCGATTTGGTTCAATATCAATAGGGTTCTTCCCATGGACATTATAAATGTGTTTTCCAAGTTCCATGAAAATCCGAAAAAGCGTATTTGAGTTATGGCGCGTACATACATACGGACGGACGGACAGACGGACAGACATTTTTCGTCCCCACACAAAATTTCATAAAGTACCATACTGGCAGTTAATAAATTAAAGTGAAATTAATTTCCAGAATACATATTAGACAGCTCTCTTTCGCATGTGGAACAATAGAATCAGGAATTTGTTTTTATATCACTTAAGACATAGAGAAGTACCTGCGTTACTCCTCTTTAATAAACCTATGGCCTGTTTACTTGGTCGAACTAGCGTGACGTTCTATAAGCCATCTCTGGATTGCTCCCGTCCCCAGAGGTGAAAGTTCCAACTATTGTGTGTTAATGACTACTGAAGTTCTTAATGCAAGTTTGTGCTGAATAAGTATTTTATTTCTTTCCTTCTTCACATGAAATGTCAGAGGCGAAGTCTGCCTTCATCCATCCAAGTTCAGTTCAGGAGTAAAGTGATTCCATTACAGGCGGGTTCCAGGATGTTGAGACTCCCAAATGTTTAGTCATTCGTAACATGAAGATGTTAAGATTGTCAATTTTAGCATCAACAGTTTTCCCCCCGGACTGCTCTTTGTATGTTTGACACTGACTATGGATTATGCATTAGGAAAACTGAAAAATCTCAACAACCTCATGGGAGTCCGAATTTATGATCTTCTGTTTTGTACCGCAGTGGCTAAAACAACTACACCTCATTTTCAAAGTAGTAACCCATGAATGGTTTGGAAATGATATGACCACCTCTCCAAGTGATTTTGAAAGATAACATATTAACATTATGCTAGATGGAATGCTAGGGCTATAAATTATTACAATTGTAAATTGATTTGTAACAAATTTTTTTGTGTAACTGAACTACAAGGGGACTGAAATACATGAAATACGTGGGGAGATGAAAATGGGGACTAGAGAAAACTGCATAACGACGGGACTTTATAACCTGAACTCGTCAACGGATATGGTAAGGGTAATTAAATTACGTAGGTTCAAATGGGCTGGACATGTTGCGCGCATGGGCAGGAAAGAGATATCTAAAAAATACTGACTGGGAGACTCGAAGGGAAAAGACCACTTGGAAGACCTAGACGTAGGTGGAAGTACAATATTAGGATACATTTAAGAGAAGTAGGATTTGCGAGGGATGATTGGATGGAGTTAGCACAGAATAATGTTGTATGGCAGGCTCAGATAAGCACGGCAATGAAACTTCGGGTTTCATGAAATATTCCTTTAGCTTGCTTAGGAATTGTCTATTGCCAGTGAATAAGTAAGTAAGTAACTGAAATACATGTTATGTTATAAATGGAACATTAAAAGGCCAGCAAGTAGCAAGCCTTGAAAAATATTTGACATGGAGTTTTAGCGTCACCTTTCTCAACATGAGTGAGATTGTTCTTCCTAAAATGTTAAAATTCACAATTCAGTAAAAAAATTATAACGTAATAGTCTAGTTATAAATCGCACTTACAGTTCTATTTGGAGATGAGTACCAATTATATGACTGGTAATTGATAAACATAATTTGTAGAATTAGTTTTTACATATTATTATCCATAAAAATCCACTTTCAAAGCAAGGATTCTTGGTATTACACAAATCTCTCTTCGATCAGGAGTTTGTAGGGTAGGTTACATAATTATTGTGCTGTAAAAGGTGCAAAATAATTCCACCTATTCCCTCAAATTTAGTTTTATAAGTGTTCTTGTTATTATAATAAGTTATCCCACGAGGGTTTACGAGGTTATCGATAGAGAAACTCGAGTTGGATTTATTAAGACTATTCCATGAATAAAAATGTAACGGATTATACAAATAATAATTACTTTCGTGCTTTGTTACACATAAAACAAAACTAACAGCAATGAGATCACGGCATACTGTGAATCAACCATCCGTGTATAGATTCGAATTACCATGTAATGACCAGTGCTACCAATGGTGCATATAAGACATAGTTAACTTCACTGAGGTAAGCTAACAGCAGAGCAGAATAAAAGCACACCAACGGGCTTGCACCTAATCGAAATTGTGTTTTTATCCATGTACATTTATATTCTTTCGATTTCCAAACGAGTTATATTGTATAAAATAATCTGTTTTCGTGCTGCTTAATGGCAGAATGTGGGGTATTAATCTCCGCTCTTTGATGCTTACATGTCGAGTGACGAGCTGACTGTTGCATCCTCGTATTAATAGCAACCATATTATAAGATAAACGATCATGATTGGTCTATATCCGAGGAATTGCTAAACGTTATTGGTCAATGTCAAACTCGTGGTGTATGACTGGAAATGTTAATAAAAATCCACTTCCAAAGCAAGAATTCTTGGTTTCACTAAACACAAATCTCTCCTCGGTTAGGAGTTTATATTACTGGTGGGCTACATAGTTATTACTTTTTTAAGATAGTGTGGTAATAATCATCACAATAGGTGGTACAAGAGTTGCCTACTCTGAAAGGACTTAAAGGATAATTTGTTCAGATTTTTAAAATATTGTAAAGGTTCTTTCTTTATACACTATGGTATAATTAAGTGAGGAGGAGTTACAGAAACGATCCTTAGCCCTTTGATTTGTCTTCAAAACGGCTTAATGATTTTTTTTACCAAAACCTTCCGATTATTCTTCGAAATTCCTATTTTATGAATTAAGGTATTCCATCTTCTACCATACTTACAAATACGTTCTATTAGGGGGGGGACATACAGCTTTCGATGCCGAAAAATAGAGGAAGTTCATTATTTTCTCAGCAATGAATTGTTCTGTAGCCTTGTAATCTGGCATGCTCTAAATTGACTAGTTCTACAATTGCATACTACTTTCAGAATAAATTTAGCTATTACAGTTAAGGGTAATTATCATTACAAAATGGCAGCCAAATTTTGTTCACTGAAATCCCATTTCCCTCATAACTCAAACATTTATTAACAAATTGCAGTGAAATTTTGCATGCAAGTATATTTGATATTAATGAACAACACTATCTAGAATCATTGATGGAACTTTAATAGTTTTTTTTAATATTACTGATGTAAAAATTTGTAAAAAAATAATAAGTGATGAATTTTTTTAAAATATTCATGCTGTAGATAATCCAATGATTCTAGATTATGTTGTTCATGCGATATTTACAAATAGATAGAAAAAAGACTCACTCAGAAATATTGGTATTTATGAAAATTATCAGGGAAACGTCACTCAGTGCCCAAAATTTCGCTGCCATTTTGTAATAATAACTACCCATAACTGTAATAGTTAAATAATTCTGAAAATAGCATACCATTGTAAAACTAGTCAATATAGAACATGCCAGATTACAAGGCAACATATCAACTCATTGTGGAGAAGAAAATAATGAACTTCACCTATTTTTCGGCATCGAAAGCTGTATGTACCCCCTTAAGCTAGTTAGAAAAAAATCGTGACAAATATAGGTCAGAAGGTCATGAACATAACAAAGGAATAAATTGAATTATATTAATTGAATAAAAATATATAACTTCTGAATATAAGCAAGTTTCAGCCCAAGCCTTGAATTAATTTATTAGCAACCTTCCTGAATTAAAGGGGTTAAACAACAATAATTTAGGTCTAAAACTATAAAAGTATATCATTACTTCTTAAATTATTTCCTTCCTTCTGTTATTATTACATTTTCTATTTTAAATTTTAAAACATAGATATATTTACTTTACCTTAAAAGTAATTTAACTAATTTTATTTATTATTATATTATTTACTCGTACATTTCCACTGTTGTTAACATAATATGTTCTGTCCATGCTTTAAATATTATTACTTTTCTACGTAGGTCATTTTTGTATTAATACAGATAATTATTTTAGTGTATTCAGTGTGTTGAATTAAACAGTCCACAACACAAGAGTTGCTTTTTCGAGTGACGTTCGAATTCACATTTCCAAGATTTTATATTGTAATTTGTAGTAATAATAATATTAAATATTTTTACAAAGTTCCGCCTAAACTCTTACCACTAAACACATAACTTATCTTGATTCACTCAAATCAGCATATAAAGATGTATATGAAAGCTGGAATCTTCTGTATGGAACCAAGATGTGTCATTATTTAAATAGAAAATGCATTTCGGCGTATTTTCTGCGCCATCTTCAGTTCTGATGAGATGTATTGAACACCACAATTCGTCTGAAATAATGTTGTTTATGTGTTTGTTATTTGGTAACCTAGGTCACAGTTGTAGTTAGGTCAAATAAATGATTTTGGTTAATTATGTTTTTATTAAGGATGTTATTCTTATTCTTATAAATTTGAAAACTTTCCAATTTATTAAGTCTAATACCCTTATCACAGACATGTAGGACTTCCAGGGTATTATTTAAGTTATCCAATCTATGACCACTATCAAGCAGGTGTTTAGCATAATTATGCTGAGCGTAATCTGCCATATTTAAAATCAGTAATATGTTCATTAAATATTTGCTTGAATTTTCTACCAGTTTGTCCCACATATACCTTTTTACAATCAGTACACGTCAATTTATAAACTCCACTTTCTTCCATTTTGCAGTTGGTTCTGTAAGCAATTTTAAAGTTCTCTTTACGTAGTATCTTTGTGATAGCATGTATTCTGTTATCTGTGTAATCAAATGTAGTAACTTTCTTATTACTGTTGTCTTTTTGTAGTGGTGTGAGCTGGCTTATGAATGAATTATTTTAAGTGTAGTAATAAGTTTATTTATTATTACTTCCTCTGCCCGTACCATAGGTACTATAGGTAGAGGAAGTATTGTTTTCGACCCCAAAATTCGAAGTTGAGTTTTTAGCATATATACACGTTTCAAGGCCCCCTGAATCCAAAAATACTATTTTTGAAAACATGTCTGAGTGTCTGTGTGTCTGTGTGTCTGTGTGTGTGTGTGTCTGTGTGGAAAATATCTGTGAACAAGCTAGCTCCAAAACGGAAAATCGTATGAAAACAAAATTTCGTATTTGGGTCAGGTACCTTCTGAAGATGTGAGGATAAGATTGGCGACTATTTTCTCTTATTTTTAAGGGGACTTTACATGAAGAAATTTTCGTTTTTCGCGATTTTCTCGAAAACGGCTCTAACGATTTTCTTTAAATTTTGCACATAGGTTGATTATACTAAGAGCTAAAACTTTTATTTGAAACATTTTTTCGAGAAAATTCTCTGAGGGTAGTTACAAGCCACCCACTGTTCACCCACTGTTTGTAGAAAGTTTGTCTTACGTGATGAACAACTGAATTCGCGCTCTTTCACGGCCTCTTATTTTATATAAGAATGTGAAGTGAGAAAGATGTATTGTTGGCCATGCATAGAGTAAAGATGTATCTGAGGGAAATATTCGATAAACTTCGGAAATTATATTTTACGGCAGAAAGTTCAATAAACGTCTGCAGTCAATTGTTTTTTTTTTAAGTTTGTTATATAGACTGCGCTTTTAGTCGCATCATTGAAAGAAGAGGTATTTATAGGATAATTAGCGTAAAATTGTGTATTGCGATTCTGTACAAGGATATGTGAATACTGCACATCAGATTTTTGTCTTTTTATTTAGTTCCTAGAATTTATGTTAAGAATATGAACTTCATTTACTTCAGTATTTGAAATCTACCTTTCTTAAGTAATTAGTTCAGTTAGTAAACATCTTAAAGTCACTACGTCTTCTGGTTGAACAGTAGTTTATTTCATTCATGGAAGGAAGCAATGGTCTCTTTACTGAGTCAATAGTATATTAGCAATTACTTCTGAAGAGAAGAATTAGTTTAGATTGTCGATTCAAAATTATTTGTTTGGCATTGTTCAGTTTTACAAATAATAGCTCTCAAATGCGTATTGGTTAAATTACAAGATTATCTATAATAATAAGAGCAAGTTTTTGTCTGTTTGTCTGTCTGCCTGTGTGGTATGCCAAGCGAAATCTGCTGAACGCAGAAATATGAAATATTAATTGTGGATGGTCTGAAAGGTGGCCGAATACACTTCGAAGCCGGATTTTTAATTGTAGCTTTCGTTCGCGAGTTATGAGTGAAAAAACTGGCAGAAAACGTAATTTTTTTTTTAGCTATCGAAGCATCAGTTTTCGGTAATGCATTTCAATTAAACAATTATACTCCTACACTTTATTAAATTATTTCCATAAACATCATGAAAAATTCATAACACGAAATCACTACTATAATACAAGGAGGTATAATATCTCTTGTCCTCTTTTCGAACCAAAATATGCTACAGAAGCAGGTCTAAGGCATAGTATAAATTTCGGACCACGGCTATACAACAATTTTACTAGAAGTAACCCTAATCTGATACCACTAAACAATAAATTGTTTAAAAAACAAGTACTCGAATTGATTAAATCTAACTTGTAATTGTACTTTTACCCACTTTTTTCCGTTATTCATTCTTAACTGTAAATTTTTAATTTTTAACGTAGGGTATTTTGTTTGTAACTTTGTTATGTTATTGTAATTTATTTTTCGTATCTTTGTTCATGTATTTTATTTCATATAAGCAATCTTATTTATTTTTATTCTTATTTTTTGCCTAAAACTATAATATGTATGTTTTCTTTTTATATAATGTTCAAAATATAATTTTAGTATAACTGAACTGACCCCGAACACGAGCTATGCTCATGCGGGGTAAATAATGCTCTTTTGTAATTGTAATAACTTTGTTTATCTCTATATATATAAAAGGCTTTGTCCTGACTGACTGAATGAATGACTGACTGACTGATTGACTGAATTACAGGAATCAACGTACAGCCTAAACTATAACAGGTAGAGACTTGGAATTTTGACAGTACCTTCGTTTCATAATGTAGGTGCTCACTAAGAAAGGATTTTGAAAAATTCTGATTCTAGATGCCAAAAATTAAATGTTTTTGAAAATACTTAATCCCTTTTTACATAGAATTATCAATTCCAAATCACAGAATATATTGTTGCCCAATGGTATATGATGGGCTTGGAAAAAACAAATGAAATGCACTTTTGACAAATAAGAGAAGTTATCAAAATAATTCATGTTATAAATAAATATTACAGAATGAAATCCACTAAAATAATGGAATCACATAACTTTCTCTACCCTGGACATAGAGAAAACAAAACGAGGTATGGTAATGTGTATATTATTATATTATATCGCAGGTTATTGGAGAGAAAAGTATGAAAGTGATAATGCTTTCTGTTTAATTTCATTCCCAAAACGGCTTTATGGTAACATAAGAGTGGGAAATTTCCCGCCTCGATATTACAATTTTATGTTACAGGAATTTCTGTTTCTTCTTATTTAAACCTCTACCAGGCTTGCTGTGCACTGTACAAGCGATGGGATGCAAAATTCTAGATCCTCTATGAGCCATAAAAAACTATATCAAGCGTTTTCTGAGGGAATAGTTTGAGTGTAATAAGTCGTTCTTCCTATTTCAAATTATAAATGCCTATATAAGGACCTAGAATTTAAAATTGAAAATCCTTCATAAGTTAATTTCCAATTACAAAATACAAAACCCGGGCGACGCCGGGTCTTTTAAGCTAGTATTATTTATATTTGTATTCGTAATAATTTTGTATTAATTTGTATTTTCTAATTTGTAATTTGTAATTTGTAATTTTCATCGTAAATAATAAATAAATAAATAAATAAATTGTCAGATCAATTGCAGGTGGCTTTGCCTTGCTTTTTCAAAACTTTGAAATAAAAACATCGCTATTTTTTTTAATATATCGCATGGAATTATCGATCGTTTCGATTCTGTGAGCTCGCCCTGGTCGATTCGTTTGTTTATAATGTAATATGCAATAGAGGCGCTTTCTAATCGTGGAATGCACTCCAAAAGCAGATTCTTAGCTGTTTCATTATAATTATTAATCATTTAGTTTATGAACGATTCACATGTAAGTGTTAATAAATGTAATGTAATTATTTTTCTTTTAATTTTTAATCTTCGAATTAGTTACCGTGAGCGAAGCCGCGGGCACCTGCTAGTAATAATCTCTCTGTAGTCATCAGTTTTACAACTGGTTTGATGCAATTCACCAGTTCTTCCTATCTTGAGCCAGTCTCTTCATGTCTACATATTTGTTACATCCAAAATCGCCAATAATCTGTTTTGCATATTCTAATCGTGGTCTTCCCTTACAATTTTTCCCCTCTATTGTTCCTTCTAATATAGTGTTGACTAAGCCTGGATGCCTCATAATATGCCCCACTAGTCTGGCCCTTCTTCTAATGAGTGTCGTCCATAGACTTCTTTGCTCCTCTATTCTTTCTAAGACCTCTTCGTTAGATATTCTGTCAGTCCACCTGATTTTCAACATTCGTCTATAGCACCACATCTCAAAAGCTTCTATTTTATGCCTTTCACTTTTTCCTAAAGTCCACGTCTCACTGCCATAGAGTGCTATGCTCCAAACATATAACTTTAGAAATGTTTTTCTGACTTTTAGGTCAATATTTGACATCAATAGACTTTTCATGTTAAAGAAAGCCCTTTTTGCTTGTAATATCCTGCTTTTCACATCATCTTTGCTTCGTCCTCCATCTTTAGTAATTTTGCTCCCCAAGTAGCAGAATTCATTCACCTCCTGTATTTTGTCATTTCCGAGTTTAATTTTCTTCATGTTGCTTATGGCATTCTTGCTGCATCTCATCACTTTTGTTTTGTTTTTATTAATTTTCAGTCCAAAATAGTAATAATATACGGGTTTTATGCAGAACGAATACCTGCGATAGAGTAGGAACTTCAAGAGAACCTGAAGTTAAAGTAAATAATAAGTTAAGTTATTCAACAATATCGACAATTGTAATAGTAAAGATCATGATGATGACAACCAAGGAAGGAGAGAGTGATCAAGTGTTAGACATTAGATGCCTTGTCTTCCTATTCCTCTCAGCACTTTCTATACTAACAATACAACTTCCTTTTAGAATGAAAATCTCTGATGCAAATTATCCCTTCACGGTTCTGAGGCCACGGTTAACATTTTAGCACTTTAGACTTCACTTGGAAAGAAGAAAAGGCCTCTATGACTAGTAACTATATCTACTGGAGGCCCCCGTTATGACTTCCGTCCCCTTCTACACGCCACCATCTCTTTTCTCTTCCTTTATCTTTCAAGAATAAGAAAAATAAAGAGAATAATATAATATAAAGTTCACAGAATAAAAGCTGGCAAGAGAAATAAACATAACACACTAATATTAACACAGTTGCTTTATTAATGCCATGATTTTGTGTATATTCGGGACAGTTTAATTTTGGGGAGAGGTTACTGGAAGAATACTCATACAACTTAACAACAACTAGATTTGAATATCGCGGAGTACAATGGAAATATGTACGCGTTAATAGACTCTTGTTGTATTACGGATTCTAGAGGGAGGAGGAGAAGAAGAAGAAGGCGACGACATTGGACTCTTGCTTCTCCTCCCCCCCCCCATCCACCTTCAGTTAAATATATGTGCAAAGTTATAATACAAGGAAACGTGTGAGAGAGAATATGCAGTACAAACACAAGAGAAACTGATCTAGCAGGCGAATTCTGTGTTTCATGAGAACAGTGAAGACAGGATTATACTTAGTGTAAGGAACTGTTATTATCAGGGCCCGGATTCTAATGACAAGTCATCTTTTTATTGATGCTGCATAGACATTGCCAACTTGTGGATAAATCCTTATCATGGCCTCTAGATTATAGAAATGCAATTCTTATTAGGTCATTTTTTGTCATTTTATTTTATATTTTTAGGGCATTTATTTCAATTTAGGTAATTATTTTGTCATTTTCGTGTCATTTGCTTCCTTCTTTAGTCATTTTCATGTATTTACATTGAGTGTATTAGCTTTTTTTCGTCGCTAGAGGTGCTGACTTTGAAGTGTGGTTGTTTAGTGCAAGAAGGAAAAATTCGGCGTTAAAGTGTTGACATATCTCAGTCGGAAATGAGAATCAAAGAATCGGCAAAACTTTGTATTATATTACTACTAGCATGTGCCCGCGATAATTATTTCAAAAATAAAAAATTAAGAGCATAATAGTTAAAACATTATATTTACTAACACCTAAACCACGTGGACTACTTACCACGATTAGATAGCGTCGCCTGGCAAAAGCGATCTCAGATTCGAGTTCCTTGACCCAGAAAATCCCTGTATAGTGAGTTACGTCCAAATCGAACAATGTTTAATCATATTTAGGTCTATGTTGATTATCCCTCTTCCGTGTAGGTTGAAGATTTCGTATGTCTACGGGCCTTGACAATCTAAACAAATGCACCAGCGTGGGCTTACAACATTCAAGCGATCGCGATGCTTTTATTTCCACGGTATGACAAAAATAGCCAAAGCCAAATGCAATTGATTTGACATTGAAATGCATTACTGAAATCTGATGCTTCGACAGCGCTAAAATCACGTTTTCTGCCAGTTTTTCACTCATAACTCGCGAACGAAAGCTAAAATTAAAAATCCGGCTTCGAGGTGCATTCTCCCACCTTTCAGTCCATCTATGTTTAAAATTTCAGATCTCTGCGTTCAGTAGATTTCGCTGGGCATCGCGGACAGACAGACAAACACGTCCTTTTATTATTATAAGATAGCATGTGCCCGCGGCTTCCCCCGCGATAATTATTTCAAAACTTAAGTGCATAATATTTATTAACATTATATTTATTAACACCTAAATCACGTGGAGTGTATTCCACGATTAGGTAGCGTCCCCTGGTAGAAAAAGCGACCTCAGGTTCCAGTTCCTTGGCTCAGAAAACCCCTGTATAGTGAGTTTCGTTCAAATCGAACAATGTTTGACCATAATTAAGCCTATGTTGATATCCTTCTTACGTGTAGGTTGAACATTTAATATATCTGCGGGCCTCGACACTCTAAACAAATGAATCGTCCACGATGGACTTACAAAATCAAGCGATCGCGATGCTTTTATTTCCAAGGTAGGCTATGAGTTATGATGACAAAAATAGCCAAAGCCAGCTGTAATTGATTTAACATTGAAATATATTACTGAAACTGATGCTTCGAAATCGCAAAAAATACACGTTTTCTGCCCGTTTTTCACTCATAACTCACGAACTAAAGCGAAAATTAAAATTCCGGCTTCGAGGTGCACATTCCGACCCTTTAGTCCGCCTATGTATAAAATTTCAGATCTCTGCGTTGAGTAGATTTCGCTGGGCATCGCGGACAGACAGACGGAAGACAGACGGAAGACAGACAGACGGAGGACAGACACTTCCTTTTATTAATATAGATTGTTATTAGATTGACTTGGCACCAGAGTCTGCCACTTGCTTGGATTTGAGAGTGCAAACTACCGTTTACCCTCAATAAACAACCATATAATTCGTCAGACCACAAAAGGAAATGCCTAATTTTTACTCACCAGTGCCTCAGTGCCAGTATAAATTTCCGTGAGACAAGAACATTCACAACATTACAGTTATTTACAGTTTTTACAATTATGTACAAACTAGTCTATAGCTTTGTGTTTCCATTATAATTTTTATGAACAAAATATCAGTTTTTAGGTTATTTTTTTATAATTATTAAGTCAATTTCTTTAAAATCTAGGGTCATTTTATAGGTCATTTTTCAAATAATTTTAGGTCATCAGAATCCGGGACCTGGTTATTATGTATTTTTTTTAAAAATTAAATGCCATCTTATTTATAAAAATATACAATGCACGCTGATTATTGTGATCACATCTGATAATATTAACCGATTGATAACAGTAGCCGAAAGAATTAACTTAAGTTCTTTATTCATATATAAGATAATACACTATAAAACATAATTAAAAACTATTTATTCATAAAATAATACGTTGCTGTGAATCATTGAACCACTCATAATACAGTAATAGACTGCAAGGAGCCATTTCTTCAACCATTAACAGTTTTAAATTGATTTTATATCCCTTTAAGAGTCCATTAACCAATACTCCATACTCAGTTACGAGTGTTTTTGGAAGCCTATACTGATCTGTGGTGAACACAAAGTAGCAAACACCTAACGTCGGTCTGTTCAAGTCTTTTCATTTTACACTAGCCGTCACTGCATGTTAACACTGTTATCTTCATAAATCAAAAGCTGCAGCTTGCCTGAGGGATGAAACATGTTTTGCTCAAAAGAGAAATTTAGGGAATACCATCCCCTTGAACTTCGTCATCCTATGAGCTCGGAACACTATTTTGGTTCCAATACAACACAATACATTTGAGTTAAAAACGAAACCCTTAAATACGAAATTCTGAATGTCGTACAGTACTTGGAAATAAAGCCGTAAAAAGGAAAATGTGATAACATAAACCGAATATTTGATCACAATAAACAGGATTTTTTCAATGTATGAGTAGCCTAGGTCTATTAATCCGTACGGGACTTCATAAAAATGATAACATTACCCGATTGATAGCATTATCCGCGATTACATTAAGCGACGTTCACTGTATTATATAACATACGATTTCTAGTTCTCGAACAATTCAGAATAATTTTAAAATTGTGACTTTCACCGTAACGCTTTTACCTTCGGAATAAGAACCTCCCAACAGAAAATGTCTGCTCTATAGGTTAAACCGGAAATAGGCGCAATTATTTTCCCAACTGACAAATTAAGCTAAGCTTAAATCGTGTATTCTACATATGGTGAATTCTATAAGCTATAAGGTATATTTATATACGGTACCATATTTAAAGATTAAGTAAATAGAATGTCAATGCATTAGGCATTAAATTTCTACTCGAAAGTCATACAATGTACGTTCTTAAAAGTTGAGAGTTCTTATACAGCAGATCATGGGTTAAAACATTCGTATGGGGATTCCGGGCGTTTAATTAAATGACATGTTATTTATATAAAGAAGATATAATATACGAGGGTGGATCGAAAAGTAACGCACAATAATTTATTTTAGAAAACAATTTTAATATTGAAGTTACACATGAAATTACATATGTTACCTATTTTTCTATATAGTCGCCAAGTTCCTCAACACATTTCTTCCATCGTGATACCAATTTCAAAATACCCTGTTCATAGAAGTCCGTTCGGTTGGAGTATAGCCATCTGCGGACTGCTGTTTTCACTTCTGCATCTGACGCAAAGCGTTTACCGGCCAGGAATTTCTTCATGAATTAAATTTCAACTGATATTAATTTAAATGGATATGAAACAGGATGAAATGGTGAGGATGATTCTTGGTATGCAAATATCCAATTCGGCATTTGTTTTTACGACTGGGGAAACCATGAAAAAAACTCATGTAAAATTGTTTCAGCCACGGGATTTGAACTTGGAACCTCCCGAATCGAAGATATTCTTTGCTCAGTAGAGCATAAAAATAATTTGAAATTACTCTATCTTTCAAAATTTAATCATTTTGATTGCAGTTAAAAATTCACACTGGCAATATGGTTTGCAGTATCGTTATAGTGAAATAAAACATGTAAATATTTTTATTTTTTCTGTTCTTTCTTTTTTATTTTTCCTAGGTATTGATTTCAAATTAGAGTTATATTTTCTTTTATTTATTTGTATTTAATTATGTATTTAATTGTATACTAATTGTGTATTGTAAATAACTGAACTGCACCCGAACACGAGCACTTGTTCATTCGGGTAATCTTGTGTTATATAAAATTGATATACAGGGTGTTAATGAATAACACCGAAATATTTTACCTGCGTATGGAGTGGACATAGACAAGCAACTTTTACGAGGAGATTTTTGCTCTCGGGATTCAATTTTTCCTCTTACAGCATAAAATCTGGCAGGGCATGGCAGCCTCTGACTTCTAACATTTGAAAAAAAATGCGAAACAAAGGAACTTCCTTGTTAACACTGTAGTTAACTACACCATTTCAACCTCAATTTCGGAAAAAGTAATTTCAATTTCGGAAAGTAATTTCAAATTCGGAAAAGGTAATTTCAATTTCGGAAAAAGTAATCTCAATTTCGGAAAAAGTAACTTCAATTTCGGAAATACGAGGGTTATTTTTTAAAACATTCGATGGGGCATAAAATGAAAACCACAGTGAAAATCAAAACTGTTTTATTTGGAACATTTAGGTACACCTTCTAGCTACTTCTCTACATAATCTCGCTCCGATTGAGTCATTTGTCCCAGCGTGGTACCAACTTTACTATACCCTCTTCATAGCCCTCGTATAGTTAACTAGTTTTGAATAAAAGAACTAATGCAGTGGATGCCAATCATGTGAATAGTCTATAAATTTTGCAGATTATGAAAACTCTGAATTGTGATATAGCTGTTGATGAATGATTCTGAATCAAGTTTTTATCGATCACTAAGAGGGCATGAAGTCAGTTTAATGAAAATGTTAACCCTTTTTCGCTTAATTATTGACTTAAGAGCACCAAACTGTAATGACTTTAGTACCCTGTAGCATACACATTTTACGTCATAGAGCAAACATTTCCTAATAAAAGTTTCTTGTCTATGTTTCCACTATACAGATATAAAATATTTCAGTCTTATTCATTAACACCCTGTATAAAATTAAAGGATTTGAAAAAATGAATGTTGCAGCCTATGTCCGTTTTGATGATAACCAGAATTTTTCTAAAATATACATAGAGGATCCAACTACATCATTGATTTATTTATTTATTTATTTATTTTATTCTGCCAACTACAGGAATAAATCCCAATTACAGTTGGCGTAGTTTCGCCAATACATGTTTTACACTATAAAAAAATACAATACAATAAATGAACGAATGTGCGAGGATAAAGAAAAAAAATACATAAATGATTTACAATAACTACAATTAATTTAACAAGACAATCTAAAAATTAAGCCAAATCATATGGAACATATAACAGTTTATGAAGAAGTCCTATGTACTGATTCAATGACAAGTCAAAATCCAGAAGAGCATTTTGAAGTGATAGAGAATTATATCGTTTACACATTTGGATGAAAGATGAACATTCTAATAATTTTGATTTAATGACAGGAATATATAACAATTCCCTATTCCTTAAATTTAATTGCACTACATTAAATTTAATACGTTTTAAAAGTTCATTACTATCAATTTTACCATTGATAATTTTATATAACAATAACTGTTGCGCTACCAACCTTCTACCAATTAAAGTAACAAATTTAAATTCATTTAATAAAGTATTATAAGAAATTCTATCAATTAAAGCAGATCTATCATATTTTTTAAAATACATATATCGAAGAAAACTCTTCTGAATTTTTTCTATGTCATTAATATGAGTTTTATATATAGCCTATTAACATTTACGTTAAATAAATTAATCAAGTGTTACTTTACAGTGGTTCCAAACATAGAACAGTGGGTATTGAAAATATCTTCACGTTGCTGATTAGATCACGTACTAGTTTGTGTATCTTGAATTAAGTCCAGACCATTGAATGCTCGTATTAGTTTCCCGCTCTCTACAGATACAGAATTCCAGTACTGTATACAATAACGTTATCCAATGTAACTCCATAACTCCCCCGTCCTTCTCCTCCGCTTCTACTTTTTTATCTAATGCGAGTTCGAGTACGAGTTTCAATGTATATTATTATGGTACGCTCCATTTCCGATACGATGGTCGATTAAATGAATAGGAAGCTTGCCGGAGAATTATTGATAATTCCTTAAGCATGCGGCTCATATCTGTAAGAAAATATGATATCTTCAATTTACAGAGCAGATATTGGCATTTCGAAGTTGTATTAATTGGACCAGTGAACCAATCTGGAACAGAAACAATGCCATGCAAATTGATTAAACGTACCTGCACATTCCTGGAGCCGATCGCAGAAATTTGCACTAATAAAGGCCAAATCAGCCCTGATTTATTGTCTGACTCAACATAACAACGCAACACATTGAAAATATGGTGCAATTTAAAAAAAAAATCAAAATATTCATTTCTAAACATGATATGTGGTAAAATATGTAAAAAAAGAGTGCGTGGAAGGCCACGCGACAGAAGTAAAACTTTATTTTATTTTTTTATTTTTTTAATCTTTTATTCTTGGATTTTTTCAATTTTGCATTATTGGACTTTTTAATATTGGGTTTTTGGACTTTTTAAATTTTGGATTTTGGACTTTACATTTTGGTTCTTTCAATTTTTAATTTTGGATTTTTTAAATTTTCGATCTTTGAGTTGTTTATTTTTTATTTTTTATTTTATTATTTATTAAATTTTGGATTTTTGAATGTTATAATTTTTAATTTTGTTTTTTAATTTTGGAAATTTGTATTTTTTAATTTTGGATTTTTAATTTTTTATTTTTGGATTTTTAAATTTTGGATCTTTGAATTTTTTAATTTCGGATTTTTTCAACTTTGATTCTTTGAATTTTTTATTTTTTGGATCTTTTAATTTTGTATTTTAGTTTTTTTAATTTTGGATTTTTAGATTTTTTCAATTTTGGTATTTTCGATTTTTAGTTTTTAATTTTGAGTTTTTGAATTTTGGAATTTATTATTTATTACATTTTGGATTTTTGGATGTCTTAATTTTTAATTTTGGAAATTTGTATTTTTTAATTTTGGATTTGCGCGGTAATGAATTTTCGGGTTCCCTAAAATAGATAATATACCTTTAGATTGCTTAGGAATTGTCTATTGCCATTGAGGAATTAAGGTCTGAAAAATTTCCTTTGATTACTCCTAATCATTGAGTTGATTGTTTTCTGTGCAGTCAGTTCCGAAACACGTAGTTTTGAGTGTAACTGATTTTGTGACTGATTTTGTGACTGATTTCGTGACTGATTTCGTTTTAGTGTGTCTGATTTTCCAGATTTACCCCAACCGCGAGAAAAGAAGTTTTACTTAAAAAAAAAATTAAGTTACCAAATCAGAATATCAGTTTTGTTACTGATGTAGCCCAGCTGAACAGGAACAGCATTGCAGCAGGAATAATGAGCCCTATATTGTAAGTTTTTTTAATGAGGTATTTGTCATTCCACATTCCACATTTTTTTAGGTCTAATGTAGATAAACTCTACTCCGAGAAAGTGTCAGTTCATGAAACAGCTTTTCCCGAGAACCTTCCTGGAGATTTGGGGGGCAGAGCCCAGGACAAGTAAAGCGAGTCTAAAAGTTGTGACTGGAGGTCGTAGGGTGTAGGTATTTCAAACTTCACACCATATTTTGGCAGAGTGTACATTCACGGAAACACTGAGGCAACGGCATCTACCAGAGTCTTTCACTGCTTCTTGTAGGGGTCAGCTGTTCACATACGATCTGCTACTTAACACTAGATTTTTTTTTGGGGGGGGGGGGAATTTATGTCCAAAGTGAGGCAGCTTAGGATGGAACTGGCCGAGGGAGTGGGACCGAGGGAGTAAGGGGAGTACTCCGATGGGGTAGACGGCTGTATAAAGAATAATATGTAAAATATATTTGGTTGGTGTGTTTAAGGGTATTGCTGGTGTATGTGCTATTTTTTGGTGGGGAGTGTGTGTGTGTGTGTGTGGTGTTTTGTTTGTATATTTACTAGTTTTTAACTGTTTGTGTGTTTTTTAGTTTTACTTTTAGGGTACATTTTTGCTTGTGCACAATTAAAGCATGGACAGCCTAAGGGCTCATGCAACGGATAATGTAAAAAAAAAGTTTTTCTTGTTAACAATAAAAGCACTTCATTCATTCATTCATTCATTCATATATTTTTCAGTCTGACTGCATATACCATTAATAATTAATAAATAATTAATCATTATTAATTAATAAATTATTAATTATTATTATTATTAAGTAGCAAATTGGTACTTTATGAGATTGTGTGGGGACAGGAAAATTTTTGTGTGTCAGCCCATGTGTCTGTACACACGTTAACTCAAATACGCTTTATCGGATTTTCATGAAACTTGGTATACACAATTTATAACGTCCATGGGAAGAAGCAAGCGTATTGATATTGGACCAAATCGGTTGACCGGTACCAGAGTAATATATTAGAAAGAATTTATCAAATTAAAATCAGTTCTCATGGCAACATATTTTTTTACATTGTTTATATACAGCTTTGGAAGTTGCAGCACAAATAGCTTTGACAAATAACATTATCAACATATTTCTTCACATATGCTTATCAAACTAGACCTTTGTCCTTCCGTAAGCCCTGCTCAATGCATCAATCTGGAGCTTAACTCGGAAATCAATTTTTTTTAAAGTATTTTCTGCATATGATAATTGCAATTATAAATTATCAAACAAAAGCATTTTGGCACTCTTTTACATTAGTTTACCTGATTTAATTTTTTTGCTTTTGCTGTTGAAACAATGGATGTTTGGAGTCGTGAAGCAAAAAATCGTGAAGTCGTGTGTCTGATATAGGCAAACAACTGAATTTGGTTACTGGAGATCCTCGTTCAACTGAACATCTAAGGCATCTGTTAGCCATGGCCATTCAGCGATGGAATGTGATAAGCTACATGGGAACTTTACCTGCAAATTTCCCCCTTAACAGTATTGTTATTTGATGTATAGGCCTATTTCTGTATTTTGTACATGTGTTGTAATAAATACTATTTCTTTCATGAATTTATTTCTTCACGTAGGAAATGTAAATTTATTGAACAGTCGGAGCAATTACTTACTTAGGTTGGAGGTTTTATAATATTAATTTTTGAATATACATACTGGTTTCTTTCGTCAACATAAAACTATAATAATAAAAATCTTAACATGTGGAACATATTTTCTATTGTTAATTTTAAAACATTATTAAAATTATAGTGTACACTCGTACCCTATGATGAGAGAACGAACCAAGGTATATGAACGAACCTTTATTGGAGTGTATATTGCTTATAACAATTGTGTTCTCTCTACCATATTTTAAACGTATTCCGAAGAATTCCGTCAACGAGTTTTATAATCTATTTGTCTGCACATCATTTCTCGTCAAAATATTTGAAATGTGCTGATATTTTTATGACACAATGTAACATTTAAGATCAAATAACATAAGAAAGTGTGTTAATATTTAAACAAATTACTTTATAATTTGCACAACTTGCAACATTGTGATAGGCGGCCGACAGGAAAATAACACTGGACAACAAAACTGACCTCCAAAAAATTTTTAAACTTACACTTCTAGTCGTTTATAAATAAATCGTAAAGTCACCGTATTATCAAAGACTAACTGGTAATATTTTTTTTACACAAAACATAACATTTCTTATGTATTTTGATGTGCTGAGTTCAAATATGGCCTTAGTTTTTGTCTAGCACCCTAAGTTTTTTAGTAAATCGTAAACTTACACTTCTAGTCGTTTATAAATAAATCGTAAAGTCACCGTAATATCAAAGACTAACTGGTAATATTTTTTTACACAAAACATATCATTTCGTATGTGATTTGATGTGCTGAGTTCAAATATGGCCTTTGTTTTTGTCTAGCACCCTCAGTTTTTTTTAGTAAATCGTGTACTTACACGTCTAGTCGTTTATAAATAAAACGTAAAGTCACCGTAATATCAAAGACTAACTGGTAATATTCATATGTAGAAGAATCCTTCATAATAAAATTATATTTAATTTTGTAAAAGTAACCAATTAACATAACTGAAAACATTGCCAGTTCGTTTTCAAGTCCATCCTCTACTGCTGTCAGTTGAATTTCTGCCGTTTGCTGCTTCTTCTGTATTTTCCTGTGGTTTCTCTTTTGAGGCTCCAGCAGTAATCTGCAAGCATATTGGGTTTCCATCTTCCTTAATACCTTTTCTTCATTTCGGAAATATCTTGGTGGAATCTTTCTCCATGTTCATCACTAACTTGTCCTAGATTTGCAGGGAATAAGTCCAAATGGGAATGCAGGAAGTGAATTTTGAGAGACATGTTGCAACATAGATTTCTATAGGCTCCTAGTAATTTCTCAATTAATTGTTCGTAATTTTGTGCTCTAGTATTACCTAAGAACTGTTCGCAAATGGTCTTGAATGATATCCATGCTTCAAGTTCCACATGATTCAGTTTACTTTCAAACAGCTGATCTTTCATTAGTTCTCGAATCTGAGGCCCAACAAAAATGCCTTCCTTCAACTTAGAAGCACTGATTCTTGGAAATTTTTCTTATAGGTATTTGAAACCTGCTCCAGATTTGTCTAATGCCATGACAAAATTCTTCATTAGGCCAAATTTTATATGAAGTGGAGGCAATAAAATTTTTGATCTATCAACCAATGGTTCAGCTGACATATTCTTTTCTCCAGGGACAAAATTCTTCCGGGGAGGCCATATTTTAGTGTCGTAATGTTTGGATTTATCACGGCTATCCCATTCGCACAAAAAGCAGCAATATTTCGTGTATCCGCTTTGCAATCCTAACAGTATTCCAATCATTTTGAAATCGCCACAGATGGACCAGTTGTACTTGTCATACTGCACTTTTTGTAATATTAGCTGCATATTTTTGTAACTTTCTTTCATTTGAACTGCATGACCAATTATCATAACACCACTGTCCTTACTAACTAAAGCAGTAAAATAATAATATATAAATGTTATAATCGCTATTAGGTCTTGTTTACTATGTCAATCACTTTAACAGAAATTTAAGCATTTACAGCCAGTGATAATGCAGAAAACAGGCTTTCTTTTTGAAACTGAGGGTGCCAGAGAAAAACTGTTTGCATAATTGAATTCAGCACTAAAATCCACATAATAAACGCCCAATTTCATGCAAAAAATTTTTTGGCTGTTGTCCAGTGTAATAAAAGCAATTAACTCTAGCAATATTATAGTATTTTTGTTCATACTTCATCGTGGGGAGAAGAGTCTAAGGTCCACAAATAAATATTTCAATACAATTACTCATTTGTTTTGTTGTTATAAGCTCTGAACCAAACAAAAGCCAATTTTTTGTTATACGTCAAAACATATCACAAATAAATAATGATAATATGTACCTAAGTATTATGTTATAATTGTTTAAAATAATCCTGATGATCTTCAGTGGATTAAAGTGGGAGGATGCTTACAAAATGCTAATTCATGTATAAAAGTGATAACAAAGTGGTTTGAATTATTATTATTATTATTATTATTATTATTATTATTATCATCATCATCATTATTACTATTATTAAGTGAAAGAATGGTACTTTCTGAGATTGTGTGGTGGGCGGGAAAATGTCTGTCCGTCTGTCTGTACGCACGATAACTGAAATACGATTTATCAAATTTCCGTAAAACTTGGTATTCGCATTTATATCGTCCATGGGAAGAACCCCATTTTTTTGGTCCAAATCGGTTTACTGGTACCTTAAAGCCCAATTTAGCGTCTATTTAATGGTATTTATGCCTATTTATGCCTATTTTCAGACAAAATTAATTAAACGCAAATCAGTTCTCATGACTAGAGACCGGATTTTAAAGGGAAAATTTTCACCCAAAAAGGGACGAAAAAAGGGAAAATTATTGCCAAGAAAAGGTGGGGAAAAAAGGAAAATGATTGCCAAGAAAGGTGGGAAAAAAGGGATATAAAAGTAAGAGAGTGTAAAAATTCAACAGAGAAATACATGTTTGTTTTATGTAAAGCCTTTGCTTGCTCTACAGCTGCTGATTCTGCAACATCTAATGACGGATGACATTTTTTGATTTTGTTGAAATTCTCACAGAGGAAAATAGCACCCGGAATCCATGTTCCCCACCTTGTTACAATGGGAAACTTAGGCAATGGCAAGCCTGTGATTTCCCTGTAACGCTCTATTCTGCTGGGAGGAATTATTTTTTCAATGGTGAATCAGTGAAAACAATTTTTAATGTTTTCATATTGCCAAATACTGGGTAATTTACGAATTTTTCAAAATAAATTAGCAAAAAAGGTACTGGAAAGGAGAAGTTCCTAAAAAAAAGGGAAATGGGCCTAAAAAAAGTGAAAAAAGGGACGTTAAAACCAGGTCATTTGCAGTTGAAACTTACTCAGTAATGTCCTGTTCAATTTTATCACGTTTTGTGATGAAATATAAAAAAAGGAATTCCCTTTAAAATCCGGTCTCTACTCATGACAACATATGACAGTGTTCATATACGGTTTTGGAAATTTCAATACAGTTAGCTATGATAAATAACACTACCCACATATTCCTTCACATATGCTTATCAAACTATAGACCTTTGTTTTTCACGTAAGCCCTGCTTAATGAATCTACCCTGAGCTTAACTCGGAAAACGTTTACAAAGAAAACTTATTTTCTGCATTTCACAATTGCAATTATCACTAATTAAACAAAAGCATTCTGGCACATTGTTACATCAGTTTACCTGATTTTATTATTTCTGGAGTACAGAAGTAAGTTATTGTATTGATGTTTTTCCCCTCCACATTGTCGACTCATTACCGATTGATCCTAAGCAGTTCTTAGGTTCAGACTCATTACTGTGTTCTATATAGAGTTAGAAAGGTTCACTTACCAGAAGACATGTCATGATCAACAAGCAATGAAATTGCTTCAGGAAGTTGAAGATGAATCTTTTGCCAATTTTCATTTTCTGAAGATGATCGTATGATAGGCTACGCATGGTGAACTGAAAATCTACACACAAAAATCCTTAACCGAATGAAGAAAACACAGTATTTATGCAGAGACAATAGGGCACTATGGAACACCCACCCTCCACCCCGTAATATCCGAAGACCTACCAGGAGTAGGAATATTGTCAGTCATCCACCGGGAGTAAAACAAGGAACTCAAAACTCAATTATCTAATTTATTGTTTTGTAATGTGAAAATGTTTTCCATGATTACACTCTTTGAAAGAAATATGTTTGCAGATCCTGTAAAAATCAAATCAAATAAACAGATAAAACAAAGTGCTAGAATGCTTTTGTTGAATCAGTGACAGGCCTGTTTGCAATTTATTATGATATGCAGAATATAAGTTATTTTTATGATCGATTTCCGAGTTAAGCTCCAGATCGATTCATTAAGGAGGGCTTACGGAAGAACAAAGGTCTATAGTTTGATAAGCATATGTGAAGGAATATGTGGGTAGTGTTATTTGTCAAAGATAACTGTATTGCAACTTCCAAAGCCGTATATGAACTTATTGCCATGAAAACTGATTTGCATTTGATAAATTCTCTCTAATATATTAATAAAATAGGCGCTAAGTTGGGCATTACTCCGGTACTATACAACTGATTTCGTCTAAAATCAATAGGCTTCTTTGCATGGACGTTTTAAATATGTATACCAAGTATCATGAAATTCCGATAAAGCGTATTTGAGTTATCGGACTTACAGGCACACGTACTGACATTTTTCTGAGCCTCACACAATCACATAAGGTAACATTCTGGTACCTAATAACAATATAGATAGTACCTAGGTATAACGATGACTAGTCCTATGCGGCGTTGCGCTCACATTTCGACCAATGGCGGGTTAAATATTATTCGGTTTCTGTGATTGGTTCTAATTCTGTAATGAAGTAGAAAGCGTATGTGAAGCAGTAGTCATAACTTAAACATTTATTAACATATTGCAGTGAAATTTTGCATGCAAGTATATTTGATATTGGTGAACAACACTGTTTAGATTCATTTCTGTAACTTTAATAGTTTATTTAAAAAAAAAAAAAAACATATTTCTGATGTAAAAACTTGTACAAAAAATTAATAAGTGATGATTTAAAAAAATATATTTATACTGCAGATAATCCAAAGATTGTAAATTATGTTGTTCATAGGATATTTACAAACAAATAAAAAATAATCATTCAGAAATATTGGTATTTATGAAAATTATCAGGGAAACGGTACTTTACAGCGGTTCGGTGGATGAAATGTGATGTTTACCTGGGCGCCACAGTATAATGCATATACTGAATATTTCTGATTTGTTGAACCCGCCTCCGGTCTGCCAGTCGATCGTTGAGCACTTCCCTCTAGCTTCAGGGTAGGAAGCGAAGAACACCTTAATATTATTGCTTGAATAATAATGCAGTTTCTTTGAACACTGAAGGAATATTCTGTTTATTCAAAACGTTGGAAATACAAGTCCAGTCATTGACAATAATTACAAAATTTGTTTGTGAATAATTAATATTGTTACAAGTTCTCGGTAGATCGTTACTAGTGATACAATTGCTGCCGTATATGATTTTGACTAATCGCGATTGAAAGTAAGAATCCTTCTAAGTCGATTAATTCCACAGCTAAAATTTTATAAGTCCAATTAATTCTGTGGGCACGCGGCCTCAAAGATAAGTAGAGTGATTGATGTAGGCACGCGGCCTCGACGTAGAGTGATTTTTGACTGTTCTAGGCACGGGGCCTTGAAGTAGAGTCCTGTTGACTGCTCTAGGCACGGGGCCTTGAAGTAGAGTTGAATATGACTGTTATAGGCGCGGGGCCTTGAAGTAGAGTGATTTTACAGTGCCACGTTAGGCCTAAAGAAAACTTTCTTGGACAAACATTTATCCCTACTCTTCTTAATTATTATTCGTGAATCCCGGCACGTGGTACTATAGACCAGTTCTTATTGGCAAATCTCCCGACCAATAATAATATGTTAGTTTCCCACGGAAATCAATTGGATTTTCCCTTATTCTCAAAACCCACAACTTAGCGTCTCGGATTTCTAAGAAGGTTCGGACAGCGTGTTGTATCAGTAGCAACATCAGAAGCAAGGCTTGAACTCAATAGCCGACTTCTTAGAATTACTTAAGTGGATCAGTACCCTTTGATTATATCTTGGGAGATTCCCGATACATTGTACCTGAGTACTGCATTGCATTATCTCGCACCCGCTAGGTCTGCTAGGGAAATTCCCAGCTATCTCTGTCTATCCACTGCAATCTCATTTTAATAGTTATTTAAAATGATGTTGTTAAACTTTTTACCTTTGCCTTCTTTCTAGTTAATAATATTTATAATGAATGTTCCGTCTTTTCACGGTCATTTTAAGACCAAACACGGGCTATGAGATTTTATGATTTTAGTTTGAATAAATTTGGGCAATTAATCTGTCATTTATTATACTTAATTTGGTTATCTTGTTTATTTCTTTTTACCGAAGTATCTGAACTGCAATATATGCCCCAGTCTATTAAGACAGGAATCATCATAGCCTATGATTGACTTACTGGCTGAATATACTGCATCTCTCCACAAAATATTATACCTTATTTTCCTCCAGTGTTGCAACTATCTTACACAAATACATAAGTAATTTAATTCCTATCCTGACACGAGACTTCACCTTAAATCCTGTCCCACATGTACAAGTTTTCTGAACCTATCACATTCATGCCTTCATACATCTTGCGGTTTTCTGTAGTGTTACGTTGTTTGTACGTATTACTTGGTTTATTGCACGACCAAGACATTACAACAAAATTTTACGTAAACACCATAAATTTACCGATATACCCTCGTGAGACCATGAAAATTAAGCTCAAGCAGTTCTCACTGAAATTTTATAAAATATATTGAATGCATAAAGAAAAACAAAAACACTTTTTTTTTATATTGAGACTTTGACAAGGTCGATCAAGCAGTTCTCACTACACTTGCACTATATTATAAAGAATGCAAAGAAACACTCTTTTACCATGAGACTTTGACAAGGTCGATCAAGCAGTTCTCATTACACTTGCACTATATTATAAAGAATGCAATACACACACGTATATTTTACTCTCATTTATACACATTCCTCTAATCCTAAACCTATGTGGAACTGATAACCTATCATGCCAGTAGCTATTTTACCGCGTAAAATATACATTGCAGGTTATAGGCCTACATTATTCCAACTCAGTACAATGCCTTTCGGTTATTCTGCCCTGAAATATGGTCTAATGAAGCTGCCTTCTTTAGTGATTTTTCTTCATTATTAGGTCTCTCTAGTCCTCGTAATCCCCCGGTCTGTGGGACGTCATTTCGACCCTCAACTGCATCTTTTAATCGTTTAAAAGGCCTATTTTGCTTTAGATGTATTTCGTCATTTCTGTGACGGACATTCTCCAGAGCATAACTGTTATTTCCCGTGCCACGCGTCTGGCTCGTGTCATTTATTGCTTCATCTGTGACTACTCGGTATGCCGTTTCACTGACCCAATTTCTTTCGCTTTCAATGTCAATGTTCCCCTGGCTTCCTGGAATTCGATCATCTTCATTCTGCGAATTTTTCATCGGCATCCTCCCACAAAATCGAATATTATTTTCTTGCCCGCCCTGAGGCCTATTTTCTTGATTATTGCCTCTTCTATTCCGGTTCCTATTGTTCATATAATTGTTATTATTGTAAGTGGGTCCCCTGTTCGATTCTCTATTTCTCTTGCAGTACTCTTGTTCCCATTTCCCTCTATCATTTGTCGAGCCTCTTCTCGTGTCTTGACTTTCCTGCGTAACTTCGGTATTTTCATGATACTCTTCCCCGTTTGTCTCTACTTCAAATCTTGATAGCAATTCTAAGGCCTTGCTGTAACTTTGGGGACAAGCTACTATAAGTAGGTTGCATATTTCCGGCTGATAATGCCTCCGTACAATCTGGATCGCTACATCTTCCGGCATATCTGGATCTAATTGTTTCAATAGGCCTATTACTCTTAGGAAATGGTCCGATAGAGATACGTTGCCTCTAGGCGAATATCTTCCATTATAGACTTCATTTCTAGCTAATGCTCTCTTCTTCTCTCCCCAATATCTTTCTAGGAACAGCTGTTTAAAATTCTCATAATTACCGTCCGGTTGTACTATTATTTCAAACCACTTTTTGGCTTTTCCATCTAAAGCTCTACCGATAATCAACATTTTGTACTGAGATGGAATAGATTTTAAAATAAAATATTCCTCAAGATCTCTCAAAAAACTATGAGGGCTCGTATTGCTCTCATCGAAGTTAGGAAGCGTAATGTCGTTCCCAATCAGTCTCCCTATATCTATTCTATTATCGATAGCTACAGGCATGCTAGTGGCTACCGTCTCGTGTACTGTATTACAGAATTCCTTCCTAGTACTGAGTGTACTATGTGTATTTTCCACACAACTACATGTGTTTCTCTTTAAATTTTCGGCCGAACTATCGACTATAGGCCTATGATTCTCAACCTTCTTAGCTAGGGTGCTAACTTCTTTCAACATCTCCCCTACTTTCTGTGCTAATACATTTTCAAAATGCACTACCTTGTCATTTATTTCTGAGATTTTATCTTCTACCTCTACTTTCACCTTGCTCACCTGAACCTCCATATTCTCTATTACGCTAGATTCTGATTGCTGTAATTTGCCTTCTACAAGTTTAATCTCATTAAATACTATTTCTTCATATTTCATACCCTGAGATTCTATTTTCTCATCAACAATTACCATTTTAGCCTCTATTTCAGATTTAATTTCCCCTTGACTTTCCCAGATTTCTTGTCTTATGGCCCTCTCACTCATCATTATTTCCCTACAAAATTCCTCTCTAATTTGATTACATAAGTTGGATTGGACTTCCCTTATTTCAATGAGTTCTTTTTCAATCCTATCTATATTCTGTCTATTTTCTTGGTTCGATTGTTCTATCCTATCTCCTAGTTTCTCTATCTTTTCCCCAGAATTTTTTTCTAGTTCCTTTATACTTTCCCTAGTGTCGTTACTTGATTTTTCTAGTCCCTTCATCATAGTTTCATTAGATTCCCTCATCATAGCTATTAAATATGCAATAGAATTCGGATCCATAGTCTGATTCATTTCTCTAGGCCTATATTCAATTACGCTATCATTTTCAGTCTGCTGAATTTCTGCTACATTATTCACCTGACTCTCCTTATCTGCATGAATTGTAGTATTTTCATTAGTTGCGGTACTATCTTCTTTATTCTCCCCTATTTCACTATTTATTTTCCCATTAGTGGGCATTTCTTGCCCCTCTCCAAAACTAATGTTTTCTGATTTAATCTGTCTCTTTTCGTTCCTAGTTCGCATACATAATTTTGCTACGAAAATGTAAATTGCCTGTACTACTTGGGTACATAGTATAATTCTGATAATAGTTGCCACACTATCTGCCATAATCCTTCTCACAATTTTCTCCCTACTGAGCACGTCGTGCCCCTCTCCAATTATTATAGTACTCATCTTGCTAAATCACTTGTCGCTTTCCAGCCACATACGTAAATTAAAAGGGTACTGATACACTCTTACGATCTACCTTACCTTTGGTTAAGAAGTTCTACATACAATACATAACATGTATAATTATACCCTTGCACAATAAATATTTGATATGCCTGAGTTATTATTTTACTTTGAAACAAATTTTCTTTTACTTGAATGTCCTCTTTAATTTACTTAGTGAGTTTCAGTTTAATTTTCTTTGATCTTAAATTGCAAAGTATTTCTGAAAATTATATAATATCAGGCTTAATTATCAATTTAATTAATGTTCAGTGTTTATTAAACTACTGATATCTAAAATTGTTTACTTTACTGGAACTCTATGTATATTTAAGTTCTTATCTGTTGGTGATTTTTGATGTTTTCTGCGACGGTCTCCGGAACTGATGTACCACGATCTTGAATTCCAGCGGTGCCTTTACGGGTGACGTTCTAGAAATTCTGCGGTGTCTTCCTTCCGTTTTGGGATGATTTTTGAAGTTGGTGATCCTTGATGTCCAGCTTCACTCGTGCCCCACGTTGGGCGCCATGTACAGCGGTTCGGTGGATGAAATGTGATGTTTACCTGGGCGCCACAGTATAATGCATATACTGAATATTTCTGATTTGTTGAACCCGCCTCCGGTCTGCCAGTCGATCGTTGAGCACTTCCCTCTAGCTTCAGGGTAGGAAGCGAAGAACACCTTAATATTATTGCTTGAATAATAATGCAGTTTCTTTGAACACTGAAGGAATATTCTGTTTATTCAAAACGTTGGAAATACAAGTCCAGTCATTGACAATAATTACAAAATTTGTTTGTGAATAATTAATATTGTTACAAGTTCTCGGTAGATCGTTACTAGTGATACAATTGCTGCCGTATATGATTTTGACTAATCGCGATTGAAAGTAAGAATCCTTCTAAGTCGATTAATTCCACAGCTAAAATTTTATAAGTCCAATTAATTCTGTGGGCACGCGGCCTCAAAGATAAGTAGAGTGATTGATGTAGGCACGCGGCCTCGACGTAGAGTGATTTTTGACTGTTCTAGGCACGGGGCCTTGAAGTAGAGTCCTGTTGACTGCTCTAGGCACGGGGCCTTGAAGTAGAGTTGAATATGACTGTTATAGGCGCGGGGCCTTGAAGTAGAGTGATTTTACAGTGCCACGTTAGGCCTAAAGAAAACTTTCTTGGACAAACATTTATCCCTACTCTTCTTAATTATTATTCGTGAATCCCGGCACGTGGTACTATAGACCAGTTCTTATTGGCAAATCTCCCGACCAATAATAATATGTTAGTTTCCCACGGAAATCAATTGGATTTTCCCTTATTCTCAAAACCCACAACTTAGCGTCTCGGATTTCTAAGAAGGTTCGGACAGCGTGTTGTATCAGTAGCAACATCAGAAGCAAGGCTTGAACTCAATAGCCGACTTCTTAGAATTACTTAAGTGGATCAGTACCCTTTGATTATATCTTGGGAGATTCCCGATACATTGTACCTGAGTACTGCATTGCATTATCTCGCACCCGCTAGGTCTGCTAGGGAAATTCCCAGCTATCTCTGTCTATCCACTGCAATCTCATTTTAATAGTTATTTAAAATGATGTTGTTAAACTTTTTACCTTTGCCTTCTTTCTAGTTAATAATATTTATAATGAATGTTCCGTCTTTTCACGGTCATTTTAAGACCAAACACGGGCTATGAGATTTTATGATTTTAGTTTGAATAAATTTGGGCAATTAATCTGTCATTTATTATACTTAATTTGGTTATCTTGTTTATTTCTTTTTACCGAAGTATCTGAACTGCAATAACTTCAGTGCACAAAATTTGGCTGCCATTTTGTAATGATAATTACCCATAACTGTAATATTTAAATATTAGTTCTGAAAATAGTATGGAATTGTAGAACTAGTCAATATAGAGCATGCAAGATTACAAGGCTACATAACAATTCATTGCTAAGAAACAAAATGAACTTCACCAATTTTTCAGCATCGAAAGTTGTATGTCTCCCCTTAATGAGTAGGAATGTGAAAAGAATGATAGGCTTTGGTATTTGTTTGTTTTTTATACGAAACCAACATGTATGTTTCATGGTTACGCTTGGTACTTGTACACATTTTCTTGAATACGTGGTATAGGCTTGGATAAACAGAAACTTGCAAGATGGTATTAAGCAGACAATTAGCAAGGTTATTTGTCGTATGTCAACCTAAAATATTACCCCCATCAACCTTAAGCTGTTCATACTTAAGGTCAGAACAATAACACATTCTCTCCTCAAAGCTGTAAGTACCATCTCCATCACCATTAATATGAACAAGGAGACATGTTGGACCAGAACTTAAGCACCTCTTGTGATAACCACAATAACGTCATATCTTGTGTCTACCTGCCTATACACCTCACGTCTGTTTTCACGTTGATTGTTCATGTTACTTAAGCGAGGCATCTGGCAAAGCCTTTAACTCCATCCCATTCTGATGTATAAATGGACCATATCCTGGTTCCTATAGCACAGCTGTGCGCGGAACTGAAGGAAACCTCTTGCCAATGAAAACTTTATGATCAGAACCAACGTTTCTTTGTAGTTTAGTTATCGTGATGATTAAGATGATTAAAGAAAATCAGATAAACTGACTTAACAAAGTGCCAGAATGCTTTTGTTCAATCAATGATAATCTCAATTATGACATGCAGAAAATAAGTTATTTTTGTAATAGATTCCCGAGTTAAGCTCCAGATCGATTCACTAAGCAGGACTTACGGAATAACAAATATTTAAAGTTTGATAAGCATATGTGAAGGAATAGTGTTATTTGTCAAAGCTAAATGTATTGCACTATGTAGTCATGATAACTGATTTGCATTTGATAAATTCTAATATATTACTCTAAAATTGTCACTAAATTGGGCTTTACTCCGGTACCGGCCAACCGATTTGGTCCAATACCAATAGGCTTCGTCCCATGGACGTTATACTGTAAATGCATATTAGAGTTATCGCGTATAGACAAAGACAGATAGACGTATTTTCCCATCCAACCACACATTCTGGTACTTAATAAAAGAATCATTTTTTATAATAGCAGGATTCAGTCTTATCACACATATTATATATATATATATATATAATTATATATATTATATATAATATACCGACTCTTCTACCGACTCATCATACTAACACTTCTGAGACCTTACTGGATTTAATCGTGACTGCTCAACCACAAAGAGTATTAAGACATGGTCAGTTGCCGGTTCCTGGTATCTCAGCTCATGACCTCATTTACATAGAATATTCACTTCAATGCCCTAAACGCCCATCTAAATTAATATCATATAGAGACTTAAAAAACATGGACGACAACCAACTGACTGAAGACGCTAAACGACAGCCTTGGCACACAATTTGGCATTTACGTTCTGTTGACGAAAAGTTAAAAGCCTTTAATGATATGATACTCCAGTTATATGACAGACATGCGCCACTAAAGACTAGACGAATTACACGACCTTCTGCCCCTTGGTTATCTTCGACCATACGAGAACATATGGCTCGCCGTGATGCGGCCTACCGTACTTTTCGACGCAAGAAAACCGAGGAAAATTGGACAAACTTTAAACAGCTAAGAAACAAAACTACACAAATGATACGAAACGCCAAGATCCAGCACAGCCATAAACTGATTGACCCTACTATGACCTCACGCGACTTATGGAGTAACTTAAAAGCAATGGGATTAGGAAAACAAAAAAATCAAGCCCAAGCTGTTAACATCCCTCTCAATGATTTGAACGAATACTTCACTACTATACCAACCAGGACCTTAGATGACGTCACCAAACAAAATACTATTAATTACCTGTCAACCCTACCTCTTCCTCCACACCATGAGAGATTCTTTTTTTCCAATGTAACGCCCTTACAAGTAAAAAAGGCACTCTCGCAAAATAAATCGAAAGCAGAAGGCACGGATGGCATTAATATATTAATGCTAAACAAAATCATCGATGTTATTCTGCCTACCTTAACCCATATTTACAACGCCTCTCTCATCACATCCACCTTCCCGCAACAATGGAAAAATGCTCTTATCCGACCTCTTCCTAAAGTAAATCTCCCAAACATCCCCAAGCACTATAGACCTATCAGTATACTTCCGACTTTATCGAAAACCCTCGAACGCATTGTCCACAAGCAGCTGACTGAGTATCTAAACACTTATAATTTACTTGACCCATTACAATCTGGTTTCAGATCAAATCACAGTACCTCCACTGCCCTACTTAAGATCAGTGAAGATATTCGTGAGGCCATGGACCGACGTCAAGTGACTGCTCTTACCCTACTTGACTTTTCGCGAGCCTTTGACACCGTTGACGCAGACCTTTTAACTGCTAAATTGAGGTCACTACATTTATCAAATGCAGCAGTCACGTGGGTACAATCTTACCTCTCTGGACGCCAACAATGTGTTTCTCACGACAATCGATCTTCTTCGTGGCGTCTCGTGAGGTCAGGTGTGCCGCAGGGCTCTGTATTAAGTCCCTTGCTTTTTGCAATCTATATAAATGACATTTCACAGTACTAAAACATTGCCGACATCATCTGTATGCAGACGACCTGCAAATATATTTACATTTTCGACCTGACACAATCAACGACTCTCTTTCAAAGCTCAATGACGACCTACACTCTATCAGTAAATGGTCAACAAAATTTGGACTGAATTTGAACCCAGACAAGACACAAGCCATTCTGATTGGAAAAAACAGATCGCTATCTTCTATTGACAACACTGACCTTTTGCCTGTGACCTTAAACGACACAATTATTCCATACAGTAGAACTGTAAAAAATCTTGGTGTGTACTTTGACTCTGACATGACATGGAATACACAAGTTAAACATATCTGTAAAAAAGTATTTTCTATTATGCATTCACTAAATAGACTGAAAAATTTCCTGCCTGCTAAACTAAAGCAGACGTTAGTGCAGTCACTTGTGATGCCACACTTCGACTATTGCGATGTCCTGTTCACTGACCTAAGTGTTGAATTATCCTGTAAGCTGCAACGTGTTCAGAATTCTTGTGTCCGTCACATATTCAACATACGTCGATATGATCATGTCTCAGATTATTTTGAGCAATTATCCTGGCTTCGACTAAAGGACAGACGCCTACTACACTCCCTAACTCTACTCTATCAGATACTTAATAATACTGCACCTAATTATTTAGTCTCTCGTTTCTCACTGTTATCTTCCCAACATAACCGCGACACACGATCTCAGAATAACAGTATACTGTCAATTCCACGCCATCAAACATCTCTGTACTCTGCCTCATTCACAATAGCCATCACCCGTATCTGGAACTCCCTTCCGCCGGACATCAGGGGTAGTCGGAGCTTACAGATTTTTAGGTCAAAGTCAATCAAGTATCTCGCTGATAACTAGAATGAATGTCTCGTTATCTAGCCTAGGTAAATTTATATTGTACACGATTTTCATGGCACTTAGCCTATATTGCTTTTATTTGTTAATTTCTTAGTTTTAAGTTAATTTTTGTGTATATTATAGTATAATATTATAATTATACACACATCCAATTATAATATAATTCTTTAATTCAATTTGTTTTCTCGGCATATTATTGGACGCATTTTTGTCTTATGTTTTAATATAGGTACTTCAATATTGTATTATTATTTTATTTTTAACATTTTGTATTATGTATGATATCTATTGTATTTGTTTTTTGTAAATTCCTTTTAATGTATTTTGTCTTTATCCTGGTTGAGTGGAAGATAAGGCCCTATGGCCTTAACTCTGCCAGGCAAAATAAAACATTATTATTATTATTATTATATGTATTATAATCTGTAAAATTACATTTGTCCTGGGGGAATGGAACCCGGGTTTTCAGATATGTATGCTGACGCCTAGATCACCAGGCTCCCACAAAACGCAACCAAACCTTTCTCTCGATCCTGTATTATAAAACATATAACTTCAGTAAGATAAAATTGAAAGCCTGTTATGAACTAAAACCACTGACTTTTTGGTCAACCTGAAACCTATAATTAAAATAAGTATCAGAATCCAAAGCATTCTCGCTTCACATCTATGTGCCAACATCTATAGCGAGTGCGATAGGGGTCTAGAGGGAGATCTGGAGCGAGCCTGGGGTCCTGGTGATCAGGCCTCAGCGTACACAGCTGAGAACCCAGGTTCGTTTCCCGGACAGCAAAAATATTCCTGTAGAGTTTATAAGGCATTTTATAACCTTATTTCCGCTTAGATTTTTTAAAAACCCAACTTATTAATAAAAGAACCCTTTGTTCTTATGTTTTCATAGACTTTTCTCAGTGAGGAAGATAAAAACGAGTTTTGAGTTATGATTGATTCTTATTATTTTTTATATATTTTTTATTTTGTTGCACTGCAAGTGGGTAAACAATCCGGTGGCTGTGTTGCAATTAATACCAGCCACACATATATACAAAAATGACACACTAGGCCTATACATACAGTTACACATAAAATATCACAACAGCTATAACTTAATTATAGGAAAAAATATATATATATTATACACGATTTTATATATTAGATTATCACATACAGTATCACATTATCACATACCCTTTTATTAGTAGGCTATTCCAAATTAAACAATTACATTTAAATAATATTCCATAAATACCTTATCATATTATTGCCAGCAAGGGTAGCACAGCTGGTTAGCAGACAATTATAAAATGTAAGATGCATGACTGCTGGTAGTATGAGAAAAATTTGATAACTTACCAGGTATTTGAAGACGTTTGTGGTCAGGCTATAGTGGAATTAAGCAACCTGTGGATATAATAGCTCTCAAATCATCCGATATCTGCAAAATGATTATAGATTCCTTGCTCAGATCTGAGACCCACAGTTAACAAGCAGATGAATTGGATGCAGAGAAAATAGCATTCTATTAACGGACCCATAACAAAAAAATATGACAAGGAATATCATTGTGATAGGGTTAATGGTAGGAGCAAGGGAGGCCATAAATCTATATAAATAAAAATAAATTGCTAAAATGTATGTTGCCGCATCACTTGAGAACGGCTCGACCAATTTTATTATTTTTTTTTTTTTTGTGTTCGTAATTGTCACGACAAAGTTTGTATTAAATTTTTGGAGGGGAAATCCACGGAAAAAGCCGGAAATTTTAAATGAGGCACAGTTAGAGTTCTGCTGTCACATGTTTACATAACAAACAAACAAAAAAACAAAAAACAGGGAAAAAAAGATTAAAAATCGAAGTGTGACAAAAGAAGTGTGACATATTCACAGTTTGAGAGTTCCGCTGTCATATGTTTTAATTTCAGCTGCGAAACGGTTGTATGGCAACATGAGAGTGAGAAATAAAAATTTCCATAAAGACAATACAATGTTATGTAATCGGAATTTATGTTTCTTCTTATTTCAACCATTCCCAGGCATGGTATGTAGAAGCAACGGAATGCAACATTCGACATCCTCTGTGAGCCATAAAAAGCTATATCTAGCGTTTTCTGAGGGAGTAGTTTGAGTGTGATTAGTCGTTCTTCCTCATTTCAAGTTATATGTGGGCCTACATATTATAGAAGGCCCTAGTTTGAAAATCGAAAGTCCTTCATAAGTTAATTTCAAATTACAAAACAAAAACCCGGGCGACGCCGGGCCTTTTAAGCTAGTAAGAAAATAAAATAATTTTGCGAAGGCAGAGACGTTGATACAAAATTGCTTCATGAAATCAAAATATCTACACTTAGGGGTTAAAATGTTTAAGTACAATTCAATACTTTGATTTTATCTGAATAGGCACTTAATAAAACAAGTGATCTCCAAATTCGATCTGACTATTGTTTGGCAATAGTGCAAAATTATAGTTCCATCGTATTTTCTTTTTCACTAAAAAGTAACAGACGGTCTGACAAGAACCACTAGATTTTTATTTTGGTACTTACATTATAGGGCCTACTGAAAGCAAACTGACAATAATTGTCTTGGTTCTAAAAGGGCCAATGTCATAAAACTTGCTTTTGAGATAACTGACTTTGAAGCATTTATAGAAGTAACATTTTTTGCTGACAACTTCGACATTGGCCTCTAAGGCTTCTGTATTATGTCTATTAATAGCAACAGACATTGACACTTTTAGCATACGAAAGATAAAGACTAACCGAGCTCAATAATGCATAGATCTCATTTTTGCAAGAAATTGACATTGGCCCTTTTAGAACCAAACCACATAATTAGGTTGCCTCAATCGTATCTATCGAAAGTAGATAAACAAATTAGTAATCCATTCGTGAAAGGACAATAGAGTGAAAGAATTGAAAAATGCATAACTTGTTAAACCTCCTTCCTTCCTTCCTCTCGCATTCCCTTTATCCTCTCAACTAGTCTACTCTTCCACACATGTGAATAAATCCAATCCCAGCACCAATTAATTAACACTCCCAACACCAGGTCCCACACAATACTACTAATCATACACAAGTCCCCTTCCACAACCATCCCCTTTTCTATCGCTGTATCAATAGCACGTTACAAAACAGATTACTTCATTACTAACCCATATATGGGACTAAAATGTTTTGCTTTTTTCGAAATCTGTAGAGATGGTAAGCGTGAAACACGATAACAAAAATGAGTTAGTTAAAATGATATACGTAAATACATCTGAAAATAAGAAATCAAATGTAATTCTTTCACACTGGTCGTGTAGTCGTGTGTAGTCTAAGGTTGGAAAGATAGAGTTAATCTGAAAATGCAATGCCATAGCCAGGAATTGAACCAGGATCTAATGATCTCCGTGCCACGCTCTTCCATTGAGCAACCATGGCCGTTACTTACGTACTTACTCAATGCCAATAGACAATTCCTTAACAAGCTAAAGGAATATTACCTATTTTATGGAACCCGAAGATTCATGGCCTCGCTTACCTGAGCCCGCCATTCAACCCTATTCTGTGTTAACTCTAGCCATCCATCCCTCGCAAATTCTACTTCCCTTAAATCTATTCTAATATTGTCCTCCCACCTACGTCTAGGTCTTCCAAGTGGTCGTTTCCCTTCGGGTCTCCCAGTCAGTACTTTTTAGATATGTCTTTCCTCCCCTATGCATGAACATGTCCAGCCCATTTCATTCTCCGTGATTTATTTACCCATACTATATCCGGTGAAGAGTACAGGTCATGAAGCTCGTCGTTATGCAGTTTTCTCCAGTCCCAATCTTCATCTCTCTTGGGCCCAAATATTTTCCTAAGAAATTGTTTTCGAAAACTCTCAGATCAAGTTCTTCCCGAAGAGTAACATGCCGTAACAACATTAAATTTTCCAACTGATTCATATATCCCGGTATACCTCCAGGATTCTCAATATGAGATAAGCCCAGTGATTTCTTGCAACCCGTAAGTCCTTTAGGGCCCGGGCTTCATAGTAAACCACTAGTAGGTCATAGTGGTGTGATAATTCTTTCTCACCGGCCGTGGCTAAGGTGGAAAAGTAGAGTCACTAGTGACCTTATGTCTGAGATATTTTTTTCCCCGGGTGGCGCATTTTGATCGTGAAATGCACCTCGAAACTTTTTTTTTTAATTATCAATCGTTATAATAAAATTGTTTATGCATGATTTGGGTAAGGTTCATCTCTATGATTCATTTTAATAGTTTCATTTGGAATTTGTATGCCCATATGGTAGCATAAGATGCGTTTTGTTCGTTTGTTTATTAAGTGCCAGTATGGTACTTTATGAGATTGTGTGGTGGACGAAAAAATGTCTGTCCGTCTGTCTGTCCATCTGTCCGTGTGTCTGTACGCACCATAACTCAAATACGCTTTTTCGGATTTTCATGACATTTATAATGTCCATGGGAAGAACCCTATTGATATTGAACCAAATCGGTTCACCGGTACCGGAGTAATGCCCAATTTAGCGCCTATTTTAATAGATTATGGCGCCTTTCTAATAGAAAGGCGCCATCACTCAAATACGCTGTATCGGATTTCCATGAAACTTCGTATACCCATTTATGACGTCCATGAGAAGTGCCCTATTGAATTTGAACCTAATCTGTTGACCGGTACCGGAGTAAAACCCAATTTAGTGTATATTTTAAAGACGCGGTAACTCAAATACGCTTTACCGGATTTTTATGAAACTTGGTATACACATTTATAATGTCCATGGGAAGTCGTCTATTCATAATGGATAAAATCGGTTGACCTGTTTCGGAGTAATGCTCAATTTAGTGTCTATTTTATGGTAATATACGTATTCGAAAGAATTTATTAAAAAAATGAAAATCAGTTATCTTGACAACATAGCCTATTGTTTTACTGTGATCTTATAAGGCCTTGGAAATTAAAATACAGGTAGCTATGACAAAAAACATATTGATTTACATGCGCTTATCCAACTAGACCGTTAAAATGACCCAGGTGGCCGAGATGGTAGACCTTTCTTCTTCCGTAAGCCCTGCTTAATGAATAAATCTGGAGCTTAACTTGGAAATCAATTTTAAAAAAAACACACAATCTGCATATCATAATTGCAGTCATAACTGATTTAAAAAAAACATACTGGCACTTTGTTACATCAGTTTACCTGATTTCATTTATATTTTTAACGTTAAACAACATAATTTAGAGTAAAATTACGTAATTCCTTAAATTTATGGAAAAACGATGTCAGTGTTAATAAATATAATGTTTCAATTATTTTTCTGTTAAATAAATGATTCAAGCACAATATCTACCAGTCGAGTAAGTAATCGCGGGCGAAGCCGCGGGCACCTACCTGCTAGTTAGTTTATAAATGAATACTTGTAATATCGGTAGAGGCCTGTGCTATTGTTGTAGAGAATTCCACTATTTCATATGTTCTATATTTAAGAATTTACAATAATTTTATTTAAACTTTAGCAAAACAGGCTACTCTAGTATACAAGAAAACAGGTACATTATAATTGACATAAAATCACAGCACTAATGTGCCTTATGGTGCAATAGGGCTATAAGAAATTGTATCTCTATATATAAAAGGCTTTGTCCTGACTGACTGAATGAATGACTGACTGACTGATTGACTGAATGACAGGAATCAACGTACAGCCTAAACTATAACAGGTAGAGACTTGGAATTTTGACAGTACCTTCGTTTCATATTGTAGGTGCTCAATAAGAAAGGATTCTGAAAAATTCTGATTCTAAATGCCAAAAATTAAATGTTTTTTAAAATACTTAATCCCTTTTTACATAGAATTATCAATTCCAAATCACAGAATATATTGTTGCCAAATGGTATCAGGTGGGCTTGGAAAAAACAAATGAAATGCACTTTTGACAAATAAGAGAAGTTATCAAAATAATTCATGTTATAAATAAATATTACAGAATGAAATCCACTAAAGTAATGGAATAACATAACTTTCTCTACCCTGGACATAGAGAAAACAAAACGAGGTATGGTAATGTGTATATTATTATATTATATCGCAGGTTTTTGGAGAGAAAAGTATGAAAGTGATAATGCTTTCTGTTTAATTTCATCCCCAAAACGGCTTTATGGTAACATAAGAGTGGGAAATTTCCCGCCTCGATATTACAATTTTATGTTACAGGAATTTCTGTTTCTTCTTATTTAAACCTCTACCAGGCTTGCTGTGCACTGTACAAGCGATGGGATGCAAAATTCTAGATCCTCTATGAGCCATAAAAAACTATATCAAGCGTTTTCTGAGGGAATAGTTTGAGTGTAATAAGTCGTTCTTCCTATTTCAAATTATAAATGCCTATATAAGGACCTAGAATTTAAAATTGAAAATCCTTCATAAGCTAATTTCCAATTACAAAATACAAAACCCGGGCGACGCCGGGTCTTTTAAGCTAGTATTAAATAAATAAATAAATATATTGCTATTATATTGGAGGCAATAAAGTTAAAACTCTAAAGTATTATAAATATTGCAATTGGAATTCCATTCACTGCATTTTCATATTCATATATAGGCTAAATGAAGCTTGCTTTCACCCTCGAAGTCTCCGCATGACTTTATAACCGTTGCCTATTGGCTTCAGCCATTAAAAATATACAACCATGCATATCAATTTAAGTGACGTGGCAGGGAATATCGAGGGTGGTACTATATTATATTGAGAACTGTATGTGGATGCCACGCATAAGAATAGCTTATGGATAAGGGGAAGGCAGTTCCTTCATTCTCTTCTTTCTCTCCCAGATATATATATTTCATCCATCCATTCTAAATTTTTATGTGCATAAATGGTGAAAAAGACAAAGAGTAAAAATGCTACAATATATAATATTTTATACGTCTGATATCCCAAGAAGTATTTCTCTTCTCTTTTCGTTGTGAAGTAATCACGGAGGGGGTAAGAAGAGAGGTTATGAACACTCTCTTGGAGTGCATGAGCTGGGGAAAATAAAATATAAATAATGGCGAATCGACATAGAAAACATTGGTAGAAAAGAAAAAAAAAATCTTCAGAACTACAATAATAGAATCGAGAAAAGTCCGCGGGGGATTTCTGATTTCCAAACAAACAACTGTTTCCAGTATAGCCACTAGCACAATATCACATTGATAGCATTTCACTTTATTGCTTGCCCAATAACTTTGTAAGTTTTTCTTCTTAAATTTCTTTATATTGACGGAGAATAAAATGTCTTTATGAGAGTTCCGTTCAGTATATAGGCCTACTACATACATTTTAGTGATTTTCGGCTTAAATATTAAATATTTGTTCCATTGCCTAGAGTTTAAAGCGTAGCGATAATACTTGCTTAACAAAAATGATATTCTATAATAAAACATAAGTTATAAATAGGGTTCGGATGTTTATGACATATCATATTTTTATCCTGGCCTCCATTCTCGCCGGAATCACAAATTAAACACGAATTGTTATCCTAATCATACCGTATTTATTTTCCATATAAAGTCATATTTTGGTCATCTTTGTGGTCTTGGTCATATTTTAGCCATATTTGTATTTTAACGTCGTATTTCAGTTATAAATTCGACAAAGGAGCACAATTACACAATGAATGTACTACATGGTCGAGTTATCTTTAAAATTTATTTCATTCATTTAATGTTTATGTCAAATTAATAGGTTACTTAAATTTTAAAATCAATGCAATAATTCATGATCTACGAAATATTACGAATATTTGGAGCTGATGAAGCGAGGAAATAGGAGCGAACTCTTTAAAAGTTCATTACAAGTAGAACTGTATATCACGAAAATTGTTAAGAAGTGATTACCTGATTGAATTCATGTGATGTAAGAATTTAGTATTACTTGCAGCATTTATTTTGTGAAAATACGTTATTTTATGAGGTAATATTTAGGATTTTTTAGTCATATTTAGTCATTTTTAAGGGCATGTTTGCAGTCATATTTTCCACTTTTTTAAGTCATAAACATCCGAACCCTAGTTACAGATATGTGCTTATAGCTTACATTGGATGTTATGTCCTCACACCTCACACAATCTTGCTATATTATTCTTCTTGAGTACATTATTCACAATACGAGTTGAGGTTTACTTCCCTTAAGAGTATGTATATCCTATTCTTAGACAAAAGAATTATTTATTTTCGAAACCCGAAAAATTACGCCAGCATTCCTTCTAAGTTTCGTAACATTTTTGTTATTATCTTGTGTATGTCATTTTAAGGATACGTTTTTATTCGAGCGCATTACAGAAAAGTGATAAAGTAGGCCTACTTCATTTCTATCACAAGTTTTCGTTCTTCGCCACGTTCTACGAGGGTCATCCAGAATATAAGTTCCGATCGCCGATAAAGGAAAGAAAACATTAATAAGTAAGAAATATTGATTGCAATATGTACAGAGATTCATTGGCTAAAAACGTGATAAAATTGAACAGGACATTACCGAGTAAGTTTCAACTGCAAATGACCTGGTTTTAATTTCCCTTTTTTCCCTTTTTTAGGCTCATCTCCCTTTTTTAGGGACTTTCCCTTTCCAGTACCGTTTTTGCTAATTTATTTTGAAAAATTCGTAAATTATCCAGTATTTGGCAATATGAAAACATTAAAAACTGTTTTCACTGATTCACCATTGAAAAAATAATTCCTCCCAGCAGAATAGAGCGTTACAGGTAAATGACAGGCATGCCATTGCTTAAGTTTCCCATTATAACAAGGTGGGGAACATGGATTTCGTGTGCTATTTTCCTCTGTGAGAATTTCAACAAGATCAAAAAATTTCTTCAGTCATTAGATGTTACAGAATCAGCGGCTGTAGAGCAAGCAAAGGCTTTACATAAAACAAACATGTATCCCTCTGTTGAATTATTACACTCTCCCACCTTTTTTGGCAATAATTTTCCCCTTTTTCCCACCTTTTTTTGGCAATAACTTTCCCTTTTTCCCACTTTTTTTTGTCAATAATTTTCCCTTTTTTCGTCCTTTTTTGGGTGAAAATTTTCCCTTTAAAATCCTGTCTCTAGTGATGAGTTTCTCGACAATGTTGTCACTGGGGATGAAACAAGGGTGTCGCATGCCATGGCAAAACAATCCATGCATTGGCGGCATAGTAGTTACCTGTAAAGATCAAATTGAAGCAGACAGTCTCTGTCGGCAAAATCAGGGATCGACGTGGTGTCCTCCTGTGCGAGGTTTTCCGCGAGGGGAGACCGTAAATGCTGATCGGTATTGTCAAACGTTGAAAAATCTGAGGAGGGCAATCCAAAACAAGAGACGTGGAATAGGCTACTGAATGCAGTGATTTCATGGCTCCAGACTTGGCGGCAGAGTCCTATGACATGGGCATACAGAAGTTGGTGCAGCGGTACGATAAATGCCTCAATAACGATGGCGACTATGTAGAGAAGTAGTCAGTGAATCTCTGAAAATATTACAATAAATATTTTTTTGTTTATTGGTATTTTGTTTTCTTTATCGGCGATAGGAATGCACTTTCTGGATGACCCTCGTACATCAGGTGGGGAAGAATGTAAACTTGTGATAGAAATGAAGTACTTTATCACCTTTCTGTAATGCGCTCAAATCAAAACGTTCCCTTAAAATGATATGCACAAGATAATAAGAAAAATATTACGAAACTTAGAGAGAATGCTGGCATTATTTTTCGAATCGACATAATTATACCGTGGGTTTACAAACGTCCCCCCAAGAATAGGTATGAGCAAGAGATCTTCGAGTCTGGTGGTAAGCATATTATAACTTCTCGGGCAATGAAGATACCGAAAAATGTAGGCTCGTTTTCGTATTTAAATATTCTACTACAAATTTGTACTACAGTAAGTAGCATAGCATTCTTCAAACATTTTCTTGCCTTCGCTTTTGAAAGAGGTTGACAGATTGTGGAATATTTGAACAAAGATTTTATTTACAGTATTATCGGAAAGTGGATATAGCTGCTTTTTATTCAAAACACGCCACATAAGAAGACATATAGGGAGTTTATGGCGAAGAATAGAGAGGATAAAGAGGATAGTAGGGACGGAAGGAGCCCGACTCGAGAATTCGAGACCCCACCCGAATGAAATGACGCGAAGGCCACAAATCATATGTTAGTTTTGACATGGTATGCAAAATATTCCCAAACTGTTTGCTGCCTCTTGACTGGGGATGACGCCATCTCTATATTGTGAATATATATCTAAGGGTTGGAGGAGGGTGGGGTGAAAAGAGAGACATTCAGAATATAGGGAAACTGGCTTGGCTGTTGGATATCTGCAAAGTTGACAGTTATTACGAATGTCAAGGAATTCTCCCTCCCCCTCCCCCCCACCCTATCAACCCTCTGCCTCTTTCCCTCCCTGTAACTCCTAAAATCTACCTCTCCTACAACCACATCTAATATCTTCCTTTTTCCACATATTGGCTTGGAAATAAAGAAGAGAGTATAATATATTGTTCGATATATGTGAGATTTCATTCGTATTTTGAACATTGAGACTATGTAAAGGAAATATTTCGTAAGATTGCATGGAAACGAAGATGCTTTGATGCGGGAGATTGCTTTTTTAATGCATACATATAAAGAGAATAATATGTAAATACCATTGCTGTTATAGAGAGTAGTATATTTTCTTTGTTTATGGGTAGCTTTAAGTTACATTTCGAATTGACATTAGCTAAGTTAGCTATAGTCCGCCGGCGTGGTCTTGTGGTTAGCGTTGCTGACTACAGATCCGTCGGCCCGGGTTCGATTCCCGGTACCTCCTCGAATTTTTCTGAGGTAGGGAGGTCTGGTAGGGGTGCACTCAGCCTCGTGATTCAAAATTGAGGAGCTACTTGATAGAGAAGTAGCGGCTCCGGTCAAGAAAACCACCATTAACGGCCGTGGGTGTCGGTATGCTGACCACATGCCCCCCAATCCTGCCATCTGCCTACGGGAGATGACGCAGCGGTCGGGTGGTCGGCCAAGTCCCTCCAGGGATGTAGCGCCACGGAGTTTAGTTTTAGTTTAGTTTAAGTTAGCTATAAGTTTCTATCAACATTCAGGCCAAGTCGCGAAATGATTACATCCGACCTGTTGTAAATTCTGAATACAGCGAAAAAATTAAGCAATTAGGGGGGAGCATACAGCTTTCGATGAAATTCATTGGTGAGAAATATGTGAATTTCATTTTTTTTTTCAGGAATGAATTGCTCTACAGTCTTGAAATCTGACACACTCTTTATTGACTATTTCTACAATTGCATACTATTTTCAAAATGAATCAAACTGTTACAGTTACGAGTAATTATCGTTTCAAAATGGCTGCCACGTTTCATGCACTGAACACTGATAACTTCCACAAATATAGATATTTCTGAGTTATTATTTTTCTGTGTGTTTGTTAATATCATGTGAACAACATGATCTAGGATCTTGGAAATATCTTCAGTAAAAGTATTTTTTTAATATATCTAATTTAACGAAAAAGAAAATTTCCACAAAAATTATTTAAAAAATACTTATACTGAGGTATTTCAAAGATCCTAGATTATGTTGTTCACATGATATTAACAAACCCATTGAAAAATAATCACTCAGAAATATCCATATTTGGGGAAGTTATCAGGGAAACGGCTGTTCAGTGCATGAAACGTGGCAGCCATTTTGAAACGATAATTACCCGTAACTGTAACAGTTTGATTAATATTGAAAAAAGTATGCAATTTTAGAAATTGTCAATAAAGAGTATGTCAGATTGCAAGACTGCAGAGCAATTCATTGCTGAGAAAAAAAATGAAAGTCTCATATATCTCACCAATGAATTTAATCGAAAGCTGTATATCCCCCCTTAAATTCATCTTAAATTTCTACTGAAAATAGCACTTCGAAATCGTTTTTCCAAATGAGAATAATATTTTAGTTGATTTTGTAGTATTAAAGTGTTTTCAATGTTTGGAAATCGGGATAAATTTGATGTTCCATATCATCGATGACAGAAAACATTAAAATATTACAAGTTTATGTGTCTAAGATTGTGTAACAAATTGCGAAGAGGATTTAAAGAACTTCAGCTAAATGTTAAAAAAAACTTTAGTGGTTGATTATGAGTCCATTTTACTCAATTGATGAGTTTGAAGAATCTCAATTGGTCCACATTTAGAATTGTTTATTACATTAACATTTGGTTTGAAGAAACTTTTTTATTTTAATCTTTATTTTATTATTTGAATACATTTGGTTTTATGAATTTTTGTTATTTTTAGATTGAGTTTTACTACATTTGGCTTTATATTGTACTTTACTATTAGGCCTATTACATTATTTAGTCTTATATAATTCCTTGATTTTGTTAATGTATTTATACTGATGTCGGTAATATTGCATTAGTACCTAACTGATGACTACCTACGTATTATATTTTTATATTTCGTGTATTTATTGTATTTAAGACATGGCCTATTGTACTCGACGAATGCCTAATGGTTGTAATGAATTATTATATTATTTTTATTATTAAATTTACAAAAAAGCCTACTTATGTAAGTGAATATTAATTAACGTAAATGTCAAAGTGTAAGTTAAAGTAAGTAAAAATATTAATTTAAAACTATTTGCAAACTATTGAAGGCCCTGAGTTTAGATCTGAGCATAGCTCATTCAGGTGAAGCATACATTCACAGATTGTCCACTTTTGATTTAGGTGTGGGATAGTAATAAAAATTACTATAGATAAAATAATAAAACCCTTTGGGTTAGGTTAAATCCTTCTTATAAGAGTACTTGAAAGGCATTTTGGAATATAAAATGCCATCTTCAATCTCTTGGTTTGATGACGGAAAGCATCATGCTTGTACGTGCACAGGTGATGTTTCTTTTAAATATTGCAAAGACTTACTCCCTGTAATTGACTGTACATGATCTAAAGATTGTGGATAAGAGGGACTGAAACATTTTATTTTCTTGGAACTCATTTACTCAATGTACTTGTTAGTGCTGTGGGAGATTCTGGGTGGTTGATTGGTAAGGCAGTTGCCTTTAGGCCTATCGTTTGATGATGATGATGCAAGATGAATATGTCAAACCCATACCGGCACATTTATCTGAATTTGGGATACTAAAGATATGTTTGCTGTTATTATCATTTCTTGCGCATTGTTATACTGAGTGACTCAACGTTGGAATCAATTTGAACATTTTCTTTTTTCTTAGGTCAGTAAAATTAAGTGATGATAAAGGACTTACTGTCTTGATGATTAGCTTTGCTGTAGGTTTTAATGCTTTCCGCATACTTACGTTATCTGTTTCTGATGCAGTAGATAATTCTGGAATATTCATGGAAGTTTAAATTCACAGTTTAGGCCTCTACCTGACGGATAAAGACAATTTCATGGGCTCTTAGCATTTTCTACCAAAAATACTCACAAACACTATTATTTCACTAATTACATCACAACTTCGACAGTCTGAAATTTGAAATTTATAAAGAATCTTAAGGTATGTACGAGGGTTAGAAATTTAATAATGGCAACACATCTATAAAATAAAGGCGAATTACAGGAAGTTCATATAGTTTTTGTTGGATGTTGGTTGGATATCCAGCATTCTTTAGAACAAATAGGAGCCTTCTATCACTACGAATGCCTTCGCAGTAACCGGAAGATAATTTTTCCTAATTTTGAATAATAAATGACTCACCCTCAAACTGAAAGTATGGACGACACCAATGTTTCAACCATTCTTGAAACAGTTCATTATGTTATTGCATATTATTGTGAATCAAAATTAATTTTAAGGTATTGAATTATTTTTAATCGTTGGCTTTCTGTTAGATTCAAAATTCATTTTAGACCGGTTGATATAGGCCTAGTTTCTTCAATTTCCTAACTTCCTGAAGCCTCAATAATAAACTCTTGGCTGTAAATGGGGTTCAAATAACAGACATAAAATAAGCCTAATTGTTCTCGGGAAAACCAATATTAGATACCACATTAGCATCTGACATTTTGATTACCCATAACGTAAAGAATCTACTCGTAAAATGTATGCACTTATACCCCTTTCACTCTGTATAAAGGAAAATCAGAGTTGCAAGATACATCCTTACTACTTTAATGCTGTAATCAAATGATGAATAAATAAATAACTTTCTCATATTGTGGTGGTGGTAATAATGTATAAATATTGTATAGAAAGAGAATGTCTCATCAGCATACATCATGAGAGGCGCAATATGTACGGAAGTTTGCCTGATATCTCTCGAGGGCGACTGTGGTGACTGCATCAAAATGCCGTTCTCATTTATTTCACCCCCGTGGTACACACAAATGTGCCAGTCCATTTCCCATGTGCACGAGGGCCTCTCAAGTTGCAACTCCTAAATAAAAAATGCTAGCCTATTCCACCAGCTTCCTGACGGAGACAGAGATGGGTCAAAAGGGCAACAAGGGTAACGACGCGTGATATAGATTCAGGAGGAACAAGTAGTTTCAAACAATTTTTATTGTGGAAATAGTGCAGCAAGTAAGCTCTCTATTTGTGAATGCTTGAGATTACGTAGGAGTGGTTTAGTACCACTGAATAATAAGGCAAGTTTTTGAAAGTATGTTTGTTTGTTGCTATTGTAGGCCTACATGTTGTGCACTGGTTCCTTCATCTGGGCCCTATTTCATAAAACACTGCAGGTGTGACAAATACGACAATTATGTCAAGTCTGACAAATTTGTCAATATGTCACGACAATTGTATTTTTCATAAATATTACAACTTTTCCTTACATTACAGGCAAATTAATGTAAATTGTCAGACTAAAAGAACCCATTTCATAAACGCGACAATTTTATGTCAAACCTAAAGATTACATTAGTACACTGTAGATGGCTCTCACATACGTGTCTCAACATCGAATATGATACCTAAGCAATCGATTATTACTATCGAAAATAATTGAATTATATTTCTCTTTTAATACAAAGTCACTGAAATTGAAAGTTAGGTTAATCCATTGCCTAAAACCACTGGGTGGTGTCATGTCTATTTCTTCACCACTTGCACTACTACCAATATCACTACTACTAGTGTTCATTATTAACAAGACAATTTAGCATGTCTATTAACAAAGTTTAAATCACAAGAAAGTTTGCCAAGTTATGCCACACATTTACATAACCTACTCTGTTGGCCTACATATGAAAGATTGCCTGTCACTTCTGTAATGACAATTCTACATTTTTTGTAAATTTGTAAATATGTCAGCAAAAATTAATGTTTCATAAATGATAGGTATCCTAAGATTTGACATATTTGTCAGACTTTTACCTGTAAACTCAAAAGTTTTGAGAAACAACAATATGTAAAATTGTCATACAAATCTACAAAATTGTCATGACATTTATGTAAAGTTGTCAGCTTTTATGAAAAACACAATTGTCAAAATGTAAACCTGTAAGACAATTTTATGTCACCTGTCACCTGTAAAATTGTAACTTTTATGAAATAGGGCCCTGACTGTAAGCTTACAGACATGGTGCTGTCACGTTTATGTAAACTCATTAATAGGGCCCGGATTTTTACTTACTGACTTAATAGCAATAGACAATTCCTAAGCAATATTATCTATTTTATGGAACCCGAATGTTCATTGCCGCACTTACCTGTGCCCGTCATTCAATTATATTCTTTGCTAACTCCATCCAACCATCCCTCTCAAATCCTAATACCGGTCAACCGATTTGGTCAAAATTCAATAGGCTTGTACCCATGGACGTCATAAATGTGTATTCGAAGTTTCATGAAAATCCGATAAAGCTTATTTGAGTTACCGCGTTTCTCTAATATATTAACATAAAAAGAGGCACTAAATTGAGAATTTCTCCGGTACCGGTCAACTGATTAAGTCCAATATCAATTGGCTTCTTCCGATATACGCTATAAATGCCTATACCAAGTTTCATGAAAATCCGATAAAGCGTATTTGAGTTATCGCGCGTATAGACACACGGACAGATGGATGGACAGACAGTTTCCCGTCTCCACACACAATCTCATAAAGTACCACTCTGGCAGTTAATAAGGTTGATAGTTTAATATCTGTCGGAAGAGATAGACCTAAGCCAAAAATAATGAGAAGGAGAAGCGATATTGCCTTTGGCAATTGTTTTTGTCAGTTGCGATTTGTACATTATTCGGAGAAATACCATAAGCGAGTTCAGTGGTATCTGCTCATGCAACTAATTTCTGTTTTAACATTTTGAAAAAGCTACAATTTACTAAATTTAGTATAATAATTTGTCAACTTGTGATATTAGGTAATATTAGGTGATATTAGGTAATAATTAAATATTTAAAAATGTTCCTATATAATTACTTGCAATGAAAGAAAAAATAAGTATTTTGTAAAAACAATTGGCGAGCTGTGTTCAGCACACCCAATGGATATGATCTCTCAATCAGTTTAACAGAATAAATAAAATTAGGTAAACTGATATACCAAAGTGCCAGAATGCTTTTGTTTATTCAGTGATAAATTTATTGCAATTATGATATGTAGAAAATAAGTTATTTTTGTAATCTATCTCCGAATTAAGCTGCAGATCGATTCATTAACCAGGACTTACGGAAGAACAAAGGTGATACTTAACCTTAAATCAAACTCGTATATACTGATATAAGACATTCTTAAAATATGTCAACATTTCACAAAATACACAGGCGAAGAAATCCACTTAATGTACGTAGGCCTAATTATTTCACGGTAATATATCTTCTGTATATAACAGTATTCAACTTGATCATCGAAACAAACATCTGAGTAGTTTGATAAACAAATGCGAAGGGATATGTCATGGCTAACTGTATTCCAAATTCCAAAGCCGTATATGAAGAATGTAAAACGATATGTTGTCAGGATAACAGATTTGCATTAGTTAAATTCTTAATAATTTTATATTACCATAAAATAGGCACTAAATTGGGCATTTTTCTATTCTATTTTGTGCCCCTTAAGGCGGGGAGGCGGGGTGGGAACGCCCCTAAGCACCGCAGCCGTTACCGACTTATTGTACCTACCTCCGGGATGGGATGGGTTGCGTGCCCACAGGCCGCCCCGGATCCGCAAAGCCCTCCGTGGGCCCCCACGGAACTCCCCTACATCCTACAAGCCTAGTACCATGCCACGTGTGCGCCACCCCCTGCGGTACCTCCAACCGGGAGCCCCGACAGGTTCGTGAACACACACCACCAACAACCTCTTGACCACAAGCAGCGGGGAGAACGGGAGAGGCCCCCAAAGGGCTCTGACTGCGAAGCAGACCCGATGCCAGAAGTGGAAACGGGATGAGGATGAAAAGGGGGAAAGGTGAGATGAAGTGGAGAGTGTTGGTGGAATGAAAGGGGGAAACGGGAGAACCCCGAGAAAACCCCTTCGTCCACGGCTTCGTTCACCACGAATGACACACCCGCCGGCCCCGAGATTTGAACTCAGGACCGCAAGCATGCCAGGCTCACGCGCTACAGCATGAGCCACCGCACCGGCAAATTGGGCATTACTCCGATATCGGTCAACCGATTTTGTCCAGTATCAATAGGTTTCTTCCCATGGACTTTATAAATGCGTATACCAAGTTTCATGAAAATCCGATAAAGCATATTTGAGTTATCGCGCGATGAGACACACGGACGGTAAGACGGACGGACGGACAGACAGACATTTTTCCGTCCCCCACACAATCTCATAAAGTACCATACTGGCACTTAATAAATCAGAATTGTTACTTAGGAACAGCGTCATTAACTAACATTAATTTTGTATGAGTTTTTCCAATTGTTGTATTTGATTGTATTTATTAAGTACACTAGGTGAGTCTTATAATATAGGTGTATAGAAATTGTAATTGTAAGAATTATATTAGTAAATGTTAAAATACAAATTGTTACATTAAATTTATTTTCTTCACTTGTAGACAGAAACGGAATAATGAAAATGTTTAGGAGAAAATTCTCTCTGAAATCACAATTCGAACTTAGTGCCTACAACGTTCAATGTCGATGCTCTCCTAACTGAGCTAGCCAGAGTTCGATTCACGATGGGAAATGGAATCTCTCTCCTAAGAGACACTGAAAGAAACTTACGTAATATACGGTATTGTGAGGCACACTAATAGCCTAAGGCCCAGTTGCATAAAACATTAATCGAAGTTTAAGCGCTGAAACTAATCTACAGTCAAGCTAAACTTAGAATTTTGGTTGTATAAAAGCTAATCCAAGATTAATTCACCTTGATTTAAGATCAGATTTAATCGGCAAACTTTCTAAGGTTAATCTGTATGAACTTAGATTAGCAAAGATACGAAATTGCTTAAATATATTTTTAAAATATATAGAACTGAAATGGTAAGTCGTTATGTATTTAATTACTTTTACAGAGAATTTATATGGAAATTTCGCATTTCAACTATTCGCTAAACGCATTGTTTCGAGCTTATGAGCTACACTTAGGATGTATTTTTAGGTTATGTTATTTTTAGATTTGAGATTAATCGGATGGTTCAACCGAAAATGAAGATATTGAGTTTCCCCGATTATGTAAACATATAGTCGAGGAACTAGAACAAAGACTGCGTCCACAGCTAGAAACTCAAACTAAAAGAAATCATGCATCGAATTCAATGTTTATGATTCTGCTCACCCTGCGATTCTTTGCAATGGTAGCTTCCGGATGGTAATTGGGAATATTTTCCATGTGAATAAAGGAACTGCAAGTAGAACCATACACCAAGTACCAAGAGGGGTTTAGTTTCCCACTCTACTGGATTTCGGCACGCGATGTTCGGCGTTGGTATGCGGTCTCTGGCTTGCAGACCAACACTCCCATTGGCTCACAACGACCTTGCATGTCATTGGTCTGTTCCATACGGTCCTGCAACCTCTACATAAAGCTAAATAATGCAAAACACTAACCACATTAGTTAAGTGCGCGAGCGGAGGCGGCAGCCGAAGCGAAGCGCCCTTGCATTTTCGAATAATGTACGATACACTGTTTGTCGGTTTCGAAAATGTGGCATATTATATCTTCCGGAGGGTTGTCTGACCATTATCACGTTGGCAGCTGATTCCAGCACCACGTGACCCATCGGCTTCTTCCCAGCATGCACCTGCGCTGTTTCTAGCAGCTGATTCTGTATTATTGTGATTCCATTCTGAGCGCCATTTTAGGTTAGTTTTTTGTGAACTTCTTACCGATTTTACCCATATTTAAAATATTCTTAGAAACAAAAGGTGCCCTTATATGGATTCTAAAACTTCAGGAGAATAATATTACATAAAATTTTGCCGCTTTACGTGAGTAAAAAACAAAATTAACGAATCCAGTAGAATGGGAAACTAACCCCACCAAGAGAAATTCCAAATTTAAAACCCCAGTTCATCAAGAGGCCTACTGACGAGAATGAAAAGAGCCGTGAAATGCGATGCTTTTATTATATGTGTAGTTTTCCTGGTATTCTGTTATCCATTTTCCTTTTAACAATGACTGTAACAACAACATACAATTACGTAACATTAACTGAGACAAAAGAAAATCGAACAGCGTAGACAACTGACATTCGATGCGATAATATTAGGCTATGTATTTCCCTCGCATTTCCCTCGAACTTGGCGCTGTTGTCAAACGTCTTTCTGTGACCTTCGATTAGCACTAAACCAAATTCGTGTGATCTACGATTAGCGTAAAGGCTAGTTTACACGACGAAATTGGGTTTCGCAACTGTTTTTTACTTGAATGCGCAAGCGCTATATGTACTGGCGACAATGAGATACGTCAGTACGCAGTTTCGGCTGATTCCAACTTTTCACGATACTATAATAGTAATTTTGAGATTATACGCTTATTTAGCTTGTTCGCATTTCGTAAAATGAAATGGGGAAGTCAGGAAATTGTGAAATGCCTGTATTAATACGTTTTTCAAACGTTTGTATGGGATTTTATCAACTTGAACTTCAGAAATAACATGAAATGTGCGGTTGCATTGGAAAGAAAATGTGTGTAATTAGCAGGGCTAGGATTTATATGTACTAAAAAATGTCAAAATATGTACATATATATGTACTTAAAAATCTAAAAATATGTACATAATATATGTACTAAAAATGTCAAAATACGTACATATATATATATATGCAAATATATTTTGTAAAATATGAACATCAAAACAAATTTAACCACTAGACACTGCATTTTGTTACTTTTAGAACCTATAAAAATACATTACAAATACTGGATTCATAAATTAAATTATTCAATTTTTTTTTTCAGATCACTTACTTTATTTGTATTCATTCATTGATTATTTCTGCTACCATAACAGTATGCCACAAAATGTTGTTTTAAATTTCCAAAAGTGATTTGTATTGGCTGAAGCTTCGTTCTACTGCACATGAAGTGATTGGCGCATGTTTAAAATTCTCTGATTCTAGTTTTACATTTGACGAGCTACTTAAGATTGCACTGATTTTACACATTTCTTCAAAGCCTGGATTTCTTTAAAACACATTGTCCACTTTACATTTGATAAGATCGGCTAAATGTCCACGTATACATTTGAGTTCATGAATCATGTTTTTCACAATGTCAATATTTCCAGGTAATGTCAGATTATATTTTGTAGTTTCTGGATTATTTTTGTTATATTACAGAAATTTGATTCAATGTAACACAAATCATTTTTCACACATTAATTTCTGTTCATAACTGTAAACTTATACTGTGCTGCCATATTTTCTGGCACTGAAAACGACAATTTTATATAGTTTTACTCTAAAGAATGAAATATGTACGAATATTGCATTAAAATCACTAAATATGGACAAATATTTATTTTACATATAAATATGTGCTATTGTCAGAAATATGGAAAAATATGTAAAATAAATTTGTTTAATTTGAATAGAGGACAACATAATAGATGGAGATAAGTGAAAAAAAGGTGTCTATATGTGAAATTAAGAAACATGTAATTACATATAAATCCTAGCCCTGGTAATTAGTTTCACGAAATCACTTTCATGAAAGTGGTTACGAAACCTAGTGTCATCGTGTAAACTAGCCTTTATACAACTCGAGCAGCGAATTAATCTAGGTTCAATTCTGAACTTCGATTAAAACTGAATTACAGCTAGCGATTTTTATGCAACTGGGCATAAGTGACTTTGGGACAGGGTTTCCACTGTTATTGTACATTAACATTTAAGATATAGATACAAATTCATGAAACCACACATTATTGTCTCTGGTGAACATTACAAAGGGAATATTTTAGGAGTAAAATTCCTCTGACACCAGGGTTGAACCCGTCACCTTCAGATCCGTGCCATTGACGTCAACTATTAAAAGTAATCTTAGGAAAGATAATCCATCTGGTGACGGAAATCTAAATCTGACTAGCTCAGTTGGGAGATATCGATATGAAAAATAGAAGATCATGGGTTCGAATAATGTTTCTACTAATTGTGTTCGGATGTAATGTTCAGGAGAATCAATAATTTGTGTTTTCATGAATTCGTATCTAGATAGATACATACAGTATATCGTATCTACATATACTCAGGATTGACTAAGCGAAATGGACAAGTAGCTTAATACTGCAAACCCACATCAACCTAAGTACCCCAGTCACTTAAGAGGACTCAACTTTTAGTGTAGGTTTATGTTTATAGGCTTACTTCAAAAGAGAACTTGAGATTTACTATTATACAATACTAGCTTAAAAGGCCCGGGGTCGCCCGGGTTTTGTATTTTGTAATTCGTAATTAACTTATGAAGGATTTTCGATTTTAAAATTCTAGGTCCTTTTATAGAATTTAGAATTTGAAATGAGGAAGAATGACTTATCAAACTATTCGCTCAGAAAACGCTTGATGCAGCTTTTTACGCCTAATAGAGGATGTAGAATTTTGGATCCCATCGCTTGTACACAGCAAGCCTGGAAGGGGTTCAAATACGAAGAAACAGAAATTCCGGTAACATAAAATTGTATTGTTTTTGCGGAATATTTTATTTTCACTCTATTGTTACGATAAAACCGTTTTGGGGATGAAATTAAACATCAATGCAATATTACTTTCATACATCCCTCCCCAAAAACCCGCGATAAAATAATGTACATATAACCATACTTTTTTCTCTATGTCCAGGGTAGAGAAAGTTATGTGACTGCATTATTTTCGTGGATTTCATAATTTAATATTTATTTATAACATGAATTATATTGATAGCTTTTCTAAATTGTCAAAAGTCCCACTTCAATTATTTCCAAACCCATCTGAGACCACTGGAAACAATATGTTGCCATGCCAAATGTGATTTGGATTTGATAATTCTGTGTAAAAAGGGATTAAGTATACTCAAAAACATTTGATTTTTTGCATTTAAAGTCAAAATTTTTCAAAATCCTTTCTTAGTGAGCACCTACATTATGAAACGAAGGTACTGTCAAAATTCCAAGTCTCTACCTATTATAGTTTAGGCTCTACGTTGATTCTCTATCAGTCAGTCAGTCAGTCATTCATTCAGTCAGTCAGAACAAAGCCTCTTATATATATAGAGAGATATATGTATATACATATATATTTTTTTTAATTCAGCTATGTTTATACTCCTTTTAGCTACGAGGCCCTATCAGGAGTTCGGGATCTGTGTCTATACAGTAGGGTAGACCATGGAACTATTGACTGTAAATTTTTCTATTGTTAGTGTATTTTATGAAGTAAATTTAACTGATATTAGGCCTAATTTAAGTGAAATGGTGAGGATGATTCATGGTATGTAAAAATCCATTTCGGCATTTGCCTTTACGACTGGGGAAACCAAGAAAAAACCCATGTCAATTTGGCCGGCCATGGGAATGGAACCTGGGACCTCCCGAATGCGAGTCTAAGACGTTACCATCTCGGCCACCTCTCTCGGTTATAAATATTGTATTTCCTTATAATGAAATCTTTTCATCGATCATCCTACCTATAATGACTGAACAGGCGTCATTTTCATACCTTTATGAATATATAATTAATAAATCATTTGGGTATCGTTTATTTCTATTAAATAAGTTGCATAAAAATAACAGATATATTGTTAAAAGCGTACTTACAAAGCGAATCTAAGAACGGGACGGTAAAAAGAAAAATAAGATGATTTGACTAAGTTAGTCGACCGAAAGACAAGATAGACTGTCCTTCCAGTGCAGAAAATTCTCTAGTATATTTCACTGTGAAGGACACATCTGCTATACGGAAAAGTGACTCCCCATCTTCAAAGAAAGAATTGACCCATGAGATTTACCAGCAAACAAATGGATAGCGTCTGATCCCATTTATCAATAACAACAGTTGAATACGCAAGGGAATATCCTACCATATATATTCATGAATGCTCGAATTCCTTGTATACGCTGTTTTGTAAAATCAGATATTTTAAGTAACTACATTTTCATGCTGAATTGTCCATTGTACAATGTTTGGGAGAGAACAATAGTGTATTAACAATATTAATTATGGCTTCACTCGTTTTTTTGCACGACTTAACTAATTAGTGGTTCTTACGAATATTGTTGCCGTGGATCGTAAGTTGACATTCCCGCAAGCAATCTTGTTGCTATGGAAACAAAACAAATTTCCGTGCGGTAAGAATTTGCTTATGGCACTCATCATGATACAAGCCTTTATGGACAAGGCCCCCCCAGGACAAATATTCCCATAACAACAAACACATGCGAATCTCTTTCTGAAATATAACATTCATCTTGAATAGTGTATATACATCATATTTTCAGATAATATCTCAATTAATATAAATAAATTGATATAAATAATCATCGTGCAAAAAATATCATGCAATACTCGTGCCGTAAGCGCATAACGGATCTCGGAAATTGAAAAAACGAGGCGCTTCCTCGATCCGTATGCACCGCTTACGGCACTTGTATCGCAATATACTATTTTCTTTCTTGTGGCAAGTGGAATATAAACCGTGGTTCGATGATGAGTGCATGAATTAGTAAATGCAAGAAAGCAGGCAAAACTACAGTGGTTGCAGAATCCGAATGAAACTACTGTCGAAAATCTCAACAATGCTAAACGGTAAACCTCTAGAACCATTAGAACAAAGAAAAGAAACTATCTCAAAGAAAAAATAAATGAATTAGAAGTAAATAGTAAAGACAAAAATGTTAGGTATCTCTAAAAGGCAATAAATGAGTTAAAGAAAGGTTTTTCTGTTCTATATTCAACCATTTTTTCTACCAAGAAGGCCTCTTTTTCATTTTTCTTGGCATTGACAACGGTTGTTCAGGACGGGATGCACGAGGGTTGTTTACGTCAAATTGCACCGGACGCACGAGGGTTGTTTTGATGAAGCGACCACTCGCTTTGGGACGCAAAAGGGTACGACCCCCTAGAAGAAACTTAATTCAGGACAATGGTGGCACTATACTCGCGGCTCCGAATAATATTTTGAATATGGGAAAATTTTATTTCGTCTATAAATTATTAAATGTACATTGAGATGTTCAAAATGTAGAATGACATATTCACTGCAGAGCCGTTGATTGCTAAACCGACTCTGACCGAAGTAGTAATAGCTATAGGTAAACTAAAAACAAAAAAACAAATCTCCAGGTGTTGACCAAATTCCAGCAGACTTATATAAGGCAGGTAGGGGTAGATTTAACTCAGAGATCCATAAACTCATTCTTTTGAAAAGCTAGTAACACGATTGTATTTCTTTTATATGACATCGGTTCAATTTAATTTCTTTTCACTCTAACTAAATTCTTTATTTCTTATTTCTTAATGGTTAAGACGCCGATACGAGCAAGTACTGTATGAATAGTGAAGTGATCCCTATACAGGCCATGGAGGCCCAGAGGGTTCCAGGAGGTTGAGGCTCCCAGATTTTGGACATTCGGCACATGAAGGTGGTAAGGTTGTCAGCCTTACGCACCGGCCGCCTTTACCCCCAGGATTGCTCCTGGTACTCATTTCTGTTAGAGGCTGAGTCGACCCCAGGGCCATAGTGCCACCAGAAGGATTAGGCCAATTGAAAAATCTCAACGACCTCATCGGGAATCGAACCCGCGACCTTCCGGTTTGTAGCGCAGCGCCTCAACCACTAGGCTACGGCGTACCCCACTGTATGAATAACTATAATTAAATATACTAATAACAAATCTAGGGAAGGTATGTTTTCCTAAATGATATCGTTCAAAGAAGTAAAGCAATAAGTGAATTGTTTTCTTTCAGAACATAATCAACGTTGTAATTTAGAATTGACAATTGTGATATCTTAAAAGGCAGAGCCTTTAATAATTATAATAGTTGCCATTTTAATGCTGATGGTAACTGAAATATTATAATTTACATTAATATGGAAATAAATGTCAACTAAAATATTATACAATACAATTAAACATAATAAAAGTATTATTGGAGTGAATATTAACTATAATAATATAGTAATGAAGGTTAACAATATTTCCAATGGTAAAATCATTCCACTGAAAGCAGAGATCCCTGTGATCCTCTCAGGTACTCATTTCACTCCAAGTACATGGTCAAGATCGAGTTAAGAATTGGTGTGGTCACTCACAGTGGAAAGATGTCGTTAATTATTATGTACCAGAAGAATTATTAATATTCAGTGTTTCCAATAATTCTTTCTCAATAAAGACGTGAAGTAATTTAGAACGAAAACTTCTTCACCTCTTACGTTGAAGCGAACAGTCCAGCCAATAAAATCAAAGTACTGTAAACTGTCTTGGGTTCTGGCCTATCCGATTCAAGCTTAGAGAGGCATTGGGTTAATTAAGAAAAACCGTTGAATTATTCTATCAACGACACTGCCTAGAAGAACGCTGCAAGCTGGACGTTCCATGAGATCGCTCCGGTCATATCGAGTTTTATAATAGGTTAGTTACCTTAATTAACATGTAAATCCAGTAGAGTAAAGCTTTGCATATTGCAGATTATTACTATTAGGTAGATTTCGAAGAAAAATCTACCTATTGCAATGGATACAATGTCATGATTTCCGAAAAATTATTTCATATCTTTACGTTTCATGCTCCCCTAAGTACGAAACCACCGCCCGTGATATTTATATATATATTTATATCTTTACACGATAGCGGCCGTAATTTTGAAGATATTTGAACCAAATTTTATTATGTTGTTTCTAGGCCAAATAGTTCGGACAAGTTCGTTAATGAGCAAAATTGGCCCAAGGGGGTGGTCGGGGGAGGGGGTTGAAATTTAAAAAAAATTATAACTCGGCCCCTATGAAATATAGAGGGAAACTTTGTTTGAATAAATTAGAGTACTCCCTATGGAGTTTACAGTTACACCAACGATTCGGGGGTTTTGGGGGTACGAGTGGGGGTGGGGGTGGGGGTGGGGGGGATGGAAATGCGAAATTTTTGAAACCACGTCTTGTGGGGTATCATTGAAAAGCTCTTGATGAGTACTCTACAAATCAATAACTAGTTTTTCAATAGCTCTCATTTAAGGCGATATTTGAATGTTTGAAAAGTGCTCTTTCCTCTTTTTTGCAATTATTATTGCGGGTTTGTCATGCCAAGGCTAAAGAAGAAGAGTGCTACGCAGCGACAGCAAATTAAACCAAAAGCACTTTGAAATCTACCTCAGCCTGTAGGCTTGCCTAAAGGGATTTTTATTATTAAACTTCACGTTTCCACGCATCTATACGATCAGTGTTATTATACCCGTTTTGATAGACTTTTGCGTAGCGAGCAATACCACAGTGTTAATATAATAATATCGCGCACAATGTGCATTATCTTAACCCAAGACTCTCGATTCCTGCAAACCTTTATTTAAAACCCACAAGATCCTCCCACTACCATGTATCATTATTTTTGAAGCCGCCCTGTTTGCTTATTCTCATAGACTCCTTTTCAAAGTTAATTCTGACTACCACTCTTACAACACCCGACATAAAAACAGCATAGCACTGACGAAACACTCTACCCATCTATTCGAATCTTCTCCATACTACTTATGCTCTAAGGTATTTAATTCACTCCCCTCTCATATCACATCACAAAAAACAGAAATTTCATTTAAGAAAATGCTCAATTCCTTTCTTTTATCAAACTGTTTTTATAATATAAGTGATATTTATTCTTTGTAAGTGTATATACTATATTCTTAAATTTATCATTCATCTTCCATATACTGTAAAAATAGAGCTAGAAATAATATTAAAATGTATAATGTAGTAAAATGTAGCATATTTAAATATTGTACATGTATTGAATATTTGTATGTAAATTATTAATTTGTAAACTTTAAGAAATGTAGTTTAAAAGTATATGTAAACTTATAAGTGTAGGTTAATGTAAAACACTGTACTGTGTAATAAAATAAACAAACAAACTAACTAAACCTACTGACAAACACCCAGTCCTGAACCCGGGAAAGGGATTTTTCACTATTGAAAACCCCGACCCGGCCGGGAATCGAACCCGCAACCGGAGTGGAAGGCAGGCGCGCTACCGACTCACCCACGGCGACGGATACAGTATTTATATCAGGAATAATAAAGATATTTTTAAACTAAAATTCTCCGGTTTCCCCTGATAAAGTCTGCCAGTTTTTCACTCATAACTCTCGAACGAATGCGAAAACTATAAAAATCCTGCTTCGAAGTGCATACGGCCACTCTTCAGTCCATCTACGTTTAAAATTTCAGATTTCTGCGTACAGTAGATTTCGCTGAGCATCACGCACAGACATACAGACAAACACTTCCTTTTATTATGTAAATATAATAATAATATTATTGTTATATTTATATAATAATTATAATATAATATAATATATTATAATTAAATAATTTTTTTCTTCTTTCTTTATCTGAGTTTTACCTCTCCTTTTTAGGATTTCAGCGACCCAAGCCGCCCGGGCCTTACAGGCCCGCGACCTGTTGGATCACATACATACTTTTTTGACCAGACAAGGACATGGAGGGCCTCCCCGTATGTTTTATAATAATAATAATAATAATATTATTATTATTATTATTATTATTATTATTACTATTATTATTATTTATATAGCCCTACTTCTATAAAGTTCTAAACAAATTTATTGTCAATATGATGCAAAGTCTAGGTGATAATGAAACAGTAATTTGGGAAGGTATTGTAAGGTTGTGTTCAGGCTGTTGTAGATAATTATATAGTAGGATGTTATACTTAACTGTACTGGCCATTTGTAACACTTGCCGGTGCGGTTCTCTACTCGTTACGTATTACAACATCTTTTCCTGTGATTTAGAGAACGAATGAGAGCGAGACACCCAAATCAGAGAATTAGCCAGCGAAACAGAGACAGCAAAAGTTTTTGGAACCATCCCTGTAGTGTAAGGAAGGGATAAAGCCATCATTCAAGTTTGTGGTTTTGGGTAACGGTGGGTGTAGATACGGCAGAAGAGGTAAGAGGAGTGAGTAAGAGAGTCCAACAAAGTATGGGAGAGGAGGGGTATGAGGATAGAAAATCGGATTTTGATATTCGGGATTATTCTTCCAGTTATGTAGGGAAATTTCGTGAGCAGATGTGTTTTATTTGCTTCCAGAAAACGCGTGTTATGTGCATATATATATAGAAGGTGCTTAGATATAGATTTGTTGGGAGTAATGTTAACACAGTGAAAAAGGACAGAGAGAGAGAGTTAGAACGGTGCAAGCGTGAACCTCAATACCCTTTTATCATTATAATGATTCCGAAGAGAAAACAATGTGTTCTAAATACAGATTTGAATACGTTCGTGTAATCATCGAGGCTTGCAGTAAAATATTTTTCCCCAAATGGTTTTTGTATACATCTGATCATTTTAAATTGAGCTTTCCAGCTCAAATAACTGGTGTATAACACAATATAACAACAAAATAAGTTGGCAATGTGACTAATTACATTGTAATAATAATAATAATAATACAATGTAGTTTATATTTGATTCACTGTCAATACGCTCATGTGATGGACACAAAGTGAACAATGACATTTCTATATTAGGAAAATTGGCCTGGAATTATGTTTATTACTTGTGAAATGTTATTATTAGAGTTCAGATTTATCAGTAAAACAACATTCAAACATAAGTGAGCAAATAATCATGAAAATGTAAGAAATAAGCACCAGTTAAGCAAAAACAGATTACATGAAAATCATACAAACGTCAGAAAATACTAACCCAAATGTTTCACTTCTGCTGGTCTATCACATAACTCTAGTAGTGATGAGCAAATGCAAGACCAAGACCAAGACCAAGGTAGTCTTGGTCTTGGTCTTGGTATTGCACTCTCAGTCTTGGTCTTGGTCTTGCATAGCTAACCCTGGTCTTGGTCTTGGTCTCGGTCTTGCATCAGTGGTCTTGGTCTCGGTCTCGGTCTTGCATACTCGGTCTTGGTCTTGTTGCAAGAGTCTTGCAGTTTTCTTTTACGCATTTTACTGTGATCGATGGCGTTTACATTATTTAAAGTTATTCCAATTACATGTGTGTTATTGCTTGCGAAAGTAACGAAAGCTAATTGTTTTAGTTCCTTTGACCATGTAATGCAATGTAATGTGATATCACGCTGTTCGTCGAAACGTCCATGGTGATATAAGCTAGTACAGTAAACTTTAATCCCAAAATCCACGAGATGCTATATACTATTTGAGAGTGTAAAATTATGAATATTATATTGTAAAGTTTCAAATTGAACGGCTGTGGATACAAGAAGTAATATTAACAGGATGTGTATGAAATGTTTAAAAGATTTCCGCATAGGAGAGAGGTTCTATCTGACCTGTTTAAAACTGTATAATATAGCAACAAAACACATTTGTGCAATCTATAGAAAATCACACAATGTCCATTCGAAACCCAAACCCATAGGCTGCAATAAATAATATCTCTCTTTCCATATACCCTAGTTCTAATTTAAAACACATTATGAACAGATCATTTCTGCACTTGAAAGATTTCCGCTACCTCTCATAAATTACTTTCTACTTGCTTTCAAGTTTCGGGCCTACAACTAATTGGGTCTAAAATAATCATAACTATTCTTCATGCAAGCAAATATTTCTAGACCAGGCATTTTCTACTTTTAGTATCTTTTCCCATTCGATATGCATCCTTAATATGAATCATCAGCAAGAACTTAAACACCGCCACCGGCGCTTTTGAGTAGTGGACGCTGGTTCGCTGCATACAAAACGGGGCTTTATAAAACTTTTTCAAGTAGCAAGACTGCAAGAGTCTTGCAGTTAGGTCTTGTTCTTGCCAGAGTCTTGCAGGGTTGGTCTTGGTCTTGGTCTCGGTCTTGCATGGTCGGTCTTGGTCTTGGTCTTGCTAACGCTGATGCGGTCTTGGTCTTGGTCTCGGTCTTGCATTTTCTGCAAGACCAAGACCAAGACTGCAAGACCAAGACTGGTCTCGCTCATCACTAAACTCTAGTTTCGGTACTCGACTGTATAATTCTAAAATCACATTACGTCCGGTTTTAGCCAAATGTAGTTATGGAACCTTTAAACCTAAAGTTAATAAATTTCATTTTTCTTTCCGTTTGTGGTAATATTTGTTAATATGAAAAGACTCGTCCACCTGACCACAAACCACAATAGACCAAAGTTCAATGGATGCAACGTCACTACGCCCTATAGTATTATAATATTAATTTGGATTTATGCACATATACAAACCTATATAATGTCCTCCTATATGAATTTATAGAATCTTATAAAGTATTCAATATCTTGTTGGGTTTGAAGTTTCACTATTGTCATAAAATATTTGTTTGGATATAAAATTATGTAGTCATATAAAATACACTTACATTTAGATAGCAATATGCTAGGCTATATGTATCTAATTAAAACTTAACCATTAAAAACATATATACACTGATGCTGTGCACAGTAAGTTAATTTACTTACAGTGTAAGTAAATATGTAACTGTAAGTTAATTTACTTACAGTGCACAGCATCAGTGTATATATGTTTTTAATGGTTAAGTTTTAATTAGATACATATAGCATATTGCTATCTAAATGTAAGTGTATTTTATATGACTACATAATTTTATATCCAAACAAATATTTTATGACAATAGTGAAACTTCAAACCCAACAAGATATTGAATACTTTATAAGATTCTATAAATTCATATAGGAGGACATTATATAGGTTTGTATATGTGCATAAATCCAAATTAATATTATAATACTATAGGGCGTAGTGACGTTGCATCCATTGAACTTTGGTCTATTGTGGTTTGTGGTCAGGTGGACGAGTCTTTTCATATTAACTTTAAACCTAAAGTTAAAAAAACTCGTATAACTTAGATTTTCATCCCTTTTAAAATAAGTTTATCTTTTGGTACCTACTACTAATATGACAATTTATTTTTCATTATTAGAATTATTTTTTATATCAATTGAATCATGCCTATACTCTCAGCTTTTGTCTTTTCCTTAAGCACTATTTCACAATATTTGTCTATTTTGTTTCAAGGTAATTTTAGGTTAAGATTATATTTAAATAATGTAAATATAAGTATGGAACTTCCCCGAGCACGAGCTCCTGCTCTTTCGGGGTTTCAGTACCTTATATATTACCTATCTATGTATTAATGCAATTTTAAAATAATAATAATAACAATAATACTCAGATAGAAGAATTAGCAAAACAGAGAAGAGAATCTCAAGGAAAATTATGTGACCAATATTTGAGAATAACATATACAAACTGAGACCAGAAAAGGAGTTATACAAACAAACATAAAAAATAGGCCATGCTTTCAGGAAAAGAAGATTAAGATTCTATGGTCATATTTTCAGAATGGAAAGAGACAGACTTACCAAACAAATTGTTGATCACTATGTAAGTAAGAATACTAAACCAGCATTTTTCAAGGAAGTCGAAGATTTGAAACTACTCATTATCAAAAAGGAGGATATTGCAAACAGAGAAAAGTTTAGGAAAGCAATATTTCATGATGAATTTCCAGAGAAACCCAAGAAGAAAACGGGAAGTTCATGGACGGAAGAACGGAAACAGCAACATCGCGAAAGAATGAAGAAGTTAATAATAATAATAATAATAATAATAATAATAATAATAATAATAATAATAGTAATAATAATATTTTTTACCTAAGGCTAATTCGTGAGTTAATTCGATGCTTGACGCAATAAAAAGTATGTATTTTTTGTGGAGAAGTTCGCATGTCTATGAGATATTATAAGCGCTAAATTTTATTTCAGGGTAAGTTTTCTTCCATTGTAAAGTGTGTACCATCATTACGTTCGTTAAGAAGGGAGTTAACTGCCCACAGTTGCATGGAAACGTTTTTACACATAATGTTTACCAAAAAGTCCCATCCGATATCCAAATAGGCCGCTGAATTTCGGAATTCTTTCGCGATAGACCGGGCTAATCGAATAATGCCCTAACGTAGCTAATTTTTTAGCCATTATATCCTCATCTTTATAGTAATAAGTAGGGACCGGATTTTTAGGTTTTTAAAAACACCGTTTTAGGTTTTCCATTAGGTGAAATAGTTTTTTTTAGGTTTTTTGTCAAAAATATCGTTTTCGGGTAGAATAATTGGTTTAATGAATATTAATGTGCTACACAGGATTCAATACATAATACTTGTAAGGTTTAACTTAACAAAATTGACTTAAATTTGTGTAAACTTGCTTTAGGACAATATTATGGACAATTGAAGAAAGAAAGCATAAACAATCAAAATAAGCGGTAATAAACTGGATTTCATTTGTTTCGGCATAATTAATACATCTTCTTAAACCTCACACTGTGACCACTCAGTATGAATAAGAGGGTAGTAAATAAAGGGGCCAACAAGCGCTTTAAAACGCGGAAATCTATACCCTTGTTCATACACGGCAACAATGGTTGTTCGTACGAATATTTGAAAAGGAATACGCCGGTACTCTTACACTTTCTCTCTTGATACTGTCCATCCCAGACGACAATGGGTTGAACGAAACGCTGGTGGTATTAATTTCAACCCGACAAAAATTGTCTCCCCACAAAATATAGATTTCTCAACTGAGAAATTTAACAAAAAAGACAAAAAGTAGCCTAAATTAGATATTTTAGGTTATATATCCCGTTTAGGTATATTTAGGTTTTTATACCCCATTTAGGTATTTTTAGGTGCCACAGAATTAATGTGGGTGAATCCTATGGTCATGATTCGAAAAAGTGTATGAGCGCTTTTTGTTTTGGAAGTAAGGAAAACATAGGTAAAAACATAAGAATCCGGTCCCTAGTAATAAGTTAATACATAGTATATGTACTTCATACTTATATGGAGAATTTTGCTAACAATTTCGCGGAAAAGTCTCATGTAAGTTCAAGCTATTCTATTAGCTCCTACACTTGATCCTAGATGTATATGGAGGAAAAGTAAACAATCGAATAGCAAAGTACAAAGCACAGTTCACAAGAGTTCATTTTTGAGACTGTTTAGTCGATTATATACAGTAAAGTGAATTTAACTTTATTTTTAGATTAAGCGCTAAGGGTCCTGGGTTCGATTCCCAATGTTTTGCATATATTTACAATCTGTAACTTATTGCCACCGGACAAACTGTTTCCTCGCACGATTATTTATAGGTGACGTAACTGGTAAAGGTCCTGACTCGCAATTTTCTTCTATAATACAAATTATTAGAGGTTATGCCTATTACTTTTACTTGCAATAATATGTGGTGTACTTCATCACACATTATGTAAATGAAAAGTACAACGAATGAAATATGCTATAAAATACGTCTCGTATTTAGTAACTTACGTCACTTGTTTTTCTTCAGAATCAAGGCAACGATACAAACAAATTAAATTTTGTTTGCTAGATATTTGTTGTAAAACATGCTATGCTATGATTTAAATACGAAAGCTAGAAACTCACTTAACTGAACTTATGTTTTCACAATTACATCTCTTCTCTATATATATAAAAGGCTTTGTCCTGACTGACTGAATGACAGGAATCAACGTAGAGCCTAAACTATAACAGGTAGAGACTTGGAATTTTGACAGTACCTTCGCTTCATAATGTAGGTGCTCACTAAGAAAGGATTTTGAAAAATTCTGATTCTAAATGCCAAAAATTAAATGTTTTTGAAAATACTTAATCCCTTTTTACATAGAAATATCAAAACAAATTCACAGAACGTATTGTTACCAGTGGTATCAGGTGGGCTTGGATTAAATTAAATGGATGTTTGACAAATTTGAGAAGGTATCATTATAATTCATATTATCTATATTAATAAAAGGAATTCTCCTCGATGTCCAGCGAAATCTACTGAACGCAGAGATCTGAAATTTTAAACATAGGTGTGCTGAAGGGTCGGAAAATGCACCTCGAAGCCGGAATTTTAATTTTAGTTTTCGTTCGTGAGTTATGAGTGAAAAACTGGCAAAAAACGTGCATTTTTTTCGTTTTCAAAACATAAGTTTTCAGTTATACATTTCAATGTCAAATCAATTACAGTTGGCTTTGGCTATTTTTGTCAAACCTTGAAAACAAAACTTTCGCGATCGCTTGAATGTTGTAAGCCCTAAATATGGTCAAACGTTGTTTTATTTGGACGAATCTCACTATACAGAGGTTTTCTTGGCCAAGAAACTCGAATCTGAGGTCGCTTTTACCAGTCGATACTATCTGATCGTGGTATGTAGTCCATGCGATTTAGGTGTTAATAAATGTAATGATTTAACTATTATGCTCTTAATTTTTAATTCTTGAAATAATTATCGCGGGCGAAGCCGCGGGCACATGCTAGTAAGATATAAATAATTATATGACCTGTGCGGAATGGATGTAAACATCTGACTGAGCTTGTCGCACTATTGTGAAGTATGCCCTGGTGCGATTAACCAATGAAACGACAGGACATATTTAGTCAAGGCAAGTCTGTTGTTTATTTTGCTCCGAACACATCTTGGATCAAGTATAGTATAGTTCTTAGTTTAGTTCAGAAAATGTCTGAAGGGAAGATCTATCGAACAGCCCACTTCTCTCATTTGGCATTCATTTTTTCCCTGACCGAATACAGGTCATCGAACGAATGTACAGCTGCTTAAGAACCCCTCTCCATATCTCATTATCGAACCCCAGTCCCTAGAATGAGAGGGAGTAAAGTGTGTCAGTAGTGTTATAAAGACCGAGGGGAGACTAGCAGTCGGTAACACTGCAACTACTACTAACTACGACAACCACTGTGAATTTCCTCCTCTGCTAATTGCAATACGCAAGGATAGAAACGCAATTTGATAGTCATATGTCAGTATTTATGTTACTTATTTTATTGAATCATTGATTAGTACGCTTTCATTACAGTATTCATAATTGGTGTTATGAACTATAAATAAAATCAGGTAAACTGATGTAACAAAGTGCCAGTATGTTTTTATTTAATCAGTTATCATTGCAATTATGATATGCACAATATGCATTTTTTAAATTGATTTCCAATTAAGCTCCAGAGTTATTCATTAAGCAGGGCTTACGGAAGAACAAAGGACTAGTTTTTTTTATAAATCAGATTAAAATCTTCCAGCATCAGCTGTAATGTACAGATTTGTGATATCTTGACAATCGCACACTCACATAAAAATAAAAAAGTCAAATTTGTCGGCTCGGGATTTGAACCATTGAACTGCAGAATGTGAGTCTAAGACGTTACCATCTTGTCCACCAGGGTCAGATTAACAGTCTAGTTGGATAAGCGTATGTAAAGCAACAATGTTACTTGTCATAGCCAACTGCATTTTAATCTCCAAATCCTTATAAGATCACAGTAAAACAATTGACTATGTTGTCATGATAACTGATTTGACTTTCATAAATTCTTTCGAATATGTATATTTACATAAAATAGGCACTAAATTGGGAATTACTCCGAAACCGTTCAACCGATTTTATCCAATATCAATAGACATGTTCCCATGGACATTATAAATGTGTACACCAAGTTTCATGGAAATCCGGTAAAGCATGTTTGAGTTAGCGCGTCTTTAAAATAGGGTTTTACTCCGGTACCGGTCAACAGATTAGGTTCAAATTCAATAGGATACTTCTCTTGGACGTCATAAATGCGTATTCGAAGTTTCATGAAAATCCGATACAGCGTATTTCAGTTATGGTGCCTTTCTAATATAATACTATTAAAATAGGCACTAAATTGGGCATTACTCCGGTACCGGTGAACCGATTTGGTTCAATAACAATAGGGTTCTTCCCATCGACATTATGAATGTTTATACCAAGTTTCATGAAAATCCGAAAAAGCGTACTTGAGTTATGGTGCGTACAGACGCACGGACAGACGGACAGACATTTTTTCGTCCCCCACACAATCTCATAAAGTACCATACTGGCACTTAATAAATAAATGAATAAGCTTTAATGGGTGTTATTCATTAACACCGAAAAATTTTACCTGTGTATAGAGAGGAAATAGACAAGCAACTTTTATTGGGAGATTTATTCTCTATGACGTAAAATGTTTTTGCTACAGGGCATTAAGTGATTAGAATTTAGGGCTTGTAAGTCAATAATAAAGCGAAATAGGGTTAAAATTTTCATTAAATTTACTTCAGGCCTTCATAGTGAGCGATAAAAACCTGATTCTTAATCATTCATCAACAGCTATATAGTGTTCAATAATGTGGAAAATTAACAGATTAATCGCATGACTGGCTGCCACTGAATTAGTTTTTTTTTTATTCATAACTCTAGTGTTAGCAAAAAACTTCCTTTGTTTTGCATTTTTTCAAATGTTAGAAGTCTGTGGCGGCCATTCCCTGGGGGATTTCATGCTGTAACAGGAAAAGTTGAATCCATAGAGCAAAAATCTCCCAATAAAAATTGTTTGTCTATGTCCCCTCTATACACAGGTAAAATATTTCGGTGTTATTCATTAACACCCTGTATAAATATGAAGGGGCTAGTTCCATAAGGGCGTAAGGCACAAGAGCATAGTTTTGAGAAATCTTAATGTTTTTAAACAATGTTACCACTCACAAGCACAGGCCTTTTCTTATGACTGAGCAGAGGTTCAAGGCACAAGTATAAATTGTTCACTGAGTATTTAAGAGATTTGAGGAGAAGGCGTTAATGTTAAAAGCTCAAAATTCAAGATGTGCATTACGCCCTTATGGAACTATCCCCTTCATATAAGAATACAAAAATATATTCCGTTTAAACAGTATCTAATCAATAGGCTGCGAGTTCGAGTCCCACCTCGAGCATGGGAGTAGAAGAAAGGTAACGGGAAGAAATTAAAACTCTTTCGGTCTCATGCCTATAGGTCGGCTAAATTATACTTAAAAATTTACTTTCCTTTAACGAGAAAGGTAATTTAAAAGCGATATATGCATGTACAAGTAACGGGTCTTCCAATAGGGACTTCCGAACTTTGACAGTTGGTAACGGTCATACTGTTGAAGCTACATCTGTCGAATTGGCTGTCATTTATTCAGTCTGTTTTGCCAAATCACCATGCACGGATATAGCGTTCAACAACACGTGCAAGTGATAAAATTATTTTATGAAAATGGATGTGCTGTTCGGGCAACGTTCCGCGCGCTTCGCCCATTTTACGGTTGCCATAATCGGCCCATTTCTGGATGAATGGGTACGTCAACAAACCAAACTGTCGAATTTGGGACAATACCAGTCCACATGAGATCCAAGAGCGTCCAATGCATCCCGTAAAAGTCACTGTTTGGTGTGGATTTTGGGCTGGCGGCCTCATCGGTCCATATTTCTTTCAGAACGACGTTGGCCAGGCCATCACCGTCAACGGCGAACGCTATAGGTCGATGATTACCAACTTCTTTTGGCCTAAATTGGATGATATGGACACCAACGAGATGTGGTTTCAACAGGACGGCGCTACGTGCCACACAGCTCATGCCACATTGGACATTCTGCACGAGCGATTTGAGGGCATTTTCATCTCACGTGGAGGTGATGTGAACTGGCCACCGAGATCGTGCGATTTGACCCTGTTAGATTTTTTCTTGTGGGGTTTTCTTAAGTCGCAGTTCTATGCGAATAAGCCACAAACCACAGCAGCCCTCAAAGACAACATAACCCATGCCATCGGTCAATTTCAGCCTGATTTATGCGCCAGGGTCATGGAAAATTGGACATTTCGGATGCGCGCCACCCAGCGAAGCCGCGGCGGACATTTGCAAGATGTTATATTCCATACATAATGGCATCGATAGGCCTTTCAAACGAATAAAAAATTTCGATGATATCTCACACATACTTTGATTTATTTAAATTTAAAGATAGGAAGCGCTTAATGAAAGACCCTTTATTTTGCTATGAATTTGTATATTTTTATATCCCTATAATATAAAGCCACATGGATGACTCACCCACTCACTGAGTGACTCACTGTTCACTTTTAGTTGAGCTAGAAACTTGAAATTTTCCACACTTATAGCTTTTAGCCGACAGGAAAGTTAGAAAAAAAAATTATTTTACTTTTACCCCTAAAGAACCTTCAAAATGGCGGACGCGGTTTTAAAGTCTCTGCTTAGTTCTCATGACAACAATATTACCTACAATATTCACATGGGGCATTGGAAGTTGCAATACCCTGGGCTTTTGAAGACATGATAACGATAGAAATAATTATTTCCGTAAACCGAACGAGGTGGCAGAGATGGTATCGCCTTGGATTCGCATTCGGGAGGTCCCAGGTTTAAATCCCGTAGCCGGCCAATTTTTATGGGGTTTTTCATGGTTTTCCAGTCGTAAAGGCAAATGCCTAATTGGATATTTTTACATGCCACGAATATTCCTCGCTAATTCATTCTTTAATAACACCTGAAATTTATTCCATAAAATACACCATTAATGTTTAGCCAGTTCCAGATGAGCTGGAAACCCGAGATTTAGCAGATTTATACAATTTTAGCTGGCTACTGACGGAAGATTCCAAAAAGTTCAAATTTTAATTATTTTACCCCGAAAAAATTCCAAGTCTTCGCGAACTTTTTAGGTTTATTATGGCTAAATGGTAATCGGTTATAAGGTAGTCTAAATACACGGACTCTAACTCCGATATGGTGTCAGTTCAAAAAGAAAATCCTTTCCCGAGAACCTCAGCCTGGGTTTGGAGGCAGAGCTCCCAACGAGCGAAGCGATGATTTAGAGGAAAGCTATTAGGGGAAGGTTGCCTATGTTGGACCGAATTTACATTTTGTTACCCCACGCCTTTATTATGTAATTAATTGATACAAAATATATTGTACAATAATCTACATTTATACACTTTCATCTGATAGTATTATATTTTGAATAGATATATATATATCTCCAAGGCCTACAATTTAAAATTTAGAAGTCTGTAATTGGTCCGAATTAGGAAACCGGTTGCTTAATTTGGACCTTCGGTTGCTTAAGTTGAACCGATGGTAAAACTGTGAGTAAAAAAATAATAATTGTAATATTTTTAAGAACCTGTATTTTAACAAATTTATTAGGCACACATGGCATCTAAAGTAAGTTAGTTTGGGCCTATTATACAAAACCATTAATTATAATTTGTAATTTAGAAGCAAACTGTTTTGTACTGATAAAGTGCTTCAAATAAGAAACAAAGAAAACTAAAAAAAAACAAATTGCATTAAAAAATGTAAAAAAAAAAATCGGCACAATAAAATATACCAGATCAAGAATTGAAGTTATAGTGGTCCAAATTAGGAAATACGCAGTGGTCCAACTTCGGCAACTGGACGCCATGTAAGAAAACATGATGCTACAAGGACTTACAAAATGTAAAACTAGTTTTACGATACCTAGTTATTAAGTAATGAAATGCACTTGCAAAATATAATGTAGGTAATAGTTTTGCTTACTCTTACTCTGCACAATACCTTATGAATTGTAGCGCGACTCTTGTTACACAAACGAGAACACAATAATTGCAGTTATTCTTTTTTCTATGGCTGCAGCCTACTGACCGTTGGATCACGCGTCCTTGACAACATTTCTCACCTGTAGAGCCAACTTGAAGGTTTAAGTTACTAACACAAAACGAAATATGAAGGAGGTCCAACTTAGGCAACGGTCCAACTTCGGGAACTCTCCTCTATGTTACACATTTTATTTAATTATAATATGTAAGTGGCGATTGTTTTTTTAAACGTACGAGTAAACATACTATCCATAGAATATGGTATGGTATGGTATGGTAAGGTGCATCTTTATTCTTATATACATGTTAGATACATTGTCCATAGAATAAATCCAGCGCACGGGCCTAGACGGCCGTTCGTGCTTTTACTATGCACAAGACAAAAACAAACAAAAGAAGAGAAAGTAACAATAATACAAAACAATATAATACTATAACTTATATAATAATGCTATATAAAGATGAAGAAAAGAAAGAAGACAAAAAGTTGTATATGACAATAATAATACAATAGTAGTACAATATAACACATAATAATACATAGAAAAAGATTACTCCCCCTGCCCCTCCCTCCCATCCTTTTCCACCCTGAGCTGTCGGACTTTAGACATGAATTTACCCACCCCTTCAGAAAATTTTGTGTCACTCAACAGCTCGAATATGGCCATATGACCTCTTCTAGAGACAACAAAAGAGTCTGGCAGATATCGTTGCCTTAGTATCTCAGTGACTTCACATTCCGAGAGAATATGCTGTGCTGTCTCATCCTTGTCACATAGTGGACATATTCTGGTTCCTTCTGCATTGACGCGTTTCAGCGATTTCCAGGCTCCTAGACGAAACCAGGCTAAACCCGTCCTGCTTTCAGCGCTCCCCTCATATAGATATCTTTCTGTTCCCCAGTTGGTTTTAATCATTGATTGGATCTCCAGAGCAACCTTGTTCCTACATTCCCCTTCCGTTATTTGCCTGTCAATATCTCTAAGACGATTCCTGACTTTCCGCCAAACATTTCGTTTGTTCCTCCTGCCTCTTTCGTTTATAAATCCCATGCCTATTTCTTCCAAGCCTCTGCGTATTCTTCCCGCCCACGTTATTTGGCCTCTCAACTTCAGCTGTTCCCTATAACATATTGCCCTGATAAGAGATTGCTCTCCATGCATAATCTTCAGGTAGTATTTGAGTGCCTTTATCCTGCAATCTATTGATACCCTGTGGCTCCCAAATTCCCGCCAAGTTTTGTTTGTTTGTTTGTCCGTTTTTTTTAATTTTTTTTTTAAATTTTTTTTATTTTTTATTTTTTATTTTGACCGGTGACTTGATACTTCCTGTAGATCTGTATTCTTTTAGGACTTTGAAAACCGTACTTGAAACCACTCCCACGGATGACGCCACTTTCACTCCTACATCTTGCACAGATACTTCAGGGTTTTCTTTTAACGTTTTATATATATTTACAATTTGTATCTTCCCGCCGCTGGACAAATATTTTCCTCGCACTTTTCTTTATTGGTGACGTAAGTTCTGAAGGCCCTGGCTCACAATTTTCTTCTATAATACAAATTATTAGAGGTTATGCCTATTACTTTTACTCACAGTATGTGGTGTACTTAATCACACATTATGTACATGAAAAGTACAACGAATTAATTAATTATGTTGTAAAATAAGTATTGTATTTAGTAACTTAAGTCACTTGTTTTTCTTCAGAATCAACAAATTTGCCAAGGCAACGATAAGAACAAATGAAATCTTATTTACTAGATATATATTGTAAAACATGCTATAAACATGATATAAATACGAAAGCACGCAACTCATTTAATAGAGTTATATTTTCTCAAAGGTACATAAGATATATCGAGGGCTATTTTTTTCAACCTCCGATGGGGCATAAAATGAAAACCACATTGAAAATCAAAACTGACTTATTTGAAACATTTAGGTACACCTTCTAGCTACTTCTCCACATAGTCGAGCTCCGATTGAGACATTTGTCGAATCATGGTGCAACTTCATAGAAGCTAGCCGCCAGCGTATTGAGAAGGGTCTTCACGATATTTTTAAGTGTTTTGAAATATTCTTCTTTGGTGTGGAAGCAGATCTTGGGTTTGTTCGGGAAATTTGTGTGCATCCATTTTTTGGATTGTTCTTTTGATTGTGGATTGTCGTAACGAATCCATTTTTCATCCCCTGTCACAATGGATTTCAAAAACTCGTTCCCGTGCCAAATGACTTTCATCTTTCTCGGCAGCTGAAAAAAGATAAAAGTAAATAAGTATAATTGTAGTCAATTTAAATTGAATTTTCTTGGAAGTATTTTTTTTATATTTAATATTTTACATTTTGTGTTTCTGTTGAATTTAATACACTGGATTTAAACATAAACCTGTAACTGAAAAAATTTATTCGGATTAATATATCCTCTTCTTGGAGGATGACTATTGAAATTCGGAACTTCACGCTCCACTACGTCATAACCTCGTCTGATAATAAAATCAGGGTCAGAATTCCTTTAGTTTTCCAACAGTATATCAGTTGAAAGTTTATTTCTATAAGCAAATGTCATAAAAGTCAGTGCTTTTGGATCCCAAGTCTACTCAATCACAAAGACAAATTATTATAACTTAGTGATCTGACTTCTTACATACGGCTACGTGGTATTCTGGTATTTAGAGAAAATTCATAATGTATTCTATGTACTTGGAATTATAAACTCCTCCAAATTACATATCTTATATTTATTTATTTCTATAATGTTTGTTATCAGAATCCGGATTCTAATGACATGCCATCTTTTTATTGATGCTGCATAGACATTGCCAACTTGTAGATAAATCCTAATCATGGCCTCTAGATTATAGAAATGCATTTTTATTAAGTAATTTTTTGTCATTTTATGCAATTTTATATTTTTAGAGCAGTTATTTCAATTTTACGTCTTTTTTCATTTTCGTGTAATTTCCTTGCTTAGGCCTACTTAGCCATTTTCGTGCATTTACATGTGTATTAAGTTTCGGAGGTCATTTACCTTCGATAATTTCCGTATGTTGGCAGTGAATTGCTGCAATTCTGAATAAAGTAGTGTTTACCAACTTTTTTTATACGAGTAATATTTAATTAAATTATTAGGTCACTATAATGCAACATTTCTGCAGTATCTACTTTAAAAACAATTTCCTTACTTTTGTTCTCAAATGCTGCAATCAAGAACAAAGAACAAAGTTTTTAGACGTATAACATCTTTCTGCATTTACAGTTTTTACAATTACGTACAAATTAGTCTATAACTTGGTGTGTAAAAGAGTGATTTTTTTATAAATGAAATATCAGTTTTTAGGCCATTCTTTATAATTATTAAGTCATTTTCTTTAAAAATTTGTGTCATTATAGGTCATTTTTCAAACAATATTAGGTCATCAGAATCCGGACCCAGGTTATCATCAAATATAGGCTAGGCAAGGACTGTTTGATATAAAGTCTTATTATTAGTATTATTAATTGTGCTTTCAACAATTAGTAAAAAGAGTTTTTGATATTAAACCAAAAGAATGTTATTTTCAATCTTAATTTACTTTAATCTGAATTCATTACTTGGATGGTGATGTAAAAATAGGACTCCTTCAGCTGGTCTCTATCTAACTTAGATTAATTAAATTTCTTGTATTGTCGAGGGGCTGCTGGTTGGTCACAAAGTTAAAAACACGACATAGACTAATCAGATAATAATCTAATTAATTACATCGCAGTCCCTTCCATATCCCTGCTTCCTGATGGCTTCAGATATTGATTTGGTTTGCAAGATTGAAATGTCATCGTCCTTCCATATAACGCTTTCTATCTTACCACTCTAAAATGTCAGTCAGGCAGGCCCGAACTTGGAATCGTCCTATACCTTCTCAATACATCTCCCTCCTCTCCACACTTCCCTTCCTCTTCATCCCTTGAAACCCTCTATCGCCTTCTCTCCCCTCTAATTAAACCCCTTCATATAACCCTCTACTCTTCACGCCCCTCTTCCTTCTCTCTTAGGGCCTTCACATCTTGTCTCTATTGATCTTCTATTGCCTATATAGATAGATAATTTACTAAATGGACCCCGAATCTCCATGGAAACCCATTGGAAGGAACGGATGGATTGATTTTGGGGTTCAGCTGCTACTGCAGCGTCTACAGAGCTGCTAAGTTGAATACATTTACAAGAGAGATGATGCTCTCTCTTTCTCTTTTCCACGCATATAAATCTGCTTCTAATACTGTTCTCATGTTTTAAAACGAGTCATGTCAGTTCTCAGTAGAGACGGGATTTTAAAGGGAAAATTTTCACCCAAAAAAGGACGAAAAAAGGGAAAATTATTGCCAAAAAAAGGCGGGAATAAAGGGAAAATTATTTTGCCAAAAAAGGTGGGAAAAAAAAGGGATATAAAAGTAAGAGAGTGTAAAAATTCAACAAAGAGATACATGTTTGTTTTATGTAAAGCCTTTGCTTGTTCTACAGCTGCTGATTCTGTAACATCTAATGACTGAAGAAATTTTTTGATCTTGTTAAAATTCTCACAGAGGAAAATAGCACACGAAATCCATGTTCCCCACCTTGTTATAATTGGAAACTTAGGCAATGGCAAGCCTGTGATTTCCCTGTAACGCTCTATTCTGCTGGGAGGAATTATTTTTTTCAATGGTGAATCAGTGAAAACAATTTTTAATGTTTTCACATTACCAAATACTGGGTAATTTACGAATTTTTGAAAATAAATTAGCAAAAAAAGGTACTGGAAAGGGAAAGTTCCTAAAAAAAGGGAAATGAGCCTAAAAAAAGCAAAAAAGGGACGTTAAAACCAGGTCATTTGCAGTTGAAACTTACTCAGTAATGTCCTGTTCAATTTTACCTCGTTTTGTGATGAAATATAAAAAAAGGAATTCCCTTTAAAATCCAGTCTCTAGTTCTCAGCTGTCTATTGATTGGAAGTCTTTCTCCCCTGTAATTCTGAGTCGAATCTATGACATACCACTTAAATGACATCATGGACGTTAAGACTGTGGAGCCCATGAGTCATTATCCAGGAAAAAAAAACAAAGGAATAGCACGGAAAACAATAAGTTAAAGAAAGCAGACTCTGGATATGAAAATCTTTCCCATTATTCACCTCAGGAACTAAAGAAAATAGTATATTGCGATACAAGTGCCGTAAGCGATGCATACGGATCGAGGAAAGAGTTAGAAAACGAGGCGCTCGCACCGAGTTTTTTCAATTTTCCGAGACCCGTTATGCGCTTACGGCACGAGTATTGCATGCTATTTTTTGCACGATGATTATTTATATCAATTTAATTATATTAATTGAGATATTACCTGAAAATATTATGTATATACATTATTGAAGATAGATGTTTATTTCAGAAAGTGATTCGCATGTGTTTGTTGTTATGGGAACCGAATATTTGTCCTGGGGGGTTCTTGTTCATAAAGGCTTGTATTATGATGTGTGGCGTAAGTAAATTCTTACCGCACGGAAACTTTTACCGCATGGAAATTTGTTTTGTTTCCATAGCAACAAGATTGCGTGCGGGAATGTCAACTTACGATCCAGGGCAACAACATTCGTAAGTACCACTAATTAGTTAAGTCGTGCAAAATTGTATATTGCGATACAAGTGCCGTAAGGCACGTTTACGGGTCGAGGAAACAGATTGAAAACCCGAGGCGCAGCCGAGGGTTTTTAAGTTTTCGAGACCCGTAAATGCCTTTACGGCCCGTGTGTTGCATGCTATTTTTTGCACGACGGTTACTTATATCAATTTAATTATATTAATTTTGATATTACCTCAAAATATTATGTAAATACATTCTTGAAAATAGATGTTTATTTCAGAAAGTGATTCGCATGTGTTTGTTGTTATGGGAACCGAATATTTGTCCTGGGGGCCGTGTCCATAAAGGCTTGTATTATGAAGTGTATCGTAATGAATTATGACGTGGCGCTTGGACCGTAAGTAATTTAACCTCATCGCAACGCCCTTAGCAACACGATTGAGTGGGAATGTCAACTTACGATCCATGTAAACAACTTTCGTAAGTAACACTTATTAGCTAAGGAGTGCAAAAACCTATTAAAGAAGTATTATTAAGACTGGCTTCACCTCGATTTAATCCGTGCACTTCTTCACCGTTATAGAGCCTTTTCTTAATAATCGTTACATGTAACAATGAAGTTGTAATACTACACAAGCCCGTAGCAAGGGTCGATCTAATCTAATTTCAGATAGGGCCATGAGGTGTATGTAGCATGTGACACTACCCAAATGAAAAATGAACTGAAACTTAAGTAAAGAGATAATCACTCCACGTACTTACTCAATGGCAATAGACAATTCCTAAGAAAGCTAAAGGAATATTATCTATTTTATGGAACCCGAAGGTTCATAGCTGCGCTTACCTGAGCCCGCCATTCAACCCTATTCTGTGCTAACTCCATCTAACCATCCCTTGCAATTCCTATTTCACTTAAATCTATCCTAATATTGTCCTTCCACCTACGTCTAGGCCTTCCAAGTGGTCCTTTTCCTTTGGGTCTCCCAATCAATACTTTTGAGATTCGTCTTTCCTCCTCCATGCGCGCAACATGTCCAGCCCATTTCATCGTCCGTGATTTAATTACCCTTACTATATCCGGTAAGGTCGGCCGCGGTGGTCTAGAGGTAGCGTGCCCGCCTCTAGATCCGAAGGTCGCGGGATCAAACCCAGCCGCGGTTCATGGATTTTTCAGGACGTAAAAATCCTGGGCACGGAGTCCTCCGGGAGGGACTTTAAGCTGAGGGGCCCCTGTCATATTTTCCACTTCTTAGGTAATAAACATCCGAACCCTATTAATAAGTATTAAGAAAGGCAATTGTTTTTGTAGAATTGGGGGAAAATAAGCCTTGTTTTCGTTTACACAAAGATTCCTGAAGCACAACACGAAGAATGCACGTTTAAGTTAAATAAATTCAGAAAATTGTTTTAAACACATGCAAAGGGAAATCAGGAATACTCGCTCATATGCACATTTCTGGTCTCCAAGTTTTGATGTTCCGCTGATTCGAAGAGCATGCAATCAAGGAAGTGTAGAGTGGAGGGGACGATTTGGTTTTTGGTCCTGCGTGGGTGGGTGGGGGTGGTCACTAGCTAGCTGTGGCTGGCTGGAGACGGACGTCGGATTTACATATTCATGGATGAGCAGACTCTAGGTTCGTTCGAGTGGTTGCCCAATGTCGGCTAATGCACAGGAGAAGAAAGACATCAGTGACGGATCCACCTTCTCTTAGGTTACCGGGGGATGATTGATTACTTTACCTTACGCCTTCGTGTTATCAAGGGTACATACACTGCTTCATTCTCGATTATCTTTTACTTTCCTATGTCTCTTTTACTTTCTCATAAAGAGCCTAGGCAGCATAGAGAAAGTGAAATGATCATGAAAAGAGGAACTGGAAACGAGACAATACTGCATATTACATGATGCTTCCAAGTATGGATGGGATATCTCAAGCAAAATATCGATATTGATATCGAAGTCAATATCGGTTACTAATATCGATAACATTATTATATGGCTTAGAACAATCATGGGCAAACCCCTATCCATTGACACGCAACCCGCAAACTTGGTCAACTTACACATAGTTCGAAAAGAACGGGCAGATGGAGACACAAACAGACAATAAGTGCAGTGGCGGTTGCTCCTTCTTAGGGAAACACTAATTTCACTTTATAATATACACTACAATATACAAATAACACACACAATTTTGTATTTTTAATTATTCTTTTACGTGTGCAATTATTTCATCATACAAAGGCTTAGAATGTGCCATAACGCCTTTCCAATCGGAACTGTGTCGCAACCCGTCACTGCTTGCAAAGAGATATGATTCATGCACGGGAATAATCCACCACGTACACCGAATGTCCGCAATGCCATCTTGTGTCTTATGCGGGAAGGTCGAGAACCACAAGTGGTTCGCGAACCAGTAAATGCCCATGTATGGCTTAGAAGATAGCCTATCGATATTCGTTAACATCGAAAGTTTTACTGAGACTATTCCATTCATATTTGATGTTAGCCAATAAATTTTAGAAATTTCTCGGATATAGACCAATCACGATCGTTTATCATAGGTAATCCCACGAGAGATTACGAGTTTATCGATATATTTGCGAGAACGAAGTTCGAGAAAATTTATCTGATTGACTCGTAATCTCGAGTAGGATTTATTAAGACTATTTCATTTTTGTAAATAAGAACGATTTTCTTATTTTGTTAACAATATATTGTCAACCGTAAGATCACGGCATACTAGATGAATGAACAGTCCACGAATCAATTCGTTTAATCGATCCGAGTTCCCAATACTACCAATAGCGCGCATAACAAGGTTGAGGGCGTCGTGATAGTTGCTTACATCCAAAAGCTATAAAAGCACACTAACTGGCTTCCACTGAATCGAAATTGTATTTTAGTCAATGGGTATTTATATTATTTCAGTTTCCAAACAAATTATATTATATTAAATAATGTGTTATCATTATCATGTGACGCATTAATCACCGCACGTTGATGCCTTACGTATCCAGTAACGAGCTGACGTTTTATCAGACATTTCTACCTTTAGTTCATGTTTTTATATATAAGGAAAACTTATCGTACTGAGCCTAAATTTCATCAAATTTATTTAGAATATGTTTTATGTTTCACCACTGAAAAATAATTCTTTGAAATAAATATGTGGCTCCGTGAGTCTTTAAAATTTCGACTATGGGAAATAGAGGGTGTATACTTCTCACTGTTGAACACTTTCACAAGGTTTTAATTTACTGAAACCATCTCCCGTTTCAAACCTGTCTTTAGTATTTTTGCTTGTCATTTTTATTCATTAGTACAATTCAATAGTAAAATGTTTATTTTATTATAATCATACAAAAACGACGGAATGACTATGAAGAAACTTTCATGCACCGTTTTGGGGTCTTCTGTATTTACGTATTAATCCATAGTTTAGTCCATATTTTGCCTAATTTCAAACCGTATGTATTGTATATAATTATATAGGCCTATGTATTTGTTTGTAACACATGAAAATGTACAAAATCCTTCACAATTCATTACTTTATATCAACACTATTGTCTTAAAACTAGAGAGGAATTCGTAAATAATAGCAAATGTCTTATTCCTCATTCTTAAAATTAAAGGGGAAAAATGGTAATTCGATGTCCATGTTTTAATTAAATTCAAGCTTTAGGAAAAAATTTATACTTAACACCTGATAATTTTTAGAGAGTAATTTTATTCAAATGTGGATTTACAAAGGCCTGTTGGCTAACCAAATGGATTTGGGAACGTTGGAAGTCTCTTCCGATGCGTGCTTTCATCGAGTGCCACTTGGAGATTGTGGCGCCACAATGCAGGCAGAAGGCAAATTGATACTGACATTGGACTACCTAACAGCCAACGTATATTATTTTCTCACTCACTTTTCTAAGTAATGCTCAGCCTAAGCTTTTCATTTGTGTTTATATCTGCTCTTTTCCAAATATAATTCCTTTTTTGCCATTTTAAGTAAGCTTATTCAGGATTTCTCGTAACCATGTCGCATGAATTTCTCTGAATAAAGAACAGTGTTAACATGAATCTTTTCTCTTCTTCCTGAGTTCGAAAAAACATATATAGCCTAAGCTTACACGTTGAATACCGAAACTTTCAGATTCGTACTGATTACACCAATTACAAAGTGAAACTTAGTGAGAGCTTTTTAAGATCTGATTAGAGGTTATATAGCCTATAAAAATTCTATAATTATAAATGCTTATTGTTTGCAGATGACTTAAAAATATATAAAAAGATACGTTTATCAACAGATGAATTGGAATTACAATTAACAATAGACAAGCTTTTTGAATGGAGTATCCAAAACAATTTGGCGTTTAATGTTAGAAAATGCTATTTAATGAGTTTTCACAGATTTTCACTTTCCCCGATTATTCGTTCAATTTACTGAAATAAGTTTCTCCTTCTTTTCTGTTTTAATGTTGCAGAATCCTCCTCTGCTTAAAACATTCAGCAGTAATCCTTTATGATTCATGCACTCCAATGCGATTGTCTTACTACTGTAAAAGTAAAGGTAAAGTCATCCCTATACAGGCCATGGAGGCCCAGAGGGTTCCAGGAGGTTGAGGCTCCCAGATTTTGGACATTCGGCACATGAAGGTGGTAAGGTTGTCAGCCTTACGCACCGGCCGCCTTCACCCCCAGGATTGCTCCTGGTACTCATTTCTGTTGGAGGCTGAGTCGACCCCAGGGCCATAGTGCCACCAGAAGGATTAGGCCAATTGAAAAATCTCAACGACCTCATCGGGAATCGAACCCGCGACCTTCCGGTTTGTAGCGCAGCGCCTCAACCACTACGCTACGGCGTACCCCGTCTTACTACTGTACATTGAATAAATGCCACATTCACGTGAAATTGTACTTATAATCTTCAAATCTCAATAAAATAACCCTTAAAATAACTGCTATATCTATAACAATGCATATTAAAAACCATAAGACATACGATAATTAAATGTAAATCAGACGTTAATATACCATATAGCTAACGACGTTAAAGTACAATCATTCCGTTATAACTTGGAAATATACAACATAATATGTAATAATTCTAGACCAAAATAAAAGTGTCCCCAAACTTCTCAATATCGATTTATCAAACTTAGTTAAACTATTTGTAAGAAATAACTAAATTAGTTTAACGAATTACGAATAACGTTTATTGCAGAGCACCAAGAATCTATAAATTACAATCTCAAACATTTTAAGAGGAAAATAAAAAAATATATATAATATTAATAGCGTAACTTTAAATTTGTTTTGTTTTTCAATGTTTCAATCCAATTTATTTATATTGAAACTATTTTTCTGGTTTTTGTAATTTCTATATAAACCACTGGTTAATTATGCGAAATTATTTTATATACATTATACTCATACATTTATAATTTTCGTTTGTAGTATACTGTGCATTGATATATAATTACTAGGGCAAGGCACTTGATGATTTTGCATCTTTTTTATATGAAGGTGAAAAGATAGCTCGAATATATATATACCTAGGTAAATGTGTATCATGAAATAATTGATTAAATAAGAGCAATTTCTTTTTGCATTTTTTGCTTTATTTTGCATATTTCGTCGTTTTTCCAGAGATAGGTCATTTTTGGCAATTTTAAGGTCATTTTCTGCATTTTTAGGTCATTTTCGGCATTTTTAGGTATTTTTCGGCATTTTAGGTCATGTTTCAGTGGGGGTAGAGAGGTGCTTTTCCATGTACAAATCGTCACTTTCAGACAATAGACAATCGTTTTTATTTGAGAATCTCCGCCAAGTGTTCATAGTTCATTTTAATTCAGGTTTATTGTAAACACCACAGCAGTTTCTCTTGTAGCAATGAAGATTTTCTTCTTTCTTTTTAAATGGCACATATTTCCTAGGGGCAATTTGATAGGCATGCCACTTCAGAAAGAATGTTTTTTTTTTCGCAAGGGTGCCCAAGTAATATAGATTTACTTACTTTTTTAATAATGAAATAGGTGTTATATATTGTAAATTCATTTATAACGCACTGTCATAAATTGATTTTAGCAATTCATTACTTAAAAGAACTAATTACCCTATAATGGTAAATTTATTGGGCATTTTTTTTTAATTTTGGGTCATTTTCCACTATTTTTAGGTCATAAATGCATTTTTTATTTTGCATTTTTTCACTATTTTATGGTCATTAAATGCCTTGCCCTAATAATTACATTTATGTTAATATATTATACCCCTAAGCACGAGCTTTCCTCATCTAGGGGCATACCTTACATTTTTTATGCTAAATTAAAGATAATATTTTCTGTTGGTCTTTGTTTTTAATGTTTTAATGTTGAAATAATGTAAATAATGAAATGTAATAATGTATGTAACAATAACCTTCAAACTTCAAACAACAGCTTCAAGAGAAGCACCGCTGCTTGCATGCCTTGTAGCCTCCCATCTATCGAAAAAGACGAGAACTAATAAGAGCTTTTGTCCGAGAGATGTTTGCTTCATTCATTCTAAAAGCCCGAAATATTAGCATCTAATTATGATCGATCAAACCAGTGCTGGTAATCAAAACACTCCTACAAAAATAAATGAAATTAGCTTAGCTCGTTTCATAAAAACATATTCATGTCTTAATAAATGTAATTACAGGTTCGTCGCATAAATTACTATTATTCGTGAAATAATCTTTATGAAAGTGCAACTCGTACTTTTGAACTTTCTGAGAACAAGTTGTAGCGAATTCACCAGTATCCATGTCAACCTAAGATGACATTAAGAGATTTATTACAAAACTAAGAACACCATTAGTGAGTCTTATTTCTTTTAGATTACTGTAAGAGGCGCGTCCATAAAGTAAGTTTCCCAGGGGCCGTTTACACAAACAAAACAAAATTTCGTGGAAATATTCATTGCAACAGATACAGCAAGTATTCAGCAATTTTTCAATATATTCCCCACTGGAATTAAACGAGGTCTGTGTGATACTTATACTTATCTATTATAGAGTTAGTATCTATGTCAGGGGAAGACAGAAGGTTGCTCTGTGACGTCACTGCTTTCTGCTCTCACTGCTCGCATTATATCTCTGCGAGGAGTATGTGAAATGGCGGCATCAGTGAACAGGGGGGAAGAGAGGGACATTAGTATTGCGGGCAGCGGGAATTTAGGGGGTTAGAACTTACATAATACGTGTTTCCGAATTAATGAAACATCAATCGATTTTCTTGATAGTTTATCGGTTAATACAGCCCCGTAGTTTAACATATTATAAATAATTCTATTTTACTATTCTGATAGAACAATTGCCTTTCCACAAAATCTATGTTCTTTGACAAAAATAGACAATGCTATCATTTGAATTAACATAATTCACTACAATAAAAATAATAAAAAATGAACTTAATTAATTACCATACAAGCTCGTCTGCACCTTAGATGATACAAGATTACAGTAACAATTTTCTGACTTTCCTGTCTCTTTTTTCTTTAACAAGTTTATAAATGTTGGGACGTAATGTTTTTGAGCAATATTTAATCGAAGACTACATTTAGGTTGTGATTTGAGAATGTACTTCTTGATTTGAGCTTTGCACATTTCATTAGTGAAAAAAATTGTTCGGCCACATATGTCGATCCAAAATTACATAATATTCGTGCGGCAAGTGCATAAGTCTCGGGAATCTGGTTTCAGAGAAATTTCTGTAAACGTTACCCAAGACCACTTTCCGTTCGTATTTGTCCTTGAACAGATTGTAAGTTTAGCAGTTCCAACTGATACCGGCAAGGAACGTCTTTGACATTAACTGAATATGGGGTAGCAAAAAGTTTAAACATTGGAGAAAGGTTTTCCACATCCTGAAACCTCGATTCGAACTGAAGAAGAATGTTTTGCAGAACTAACACATGTTCTGCAGAGAGAACACTATCAGGATCGCGTACTTGCATTAACTTTGAAAAATGCTCCGTATTTCCAACCAGAAGTTGTTCTACCCACAGAGCTAGAGCTAGCTCTAGCGTACTCTAAACACCCCTTCTACCGTGCGCTCTTGCTGACGTCACACACAAGGGATCCGCATGCACTTGCTCTACAAACGTCATCACAAGACGTAGTTGACTTCCCCTGATCTATGTAATACTGTAACTGTAATTATGTCTTAATAATTAAAATGATTGTACCATAATTGATATTATGAATAAAAAAGGATAAGGAATTAGGGATTTAAAAGATTGGGAGAGATTTAATTTTGATAAAAGGAGTTTAATCTGCATTATTGTTTTAATTAAGATGATTGTCTTACCGTGGCACCAATTTTGAGTACCTATGTCGTAGAAGTCTGCCGCCTGGGATTTGAACCACCGTGTGACTACCACCTTCACCTCTCTATCATTCTCTGGCATTCTTTGTCATTTCGTGAGGTGTAGGAAAAGATGGAAATCACTGGGTGGGAAGTCATGGCTGTAGGGTGGATGTTTAAACACCTCCTAGCAAGTCTCCTGCAGAAGTTCGGCTGGGAAGTGTTTAAAAATTACCCTAAAGCCCGGACCTCGCTCCCAGTGATGTTCATCTTTTTCTACACCTCATGAAATGACAAAGAATGCCAGAGAATGAGAGAAAGGCAAAGGTTGTTGTCACACGGTGGTTCAAATCCCAGGCGGCAGACTTGTACGACACAGGTACTTAAAATTGGTGCCACGGGAAGACAAATGTTTCAACTCCAGAGGCAAATGTGTTGAAAAATAGCTGAATACTTGCTGTATCTGTTGCAATGAATATTTCAAAGAAATTTAGTTTTGCTTCTGCAAATGACAACAGTGAAACTTACTTTATGGACGCGTCTCGTAGATTTTAGTCATTATTTCGTACCTAATTGTGTACCTGACCTTACACAGGGGCTAAGTGCCAAAATTAAGTTTCTGAGATAATCAACAATCCTTGTAAGAAAATACCATTCGGCCTTACCTGTGGTGCTCTCTTTCGAGCAACTTTGCAACCACACTATTATGAATTTCACTTAGTGCTTTTGTAGGGCAATGCAGGATGCCATGTACCACCACTGTATAGTAAAATGTCATTTTTAGGTAGATTTCGAAGAAAAATCTACCTATTGCAATCGATACCATGTCAAGACTTTCGAAAAATGATTTCATATCTTTACGTTTCATGCCTCCCTAAGTACAAAACCACCACCTGTTAAAAATAAATAAATAAAAAAAAATAAAAAAAATTATATTTTATATATATAATTACACGCTAGCGGCCGTAATTTTGAAGATATTTGAACCAAATTTTATTATGTTATTTCTAGGCTCAATAGTTCGGACATGTTCGTTAATGAGCAAAATTGGCCCAAGGGGATGGTCGGGCGAGGGGGTTGAAGTTTTAAAACATTTATATCTCGGCCCCTATGAAGTATAGAGGGAAACTTTGTTTGAATAAATTAGAGTACTCCCTATGGAGTTCACAGTGACACCAACGATTTGGGGGTTTTGGGGGTACGAGTGGGGGTGGGGGGATGGAAATTTGAATTTTTTTAAACTACGTCTTGTGGGGTAACGTTGAAAAGCTCTTGATGAGTACTCTACAAATCAATAACAAGTTTCTAGATAGTTCTCATATAAGGCGAGATTTCAATGTGTGAAAAAGTGATCTTTCCTCTTTTTCAGTTTTTATTGCGGGTTTGTCATTCCAAGGCTAAAGTAGAAGGGTGCTACGCAGCGACAGTAAATTAAACCAAAAGCACTTCGAAATCTACCTCAGCCTGTAGGCTTGCCTAAAGGGATTTTTTTTAATTTGGCGGTTAGCCCCTTTCTAAGGTCAGGTACACAATTGTTTTAGAACGAGATAAATTATTATAGATGTTACTTCTTATCGATATCGAATTATACTTTCTTATGATTCTGATGTTAATAAGAAGCTGGTATTTCTCTAGTTACAATGCTCTATAATAACCGACAAGATTCATACTCAATGAGTGGAGTAATGTTTCAATGGGACCAATTACACAGCGACAATAGTGACCTCGCTCTCCGATAATGAAGCTCATAGAGTCTCAAGGGCTTCACAATATAGGTAATAATTGGTCTCAATGTGATATCCTGCCGGACATCAACAAAACCAGGTGTACACTGCAATTAGGTTTGTTTGTTTGAAATGTTCTTGTTTTGTCCTGCTTTATCACGGTACACCTGAATAACGAAGCTTCGCATCCCGTTAAATGGCCTTAGAGACAATGTAGTCTACAACTGTTCTCACTGATTACACCATTTAGCCAAGTAAGAAAGAAAATTGTACAAGAAGAAAGTTAAGTTTCATTGTTACTTTACAAAGCTTCTCACACGACTGCATCTTCCTGAGATACGAACCTTGATAACATTAATAAGATGAATTCTACTACATTTAAAATCCTTCTATTCAAAAGCATGTAGTTCGATGCCACCCAGAGCAATCAGGATATATCACTTTTGAGAGAAATGGATATCTACACAATTTAGGAGCAACAATAACGCAAAATTGCGAGAGTTCATAACCATCTTCAGATAATTCTTTATCCTTCAATGATTCTCCCTGTGAGCACCCATTTAGTTTAAAACAAAAATTTACCTCATTGATTCACCAGCCCAGAAACACTGAAACTTTTGATAATGTTATGGACGATTTATTGTACCATTCCTTGTTTATATTTTTCTTCTTGCAATGGTCTAGTACATCCAGTACAATTCGAACAGACGAACAGACGGATGGATAGAGAGACAGACGTCATCCCGATCTGTGATCTGTTGCTTACTTCGGCTTCTTCGCGTCATGACACATGTTTTTTTCCTGAGATATTCTGTTCCCGGATCCCGGTCTTTTTAGCGATCACCATATCATAATATTGTTTCTTTCTCTGTAACTTACTACGTAATTACGTGCGAGAAAGTAAGAACTGAATCCTGAAACTTATGTTTTTTAAATTCTTCTGGAGTATTAGATTAAAAAACGTGATATTAAGAAAGAAGAAAAGAGTAAAATGGATTGATAAGAATGTGAATGAGAACGAAAGGATGTAAAAAATAAAATAAATGAAAGATCGAAAAAACTAAAGAAAAAAGGAGAAAATAAATAAATAGTAAATAGATAAACAATAAATGTAAATAAATAAATAAATAAACAAATAGAACGAAGAAAGAAAATGACAGAAAGATACATCGATGAATGAATCAATGATGCATGGATGGATGGATGAACGGACGAACGGACGAAAGAAAGGACGGACGGATAGACAGATGGACAGATGGACGTACTAACTGGATGACGGATAGACGAAGAGATGGAGTGACGTATAGGTGGACAGCTGTATAGAGAGAAAGGAAGGAAAGAAGAAAGAAATGAAAGAAGTGAAAAAGAAAGAAAGGAGGAGGAATAGACGAAAGGAAGAAAGGAATTAGGAAGTTAAAATACATTAATCAAAACCACTCTTTACAGTAAATTCCACAGAAAACACATCATCATCCCAAAACGGATTATGATCCGCAGACATGGTGTGAGGAAGTATATACATATATACGTTTTAGTTATATGAACATGTAATTATATTTGTTCTGGTGTCACCAGTCAGTCACCGTACCCATTTCATAAACTATAACA